>JASUAD010000008.1:55960000-57210000 GCA_037013555.1 Sextonia rubra | reverse complement strand
GGCAAAAATTCTACCGAAAGAATTTCTGTAGATGTCTTTGAAGGTCTCAGCCAAGGTGGTTAAAAAAAAAAAAAAAACAACAACAACAGCATCGAGAATAAATTATAGCCATTAGAGGTACGTGGCTTAAGTCAGGCTTGAATTAGAATCACACATCCAGTGATAAAAAAATGTTCAATTACATTTGTGAACCCTATTATCAGTTATCACATCTCTACTGCTTGGAGAATAGGCATATGCAACAAAATAAAAAAAAACGAAGGTTAGGTTGTTAATAGGCACCGTGTACTTGTTCTTCTTAAAATAGAAAGGAGAGATATTTTTCAAAAATCTAAAAGGAGGATTTTACCAAAAAAAAAAAAAACCCTCTTAGTTTTTGTGAAGCCCAAAAAGGCCCTCAAATATCAACATGAACCAAAAAGACCACCCCCCCTCCCCCCCCACAAATTTCAATATTGACAAAAAAGGCCTCGAGCGCATATCCTACTCCTCTGCTAGTACGATCCCATTTTTCCTCTTCTTCTTCCTCTCTTCTCCTCCGACGATTCCGTTTCTCTGTTTCACAAGCAATTAAAAAATCAAGAGAGGGGTTTCCTTGATGAGATGATGGCCGTGATTCGGAGTTGTGATGATGGTGAAGAGGCTAGTCTAATAGCATGGTTGAATAGTATTTGTTTGAAGGGTTTTAAGAAGAGAAAGATTTTGTTAGGTTGGTTGAGTGGAGAAGATGTGTTAAGAGGAGACACAAGAACTATTTGACTTGGAGCATCGGTCAAAATAGCAGCCATTACACATCGGGCGTAGCGACCAAGACTACTACACTAAATTGAATTTAGGGCTGCTGTCACAACCCGAGCCCAGGGAATGGGGGTCAGAGGAACTCTAACCAATGACACACGTACTCCCGTGCATGCACACCTAGACCCTATCCAGGCATACACACACAAGGGATCAATCACACGAGCAAACCACTGTACGCGGAAGCTGTACGTATCAAGGCATACCACAATATACCAAAAGACAATGGGAGATTACAAAATAACATGAACTGGCAATAAGAACCAATACAAGCACGTATGACAATATAGTGGGCTTACAACAATCAAAAATCAATATACAGATATCACTCAAGCCCACATTACAATTACAGAAAAATCCCCTCAAGAGACTCCAACACAAAGAATGGGGAAAACAAAATGATGCAAACCGTACTCTGGAGGATGGATCAAGTCCACTCCTCTAGGCCAGAGGGGGCCTCGCGAGCCTCTCCTGCAGTCGGGTCGACCGACGCAGGATCGGAAGAGGGATCTGAGCCTGCAACACACAAGACAAACGCATAAGTACAACGACTTAGCAAAGTATAAGCCAACAAGAAGATAACATGAATTGTGTCTAAGACTGAAGAATACTGAACAATAGTCATAATGCAATGTCCATAGGAATTATGATTGTATACTAAACAATTATGCAATGAATAAGCATGCTATCAGAATCATAAACAGATAACAATCAAGTGGCTACTACATTGGCCATTTTCTCCCTTACGAGAGCAATCAGGATGAGAACACCAGCGACCGGGCCAGGGTACGCATGGGTCTCTAGTTCCCGGGGTCCGGAGTCCCAGGACAAGACACTCTGCAGAGGCAAACACATAACTAAACCAAAGTTAACCCCGTCGGGTATCCTAAGGCTGAGGCTCAGTAGTGCCAATACCAATCACAATCAAGCGGATGATGCACCTCGATCACTTATCACTTATCACTTATCATGTCACTTATCATACTGAACGAACAATAGGAAGTGCATCACATAAACTGATACTGAATGCAAATACTGAATGCATAATACGGATACTGGTACGGATACTGATACTGATACGAAATGCAATACAGATACTGAAAGCAAATCATACGGATAACTGATACTGAATGCACATAAACTGATGCTGATACTCCAGTGGAGCAACGGTAAACACAATACACAATAATAGAATGGTTCCGCCCGGGCTTCGCTCTAGGGTTGCTGCATTTCCCACAGAATCGAGAGGTCCAGCGCAGAACACATAAGAGGGCATAACCGAAATCAATATGCTGTACAAATCAGAATGCTTATGCGAATCAAGGTCCATTACAAATCAATCCTACACTAATTATCCAGTGTCTCTAACCGTGCATGTTGATGTAGTTTTAAGTTGTTCGATGCACCATTGTCTAGTGTTGCAGTGTCTGGAGTGTGCACCGAAGTCCCTTAAACCAACACCCATGGGGAAGTGCTAAACAACTGGATAACAAGCATGAATGATTCACAGCCCATGAGATCATTCATGTCACTCAACATTCCATTGGGCATGTCCAGGTTAACTACATTCGAACATGAAAGTCATATACGGTCTTTTACTTAAACCTAGTCCCTTTTCATTCAATTCTCAGGGTCTCACGGTGTAGCCGTAGGTAACCTTACGGCTTGGCCGTGGCATCTTACGGCTTAGCCGTACTATGCACTGCGGCTGAGCTGAGGTTTCCCAATTATCCATCCGGATTTACGGCTCAACCGTATTTTGCTCTACGGCTCAGCCGTATCCTGGTCCACGGCTTAGCCGTAAGCCAATGTACGGCTTGGATCAGGCTGGGCCGTAGAAGAATGGCAAATTGCCAACATCCAGTTATTTTCAGCTAACAGTCTGTACTGTTCTACGGTTTGGGTTACGGCTGGGTCTCGGCTTAGCCGTAAGCCATTTTACGGCTTAGCCGTAGCACATTTCACGGCGTAGCCGTGAGTGCACGGAGTCATTTTTCTGTATCAGTTACAGTCACACAGAAAGTGTCCAAAATGACAGAAAACAGCAAGGTAACAGCAGAATAGGCTCAGTAGGGCTGTCCAACACTGATAAACACAATGAAGAACAAGAACACAACAATCAATTTACTATCAATCGATGTTCATACAACTTGGGCTTATACTTGCCTCACAAATGGAATCACTTCGTGGTTTGGCTCAGTCCGCTAGAATCACACGCACAAACGAGCTCCTTTCTTCCTCCCTCAAGCAATCGAAACAGAGACGGAGAAGAGAGAAAGAGAGCTGAACCGAGAGAGAGAGACGAGCTGGAGCGTGAGAGAGAGGCGATCGAGGGAAAGGAAATGGGTTGGTGAGATATTTATATAACTTAAGTTGAGTCAAATTGCATTTAAGTCCAAACGGTTAACACAAATGTCAGTTTGAGTCAAATGACGGTCCAACAAGAGCAAACGAAATCATTCGGATCCAAGACAGTTACGAAAAACGACAAGCTCAACGAAATACACGCGATGACGCTAGAATGACGCAAAACTGACAAAGGCAATCCAAAGCCAAAATTACGAAAAAGGGCTTGAACTCCTTAGACCAAGGCAAACTCAACCCAAACGATCTCTCTACAACTCAACCAAACAAAAACAAAATCAAAACACTCTTAGCGATAAAAACACACACTAATCCGGATCAACTCGGGTCGGAGTGTTACATCCTCCCCCACTTGGACATCATTCCGTCCTCAGAATGAACGCGTACCTGAGCAAAAAGGTAAGGATACTGACGCGCCATCTGATCTTCTAATTCCCACGTGGCTTCATCAGGTCCATGATGTTCCCAAAGTACCTTGACCCATCGAATAGTCCTCGTACGCAAGAGCTGTTCTCTGGTCCCAACAATACGGAGCGGACGCTCAACGTATGACGCATTGGGTTGCATCTAAATGTCATCGTATCGAATCACGTGCGTCGGGTCTCGAACATACTTGCGAAGCATAGACACATGAAAAACATCGTATATTCCAGAGAACTCCACGGGTAGAACCAGTCTGTACGCTAGATCGCCAATCCGGCTCCTGATCTCAAATGGACCCACGTATCTTGGCGCTAACTTGCCTTTTTGACCGAACCGTACTGTACCTTTCATCGGTGAGACTTTCAAAAATACCCAATCTCCAACCTGAAATGTTAACGTTCTTCTACGCGTATCTGCATAGCTCTTCTGTCTCGATCGGGCAATCTTCAAATGGTCAATAACTCTCTGAACTTTCTCTGTAGTCTCAGCAATGATCGTCGGTCCGTGGAAACTCCTTGTTCCAACTTCCTCCCAGCAAACAGGACTTCTACACTTCCGCCCATACAAAGCTTCATAGGGTGCCATTCCAATACTCTCGTGGAAACTATTATTATACGCAAACTCGCACAACGAGAGATGCAGATCCCATTCTTTCTCGAAATTCAGTACACTGGCCCGTAACATGTCCTCGAGCGTCTGAATAGTTCGTTCCGACTGTCCATCAGTCTGCGGGTGATACGCCGTACTAAAGCTCAACTTCGTTCCCATGGCTTCCTGAAATGCTCACCAAAATGAAGAAACAAAGCGGCTATCTCGATCTGACACAATCGACACGGGCGTACCATGTAGTCTAACGATCTCATCAACGAACTTCTTCGCCATCTCGGAAAATGTCATGCCTTTCTTGAATGGTAGAAAATGGGCTGTCTTCGTCAGTCTGTCCACGATCACCCAAATGGCACTGTTCTTCTTGCTCGTCAGGGGTAGTCCCGAAACAAAGTCCATCGAAATGTGCTCCCATTTCCACTGTGGAATGTGCAATGGATGTAAGGAACCTGGCGGTCTCTGATGGTCAGCTTTCACCTTTTGGCATGTCAGACATCTGGCAACAAACCCAGCAATTTCTCTCTTCATATTATTCCACCAGAATCTATCCTTGAGAGCTCGGTACATCTTCGTGCTTCCAGGGTGCATAGCATAACGCGCATGGTGTGCTTCGGTCATCAAACTCTCCTTCAAAGCATCTACTGCTGGCACACATAGCCTGCTCCGGAAATACAAAACATCACCCTCCAAGCGGAAATCTGGTCGATCTGCAATGTTATCCCGGATTCGCTTCAACATCGCGTCCTCAAACTGCTGGTCCTTAATACGCTGAATGATGTCAGGCTGAAAGCTCACTGTACTGGCAAGTGTCAAACTGTTCTCCACCAATTGCAGTTCCACTGGCTGTGCATGCCTCACAAAATAAAGGCTGTCCAAAGCCTGAAGAATCTCCGACTTCCTACTCAAAGCATCTGCAACAACATTGCCTTTCCCTGGATGATACTTGATGGGGAAATCAAAATCCTTGATCAACTCAAGCCACCTTCGCTGTCTCATATTCAACTCAGACTGCGTGAAAAGGTACTGTAGACTATGATGATTTGAATGCACTTCAAAGTTCACGCCATACAAATAGTGTCTCCACATCTTCAACGCAAAAACGATGGATGCCAACTCTAAATCATGTGTAGCATAGTTCTTCTCGTGCTCTCGAAGTTGTCTCGAGCCATAGGCAATCACCTTGCCATGTTGCATCAAAACACATCCCAAACCGACTCGAGAAGCATCAGAGTAGATCATAAATCCTTCATGCCCATCTGGTAACGTCAAAACTGGAGCCGAAGTAAGCTTCTCCTTCAACATCCGGAAATGGCACTCGCATTCGTCCGTCCACAGAAAAGGAACATTCTTCCTGGTCAATCGAGTCAACGGGGCTGAAATCTTGGCAAAATCTTGAATAAAGCGACGATAATATCCAGCTAATCCCAGAAAACTCCGTATCTCCGTCACAGTCTTTGGGCTGGGCCAATTCATCACTGCTTCAACTTTCATCTGATCCACTGCCAACCCATCTCGTGAAATGGTATGACCAAGAAAAGCTACCTGCTCGAGCCAAAAATCACACTTCGACAATTTAGCATATAAGCGATGCTCTTTCAACAACTGCAGGGCTCGACGTAGATGTTCCTCATGCTCCTCTGGGGTCTTCGAATACACCAGAATATCATCAATAAAGACCACCACGAATCGATCCAGAAAAGGAGCGAAGATCTTGTTCATCAAAGCCATAAAGGCAGCAGGCGCATTGGTTAATCCAAATGGCATCACGAGAAACTCAAAATGTCCATACCGTGTCCTGAAAGCAGTCTTCGCAATATCGTCTTCCTTCACCCGGAGTTGATGATACCCCGATCATAGATCAATCTTGGAAAAATAGGCAGCACCTTGGAGTTGGTCAAACAACTCATCAATACGCGGCAATGGGTATTTATTCTTAATCGTGACTTTGTTCAACCGCTGGTAATCAATGCACATCCGTAAGGTACCGTCCTTCTTCTTCACAAACAGCACTGGCGCTCCCCACGGTGACACACTCGGCCGTACGAAACCCTTCTCCGAAAGATCTTGCAATTGCGTCTTCAATTCGAGTAACTCAGCAGGGGCCATACGATAAGGAGCTAAACTAATGGGTGCTGTACCGGGCACTAAATCGATCGCAAATTCTACATCTCGAACAGGGGGTAACTCGGGTACTTCCTCCGGAAATACATCCGGGAACTCTCGTACTACCGAAATCTCGCTCAACTGCTTCACCTCCTTCTTCTCCGAGACAAAAGCAAGAAATCCTGCACAACCTCTGCGTATCAAACGATCCGCCTTGCATGCGGAGATGACACGCCTCGGGCATCTCTCCTGATTGCCCTCGAAACGAAACCCCTTCTCAAAATCGAAGTAAATCGTCCTGTTGTAACAGTTAACACAGGCACGATACCGCGCTAGCCAGTCCATTCCAAGGATCACATCGAAATCCAACATGGACAACAAGATCAAATCAACTGGCAGCTGGCGACCTTCAATCACCACGTCGCACTGAGGGTAGTATACACTACACTCTACTCTCTTGCCCACCGGAGTGGACACCACCAACAAATAGGGTAACGACTGAGGGGGTTGCGGTAACTGTTCCGCAAAACGAGGTGCAACATACGAACGCGTAGATCCCGAATCAAATAGTGTATGTGCTTCAGCTCGGGCAATGAGAACTTTACCTTCCACCACTTTCGCATCTTCTGCATGATCATGAGAGGCTGCATACACACGAGCAGTCTGACGTTGTGGCTTCTGATTCTGGCGAGACGGCTGGGGGCTATTCGAAGCTGCTGAACTGAGAGACTTGGATGACCCCATAGATCTGGACGACTGGAAGGTCCTAGTCTTCGGGCACTGAGCTATCTTATGCTCCATCGATCCGCAACTCAAACAAGCTCCGGACTTCTTCCAACACTTCTCCGTCGGATGTCCAAATCCACAAAACTCGCATCTGCTCCCGGAGAAACTCGAAGTTCCTGTCACGACCCGAGCCCAGAATTCGGGGGTTAGCGAAAAGCTAAACCGGTGACACACGTACTCCCGTGCACGTGCACCCAAACCCAGTCCAGATGCACGCACACAAGGGATCTAACACGTGCGAACTAAGCGTACGCGGAAGCTGTACATATCATAGCAAGCAACAAAGAAAAATAAAATAGCGGAAGCTAAAACAAATACGAAAAGGAAAAGACAAAGACAAATACACTGAGATAAAACCGAATACACACCAAAATCAATATACACAAAATATACAGAATACAAGTCCAAAGTCCAAAGTCCAAATACAAGCTCTCAAAAACCAAAATGCAAAATAAAAGCCACTGGTATGCATGCACGCACTTGGCAGAAGTGATCAGGCCCACTCTGCCAGACCGGAGGGTGCCTCTACCCTCGCCCCTGCAGCCTCCTCGACCGCCGGGGAGCTGGGCAAGGTATCTGTGCCTGCAACACCACAGACAACACGAATGAATACAACGATCCAGCAAATATAAGTAACAAGAAAGAAACACGCATAGTATCAAAGCGAATGAAATAGGGACAGAAGATTAAATACAGAGTCCATCTTAGTATGCTAAGCAAATCGTGCATAGGAGTAAAACATGATAATGGAATCAAAACATAGAATACTGAACTAGTTGGCTACTACGTTAACCATGTTCTCTCCAAAAGAGAGCAGAGCAGAGCAGAGCAGAGCAGAGAACACCGCTGTCCAGGCCAAAGGTACAAGCGGGTCTCGGTTTCCTGGGTTCCGGGGTCCCAAGACAAAGCAACACTGCAGTTAAAACAGAGATACAGAGATCTACGCCAGAGGTAACCCCGTCGGGTATCCTAGGGCTGAGGCTGAGTAGAGCCAGACTAATACCAATCAAATCAAATCCATAGAAAGGGGAGATTATCCGCTTTGGACTCACCGATGACAAAGACCGGATCTTATCCTCACGTATTAACCTCTGGGCAGAGCCACCAGGGAATACCCAAAAATCAGAGATATACAAAGCCAGAGAATATACAAAGCATAGCATAGATCAAAACAGAGTACAGAGCGAAGAATAATACAGATATACAGAACGAAAGCAAAATGACTGAGGAATGCATAACATAGATTAACAGAACAGAGGGCAAAACCATAAACAATATGCAATGCATCTCAGATTAATACGGAATCAAGGTTCATTACAAGCCAAGTCTAATCTAGTTGCATCACTATCACTAACCGTGCATGTTGATGTAGTTTTAAGTTATTCGATGCACCGTTGCCATCCTAGTGTTGCAATATAATCCTTATGTGCATCGAAGTCCCTTAAACCAACACCCATGGGGAGGTGCTTAACAATGAGCAACACTCACATGAATAAGTCACAGCCTAACAGACTATTCATGCGCTCCAAAGAATCCATTTGGGCCGGTTTACGGGTATGGTTAACCTGTATTTGAGCCCTACAAGGTCACACCATTAGCCTAAGTTTAACTGATATTTAACAGGTCTTACGGTTTAGCCATGGGTGACCTACGGCTTAGCCGTGGCATCCTACGGCGTAGCCGCAATATGCACTACGGCTTAGCCGTGGTTCCCTTCAGAACACGGCTAAACTGTCATCTTTTCCACCTCTGATCTGATACGTCTCACGGCTGAGCTACGGTGGAGTCCACGGCTTAGCCGTAAACCATCACGGCTTAGCCGTAGCCTCACCGTAAGAACACTGATATCAGAAAAGTTTCGACTGATCAGAGATTAAATCCACGGCTTAGATACGGTTTGGTTCACGGTTAGCTTACGGCTCAGCCGTAGGACAAATTACGGCTTAGCCGTAGCCTAGCCGTAGAACAAACTCGAATTTGTCACTCTCTGGAATCTAAGCCGTACAGGGTTACGGCTTAGCCGTACAATACAGACGCGAATTCGGGAAGATTACAGAAACGAAATTTTGATACAGAAACTGAATAAAATGAGTTACAGAGGTTCCAAATTCACAAATTGTGGCTGTAAAACATGCTAGACAAAGAATAAGAGTGAATCAAAGCCATCAAACAAACACCCATATGTGTTATCAAAGCCTGTACTTATACTTGCCTCAAATCTGACAAAATCCTCTGAAATCAAGCTCCAAGCAACTAAAATCAAAACAAATCAAAGCAATCACACATGCATGAGATGAAGACAAAGCAACAGAGAATGGGAGAAGCAATTGGAGAGGGAATACAAAGAGTTGGGAAAGAACCCACTTACCTAAGGCAAGGACAGAGATGAGAGAATGGAGAAGAACCCAAATCAAACAAGGGAACCCAAATCCTACTCGAGTAAGAGAAGGAAAGAGAAGAGAGAGAGAGAGAGAGAGAACGAACGTGGCTTCTGAATTCTCCTTGCATGCAGTCGATCAAATGAAATGGGCAAGAGAGAGACATCTGTAAGATGACTCACTTATATAGGTTTGTAGTTTTAAAACAAGGTCTAATGGGTTTAAGCAATTTACAGATTAAGTCACACGAAGGTCCATCTTCCCCA
The DNA here is from genome assembly GCA_037013555.1 of Sextonia rubra. Taxonomy (NCBI): domain Eukaryota; kingdom Viridiplantae; phylum Streptophyta; class Magnoliopsida; order Laurales; family Lauraceae; genus Sextonia; species Sextonia rubra. Next base: position 57,200,276 of record JASUAD010000008.1, on the reverse strand, counting down.
ATTGACTCCAAACGGATCTGACACAGTTACGGAATTTGTCGAGCTCAACGAAATACGTATGCTGACACCAAGATGATGCAAAGATGACATGATCAAAGCAAAAGCAAAATTACGAAAAAGGGCTTAGAACTACCTATTCCAGGTCAAAGGTCACTCAACTACCTATCCATGACCCAAAACAAGTCCAAAAGAAATAAACAAAACAAAACACACACTAATGAGCCACTAATCCGGCTCAAAGGGGATCGGAGTGTTACATCCTCCCCCACTAGGAATCATTCCGTCCTCGGAATGACTACCTACCTGCGCAAAGAGCTGGGGGTACTGGCGCGCTAGCTGCTCCTCTAGCTCCCAAGTAGCCTCATCCGGACCGTGATGCTCCCACAACACTTTAACCCATCTGATAGTCCTGGTACGGAGAATCTGCTCTCGTGTCCCAACGATGCGAAGCGGACGCTCAACGTAAGTCGCATTAGGCTGAATCTGAATGTCATCATAGCGAATCACATGGCTCGGATCTGGCACATACTTACGGAGCATCGACACATGGAACACATCGTGAACACCGGAGAACTCAACTGGAAGTGTCAACCGATAGGCTAAATCTCCAACTCGGCTCTTGACTTCGAACGGTCCTACATATCTCGGAGCTAACTTGCCCTTCTGACCAAATCGAACTGTGCCCTTCATCGGAGAAACTTTAAGGAATACCCAGTCTCCGACTTGGAATGCCAAAGGTCTCCTCCGAGTATCAGCATAGCTCTTCTGCCTGGACCGAGCAATCTTCAGATTCTCTATCACTTTCTGCACTTTCTCTGTCGTCTCAGCAATGATTGTCGGACCATGGAAACTTCTAGTTCCAACTTCCTCCCAGCACACTGGAGTCCTGCACTTACGTCCGTATAGAGCCTCATAAGGTGCCATACCAATACTCTCATGGAAGCTGTTGTTGTAAGCAAACTCACACAATGCTAGATGTGTATCCCATTCCTTCTCAAAGTTCAGCACACTAGCTCTGAGCATATCCTCCAACGTCTGAATGGTACGCTCCGACTGTCCATCAGTCTGGGGGTGGTATGCCGTACTAAAACTCAGCTTCGTGCCCATAGCTTCCTGAAATGCTCTCCAGAATGAAGATACAAAACGACTGTCTCGATCTGACACAATCGATACTGGGGTGCCATGCAATCTGACTATCTCGTCAACAAACTTCCTGGCCATCTCCGTGAATGTCATCCCTTTCTTGAACGGAAGGAAATGTGCTGACTTAGTCAATCTGTCCACTATGACCCAGATCGCATTATTCTTCCTACTGGTCGGCGGAAAACCGGAAACAAAATCCATAGTAATGTGCTCCCACTTCCACTGCGGAGTGTGCAATGGATGCAATGATCCTGGAGGTCGCTGATGATCAGCTTTTACCCTCTGACAGGTCAAACATCGAGCTACGAACCCTGCGATCTCCCGCTTCATATTGTTCCACCAAAATCTATCCTTCAAGTTTCGGTACATCTTCATACTCCCGGGATGCATCGCATAACGGGCATCGTGCGCATCTATCATCAATTTATCCTTCAGCTCATCCACAGCGGGAACACACAACCTATTCCTGAAGTACAAAACTCCATCTACCAAGCTGAAATCAGGTCGATCTGCAATCCGATCTCTGAACTTCACCAAGAGGGGGTCCTCAAACTGGCGATCCTTGATCTGCTGAATCACCTCAGGCTGAAACACGACGGTAGTAGCTAGTGTCATCAAGTCACCTACCATCTGAACCTCAACAGGCTGATCATGCACAAGCATATAGAATCCTGCTAGCACCTGAAGACTGTCTGTCCTCCTGCTAAGTGCATCTGCAACTACATTGCCTTTGCCTGGGTGGTACTTGATTGGAAAGTCGTAATCTTTGATGAACTCCAACCACCTTCGCTGCCTCATATTCAAGTCATGCTGATCAAACAGGTACTGCAAACTGTGATGATCGGAATGGACCTCAAACTTCACACCGTACAGGTAATGTCGCCACAACTTCAATGCAAATACAATGGCTGCTAACTCCAAGTCATGTGTGGCATAGTTCTTCTCATGTTCTTTCAACTGTCTGGATCCATAGGCAATCACCTTCTGATTCTGCATCAGTACACAGCCTAGTCCAACTCTAGAGGCATCTGAGTAAATCATGAATCCCTCACTACCATTCGGGAGAGTCAACACTGGCGCCGTAGTGAGCTTTTCCTTCAGCAACTGAAAACTACGCTCACATTTCTCTGTCCACTCATACGGGACCTTCTTCCGAGTCAACTGAGTCAGCGGAGCTGAAATCTTCGAGAAATCCTGCACAAACCTGCGGTAATATCCCGCCAAACCCAGAAAACTCCGAATCTCTGTCACTGATCTAGGACGGGGCCAATGGACTACTGCCTCAATCTTAGCCGGATCTACCATCAATCCATCTCTAGAAATCTTATGACCCAGAAATGTAACTTGCTCGAGCCAAAACTCACACTTGGACAACTTTGCATACAACTTGTGATCTCTAAGCAGCTGCAATGCCTTCCTCAGATGGTCTGTATGTTCCTCAGCAGTCTTCGAATAGACCAATATGTCATCTATAAAAACCACAACGAACTGGTCCAAGAAGGAAGTAAACACCCTGTTCATCAACGCCATAAAAGCTGCGGGTGCGTTTGTCAAACCAAATGGCATGACAAGGAACTCGTAGTGTCCATACCGAGTCCTGAAAGCTGTCTTAGGAACATCCTCATCCTTCACCCTGAGCTGGTGATATCCTGACCTCAAGTCAATCTTAGAGAAGTAAGCTGCACCCTGAAGCTGATCGAACAACTCATCGATCCTAGGCAATGGATATTTGTTCTTGATGGTCACTTTATTCAACTGCCTGTAGTCAATACACATCCGGAAACTGCCATCCTTCTTCTTGACAAACAATACAGGAGCTCCCCACGGTGAAACACTGGGGCGTATGAACCCTCTATCCAACAGATCCTGCAACTGTTTCTTCAATTCCAACAACTCTGCAGGTGCCATACGATATGGAGCTCTACTGATAGGTGCTGTACCTGGTACCACGTCAATAGCAAATTCTACCTCCCGAACTGGTGGCAACTCTGGCACATCCTCCGGAAAGACATCCGGAAACTCGCTGACTACTGGAATCTCACTGAGCTGTCCCCGATCTTTCTTTTCTGAAATGAATGCAAGAAATCCCTCACATCCCCTACGAAGCATCCTGTCTGCCTTACAAGCAGAGATCACACGTCTTGGGCACTTCATCTGGCTGCCCTCAAATCGGAATCCGCTGCCCAAATCAAAGTAGATAGCCTTGCTGTAGCAATTGATACACGCATGATATCTTGCAAGCCAGTCCATACCAAGGATCACATCAAAATCCAGTGTCGTGAGCAACACGAGGTCTACTGGGAGCTGATGACCAGCTATCCGCACATCACACTGAGGGTAAAACACACTGCACTCCACCCGCTTACCAACCGGAGTGGATACTAACAACAAGTAGGGAAGTGGTGTAGGTCGCTGTCGAAGCCGCACAGCAAAATGGGGTGCTACGTACGAACGCGTAGACCCTGAGTCAAATAAAGCTAAAGCTTCTGCATCGGAAATTAAAATTTTTCCTTCCACTACCGTGGCCTCCTCCGCGCCCTCATGCGTAGCAGCATAGGCTCGGGCTGTCTGGCGATTCGGCTTCTGACCTGGGCGAGCTGGCTGAGATCTGCCCTGTGCTGTAGGTCCTGTCTGTCTCGTCTGTGGAGAGAACTGAAACTTCGGGCATTGGGCCCGCCTGTGGTCCGTAGAGCCACACCCGAAACAAGCCCCACTCTTCCTCCAACATCTGTCGGTGGGGTGATCCTTCCCACAGTGACTGCAAACTATCTGAGGACTGCTCGAACTGCCCTGCTTACCCTTGAACTTCTTCTGGAACTGACTTCTACCACTGAAACCTGCTGCCCTCTTAGCCTCTGTTCGCTCCTCCTCAAAGATGGCCTCTGCATCATAAGCCCTGTCAATAGCGTCATCCAAGGTAGCCGGCCACATACAAGCAACCACGTGGCGTTTGTGTCTCGGATTTAGGCCGTTGACGAAGCGAGTCACCTTCTTATGCTCCGTGTTCACCATATCCTCTGCGAAATGAGACAACTCTGTAAACTTGTGTACATAATCTGCAACTGGCATCTGTCTCTGCTGAAGGTTGAAGAATTCCACTTCCTTGGCTCGCTGAATATGGAGAGGCATGAACTTACGACGGAATTGCTGCTTGAAGGTCTCCCAAACTGTGGCACTGGGCATAGTCTGAAATGAGGTCTTAACACTCCTCCACCATGTCTTGGCTACACTCCGAAGCATAGAGGCTGTGAGAACTACCTTCTGCTTGTTACTGCACACGATCGTATCAAAAAGCTCTTCAGTCTGCTCCAACCATTGCTCAGCCTGCAATGCATCTTCTATCCCATGAAACTCGGTCGCCCCTCGCTTACGGAACTTGTCGAAAAGAGCATTAGGATCTGATTCCTTAGGCTGGAAAATCACCTGCTGATCTACATGAGGTGATGCTACTGCAGCAGCCTGACTCTGCCTATCTACCATGGACGCCATCTGTGCCTGTAATGACTGCATAGACTGCATCATCATCATCATGCGCTCCTCACTACTGATGTGTGGGGGTACTGATCCACTATCACCGTTATGGCCCTGTTGATTCTCATCCCTAGATCCTGATCCTGATGCCATCCTGTAAAAGGAAAAGAAACACAACACACAAATATAACATGTCCTGAGTTAGTCAAACCCCAAATCAACATATGAGACCTCGAGTCAAATAGTTGATATCGTCATCTCACCACGATCTTAGATGCCTACATGCTTATAACTAGCATGCTCTGATACCATACAATACGTATGTCACGACCCGAGCCCAGAATTCGGGGGTTAGCGAAAAGCTAAACCGGTGACACACGTACTCCCGTGCACGTGCACCCAAACCCAGTCCAGATGCACGCACACAAGGGATCTAACACGTGCGAACTAAGCGTACGCGGAAGCTGTACATATCATAGCAAGCAACAAAGAAAAATAAAATAGCGGAAGCTAAAACAAATACGAAAAGGAAAAGACAAAGACAAATACACTGAGATAAAACCGAATACACACCAAAATCAATATACACAAAATATACAGAATACAAGTCCAAAGTCCAAAGTCCAAATACAAGCTCTCAAAAACCAAAATGCAAAATAAAAGCCACTGGTATGCATGCACGCACTTGGCAGAAGTGATCAGGCCCACTCTGCCAGACCGGAGGGTGCCTCTACCCTCGCCCCTGCAGCCTCCTCGACCGCCGGGGAGCTGGGCAAGGTATCTGTGCCTGCAACACCACAGACAACACGAATGAATACAACGATCCAGCAAATATAAGTAACAAGAAAGAAACACGCATAGTATCAAAGCGAATGAAATAGGGACAGAAGATTAAATACAGAGTCCATCTTAGTATGCTAAGCAAATCGTGCATAGGAGTAAAACATGATAATGGAATCAAAACATAGAATACTGAACTAGTTGGCTACTACGTTAACCATGTTCTCTCCAAAAGAGAGCAGAGCAGAGCAGAGCAGAGCAGAGAACACCGCTGTCCAGGCCAAAGGTACAAGCGGGTCTCGGTTTCCTGGGTTCCGGGGTCCCAAGACAAAGCAACACTGCAGTTAAAACAGAGATACAGAGATCTACGCCAGAGGTAACCCCGTCGGGTATCCTAGGGCTGAGGCTGAGTAGAGCCAGACTAATACCAATCAAATCAAATCCATAGAAAGGGGAGATTATCCGCTTTGGACTCACCGATGACAAAGACCGGATCTTATCCTCACGTATTAACCTCTGGGCAGAGCCACCAGGGAATACCCAAAAATCAGAGATATACAAAGCCAGAGAATATACAAAGCATAGCATAGATCAAAACAGAGTACAGAGCGAAGAATAATACAGATATACAGAACGAAAGCAAAATGACTGAGGAATGCATAACATAGATTAACAGAACAGAGGGCAAAACCATAAACAATATGCAATGCATCTCAGATTAATACGGAATCAAGGTTCATTACAAGCCAAGTCTAATCTAGTTGCATCACTATCACTAACCGTGCATGTTGATGTAGTTTTAAGTTATTCGATGCACCGTTGCCATCCTAGTGTTGCAATATAATCCTTATGTGCATCGAAGTCCCTTAAACCAACACCCATGGGGAGGTGCTTAACAATGAGCAACACTCACATGAATAAGTCACAGCCTAACAGACTATTCATGCGCTCCAAAGAATCCATTTGGGCCGGTTTACGGGTATGGTTAACCTGTATTTGAGCCCTACAAGGTCACACCATTAGCCTAAGTTTAACTGATATTTAACAGGTCTTACGGTTTAGCCATGGGTGACCTACGGCTTAGCCGTGGCATCCTACGGCGTAGCCGCAATATGCACTACGGCTTAGCCGTGGTTCCCTTCAGAACACGGCTAAACTGTCATCTTTTCCACCTCTGATCTGATACGTCTCACGGCTGAGCTACGGTGGAGTCCACGGCTTAGCCGTAAACCATCACGGCTTAGCCGTAGCCTCACCGTAAGAACACTGATATCAGAAAAGTTTCGACTGATCAGAGATTAAATCCACGGCTTAGATACGGTTTGGTTCACGGTTAGCTTACGGCTCAGCCGTAGGACAAATTACGGCTTAGCCGTAGCCTAGCCGTAGAACAAACTCGAATTTGTCACTCTCTGGAATCTAAGCCGTACAGGGTTACGGCTTAGCCGTACAATACAGACGCGAATTCGGGAAGATTACAGAAACGAAATTTTGATACAGAAACTGAATAAAATGAGTTACAGAGGTTCCAAATTCACAAATTGTGGCTGTAAAACATGCTAGACAAAGAATAAGAGTGAATCAAAGCCATCAAACAAACACCCATATGTGTTATCAAAGCCTGTACTTATACTTGCCTCAAATCTGACAAAATCCTCTGAAATCAAGCTCCAAGCAACTAAAATCAAAACAAATCAAAGCAATCACACATGCATGAGATGAAGACAAAGCAACAGAGAATGGGAGAAGCAATTGGAGAGGGAATACAAAGAGTTGGGAAAGAACCCACTTACCTAAGGCAAGGACAGAGATGAGAGAATGGAGAAGAACCCAAATCAAACAAGGGAACCCAAATCCTACTCGAGTAAGAGAAGGAAAGAGAAGAGAGAGAGAGAGAGAGAGAACGAACGTGGCTTCTGAATTCTCCTTGCATGCAGTCGATCAAATGAAATGGGCAAGAGAGAGACATCTGTAAGATGACTCACTTATATAGGTTTGTAGTTTTAAAACAAGGTCTAATGGGTTTAAGCAATTTACAGATTAAGTCACACGAAGGTCCATCTTCCCCAATTGACTCCAAACGGATCTGACACAGTTACGGAATTTGTCGAGCTCAACGAAATACGTATGCTGACACCAAGATGATGCAAAGATGACATGATCAAAGCAAAAGCAAAATTACGAAAAAGGGCTTAGAACTACCTATTCCAGGTCAAAGGTCACTCAACTACCTATCCATGACCCAAAACAAGTCCAAAAGAAATAAACAAAACAAAACACACACTAATGAGCCACTAATCCGGCTCAAAGGGGATCGGAGTGTTACATCCTCCCCCACTAGGAATCATTCCGTCCTCGGAATGACTACCTACCTGCGCAAAGAGCTGGGGGTACTGGCGCGCTAGCTGCTCCTCTAGCTCCCAAGTAGCCTCATCCGGACCGTGATGCTCCCACAACACTTTAACCCATCTGATAGTCCTGGTACGGAGAATCTGCTCTCGTGTCCCAACGATGCGAAGCGGACGCTCAACGTAAGTCGCATTAGGCTGAATCTGAATGTCATCATAGCGAATCACATGGCTCGGATCTGGCACATACTTACGGAGCATCGACACATGGAACACATCGTGAACACCGGAGAACTCAACTGGAAGTGTCAACCGATAGGCTAAATCTCCAACTCGGCTCTTGACTTCGAACGGTCCTACATATCTCGGAGCTAACTTGCCCTTCTGACCAAATCGAACTGTGCCCTTCATCGGAGAAACTTTAAGGAATACCCAGTCTCCGACTTGGAATGCCAAAGGTCTCCTCCGAGTATCAGCATAGCTCTTCTGCCTGGACCGAGCAATCTTCAGATTCTCTATCACTTTCTGCACTTTCTCTGTCGTCTCAGCAATGATTGTCGGACCATGGAAACTTCTAGTTCCAACTTCCTCCCAGCACACTGGAGTCCTGCACTTACGTCCGTATAGAGCCTCATAAGGTGCCATACCAATACTCTCATGGAAGCTGTTGTTGTAAGCAAACTCACACAATGCTAGATGTGTATCCCATTCCTTCTCAAAGTTCAGCACACTAGCTCTGAGCATATCCTCCAACGTCTGAATGGTACGCTCCGACTGTCCATCAGTCTGGGGGTGGTATGCCGTACTAAAACTCAGCTTCGTGCCCATAGCTTCCTGAAATGCTCTCCAGAATGAAGATACAAAACGACTGTCTCGATCTGACACAATCGATACTGGGGTGCCATGCAATCTGACTATCTCGTCAACAAACTTCCTGGCCATCTCCGTGAATGTCATCCCTTTCTTGAACGGAAGGAAATGTGCTGACTTAGTCAATCTGTCCACTATGACCCAGATCGCATTATTCTTCCTACTGGTCGGCGGAAAACCGGAAACAAAATCCATAGTAATGTGCTCCCACTTCCACTGCGGAGTGTGCAATGGATGCAATGATCCTGGAGGTCGCTGATGATCAGCTTTTACCCTCTGACAGGTCAAACATCGAGCTACGAACCCTGCGATCTCCCGCTTCATATTGTTCCACCAAAATCTATCCTTCAAGTTTCGGTACATCTTCATACTCCCGGGATGCATCGCATAACGGGCATCGTGCGCATCTATCATCAATTTATCCTTCAGCTCATCCACAGCGGGAACACACAACCTATTCCTGAAGTACAAAACTCCATCTACCAAGCTGAAATCAGGTCGATCTGCAATCCGATCTCTGAACTTCACCAAGAGGGGGTCCTCAAACTGGCGATCCTTGATCTGCTGAATCACCTCAGGCTGAAACACGACGGTAGTAGCTAGTGTCATCAAGTCACCTACCATCTGAACCTCAACAGGCTGATCATGCACAAGCATATAGAATCCTGCTAGCACCTGAAGACTGTCTGTCCTCCTGCTAAGTGCATCTGCAACTACATTGCCTTTGCCTGGGTGGTACTTGATTGGAAAGTCGTAATCTTTGATGAACTCCAACCACCTTCGCTGCCTCATATTCAAGTCATGCTGATCAAACAGGTACTGCAAACTGTGATGATCGGAATGGACCTCAAACTTCACACCGTACAGGTAATGTCGCCACAACTTCAATGCAAATACAATGGCTGCTAACTCCAAGTCATGTGTGGCATAGTTCTTCTCATGTTCTTTCAACTGTCTGGATCCATAGGCAATCACCTTCTGATTCTGCATCAGTACACAGCCTAGTCCAACTCTAGAGGCATCTGAGTAAATCATGAATCCCTCACTACCATTCGGGAGAGTCAACACTGGCGCCGTAGTGAGCTTTTCCTTCAGCAACTGAAAACTACGCTCACATTTCTCTGTCCACTCATACGGGACCTTCTTCCGAGTCAACTGAGTCAGCGGAGCTGAAATCTTCGAGAAATCCTGCACAAACCTGCGGTAATATCCCGCCAAACCCAGAAAACTCCGAATCTCTGTCACTGATCTAGGACGGGGCCAATGGACTACTGCCTCAATCTTAGCCGGATCTACCATCAATCCATCTCTAGAAATCTTATGACCCAGAAATGTAACTTGCTCGAGCCAAAACTCACACTTGGACAACTTTGCATACAACTTGTGATCTCTAAGCAGCTGCAATGCCTTCCTCAGATGGTCTGTATGTTCCTCAGCAGTCTTCGAATAGACCAATATGTCATCTATAAAAACCACAACGAACTGGTCCAAGAAGGAAGTAAACACCCTGTTCATCAACGCCATAAAAGCTGCGGGTGCGTTTGTCAAACCAAATGGCATGACAAGGAACTCGTAGTGTCCATACCGAGTCCTGAAAGCTGTCTTAGGAACATCCTCATCCTTCACCCTGAGCTGGTGATATCCTGACCTCAAGTCAATCTTAGAGAAGTAAGCTGCACCCTGAAGCTGATCGAACAACTCATCGATCCTAGGCAATGGATATTTGTTCTTGATGGTCACTTTATTCAACTGCCTGTAGTCAATACACATCCGGAAACTGCCATCCTTCTTCTTGACAAACAATACAGGAGCTCCCCACGGTGAAACACTGGGGCGTATGAACCCTCTATCCAACAGATCCTGCAACTGTTTCTTCAATTCCAACAACTCTGCAGGTGCCATACGATATGGAGCTCTACTGATAGGTGCTGTACCTGGTACCACGTCAATAGCAAATTCTACCTCCCGAACTGGTGGCAACTCTGGCACATCCTCCGGAAAGACATCCGGAAACTCGCTGACTACTGGAATCTCACTGAGCTGTCGCCGATCTTTCTTTTCTGAAATGAATGCAAGAAATCCCTCACATCCCCTACGAAGCATCCTGTCTGCCTTACAAGCAGAGATCACACGTCTTGGGCACTTCATCTGGCTGCCCTCAAATCGGAATCCGCTGCCCAAATCAAAGTAGATAGCCTTGCTGTAGCAATTGATACACGCATGATATCTTGCAAGCCAGTCCATACCAAGGATCACATCAAAATCCAGTGTCGTGAGTAACACGAGGTCTACTGGGAGCTGATGACCAGCTATCCGCACATCACACTGAGGGTAAAACACACTGCACTCCACCCGCTTACCAACCGGAGTGGATACTAACAACAAGTAGGGAAGTGGTGTAGGTCGCTGTCGAAGCCGCACAGCAAAATGGGGTGCTACGTACGAACGCGTAGACCCTGAGTCAAATAAAGCTAAAGCTTCTGCATCGGAAATTAAAATTTTTCCTTCCACTACCGTGGCCTCCTCCGCGCCCTCATGCGTAGCAGCATAGGCTCGGGCTGTCTGGCGATTCGGCTTCTGACCTGGGCGAGCTGGCTGAGATCTGCCCTGTGCTGTAGGTCCTGTCTGTCTCGTCTGTGGAGAGAACTGAAACTTCGGGCATTGGGCCCGCCTGTGGTCCGTAGAGCCACACCCGAAACAAGCCCCATTCTTCCTCCAACATCTGTCGGTGGGGTGATCCTTCCCACAGTGACTGCAAACTATCTGAGGACTGCTCGAACTGCCCTGCTTACCCTTGAACTTCTTCTGGAACTGACTTCTACCACTGAAACCTGCTGCCCTCTTAGCCTCTGTTCGCTCCTCCTCAAAGATGGCCTCTGCATCATAAGCCCTGTCAATAGCGTCATCCAAGGTAGCCGGCCACATACAAGCAACCACGTGGCGTTTGTGTCTCGGATTTAGGCCGTTGACGAAGCGAGTCACCTTCTTATGCTCCGTGTTCACCATATCCTCTGCGAAATGAGACAACTCTGTAAACTTGTGTACATAATCTGCAACTGGCATCTGTCTCTGCTGAAGGTTGAAGAATTCCACTTCCTTGGCTCGCTGAATATGGAGAGGCATGAACTTACGACGGAATTGCTGCTTGAAGGTCTCCCAAACTGTGGCACTGGGCATAGTCTGAAATGAGGTCTTAACACTCCTCCACCATGTCTTGGCTACACTCCGAAGCATAGAGGCTGTGAGAACTACCTTCTGCTTGTTACTGCACACGATCGTATCAAAAAGCTCTTCAGTCTGCTCCAACCATTGCTCAGCCTGCAATGCATCTTCTATCCCATGAAACTCGGTCGCCCCTCGCTTACGGAACTTGTCGAAAAGAGCATTAGGATCTGATTCCTTAGGCTGGAAAATCACCTGCTGATCTACATGAGGTGATGCTACTGCAGCAGCCTGACTCTGCCTATCTACCATGGACGCCATCTGTGCCTGTAATGACTGCATAGACTGCATCATCATCATCATGCGCTCCTCACTACTGATGTGTGGGGGTACTGATCCACTATCACCGTTATGGCCCTGTTGATTCTCATCCCTAGATCCTGATCCTGATGCCATCCTGTAAAAGGAAAAGAAACACAACACACAAATATAACATGTCCTGAGTTAGTCAAACCCCAAATCAACATATGAGACCTCGAGTCAAATAGTTGATATCGTCATCTCACCACGATCTTAGATGCCTACATGCTTATAACTAGCATGCTCTGATACCATACAATACGTATGTCACGACCCGAGCCCAGAATTCGGGGGTTAGCGAAAAGCTAAACCGGTGACACACGTACTCCCGTGCACGTGCACCCAAACCCAGTCCAGATGCACGCACACAAGGGATCTAACACGTGCGAACTAAGCGTACGCGGAAGCTGTACATATCATAGCAAGCAACAAAGAAAAATAAAATAGCGGAAGCTAAAACAAATACGAAAAGGAAAAGACAAAGACAAATACACTGAGATAAAACCGAATACACACCAAAATCAATATACACAAAATATACAGAATACAAGTCCAAAGTCCAAAGTCCAAATACAAGCTCTCAAAAACCAAAATGCAAAATAAAAGCCACTGGTATGCATGCACGCACTTGGCAGAAGTGATCAGGCCCACTCTGCCAGACCGGAGGGTGCCTCTACCCTCGCCCCTGCAGCCTCCTCGACCGCCGGGGAGCTGGGCAAGGTATCTGTGCCTGCAACACCACAGACAACACGAATGAATACAACGATCCAGCAAATATAAGTAACAAGAAAGAAACACGCATAGTATCAAAGCGAATGAAATAGGGACAGAAGATTAAATACAGAGTCCATCTTAGTATGCTAAGCAAATCGTGCATAGGAGTAAAACATGATAATGGAATCAAAACATAGAATACTGAACTAGTTGGCTACTACGTTAACCATGTTCTCTCCAAAAGAGAGCAGAGCAGAGCAGAGCAGAGCAGAGAACACCGCTGTCCAGGCCAAAGGTACAAGCGGGTCTCGGTTTCCTGGGTTCCGGGGTCCCAAGACAAAGCAACACTGCAGTTAAAACAGAGATACAGAGATCTACGCCAGAGGTAACCCCGTCGGGTATCCTAGGGCTGAGGCTGAGTAGAGCCAGACTAATACCAATCAAATCAAATCCATAGAAAGGGGAGATTATCCGCTTTGGACTCACCGATGACAAAGACCGGATCTTATCCTCACGTATTAACCTCTGGGCAGAGCCACCAGGGAATACCCAAAAATCAGAGATATACAAAGCCAGAGAATATACAAAGCATAGCATAGATCAAAACAGAGTACAGAGCGAAGAATAATACAGATATACAGAACGAAAGCAAAATGACTGAGGAATGCATAACATAGATTAACAGAACAGAGGGCAAAACCATAAACAATATGCAATGCATCTCAGATTAATACGGAATCAAGGTTCATTACAAGCCAAGTCTAATCTAGTTGCATCACTATCACTAACCGTGCATGTTGATGTAGTTTTAAGTTATTCGATGCACCGTTGCCATCCTAGTGTTGCAATATAATCCTTATGTGCATCGAAGTCCCTTAAACCAACACCCATGGGGAGGTGCTTAACAATGAGCAACACTCACATGAATAAGTCACAGCCTAACAGACTATTCATGCGCTCCAAAGAATCCATTTGGGCCGGTTTACGGGTATGGTTAACCTGTATTTGAGCCCTACAAGGTCACACCATTAGCCTAAGTTTAACTGATATTTAACAGGTCTTACGGTTTAGCCATGGGTGACCTACGGCTTAGCCGTGGCATCCTACGGCGTAGCCGCAATATGCACTACGGCTTAGCCGTGGTTCCCTTCAGAACACGGCTAAACTGTCATCTTTTCCACCTCTGATCTGATACGTCTCACGGCTGAGCTACGGTGGAGTCCACGGCTTAGCCGTAAACCATCACGGCTTAGCCGTAGCCTCACCGTAAGAACACTGATATCAGAAAAGTTTCGACTGATCAGAGATTAAATCCACGGCTTAGATACGGTTTGGTTCACGGTTAGCTTACGGCTCAGCCGTAGGACAAATTACGGCTTAGCCGTAGCCTAGCCGTAGAACAAACTCGAATTTGTCACTCTCTGGAATCTAAGCCGTACAGGGTTACGGCTTAGCCGTACAATACAGACGCGAATTCGGGAAGATTACAGAAACGAAATTTTGATACAGAAACTGAATAAAATGAGTTACAGAGGTTCCAAATTCACAAATTGTGGCTGTAAAACATGCTAGACAAAGAATAAGAGTGAATCAAAGCCATCAAACAAACACCCATATGTGTTATCAAAGCCTGTACTTATACTTGCCTCAAATCTGACAAAATCCTCTGAAATCAAGCTCCAAGCAACTAAAATCAAAACAAATCAAAGCAATCACACATGCATGAGATGAAGACAAAGCAACAGAGAATGGGAGAAGCAATTGGAGAGGGAATACAAAGAGTTGGGAAAGAACCCACTTACCTAAGGCAAGGACAGAGATGAGAGAATGGAGAAGAACCCAAATCAAACAAGGGAACCCAAATCCTACTCGAGTAAGAGAAGGAAAGAGAAGAGAGAGAGAGAGAGAGAGAACGAACGTGGCTTCTGAATTCTCCTTGCATGCAGTCGATCAAATGAAATGGGCAAGAGAGAGACATCTGTAAGATGACTCACTTATATAGGTTTGTAGTTTTAAAACAAGGTCTAATGGGTTTAAGCAATTTACAGATTAAGTCACACGAAGGTCCATCTTCCCCAATTGACTCCAAACGGATCTGACACAGTTACGGAATTTGTCGAGCTCAACGAAATACGTATGCTGACACCAAGATGATGCAAAGATGACATGATCAAAGCAAAAGCAAAATTACGAAAAAGGGCTTAGAACTACCTATTCCAGGTCAAAGGTCACTCAACTACCTATCCATGACCCAAAACAAGTCCAAAAGAAATAAACAAAACAAAACACACACTAATGAGCCACTAATCCGGCTCAAAGGGGATCGGAGTGTTACAGTTCCTTGCTTCCCTTTCCATTTCTTCTGAATCTGTCCCTTGGAACCCACTGGTGCACTTCTCTTGAAGTCCATAGCTCTCTCTGCTAGGTGGTTGGCTTCCGCAGCGTGTGCTCTGTCAACCGCATCATCAAAGGTAGCTGGTCTCTGAAAAGCAGTCACAAAATTCGCGTATCTAGGATGCAGACCAGAGATGAAACGATTCACCTTCTTCTCCTCGGTATTGATCATGTCTTCAGCAAAATGAGACAACTGAATAAATCGGTGAATATACTCCGAGACGGTCAGCTGCTGCTGCTGTAAGGCCAGAAACTCAACCTCCTTCACGCGTCGAACATGAGCAGGAATGAACTTCCTTCTGAACTGTTTCTGGAACGTCTCCCACACTGTTTCACTAGGCATAGTCAGATAGGCTGCGCTAACACTCTTCCACCACGTCTTTGCCACTTCTCGGAACATCGAGGCCGTAAGCATAACCTTCTGCCGATCGTCACAGACAATGGTCGAGAAGAGATCTCCAGTATGTTCTAGCCACTGATCAGCCTTCAACGCATCTTCATTTCCATAGAACTCTGTGGCTCCACGTTTCCTGAATTTATCGTACAACGCATTCGGATCGCTCTCTTTAGGCTGGAAAACCACTGGCTGCTCTCCAGGCCGCTGAACTGGTGTTTGGCTCTGTCGGTCGACGATCGAAACGACCTGTGCCTGCAAAGAATGGATCGCCTGCAGCATAGTCAAGAAGCGCTCGTCAAAATTCACAAGTGGCTGTGGGGCGGCTGATCCACTCTCGTTATCTCCCTGATCATTGTTGTTGTGTGTTCCAGATCCCGATGCCATAGCCTGCAAAACACAAAAGTCAATCTGCTATCACACTAGGTACTCACACAAACTCACAGGACAAGGGGACCAAACACAACAGTCCAGAACTGGACTACGAAATCTCACCACGTCCTATATGCCTACATGCTTATTCACACCACACACTAAGATAGAGACAATGCCCTGAAAGACAATGCTCTGATACCATACAATACGTATGTCACAACCCGAGCCCAGGGAACGGGGGTCAGAGGAACTCTAACCAATGACACACGTACTCCCGTGCATGCACACCTAGACCCTATCCAGGCATACACACACAAGGGATCAATCACACGAGCAAACCACTGTACGCGGAAGCTGTACGTATCAAGGCATACCACAATATACCAAAAGACAATGGGAGATTACAAAATAACATGAACTGGCAATAAGAACCAATACAAGCACGTATGACAATATAGTGGGCTTACAACGATCAAAAATCAATATACAGATATCACTCAAGCCCACATTACAATTACAGAAAAATCCCCTCAAGAGACTCCAACACAAAGAATGGGGAAAACAAAATGATGCAAACCGTACTCTGGAGGATGGATCAAGTCCACTCCTCTAGGCCAGAGGGGGCCTCGCGAGCCTCTCCTGCAGTCGGGTCGACCGACGCAGGATCGGAAGAGGGATCTGAGCCTGCAACACACAAGACAAACGCATAAGTACAACGACTTAGCAAAGTATAAGCCAACAAGAAGATAACACGAATTGTGTCTAAGACTGAAGAATACTGAACAATAGTCATAATGCAATGTCCATAGGAATTATGATTGTATACTAAACAATTATGCAATGAATAAGCATGCTATCAGAATCATAAACAGATAACAATCAAGTGGCTACTACATTGGCCATTTTCTCCCTTACGAGAGCAATCAGGATGAGAACACCAGCGACCGGGCCAGGGTACGCATGGGTCTCTAGTTCCCGGGGTCCGGAGTCCCAGGACAAGACACTCTGCAGAGGCAAACACATAACTAAACCAAAGTTAACCCCGTCGGGTATCCTAAGGCTGAGGCTCAGTAGTGCCAATACCAATCACAATCAAGCGGATGATGCACCTCGATCACTTATCACTTATCACTTATCATGTCACTTATCATACTGAACGAACAATAGGAAGTGCATCACATAAACTGATACTGAATGCAAATACTGAATGCATAATACGGATACTGGTACGGATACTGATACTGATACGAAATGCAATACAGATACTGAAAGCAAATCATACGGATAACTGATACTGAATGCACATAAACTGATGCTGATACTCCAGTGGAGCAACGGTAAACACAATACACAATAATAGAATGGTTCCGCCCGGGCTTCGCTCTAGGGTTGCTGCATTTCCCACAGAATCGAGAGGTCCAGCGCAGAACACATAAGAGGGCATAACCGAAATCAATATGCTGTACAAATCAGAATGCTTATGCGAATCAAGGTCCATTACAAACCAATCCTACACTAATTATCCAGTGTCTCTAACCGTGCATGTTGATGTAGTTTTAAGTTGTTCGATGCACCATTGTCTAGTGTTGCAGTGTCTGGAGTGTGCACCGAAGTCCCTTAAACCAACACCCATGGGGAAGTGCTAAACAACTGGATAACAAGCATGAATGATTCACAGCCCATGAGATCATTCATGTCACTCAACATTCCATTGGGCATGTCCAGGTTAACTACATTCGAACATGAAAGTCATATACGGTCTTTTACTTAAACCTAGTCCCTTTTCATTCAATTCTCAGGGTCTCACGGTGTAGCCGTAGGTAACCTTACGGCTTAGCCGTGGCATCTTACGGCTTAGCCGTACTATGCACTGCGGCTGAGCTGAGGTTTCCCAATTATCCATCCGGATTTACGGCTCAACCGTATTTTGCTCTACGGCTCAGCCGTATCCTGGTCCACGGCTTAGCCGTAAGCCAATGTACGGCTTGGATCAGGCTGGGCCGTAGAAGAATGGCAAATTGCCAACATCCAGTTATTTTCAGCTAACAGTCTGTACTGTTCTACGGTTTGGGTTACGGCTGGGTCTCGGCTTAGCCGTAAGCCATTTTACGGCTTAGCCGTAGCACATTTCACGGCGTAGCCGTGAGTGCACGGAGTCATTTTTCTGTATCAGTTACAGTCACACAGAAAGTGTCCAAAATGACAGAAAACAGCAAGGTAACAGCAGAATAGGCTCAGTAGGGCTGTCCAACACTGATAAACACAATGAAGAACAAGAACACAACAATCAATTTACTATCAATCGATGTTCATACAACTTGGGCTTATACTTGCCTCACAAATGGAATCACTTCGTGGTTTGGCTCAGTCCGCTAGAATCACACGCACAAACGAGCTCCTTTCTTCCTCCCTCAAGCAATCGAAACAGAGACGGAGAAGAGAGAAAGAGAGCTGAACCGAGAGAGAGAGACGAGCTGGAGCGTGAGAGAGAGGCGATCGAGGGAAAGGAAATGGGTTGGTGAGATATTTATATAACTTAAGTTGAGTCAAATTGCATTTAAGTCCAAACGGTTAACACAAATGTCAGTTTGAGTCAAATGACGGTCCAACAAGAGCAAACGAAATCATTCGGATCCAAGACAGTTACGAAAAACGACAAGCTCAACGAAATACACGCGATGACGCTAGAATGACGCAAAACTGACAAAGGCAATCCAAAGCCAAAATTACGAAAAAGGGCTTGAACTCCTTAGACCAAGGCAAACTCAACCCAAACGATCTCTCTACAACTCAACCAAACAAAAACAAAATCAAAACACTCTTAGCGATAAAAACACACACTAATCCGGATCAACTCGGGTCGGAGTGTTACATCCTCCCCCACTTGGACATCATTCCGTCCTCAGAATGAACGCGTACCTGAGCAAAAAGGTAAGGATACTGACGCGCCATCTGATCTTCTAATTCCCACGTGGCTTCATCAGGTCCATGATGTTCCCAAAGTACCTTGACCCATCGAATAGTCCTCGTACGCAAGAGCTGTTCTCTGGTCCCAACAATACGGAGCGGACGCTCAACGTATGACGCATTGGGTTGCATCTAAATGTCATCGTATCGAATCACGTGCGTCGGGTCTCGAACATACTTGCGAAGCATAGACACATGAAAAACATCGTATATTCCAGAGAACTCCACGGGTAGAACCAGTCTGTACGCTAGATCGCCAATCCGGCTCCTGATCTCAAATGGACCCACGTATCTTGGCGCTAACTTGCCTTTTTGACCGAACCGTACTGTACCTTTCATCGGTGAGACTTTCAAAAATACCCAATCTCCAACCTGAAATGTTAACGTTCTTCTACGCGTATCTGCATAGCTCTTCTGTCTCGATCGGGCAATCTTCAAATGGTCAATAACTCTCTGAACTTTCTCTGTAGTCTCAGCAATGATCGTCAGTCCGTGGAAACTCCTTGTTCCAACTTCCTCCCAGCAAACAGGACTTCTACACTTCCGCCCATACAAAGCTTCATAGGGTGCCATTCCAATACTCTCGTGGAAACTATTATTATACGCAAACTCGCACAACGAGAGATGCAGATCCCATTCTTTCTCGAAATTCAGTACACTGGCCCGTAACATGTCCTCGAGCGTCTGAATAGTTCGTTCCGACTGTCCATCAGTCTGCGGGTGATACGCCGTACTAAAGCTCAACTTCGTTCCCATGGCTTCCTGAAATGCTCTCCAAAATGAAGAAACAAAGCGGCTATCTCGATCTGACACAATCGACACGGGCGTACCATGTAGTCTAACGATCTCATCAACGAACTTCTTCGCCATCTCGGAAAATGTCATGCCTTTCTTGAATGGTAGAAAATGGGCTGTCTTCGTCAGTCTGTCCACGATCACCCAAATGGCACTGTTCTTCTTGCTCGTCAGGGGTAGTCCCGAAACAAAGTCCATCGAAATGTGCTCCCATTTCCACTGTGGAATGTGCAATGGATGTAAGGAACCTGGCGGTCTCTGATGGTCAGCTTTCACCTTTTGGCATGTCAGACATCTGGCAACAAACCCAGCAATTTCTCTCTTCATATTATTCCACCAGAATCTATCCTTGAGAGCTCGGTACATCTTCGTGCTTCCAGGGTGCATAGCATAACGCGCATGGTGTGCTTCGGTCATCAAACTCTCCTTCAAAGCATCTACTGCTGGCACACATAGCCTGCTCCGGAAATACAAAACATCACCCTCCAAGCGGAAATCTGGTCGATCTGCAATGTTATCCCGGATTCGCTTCAACATCGCGTCCTCAAACTGCTGGTCCTTAATACGCTGAATGATGTCAGGCTGAAAGCTCACTGTACTGGCAAGTGTCAAACTGTTCTCCACCAATTGCAGTTCCACTGGCTGTGCATGCCTCACAAAATAAAGGCTGTCCAAAGCCTGAAGAATCTCCGACTTCCTACTCAAAGCATCTGCAACAACATTGCCTTTCCCTGGATGATACTTGATGGGGAAATCAAAATCCTTGATCAACTCAAGCCACCTTCGCTGTCTCATATTCAACTCAGACTGCGTGAAAAGGTACTGTAGACTATGATGATTTGAATGCACTTCAAAGTTCACGCCATACAAATAGTGTCTCCACATCTTCAACGCAAAAACGATGGATGCCAACTCTAAATCATGTGTAGCATAGTTCTTCTCGTGCTCTCGAAGTTGTCTCGAGCCATAGGCAATCACCTTGCCATGTTGCATCAAAACACATCCCAAACCGACTCGAGAAGCATCAGAGTAGATCATAAATCCTTCATGCCCATCTGGTAACGTCAAAACTGGAGCCGAAGTAAGCTTCTCCTTCAACATCCGGAAATGGCACTCGCATTCGTCCGTCCACAGAAAAGGAACATTCTTCCTGGTCAATCGAGTCAACGGGGCTGAAATCTTGGCAAAATCTTGAATAAAGCGACGATAATATCCAGCTAATCCCAGAAAACTCCGTATCTCCGTCACAGTCTTTGGGCTGGGCCAATTCATCACTGCTTCAACTTTCATCTGATCCACTGCCAACCCATCTCGTGAAATGGTATGACCAAGAAAAGCTACCTGCTCGAGCCAAAAATCACACTTCGACAATTTAGCATATAAGCGATGCTCTTTCAACAACTGCAGGGCTCGACGTAGATGTTCCTCATGCTCCTCTGGGGTCTTCGAATACACCAGAATATCATCAATAAAGACCACCACGAATCGATCCAGAAAAGGAGCGAAGATCTTGTTCATCAAAGCCATAAAGGCAGCAGGCGCATTGGTTAATCCAAATGGCATCACGAGAAACTCAAAATGTCCATACCGTGTCCTGAAAGCAGTCTTCGCAATATCGTCTTCCTTCACCCGGAGTTGATGATACCCCGATCGTAGATCAATCTTGGAAAAATAGGCAGCACCTTGGAGTTGGTCAAACAACTCATCAATACGCGGCAATGGGTATTTATTCTTAATCGTGACTTTGTTCAACCGCCGGTAATCAATGCACATCCGTAAGGTACCGTCCTTCTTCTTCACAAACAGCACTGGCGCTCCCCACGGTGACACACTCGGCCGTACGAAACCCTTCTCCGAAAGATCTTGCAATTGCGTCTTCAATTCGAGTAACTCAGCAGGGGCCATACGATAAGGAGCTAAACTAATGGGTGCTGTACCGGGCACTAAATCGATCGCAAATTCTACATCTCGAACAGGGGGTAACTCGGGTACTTCCTCCGGAAATACATCCGGGAACTCTCGTACTACCGAAATCTCGCTCAACTGCTTCACCTCCTTCTTCTCCGAGACAAAAGCAAGAAATCCTGCACAACCTCTGCGTATCAAACGATCCGCCTTGCATGCGGAGATGACACGCCTCGGGCATCTCTCCTGATTGCCCTCGAAACGAAACCCCTTCTCAAAATCGAAGTAAATCGTCCTGTTGTAACAGTTAACACAGGCACGATACCGCGCTAGCCAGTCCATTCCAAGGATCACATCGAAATCCAACATGGACAACAAGATCAAATCAACTGGCAGCTGGCGACCTTCAATCACCACGTCGCACTGAGGGTAGTATACACTACACTCTACTCTCTTGCCCACCGGAGTGGACACCACCAACAAATAGGGTAACGACTGAGGGGGTTGCGGTAACTGTTCCGCAAAACGAGGTGCAACATACGAACGCGTAGATCCTGAATCAAATAGTGTATGTGCTTCAGCTCGGGCAATGAGAACTTTACCTTCCACCACTTTCGCATCTTCTGCATGATCATGAGAGGCTGCATACACACGAGCAGTCTGACGTTGTGGCTTCTGATTCTGGCGAGACGGCTGGGGGCTATTCGAAGCTGCTGAACTGAGAGACTTGGATGACCCCATAGATCTGGACGACTGGAAGGTCCTAGTCTTCGGGCACTGAGCTATCTTATGCTCCATCGATCCGCAACTCAAACAAGCTCCGGACTTCTTCCAACACTTCTCCGTCGGATGTCCAAATCCACAAAACTCGCATCTGCTCCCGGAGAAACTCGAAGTTCCTTGCTTCCCTTTCCATTTCTTCTGAATCTGTCCCTTGGAACCCACTGGTGCACTTCTCTTGAAGTCCATAGCTCTCTCTGCTAGGTGGTTGGCTTCCGCAGCGTGTGCTCTGTCAACCGCATCATCAAAGGTAGCTGGTCTCTGAAAAGCAGTCACAAAATTCGCGTATCTAGGATGCAGACCAGAGATGAAACGATTCACCTTCTTCTCCTCGGTATTGATCATGTCTTCAGCAAAATGAGACAACTGAATAAATCGGTGAATATACTCCGAGACGGTCAGCTGCTGCTGCTGTAAGGCCAGAAACTCAACCTCCTTCACGCGTCGAACATGAGCAGGAATGAACTTCCTTCTGAACTGTTTCTGGAACGTCTCCCACACTGTTTCACTAGGCATAGTCAGATAGGCTGCGCTAACACTCTTCCACCACGTCTTTGCCACTTCTCGGAACATCGAGGCCGTAAGCATAACCTTCTGCCGATCGTCACAGACAATGGTCGAGAAGAGATCTCCAGTATGTTCTAGCCACTGATCAGCCTTCAACGCATCTTCATTTCCATAGAACTCTGTGGCTCCACGTTTCCTGAATTTATCGTACAACGCATTCGGATCGCTCTCTTTAGGCTGGAAAACCACTGGCTGCTCTCCAGGCCGCTGAACTGGTGTTTGGCTCTGTCGGTCGACGATCGAAACGACCTGTGCCTGCAAAGAATGGATCGCCTGCAGCATAGTCAAGAAGCGCTCGTCAAAATTCACAAGTGGCTGTGGGGCGGCTGATCCACTCTCGTTATCTCCCTGATCATTGTTGTTGTGTGTTCCAGATCCCGATGCCATAGCCTGCAAAACACAAAAGTCAATCTGCTATCACACTAGGTACTCACACAAACTCACAGGACAAGGGGACCAAACACAACAGTCCAGAACTGGACTACGAAATCTCACCACGTCCTATATGCCTACATGCTTATTCACACCACACACTAAGATAGAGACAATGCCCTGAAAGACAATGCTCTGATACCATACAATACGTATGTCACAACCCGAGCCCAGGGAACGGGGGTCAGAGGAACTCTAACCAATGACACACGTACTCCCGTGCATGCACACCTAGACCCTATCCAGGCATACACACACAAGGGATCAATCACACGAGCAAACCACTGTACGCGGAAGCTGTACGTATCAAGGCATACCACAATATACCAAAAGACAATGGGAGATTACAAAATAACATGAACTGGCAATAAGAACCAATACAAGCACGTATGACAATATAGTGGGCTTACAACGATCAAAAATCAATATACAGATATCACTCAAGCCCACATTACAATTACAGAAAAATCCCCTCAAGAGACTCCAACACAAAGAATGGGGAAAACAAAATGATGCAAACCGTACTCTGGAGGATGGATCAAGTCCACTCCTCTAGGCCAGAGGGGGCCTCGCGAGCCTCTCCTGCAGTCGGGTCGACCGACGCAGGATCGGAAGAGGGATCTGAGCCTGCAACACACAAGACAAACGCATAAGTACAACGACTTAGCAAAGTATAAGCCAACAAGAAGATAACACGAATTGTGTCTAAGACTGAAGAATACTGAACAATAGTCATAATGCAATGTCCATAGGAATTATGATTGTATACTAAACAATTATGCAATGAATAAGCATGCTATCAGAATCATAAACAGATAACAATCAAGTGGCTACTACATTGGCCATTTTCTCCCTTACGAGAGCAATCAGGATGAGAACACCAGCGACCGGGCCAGGGTACGCATGGGTCTCTAGTTCCCGGGGTCCGGAGTCCCAGGACAAGACACTCTGCAGAGGCAAACACATAACTAAACCAAAGTTAACCCCGTCGGGTATCCTAAGGCTGAGGCTCAGTAGTGCCAATACCAATCACAATCAAGCGGATGATGCACCTCGATCACTTATCACTTATCACTTATCATGTCACTTATCATACTGAACGAACAATAGGAAGTGCATCACATAAACTGATACTGAATGCAAATACTGAATGCATAATACGGATACTGGTACGGATACTGATACTGATACGAAATGCAATACAGATACTGAAAGCAAATCATACGGATAACTGATACTGAATGCACATAAACTGATGCTGATACTCCAGTGGAGCAACGGTAAACACAATACACAATAATAGAATGGTTCCGCCCGGGCTTCGCTCTAGGGTTGCTGCATTTCCCACAGAATCGAGAGGTCCAGCGCAGAACACATAAGAGGGCATAACCGAAATCAATATGCTGTACAAATCAGAATGCTTATGCGAATCAAGGTCCATTACAAACCAATCCTACACTAATTATCCAGTGTCTCTAACCGTGCATGTTGATGTAGTTTTAAGTTGTTCGATGCACCATTGTCTAGTGTTGCAGTGTCTGGAGTGTGCACCGAAGTCCCTTAAACCAACACCCATGGGGAAGTGCTAAACAACTGGATAACAAGCATGAATGATTCACAGCCCATGAGATCATTCATGTCACTCAACATTCCATTGGGCATGTCCAGGTTAACTACATTCGAACATGAAAGTCATATACGGTCTTTTACTTAAACCTAGTCCCTTTTCATTCAATTCTCAAGGTCTCACGGTGTAGCCGTAGGTAACCTTACGGCTTAGCCGTGGCATCTTACGGCTTAGCCGTACTATGCACTGCGGCTGAGCTGAGGTTTCCCAATTATCCATCCGGATTTACGGCTCAACCGTATTTTGCTCTACGGCTCAGCCGTATCCTGGTCCACGGCTTAGCCGTAAGCCAATGTACGGCTTGGATCAGGCTGGGCCGTAGAAGAATGGCAAATTGCCAACATCCAGTTATTTTCAGCTAACAGTCTGTACTGTTCTACGGTTTGGGTTACGGCTGGGTCTCGGCTTAGCCGTAAGCCATTTTACGGCTTAGCCGTAGCACATTTCACGGCGTAGCCGTGAGTGCACGGAGTCATTTTTCTGTATCAGTTACAGTCACACAGAAAGTGTCCAAAATGACAGAAAACAGCAAGGTAACAGCAGAATAGGCTCAGTAGGGCTGTCCAACACTGATAAACACAATGAAGAACAAGAACACAACAATCAATTTACTATCAATCGATGTTCATACAACTTGGGCTTATACTTGCCTCACAAATGGAATCACTTCGTGGTTTGGCTCAGTCCGCTAGAATCACACGCACAAACGAGCTCCTTTCTTCCTCCCTCAAGCAATCGAAACAGAGACGGAGAAGAGAGAAAGAGAGCTGAACCGAGAGAGAGAGACGAGCTGGAGCGTGAGAGAGAGGCGATCGAGGGAAAGGAAATGGGTTGGTGAGATATTTATATAACTTAAGTTGAGTCAAATTGCATTTAAGTCCAAACGGTTAACACAAATGTCAGTTTGAGTCAAATGACGGTCCAACAAGAGCAAACGAAATCATTCGGATCCAAGACAGTTACGAAAAACGACAAGCTCAACGAAATACACGCGATGACGCTAGAATGACGCAAAACTGACAAAGGCAATCCAAAGCCAAAATTACGAAAAAGGGCTTGAACTCCTTAGACCAAGGCAAACTCAACCCAAACGATCTCTCTACAACTCAACCAAACAAAAACAAAATCAAAACACTCTTAGCGATAAAAACACACACTAATCCGGATCAACTCGGGTCGGAGTGTTACAGCTGCTCACATCCATAGTGGCCACTATGGTCCATTATGAACTACTACGAATTGTGATTGATAGTTACTTTTCAAAAAATTTTAAAATGCATAGTGAGGCTTACTTTTTTCATTATTCTCTCTAAACAACATTTCTACGCAACTCTTCTACCATTCTATACTTAAAAAAACACAAAAATACATAAGATATTACTGAATTAAAGACAATGATGACGGTTCCTTTCAATGGCTTTTCTCCAAATAATGTACTAGCAGATACCCCATTTGGTAGCTATATTCTTTTCTTTATTCTCAACCAAAATCCATTGTTTATTTTAATGAAACTTAATTTGTGATTTGGTTTGAACCTTAAACTTTTTTTAGGCATTACTTTATAATTTATAAATCCTTTGTTTTGTACAATTATGTTCAATTAATTATTTGAGTTATGAATTTAGAAATGCATAACAACTTAGTACATAGCTAACCAACATAAATGTGTGGCAAAATTAGATCAATACTTTATTTTATAATCATTCAGAGATATTGAACTTCTATGCACTGAATTGACTGCTACATTCCCTATCTTAGTTATTATTGGAAAAGAGCGTCAATCTTCAACATTTTCTAGTATTCTGGATTTTGTAGATTTTTTTTTAAATTTTTTAACAACTTTTTCAATTGGCATCGCTACGTAGCGCCCGCTACATAGCATTTTGGCCATTGGCCGCTTGGCCCGCAACTGCTATTTGATCCTTGGCATGGAAGTTTAGATGATGAAGGTATTTGGATGTGGAGTAAAATGAGGATTGAAGAAAAGTAGAAGTGGCTCTTGGTTTAAGAGATGAAAAACATGGGATGTGAGGAGATGAAAGTGGAGTTTGATTGGATGATGGACAGATGTGCTAGGCATTGGAGAAGGATGGTGAAAACGTAGAAGAGAGACGATTTAGACATGTTTAGCTGAGAGGGGATATCACTGCTTAACAGGAAAAAAAAAGTGCTGAAAGGGCCTTTTTGGTCTAAATTGGTCTTTTTTGGTCTTCAAAAAGTCTTAGAAGACTTTTTTGGTCAAATCCTCAACTAAAAGATGCTTATGCTGAAATTTTCCTCTCTTTTCCAATTACATTTTTTGTCTAATCCTAGAAAAAACAAATGAGATGTGAAATTTATGATGGTCAATGCTTGTTGGAAATCTAAATTGCTCAAATTTATGTCTCTTGCTTTCTATAAAATGAGCAAATTTCACTAGAGCGTTTTACTGGAGAAATCTCCTTAAATTCACAATGGACCAAAAAGAACATAAAAGATATGTATCTAATATAATAGTCCCATGGGCCTTTTTTGGTTCATTTTTTTTTAAATTTTGTTGGCAAGCGGCGATATCTCCACTCACCCACATATATGAGCGAGGATATCCCTGCTTATCTTTTTTTTCTTCTTCATAGTTAAGGGATGATATAGCCGTCTGGGGAAAAAAAAAACTTTGTTCTTTATGATAGTAGTTGCTGGTGGTGAAAGCTAAATGGTAATGATAGGTGAAATTGAAGATGATAGTGAAAGGAAAATGTGAGAGATAAGTCTTCATAGCAGGTAGGGAATTCATTTAGAGTTGTAAATTAGATTTGTAGGGAAGGGGGATAAAAAGAGAATGACATGAGATGATGATGGGGTAGAAGTGGTTTGGAAATTTTAGATTGTGCAAGGAGATGAGAAAAAGATGCTGAAAAAGATGAGTTGTAAATAGCAAGAATAAAAGGAAAATAAAGAAAAAGAAGAAATAAAGAAAATGAAAAAAAGAAAAGAAAGAAGGATGGTTTCAAGAGATAGAGAAAGTGAGTTTTGAGAGATTTTTGTTTTTGTTAGAGGGGGGGGGGGGGGGGGCGCGGGGTTAAGTTTAATTAGTTTGGTTGGAAGAATATAAATTAGTTCAAATGGGTTGGTTTAAGATGTGGAAAAAAAAGAGATTAGATAGATAAATGATTTCGATGGGTATATACAATACTGGGGTCTACGATAACAAGCTTCCACCTACACTCAAGCCCATGACTTTAAGGTCATCACCATATAATGATGAAAAATATTTAGTGGGCAAGGGGTTAGTTAGTAGAAGTGAAAGGAGTTGAAGGAAGAGGAGGAGGAGGAGGAAGGAGGATGAGGAAAAAAAAGAAAAAAAAAAAAGAGCAAAGATATCTCTACTCATATATGCAAGTGAGCAGGGATATCGCCGTTGAGCTAAACAACAAAAAAATTAACTACAAAGGGCTTTTGGGACTTCTATAGTGGTAACATCTCTTTTAGGTCTTTTCTGCCTATAGAAAATCTAAAGAGATTTTTTTGGTAAAATCCTCATTTTACTATGACATCAATTTGCACCATTATGAGATTAGAATTATGACAAATGTATGAATAAAAGATTAAGAATTGGATACAAATCCAATTTCTCAACTTGAATTTTTTAAACTTTTGTTGTTCTTTTTTATTATAATTTTTATTACGTAGATTCAAAATGCCTGAACTTAACTTTATTGTTAAACTTCAATCTTACTCAAAAGGAGATCATCGGGCATGAATATTATTTACTTAATCCTTAAATTCAGAATATTTAAAATTAATGAATGATCAGGTAATTTTAACTCTCTATGTGTTTGAAACATTTGTTAGCTGAGATAGAAGAATCATTATCATTAACTATAAATAAGTGAAATTAACAAGATAGAGAAATCATGTCGATATCCAATATTTGATCCATTTTAAGTTGACTTATATACTCCAACAAAAAAATTGCGCTCTACTCTAAGTAAAAATCAAGTTTTAGTATAAGGTAAAGTTGCAGATGTTCGTCAAATTTAAATAAATATTGTAAAATGTTAAGACTTATCTTAACCAATCAAGTTATATGGTCTGAATAAAACTGAAGTTTGCATTTGAATGAAATTTGCTTAGGTTTGAAAAAAAATCGAGTTTGAATATAATTATAGTTTCATATTTTCCAAAATTGAAAAGTTTAAAAGAAATTTTTTTGAATAATAAAAATATTTAATACTTCATTAAACTGTGCCTTTTCAGCCTTTAAAATTTTGGGCTCCCTAACTTTAACATTTTGTATTTAATTGACTGTACTATAGTTACATGTCCATGATGTGTAAAATACATGAATCTTTTTTTTATATCTTATTTATATTAAAATAGAAGGTAAATCTAACATTGGGCCTACTTTTTTGAAGGCAAAAATTTGGCAAATCATAAAAAAAAAAAGGTAAAACTATATTTGTAGTTGAAAGTGAACCCACGGTAAAAAATCTAATTCTCACTCGGTTGAGAAGAGAGAGAAAAAAAAAAGGGCACACCCTGTCATGCAGATTGAAGAACTAGGTAGGCTCCGCCTCTCATCAATTCATATCGAACCGTTCTTTTCTGATGGGTGGGCCAGACCTACATCGGATCAACAAGTGCTATCAATCGGCTTATCCTTAGCTAAACTTGACTCGTTGATGCGGCTCTTTCATCTCAACCGTCCAATTGATTGTTTTTCCATTTTAATTTCTCAACCGGGAATCGAGTGCTGCTGATACATGATGTGTGCTCAATAATGCAAAGAAATGAATGCGAGCTTCACTGTTTAGTACTATTTGAATGCATTTTGTGGGGCCAAGCTGCTTTTTGGATAAGCATCAGACACTCACGTTTTTTAGCTGAATCCTGTTCTTATACAACTCAGATAAAAAAAAATTTTAAGCTTTTTCAAAATGCTTTCTCCTACTCTCCTTATTCACCTTTTTTTTGTCCCTCCTCTCCTTTTTCCTTCCCTACCTCTTTCTCTTGCCTGCGAGAGCACTGGCGTACGGAGGGACTCTCTCTCTCTCTCTCTCTCTGCATATATATATATATATATTTTTGATGCAAAGAGTCTTCTCAAAGCTTATTGAAAACTATGGCACAATTTTTTCTCTTTTATGAAATATGGACGAACCTTGAGCTGGACATTAAATTCTCAATGGTCAACTCTCCGTTGTAATTTAATATTTTATTTATATCTAAGATATCCCAACAATCATTAAATAAGAAGTTTTTGTCTTATTTTGAAAATATTGTAAAATATTTTGAAAGAAAATGGCTATATATATCTACTGTGAACGTAGGTTTCGAACGGCCCTATATTGTCCCTCATCACGCCAAAGCCTACACAGGACGCTCCCTATTACTGCTACAATTGTCACTGTGTCTTTTCAATAAACATAAGGGGTAAAACTGGATACTAATAAAAGGAAAGAAAATGGGAATAACAGGACGGCAGGTTCTCGTAATTGAACTGCAAGGGGCCTTTAAGTAAAAATGCAAAGTATAAGGGTGTTTTTGAGGAATTATAAAAATATAGGAGACTGTTTTTGCCAAAAAAAACCTCTTTATAACAATTGTTCAACAAGTCCCATCAATCGGCCCCTCAACCTTTGAAAAAGCAGTGGATTAGTTCTATTTGAAAGCATCTTTGTGGGGCTGAGCCTGCAACGAGCAGCTTTTTAAAAAGCTTGGTTGTTGGTTCGAGATTGTCTTATCATGATTTGTGCGGTTTGAATTGCGGTTAGAAAGCAAGAACTAATGCGTGCCACGCAAAGGATCAAGTCCGATCCAAACTCTGATAAGTAGTCAAATGACGAATGTACCCTCAATGAAGCGACTCCATGGCCGGTGTTGGTGTTTGCATCCATGCCCTTTGCAACCCTAATTCACGAGTGCACTTTCGTCATTCAAACCAGATTTTACACTTTCAAATTATGAGGCCAGATCCTCTAAGGCTGTCACCTTGAAAAGTCCTAAAATCTCTGCAATGGGGCCTACCATTAAATTTTCGAAATAGAATGTAATAAAAGTATATTATCTTATAAATATGAGTTATTCCTATTATATCAACAGGAGTCGGTCCTTATAAATAGGATCAACAAAATATTGTGCATAATTCATTATCATGTTCTGTTGGCCTAAGAATACGATCTGCTCTCGAATATTGTGGTTTGAGTTGCACTATTACATGGGGCTAGAAAGAATTTGCCCAACTCTCTTTGGCCTAAAGGGATTATTCCAACCAAAAGAGCTAGAACAACCTCCATTACGAAAAGAGAAAAAAAAACTTATTATTATATTATTTTATCAAATGGTGGGACTAACTCGTGTGAATCAATTTTGAAAATGATATAGATAAAGGGAGTTTTTTTTATTTTGAACAGTTTGAATTTTTAAAGTTTTATTTTTTTTAACTCATATTTATCTTAAGTCAAAGCCTTAGAGCATTCAAACTAACAAAATCGTTTATTACTTTTGTCCTTGGACACATAAAACAAAGCAAATAATTTCCAAAAAAAATTAAAATACAATAGTGCGCTTCTCTCCAATTTACATGTCCATGATGTGTAAAATTCATGAATCTTTGTTATATTTTATTTATATTAAATACAAGATAAACCTTACAGTGGGCCTACTTATTGAAAGATAATGGCAAATCAACTAAAAGAGGTAGAAGTACATTTGTATGTGGAACCCACGGTAAATTTCTAATTCTCACTTGGTTGAGAAGAGCTAGAAAAAAAGGCAACCTGTGATGCAGTGCAAAGCAGTAGGTCGGTTCCGCCCTCATCAATTCATATCCGTTCACTTGGGTGGACCGGACCCACATTGGATCAACAAGTGCTATCAATTGGCCCCTCCACAGTTAAACATCTCAATCGTCCAATTGATTTTAATTCCATTTTAATTTCTCAACCGTCCAATTGAGTGTTGAGGATAGATGATGCTCAATAATGCCATGCCTTGTTCGCATCCACTTTTATAAAAGAATAGGGTGTGAGCTGCACGCTTGTGATTGCAGATTTAAGCATAATCATGCCGGTGTGGTTGCACGCTTGTGAGTCAAAAAGCATTCTTATATAACACTGTATAAATATTAATGTTATCATTTAATTTCTTCATTTAACTATTACCTGCACTACCTAAATAAAAATTCTGAATATATCAGCGCTAACTAACATCCTTCTAGCCAAATATCTATGAAGTACTTCGCACGTCTACTGTGCATATAAAAGATGACGTCTTGAGAATATAGGATTGTTCTAATAAGTAAGGCACCTGCTCTCGTAGCACCAACTAAGGATCAATCATCCCTACAGCGCGCCCTTCCATTCAATCCTTTGGCCATGGAGCCAATAAAAAAATCCTTCCGTGGATCTGTGTCAATATTTTATCCTACCATATTATTGCATTCTCTTTGTTAAAGGAAATGGTCAAAAAGACACATGAGGAGGGGTGGAAGAGAATACTTTCCATTAATGTCTTTCTAGCCCATTATTGTTTGGATTTGTTTATGCAACTTTGACTTATTTTGAGTTTTTTCTTGAGATGGATAACGAAGAGTTTAATTGAAATCTGATAATCAGTTGAATTCTGCATCATTGGTTTTTACATTAGTTAGTTTAGTATTTTTGGCTTTTTATTATGTGTGCTTCAGTTGTAATTAAAAACATAATGAAAGATAAAGTACAAAAAAATAGAGAAGATGATTTCAATCCACCTAACGTGTTTGGACTCTACTTTGTTGGAATGGAATTTTCATTTATCAAATTAAATACTGTGCTTATGATTTACTTTTCAGTTGACAAATTATACATATATATATTAATTCTGATACTCAAAACTTATTTTTTTGGTGAAGCTAAAATAAGAAGAAAACTTAATAAAGTAAGTCAGCTTTCTTCACATTTTTAATATACGGCCTTTGATTGCTGAATGAAGAGGCTTAAAACATAGATCCGTCAATCGTCACTCCGGAAAGCGTGTACAAGGACAAAAAAAAAAAAAAAATCAAAATGTGTGTTGGACGAAAACTTGAGGAAATAAAAAAGACTGTTTTTTTGTAAATATCTGTCCAAGGTTTAGTATTTGTAAATTAGCCTTTGTGGTTTTAGTACTTGTAAATATGCCTCTGTCTTTTCATTTTAAAACCTTTTATGTCTCAAAAATCAATAGGCTTTCAACCCCTATAATTTTCTAGAATGAAATAATACTTTTACTTACCTCTTTTATCCATATATGCATAAATTTAAACCATAATTTTTTTCTCTCTTATGAGATTAAAAGTTACATTTAGTGGGAAAGTATACCCTATATAAATATAATCTTCTCATCTATAACTCATTTCATTATGTCTAAATCTATCGTAATAATAATCAACACATGTACTTATAATCAATTCTAATTCATTCTATCCATACATAGCCTACCATTTGATTGATGAAAGTTTTACAATACATGATTAGACTTTTTATGCATAAGAGAGTTATTAAGAGAGATGGCATTGAGACTTGAGATAAAATAATAATATTTTTATAAATAATAATAAACTAATTTTTGGTTTATGGGTGTAAGGGTAAAGCTGTCATTTTTGTAAAAATTAAATACAGATGTCATGATTGCCCTTTTTTATTAGGAATATTTATTCTAGGGGCTTGGCAAGTATTAAAATAAAAAATAGGAGCCTATTTGAGAATACAAAAACCACAAGGGCATATTTATAAATTCATAAATCTTTGGGGGGCATTTACAAAAACTCAATAAAAAAAAGGGTTAGCTTTGGCAGAGTACAGATCCACTATTGGCCTTTAAAAACCTTTGACTCTTCTCAAAAGGACGAGCTTGGCGTGAGGAGCACCCAAATTTGTATAAAAGGTTGAGTCCATAGGCTGAACTCTTTTTATTTTGTCTAAATTAAATGATACCATTATTTTTAAATTTGACAATTCTCCTATAACAATTAAAATCTTATTTATTTTTTAGGGATATTCTTAAGAAACAAAGCGTATCACATGCCATAAAATATCACATAGGATGATATGCATGATATTGCATGGCCTTAGAATTATGCAATATCACATGGCCTTATAATCTTACATCGAACAAATTTGTGAAAGACACTTAGATTTTAATCGCTCATTAGCAAATGCCAGGTCTAATGACAACTATACGGGCAACAACCATTTTTTTTACTATGTTGGACTAATGATTTACATTTTTACTTCAGTACTTAGAGATCTATTCAAAGCACCTTTGTGAAACACCTTGGCCAAGGGTTCAACTTTCTAGTTTCTCATTTGCTTCAACACAAATACTTGATTGAGAAATCCCACCTCAAAGAGACAGATTTTGGAGAACTTAAAAATTCCCTAGACATGCACATGTGGTATGTCACAAGTAAAATGTTGAGCGCATATTTTATTTTTTTAATATGCTAGTTGTGGCAGAATGAAAGCACTCTCTTGTAAGATTGAAATGTAAAGACTCAGTGCATGTTTGGCATATTTGTTTCTATCCTCTTATTACCTAAATGTCTAAAATGAATAGAGCTTTGAAAAATAAGAGTATTTACCATGCCATTAATTTAAAGCTCTATATGCTTTAGACAAAAAGAGGCAATACCTCTTAAAACCAAATGCCCCAAATACAAGCTCCTTAAAATAAGAGGGAAATTTTAAGAGGCGCTGCTAGAGTGAACAAGGGGTCATCACGCTCAGTCCCTTTTTTTTAATTTTTCGTCAAATTTAAGAGGGTAAATGAATATTCAAATCATTAGAAATGTTCAAAAGATCAAATACGGCCACTCATCTACATTTCAGCCGTTGGATCATCGCCAATAGTGAGATATGTGCAAAAAAATCTTGAGCCTTTGGATTTTTTTTCCTAAATTCAATGGGCTTCAAACACAAAATCCAAACCATTAGAAATGTTTGTCAGTCTTAACACAGCTATGGGGTCAATTATCAAGGCTTGATTCCTTGATCTCAAGATATTTGTAAAAAATATTCAACCATTGATGTAACATGATTTAATTTTATTTTAGTCTACAACAGTCCCTTATTTTTTCTTTTATTATTATGTTTGAGATAATAAGTCACAATCCAAACCATTAAAAATGTTTATATAGTCAGTGATTATTAAGAAACCAAATTTCAGCCGTTGGATCATCCCCAATATTGAGACATTTGCTAAAAAATTGTAACACTCCGACCCAGCTTGACCTCGTTTAGCGGTTAGTTAATCTTGTTTTCGTTGCTAATCGTGTTTTGTTTGTGTTTTGTTTTCGTTACGGGTCATGGATAGGTAGTTGGGTTGAGTTTGACCTGGATTAAGTAGACCAAGCCCTTTTTCGTAATTTTAGCTTTTCTTAGACATGGTCATTTTTGCATCATCTTGATGTCAACACGTGTCTTTCGTTGAGCTCGTTAACTTTCGTAACTACGTCATTTGTGACCGAGGTCGCGTGATTCGACTGGACCCGGATTTGACTCAAACTGAAATTAGCATTCTAGCTTGGACTTCTTTGCAATTTGAACAACCCATTTGATTATATAAGCTCACCATCGATCACAACTCACGTTCTCTCTCTTTCACTTTCATTTTCCTGCACTGCACGTGGAGTCTCTCCCTCTTTCAGTTGAATTTTCTTGCATTCCTCCATCGATCAAGCTCTATTGAGTGGGTCTTGCATGTGAGGTGAGTAGGAAACTTTCCATTCTCTCATCTCTTCCCTCTAGTTCTTCTCCTTCTTGTTCTTTTGATGGGGTTATGTTGTGGATTTCTCTCCATTTCTCATGCATGCATTGTGGCTTGGTTTTGTATTAGGTTGTGTTGGATCCAAGGGCTTCAATTGTGCAATTGATTCCAATTTAAGGCAAGTATAACCCTAGCTTGTGAGAACCCATGTTGGTATGCATTTGATTTGGATAGTTTTACATGAATTGATTTGGAAACAAGTGTTTACAGCCCATTTGATACTCATTGGTTCAGTACTTGTATATTCCCATTGATAAATTGAAATTTGGATGCTTCCCAGACATTCTGTACAGGTTTCAGGAAATTGAATTCGTGCAGGTACGGCTAAGCCGTATGATCCTTACGGCTCACAATCCAGAGAGGAGAAAAATCCAGTTTTCCTCTACGGCTAGGGCACGGCTAAGCCGTGGAATGCCTTACGGCTAAGCCGTAGCTCAGCCGTGGCCAAGCCGTAGATCAATACAGGGTGCAATTTCTGAAATAACTGAGAGTCAGCAAATGACAGACCTTCTACGGTTCAGCCACGGCTAAGCCGTAGACCACACACGGCTAAGCCGTAGCACACACACGGCTAAGCCGTAACCACATATGAAGAATAAGGCTAGGTGTAAAGATAAGACCTATATGACCTTCATGATAGAATGTAGAGCACCTAGACTTGCCCAACGGATGTAATACTACGCGTGAATGATCTCGAAGGCTGCGAATCATTCATGTTCGTTATCCGGATGTTAAGCACCTCCCCATGGGTGTTGGTTTAAGGGACTTCATGCACCGCTCGATTCAATGCAACACTAGACATCGGTGCATCGAATAACTTAAAACTACATCATCATGCACGGTTAGAAACACCGGATAACTAGATTAGAATTGGTTTGTAACTTAAGATGATTCGATTCACATGATTTGTTGCATAACATCTTGCATTCGACCATTGATCTCAACTCTCTAACATGATTACGTATGTTTCGTTTCGTTACTTTCACATTGTGGTTTATTTGCCTTGAGTAGGCATGTATGATATGTTCATTTCCAGATATGCACGCATGATATGTTGTCACGATCTACTCAGGGTTTTTCATGATTGACCTTGTATGGTCAGGCTCTACTTAGCCTCAGCCTTAGGATCCCGACGGGGTGAATTTGGTATAGTTATAAGGACCTGCTGCAGTATGGATTTTGTCTTGGGGAACCGGACCCCAGGAAACCGAGACCCATTGTACCCTGGCCCGGACAATGGTGTTCTTTGCATGTTATAAGATCCCTCTTTTGGGAGCATATGGTAATGTAGTAGCCACTAGTCATGTACACAGCATGTATTCATTGATTCACATGACATATTTCCTTCTTGCACGACAGCCTAGTATACGAAAATGCTTTCTTTAATCACATGATGTTCTTATTCTGTTAGATACAGCGTGTGTTAACTTGCTATGGTTTATACTTTGCTGAATCTTCGTATTCACAGTTGTTTTTGGTGTTGCAGGCCCAGATCCCCCGGCCGAACCCCCGCAGGTCGGCCAGGCTCCAGTTGAGACCCCCGGGGCCCCATCAGGCCTAGAGGAGTGGATGTGATCACTCCGCGGGAGAGCGTTCATGGCATGCATATCTTGGAGTCAGATTTTGGGGATTGTTCATTTATGTATATGTCAGGACTGTATATGTTATTTTGTTCGTTTTGTAAAACTTTCGTATGTATTATGTCAGTTCGTTTCTTGGTATCCTCTTATTGCATTGTTAGTTTGTTGTTTCTGATATTTACAGCTTCCGCGTACTTGCTTGGCACGTGTGAATGTTCCCTTGTGCGTGTGCATTTAGACTCGGTCTACGTGTACAGGCACGGGAGTACGTGTGTCATTAGGTCTAACCCCCGAACCCTGGGCTCGGGTTGTGACAAAAATGTAAACTATTTGCTATCTTTTTTGCATTATGTGACCTCCAAACACCAAATCCAACCGATTACATCTCATTTGAAGGATGAAGATGGTAATAGGGTAGAATATCAACGCTTTATTCTTTGTAGATATTGAAAAATTTGTGAAAAACTTTCAACTATTAAATTAAAAAAGACTATTATAAATAGATTTTATATTATCAAACACATGGTTTGATTTTAGCCTCTATTTTCTATGGCTCTATTTTAAGTGATCTATAAAAATATGAATAAACCTACTAAGCAAGCTCCTAGTGTACAAATGTCTTAGTTGAAGACATTTTTTCTTGTCTAGAACCAAAAAAGACATATTTTCATCAAATTTTAAAAACCAATTTACAAAAGTTATTAAAATCACTGATAATTCTATCGAACGTGTACATTGGTTCTTTCCGAGCAGATGACAAGGCCCTTCGGCATTATTGGTCATGAGCTGGTGTATTATTGTGCTGGCTGAGCAAGTGGAGGAACAAAACAAAGCACAAGTCACTCGGCTCGGCAGATGTATTCAAATTTCAATACTTTCGCACATGGGATTGTCGGTTGGTATGAAATGACGCTCTTTCACTTTCACTCGGAATGTCCTGAGCACCGTGTCATTTTTCATAGTGACAGATGTATTCAAATTTCAATACTTTCGCACATGGGATTGTCGGTTCGTACGAAATGACGCTCTTTCACTTTCACTCGGAAAGTCGTGAGCGCCGTGTCATTTTCATCATTACGCCCAAACGGGGGAAGAAAGAAGTGCCCCTTACCCGGTAGTAAGGCAAGGTTTTTGTTTCTTGTTTACTTTCCGAATTTTGGTTTTGCCATTGACCCCGTTGCGGCTGTGCGGTCTACCTTTCCATTTGTTTGGTATTTCCTATCCGCTTTTTTTTTTATATAGAAACTTAAAAATTATACATATATTTTTTGCCAGAATTTAAAGATTTTTGCATTAAAAATTTTAAGATTTTCAGACATAGTAAAAATTTTAGATGCTCTCCTGTACTTTGCATCCAGGAATTTTACAAAAAAGTGAATGAAGTAAAATTCTAAAAATTTCAAAGCTATTAAGAGCCCATTTCTTTACTAAAATTTCAAGAGTTAATGTCTGGAAGAATTTTAAATCCTCCAAAAGTTATCCCCTTAAGGTGGAAATTCAAATCCCTTCTTTTAGTGGAGTATTTGAAATTCAAACCAAATGCATATAGAATGGAATTCTAGAAATTTCAAAAGGTTATTTAAAACCTTTTAAGTAGGTGGGATTTGAAATTGTGGTGGAAGAGACACTGCATTTCAAATTTTGGGGAGACAAAATATCACATTATGTCTAAGAAACCTTATCATCCTAAATTCCTCTCAGGAATGCTAGTAAAAAAAAAAAAAAACAAGCCCTTAGAACTTTTAAGTAGGTGGAATTCATAAATGTTTATAAAAAAACAGGGAATTTGGAAATGTCAGGGGAAAAGATGTCCCATCAAATCCCCAAAATCCCAACTACTCAAATTTTTAGCAAAAATTCTATGGGAAGAATTTCTGTAGGTGTCTTTGAAGGTCTCAGCCAAGGTGGTTAAAAAAAAAACAGCATTGAGAAGAAATTATAGCCATTAGAGGTACGGCTTAAGTCAGGCTTGAATTAGAATCACACATCCAGTGATAAAAAAATGTTCAATTACATTTGTGAACCCCATTATCAGTTATCACATCTCTGCTGC
This sequence comes from Sextonia rubra, assembly GCA_037013555.1. Lineage (NCBI taxonomy): Eukaryota > Viridiplantae > Streptophyta > Magnoliopsida > Laurales > Lauraceae > Sextonia > Sextonia rubra. The sequence continues at coordinate 57,160,795 of JASUAD010000008.1, read as the reverse complement.
TTGGAGAATAGGCATATGCAACAAAATAAAAAAAAAACGAAGGTTAGGTTGTTAATAGGCACCGTGTACTTGTTCTTCTTAAAATAGAAAGGAGAGATATTTTTCAAAAAACTAAAAGGAGGATTTTACCAAAAAGATGAGAAAGGTGAGTTGTAAATAATAAGAATGAAAGGAGAATAAAGAAAAGAAGAAATAAAGAAAATGAAAAAAAGAAAAGAAATAATGATGGTTTCAAGAGAAAGAGGAAGTGAGTTTTGAGAGATGGGGGAGGGGGTTGAAGTTTAATTAGTTTGGTTAGAAGAATATAAATTTGTTCAAATGGGTTGGTTTAAGATGTTGGAAAAAAAGAGATTAGATAGATAATTGATTTCAATGGGTATATACGATACTGGGGTCCACGATAACAAGCTTCCACCTACACTCGCGTCCATGACCATTGAGGTCATCACCATATAATGATGAAAAATATTAAGTGGGCATGGGGTTAGTTGGTAGAAGTGAAAGGAGTTGAAGGAAGATGAGGAGGAGGAGGAAGGAGGATGAGGAAAAAGAAGAAAAAAAAATGAGCGAAGATATCTCTACTCGTATATGTAAGTGAGCAGGGATATAGCTGCTAAGCTAAACAACAAAAAAATTAACTACAAAGGGCTTTTGGGACTTCTATAGTGGTAACAAATCTTTTAGGTCTTTTTTGCTTATAGAAAATCTAAAGAGATTTTTTTGGTAAAATCCTCATTTTACTATGACATCAGTTTGCACCATTATGAGACTAGAATTATAACAAATGTATGAATAAAAGATTAAAAATTGGATACAAATCCAATTTCTCAATTTGAATTTTTTAAACTTTTGTTTTTCTTTTTTTTATTATAATTTTTATTACGTAGATTCGAAATGCCTGAACTTAACTTTATTTTTAAACTTCAATCTTACTCAAAAGGAGATCATCGGCCATGAATATTATTTACTTAATCCTTAAATTCAGAATATTTAAAATTAATGAATGATCAGGTAATTTTAACTCTCTATGTGTTTGAAACATTTGTTAGCTGAGATAGAAGAATCATTATCATTAATTATAAATAAGTGAAATTAAGAAGATCAAGAAATCATGTCTATATCCAATATTTGAACCATTTTAAGTTAACTTATACAGTCCAACAAAAAAAATTGCGCTCTACTCTAAGAAAAAATCAAGTTTGAGTATAAGGTAAAGTTGCAGTTGTTAGTCAAATTTAAATAAATATTGTAAAATGTTGAGACTTATCTTAACCAATCAAATTATATGGTCTGAATAAAACTGAAGTTTGCATTTGAATGAAAGTTGCTTAGGTTTGAAAAAAAATCGAGTTTGAATATAATTATAGTTTCATATTTTCCATAATTGAAAAGATTAAAAGCAAATTTTTTGAATAAGAAAAATATTTAATACTTCATTAAAATGTGCCTTTTCAGCCTTTAAAATTTCGGGCTCCCCAACTTTAACGTTTTGTATTTAATCGACTGTACTCTAGTTACATGTCCATGATGTGTAAAATACATGAATCTTTTTTTATATCTTATTTATATTAAAATAGAAGGTAAATCTAACGGTGGGCCTACTTTTTTGAAGGTAAAAATTTGGCAAATCATAAAAAAAAAGAGGTAGAACTATATTTGTAGTTGAAAGTGAACCCACGGTAAAACTCTAATTCCCACTGGGTTGAGAAGAGAGAGAGAAAAAAAGGGCACACCCTGTCATGCGGATTGAAGAACTAGGTAGGCTCCGCCTCTCATCAATTCATATCGAACCGTTCTTTTCTGATGGGGTGGGCCAGACCTACATCGGATCAAATCAATCGGCCCATCCATAGCTAAACTTGACTCGTTGATGCGGCTCTTTCATCTCAACCGTCCAATTGATTGTTATTCCATTTTAATTTCTCAACCGGTAATCGTGTGGATACATGATGTGCTCAATAATGCAAAGAAATGAATGCGAGCTTCACTGTTTAGTACTATTTGAATGCATTTTGTGGGGCCAAGCTGCTTTTTGGATAAGCATCAGACGCTCATGCTATTTAGTCGAATCCTCTTCTTACACTACTCAGATAAAAAAAATTTTAAGCTTTTCAAAATGCTTTCTCCTTCTCTCCTTACTTATCTTTTCTGTCCCTCCTCTGCTTTTCCCTTCCCCACCTCTTTTTCTAGCCCGCGAGAGCACCAGCCCGCGGAGAGGCTCTCCCTCTCCCTCTCCCTCTTCCTCTAGGCATATATATATATATATATATATATTCGATTCAAACAAAGAGTCTTCTCAGAGCATAGTGAAAACTATGGCACAATTTTTTTCTTTTATGAAATATCGAGGGACCTTGAACTGGACATTAAATTCTCAATGGTGTACTGTCGGTTGTAATTTAATATTTTATTTATATCTAAGATATCCCAACAATCATTAAATAAGAAGTTTTTGTCTTATTTTGAAAATATTGTAAAATATTTTGAAAGAAAATGGCCATATATATCTACTGTGAACGTAGGTTTCGAACTGCCCTATATTGTCCCTCGTGACGCCAAAGCCTACACAGGATGCTCCCTCTTACTGCTACAATTGTTATTTTATCTTGAGAAATGATAGCCACACTCTTCAACTTACAATCCATCTCACAACTGTCCTATGTGGCATGCCTAATTAATTTATTTTGCTTTTAACATTATAGAGATAAGGAAAAGAGAAATTGCCACATAAGACAATTATGAGATGGGTTATGAATTGAGGAGTGTGGCTAGCATTTCTCTTTTATCTTTTCAATAGACATAGACATAAGGGTTAAAACTGGAAACTAAAAGGAAAGGAAGTGGGAATAGTAGGACGGCAGTTTCTCTTTGTTGAACTTGCAGTCAGTCAAGGGGACTTTAAGTAAAAATACAAACTATAGGGGTGTTTTTGAGGAATTATAAAAATATAGGAGCCTATTTGCCAAAAACTCTTTAATAATTCTTCAACAAGTCCTATCAATCGGCACCTCCACCTTTGAAAAAGCAGTGGATTAGTTCTATTTGAAAGCATCTTTGTGGAGCTGAGCCTGCAACGAGTTGCTTTTTAAAAAGCTTGGTTCCATTACTTTCCTCTTCTTCAGCTTCTTTCTTCCTGTGTGACACGAGACACAATGGCAGCAGAAGCAGTTTTCTCTACCGTCCTGCAAGAGTTGCTGAGCAAGTTAAGCTCCCATGTCCAAAATGAAATTGGGTTGCTGTGGGGTTTGGAGGAGGAGAAACGAAAACTTCAAAGCAACCTGTTAGCGATTGGAGCTGTACTTCATGATGCAGAGAGGCGACAAGTGGAGGACATGGCTATGACACATTGGCTTCGAAAACTTAGAGATGCTGCCTACGATGCAGAAGATCTAGTTGATGAGTTCGTATACGAAGCACGGCGAAGGAAGGTTGTGAATCAACAAGGCATGCGAAAAAAGGTACGCGACTTCTGCTCGCTTTCGAATCCACTTACTTTTCGTCTGAAAATGGCGCATAAGATGCAAGAGCTGAGGAGGCGATTCGATGACATTACCAAAGAGAAGAATGATTTTCAGTTCAATGTGGTAGTTATAGAAAGCCGGCCTACGATCTCAACAGCCAGAGAAACTAGCTCCCGTGATGTGATTGAGTCGGAGGTTCGTGGGAGAAAGCATGAGGTTGAAAAGTTAGTACACTCATTACTCAACTCTGAAAATGACAAGGTCCTCTCGGTCATTCCCATTGTTGGAATGGGTGGACTGGGCAAGACCACTGTGGCTCAATTGGTACATAATGATGAAAGAGTAGTGGCTCATTTTGACTTAAAGATGTGGGTCTACGTGTCTGAGGATTTTGATGCTGGAAGGCTTCTAAAAAAAATTTTAGAATCTGCAATTAAGGGAACAGCTGATCAATTGAGCATAGATCTGTTACACGCTCGTCTTCGAGAAACTCTGAGCGGGAAGAAATATTTGCTTGTTTTGGATGATGTTTGGAATGAAGCACCCAACGAATGGAGCAAACTGAACGCATGGCTGAAATGTGGCGGCATGGGAAGCAAAATATTAGCAACCACTCGCAGTGATAAGGTTGCCTCAACTATGAGCACCCTTCCGGCACATAAGTTGGGTAGGCTATCTGAAGAGGATTCTTGGACTCTGTTCGAGAAACTGGCACGACCACACCCAAACTTTCTATCAATTGGAAAGGAAATGGTCGATAAATGTGGTGGTCTTCCTCTCGCAGTCAAAACTTTGGGAGGCTTGATGTCTTCTAAAAAAACTCGGAGTGAGTGGGAGCTTGTGAGAAATAGTGAATTTTGGAAGCCACAAGATAATGATGGAGGAATTTTACCCGTATTGAGACTGAGCTATGATCATTTGACACCATCTTTGAAGCAATGCTTTCTGTATTGTGCTGTAATTCCCAAAGGGTGTCCAATTCTAAAAGGTCAACTTATCAGGCAATGGATAGCTCATGGCTTCATTCTGTCTGATGGAGAAAATGAACTCCTAGAAGAAAAGGGCGAAGCTTATTTCAATGAATTGTTGCAGAGGTCTTTGTTTCATGTTGAAGCCAAATCCCATGTCATGTTCATGCCGTGGTACATTCTCAACGACGAGGAACAGCCGTACTATATGCATGACCTCATACATGATCTTCTCAGATTCATTGTTGGAAAAGAATACTCAATTGTGGATGCTTCCATGGAAAGCGACCCTGAAGTAACTCGGCATTTATCATCGCAAGATTGGAATAAACGAAACGAATTGAAAATGTTGGAGGCTTCGAAGATATGTAAGAAGCTACGTACAGTAGCTCTTCAAGGTACAATAGCTTTTCGAGATTATTTTTGTGATGTAAATGTTTTTCCAGGTTTGAGGTCCCTAAGGGTATTGGATTTAGGATACACTAAAATTAGGTACTTGCCAAATTCAATAGACAAGTTGAAACATCTTAGGTACCTTGACATCTCATATACAGTGATTGAAGAACTGCCTGAGTCCATATGCAACTTACACAGCTTGCAAACATTGATATTACTTGGAACTCGGATTAAGAAATTGCCAAAAAATATGATGAAAATGATTAGCCTTAGACATGTTGAATTTGGGAGTGATTATTCTACACCAAAAGGGATTCGAGAGTTAACTTGTCTAAGGACGTGGCCTGAATTTGTTGTTCGTAAAGAAAGTGGAGCTGGAATAGAAGAGTTGAAAGGTTTGAATCTGCTTTCAGGGCATATTCGGATTAGTAGACTTGATAATATAAGCAATGGTGGATGTGCTCGTGAAGCAAATTTAAAGGCGAAGAAATACCTTGATGCTTTGGAATTATCTTGGTCTTTTTTTCAAAGATCAGTTGACATTGAAGGAAAGTCACAAGAAGTGATTGAGAACCTCGAACCCCATCCAGATGTGAAGAAACTAATTGTTGAAAATTACATGGGTCGGAATCTTCCTAGTTGGATGATGATGCTTACAAATCTAGTTAATATAAAGCTATCACGTTGCAATAGATGCGAACATCTACCACCTCTTTGGCATTTACGTTCCCTCGAGTCTCTTGAGATGGAAAACATGGGTGCCATGAAATACATTGTTGAGTTTGATGGGGGCCACAGCTATAAAGATACATTTCCATCATTAAAAAAACTTTGGCTTTCTGAAATGCCCATTTTGGAGGAATGGTCATCACAAGCATCGAATGGTGGTGAGCAAGTGATCTTCGATTCACTTCGTACTCTGAAAATCTGTGATTGCCCAAATTTGATTTGCTTCCCAGGAGTACTTGTTTCAGCACCTGAAAAAGCAAATGGTAAGCAGGTGGTTTTCCCTCACCTCGAGGAATTGGAAGTCAAGAAATGTCCCAAGATTGTTCATTTTCCCCATCTTCTACCATCACTAAACAGATTAGTCATGAGTGCAGTCAATCAAACCCTATTAGGGTCGGTGGCCAACTACACTTCACTTTCCTCCCTCTTTATTGAAGGGTTTCCAGAGGTCAAGTATATGCCAGAAGAATTTGGGCCAAACCATCCTCGACTACAAACTCTTGAAATTAGAGATTGCCCAAAATTAATGTCTCTTTCAAATCAGCTGGGGAATCTCTATGCTCTGGAGAGACTAGTTATTCAAGGGTGTATTGATTTGGTGATATCATTGCCGGATGGTGGTTTGCAGCAGCAGCAACATCCTCCTCTAAAATCTCTTCGGACACTGGAGATATCAAACTCGTGTGAAAGGCAAATTTCACTTCCAGGAGATGGAATTGTCTTGACCTCTCTTTTGAGTTTGTACATCAGGTCTTGTAAGAATATAGAGTCCTTGTCGAATGATATGTTGCAAAACCTTGCCCACCTTGTAATTGATGACTGCCCAAAGGTGTTTCCTTTGGAAAATCTGCAATCGCTCGAGTATTTACAAATTTCGAGTTGTAAGGATGAGACGAATTTGCTAGAGTCTGGCAGAAGCCTCACATCACTCACTCGATTAGCTATTGAAAGGTGCCCTGGTATGTGTGCTTTGCCAGAATGGGTGACGGACCTCACTTCGCTTACACGTTTAGACATTTTTAATTGCCCAGAAATTACGACTTTGCCAGAAAGTCTACGACACCTCACAAATCTCCAAGTATTGGAAATATACAGGTGCCCTATTCTAAAAAGAAGAGTGCGATGCAACAAGGGCCAGGACTGGCATAAGGTAGCGCATGTTCAAAACATCTGGGTTGACTTCAAAGATGTAAGAGATTGCCACTCATCAGATGAGCATCCAAGTCTAATGGATTCGTTGAAGATGGGAGCCAACATATTCAACAAGAAGAAGCTCCTTTTGCCCTCTTGCTGCTCATCTCCTCCATCTTCTTCTTCTTCTTCTTCTTCTCCTCGTCGTCCAACTTGATCATGGATCATCATCATCATCAAATCACATTCATAGGAGGGGAATCAGCCAAGTGAGTTCTTCTTCATCATCATAACAACAACAAATTTCATTTCGTATGCATGATTTTATATTCGGTCATCAATCTTTAAAGATAATTCCTATGTACAATTTCCTCGTGCTAGTACTCAATTCATGTTTATAATCAATGCATCTCTCTCTCTCTCTCTCTCTCTCTCTCTCTCTCTCTCTCTCTCTTCTGAAACTATTATGGCTTCAAAACTGCCCTTCTCACATTTCTGCATTTCCGGTCCTGTGTATAGGGGCCAAGAGAAGAAGGTTTAGGAATGGAGGGGGATATAGATTAGGGTAAGTAAGCCCTCTCCTATCTTCTTTCTACTACTTCAGAGGGTGCTGGGGCGCACTAAATATCCAGGTCGTTCATCGGAGTGGACCAGATGAATATGTAACCATTGGAATGAGGTTTCTGACTTCCAGGCTAGATGATGCGAAGTGCACTCATCATTGAGAATGGCCTAGATGGTGCATCCATGCACATTTGGAATGATATATGGGATGACTGCCATTTTTATTGTAATTTGTGTGTTAATTTGACTTTGACAAATTCTTTAACTTGTTTGAATAATAGGTGGTTGTTATACACTAGAATTTAGAGCTCAATTTGAGGTTTCTGTACTGAAGTACATTTAGGAGTCTATTTGCTTTAGAAGGTCATCTCAATTCATTTTAAGTTGTGTTTCTCTTTCTTTTCTTATTGCACTTGTCTTTGCATGTATTTGAAAATTACTTCAATGGGTGTTGGAAAGAGAAATGAAATGCATTTATGGGATGATTGTTGGTTAAAGACAAATGAATTATATCCCTAGTGAAACTTCCCACTTTGTGCAATCGCTTTTGTTGATTTTCTATTGATATTGTTCTGTTCAGAGCACAAGTTGATACCCTGCTTGCCTTTGCACTTAAATCAATTAGACTTCTTACACATATCTGACATTAAAACAAACTTATTTATAATTACTGCAAATATAATTTTTATAACCAATTCTTTTTTGGGATGTATAGTGGTTATTTGTATTGGTTACTTTGATAATTAGACCGTTTACCATTATGATGACCTTAGCTTTAACAATTTGACAGGAGAAATTCAAACTAACTATGATGGGTTGTCCGCAATAGACTTTATGTAAATAAACAGCTATAGTTTCTCTCATTCACAATGATTTTTTTTTTCCAACAATGTGGGTATCTCATAAACAACATGCTGAATAGAAGAGGCCCTAATTGGATCTTGAAAAGCAACATAAACTTGTATCTAATCCTTTCAAAACTACTGCTGGGGCTACTAGTGTGTTTTCCTTCCCTTGATGCATGCATAAACATGATATCTGTGCCTGTGGTTCTTTTCTTGTAGTGACTATCTTACTACAGTTTTACAAGATTCCCTCCTTCAAATTGTTCACAAGTGAACTTCTAAGAATACTCATCCACCCTTTTCTTTTCATTTGTGCCTGGGATTTACCATGCTTCTTGTTACTCACATCTAATTACCTTTCTCTTTTGCTCCTTTCAGAAATTTGGTTTCCAGTTACCCCAACTTGTAAGCTTTCTACACCCTTTCTGCCATTATTCTGTAGATTTATAAAGGCAAACCACTTTTTTTTTTGGTGTGTAAAGCAATAAAATGAACAAAGGGAGTGCTTGAAGAAGAACCTTCACTGCTTTGGAAAGACACAATGTAAGTATTGAATTCAAAAGCTATGCTTTCTCTATGACATTGTTAAATTAGAATGTTGTTAAATTGGTAATACAAATAAATCTGAGACGGCTACAATATTTGCAGACTTACTTATGAATTGCAGTGGTGGGAAGTTAACGTTGGGTGATAATGAATATGCTGAGGATTTATCAGAGAGTGGGACATCATTCTATTCTACTATAGATGGGCATATAGCAGCACAGGGGTCTTCCTAAGCAATGACAATGCAAACTATGTAGCAACAAAAACATCCATATTGTAGGAAGAAAGAGGTTGCAGGCAAATTAATTTGAAAGCATGAATTATTTATGAACATATTGAAGTGAGTTCCACATTATGGGAAAGTGAATCTATTGTTTTTTTTTCAATCAGAATTGAACATGTAATTTGATTTTTTTTTCTTTTTTTGTAATGGGATGTTATTTACCCATGGTTGATTGTTGGCTTCTGTTATGGGATAGCCATCATCTTCTTGTTGTTGTTGTTAACTTATGAGGTTATTTCAATATTATTTTTGTCCATCTGAATTATGTCTTTTATATAGCTGGTAATGGTGATGTGTATGTGTGGTTCTGAATGATGGTGTGGAGTTACATGTTCCACACTAAATGTTTTAGCAGAGGATTTCCTTATTTTAGGGGTGATTTTTTTTCACCTGCTTCAAGGCCACATGTCTTGTGGTGAGGAAATGTCAGATCAAGCCAAATCTTTTGCTTTCGTTGACAAAGAAGAAAATGCTACTAATATTGTACTTCTTTTGTGCAAAGTCTTTTTAACCATCTTCAGTTGTAACGAAGAGCTAACGATTATAAGTTTTCTAAACGATTTACTTCTACATAAAATATTTGAAGTGCTTCATCTGTTAGTTATTTTCTATTATAATGTATTAAGCTGGTTGATTTCAATTGATCAAATTAGACATTTGATTTCGACTTGTCATGACTTTAAAAACTCTTCAACCTCTTCCTCTAAATAACTCCTCCACATGACTCATTTGGTTTTTCATCCCCAAAAACGTTTCATCTACATTTCTCACCAGCTTTATAAAATCCGTTATGGTTGTTTCATCTCCGAAATCTGCCATGGTATTTTGATCTCCCAAATCCGCCTTGGTTGTTTCATCTCAATGGCTCTACCTACCATTAAATTACGCAGTTACTAACTTCCTTATCCATCACCTTTTCATCCCCGACTTTTATTGTCGCTGCCATTACTGTGTGCAATTCAGACCCGGCTGCAAAATAGTGCTTAAAAAAACATACAATTGTGTAGCCTTCTTAGCATGTCACACTGTTCATCATAATCTCCAAAATCATCGGCCCTCTCCTTGCCTCCAAAGCCCTCTGCTGTTTAGTGGCTTTTGGTCGACTCTACTTCAGAGCTGCATCAAGCACTTTTGGACACTGCCAAGGCTTCTACCAAGTCCGCGGGATCTAGGCCAGAGGTACAAGATCCCTTTAAATTATTCTTCTTATGGTTTTTCCTGTTGGTTGTATGTTGTTTTTTTTAATCCAAATTTTATCACATCTATGTGTAGGCGGTGTTTGTCAATCCATTGCAGCGACCAATTTTGTTGCAACTTGTGTTTCTTTCTGCTGGTTTTATGTTTTTTTCCGGAATTTATCAAATCTATGTGCAAGCAGTATTTGTAGATATGTCGCAGTGATCAATTCTGCTGCAAATGAGATAATATTACTTGAAAGGGTTTTACATATTTTCAATTGGTTTTATGTGCAAGTGTTATTTGAGAAAATGACACAGTGAATAATGTTGATGCTAATGTGATAATATTACTTAAAAGGTTCCTGCATATTTTTTTCAATTCAATATCTGAACTGTATTGTTGAGTCTCAAGTTTTTACATCTGAAGCTCTTTCCAAAATGGTAGGTTCATAATCAGCTGTGGCCTGCCACCACTGTTGCGGTCGTCATACTTATTGTAATCAACTAAGCTTTATGAATGATATGATTGTCCAGGCATAGCCATCAAATTTCAAACGAATAAACACACATTGGAATGTCAACATGAGAATTCCTGCATGAATAAGACTTTAAAAGTTATGAAGAACCATTAAAAGGATGATATCTATCCTACTTTGAAGGTCCTTTGTCTCATCAAACCTCTTCCTTTTTCTTCATAATTTTTTACTTTTTAATGGAATTTGAAGATTTTTTTTTTTATTTTCTCTATCATTTTCCTATATCCATCTATTAAGATGATTGAAAAAAACTACATTCCTATGCAACTGGAATCAACAAATTGCTTAAATGTGATGAGCCAATCTATTCATTTGTCAACTCCACCAACAACTTACTATTTCTAGGCAGTTTAGTAATTCATTTTCAGATGTTTGTGATATATTCAAGCAAAACTACATTAAAGGAATGACTTGGGAATTATTTAGCTGTTGCCATTGTTAGCGGCCAGGGTGGATACTGCATCTGAACCCATAGTTCCAGCCAGGGATCAATCCTGCAGGCTAGTTTCACATCTCCTGGGCACTGGGCTAACTTAAAAAATAAACTTGGTCAATGAATTCACAAAACTTCACGGCTTGCAAGTCCAATGCAAAGTTGCCTACACACAGCATTTGACTCAAGCAACAGCATTTCATGGTGATTCGATCAAACATTAGACCTTTATTGTACATTTAAACACATCTATAGTGTTGATTTCATGGTTGGGCAGTTTGGTCCCAAATAAGAAAAAGGTTTATTCTAATTATAAATATCATCAGTTGCAATTATATGCATCGTAGGTTGACGATGGAAGGTTAGGAACTTGAGACTCATTTTACATTTCCTCTTCACTAATAAATCTCCTCTTTTTAATCTATGACACTACTAGGATACTCTGCATTAAAATTCCCATGCTTGTAAGACATTTAGGAAGATTTATCTAGGTTATTATAAACCTTTTCGAGAGGAGTTCTATCTATCTACAGCTCTCTTTTATGGAAGATTATCATTCTAGAGAAGTTGGCTGATACATTTCCCCCAAAATTCCTTACATATAGAGAAACCTTAAAATAAAAAAAATAAAAAAAATAAAAAAAAAAGAAGAAGAAGAAATGTAGTGCACTTAACATACCTATGAGAAATCCATGTAGCATACCAATGCCTAGGGGAAATCTATTGAAAATCAAATAGAGATGAGCCAAAAAGACATTTTATTTCAAATCCATCAGTATTCCTATGGGCACATCCATAGAGCATGGGTTTCAGCAACACATGTCATGTCAGCTTCTTTTCTTTTGAGGGCTAGCCAATTGTGGACAAAGATGGACTATCTCTGTTTATAGCAGTTGTAAGTTTACATAAAAAATGATATGCCTTCTATAAACAAATAAATATATATATCTTTTGTTATATTGAAACATTATATAATAATTTTTACAATTCTTAACCAATACTTTCGATACAGGAAAGTGAGCTAGTTAAAGTAGCAGACAAGATCCAAAGTGTTCTTTATAAGTCTTTTATTTTCTATTTTAAATTGAATAGAAATAAAAACATTGACCAGAAACAAACATATCCAGTCACAAGGATAACTAACATAGATTATGCAGCAGAGTCAAAGCGTTTGTTATTGCTCATATCACAATGTTGATTTATAGTTGATTAGTTTAAATTTTATAATAAAGTGAAAAAAAAAGACCTGTGCAGATGTACAAATTATTTTGTACTATTTAATTTTTGTTCACATTTTTCTTATTTCAATGAACTCTTTATATATTCCATTTCCAAGATTAACTTTGTATATTTTAAGATTAACCAATCAATCTCATTCTACACATACCTTATATTCATGCATATTTTATCTATTTGATGTTTACCACAGTTATTTATACTTGAGATTTATTCCACTATTGCATCTCCTAAACATCATATCTGCTTCAAATTTCATTTACCGCTAAATATGAAACCATTGCTAGTGCTAGTGAAAATTTTTACCAGCGAAAAGAATATGTTTTCAGAGTTGGTTTTTCTAAGAAGGCATTTTGCGACAGCCACAAAGAATTTCTAACACTTGAATCCATTTATAGTAGCTAAAGTATCAATTCTAGACATCAGACTATCTGAGAACATCTTTGGGGGAACAGGAGATTGAAGTTTCTTTATCATCCTAATGCTCCCATGACTCAAACTTATATTCATAAGGCTAACTAAAATCTTAATTTGGTATACTGCTTCACCTGTTTCTACCATTAGGTTTCTATACTGCACCTCATCTTTGGGCTGAGACAACAGGTTCAAGACCCTATTGCAGCACTCTACAACTCCTTTATTTGCCTCTTACAATTCCTCCATGACTTACTTCTACAACAAAAAACACAAAACCCCAACAAAAACAAAAACCCCATAAGCCATAACATATCAAAACACCTAAAAATCTACACCAAAAATATAGATCTCGAAAAACTGTATAAATTTTGAGAAATACATGCATTTTTCTTGAGAATGATTATAGGATCCACCTATATATTTATCACTCACCGCATAAAAATTATTCATAATATTGCAAAATACTAACTATATTGCAAAATGCCTATAATATTTTGAACACAAATAAATGGACCACTTCTAGATGTACCAATACAACAGGGTTGGGATGGTTGTATTTTACTATATGTATATAATAAAAAAATAATATGTATGCATAAAATTGATATTCATATTTTTTTCCCAGTTGCAAAGGTCATTAATTTCTTCACTGTGCTTAGTACGGGCACTGTTGATAGTTAAACATTGTTTATTTCACATCATTGTACTTTGCATAAACATCAAATATTTTTTGACCATTTGGAATGGCCTGTGTAATTTTTACGTAGTTTGAGTTTGCTTTCAATCACAGTATAAGAGTGAAATTGGATTATGCATCATTAGTTACATTAATTACTTTAGTGGTTTTGGCTATTTCTATTTATTCATGACGTGGGTTGATGGCAATTAAAAATTATGAAAATAATAGATAAAGTTTTAAAAACATAAAGAATTTATACCACGACTTCAGTCAATGTATTGTCCTTTGTTGGAATGAGGTTTTTATTTGTAAAATGAAATGTTATTTTTATCAATTTTTTAAGGAGTTAAATGCTTATCATTCATTTTGTTAATGGAAGAGTTATATCCTTATTCCATTCTTAAGCTCTACTTTAAACTACGTGATGCAAAATTGTAGATAAATAGAGATTGACAACTTCTTAAGTTTATTATCTAACTATAAAGATTGACACTAGCACTGTTTTTTTTTATTTAACAATAAAAACAAAATAAAAATTAATAATCAATGAAAAAATATAGTAATAATTAAATTATAGACCAATATAATATAATATAAATAGAATTTTCTTTTGTGCATATGTTTTCTTCACCAGAAGGTTAGGGTTCCAACCCATCAAAGCTGGGGTACCAAAAAAAAACCAAAAAAAAAATAAACAATACAAACACCACTAATCAGATGGGAGTGTTTGGAAAAAAAATTCTCCTATGATATGAATGCCTTGGTCTTTCATCAACCGCATGATTCTCAAATTTGCGGTCCCTCTCTGGGTGATCTGAGGATCAAATTATCCAAGCAATCTGTCTGTGGTCATCGAAATTAAAACTGATTAACACAATTCAAGCCCCCACATCGGAATGTTGTATGCCAATTACTCTGAACGGTTGAGATTGTCTTATCATGGTTGTGCGGTTTGAATTGCGGTTAGAAAGCAAGAACTAATGCGTGCCACGCAAACAGTCAAGTACGATCCAAACTCTAACCATAGGTAGTCAAATGACGAATGTACCCTCAATGAAGCGACTCCATCGCCCGTGTTGGTGATTGTATCCGTGCTCTAATTCACGAGTGCACTTTCGTCATTCGGACCAGATTTCGCACTTCCAAATTATGAGGCCGAATCCTCTAAGGCTGTCACCTTGAGAAGTCCTAAAATCTCTGTACTTATCTCAAAGTCAAAGCCTTAGAGCATTCAAACTCACAAAATCGTTTATTACTTTTGTCCTTGAACACATAAAACAAAGCAAATCATTTCAAAAATAATAATAATAAAATACAATAGTGCGCTTCTCTCCAATTTACATGTCCATGATTTGTAAAATTCATGAATCTTTGTTATATTTTATTTATATTAAATACAAGATAAATCTCACAGTGAGCCTACTTATTGAAAGATAATGGCAAATCAAATAAAAGAGGTAACAGTACCTTTGTATGTGGAACCCATGGTAAACATCTAATTCTCACTTGGTTGAGAAGAGCTAAAAAAAAAAAAAAAAAGGCATCCTGTGATGCAGTGCAAAGCAGTAGGTAGGTTCCACCCTCATCAATTCATATCCGTTCACTTGGGTGGACCGGACCCACATTAGATCAACAAGTGCTATCAATTGGCCCCTCCACATTTAAACATCTCAACCGTTCAATTGATTTTTACTCCATTTTAATTTCTCCACCGTCCAATTGAGTGTTGAGGATAGATGATGCTCAATAATGCCTTGCGTTGTTCACATCCGCTTTTGAAAAAGAATTGGGTGTGAGCTTCACTTTTTAGTACTAATTGAAAGCATCTTGTCGGGCTGAGCCTGTGCCAAGCAACTATTTTGGATAAGCTAGGAACCTTTTGTTCCATTTTTTTTATTATTTAATATTAAAAGCAGTTCATTCTCTTCCTTCTCTTCAGTTTCTTTATTTCGGGAACGAAGATAGCACGCATTTTTTTTTTTAATTTGTGAATGCTCAAGTATAATAAAATATTTTAAGAATTTTACTTTCTGCGGAGAATATCAAGATTCTCTAAGACATAAATTCCATAAATCCAGCAGCCCTAACCATAAGGGTAGATTTAAGCATAATCATGCTGATGCGGTCGCACGCTTGTGATTCAAAAAGCTTACTTATATAATACTGTAAAAATATTAATTTTATTATTTAATTTCTTCACTTAACTATCACCAACACCACCCAAATAAAAATCTTAAGTCTGCCATTGCTAACTAGCATCCTTCTAGACAGATGTTAATTAAGTATTTCCCACATCTACTGTCTATATAAAAGATGATATCTTAAGAATATAGAGTTATCCTGGTAGATAAGGCACCTGCTCTTATAGTACTAGCCGAGGATTGATCATCCTTTGGTGGCACCCTTTCCATTCCAACCTTTGGCCGAGGAGCCAACAAAAACAGAAGGAGTCTTTATCGAAACAAAAAAATAATAAAATTCCATCCGTGGGTTGTGTGAATATTTTATCCTACCATATTATTGCGTTATCTTTGTTAAAAGAAATGGTCAAACGGAAAGATGAGGAGGGCTGGAAGAGAATGCTTTCCATTAATGTCCTTCTAGTCCATTGTTGTTTGGAATTGTTTCTGTAACTTTGACTTTTTTTCAGTTATTTCTTGAGATGGATAAAGAAGAGTTTAATTGAAATCTGATAATCGGTTGAATTATGCATCATTAGTTTTTACATTATTTAGTTTAGTATTTTTGGTTTTTTACTATGTGTGCTTTAGATGTAATTAAAAACATAATGAAAGATTAAGTATAAAAAAAATAGAGAAGATGATTTCAATCAACCTAACGTGTTTGGACTCTACTTTGTTGGAATGGAATTTTCATTTATCAAATTAAAAACTGTGCTTATCATTTACTTTTCAATTGACGAATTATATATATTAAAGCTCTAAAAACCGAGGCCTGTAAGGGGTGCCACATCAGCACCTCTTATTTTTCTTTTTTTCTAAAGCGCCACTAGGCATCCTGAAAAATCTCTCTCTCCAACCGTTTTTGCATCATCTCCTAAGATCTCTCCATTTACCCTCCTCTCTCTCATCTATTCTATTTATTCCCACAAAATCTCTCCTGCTATAATCATCGTGCGCACACTTCAAAACAGAAAGCCCTTATCCCCCCGGCCTTTCACGTCTCCTGCCCTAGTACATGCTTCATCTCTCTCTCTCTCTCTCTCTCTCTCTCTCTCTCTCTCTCTCTCTCAACGTCTTCTCATTTTGCTTTGAACAATAACAACAGACGAGGTCTGTTTATGCAAGCTCGGATTCCCCGACAAGCTTTGAACCGAGAACTTCCCCCCTTCTCCATTTCCCCCCTTCTCTCTCCCTACTCCACCATATCTCCCCTAAATCACTAATTGAAATCTTAATCCTCCCCGAAATCCCCCTCTCCGGAAACCCCTTCCTCCCCTGCCCCCGCCATGGCTCCTTCAAACTCTTCTCCCTCCCCGCCTCTCCCTCCACCCCTTTCGCTGCCGTTCAATACCCCGTCTCAGCTGAACAATCACACGCTGTCACCAAAGCCCTTCTCAATGAGCTCCGCCCAAAGAGGGTCGTTGTCTTCAACTCGATTCGGTGTGTGTTCCGCAAGTGGCTTGCCACCGACGAGGCTGTTGCGTTTAAACTGGAGACGTTGAAGCATAGATTGGAGGGTTCGGCCTTTTAAGGGCATGGATTACTTCCCTTTTGGCAACGTCATCGACGGCCTGGCCACCGCGGTCTTGGCGCGGTGCCAGGTGAAGAAGATCAAAGGGAGTTTGTACGTGTCGTGGCCATATTGGGGTAACAGTGACTTCATCTCCCCCAACTAAGGCATCAATCAAACGACATCTAGATTAATAAGCACAGGCAATTATTGGAAGAATTCAAGGGACGACATCTGGGATTGGGTTGGATTGGAATTTTAACAGTCATCTACATTCAAAAGGTCCAAGCCATGGCTACCGATAAATACAATCTCCCCCTTTTTCTCCAATCTTCCTCAAAATGATTTGATTTTTTCTTTTTTATTTTTAGTACTTTATGATGGAATCTACAGTGTAGGATTTTCAGTTTTTTCTTCTTTTTTGTATTCTTTGGGCAAGAAATGGGCTTTTGTATTTCTATCTTTGTGTTTCTATTGCAGTGTCCTGATTCTCTGGACATCATCATCTTACTCAAATCTTGGTATAATTTCAATATCCTGATAACTCATTTATTTTCCCCTCTCTCCACTTTCTCTTTCTTTTTGCATTTTAATTTTTTTTTGTTTTGTATTTAAATGGAATTGAAGAAAAAATATGAAGTAGTTTTGTTACTTTTATTCTCTGCATTATAAGGATTTGAGTTTGACCACTGATACAATAAATAGTAAAGAAAATTGAAACAGTTCACATTATTTTTTATTTTAGTTTTAATTCTTTTGTGAATTTAATAGTGACAACTGTGAAGAAGATTATACTGATGCCGACTACGAGGTAAGATTCTTTAATTTCTTATTATAAGCGTCTCATTTATTTTTACTATTATTGTTTGCTTTTCTCTTTTTAGTCTTATGAAAGTGGTTGCATACTTATATATCTTTTGATTCTCATTTTAATTTTGCAGCTTCTTTATTTTGTTATTTATGTTATTTAGCTAAAGTTGTAGATATATTGCCTCTT
This sequence comes from Sextonia rubra, assembly GCA_037013555.1. NCBI lineage: Eukaryota > Viridiplantae > Streptophyta > Magnoliopsida > Laurales > Lauraceae > Sextonia > Sextonia rubra. The sequence continues at coordinate 57,142,703 of JASUAD010000008.1, read as the reverse complement.
ATTATTTAAAATTTTCAGATTTGAATTATAGTTCATATATGTTTATTGCAGTGTCCTGATTCTCTGGACATCATCATCTTACTCAAATCCAAGTATGATTCCAATATCCTGATAACTCTTTTTTTTTTCCTCTCTCCGCTTTCTCTTGCTTTTTGCATATTAATTTTTTTCGTTTTGTAGTTAAATGGAATTGAAGAAAAAATATGAAGTAGTTTGACCTAATGACTATTGTAAAGTTTACATATCTATGATGTCAAGAATTATATTTGCACATTGGTTATACTGTTCGATCTGATGAATTTAAATGTTTTTCTTTTAGTTGATAATTAGGTGTTTGGGATGGATTATTATTGGAAATTTTTTTCTGAACTGAGCTTCATAATGTATTATTAGTTTTTTTAATTGCCTAATTTTTTAATTAGCAAGGGTCTCACTTTAATTATGGGTCGTGAAGTTGCTTAGACATACCTGTCATGAACAATATAATTATCTGAAGCTCTATCAATGTGTCCATGTATGTAAAAAAGATACAAGAATTATATTTAATAAAGCAAATCATAAAATACCTTTGGACGGCTAAGTTTTCAATTTGTACAATCTAGAAAGATAATAAATATACTTTTACTTTCAAGTTATTTTTTCAGACCCGGGCAAAGCACGGGTCTATGGTGTTAGTTAATATATATATATATATTAATTCTGATAGTCAAAACTTATTTTCTTTGTGAAGCTAAAATAAGAAGAAAACTTAATAAAGTCGATAGGCCTTTGATTGCTGACTGAAGAGACTTAAAACATAGATCGGTCAATCGTCACTCCAAAAGGCACGTACAAGAAAAAGAAAATCAAAACGTGTGTTGGACAAAAACCTGAGGAAATAGAAAAGAGTGTTTTTTTGTAAATACCTCTCTAAGGTTTAGTATTTGTGAATTAGCTTTTATGGTTTTAGTATTTTTAAATAGGCCCCTGCCTTTTCATTTTAATACCTTTTGTGTCTCTAAAATCGGTGGACTTTCAACAACTATAATTTTTTAGAATAAAATAATACTTTTACTCATATCTTTTATCCATATATGCATAAATTTAAACCATAGTATTTTCTTTCTCTCATGAGATTAAGATTTGTATTTAGTCAAAAAGCATACCCTGTATAAATCTAATCCTCTCATTTTTTACTCATTTCATTAAATCAAAATCCATCATAATAACAATCACCACATGTGCTTATAATCAATTCTAATTTATTCTATCCATACATGACCCACCATTTTAGTAATGAAAGCTTTAAAATACATGATTAGACATGCATGAAAGAGTTATTGAGAGAAAGGGCATTGAGACACAAAATCTAAATTCTGTGGCCCCAAACACAAAATCCAAACCATTGGAAATGTTTGGAAGTCTCAACACAGCTATGGGGTTCATTTTCAAGGCGTTATTCCTTGATCTTGAGATATTTGTGAAAAATATTCAACTATTGATTTAACATGATTCAATTTTATTTTAGTCCACAACAATCTCTTTTTTTTCGTTTTATTATTATGTTTGAGATAATAAATTACGATCCAAACCGTTAAAAATATTTATATGGTTAATGATCATTAGGACAAAATTTCAACTATTGGACCATTATATGGTTAATGATCATTAGGAGACCAAATTTCAGCCGTTGGACCATCGCCAATATTAAGATATTTGCTGAAAGTGAACTATTTGCTATCTTTTTTGAAATATGTGAGCTCCAAACACAAAATCCAAACCGTTAGATCTCATTTGAAGGATGAATATGGCTATGGGATAGAATATCAAAATCTTATTCTTTGTAGATCTTGAAAAATTTGTGAACAACTTTCAATTATTGATTTAAAAAAGTCTATTTTAAATAAATATTTTTATTATCAAACATATAGTTTGATTTTAGCCCCTATTTTCTACGGCTCTATTTTAAATGACCTATATAAATAAGAGTAAACCTATCAAACAAGCTCTTAGCATAAATATATCTTAGTGGAAGACATTGTTTCATGTTTAGAACAAAAAAATACATATTTTCATCAAATTTTAAAAACCAATTTCCAAAAGTTATTAAAGTCACTGATAATTCTATCAAACGTGAACATTGGTTCTTTCCTAGCAGATGAAAAGGCCCTTTGGCATTATTGGTTGTGAGCTTGCGTATTATGTGGTTGAGCAAGTGGAGGAAGAAAACAAAGCACAAGTCAATCGGCTCCCAAGATGTATTCAAATTTCAATCCTTTCGCACATGGAATTGTCGGTCCGTAAGAATTAAGAAATGATGCCCTCTCACTTTCACTCGGAAAGTCCGGAGCACCGTGTTATTTTCCACCATTACGCCCAAACAGCATTGGGAAGAAAAGCGAGTTTTTGTTTCTTGCCTACTTTCCGAATTTTGGTTATGCCATTGCCACGTCGCTGAGGCTATGTGGTCAACCTTTCCATTTGTTGGGGCTTGATTTCTTATCCGCCAGTGTTTTTGTTAGAATTTAAAATTTTTATGTATGAAAATTTTAAAATTTTCAAACATAATAAGATTTTTGGATGCTCTTTTATACTAAGCATCGAGGAATTCCAGAAAAAAAAATGAAGAAAGTAAAATTCTGAAAATTCTAAAGCTATTTAGGGCCCATTTCTTTGCTGAAATTTTAAGAATTTATGTCTAAAAAAATCTCAAATCCTCCAAAAGTTATTCACTTGAGGTGGAATTTCAAATCTTTATTTTTGCAAGAATTTCAAAAGGTTATTTAAAACCTTTTATGTGGGTGGGATTTGGAATTCTTGTGAAAGAAACACCGCATTTCAAATTTATGAAGAACAACACGTTACATTATTTCTAAGAAACCTCAACATTCCTTTTAGGAATTTTAGTAAAGAAAACAAGCCCTTAAAACCTTTCAAGCAGTTGGAATTTAGAAATGTTTGTAAATAAATAGGGAATTAAAAATGTCAGGGGATAAGAAGTCACATCATATCCCCAATACCCCAACCACCTAAATTCTTGGTAAAAATTCCACCAAAAGAATTTCTATAGGTGTCTCTGAAGGTCTCAGCCAAGGTGGTTTAAAAAAAAAACAGCATTGAGAAGAAATTAGAGCCATTTGAGGTACGTGGCTTAAGTCAGGCTTGAATTAGAATCACACATCCAGTGAAAAGAAAAAAGTTCAATTACATTTGCGAACCCCATTATCAGTTATCGCATCTCTATTGCTATGGAGATGAGGCATATGCAACAAAATAAAAAAAAAAAAACAAAGGTTAGGATGTTGATTGATAGGCTTCGTGTGTTTGTTCTTTCTAAAATAAAAGGGAAGAGATATTTTTCAAAAAACTAAAAGGAGGTATTTACCAAAAAAACAAAAAAAAAAAACCCTCTTATTTTTGTGAAGCCTAAAATGGCCCTCAAATTTCAATATCAAAAAATAAGAACCTCCCAAATTTCAACAATGACCAGAAAGGCCCCAAGCAGGATATCCTACTCCACTCCTAGTACAATGCCATTTTTCCTCTTCTTCTTCCTCTCTTCTCTTCTAACAATCCCATTGCTCTGTTTCACAAGCAATTACAAAATCAAGAGAGGGTTTTCCTTGATGAGATTATGGCCACGATTTGTAGTTGTGGTGATGGTGAAGAGGCTAGTCTAGTAGCATGGTTGAATAGTATATGTTTAAAGGATTTTAAAAAGAGATAGATTTTGTTAGGTTGGTTGAGTAGAGAAGATGTGTTAAGAGGAGACACAAGAGCTATTTGGCTTGTAGCATGGATCAAAATAACGGCTGCTGGCGGCCAAAACTACTATACTAAATTGAATTTAGCACTGCCCAGATCCGTAGTGGCCTCTACGATCCACTATGGGCCATTACGAAATGTGATTGATAGCTACTTCTCAAAAAATTTAAAATGCATAGTAAGGCTTACTTATTTCATTCTTCTCTCCAAACAACATTTTTACGCAACCCTTTTACCCTTCTATACTTAAAAAAACATTAAAACACATAAGATATTAATGAATTAAAGACAATAAAGACGGTTCCCCTCAATAGGTTTTCTCTAGCTAATGTATTAACAGACACTCCCTTTGGTAGCTGTATTCTTTTCTTTACTCTCAACCAAAATCCATTGTTTGTTTTAATAAAACTTAATTTGTTATTTGGTTTGAACCTTAAACTTTTTTTAAGCATTACTTTATAATTTATAAATCCTTTGATATGTACAATCGTGTTAAATTAATTATTTGAATTATGAATTTAGAAATGCATAACAACTTAGTATATAGCTAACCAACATAAATGTGTGGTAAAATTAGATTAATACTCTTACTTGTTAATCATTTAGAGATATTGAACTTCTATGCACTGAATTGACCGCTGCATTCCCTATCTTAGTTATTATTGGAAAAGAGCATCAATTTTTAATACTTTTCAATATTCTAGGTTTTGTGGATATTTTTTTCAAAATTTATTGACAACTATTTCAATTCTACTAATGCATGCTACATAGCGTTTTTGTCACTGGCCGCTACGCCCTCAATCGCTATTTGATCTTTGGCATGGAGGATTAGATAATGAAGGTATTTGGATGTGGAGTAAAATGAGGATTGAAGAAAAGTAAAAGTGGGTCTTGGTTTAAGAGATGAGAAACATGGGAAATGAGAAGAGATGAAAGTAGGGTTTGATTTTATAATGGATAGATGTGCTATGTTATTGGAGAAAGATGGGGAAGACGAAGAAGAGAGAAGATTCGGACATGTTTGCTGAGAGGGGATATCGCTGCTTAACGGGAAAAAAAAAGCGCCGGAAGGGCCTTTCGGTCTATATTGGTCTTTGAGGTCTTCTTTTGTCTTCAAAAGGCCTTAGAAGATTTTTTTGGTCAAATCCTCCACTAAAAGATACTTATGCCAAAATTGTCCTCTCCTTTCCAATCACATTTTTTTTCTCTAATCCTAGAAAAATCAAATGAGAGGTGAAATTTATGATGGTCAATGCTTGTCAAAAATCTAAATCGCTCAAATTTATGTCTCCTACTTTCTATAAAATGAGCAAGTTTTACCAAAGCATTTTACTAGAAAACTCTCTTTGAATTCACTATGGACCAAACAGAGCCTAAAAAATATGTATCTAATATAATAGTACCATGGGCCTTTTTTGGTTTTTTTTTTTTAATTCTGTTGGCAAGCGGCAATATCTCCACTCATCCACATACACAAGCGGGGATATCCCTACTCATTTTTTTTTCTTCTTCATAGTTAAGGAAAGATACTGCTGCCCAAAACAGATCCGAGCAAAAAAAAATTTTGTTCTTTGATAGTAGTTGCTAGTAGTGGAAGCTAAAATGGTAATGATGGGTGAAATTAAAGATAACAGTGAAAGAAAAATGTGAGAGATGAGTCTTTATAGCAGGTAGGGAATTTGTTTAGAGTCGTGAATTAGATTTGTAGGGAAGGGGGATATAAAGAGAATGACATAAGATGATGATGGGGTAAATGTGGTTTGGAAATTGCAGTATTGTGCAAGGAGATGAGAAAAAGATGCTAAAAAAGGTGAGTTGTAGATAGTAAGAATGAAAGGAGAATAAAGAAAAATATGAAATAAAGAAAATGAAAAGAAAGAAAAGAGAAAAGGATGGTTTCAAGAGAAAGAGAAAGAGAATGTGAGTTTTGAGATAAGGGGGGGGGGGGGGGGGGGGGGTGTGTGAAGTTTAATTAGTTTGGTTAGAAGAATATAAATTAGATCAAATGAGTTGGTTTAAGATGTGGGAAAAAAAATTAGATAGATGAATGATTTTGATAGGTATATGCGATACTGGGGTTTATGATAACAAGGTCTCACCTACACTCATGTCTATGAACATTGAGGTTGCCACCATATAATGATGAAAATTATTGATTGAGTAGGGGGTTAGTTGGTAGATGTGAAAGGAGTTTTAGGAGGAGGCTGAAGGAGGATGAGGAAGAAGAAGAAAAAAAAAACGAGCGAAAATATTTCCACTCGTATATGTAAGTGAGCAGGGATATTACTGCTGAGCTAAAACAACAAAAAAAAAATTAACTAAAAAGGGCTTTTGGGACTGCTATAGTGGTCACATATCTTTTATGTCTTTTTTTGCCTATAGAAAATCTAAAGAGATTTTTTGGGTAAAATCCTCATTTTACTAAAACATCAGTTTGCACCATTATGAGATTAGAATTAAAACAAATGTATGAATAAAAGATTAAAAATTGGATACAAATCCAATTTCTCAACTTGAATTTTTTAAACTTTTGTTGTTCTTTCTTCATAATAATTTTTATTACGTAGATTCAAAATGCCTGAACTTAACTTTATTCTTAAGCATCATTCTTACTCAAAAGGAGATCATCGGGCATGAATATTATTTACTTAATCCTTAAATTCATAATATTTAAAATTAATGAATGATCAGCTAATTTAAACTCTCTATGTGTTTGAAACATTTGTTAGCTGAGATAGAAGAATCATTATCATTAATTATAAATAAGTGAAATTAACAAGATAGAGAAATCAAGTCTACATCCAATATTTGACCCATTTAAGTTGAATTATATACTCCAACAAAAAAATTGCTCTCGACTCTAAGTAAAAATCAAGTTTGAGTATAAGGTAAAGTTGCAGATGTTCGTCAAATTTAAATAAATATTGTGAAATGTTAGGAATTATCTTAATCAATCAAGTTATATGGTCTGAAAAGAACTGAAGTTTGCATTTGAATGCAATTCGCTTAGGTTTGAAAAAAAATCGAGTTTGAATATAATTATAGTTTCATATTTTCTCTAATTGAAACTTTCAAAAGCAAATTGTTTCGAATAATAAAAATATTTAATACTTCATTAAAATGTGCCTTTTCAGCCTTTAAAGTTTTGGGCTCCCCAACTTTTACGTTTTGTATTTAATAGATTGTACTCTAGTTACATGTCCATGATGTGTAAAATACATGAATCTTTTTTTTTTTTTACATCCTTTTTATATTAAAATAGAAGGTAAATCTAACAGTGGCCCTACTTATTTGAAGGTAAAAATTTGGCAAATCATAAAAAAAAAAAGGTAAAACTATATTTGTAGTTGAAACTTGAAACTTGAAGCCACGGTAAAAATCTAATTCTCACTTGGTTGAGAAGAGAGAAAAAAAAAGGGCACACCCTGTCATGCGGATTGAAGCAGTAGGTAGGCTCCGCCTCTCATCAATTCATATTGAACGTTCTTTTCCGATGGGGTGGGCCAGACCTACATCGGATTAACAAGTGCTATCAATCGGATCATCCATAGCTAAACTTGACTCGTTGATGCGGCTCTTTCATCTCAACCGTCCAATTGATTGTTATTCCATTTTAATTTCTCAACCGGTAATCGAGTGCTGCGGATACATGATGTGTGCTCATTAATGCAAGGAAATGAAAGCGAGCTTCACTATTTAGTACTATTTGAGTGCATTTTATGGGCCAAGCTACTTTTGGATAAGCATCAGACACTCATGTTTTTTTAGTTGAACGGACCAGAACGCGCATATACGCCATTATCATCTCTTTCTCGATTTATTTATCGAAGCAGCTATATGTGCATTATTTTTTTTTCTTTCCACATAGCTAAAAAAAAAAAAAATCAAATCTTCCCAAAATGCCCCCACCTTATCTCCCTACACACCTTTTCCCTCTCTGCTCTCTCCTCTCCTTTCCCACCTCCCCCTCTTGTCCGCGACGACCATCGGCCGGTGAAGGGGCTCTCCCTCTCTCTCCCCTCCTTTTCTCTCTATCTTCCTCTTCCTCTCCTTCTCTTTACTCTCTCTCTCTTTCCGTATCCCTCTCTCTTTCCTCCTTTCCCCCTTTCTCTCCTTCCCCGTAATAAGGAGATCGCATCTCCTTGCAACAGCTGGGAGATCGGGTCTCCCCACTATAGGGAGATTGGGATCTCCCTATAGCGGGGAGATGCTGGTCTCCTTGCTGTGGGGAGGCCGGATACGGGGATGGGGAGAAAAGGGGGAGGGAGAAGAAAAGAGAGAAGAAAGGGAGGAAAAGGAGGAGGGAGAGAGAGAGGGAGGGGAGGGAGAGCCCCTCCGCCAGTCGATGCTCGTCGCCCGCTGGAGGGGAGGTGGGGAAGGAGAGGAGAGAGGAGGGAGGGAGAAGGTGTGTAGGGAGAGAATGTAGGAGCATTTTGAGAAGCTTTTATTTTATTTTATTTTTTGGTTGTGTAGAAAGAGAGAAAGTTGGTATACATATACTAGCTCTCTTATTTATTTTGGTGAAAAAAGACAGCCTGACGACAAAAGGGGTTCTATAGCAAAAGGCCAATAACCAAAAATCTTTTGTTGAGTTTTCTTTTTTAAAAGTGGGTTATATCAAAATTTTGTGAATGTGCCAAGCATTGAGTTTTTTTAAAGCCCATTTATGAAAAAAAAAGGTTTATGAGGTTTATTAATTTTTTAACACAAAAAAGAAATTGCAGCCCCATAATGGTTACCAAATTTCTGAGAAACAAATGTTTGGGATTTTTATGGCATTATAGTCTAACATTTAGTCCCTTGCCATTTACAAATGTCATATATTTTCGAAAAGATTCTGAAATTTTAGTTGCCTAAAAGGTAACAAATGACCGTTAGTAGAATTTATGAATTCCAGCCCTATGCCTTTTGGTTGAGTTTTTTTTTTTTTTTATGCGAAGTATAATGGAGCATTCAAAAACTTTACTATGTTAGAAGAATATCAAAATTCTCCACGGGGCCATTATTGCAGAGGCATAATTTGTGAAAAATGACCGCTATAGTGTGCTTGATTTTTCCGACACTCTCCCCAGCACTTTCTTGTATAATGATGAAAGAGGGAGGGAATCCTCCCCTTTTGGTTTCTGTATTTGCACAATGTAGGATCCGCAAATCCGACCTTCCAAACAAACTCAAAAAGGGTTGCCGCGGAAGAGAAAAATTGGGAGTTAGCCAAACAAACCCTAAGACAAGTACTCCATGAATTAGAGCCCTCACTAGCATTTTCCTAACTATATTACTGCATTATCTTTGCTAAAAGAAAATGTCAACTAAACATGAGCACGAATTGTGTCGTATACTCCTAATATTTTGTGTCCTGATGAGGTGGACCGTATCCGCATGTAGAAAAAAGGAGTCTTGATAATAATGAGATTTTTACAAAAAGGCCCCTGCATTTTTATGAAACCTTAAAAATAACTCTACACTTTGTGTTTTTATTCTTAGGCCCGTTGACTAACAAGAAGTTGAACTAAAAGCAACTGCCGTTCCATCCTTCCCTTCTTCCTTCTTATTTTCCAGTTTTACCCCTTACATACATTCAAAATGTCAAATGGCAATTTTCATAGTATAGACTATAGCATCTTATTTCCTTATAAAATCAAACTAATGGGCCATAATTGGGATCTTTTTTAGTTCTTTCCACTCTTCAGGCTTGCCTTTATTGTGTTAGATGAACCATTGATTTTACGCTATTGCAAGATCCAAAATTTCATAAAGTGATGCTTTGGGTCAATAGTCATCAAGTGGGAGGATGTATTTACACCCGTCCAGTGTGATTTTTATTGATCGTTGCCCATCCATTGTATGACTGAGTGAATGGTTTAGATCAATCAAAACTGATTAACCTATAGCAAGGATCCAGTAGCCCTAGTTATTTTAGGTCAAACTGACATAATCTGTTGAACTTAATCAACCTTAAGTTTACACCTTAGAATTGGAGCTGTTAAAATTGATGGGTGTCATAATCTAATAGGAACAAATTCCAACCAGAATCTCATCTCTGATGAGACATTCTACCCCAGCATCTCTTATTTTGATTTGTGATGTACCCAAGGGGCCCAACAAAGATCATCCACGCTTGTCTCATTCCAAGCCTCTATGATTGCCTCATCCATATGCATATGGATCTATCTAGTAAAGCCTAATCTTGTTCTACCATGGACCCTAAGGTTTGTGTAGGTTCCACTACCCATGTGAGCCAATCTCATACATTACTGAGCATGCATGATTTGAAGAGGTTATCTAGTATTTGGTGACAAGCATGTGCAATAGTTAATTGTATTACTTGCATCATCTGGTCAAGTGGACTTTTTAATCTATACGGTCTATTTGGTCCACTTTAAAATTAACATCATAGATCAATAGCAGATGTCAATGAAAGTGGCAATTCAGAGAAGAGAGGTAATATTTTGACGCTCGCAAAGAGATAGATTTATTTGTGCCTCCAGAGTTGTGCACCCGAGTCCCAAACTAACTTGCTTTAGGTAGGGCTTGAATATGTAATTCGGCTCATTTAATAATTAGCTAGGCTCGGAAAAAGTGATGGGACACCAAAAGGGTAGCCCAACCCAACCATTCTCATATGAGGAATGCATATAATTTAATTTGATTAGTCCAAATAATTATGAGAATGCCCAAAAAAATTGATAAAAGGCCTATTTCAACCTGAACCGATTAAATAAATGGGCGGGCTCGAACTTAACTTTTACAGACTGTGTTGGGCCTGGATAGCATTAGTCATGCCCTGCGTGACCCATGGAACACCCTTACTTAGAAATGTTAAGAAGGAAAGAGACGTAATAGGTTTTTAAGATCTGGTTTAAATTATGCATCTATGAACATTTAGCTTTAATGGATATTGATGATTATCCCATGTAATACCACATAATGGTTAGTCAAAACACAAACTTAGGGCATGTTTGCAAGATTTTTTTAATATATATATAAGACAAAACTATTATACATATATATATTTGATGCAAAGAATCTTCTTAGGGCTTATTGGAAACTATGGCACAATTTTTTTCTTTTATGATATATGGACGAACGTTGAATTGTACATTAAATTCTCAGAGGTTTACTAGCCTTGTGATTTAATAGGGAAAATATTCATGCGTATATATCCCTCATTATTTTAGTGAGAAACACTTCTTTTTTGGAAAGTAGTAATATATAAGAGGATAAAATTTTACACCTTTTAAAGTTTGACGGGTCCAAAAAAGGAAGTATCCCTCACCAAAATGATGAGGGACATATACACATGAAGACCCCTTATTTAAGAGTTCATTTATATAGAAAATATCACAACAATCATAAAATAAGAAGTTTTTGTCTTATTTTAAAAATATTGTAAAATATTTTGAAAGAAAATGGCTATAGATATCTACCGTGAACGGAGGTTTCGAACTGACCTATATATATTGTTCCTCATGATGCCAAAGCCTACATGGCCGCTCCCGATTACTGCTACAATTGTCGTTTTGTCTTTTGAATAAACATAAGGGGTAAAACTGGAAACTAAAAAAGGAAAGAAAATGGGAATAGTAGACGGCAGTTTCTCTTTGTTGAGCGTACAGTCAGTGTGGGGGCCTTTAAGTAAAAATACAAAGTATAGGAGTGTTTTTGAGGAATTATAAAAAGATAGGAGCTTATTTGCCAAAAACTCTTTAATAGTTGTTCAACAAGTCCTATCAATCGGCCCCTCCACCATTGAAAAAGCTGAGCCTGCACCAAGTTGCTTTTTAAAAGCTCGGTTTCATAACTTTCTTCTTCTTCAGCTTCTTTCTTCCTGTGTGACACAAGACACAATGGCAGCAGAAGCAGTTTTCTCTATCGTCCTGCAAGAGTTGCTGGGCAAGTTAAGCTCCGATGTCCAAAATGAAATTGGGTTGCTGTGGGGTTTGGAGGAGGAGAAACGAAAACTTGAAAGCAACCTGTCTGTGATTAGAGCTGTACTTCATGATGCAGAGGGGCAACAAGTGAAGGAGGCTGTGAGAGATTGGCTTCGAAAAATTAGAGATGCTGCCTACGATGCAGAAGATCTGGTTGATGACTTCGTATACGAAGCACGACGAAGGAAGGTTGTGAATCAACAAGGCATGCTAAAAAAGGTACGCAACTTCTGCTCGCTTTCGAATCCACTTGCTTTTCGTCTGAAAATGGCGCATAAGATGCAAGAGCTGAGGAAGCGATTCGATGACATTGCCAAAGAGAGGAATGATTTTCATTTCAAGGTGGAAACTGTAGAGACCTGGCATCCGATCTCAAGAGCAAGAGAAACTTGCTCCTATGTGGTTGACTCGGAGGTTTGTGGGAGAAATCATGAGGTTGAAAAGTTAGTACACTCATTAATCAACTCTGAAAATGAAGAGGCCCTCTCGGTCATTCCCATTGTTGGAATGGGTGGACTGGGCAAGACCACTCTGGCTCAATTGGTATATAATGATGAAAGAGTTGGGGCTCATTTTGACTTAAAGATGTGGGTCTACGTGTCTGAGCATTTTGATGCCGGAAGGCTTCTAAAAGAAATTTTAGAATCTGCAATTAAGGGAACAGCTGACCAATTGAGCATAGATCTGTCACACGCTCGTCTTCGACAAACTCTGAGAGGGAAGAAATATTTGCTTGTTTTGGATGATGTTTGGAATGAAGAACCCAACGAATGGAGCAAACTGAACACATGGCTGAAATGTGGTGGCATGGGAAGCAAAATATTAGCAACCACTCGCAGTGATAAGGTTGCCTCAACTATGAGCATCCTTCCGGCACATAAGTTGGGTATACTATCTGAAGAAGATTCTTGGACTCTGTTCGAGAAACTGGCACGACCACACCCAAACTTTGTATCAATTGGAAAGGAAATGGTCGATAAATGTGGTGGTCTTCCTCTCGCAGTCAAAACTTTGGGAGGCCTGATGTCTTCTAAAACAACTCAAAGTGAGTGGGAGCTTGTGAGAAATAGTGAATTATGGAAGCCACAAGATAATGATGGAGGAATTTTACCCGTATTAAGACTGAGCTATGATCATTTGACACCATCTTTGAAGCAATGCTTTCTGTATTGTGCTGTAATTCCCAAAGGGTGTCCAATTCTAAAAGGTCAACTTATCAGGCAATGGATAGCGCAGGGCTTCATTCTGTCTGATGGGGAAAATGAACTCCTAGAAGAAAAGGGCGAAGGTTATTTCAATGAATTGTTGCAGAGGTCTTTGTTTCATGTTGAAGCCAAATCCGATGTCACGCTCATGCCGTGGTACTTTCTCAGCCGCATGGAACAGCGCTACTATATGCATGACCTCATACATGATCTTCTCAGATTCATTGTTGGAAAAGAATACTCAATTGTGGATGCTTCCATGAAAAGCGACCCTGAAGTAACTCGGCATTTATCATTGCAGGATTGGAATAAACGAAAAGAATTGAAAATTTTGGAGGCTTTGAAGATATGTAAGAAGCTACGTACAGTAGCTCTTCCAAATTATTTTTTTGATGTAAATGTTTTTTCAAGTTTGAGGTCCCTAAGGGTATTGAATCTAAGTGACAATGAAATTAGGTACTTGCCAAATTCAATAGACAAGTTGAAACATCTTAGGTACCTTGACATCTCATACAATGATCGAAGAACTGCCCGAGTCTACATGCAACTTACACGGCTTGCAAACATTGAGATTACTTGGAACTCCGATTAAGAATTTGCCAAAAAATATGATGAAAATGATTAGCCTTAGACATGTTGAATTTTGGAGTGATTATTCTATACCAAAAGGGATTCGAGAGTTAACTTGTCTAAGGACGTGGCCTATATTTGTTGTTTGTAAAGAAAGTGGAGCTGGACTAGAAGAGTTGAAAGGTTTGAATCAGCTTTCAGGGTATATTCGAATTAGAGGACTTGATAATATAAGTAATGGTGCATGTGCTCATAAAGCAAATTTAAAGGCGAAGCAATACCTTGATGCTTTGGAATTATCTTGGTCTCATATTGAAACATCAGTTGACATTGAAGGAAATTCACAGGTAGTGATTGGGAACCTCGAACCCCATCCAAATGTGAAGAAACTAATTATTGAAAATTACATGGGTCCGAATCTTCCTAGTTGGATGATGATGCTTACAAATCTAGTTAATATAAAGCTATCGCGTTGCAATAGATGCGAACATCTACCACCTCTTTGGCATTTACGTTTCCTTGAGTCTCTTGAGATAGAAGAAATGGGTGCCGTGAAATACATTGTCGAGTTTGATGGGGGCCACAGCTATACAGATACATTTCCATCATTAAAAAAACTTCGGCTTTCTGAAATGCCCGATTTGGAGGAATGGTCATCACAAGCATCGAATGGTGGTGAGCAAGGAAAAGGAAGAGATGAGCAAGTGATCTTAAAAGGCCTTCGTACTTTGGACATCTACAAATGTCCAAAACTAATACGGTTACCTTGGCTTCGTCTTCTTCCAAGTCTTGAACGTCTCAATATTGCAAGTGTGGGTTGGGATATGATAGAGATGCCAACATCCCCGTCACTGATACATGAGATCACTGTGTTGAATATGCCTAATTTGAAGAGTTGGTCCCGACAAGAAGAAGCTGATGGTGATGAAGATGAGCAAGTGATCTTCGATTCACTTCATACTCTGAAAATCGATGATTGCCCAAATTTGATTTGCTTACCACGAGTACTTGTTTCAGCACCTCACAAAGCAAATGGTGAGCAGGTGGTTTTCCCTTGCCTCGTGGAATTGGAAGTCAAGAAATGTCCCAAGATTGTTCATTTTCCCCATCTTCTACCATCACTAAACAGATTAAGCATGAATGCAGTCAATCAAACCCTATTAGGGTCGGTGGCCAACTACACTTCACTTGCCGCACTCTGTATTGAAGGGTTTCCAGAGGTCAAGTATTTGCCAGAAGAATTTGGGCCAAACCATCCTCGGCTACGAACTCTTGAAATTAGGGGTTGCCCAAAATTAATGTCTCTATCAAATCAGTTGGGGAATCTCTATGCTCTCAAGAGTCTAGTTATTCAAGGGTGTATTGATTTGGTGATATCATTGCCGGATGGTGGTTTGCAGCAGCAGCAGCATCCTCCTCTAAAATCTCTTGGGACACTGGAGATATCATCCTCGTGTGAAAGGCAAATTTCACTTCCAGGAGATGGAATTGTCTTGACCTCTCTTAAGACTTTGCAAATCAGCTCTTGTAAGAACATAGAGTCCTTATCGAATGATATGTTGCAAAACCTTACCATCCTTGAAATTGTTGACTGCCCAAAGGTGTTTTCTTTGGAAAATCTGCAATCGCTCGAGTATTTAGGAATTTCGAGTTGTAAGGATGCGACGAATTTGCTAGTGTCTGGCAGAAGCCTCACATCACTCACTAAATTAGTTATTGCAAGGTTCCCTGGTATGTGTGCTTTGCCAGAATGGGTGACGGACCTCACTTCGCTTAATGAATTAGCAATTTTTAATTGCCCAGAAATCACGACTTTGCCAGAGAGTCTACAACGCCTCACAAATCTCCAAAGATTGCGAATAGATGGTTGTCCTATTCTAAAAAGAAAACTCCAATGCAACAAGGGCCAGGACTGGCATAAGGTAGCGCATGTTCCAAACATCCAGGTTGGCAACAAAGATGTAAGACATTGCCCCTCATCAGATGAGCATCCAAGTCTAATGGATTCGTTGAAGATGGGAGCCAACATATTCAACAAGAAGAAGCTCCTTTTGCCTTCTTGCTGCTTATCTCCTCCATCTTCTTCTTCTTCTTCTTCTTCTTCTTGTTCTCGTCCTCCAACTTGATCATGGATCATCATCATCATCAAATCCCATCCAAAGGAGAGTTATCAGCCAAGTGAGTTCTTCTTCATCATCATAACCACAACAAATTTCATTTCGTTTGTATGATTTTATATTCGGTCATCAATCTTTGAAGATAATTTCTGTATAGAATTTCCTCGCACTAGTACTCAATACATGTTTATAATCAATGCATCTCTCTCTCTCTCTCTCTCCTGAAAATATTATGCCTTCAAAACTACCCTTCTCACATTTCTGCATTTCCGGTCCTGTGTATAAGGACCAAGAGAAGAAGGTTAAGAAATGGAGGGGGATATAGATTAGGGTAAGCAAGCCCACTCCTAGCTTCTTTCTACTACTTCACTCACATTTCTGCATTTCTGGTCCTGTGTATAAGGACCAAGAGAAGAAGGTTAAGAAATGGAGGGGGATATAGATTAGGGTAAGCAAGCTCGCTCCTAGCTTCTTTCTACTACTTCAGACGGTGCTGGGGCGCACTAAAGATCCAGTTCGTTCATTGGAGTTGACCAGATGAATATGTAACCATTGGAATGAGATTTATGACTTCCAGGCTAGATGATGCAAAGTGGACTCATCATTGAGAATGGCCTAGATGGTGCACCCATGCACATTTGGAATGATATATGGTATGACAGCCATTTTTATTGTAATTTGTGTGTTAATTTGACTTTGACAAATTCTTTAACTTGTTTGAATAATGGGTGGTTGTTATACACTAGAATTTAGAGCTCAATTTGAGGTTTCTGTACTGAAGTACATTTAGGAGTCTATTTTCTTTAAAAGGTCATCTCAATTCATTTTAAGTTGTGTTTTTCTTTCTTTTCTTATTGCACTTGTCTTTGCATGTATTTGAAAATTACTTCAATGGGTGTTGGAAAGAGAAATGAAATGCATTTATTGGATGATTGTTGGTTAAAGACAAATGAATTATGTCCCTAGTGAAACTTCCCACTGTGTGCAATTGCTTTTGTTGATTTTCTATTGATGTTGTTTTGTATAGAGCTATGATACCTGGATATCTCATTTGACTTGAGATACGGCTTGGATACGGTTCACTATTTTAGGATATGGCTATCTTGTATGCTACGAAAAGAAAAAGGCAAAATTGAAAAAATTTATCCAAAATTGAGCTAGACAACAAATCTCGTATGAAATCTTTGATTATAACTTCAAAAGAGTACTTTTATTTTTACATTTAGGCCCCTTTGTTTTATTTTAATATTGCAAAACTCAAAACCTACTGTATATTTGATAGTTGTTTTTCCCCTTTCACTCTCATATTTAAAGTTCTGTCATTTTATTTATATTTTTTTTTATTGCATGGAGAAGTGACCTTTCTTATCATGTCATTCAATGTCCATCTTTTTTCAATTTAAATTATATTTTCCTTTCCTTGAAAAGTTGAAACTTCTCTCCCTCCTTCCATTTTAATTTTGATAGCTTTAATTTTTTTAAGATTTTAAGTTTGACCATATCACCCCACTTTATACTGAGATTTCTAGATACCCACTTCTAGTAGTTAGTCATGTATGATGTATTACATATTACTAAAATGTGAATTTGTACCAGTATCCATATCTAATTCCGTGTCCATATCATATTTTAAGTGATACCGTACCCATATCCATGTTCTAAATTTCTGGAGTTACTGTGTCGAATCCTTATTCTCCGTACCGATATCCATATCCATGTCCGTAACTGAGCATCATAGGTTCAGAGCACAAGTTGATACCCTGCTTGCCTTTGCACTTAACAAAAAGTCTATGTATATCGATGGTGTTGCACGAATTGTGGCCCAATCCTACGTGGCCATGAGAATTCCTTAAATTTGCGCGTGTCCAGCGTTTTGGGCTTCTGCTTAAAATTTCAACATTCCTGCTCATTTTTTGATTTGGTTAGCCAGGATGAGATGAAAAGGGCAAACAAAAAACAACCAAAGTCCTCTCCCTCCTGCAAGAAGACATCCCAGCAACAGTACCAACCCATTCCCTCTCCTCTCTTTCTCTCCCCTCAAAAACAAGAAAAAACAAAGGCAAAGCCCTCGGTTTCTCTCTATAAATATAACAGAGAGGAAGAAAAACCGAAAAGAGA
The DNA here is from genome assembly GCA_037013555.1 of Sextonia rubra. Classification (NCBI taxonomy): domain Eukaryota; kingdom Viridiplantae; phylum Streptophyta; class Magnoliopsida; order Laurales; family Lauraceae; genus Sextonia; species Sextonia rubra. Next base: position 57,125,018 of record JASUAD010000008.1, on the reverse strand, counting down.
ACTCCTGCTACCCTGTCCATCGGCAACCAGACTGCACTCCGTCTGCTCCTACTGGTACCCACTATTGGTACTCCCTCTCTCCCTCCCTCCCTCTCTCTTTTTGCTATTCATTTTTTTTTCCCACATCTGATGTCCAACACCCTATTATGTGGATGTTGATGTTTGCTTCAATGACGGACGGAGATGATGCTCACCTCCATACGTTTTGGTATAGCTGTACAATAACTCAGTTTGGACTAGTTGTTGACTCACATGGCATCCAAGTTATGGATGGTATCGAAGGTTGGTTTTGCTTCTTGTCTTGTTTCACATCAACCCCCTTGTTGGTTCGGTTGGGGAAAGAGGGCTCTTGGATGGTGGGCCTTTTTGTATCTGAGATGGGTTCATTTACTGGAATAGCTTCTTCTTGTTTTCTTTAGCTAATTTGTGTATTGATCAATACTGGTTTGTCTGTTGTGAGTTTTGATCTTCCATAATGTGGTTTTCATTTTTGTTTTTATTCCTTAGTGTACCTTGATTTCATACTTTCTTTTTCAAGTTTTGAAAACTAAGCTTCCAAATTGCATTAAATCCCATGATTAGCATGGTTTTGAACTAAATTAAAGAGGTCTATTTTTTATTTTAAATTCTATGTTTCAATATCATTACTAATGCCTAATAATTTCTGAGTGTGACCTCAATATGAATTCCCCACTGTAAAGTATTTCTCAAGTTGGTGCTTATTACTTGTGAGTCCTGTTGAAAATTCCATGTATTTGCATTCTTTATATTAACAAGTAGTGCTTATTATGTTTGCATTCTTTATTATCTTTGTTTGTTTCATTCAGATTAAGATGCAAAGATAAGAACTATAATCAAAGCCACTCAATGTGCAATAGCGAGAGTTCGGAAAACATTTGGTAATTTACAGCAATAGCTGTTTTTAATATATTGATTTAACCTTCATCATGCTCATTTTCATATCTTTTGATTATAATGTTTTTCCTTTTTGCAGGGTCAGCAGATGCTTCAACTGTAGTGGTTTTTGTTCAGATAATGTACCATCTCTTCTTGGTGTTAAGTCATATGATTTAAGTCATATTTTGGATATATTAGAAATGGGCTTAGGTTGGACCAATCAGATGTAACGCTTTAACTTGTAAAACAGGTTTTGATGGTGTCTTAAGACTAATTTTTGTCTTTGTAGATGATCATAAACCTGTAGATGATGAAGTCCAAGGTGTGGAATGGGGCTTATTTGTCTTTGTTCGGAGAAGTGTAGAATGGGACCAGTTTGTCAATGTTCTGAAAGGGTTTGAGGGTGACTGCTGAAGACTTTGTTATGAACATTCAGATGAACATGGGCTGTTTTTATTTTCAATTGAATAGGTCAATGAGCTTAGTTTAGTTGTATGTGACTTTGTTATGTGAATGTGGAATATTACCAGAGCCTTGTTGCATAAGTAATTGTATAGTTGCCATTTCTGTGAAGACAAGGTTATGTCCTTTTAATAGGTTACATACTTCTGCTTAACACCATGACGATGACACTATAGAGAATTCTCTTGTTGGGATGTATCATGTATGCTACTTGGAATGCCATGGATGATGCTTTTGATTTATTGGTTCATTAGGGCAGTGTAAATGTGATGTCATGGACCACTTTTATTATTAGTTATGCTAGTCAGGGATGTGTCCCAGATGCCATGGATGTGTTGTATTGGTTTTACCATGAAGCAATGGCAACAAATAGCATCTTACTATCCTCCATTCTCACCCTTTTGGTCACTTCAGAGTGTTTCCTTTTCAGAACTTAGATTCATTTGCACTATTAACGTTGGGTTTGAATCAGATTCATGCATTATAGATGCTTTAATAGATATATATATATATATATTTATGCTTTTTTCCAAAAAGATAAAAAAAGGACATGCAAAAGGTGTTCATCTATGGATGATGCTGAGGTTAAATAGTGAGAGGTGGGACTTTTGAATTATTCTAAATGCTGATAGTCCCTAAAATGGTGGAATCTTAGAACAGAGGAAAACTTAAAGGAACAAAAGAACAAAGTAGGCAGCAAATGTTTTCTTGTGGCTTTGTATACTTTTATTGGGGTGAAAATGGATTGGGTTCACGATATTCTTGACCTCAAAGTCCTTTGTAAAAAGCACATCACAGTTTTCAAATCTTTTGTCAAATGCTTGAGTTGTGCCTGACTGAAGGAAACAGAGAACTGAAAATTTGATCTGCTTAGTTAAAAAAGAAGGATTCAAAGCAATCTTTTGCAATATTACAAAAATGTAGAAACTGAGAATGACGGAAATGCATGACAATCATCTAGAATTAGATTACTGCATTTTACTTCATATGCATAATTTATAGGTTGAAAATTTGATAAAATGGGTTAAGAATCAAGAAGAGAATGAAAAATAAACATTATTGTGAACATAGAACATAAAAATGAAGGAACTAGGATGTAGGAATTTTAGCAAATAAAAAGAAAGGAAAATAAATGTATAGACTTTAGAGTTTAGACTCTTGTGGTCAAGATGTGTAATTTAAAAGTGGCTGTCGGATAGTCTATAACAAGAAAACCATATCAATAGTCCTTACTCGACTTCAACAACAGCAGCACCGACTACACCCATACAAGCACAAAACATTAAAAAAAAAAAAAAAAAAAGAACTAGTACTTTGATAATTGAAGTTGTTTAAAGATCAATATCTGGAAACGAACAGTACCCTTACCTTCTATCATTATCAGTTACTTGCTTCTCCTTTTTTGAAACCTGGAGTCTTCTTTGTCACCTCTAGGTTTATGATTTTGATTAAAAAAAAGCTAAGTAGCTAATCATTTCTGATAACATAATGAAACTACGGGTTTTCCGCATCTTGGAGAAACATGATTACAGGGTTCCATATAAAAATAATCATGAAATTTTTTTCTCGTAGCAATTCCATATACCTTTCATGATAATTATCATCCTAATAAACCTGGTGACATCTGACCCTCAAGGCTTATGATAACATCATTGCATAAACTACCCTTAAAACTTTCAATCCAATTTTAGGCTAGAGATGATGGAATGTCACAAAATCTTTTGGAATCACCATCAAGGGACTTGAAGAGACTGTTTTAGTGTAGCCACAACTCACAATGTATAATCTTATACCCTAAAAAGATGGCTTCCATTCCTAACAGCAAAAAAAAAAAAAAAAAAAGACACATAGTCTGTTTTAGAGCAAGAAGCGCAAGAAGTACATTGCTTAAACCATAATCTGTTGACTTATGATCCAATGTCCAATACATAGAAATAAATTATATGCTCAAATCTTCTTCAAATGGATAAACACCAACATAGTTTATGTTTTTCTTTTATCCAATTTACCATCCTAGAGATTTTATAATTAAAAAAAAACATCAGATAAGATTGGAAAAGTCTGGTTTAATGAACAATGGAACTATCAATAACGTATAATTGTGGGTGGATTGCAAGATTTAGTTATAAAAATTAAAAAAAGATGAGTGATGAGAAAAAGCAGAGCTGGACTATTCGCAGCGACGAAGAGAGCAGCTTAAGCTGGGCGGAGGTGGGGAGTGGGGGCCTGGGCGTTTGCAGCGAGAGTGAGAGGGATCCCAATGAGAAGATCCTCGATCTTCAACAGAGACGAGTTGAGATTAGGGCGTGTTTGGAGGAGGTCGGGATGGTGGAGATCACCTCGCAGCAAGGGAGGAGACCAGGGAAGAAGCGAGCTCAAGAGCAGGGTAGCAGAGTTGAGATTAGGGTCTCCAGGGACGCAAGTGTGATTGCACAGAGAGAGGAGAGGGGATGAGTTGGGGTTGCTGGGATGTCTTCTTGCGGGAGAAACGGATGAGGGCAGCCCAGCAGGAAGCGAGAGAGAGAGAGAGATGAGGAATGGGCGTCTGTTCGTTTTTTGTTTGCCCTCTTCATCTCATCGTGGCTGGCCAAATTCAAAAATGAGCGGGAATGTTGAAATTTTAGGCAAAAGCTCAAAACGCTAGGCACGCACGAATTTGAGGAATTCTCATGGCCACGTAGGATCGGGCCACGATTCGTGCAACACCATCGGTATTCATAGACTTTTTGTTCCTTTTTTTTATTATTATTAAATGTTAAAAGCATTTCATTCTCTTCCTTCTCTTCAGTTTCTTTGTTCTTGGGAACGAAGATAGCTCTCTAATTCGTTGCTTTTTTTTTAATTTGTGAATGCCCAAGTACAAAAAATATTTTAAAAATTTTACTATCTACGAAGAATAACAATATTCTCTCATACATAAATTCCATAAATCCAGCAACCTTGACCGGCTAGGGCGGATTTAAGCATAATCATGCTGGTGCAGTTGCACGCTTGTGATTCAAAAAGCTTCTTTATATAATGTTGTAAAAATATTAACTTTAGTATTTAATTTCTTTACTTGACTATCACCTGCAACACCCAAATAAAAATCCTGAGCCAACCATTACTAACTGGCATCCTTCTAGCCAGATATTCATGAAGTATTTCACACATCTACTGTCCATATCATAAATGACGTCTTTAGAATATAGGATTGTGATGTTAGATAAGGCACCCACTCTCGTAGCACCAACTAAGGATCGATCATCCGTAGGTGGTGCTCTTTCCATTTCCAACCTTTAGCCATGGAGCCAATAAAAAAAAGAGGACGTCTTTATAGGGAAAAAAAATCCCTCCGTGGATCTGTGTCAATATATTATCCTACCATATTATTGCATTATCTTTGTTAAAAAGAAATGGTCAAACGGACCCATGAGGAGGGGTGGACGAGAATACTTTCCATTAATGTCTTTCTAGTCCATTATTGTTTGGAATTGTTTCTGTAACTTTGACTTATTTTGAGTTATTTCTTGAGATGGATAAAGAAGAGTTTAATTGAAATCTGATAATCAGTTGAATTATGCACCATTGGTTTTTAAATTATTTAGTTTAGTATTTTTGGCTTTTTTATTATGTGTGCTTTAGCTGTAATTAAAAACATAATGAAAGATAATATAAAAAAATAGAGAAGAAGATTTCAATCATCCTAACGTGTTTCGACTCTACTTTGTTGGAATGGAACTTTCATTTATCAAATTAAACATAGTGCTTATCATTTACTTTTCAGTTGATGAATTATACATATATATATATAGCAATTCTGATACTCAAAACTTTTTTTTTTTGGTGAAGCTAAAATAAGAGGAAAACTTAATAAAGTAAATAGGCCTTTGATTGCTGATTAAAGAGACTTAAAACATAGATCGGTCAATCGTCACTCCAGAAAGTGCATACAAGAAGGAAAAAAACAAAAATAAAAACGTGTGTTGGACGAAAATCTGAGGAAATAAAAAAGAGTGTATTTTTGTAAATACCTCTTTAAGGTTTAGTATTTGTAAATTAGCTTTTATGGTTTTAGTATTTATAAATAGGCTACTGCCTTTTCAATTTAATACCTTTTGTATCCCTAAAATCGGTCAACTTTTAGCCACCATAATTTTCTAGAATGAAATAATACTTTTACCTATCTCTTTTATCCATATATGCATAAATTTAAACTATAGTATTTTTTTTTTCTCATATAAAATTAAGAGTTACATTTAGTGGGAAAGCATACCTTATATAAATTTAGTCCGCTCATCTATGACTCATTTCATTAAGTCTAAATTCATCATAATAACAATCAACACATGTACTTGTAATTAATTCTTATTATCCTATCCATACATAACCCACCATTTGATTGATGAAAGTTTTAAAATATATGATTGGACTTCATATGTATGAGAGAGTTATTGAGAGAGAGGGCATTGAGACTTGCGATAACATAATAATATTTTTATAAATTATAATAAACTAATTTTTGGTTTATGGTTGTAAGGGTAAAGCTGCCATTTTTGTAAAAATTAAATATAGATGTCATGTTGGTTGCCTATTTTTGTTAGGAATATTTATTTTAGGGACTTAGCAGGTATTAAAATTTAAAAAAAATAGGAGCCTATTTGCAAATACTAAAACCATAAGGGCATATTTATAAATTCATATAAATCTTAGGGGGGTATTTACAAAAAAAACTCAATAAAAAAAGGGTCAACTTTGGTAGAGTACGGATTTGCTATTGGCCTTTAAAAACCTTTGACGCTGCTCAAGAGGTCGAGCTTGGCGTGAGGAGCAACCAAATTTGTATCAAAGGTTGAGTCCATGGGTCGAGCTCATTTTATTTTGTCTATATTAAATGATACCATTATTCTTAAATTTGAAAATTCTCCTGTAACAATCAAAAGCTTATTTATTTTTCAGGGATGTCCTTCAGGAATAAAGCAGTATGGCATGGCCATAAAATATCTCATAGGGTGATATGCATGATATTACATGGCCTTAGGATTATGCGATATCACATGGCCTTATAATCTTACATTGAACAAATTTGTGAAGTGAATATTAGGTCTAATGACAACTCTACAGGCAATATCCATTTTTTTTACTATGCTGGACTAATGATTTACTTTTTAACTTCAATACTTAGAGATCTATTCAGGGCACCTTTGTAAAACACCTTGGCCAAGGGTTCAACTTTCTAGTTTCTAATGTGCTTCAACACAAATGCTTGATTGAGAAATCCCACCTCAAAGAGACAGATTTTGGAGAATTTAAATATTCTTTAGACATGCACATGTGGTATGTCACAAGTAAAATATTGAGCGCATATTTATTTTTTTTAATATACTATTTGTGGCAGAATGAAAGCACTCTCTTGTAAGATTGAAATGTAAAGACTCACTGCATGTTTGGCATATCTGTTTCTATCCTCTTATTGTCTAAATGTCTAAAATAAATAGAGCTTTAAGAAATAAGAGTATTTGGCATGCTATTCAAAGCTCTACATGCTTTAGACAAAAAGAGGCAACACCTCTTAAAACCAAATGGCCCAAATATGAGCTCCTCAAAATAAGAGGAAAATTTTAAGAGGCTCTGCTACAGTGAACAAGGGGTCATCACGCCCAGTCCCTTTTTTTTTTCATCAAATCTGATAATGTAAATGAAGATTCAAACCATTAGAAATGTTCAAAAGATCAAATACGGCCACTCATCTAAAATTCAGCCGTTGGATCATCGCCAATCGCGAGATATGTGCCAAAAAATCGTGAGCCTTTGGATTTTTTTTTCTAAATTCTGTAGGCCCTAAACACAAAATCCAAACCATTGGAAATGTTTGGAAGTCTTAACATGACTAGAAAGTCAATTTTCAAGGCTTGATTCCTTGATCTTGAGATATTTGTAAAAAATATTCAACCATTGAAATAACATGATTTAATTTTATTATAGTCCACAGCGGTCCCTGTTTTTCCTTTTATTATTATGTTTGAGACAATAAATCACGATCCAAACCGTTAAAAATTTTTATATGGTCAATGATCATTAACTGACCAAATTTCAGCCGTTGGATCATCGCCAATATCCAGATATTTGCTAAAAAAATGTGAACTATTTACTATCGTTTTTTGAAATATGTGAGCTCCAAACACAAAATCCAAACCGTTAGATCTCATTTGAAGGATGCATATGGCTATAGGGTAGAATATCAAAGCTTTATTCTTGTAGATCTTGAAAATTTTGTAAAAAAATTTCCACTATTGATTTAAAAAAGCCTATTTTAAATAAATTTTTCTATTACCAAATACATTATTTGATTCTAGCTTCTATTTTCTATGATTCTATTTTAAATGGTCTATAAAAATTAGAGTAGACCTATCAAACAAGCTGTTAGTGTAAATATGTCTTAGTTTTAAAGATTTTTTTTCATGTCTAGAACAAAAAAAGACATATTTTCATCAAATTTTAAAAACCAATTTACAAAAGTTATTAAAATCACTGATAATTCTATCAAACGTGTACATTGGTTCTTTCTTAGCAGATGACAAAGCCCTTCGGCATTATTGGTTATGAGCTTGTGTATTATTGTGGTGGTTGACCAAGTGGAGGAAGAAAACAAAGTACAAGTCACTCGGCTCGGAAGATGCATTCAAACTTCAATCCTTTCGCACATGGGATTGACGGTTGGTATGCAATGATGCTCTTCACTTTCACTCGGAAAGTCCTGTGCACCGTGTCATTTTCCATCATTACGCCCAAACAGCGGTTGAAAGAAGTCCCCCTAACCCGGTAGCAAGGCAAGTTTCTGTTTCTCGTCTACTTTCCGAATTTTGGTTATGCCATTGCCACCTCGTTGTGGCTATGCGGTCAACCTTTCCATTTATTGGGGCTTTATTTTCTATCCGCCCGTTTTTTTTTTCTAGAATTTAAAGAATTTATGTTTTTTTTAGAATTTAAAGAATTTTATGCATTAAAAATTTTGAAATTTTTAGACATAGTAAAATTTTTAGATGTTCTCTTATACTTAGCATCTAGAAATTTTAGAAAAAAGTGAAGAAAGTGAAATTCTAAAATTTTTAAGACTATTTAGGGCCCATTTCTTTACTAGAATTTCAAAATTTCATGTATGAAGTAATTGCAAATTCTCCAAAAGTTATTCCCTTCAAGTGGAATTTCAGATCTCTTTTTTTAGGTGAAGAGGCTAGTCTAGTGGCATGGTTGAATAGTATTTGTTTAAAGGGTTTTAAGAAGAGATAGATTTTGTTAGATTAGTTGAGTGAAAAAGATATGTTAACAAGAGACACAAGAGCTATTTGGCTTAGAGCATGGGTAAGAACAGCGGCCGCTACACATCGGGTGTAACTGCCAAGACTGCTACACTAAATTGAATTTAGCGCTGCTCACATCGGTAGTGGCCGTTATAGTCCGCTATGAGCCGCTACGAATTGTGATTGATAGTTGCTTTTCAAAAAATTTTAAAATGCATAGTAAGACTTACTTCTTTCATTATTCTCTCCAAACAACATTTCTACACAACTCTTCTCCTATTCTATATTTAAAAGAACACTAAAACACATAAGATATTATTGAATTAAAGACAATAAAGACAGTTTCTCTCAATGGCTTTTCTCTAGGTAATGTAGCTAGCAGACACCTCCTTTGGTAACTATATTCTTTTCTTTACTCTTAACCAAAATCTATTATTTGTTTTAATGAAACTTAATTTGTTTTTTGGTTTGAACCTTAAACTTTTTTTAAGCATTACTTTATAATTTATAAATCCTTTGTTATGTGCAATTCTGTTAAATTAATTATTTGAATTATGAATGTAGAAATGTATAATAACTTAGTATATAGCTAACCAACATAAATGTATGGTAAAGTTAGATCAAATATATTGAATTTGTATACACTGAATTGACCACTACATCCCCTATCTTAGTTATTATTGGAAAATAGCGTCAATTTTTAACATTTTCCAAAACTCTGGATTTTGTGGATATTTTTTTTCAAAATTTTTTAACAATTTTTTTAATTCACATCATTATGTAGTGCTCGCTACGTAGTGTTTTGGCCACTAGCTGCTATGCTCGCAACTGCTATTTGATCCTTAGCATAGAGGATTAGATGATGAAGGTATTTGGATGTGGAGTAAAATGAGGATTGAAGAAAAGTAGAAATGGGTCTTGGTTTAAGAGATGAAAAACATGAGAGGTGAGAAGAGATGAAAGTGGAGTTTGATTTGATGATGGATAGATGTGCTATGGTATTGGAGAAGGATGGTGAAGATGAAGAAGAGAGAAGATTAAGAAATGTTTAGCTGAGAGAGGATATCGCTATTTAACAGAAAAAAAAAGTGCTAGAAGGGCCTTTTCGATCTATATTGGTCTTTGAGGACTTTTTGGTCTTCAAAAAGTCTTAGAAGATTTTTTTGGCCAAATCCTCAACTAAAAGATACTTATTCTGAAATTGTCCTCTCTTTTACAATTACGTTTTTTGTCTAATCCTAGAAAAATCAAATGAGATGTGAAATTTATGGTGGTCAATGCTTGTTGGAAATCTAAATTGCCCAAATTTATGTCTCTTGCTTTATATAAAATGAGCAAATTTCACTCGAGCGTTTTTCTGGAGAAATCTCCTTAAATTCACTATGGACAAAAAAGAATGTAAAAGATATGTATATAATATAATAGTCCCATGGGCCTTTTTTTGTTCATTTTTTTTTTATTGGCAAGCGGCAATATCCTCACCCACCCATAAACACGAGCAGGGATATTCCTGTTCATTTTTTTTTTCTTTTTCATAGTTAAGGGATGATATTGCCATCCGGAAAAAAAAAACCTTTGTTCTTATGATAATAGTTGCTGGTGGTGAAAGCTAAATGACAATGATGGGTAAAATTGAAGATGATAGTGAAAGGGAAATGTGAGAAATGAGTCTTCATAGCAGGTAGGGAATTTGTTTAGAGTTGTGAATTAGATTTGTATGGAAGGGGGATATAAAGAGAAATGAGATGATGGTGTGGAAGAGGTGGTTTGGAAATTGGAATATTGTGCAAGGAGATGAGAGAAAGATGCGAGAAAGGTGAGTTGTAGATAGTAAGAATGAAAGGAGAATAAAGAAAAAGAAGAAATAAAGAAAATGAAAAAAAGAAAGAAAAAGGATAATTTCAAGGGAAAGAGAAAGTGAGTTTTGAGAGATGGTGGTTGTGGGGGGGGAGGGCGGGGGGGGTGGTTGAAGTTTAATTAGTTTGCTTGGAAGAATATAAATTAATTCGAATTGGTTGGTTTAAGATATGGGAAAAAAAATATTAGATAGATGAATGATTTCGATGGGTATGTGTGATACTAAGGTTTACGATAACAAGCTTCCACCTATACTCACGTCCATGACCATTGAGGTCATCTCCATATAATGATGAAAAATATTGAGTGGGCAGGGGGCTAATTGGTAGAAGTGAAAGGAGTTGGAGGAAGAGGAGGAGGAGGAGGAAGGAGGATGAGGAAGAAGAAGAAAAAACGAGCGAAGATATCCCCACTTGTATATGCAAGTGACTGGGGATATCGCCGCTGAACTAAACAACAAAAAAATTAACTACAAAGGGCTTTTGGGACTTCTATAGTGGTAACATATCTTTTAGGTCTTTTTTGCCTATAAAAAAATCTAAAGAGATTTTTTTGGTAAAATTTTCATTTTACTATGACATTCGTTTTCACCATTATGAGATTAGAATTAAAACAAATGTATGAATAAAAGATTAAAAATTGGATACAAATCCAATTTCTCAACTTGAATTTTTTAAACTTTTGTTGTTCTTTTTTTATTATAATTTTTATTACGTAGATTCAAAATGCTTGAACTTAACTTTATTCTTAAAACTTCAATCTCACTCAAAAGGAGATCATCGACCATGAATATTATTTACTTAATCCTTAAATTCAGAATATTTAAAATTAATGAATGATCAAGTAATTTTAACTCTCTATGTGTTTGAAACATTTGTTAGCTGAGATAGAAGAATCATTATCATTAACTATAAATAAGTGAAATTAACAAGATAGAGAAATCATGTCGATATCCAATATTTGATCCATTTTAAGTTGACTTATATACTCCAACAAAAAAATTGCGCTCTACTCTAAGTAAAAATCAAGTTTTAGTATAAGGTAAAGTTGCAGATGTTCGTCAAATTTAAATAAATATTGTAAAATGTTAAGACTTATCTTAACCAATCAAGTTATATGGTCTGAATAAAACTGAAGTTTGCATTTGAATGAAATTCGCTTATGTTTGAAAAAAAATCTAGTTTGAATATAATTATAGTTTCATATTTTCCATAATTGAAAAGTTTAAAAGAAAATTTTTTTGAATAATAAAAATATTTAATACTTCATTAAACTGTGCTTTTTCAGCCTTTAAAATTTTGGGCTCCCAAACTTTAACATTTTGTATTTAATCGACTGTACTCTGGTTACATGTCCATGATGCGTAAAATACATTAACTTTTTTTTATATCTTATTTATATTAAAATAGAAGGTAAATCTAACAGTGGGCCTACTGATTTGAAGGCAAAAATTTGGCAAATCATTAAAAAAAAAAGAGATAAAACTATATTTGTAGTTGAAAGTTGAAACCACGGCAAAAATCTAATTAATTCTCACTTGGTTGAGACGAGAGAGAGAGAAAAAAAGGGCACACCCTCTCATGCGGAATGAAGCAGTAGGTAGGCTCCGCCTCTCATCAATTCATATCGAACGTTCTTCTCTGATGGGGTGTGCCATACCTACATCGGATGAACAATTGCTATCAATCGGCTCATCCATGGTTAAAGTTGACTCGTCGATGCGGCTCTTTCATCTCAACCGTCCAATTGATTGTTATTCCATTTTAATTTCTCAACCGGGAATCGAGTGCTGCGGATACATGATGTGTGCTCAATAATGCAAAGAAATGAATGCGAGCTTCACTGTTTAGTACTATTTGAATGCATTTTGTGGGGCCAAGTTGCTATTTGGATAAGCATCAAACACTCATGTTTTTTAGCTGAACCCTCTTCTTACACAACTCAAATAAAAGGAAAAAAAAAATTCAAAGCTTTCCAAAATGTTGCTATCTTCTCTCCTTATCCACCTTCTCTCTCTCTCTCCCCTCTCTTTTCTCCGTTCCCACCTCTTTATGTTGCCGGCGAAAGCACTGGCCTGCGGAGGGACTCTTCCTCTCACTTCCTCCCTCTCCCTCGATCCATATATATGTATGTATGTGATGCAAAGAATCTTCTTAGAGCTTATTGAAAACTATGGCACAGTTTTTTTCTTTCATGAAATATGGACGAACCTTGAACCGGACATTAAATTCTCAATGGTCTACTATCCGGTGTAATTTAATATTTTATTTATGTCTACGGTATCCCAACAATCATTAAATAAGAAGTTTTTGTCTTATTTTGAAAATATTGTAAAGTATTTTGAAAGAAAATGGCTATAGATATCTACTGTGAACGTAGGTTTCGAACTGGCCTGTATTGTCCCTCATGACACCAAAGCTGTATTGTCCCTCATGACACCAAAGCCTACAAAAGACGCTCCCTATTACTGCTACAATTGTCATTTTGTCTTTTCAATAAACATAAGGGGTAAAACTGGAAACAAAAAAAAGGAAAGAAAATGGGAATAGTAGGACGGCAGGTTCTCTTTGTTGAACTTCAAGGGGCCTTTAAGTAAAAATACAAAGTATACGGGTGTTTTTGAGGAATTATAAAAATATAGGAGACTTTTTTGCCAAAAAAAACTCTTTATAACAATTGTTCAACAGGTAAAAGCAGTGGATTAGTTATATTTGAAAGCATCTGTGTGGGGCTGACCCTGCAACGAGTTGCTTTTTAAAAAGCTTGGTTCCAGTACTTTCCTCTTCTTCAGCTTCTTTCGTCCCGTGTGACACAAGACACAATGGCCGCAGAAGCAGTTTTCTCTAGCGTCCTGCGAGAGTTGCTGAGCAAGTTAAGCTCCCTTGTCCAAAATGAAATTGGGTTGCTCTGGGGTTTGGAGGAGGAGAAACGAAAACTTGAAAGCTACCTGTCTGTGATTGGCGCTGTACTTCATGATGCGGAAAGGCGACAAGTGAACGAGATGGCTGTGAGAGATTGGCTTCGAAAACTTAGATATGCTGCCTACGATGCAGAAGATCTAGTTGATGACTTCGTATACGAAGCACGACGAAGGAAGGTTGTGAATCAACAAGGCATGCGAAAAAAGGTACGCAACCTCTTCTCGCTTTCGAATCCACTTACTTTTCGTCTGAAAATGGCGCATAAGATGCAAGAGCTGAGGAAGCGATTCGATGACATTGCCAAAGAGAGGAATGATTTTCATTTCAAGGTGGAAGCTGTAGAAAGCCGGCCTCCGATCTCAAGAGCAAGAGAAACTTGCTCCTATGTGATTGAGTCGGAGGTTTATGGAAGAGGTTCTGAAGCTGAAAAGTTAGTACATTCATTGATAAACTCTGAAAATGAAGAGGTCCTCTCGGTCATTCCCATTGTTGGAATGGGTGGACTGGGCAAGACCACTCTGGCTCAATTGGTGTATAATGATGAAAGAGTACGGGCTCATTTTGGCTTAAAGATGTGGGTCTACGTGTCTGAGCATTTTGATGCCGGGAGGCTTCTAAAAGAAATTTTAGAATCTGCAAGTAAGAAAACAGCTGATCAATTGAGCATAGATCTGTTACACGCTCGTCTTCGACAAGAACTGAGCGGGAAGAAATATTTGCTTGTTTTGGATGATGTTTGGAATGAAGAACCTAACGAATGGAGCAAACTGAACACATGGCTGAAATGTGGCGGCATGGGAAGCAAAATATTAGCAACCACTCGCAGTGATAAGGTTGCCTCAACTATGAGCACCCTTCCGGCACATAAGTTGGGATATCTATCTGAAGAGGATTCTTGGACTCTGTTCGAGAAACTGGCGCGACCACACCCAAACTTTGTTTCAATTGGGAAGGAAATGGTCGATAAATGTGGTGGTCTTCCTCTCGCAGTCAAAACTTTGGGAGGATTGATGTCTTCTAAAACAACTCAAAGCGAGTGGGAGCTTGTGAGAAATAGTGAATTATGGAAGCCACAAGTTAATGATGGAGGAATTTTGCCCGTATTAAGACTGAGCTATGATCATTTGACACCATCTTTGAAGCAATGCTTTCTGTATTGTGCTATAATTCCCAAAGGGTGTGAAATTGAAAAAAATAAACTTATCAAGCAATGGATAGCTCATGGCTTCATTCATTCTGATGGAGAAAATGAACTCCTGGAAGAAAAGGGCGCAGTTGATTTCAATGAATTGTTGCAGAGGTCTTTGTTTCATGTTAAAGCCAAATCCCATGTCAAGTTCTTGCCGTGGTACATTCTCAACGACGAGAAACAGCGGTACTATATGCATGACCTCATACATGATCTTCTCAGATTCATTGTTGGAAAAGAATACTCATTTGTGGATGCTTCCATGGAAAGCGACCCTGAAGTAACTCGGCATTTATCATCGCAATATTGGAATAAACGAAAAGAACTGAAAAGTTTGGAGGCATTGAAGATATGTAAGAAGCTACGTACAGTAGCTCTTCCACGTGAAGTAGCTCTTCCAGATTATTTTTGTGATGTAAATGTTTTTTCAGGTTTGAGGTCCCTAAGGGTATTGAATTTAAGTGGCAGTGAAATTAGGTACTTGCCAAATTCAATAGACAAGTTGAAACATCTTAGGTACCTTGACATCTCATATACATTGATTGAAGAACTCCCTGAGTCCATATGCAACTTACACAGCTTGCAAACATTGATATTAAATGGACGTTGGATTAAGAAATTTCCAAAAAATATGATGAAAATGATTAGCCTTAGACATGTTGAATTTGAGAGTTACCATTCTACACCAAAAGGGATTCGAGAGTTAACTTGTCTAAGGACGTGGCCTGTATTTGTTGTACGTAAAGACATTGGAGCTGGAATAGAAGAGTTGAAAGGTTTGAATCTGCTTTCAGGGGATATTCGGATTATTGGACTTGAAAATATAAGCAATGGTGTATGTGCTCGTGAAGCAAATTTAAAGGCGAAGAAATACCTTGACGCTTTGGTATTATCTTGGTCTCATATTGAAGCATCAGTTGACATTGAAGGAAATTCACAAGAGGTGATTGAGAACTTGGAACCCCATCCAAATGTGAAGACACTAGTTGTTTTTAGTTACATGGGTCCAAAATTTCCAGATTGGATGATGATGCTTACAAATCTAGTTAATATCGAGCTATCGCATTGCAATAGATGCGAACATCTACCACCTCTTTGGCATTTACGTCTCCTCCAGTCTCTTAAGATGGAAAACATGGGTGCCATGAAATACATTTTTGAGTTTGATGGGGGCCACAGCTATCAAGATACATTTCCATCATTAAAACAACTTTGGCTTTATGAAATGCCCATTTTGGAGGAATGGTCATCACAAGCATCGAATGGTGGTGAGCAACTGATCTTCGATGCACTTCGTACTCTGAAAATCTGTGATTGCCCAAATTTGATTTGCTTCCCAGGAGTACTTGTTTCAGCACCTCAAAAAGCAAATGGTAAGCAGGTGGTTTTCCCTCGCCTCGAGGAATTGCAAGTCGAGAAATGTCCCAAGATTGTTCATTTTCCCCATCTTCTACCATCACTAAACAGATTAGTCATGAGTGCAGTCAATCAAACCCTATTAGGGTCGGTGGCCAACTACACTTCACTTTCTTCCCTCTTTATTGAAGGGTTTCCAGAGGTCAAGTATTTGCCAGAAGAATTTGGGCCAAACCATCCTCGGCTACAAACTCTTAAAATTATCGATTGCCCAAAATTAATGTCTCTTTCAAATCAGCTGGGGAATCTCTATGCTCTGGAGACACTAGTTATTGAAGGGTGTATTGATTTGGTGATATCATTGCCGGATGGTGGTTTGCAGCAGCAGCAACATCCTCCTCTAAAATCTCTTCGGACACTGTTTATATCAAACTCGTGTGAAAGGCAAATTTCACTTCCAGGAGATGGAATTGTCTTGACCTCTCTTTTGAGTTTGTACATCAGCTCTTGTAAGAATATAGAGTCCTTATCGAATGATATGTTGCAAAACCTTACCGAGCTTCAAATTTCTGACTGCCCAAAGGTGTTTCCTTTGGAAAATCTGCAATCGCTCGAGTATTTAGCAATTATGAGTTGTAAGGATGCGACGAATTTCAGAAGCCTCACATCACTCACTCGATTATATATTGGAAATTTCCCTGGTATGCGTGCTTTGCCAGAATGGGTGACGGACGTCACTTCGCTTACATGGTTAGCCATTTATCATTGCCCACAAATTGCGACTTTGCCAGAGAGTCTACAACACCTCACAAATCTCCGAGGATTGGAAATATTCGATTGCCCTATTCTAAAAAGAGGAGTGCGATGCAACAAGGGCCAGGACTGGCATAAGGTAGCGCATGTTGCAAACATCCAGGTTGACGGCAAAGATGTAAGAGATTGCCACTCGTCAGATGAGCATCCAAGTCTAATGGATTCGTTGAAGATGGGAGCCAACATATTCAACAAGAAGAAGCTCCTTTTGCCCTCTTGCTGCTCATCTCGTCCATCTTCTTCTTCTTCTTCTTCTTCTCCTCGTCCTCCAACTTGATCATGGATCATCATCATCATCAAATCACATTCATAGGAGGGGAATCAGCCAAGTGAGTTCTTCTTCATCATCATAACAACAACAAATTTCATTTCGTATGCATGATTTTATATTCGGTCATCAATCTTTAAAGATAATTCCTATGTACAATTTCCTCGTGCTAGTACTCAATTCATGTTTATAATCAATGCATCTCTCTCTCTCTCTCTCTTCTGAAACTATTATGGCTTCAAAACTGCCCTTCTCACATTTCTGCATTTCCGGTCCTATGTATAAGGGCCAAGAAAAGAAGGTTTAGGAATGGAGGGGGATATAGATTAGGGTAAGTAAGCCCTCTCCTATCTTCTTTCTACTACTTCAGAGGGTGCTGGGGCACACTAAAGATCCAGGTCGTTCATCGGAGTGGACCAGATGAATATGTAACCATTGGAATGAGGGTTCTGACTTCCAGGCTAGATGATGCGAAGTGGACTCATCATTGAGAATTGCCTAGATGGTGCATCCATGCACATTTGGAATGATATATGGTATGACAGCCATTTTTATTGTAATTTGTGTGTTAATTTGACTTTGACAAATTCTTTAACTTGTTTGAATAATGGGTGGTTGTTATACACTAGAATTTAGAGCTCAATTTGAGGTTTCTGTACAGAAGTACATTTAGGAGTCTATTTGCTTTAAAAGGTCATCTCAATTCATTTTAAGTTGTGTTTTTCTTTCTTTTCTTATTGCACTTGTCTTTGCATGTATTTGAAAATTACTTCAATGGGTGTTGGAAAGAGAAATGAAATGCATTTATGGGATGATTGTTGGTTAAAGACAAATGAATTATATCCCTATTGAAACTTCCCACTTTGTGCAATCGCTTTTGTTGATTTTCTATTGATATTGTTCTGTTCAGAGCACAAGTTGATACCCTGCTTGCCTTTGCGCTTAAATCAATTAGACTTCTTACACATATCTGACATTAAAACAAACTTATTTATAATTACTGCAAATATAATTTTTATAACCAATTCTTTTTTCGGATGTATAGTGGTTATTTGTATTGGTTACTTTGATAATTAGACCGTTTACCATTATGATGACCTTAGCTATAACAATTTGACAGGAGAAATTCAAACTAACTATGATGGGTTGTCCGCAATAGACTTTATGTAAATAAACAGCTATAGTTTCTCTCATTCACAATGATTTTTTTTTTTCCCAACAATGTGGGTATCTCATAAACAACATGCTGAATAGAAGAGGCCCTAATTGGATCTTGAAAAGCAACATAAACTTGTATCTAATCCTTTCGAAACTACTGCTGAGGCTACTAGTGTGTTTTCCTTCCCTTGACGCATGCATAAACATGATATCTGTGCCTGTGGTTCTTTTCTTGCAGTGACTATCTTACTACAGCTTACAAGATTCCCTCCTTCAAATTGTGCACAAGTGAACTTCTAAGAATACTCATCCATCCTTTTCTTTTCATTTGTGCCTGGGATTTACCATGCTTCTTGTTACTCACATCTAATTACCTTTCTCTTTTGTTCCTTTCAGAAATTTGGTTTCCAGTTACCCCAACTTGTAAGCTTTCTACACCCTTTCTTATTCTGTAGATTTATAAAGGCAAACCACTTTTTCTTTTTTTTTTTTGTGCAAAGCAATAAAATGAACAAAAGGGGTGCTTGCAGAAGAACCTTCACTGCTTTGGAAAGACACCATGTAGGTATTGAATTCAAAAGCTATGCTTTCTCTATGACATTGTTAAATTAGAATGTTGTTAAATTGGTAATATAAATAAATTTGAGAGGGCTACAATATTTGCAGACTAATTTACTTATAAATTGCAGTGGTGGGAGGTTAACGATTGGTGATAATGAATATGCTGAGGATTCATCAGACAGTGGGACATCATTCTATTCTACTATAGATGGGCATATAGCAGCACAGGGGGCAATGACAATGCAAACTATGTAGCAACAAAAAACATATATATTGTAGGATGAAAGAGGTTGCAAGCAAATTAATTTGAAAGCATGAATTGTTTATGGAACATATTGAAGTGAGTTCCACATTATGGGAAAGCAAATCTATTGTTTATTTTCAATCAGAATTGAACATGTAATTTGATATTTTGTCTTTTTTGTAATGGGATGTTATTTACCCATGGTTGATTGTTGGCTTCTGTAATGGGATAGCTATCATCTTGTTGTTGTTGTTGTTAACTTATGAGGTTATTTCCGTATTATTTTTGTCCATCTGAATTATGTCTTTTATATAGTTGGTAACCAGATGTGTATGTGTGGTTCTGAATGATGCTGTGGAGTTACATGTTCCACACTAAATGTTTTAGCAGAGGATTTCCTTATTTTAGGGGTTTTTTTTTTTTTTCACCTGCTTGAAGGCCACATGTCTTGTGGTGATAGAAATGTCAGATCAAGTTAAAATCTTTTACTTCCGGTGACAAAGAAGAAAATGCTACTAATACTGTACTTACTTTTGTGCGATAGTCTTTTTAACCATCTTTGGTTGTAACGAAGAGCTAACGATTGTAAGTTTTCAAAACGATTTACTTCTACATAAAATATTTGAAGTGCTTCATATGTTAGTTATTTCCTATTATAATAGATTAAGCTGGTTGGTTTTAATTGAGTTCAATTGATGAAATTAGACATTTGATTTCGACCTACATGACTTTTAAAAACTCTTCAACCTCTTCCTCTAAATAAATCCTCCAAGTGACTCATTCGGCGTTTCATCCCCAACTATAGAAAAAACGTTTCATCAACATTTCTCGCCAGCTCTATAGAATCCACCATGGCCGTTTCATCTCCAAAATCCGCCATGGCCGTTTGATGTCCTAAATCCACCTTGGTCGTTTCATCTCGATGGCTCAACCTACCAATAAATTATGCATTTACTAACTTCCTTGGCCATGGCCTTTTCATCCCCAACTTTTATTCTCGCTACCATTATTGTGTGCAATTCAGAAACGGTTGCAAAATAGTGCTTAAAAAAACATACAATTGTGTAGCCTTCTCAGCATGTCACTCTGTTCATCATAATCTCCAAAACCATTGGCCCTCTCCTTACCTCCGAAGCCCTTAGCTGTTCAGAGGCCTCTGCTCGACTTTACTTTAAAGTTGCATTAAACACTTTTGGACACTTCCAAGTCTTCTACCAAGTCCACGGGATCTAAGCCAGAGGTACAACATCCCTCTAAATTATTCTGCTTATATTGTTTTCTTGCCGGTTGGATGTTGCTTTTTTGTCTCTCCAAATTTTATCACATCTATGTGTAGGTGGTGTTTGTCAATTCACTGTAGTGACCAATTTTGTTGCACCTTGTGTTTTTTTCTGCTGGTTTTATGTTGGTGTTTTTCTTCCCGGAACTGATCAAATCTATGTGCAAGTGGTGTTAGTGGATATGCCGCAGTGATCAATTTTGCTGCAAATGAGATAATATTACTTGAAAGGGTTTTACATAGTTTCAATTGGTTTTATGTGCAAGTGTTATCTGAGAAAATGACAAAGTGAATAATTTTGATGCTAATGTGATAATATTACTTAAAAGGTTTCTGCATGGCTTTTTTTTTTCAATTCAATATCTGAACTATATTGTTGAGTTTCAAGTTTTTACATCTGAAGCCCTATCCCAAATGGCAACTTCATAATCAACTTTGGCCTACCACCATTGTTGCGGTCATCATACTTATTATAATCAACTAAGCTTCATGAATAAAATGAGTGTCGGCATAGCCATCAAATCTCAAACGACTAAACACGCATAGGAATGTCAACATGAGAATTCCTACATGAATAAGACTTTAAAAGTTCTGAAGACCCATTAAAAAGATGATATCTGTCCTACTTTGAATGTCCTTTGTCTCATCAAACCTCTTCTTTTTTCTTCATAATTTTTTATTTTTTTATGAAATTTGAAGATTATTATTTTTTATTTTCTCTATCATTTTCCCATATCCATCTATTAAGATGATTGAAAAAAACTACATTCCTGTGCAACTGGAATCAACAAACTGCTTAAATGTGATGAGCCAATCTATTCATTTGTCAACTCCACCAACAACTTACTATTTCTAGGCAGTTTGGTAATTCATTTTCAGATGTTTGTGAAATATCCAAGCAAAACTACATAAAAGGAATGACTTGGGAATCATTGAGCTGCTGCCATTGATAGTGGGCAGGGTGGATACTGCATCTAAACCCATAGCTCTAACCTAGGATCAATCCTGCAGGCTATTTTCACATCTCCTGGCCACTGGGCCAACTGAGAAAATATACATAGTCAATGAGTCCACAAAACTTCAATGCTTGCAAGTCCAATGCAAAGTTGCCTACACAGAGCATTTGACTCAAGCAACAGCATTTCATGGTGATTCGATCAAACATCAAACTTTTATTGTACGTATAAACACATTTGTAGTGTTGATTTCATGGTTGGGTAGTTTGGTTCCAAATAAGAAAAAGGGTTATTCTAATTATAAATATCATCAGTTGCAACTATATACATCGTAGGTTGATGATGGAAGGTCAGGAACTTGAGACTCTTTTTACATTTCCTCTTCACTAATAAATCTCCTCTTTTTGATTTATGACACTACTAGGATACTCAGCATTGAAATTCCCACGCTTGTAAAACATTTAGAAACACCTCTCTAGGTTATTATAAATGTAATACCCCTATCCCACATTGCTTATGAATAAAATATGAGTTTAATATATAATGAATCATGTAGGTTACTATTAGTAACTTAGGCTTAAGCATTTTGGGCCATGTGAAAGACTCGCCAAGTTATTAGGCCAGTGGGCTACTGGGGTCGTTATAAATGATATCAGAGCCTATCACCAGCCGGAAATATGGGACCCCTAATCTCGCTGAGAAAGCTCTTGAGGCAAGATCAAGACAAAGCTGAGCCGTGAGTCAAGATAGGGGAATTTACAGAGGACACGGGTGTGGAATACTTCGATCTATGAATAAAATATGAGTCTAGTATATAATAAACTATATAGGTTACTACTAGTAATTTGGACTTAAGCATTTTGGGCCACATGAAAGGCTCACCAAGTTATTAGCTCAATGGGCTACTAGGATTATTACAATAAACCTTTCTAGAGGAGTTCTATCTATCTACAGCTCTCCTCTATGGAAGATTATCATTCTAGAGAAATTGGCAGATACATCTCCCTCAAAATTCCTTACCTTACATATATAGAGAAACCTAAAAAAAAAAAGAAATGTAGTGCACTTAACATACCTATAAGAAGTCCATGTGGCACACCAATGCCTTGGGAGAATCTATTGAAAATCATATAAAGATGAGCCAAGAAGACGTTTTATTTCAAATCAATCAGTATTCCTATGGGCACATCCATAGAGCATGGGTTTTAATCACACATGTCATGTTAGCTTCTTTTGAGGGCTAGCCAATGGTGGACAAAGATGAACTATTGTTATATATTAAGTTGGTTGAGTTCAATTGTCAATTCCATAACAATTTCATATTTGATTTTGACTCATCTACAATTTTGACCTTCTTCTAATATCAGCCCTACTAATGCCCCAGTAGGAACCCATTAATAGAAATACTTTAGTGGCTCTATTAATGCTCCACTAATGACCAATTAATACGAACAATTTTATTTTCACTAGTATCTTTTCATTGCCTCTTCATTTCAGTGCAAACATGAAGGGTCATGTACCACTTCATCTCCTCATATTCTTCATATTCGTCTCTTTAAAATGCAAAATGCCACCATTCCTGTAATGGCCGAAAATCATGAATAATATGAATGCCTAATTATAGCTCTCTTTATCAATCTAGAACCCAACTCCAACATGCAAGACTACTGCCTTGTCTCTTTTCCCTTCAAAGCCCTGCTCACAATAGTCACTCAAATTTTGAGATTCTTTCAAGCTGTCACTCAAATTATGTATTTTTTTTTTAAACTTTATTCTTCATCAACAGGTTGCCATGTTTTCTTTTGATTTGGCTTTTTTTTATTCTCAAGTATGCGGTTTTTTCCCCACTTTTGTGCCCATTTTTTTTCTCCTTTTTGCAATTGTAGTTTATGATCTTTTCTTGTTCTCTTAATTGAATTAGTAAATGAGATTTTCACTATCATTGGTCATTGCCTGAGAAAGAACTTTTAATGTGGTTTCCCTCAAAAACATTTTATCTTTTTTTTCCCCCTATCTCACTGCTTTTATTTGCATTGGAGATCTCATGTACTTTCTTTAATTTTATGCTTAAATTACAAAATCTTTCATTTAATTTTTAAATATTTTGTGTTGTTTTATGAAGAGTAATCGATTCACAATATAGAAAATAAGTGGTGGTGATTATTGAAAAGTCTTCGATTTTAGCATTTCAATTATTGGGTCACTACTTTTGTCTACATTAGATATTAGATTAGCCAATTTTTATTGTTTGTATTTAAATTATTACATTTTTTGTATTAATTTTAATTTCAAACTTAAATCACAATATCTTTTATTTAATTTTTTTTATTATTTTGTGTTTTTTTATGAAGAATTATCGATTGACAATATAAGGAATAAGTGGTGGTGATTATTGAGAAGTCTTAGATTTTAGAATTTCAATTACTGAGTTACTATTTTTGTCTACATTAGATATTAGATTGGCCAGTTTTTATTGATAGTGTTTAAATTACTACATTTTTTGTATTAATTTTAATTTTAAACTTAAATAACAAAATCTTTTATTTAATTTTTTTATTATTTTGTGTTTTTTTGAAGAACTATCAATTCACAATATAGGAAATAAGTGGTAGTGATTAATGAGAAGTCTTCGATTTTAGCATTTTAATTACTAGATCATTACTTTTGTATGCATTAGATATTAGATTGGCCAATTTTTATTATTTGTGTTTAAATTACTACATTTTTGTATTAATTTTAATTTTAAACTTAAATTACAAAATTTTTTATTTAATTTTTGTATTATTTTTTGTTTTTTTATGAAGATTATCAATTCACAATATAGGGAATAAGTGGTGGTGATTATTAAGAAGTTTTGATTTTATGTATATCTTTTTGTTACGTTGAAACATTATAGAATAATTTCTACAATTCTTAACCAATACTTTCTATACAGGAAAGTGATCTAGTTAAAGTGGCAGACAAAATTCAAAGCGTTCTTTGGAACTCTTTCATTTTCTATTTTAAATTGAATAGAAAAAAAAAGGTTGATCAGAATCCAACATGTCTAGTCATAAGGTTGAATGACATAGATTATGGAGTAGAGTCAAAGCATTTGTTATCACTCATATCGTAACGTTGATTTGCTATCAATCAGTTTAAATTTTGTAATAGAGTGAAGAAAAAAAAGACCTGTGCAAATCCGCAGATGCACAAATTATTTTGTACTCTTTTATCTCTTGTTCAAAGTTTGTTTATTTCTATAAACTCTTTATATATTCCACTTCCAAGATTAACTTTGTATATTTCAAGATTAAGTAGTCAATTTCATTCTACAAATATCTTATATTCATGTATATTTTATCTATTTGATGTTTACCACAGTTATGTATACTTGAATTTTAAACCACTAGTGCATCTCCCAAATATTATATCTGTTTCAAATTTCATTTACTGCTAAAGATGAAACCTTTGCCTGCTGTTGGTGAATATTTTTACCAGCAAAAGAATCTGTTTTCAGAGTTGGTTCTTCTAAGAAGGCATTTTGCGACAAAAGAATTTCTACCACTTGAATCCATTTTTTGGTAGTTAAAGTCTCTATTCTAGACATTGGGCTATCCTAGAACATCTTTGGGGGATAGGGGATTGGAGTTTCTTTACCATCATAGTGTTCTCATGACCCAAACTTATATTCATTAGGCTAACTAAAATTTTAACCTTATACACTGCTTCTCTTGTTTCCACCATCAGGTTTTTATACTGCACCTCATCTCTAGGTTGAGACAACAGGTTCCCAACCCTATTGCAGCACTCCACAACTCCTTTATTTGCCTTTTACACTTTCTCCACGACTTACTTCTATAACATAAAACACAGAATCCCAACAAAAACAAAACCCCCAAAAACCCATAAGTCATAACATATGTAAACACCTAAAAATCTGAACCCATAATACATATCTCAAAAAACCATATAAATTTTGAGAAATGCACACATTTTTCTTGAGAATGATTACAGAATCCACCTATATATTTATTGCTCACCACATAAAAAATATCAATAATATTGCAAAATATTAACTATATTGCAAAATCTGTATAATATTTTGAACACAAAAAAAAATGGACCACTTCTAGATGTAACAATGCAATAGGGTTGGGTTAGTTGCAGTTTACTATATGTATAAAATAAAAAAAATAATATGTATGCATAATATTGATATTCATATTTTTTTTTCCTATTGCAAAAGTTGTTAATTTCTTACTCATGCTTAGCATGGGCACTGTTTGTTATTTAAACATTGTTTATTGAGGATTTTAATAAAAAAATCTTCTTAAAGTCATTCTATATCAAAAAGAACTCAAAGATATAATTCCACATTAATAGTACTACTGGTCTTTTTTTGTTTAATTTTTAGAATCTGACTTGGGTGTGGATATCTCCACTTACCCATGTACATAAGTGCAGATATCCCCGCTCAAAAATTTTTTTTTTCTTCTTCTTCTTCTTTCTTCCTCTTCCGCTAGTTCTTCTTCTCCTTTTTCTAACTTCAACTCAAGTTCAAAACATATAAACCCAATTACCTAATTCCAATTTAGTATACTCACTCATTAAACCCATTAAACCCAAACCCAAACCCAAACCCATGTCCTTCCCTCCCTCACCAACCAACCAACCAACATGATTCTTCATTTGTCTCATTTTCCTTTTCCCCTTGCCCTTAAACTCAACAAAACCCATCATCATCAACTATCTCTACTTTCTTCTCTTATCTCTCATTTTTCCAACTTTCAAACCTCTAGGTCTCTCCACCCCATTTGAAGAGATCACTTCCACCTCCTCGTCTTATCTCCACCTAGAGCTTTTGATTAGTAATCCTCTAGGATTTTTATTTTTGGGGTCTATATTGGGGTTAGTGGAAGGAGGAGTAAGAAAGAGGAGGAAAAAGGAAGAATGAGCAAGGATATTGCCGCTAGTGTCAGATAACCTAAACCCAAAGACAACGCGAGCGGAAAAGGAAAGAAGATGAAGACAAGAAATGAGAGCGGAGATATCCCCGCTCATATATGTGGGTGAGTGCGGATATCCCCACTCATGCCTAATAACGTAAACCGCTAGCACTTTTCAAAAGAAATAAGAGCGGAATAGGAAGGAAGAGTGAGAAAAAAAAACCGAGAGCGGGGATATCCCCTGCTCATGTACATGGGTGAGTGGGGATATCTCCGCCCAACTCAAAGTCAAAAAATTTAAACAAAAAAAAAAAAAAAACCCTGAAACTTCTGTGGTGGAATCATATCTTTGATGTCTTTTTTGGCATGATGTTTTTTTAAGAGGATTTTTTCGGTAAAATCCTCTTGTTTATTTCACATCATTTTGCTTTGCATGAACATCAAATATTTTTCTGGCCATTTGGAATCGTCTGTGTAATTTTTACTTAGTTTGAGTCTGCTTTCAATCACAGTATAAGAGTGAAATTGGATTACGCATCATTACTTACATTAATTACTTTAGTGGTTTTGGCTATTTATATATTTTTTCATGGCGTGGGTAATGGCAATTAAAAATCATGAAAATAATAGATAAAGTTTTAAAAAATAGAGAATTTATATCACGACTTCAGTCAATGTTTTGTCCTTCGCTGGAATGAGATTTTTATCTGTCAAATGAAGTGTTATTTTTTATCAATTTTTTAAGGAGTTAAATGCTTATCATTCATTTTGTTAATGGAAGAGTTATATCCTTATTCCATTCTTAAGCTCTACTTTAAAATACGTGAAGCTAAATTGTAGATAATTAAAGATTGACAACTTCATAAGTTTAATATCTAACTATAAAGATTGACACTAGCACGGTTTTTTATTTAACTATAAAGACAGAATAAAAATTAATAATCAATGAAAGTAGTGATAAAATTATAGACCTATATATTATCAGCAGAATTTTCTTTTGTGCATATGTTCCCCTCACGCAAGGGCTCCCTCGTCAAAATACTAGGGGTCCCAGTCCGCCTAAGCTGAGATACCAAAAGAAAACCATAAAAATTACAAGCACCCACTAATCAGATGGAGCTGTTTGTCAAAAAAATTTCCCTATGATATGAACCCCTTGGTCTTTCATCAACCACTTGATTCTCAAATTTGCAGTCCCTCGCTGGATGATCAGATGATCAAATTATCCGAGCAATCTGTCTGTGGTCATCGAAATTAAAACTGATTAGCACAAATCAAGCATCACATCTGAATGGTGTATGCCAATTACTATGAACGGTTGAGATTGTTTTATCATTATTTTTTGACGGATGCCGCCACTATACAGTGTATACATGATTTGTGCGGTTTGTATTGCCGTTAGAAAGCAAGAACCAATACGTGCCACGCAAAGAGTCAAGCCCGATCCAAACTCTGACCATTAGTAGTCAAATGACGAAAGTACCCTCAATGAGGCGACTCCATCGCCCGTGTTGGTGATTGTATCCATGCTCTCTGCAGCCCAAATTCACGAGTGCACTTTCGTCATTCGCATCAGATTTCAAGCTTCCGAATTATAAGGCCGGATCCTCTAAGGCTGTCACCTTGAGAATTCCTGGGTTAAACAGGAGTAAAATCTCTGTAATGGGGCCTACTATTAAAATTTGAATAGAATGTAATAAAAGTATATTATCTTATAAGTATGAGTTATTCCTTTTATATCAACAGGAGTTGGTCCCTAGAAAACATGATCAATAAAATCTTATGCATAATTTATTACTATGTTTTGTTGACCTATGATTACGGTTTACTCTTTAATACTGCAATTTGACTTGTACTACCACATAAGGTTATAAGAGCTTTGCTTAGCTCTTCAAGGTCCAAAGGAATTATTTCAATCCAAAAGATCAGGACACCCTTCATTAGAAAAAAAAATTGACTATTATGTTATTTTATCAAACGGTAGAGCTAACTTCGGTAAGAATAAACTTTAAACATGAGACAGAAGGGAGGTTTTTATTTTGAATGGCTTGATTTTTAATAAGTGGTTTTATTCTGTTAACTAATCATGTTTATCTTAAGTCAAAGCCTTAGAGGTTTCAAACGGGCAAAATCATTTATCACTTTTGTCCTTGGACACATAAAACAAAGCAAACAATTTCAAAAATAAATTAAAATATAATGCTGCCCTTCTCTCCAATTCCCATCATCGCCACACAGGTGTAACACGAACCAATTAGGACCCTTGATCAAGGAGCCACAACCTAATGGTCCCACTGCCACTTAAAGCTACCCTTCCACCACACTAGAGTTGGTAAACCTGATTCCACAGCTATTGCAATTTTATGCGGCTACAGATCCAACCGTCGGATTAAGACAAAGAAGCTGCATAAAATAAGAGCAGTTTTTTGTGACTCTTTTAATTAATAGATTTCCAACTTTGAAATGATCAGGATCAGATCAATCATCCTACTAAAAATAGATTAGATCTAGAATCATCAAACAACCGGTTCAGATCAATTGGGAGCACATAAAGATAAAAACAGTGTCTGACGTGTACTAGATGTAATTAGTATCCTAACCACACTCCGCCGGAAAAAGCTCCCTGCGTCCGCCGTGAAATCCCCGTCCGGCGTGTTTTGGCCCCGGGTTTCCCTATAAATACCCGCCTCATCCAACCTAATTTACTCCTCATACGGCATACATCTCACTCGCTCTCTCTCTCTTCGGATGTTGGAGCTCTAGTTCTAGCAGAGGTATGATTTCGTCCTTCTCTTCAGAAATTGCAATTCTAGGTTTGGTTTCTAGATTCGGTTTGATTTGGTTTCTTTGGCGATTCAATGAAGTAGCTGAAATCTGAAGAGGGATTGAGATTGTGTTCTTCAGATTGTTAGATTTAGGATTGGATTTTAGGTTTTGAAGCAGGTTATCCTTGCTTGATTTCATGATTTTGATTGGGGAAATCCGATGAGCAATGCTGTTGATAGGGTTTTTGTCTCGATCTAGTTTGCTTTGCTTGCATCCGTAATCGGTATTGGAAGTAGTAGATATTGCTCTGTCTGTTGGATTTTGTGTTTTTCCTGGATTTGAGATGTGTTTGGAATTGGAAGCATTGAAGTAGAACCTGTAGCTGGATCGAAATCAATGCGTTTTCTGTTTGTCTCGACGAAGTAGATTGTGGTTAATTTATGTAGATTCTCTGTTATGAGCTGTCTGTTAGATCTTGTAGTGTTTACGAGATTTGCCTATTAATCATGGTATGTAATGAATCCCTATTGCTCTTTGAATCTGGCCTTTGTTCTAAGGTTACTTCTATGCACTATCTTTGATGTAGATGGCCGTATAATTACTTCAAATTGGTAATGTCAAATTGCAGATTTAATGTGGGAGAAAAATCAGCTCTAGTATGATGCGGGGGATGCGTGTATCAGATCATCATAGACATAGTTGTTTCAGGCTCTGGAGGAAGAAGGAAAAAGGAGAGTAGACAATGGAGAGAATGAGATGGTGTGTCAGGTTGATAGAGTCCTTTATTTATTCTTAATTCTTATGCATTCGTTAATTTTGAGTATAAGGATTTTAGGGATCCTCGCTGTGTGGGACCACAACAATGACTTAGTGTAATTACGATTACTCACTCAACCTCCTAATTACAATAAATAAAAAATTAAGCCTAGTTACAGTCAAAGAGTAAAAAGAGTGATTATATGGCTTGGTGCTTTTTGATGCTATGCGAGTATAAATTCCATCTATATAATGCGTTGATATACTACTTAACTTCCAAATGGGCCTTACATTTTTCTCTCTGTTTTTAGTACCAGTAGGGTTGTTTGCTGATGCTTCTAGTTGTTAAAATTCTAGAATTTGGGTTATAATCCTACAATTCACATAAAATCCTTGGGAAAAATATTAGCATCTATAAGACGGATTGCATGTACAGGTGAATCTTGGGATTCAAGTATGAATTCTACAATTAGATAGTTACTGCTTTGAATGTCATGATTCGGGATTCGGGCAATTCATTAGACATGAATGGAGCAACAGAATGACCTATTTAATCTTTTTTTTTTCATTTTGTGTCTTTATTTTTACAGAGTTATCTGGTGATTAAGGAAACCTATGTAACATGATGACTTTTAGGATTTCAGATAAGTTTTTTGGAGAGAAACGGGGAACAAATGACTGTCTAGAGTGTTCAATTATAGCAATGAGTTCCACCCCTTCTATTTTTGTATGAATTACTTTAACTTCAGGCAACACTTCCTAATTGTGTAACATTGATGACTTGTAGTTGTAGACTTGTAGTCTAAAAAAAAATGAAGAATAAGAAAACTGCAGCCTGTCTAAACTTTTATCTTAGAGATATTCCACTGTTTCTAGATTTATTTTGGTTCTAATCATTTGCAGGTGGCGTTGTTCATACCTGCATATGGGGCCCACCCGAGGTCATCAATCATGGGGAGGGTAGGCCACATATAGGAGCCGTGCAAATGGTTCTTATCATAATATTTTTATCATACACACGCATCATGTATCGTTTATGGAGATATTTTTGCTATAAAAAAAAGTTTAAAAAATCCTACGCATTATGTTGATGAAGTGGCAAATCCTATGGATTATGATACAATTCATATCAACTCCTTGAGCAATATGGGATATTGTTTTGATTTTCAAGACAATGATAGTTACTCTATTAATATAGATGGTATTTTATTAATTTTGTTGCTATTCTTATTGTTGTTTACAGTTCATCATCTTCGTCATCATCAAAGCTTTATCCCAACTATGTTGGTGTCGGCTTCATGAATTCTTGTTGTTTTTTGTTCTTATTAATTTAAATTTTGAAATCTGTTCGGTTTTAGTTTTGAAAATTTTCTAGATTGTTAGCTTTTTTTTTTGGTAACCTAGCCATGGGGGATATGACCCAAAACGGAGAGCCCGTACCTATGGGAAGAAAGCCCACTCAAGTAGGAAAGAATGCCCCCATAAAAGTGGGAAGGAAACCCATACACATGGGAAGAGGTGACAATGTAACATACCCAGGGTTCGAACCCTGGGCAACCAAGTAAGAACACATACCTCTTACCACTAGGGTAAGAGGGTACTTGAAAGTGTTTTTGCTGTATTTGTAACATAGTTAACCTAATTTGCTCTCTTTACCTCCGTATCTCGAACTATTCGAATCGAATAATTCAGGATTCGATTCGTGGGATTCGGAGGTTTTGAGATCTTTTGATTCTCAAGAGTTCAATGCTTGCAGAAGAATAATGGGAAAGAGAAGTTTGTGAATAGTGAGAAAAAAGAAGATGGAAGATGCGAAGCTGAGGAAGACAGCCCATCGTCTGTCCCTTTTCATTAAATGGCTGCCTCACCCATTTGTCCTTTTACCCAATATACAAAGAAGTAATGGCCTTTACCATCTGTCCTGTTACCCTAAATATAAAAGAAGTAATTGAGGGGTTGCCGTTTTACCCAAAATATAAAGGAAGTAATTTAATGGTTGCCTTTTCAATCTATCCTTTTACCTAATATAAGAAGAACTGTTTTAACAGTTGCCTTTCCTTCCATCCTTTCAGCCAAGAGAAATGGCATAATTGTACCGTCTCCATTTCCTCCCTTTCCTCACTCATCTCAATTCCAAAGTCTAGTAGTACTTTTGGTTTGGACTTTGATGCATCATTGTGTGGCTCAATTATTAAAAATCCAAATCAATCAAAATGAGCATTCTCCTCTTCTATATGACCTAAGTTAAATTTCACTTTAAAAATAGTTGAGCCCACTGTATAATTAAACACTACAAAATATGTGAATATAATAATGAAAAAAATGTAAATACTCTTTTTATATTGGCCTCTCCCATGGGACTAGATTTTACCAAACTGAAAACTTTTTATAGGTAACATATAATATGATCGTTTTATAAAATCCAAGCCTAAAAAACCAGCCTTCACAAGTGACATGGCAGTGAACCAAATTTCACAAAAACCTGAGTTCTGTGCCACCAAATTCATTATTCTTTAAATACATAAGCGCACCTTTTTTTGTTTATATGAGCCATGTGTAGAACAATGACTAATGAACGGTGGTTATAACTTTTACTAGATTGAAGTTTATGCCATTACAAAATGTAAAAGAGATAAACAATTGTGAGTGACTGAGCAGTTTGGAAATATTTATGTATATATCTAGATATATGTTGAAGTGGACATTCGAATTAAACATATCGAATTGATCGAATTCGAATAATGAAACACGCAAATTAGAAAACGAATGAAACACGCGAATTAGAAAATGAATTAAGTAAAACTACTCCAAATTTTCGAATTTAAGTGAGTGTCTAACTAAGAACTGCAAACTCGAATTCGAATTGATTGAATTACAAATTAGGTAACTTTGATTTGTAGTGGGCTATTCCCTGATTCTGCTTTATGTTTTAATACATAATATGCTTCTTTGGGTTGTCTCTGTGACTGAGTATCTTCTGATTTTAGAATTTTGATTCTTGTCTCTGAATTGCCTTTGTTACCATATCAAATATCTTTATATTCGTCGATAGTAATAGTATGAACTTGATTTTACATGGGTATTTCAAAGCTCTAAAATCGCCGAGAGTTGAAACAATTTGTTTCTATTTCTTGATACGTGAAAATTTTTAATTTCTTCTTGTCTTTCATTGGTTTGACTCATCATCGCCGAGAGACTGCGTTTAATACATGCTGAGTGTGGTTATCTGTTGCATATTGAATGAACTGTCTCGTGCCAGGAATTTCTGCCTCACATTTGGCGAATGTATAATTTTGACAGGATCTGCAATTTAAGGAGAAGGTCAATGAATGCCTGTTACTTGTTTGTACTTGCACGTAGTATTATGTATATCTGTTTTTGTTGGGCCATCTGAACTCTGAAGAGTTTTTTTAGGTTTGTGCTCATACAAATACAATGTTTTAGACGACATTCAGTCATGTTAGTTTTCTCATTTCTATAACCTGAACACTATTTATTGTTCTTTCTTTATTTATGTTTAAAGCATCATCTTTCATTTTCCCATATGGCAATATTTATTAAGTTGTTGCTAATTTTTCTGCAGCACTGATCTTACTTGCCATGCCAAGTCATGTGACGGTTCCATTAGTTTGATTATTCAATACAATTATTTGCCTGCATTGCTGGTATTCATGTGCCTTTCGATATAAAAGAGAACCCGCTTTGTGCAGCCCTGTTCGGCAGTACAGTTTATTCTGTGTGCATTTAACATATGAAATGGGGTCTCGTGGAGTGCTGAATTTTGATCTTAATGAACCTCCAGCTGAAGAGGTTGAAGAGAGAAGACTTTTCTTCCACCCTCAAAAGTTGCTTCCTTCAAATCTTCATGCCTCAGATTTGCTAGCATCAGAAGGTCATAAAGGAATTGTCAATAATCATGCTTTCTCACATGCACCTTCTGCTTCGGGCTTCCAACCATTTAATAGGGGTAAAGATATGCATAATTCCAAAGAGCATGTTACACAAGAGGCAGGTGATTTAACGTCCAATGCTGCCACATCTGCAGCAGTAAATTATAGAAAGGAAAATAAAGTAACACAGCTGGTGTCTTCTGGGGCCATAGATGCTCGAGCTGTTGAAAGAGAAGAAGGTGAGTGGTCTGAAATGGGGTTTAGTAGTGATGCATCTGAGGCCAATACAAGCAGTAAGAAGGAAGGAACCTTTAGAGAAACTGGTAAAACTGTACAGAAGCAAGAAGGAGGTGAAAGAGCTGACCTTATTGACTATATTAGGGGTTCAGTTGCGTATTCTGTGAAAGATGAGAATGGTCATGCTTCTTTGGGATTGGAGCCAGAACCATTGGAACATTCACATAGCAGTAGTAGAAATTCAGATTGTAATACTAAAGGAGAGGAATCTTCTTCTGCCATTAAACAAAAAGAAATAAAAGGAACTGAAGCAAGTCATGCTTTGAAATGTGCAAATAATCCTGTTAAAAGGCACAAGCTTGATGAACACAAGGAGGCAATGCTAGGTAAAAAGCGGAGTAGACAGACCATGTTTCTCAATTTGGAGGATGTTAAGCGAGTTGGCTCTATTAAAACTTCAACCCCAAAGAGGCAAACTTTTTCATTTACACGCACAGTGAAGGACCTCTGTGCTGTTTCTGCCCCGGCTGAACATACTGGAGAGAAGCAAGAGATGGCTGTACCGAATGATCATAATCAAGTTGACCGTGTTAATACCGAAGTAAGCACACCCCTAGAGATTAGTTGCCATAAGGCAGTAGTTAATAGGGATATAAATTCAGGACTAAAAGTGCAACCTAAGAAGTTAAATGGTGGCACTGATTCCTCTGTGGAGGCATATCCACCTCCAATTCTAAGACAGGGTTCATGGAAACAGCCCACAGACTACAGGCAGCTGAAGAATCAGCAGGTCTCAACTAGGA
Source organism: Sextonia rubra (assembly GCA_037013555.1). Lineage (NCBI taxonomy): Eukaryota > Viridiplantae > Streptophyta > Magnoliopsida > Laurales > Lauraceae > Sextonia > Sextonia rubra. The sequence goes on along the minus strand of JASUAD010000008.1, from coordinate 57,090,397 downwards.
AATCAGGAATTCAAAACAGGGAATGCGTGGATACAAAATCTGGAAACAAGAAGAGTCTTCCCCTGAAAAGGCAAACGTCAAACAGTTCACAGTATCAAGACACATCAGTGGAGCGTCTACTCCGAGAGGTGACCAATGAGAAATTTTGGCATCATCCAGGTTTGACAATTTTTTTTTAAAATTCTTTTAACATAACAATTAATTGAAAATTGTTTAGTGTTTAGAAACAAAAACCAAAAATCTACCCAGTATAGTAGTATATACTGTGTAGGAGAAAGCAAAAACAATCTGTAACTGAGTAAAATGTGTCTTTAGCCACCTTCATTACATCACCATCTCCCTGTCTTGTGAAAGCATTCACCTTGTTTACATTCCCATACACATGATAAATGAACATGACTTGAGGTACTTAGCTTGCAAATCTCAAGTAAATTCTATTTGGCGGAACTCACTCTTTTTTAAGATCCACGAAATCTTCTTTGAATCCCTTTCAGTAGTCAAGGGATTTTTTTTCCTGCGAGAGTGTGCATCCTGACCTTTCCCAGCCTCCCTGAATTTCACCAGACCCCGCTGTGACAACAACACTGATCCGAATGGACTGTAGAGTGTAGGAGCGCAGGAGAAAATCTTCCAAGTGGTCAAATCTCTGGATCCAGTTTAGACAGTGTTACCATTACTTCCTTAAATTTCCTTTGTGACTCCAAGATGTGATTTTAGTTCTGTTCAGACCTGATACTTAGGTGGTGTTTTGTTCTAGCCATTTTCATGAAGCTTTTAGAAGCACTCAACCATTTACATAAATAAAACAGACGGTTTTAAGGTCTTATCTATCCCTTTGGATTAAACACCACAATCCTAGAGAAAGGTAAACTGATAAAGGCAATGCTTTCCTGGAGACAGTTTTAAGGACTTATCTTTCAGATTATGATTATCTAAGCTTTCCTTGTATCCTACTATTATGTTATCCCTTTCCTGATTAGTTTCTAATATTATAGATATAATCATGATTGGATACTAATATTTTGCTAAAAGCCTAAAACAAGGTAAAGGAACTTAATTTTAACCAATATGTATCTTCTGAATATCAGGAGAGACAGATCTCGAATGTGTTCCCGGCTCTTTTGAATCTGTGGAAGAGTATGTCAGAGTATTTGAGCCTTTGCTTTTTGAAGAATGCCGAGCACAGTTATATAGCACTTGGGAGGAGTCCTCTGAAACGATCTCAAGAGATGCACCTGCTATGGTCCGTATAAAAAGTGTGGAAAGGCGAGAACGAGGTAGTTCACTCTCCTACGTCAATTTATTTGCTGCTTGGAATTTGCTGGTATTGCCTGATAAATAATAACATGTTCACAGTCAGTTGCTGTTGCAGCAGTTTTCTATTGGGTAGCTTGATTTGGTATTAGGGTGAAGTTATATGATGTTTCTGCCACACCATGGATGTGCTTCCATTACGTTTTTCTTTTCCATAACCGTCAATTTGGTTTTCTATTTTTATTTTATCTATCCATGCTAGTTTCTCAAAAATGAACTGGATTAGTATTATAATATTCTTTAAAAAAAACAGATGTCTGTGTCACTGATTTTTTTTTTTTTCACTGGGTATGACTGGCTATGTTTTAACACCTGTGATACGTTGTTCGGGTTCTTATGAATGAAATTATCGCATGTGAAAATGACCACTAACGTTTGGAGCTGTGGGCAGTAGAATGAATTTGTTGTAACTCCTGTGGAAGGCATATCTTTCAGCCATTCTGCTTGCAGAAATGAAGTTGCCTTCCTGAATTTTTCTTGCTGCCTATGTTTTGCAGAGTAATCTGTCTTTCAGGAGGCAGTTTTACTTGGTATGTTGGTGTCATGACGCCAGCCATTGCTGCCAGCCTTCTGGTCTTGTAAAAGTCAGTAGTTGAGCATGGTTTATTTTTGCTCCTGGTGCTGGCATATGTAGAAGATATTGAGCCGTGCAAGTGTGCAGAAGATGTTTAGCAAGTGGGTAAGTTTGTAGAAGATACTGAGCAACTGCATAAGCAACTCTTTTGTTATGGATGTAAGTTGTGCAACTTGGCCAATGTGTGACCTTTTTTCTTCAACCAGATCTTTTGACCTTATTTCACTGTTCTATAGGAATACTTCAGGATCTGAGTCTGCTATGGTGGAAAGTGGCAGTGTCTGATACTGATTTTGAGCTCAATGGCTCTGTATGGGAACTTTTCAGCTCAAGATTTTTGTAGCTCCGCAGTTTCTTTGCTTGTCTTTTGCACAGTATTCCTATATATTGCATCCCAGTAATTGTTGGAGGCTCTCTCTTACAACAGTTTGCTTTAGGAAATGTGTAGGGAGTTTTTTTGTATATATCACTTCTCTGCATGGGCTTGAGATTTAGGTGATTGGATGAAATGCTGCATTAAGTTATTTGGCAATTAGTGAACTTAAAACAAGGTAATTTGTAGACTTCCAAAAACTCAACAATAAATGAGCATGTGAAAGTTATTATAGAGTAAGAGATTTATGAAGATTGGTATAAGAGTCATGTAATTTAAAAGCAGTGTGAAGGCTGACACTGGTTTGGAGCATAGTTACCTGATTCGCTGTTTGATCAATTTGAATTCTAATTCGCAGTTTGCAATTCGACACTTAACTGATTCGATGGGGTAGGTTTAGTTAATTCGTGTTTTAATTTGATTGATTTGGAGTTCGAGTTCAATAAATTCAATAGGCTAATTCGAATATATATATATATACATATATATTAAAGCAGGCCAATTGTTTTGATCAGTTAGATTTCTTATAGTTGAGGCGCACATTCAAGTTTACAAATTCAAATTTCACATTCAAGTTTACAAATTCAAATTTACAAATTCCAATTAATTATTACATGAGCCAAAGGTAGAGAACAAATAAATGATAGATATGCATTAATTGTTTTCATGGTAGGGGGATTGAGTAGTCAAACTCATACAAAAGAGAGAGCAACACTCATGATTTAATAAATCGTGACCGTCTCATTATGTAACCTAGAAAAATCATGAATTAGAGGAGTGGAACTCAACGTGGGGTCCAATTATTGAAATTTGAACCATTCGAAATAAACCCCATTTGACTGTACTCAAATTTTATATCAATATAAGTTTGTTCAATTGTTGGATTGACTATTTGATTAAAAAAAATAAAAAACATGAGCACAATCTTGTGCATATTCATTCTTACATTTTGGTCAAACATTTGATTCAACAATGGATTGAACTTTGATTATGTAAAAGTTTAGGACTCTATACATTCCTAGAGTTATCTTTTTTTGAATGATTTGGATTTCAATTGGTGGGCACGAATGAGTTTTATTTTAAAGTAGTTTCACTCTTTTTAACTCACAGTTTCTCTGGGTTAAAGCCATAGAGGACATGGTCTCTCATTTAATTGCATCAGTGATCAAGCAGTTGATGCATGCAGAAGGGAAGAGAAATGAGACAGCTTTAAATGCATAAAAAGTGGGATTGATTGAGATTGAGGAGAGAGTGGCTGCTCTTTCAAACACCCCTTCTCCTGACTCCTAATCTCCGTTTTCTACCTTCCTTCTGCAAGTTTTTTTTTGTTAGAACGTTTTTATTCTCTTTCTCATTAAAACCTTCTGCAATTTAGTACTTACCAAGTGAAGAAAGGAGTAACGAACATTTGAACCAGAGATCTGGATTCACTACACCTGTGACCAGCGATTGATTGTCTGCAACTGTGCTGGGCATGGGATTATTAAATAGGTATTTTGATTGTTTGAGTTCTATTATTTCTATACTTGCTTTTCCCTGTTTCGTCCTCAGTTTTAACTTTCTATAATTTTATCTTTTTATTTTTATTTTAGCCTTTGTCTAATTTAAAATCCTCCTCTGTGTAAACTTTTTGTAGAAAATAAGATTTATATATTTAGAATGATTTTGATTTCCATTAGAAATCTCCCTATCACCAACTTATACTTTCCCACTTTAGAAAGTACTGAACGAATTAGGTTTTTTTCAAGAACCGAATAGGGCTGAATCGAACAACGATTTGTTCGATCTGAACTGTACAGGATTCGGACCCCTTTTAACCGAACTAGGTAACTATGGTTTGGAGCATGCATGTCAGAATGTAGAATTCGTATCAACTTTCTAGAAAGGCTTATGTTATAGCCTTATTTGTGAGGAGCAACAGGTTTTTTAGGTTCTTTTATATCTTTAATTAGTAAATAGAAGCTTATGTTAATAAAAGGAGTTAGTTTAAGTAAACCAAACTATAACAAAAAAGTGCATAGGGTCAAATTAAAGATGGTAACCCTAAATAATTAGCTCTCCTAGTTACCCATTTCTTAAATAGATCAGCTAAACCAGTTGCCTTTCTTTCAATTTGGGATAAAAAATATCAGCAGAACTGATGCAAGGAGCTTGGTCCTTATAAAGGCTAAGTGTAAACTTTTTTGGATCTCCCTTTGCTCTGTCATTATGTCTTTCACCTTTTTCAGTGTTTGTTTGATGTTGAAGCTGGAATGGCCTTTTATCTATATTATGCAAGTAACTTGAAACTTAAATTTCATAAATTTGATTAAACTTGTTCCCCCTAAATTTCATTATTGGTAGTTATTCTTAGATTAAAATAGAGGAATTGTAGTTATTCTTAGATTAAAATAGTTGTTATTCTGGGGGAGCGTACTGCCTGTCCATTCTTTGGTATTATGTAGTTCTCGTATCAAGTATGAGGTTATTGTGAAAACTCTATCAGAAAGAGCCATTGGGCTATGCCATGAGGTTTTACTGCTTCTTCTTCTTCTTCTTATTATTATTATATGTTTGGATTGCTGGCTTAAATAGAGGAATGTATTGACATCTTTTCCAAAAAATGATGCAATATTCTGCTTTAGCTCAAGTGCTAACCAATGGAGGTTGATATTGTCCAATGCCTTCTAGTTTCTACTTTCTAGTTCTGTTATGCAACATGAGTTGTTTTTTGGTATTCTAGGATGGTACGATGTAATAGTTCTTCCAATGCATGAATGCAAGTGGCATTTTAAAGAGGGTGATGCTGCAGTTCTTTCAACTCCCAGGCCTGGTGCAGGTTTGAATATGAGTTTTTACTTGTTTTTGTTGTTCTGAGAGTTAGTTACCATATTCTGTTGGGTTGCCTCTGATTAACATTTTGATTTGTTACTTCACTAAGCAGGCAGGTCTATGAGGAGCAACAATAGCGATGGAAGTGAAGATGGCCTGGAGCCTGAGGTTAACGGCCGGGTTGCTGGCACCGTTAGGCGATATTTTCCAATTGATACTCGGGATCCTATGGGGGCCATACTACATTTTTATGTTGGGGATACACATGACTATAATAGGTAAGTTTTAGTCTTCTTATGGCATTGTATAGTTGGATTGTGTGGAATATCCGTTATGAACTTGCTTGTGGGTTCTACAGTCGTTACTATTATTTTTTTTTTCTGAATGATTCTCCTGTAGCTATTGCCCGTTGATTTATCTTTATCCATCTAAAAAAGCAATGTTGTGTAATTTTCTTTTGTCTCATTGGCTGACATTGTCAGTATAATTTGTCAATTTTCAGCAAAATCAATGATGATCACATTTTAAGGAAACTTCTGCCCAAAGGCATCTGGTACCTAACTGTGCTTGGATCTCTTGCAACTACTCAACGCGAATATATTGCTCTGCATGCATTTCATCGTCTCAATTTGCAGGTAACAATCGGGTCAGATTTCTGGAAATGGAGCTTTATAAGCTCATAAAGTCCTTAGTATGTGCATTGACCAATCATATGATCTGGTTTTGCAGATGCAAACTGCTATCCTTAAACCCAGTCCAGAGTATTTTCCAAAATATGAAGAGCAGCCTCCTGCAATGCCCGAATGTTTCACGCAAAATTTTGTTGACCACCTGCATAGGACTTTTAATGGACCACAGTTGTCTGCTATTCAATGGGCTGCAATGCATACAGCTGCTGGTACAAATGGCAGTGGGGTGGCAAAGCGGCAAGATCCTTGGCCTTTCACCCTTGTTCAAGGGCCTCCAGGAACAGGAAAGACACATACAGTCTGGGGAATGTTAAATGTCATTCATCTTGTTCAGTATCAGCATTACTACACTGCACTGCTTAAAAAGCTTGCCCCTGAAAGCTATAAGCAGAACCAGGATAGCAATCCTGATATTCCCAGCACAGGATCCATCGATGAAGTCTTGCAGAGTATGGATCAGAACCTTTTCCGTACTCTCCCCAAACTCTGTCCGAAGCCTCGGATGCTGGTTTGTGCTCCATCAAATGCAGCTACAGATGAGTTGCTAGCACGTGTTCTAGATCGTGGATTCATTGATGGGGAGATGAAAGTTTATAGACCTGATGTTGCTAGGGTTGGTGTTGATTCACAAACACGTGCAGCACAGGCTGTTTCGGTTGAGCGGAGGACTGAACAGCTTTTAGTTAAGAGTCGTGAGGAAGTTATTGGTTGGATGCACCAGTTGAAAGCTCGTGAAGCACATTTTTCACAGCAGATCTCCTGCCTTCAGAGAGAGCTCAATGTTGCAGCTGCGGCTGGCCGTTCTCAAGGATCTGTTGGTGTTGATCCTGATGTTCTTGCCGCTCGTGACCATAATCGAGATGCACTTCTGCAAAACATTGCAGCAGCTGTGGAGGGAAGGGATAAAGTCTTGGTGGAAATGTCCCGCCTCCTCATTCTGGAAGCCAGGTTTCGTGCTGGTAGCAACTTTAACTTGGAGGAAGCCCGCTCGAATCTAGAAGCAAGTTTTGCCAATGAAGCTGAAATTGTTTTTACTACCGTCTCAAGCAGTGGTCGTAAGATATTCTCTCGCCTCGCACATGGTTTTGATATGGTTGTCATTGATGAGGCAGCTCAGGCCAGTGAAGTAGCAGTTCTCCCTCCTCTGTCTCTTGGTGCTGCACGGTGTGTTCTAGTTGGAGATCCTCAGCAGCTTCCTGCAACTGTTATCAGCAAAGCAGCTGGAACTTTGTTATACAGTAGAAGCCTTTTTGAGAGGTTCCAACAGGCAGGCTGTCCTACAATGCTGTTATCCGTGCAGTACCGGATGCATCCTCAAATCCGTGATTTCCCATCCCGGTTTTTCTACCAAGGACGCCTGACTGACAGCGAGAGTGTTGCTAAGTTGCCTGATGAGACATACTACAATGATCCTTTGTTGAAACCTTACATCTTCTATGATATTATGCATGGACGGGAATCTCACAGAGGTGGATCTGTCTCATATGAGAATATCCATGAGGCACAATTTTGTCTGCGGTTGTATGAGCATCTTCAGAAAACTTTGAAATCCTGTTGTGGGAACAAGGTGTCTGTTGGCATAATAACGCCATACAAACTGCAGTTGAAGTGTCTTCAGCGTGAGTTTGAGGATATTTTAAAATCTGAAGATGGTAAGGATCTGTATATCAACACAGTGGATGCATTTCAGGGCCAGGAACGGGATGTCATAATCATGTCCTGTGTTCGTGCATCAAATCATGGTGTGGGCTTCGTTGCTGACATTCGTCGCATGAATGTTGCTCTCACTCGTGCAAGGAGAGCACTCTGGGTATGGTTGTCCTTTTTTTTTTTTTTTGAATGATAACAGTTGGAAAATGCTGAATATACCACAAGTTTATATAACAAATGGGACCCATCTAATGAATTTTTTTTCTGATACTTTGTGTCTAATTACGTCACATGCATGGAACTTCTTCTACATTCCTATTTAAATAAGCACTAATATAGTTCTAGCGTGTTCCATTTTATTTCAAAATAATATCGATATAGCTTTAGTGTATATTTATGTATTATAAACACCTTTTGTACTCCTAACAGTGTACATTGATGACATTTTGATATATGTTTATTTGATTTAGTTAGCATGGGTAAATGTGATGTTGCTTCAAATTTATATTTATTTTAGTGGGTTGAATTCTTGGCAGGTAATGGGCAATGCCAGTGCTCTCATGAAGTCTGATGACTGGGCCGCATTAATTTCAGATGCAAAGGCAAGAAACTGTTTTGTGAGCATGGACTCTATTCCAAAAGACTTTTTGGTTCCAAAGGCACCTGCTTATCCACTACCTGGTAAAGCTTCTTCTAACATAAGGGGAATGAGGATGGCTGGGCAGAGAAACAGGCACTGAGATATGCTTCCATAGTCAAAGTTGAAAGCGTTGACTTTCAGAATTGAAACCAATGGTTGGAACTCTTGTATGTTTTGGAATATGTGGGAATGTCTTGAGACTATTCTTTGTGATATTTTAAGAGGTAAAGTTTGTTGGGCAATGCAAGAGAGAAAATCTGGCTTTCAGTGGTGATCCAAGGTTTTCTTCTACAGCTTGTCGAACTGTGTGCCATTCATATTCAACTACCTGTCGAGATGCCCTTCATTGATCTAAGAATGTACCATCAACTAATTTTTCCATTTGATTTGGTGGCCTGCCGTGCTTCGTTGATTCTCGAGTTGTGTGGTTGATAAAATTGTTTTGCATGTTGATATGATGGGAGGATCAGAGGAATGAAGCATGTGCCTCTTACGAGATGGTGACAGGTTTTAATTGGAGCAACATGCAACCAACGAAATAGTGGGTTGAATTGCAACGAATCAAGTTTTTCTATGGAGAGTGTCCTTTTCTTGGCTGAATTGCAATGAATCATGTTTACTGTGGAGCTTCCTTTTCTTGTTGTACATTGTGGAGGTTCCTCTTAAGCACCATGGCAAATCTAGTGTTGGTTCTCTACTTCTTGTACACATGATTTGGCTGCACCTGGTCATTTGATCCTGCAAGTTCAGACGCTTCCAAAACTTCCAGCACAAAGTGAAATCTGCTGAGTCTCCGATTTTTTGGATCTGAGTTTTTTTGTTTTTTTCAAAATTTGCTTATTATTCACTTCATAGTCATTGTGAGATCCAGATTGCTGAGTTTGGTTCTGAAAGAACTAAGCTCTACGGAACCTTTGATGGCTTGATGCCCACAACAGCTATCGCTTGTTTCTGCTTCCTCTTCCCGGGAAAGGACACACAAACTTACTGAAGGTCTTTGGGGTTTTGATCTTCACTGGTGTCAAAATGAAAGTTGATGAAATCCCATCCTCAAAAGTAGTATAGGAATTTTGTACAGTGGATAAAAAATTACAGTTAAGAATTGCAGATGCAGCTGCAATTGCCTGCCTTTTGCATGTAGATTGTTAATTCTAATAAAATCATTCTTTTTATTTACCTTTATTTCTTCATTTGTTCCACAAATGTAAATGTGGGGGTGGTATTGCATGACTTCACATTGCTTCTAAGTTTTATTCCTATTTTTGTTGATGTAGAAATGTGGAAAGACATAAGATATGAGGATTACAAGTTGTGCCAGCAAATGAAAAGCTGAGCTACCTTTTACATGACTGGCTTATGGCTTTCGTTGCGGTGAAGTATAATCACTATTGTTGCGCTGCATAAATTGCTCTTTTTAAGTTTCTTTCTTTTGTTTGATGCTTTCCCCCCACTTTGGTTCATATGCGTCCCATTGAATTGCATGGAATTTCTTCTTGTCGTTAGAGGTACATTTCTTTTCAATATGACACATTTGTATTGGACAGGTTTCCTTGTTTTGTTTTGTAATGCACAAGATTTAAATTTTTGGACGCCCTAATGCATTTCAATTTCCGTCCTATCTCATTTTGATTCCCCTCAGATAACTCTCCCCTCTCCTTGGCTATTCTCTCTGCACTCTACTGCTTTCCATCTCATGTCTGATCTCTCTATTTATGTCCATCTCAGATATGATCTCCATCTGTTCTTGTTTAAGTAGGTCATGCTTTTAACAGTCTCATTCAATAGTGTATATTTTAAAGATCTTTCAAAATTAAAACCTTAATCATGTGATCATTCTGAAGATACGTGGATGTTTGCTTTCTTATATTTGAAATTCAGGTCATGAACTAAATTTTAGGATTCAAGGTTTTGATTTCTTTCCCCTTGCCTTGGAAGGGGTACCACATTTGTGAGATCTTAGACGTTTGGTTTATTTTTTTTATTCATAGGTCTTGGGTAGTTCTCCAATCCTCATTTTGATCTGTCTTAGTGTGTAAAGATTGGTTGTCATGCTACTGCTTTTGCTACCTATTTGTTAGGTACCAAATATTGGAACACTATGAACTCCCAGAGACTCCCTTAGTTTTTGTTCTCATTGTAGGCTATCATAATTACATTACAATGAGAAATCTCAGGACCCCCTTTGAATAATGTTGCAAATTATTATTACCAGGGCGATATCAGTCTGTTTGTTCTTGTGGAAAAGAGGAGGAGGTTCTCGATTTCACATGGGAAGAGTAGAAATGTAAGAATCCTCTTTTTCGTGAGAATAGAAGTTCACAAAGCACATAATCTTCTCACTGCACAAAATGAGCTCCGTTGTCCAGGATTGAGAGGCCTGGTCCCTCGAGGGACTCTATAAACCTAGATTTGAGACTAGATGTAGACCTAGGGGTGTTCATGGACAAGGGTGAGGAGTATACAGGCCCAGTTGGACTTCTAAAACTCTAGAACTGAACTCTATCCATAACTGGCTAGCTGGAGCCCGGCTCGAGTTTGGATGATAAGGGGGAAAAAGGTCTTCTTCTAAACTGGAGTTCAACTGGTTGGATTTATTGGAGTTCAACTGGTTTGATTTATTTTTTGCTTGTGAGATGTCATGTATTTGAGTCATGTATTTTCCATCTCCCCACCTATCTCACCTCCATGATTCCAAGTTCAATGTGATCCTCTAAAAGTTGACTAATTGTCCCTACACACTCGAAATTTTAAAAAATTTCTGTAAAACTGTTCATACATGAAAGGTGTTGTCAAATTTACAACTTTGCCCATAAAATGCACAATATTCTACGACACAAGAGTCGTGCTTTTTTATTTTTACACATTTGCCTCAATCCTATTACTTTCTACTAAAGAAAGAAAGGAAAAGTTAAAAAACTAGTGGCCGTAAAAAATGGTTTGACTGCAAGTCATCTTCTTCATTTCTCTCTCTTTATCTCATTTTTTTGCAATACGTCTTATGATGAGCGAGATGGATGAACTGGATAATAAGAGATAATATTCTACGAGATTAGATTTCTACAACAAGTAGACATGATACGAAGAAAACATAGTTTCTAGATTGGCGAGTAAAGATAAATATGTGCATCTCCATTTTAGGGGAGGGGAATATCTGCGATACTAGGATATCACACATTTTAAAAACAAAATCATAATATTTTCAATGTCCTGTCTTATAATTTTTGAATTTTAATTGTTTGAGGCAAAAATTAGGTCCGAGGGCAGCTATGCAATCAAAATCTGATTTGAAATTATCGGTGATGAGTGTGAAACTGTGAATAAATAAGTGGCACTTGTTCTTTTCGCTTGCATCTTACTGTGTATGCATGTGGGTGAGGACAAAGAAATTGAACAATATATAGTTTTTTAGAAAGAAATTGAACAATTGAAATGAGATCCATAGTCATTATAATTACATATGAGGCCATTCCACCATCACTTTGAAGTTGTCGATCGTTTGACTCAAAACACATACAGGCCACGTTCATGTAGTGTTCGTAGAAGTGAAAATTTTCAAACTACCATTTTTTGCAGATTTATTTATTTTTTGCACTCCCTCATTTGATTTTTCTTTTTTCTTTTTTTTTGCGTAACCTCTAAAATTATACTGCTTTGATATTTTTCCAGTGGAAAAAGGTGTGTATTAGACATGCCTAGCCGTATTTCCACAACAAGATAATTTTGTGATTGTTGACTATTCATTTTTGCATGTGATAGAAATTGTGTATTCTGATAGAAATTGTGTATTCTATTTCCTACCTCTCCAGTTGGGAGAAATGCTCCCCAATGGGTAATGGCCTTTCCAATCCGGCTCCATGGGTCTACTTTCAATCAATGCAAGATCTTTTGCACTCTTGTCCCTCAAGATTTGACACTAGGCTTATTTAAACTCTTTTATAAATCTTTGCCCACTACTCGATTGAATCTCAAAAAGAAATCTAATGATTAACGTTAATTTCTTTTAAATCAAGATCTAAGTTGATTTTGTGGGGTTGATTTCTTCTTCTCGTGTAATTTGTCAGCAAGATGACCTAATTTACTCAATGGACCCCCAATTTATAAGGAGACACCTAAGTGGATCCCATGAGCTGCACCTGACATAAAAGCACTGAGAAGAAAATTTCCCTCCAATGGGAAATCAAAATTATCTCTATTGAAAATAATTATTCACTTTTATTTTTGCCCATAAAACATATCCTAGCAAACAATCAAATAACTGATACCATAAAGTTAAGATAGTTTTTTCTCACAGACCTACTCACAATTTTTAAGGATTTTACCCATTCAACTACCTTAAGACCTAACATTCACCCTCTAGCCATTGACATTTAACAAATTTCCACATAGTTGTTCATCCAACATTCTACGACAATGCCATGTGGCACACATCCATTATGCGTGATATCTTAGACTTGTGTGATTTTCATTATTTTCTCATTTAGTAACAACTCTTATCATAAATGTCTAAACCTTGATCATTTAGGACAAATGTTAGATTCAAGGGCAGCCGTACATTAAAAAAAAAAACCCCCTAAATCTTACTATCTTTGATAATAATTAAAAAATGGAAGACACGTGTGCCGGAGAAGCGCCTTCGTTTCGTTTCGTTTCGTAATTTCCAGTCACATCCTCTTGTAAGTTGTAATAGCATTTAAAAGTCAAAATAGATTCTGAGGGAGTTTTGAGCGGGTACTCTTCAAGATTGAAAAGCCCTCCTTCCCTCCCATGCTTACCAAAATCAAAATCCCTCCTTTTTTTTCTCTCCCAAACCCTAACATTTCAATCTTTCTTATTGCATTACATATATCCTTTCACTCAGCTTTCTGCTGCCATCTTCTTCTAACTGTGCTTTTGATCTGTATTCTCTCACCAACTAGCACACATCACATCCAGAAGGAGCCAAGCCGGAGACCCATGTAAGAAAAATCTCCAAGATCGGTTTTTTACTTTGTTTTCTTTCATCTTTTCTGTTTTTATAACTTGGGTCTTCTCGAATTAGATCCAAAACCAACATCTGTGGAAGAAAGTTAGGATTTTTGATTTTAGGGTATTGAAACACAGTGATTTCTAATGAGGAGAAACGAGCATGCATCCATGAAGGAAGCAGGTGATTCTGGAATTCTTGGGCACCGGCGAGTTTTGGGCGATGTAGCGAATTCTCTCGGAAAAAGGAGATTTCTTGAGAATGAAAGTGGGTGTGGAAAATTTGGGAATGGGGGATTAGAAGGTAAAGAAAATGTGGGTGGGGGCTTGTTTAGTTCTGGAAATGTACCACTTGGGGATGATAAAAATGTGCCTTTTGTGAAGGGGAAGCGACCGTGCCGATCTACAAACTCGGGTAATGGTGGTGATGAGTCTTCACAAGATAATGTAGCACCCGATGTTTCTGAGGTCTCCATTGAAATTAGGGAACCCCTGAGATCGTTGAACTGCAATTTGCAATTGTCAGGTGACAATCTGGTGATGTGCGAAAATGCAGAAGGCGATGGGTCTAGAGATAGTTGTAATTCTAGTGCTTGCTTACCTAGGCAATGCAATAAAGTGAGGGATTCTTCGCCTATATCAGGAGAATTCCAAGATGATAATGGGAAGAGTAGTGTGGATGTTATGGGAAATGCTGCTGTTATTGTTGATAAAAATGAGGGACATGTCATGAGTGCTCATGAGAAGAGTGACAAGGGAAAAGATGTGGCTGAACATTGGCAGCAGTTTTTCACATCAAATGCTGGTAATTTTCAGTTTGTAGGATCACAAGAAAGCAAAACAGATGCTGGGGAATGTTTGAACCAAGCGCCGTTGGATAAAATGGGTTCGACTGCATGCTTGGGGGAGTCTGGTTCTTTGGGTTGTAGCGTATTTGGCATTGAGGGATCTGGAAAGGTGCAAGTGAGTTGTTCTGGCGATCCTGGGTCTAATCCCAACGACCGCGTTGAGTCGGACAAGACTTGCTCATGCCCTTCTTGCCTGAAAGGTATGTTTTGGTTCCTTCTTTAATTGATTTGATCAGTTTTTCTTCTTTCATTTATCATCTGATCCATTTCATATGGTAAGGTGCTTATAGATGTAACTCCAATTGTAGTTCTTTTGAATACTTTGGCCGAATGAATGGTTATTCATTTCATTGTGCATTTGTGGCGGGTCAGGAATACGAAGCCACTTATACCGTTCTGCTTTTCCTCTCTTATATTAATCTTTGGGTGGAAAACTCAGGAAAATGTACTTGATGTGTGTGATTTCCAGTTTTCGGGTTGCTTCATTTGCAAGTGTTGTATAGATTCAAGGCTTAAATATTGCTACTGATTGCAATTTTAGCATGCCCAAGTGTATCCTTAGACATAAAATTTTTACATCCTTATTATTATTATTATTATTATTATTATTATTATTTTGGCCTGTCTTTCAATGAAACTGAAGAACTGTTCACTTTTTGTTTTTGCCAATAGCTGCGTATCTTTGGTCGGATCTCAACTATCAAGATGTCAGAGAGCGGCTGAATGGTAAGCATAATACATGTGATCATATGTGATCAAATTTCTGAAAATTAACAGTGTCACTTTCATACCTGTTCATCATCTCGTAAGATGTCAGTCTGTCTTACTAGTAATATTGTTGATAATTTCATGGAATTAGATGAGTTTATGATTTGATGATCAGTTATTTCTGTAGCACTGAAGAAAAGCAGGAAACAAGTGAGGCAATTGGTAGCCAGTTATAATTATAATGAGTATGGCCAAGTTGCCCATGATGGCACTGATAAAGCTGCCAAAATTGAACTTGATCTAATGCATCAGTGGCGGTCGCTCTTCCTTCATACAGAGGATGCCCTTGTTTGTGAAAACAACCGACTTGTGAGTTATTTTCTTCATCTCCATCCTCTTTTCATATTTTCTATTTGTCTTTGATTTGTATTAACTGCCTTGTGTGTCCTTTAAGACCCACAACTCAACAAAGCAAACATGCTATAACTATGTCATAATCATTTTGTTGTTTATGAGTCAATTGAACTATATTAGAATTTAACTTTTTTAGAACACCCTTTATTTTTGTTGAATGTGAAATGAATTATATGATAATCAATCCAAGAATATGTCCACTGTCCTGAAGTCTTTGGGTTGTACATGTGGGGCTCTTTTGATGATCTGGAGCAATGACTTAATGGTGTATATAAGTCCCTTTTTACTCAGACTCGGCCATGACTGAGTTGGTTCATACCAACTCGGCTGAGTAACCTCGTTCATCTCATCCCAACTCCAAGTCTCCAATCCCACCTCACCCTTCCCTCTCTCATGGATTCCAACTCCTTCCACATGACATCCAATGAAACCTCAAACCCTAAATCCCTTCTTCAACCATACTCATGATTCCATCTCTCCAATGGCCATGATTCCATCATCCTCCTATGATGGCATCTCTTCCATCATGGGACTCCCATGACTTCCTAGTTCCTCTTCTTTTAAGGAAAACCCATCTCCTGAATCCAAATAATACAATCCATACCCCAATAATAAGAACCCGTTTCCCTTTCTCCTTCACCATTTTCTGCATAAAAAGGAAAAAATGGGGTCATGACTTGATGCTACCGAGTTGGACCCAACTCAACCGCTACTGAGTTAGAGGCTGAGTCTGAGTTTTAAAACCCTGATGTGGGTAGACCATACCTTCAAAAATATGCTGCTAGCTTACATCCATGACCTGCAAATTGATGGTTACGAAAGAAATACAACAGTTCACATGGAATGTGAAAAAGGCCAAGCATTAAGTGGCTAAAGATAGTTCATCATTTAAAAAAAAATTTATTTCTTTTCCTTTTTGGGCTATTGTTTTCAACCAAATTGTGATTCATAATATCAATGTTCTGAGTCATTGAACACTGGTTCCGTATGTGACAACTTGAGCCTTAAATAGACTGTGCAAGTGATTGGCTGAAGGATCATTTAGTTTCTTTGCAATATAGGACTGTGCATGAAATCATACATTTTTCCCCTTATGTCATGCAAATGGTGATCAAATATTTCCTTTTTCACATGGAAGCAATCCGATCTTCTCAAGCTGAAAATTTTGAAGGACAACTGCGAGAGGGATTTGGAGATGACTAAAGGTGCGCCTTAAGATATAATAGAAGATGCTTCTATTGACATCAGAACATGCTGATGTTGATTTTTTTTTCTTTAATTTTATTGTGACATGTTGGTCAGAAACAATTTATTATTTGTTGTCACTAAGGTTATGGTTCGTTGTCACCAATATTTTATGTTGTACTGGGAGGATTTTGTCGCTGTAACTTGAGAAGGGAGCACTTAGGGAAGTGGATTATATGGTTTTCTGTAGATGCAATCATACTTACTGACTAATCTACCAAGGGTGCATTTTGATGTACTCTGAATACTAAGTAGTTAGATTTTTCTCGCAAGGATGGTGTCTTTTTTTATTTTTCCTGCTGTTGTGTTGGTGTACAAGTTGAGAATCACATGGGTTGAATTTTTTTTCTCTTTTTTCCCTTTTCTACAGAATCATTGTCAATTGTGTTGCCTATGTTGATTAAAAAATATCTAAAAACACATGTTATTCTTAAATTTTGTTGCTGAGTTCTGCCGCGAACACATGGGAAACAAATTTCCATCCTCTGCTTCTATGTCCAAATTTCAAACCGATGGTCATTTGGGTACACACCAAGACACTTCAAATATGTATGTGAAGTTATAAAATACTGATAAACATGTGAAATAACAACACTTTTTAGCAAAATAATAATTAAGGAGCTATTGATGAATATTTTGTGAAGGTAAGGCTGCGTATATCTTGTCCTCTCCAAACCCTGCTATGCGGGAACCTCGTGCACTGGCCGCGCTTTTTTTTTATTTTTATTGATGAATATTTTGTAATAAGGTTAAGCTCTCTTCTGGAGTTTGCTATTTTTGTTCTCTTCATCTATGATGCCCAGATCTGGATATGGGTACAGACCCAGGCATGCAGAGTGGGGATGTTACCATGCAATTTTGGAAGTCTTGGATGCTGATATGGATACGGCTCTCCCTTTTTATTTCCTTAGAACACTTTTGAATTAATGGAAGATTACCATTGTTTAAGTTCCTTTCCTACACATATTTGTTGAGAAGTAAGAAAATTAAAGGAATATATGAAATAATGGGGTTGGTAGCCAAAATTGTATTGGTTCAGTATTGATATGACTTTTGTATAGTCTGATACATACACAATTATCCGGGTATCAAAAATCTTCATGCACACGTCAGTATACTCTTCATTGCAAAATTTTCATGAGATACCAACAATTTTATTTGAATTTCAAGTGTGCAGTTCTTAAAATTCTTGATCATCTTATTGGTGGCCATCAATGAAGAATAGCTGTAACATCATGTATATCTGGATCTGCATCTTTGTGGATTCTTTATATCCATGGCACTGTGCACAGTGCAGGCTATGTCGTGGCCATCTTAATCATAAAAAAACAAGGTATAAAGCATGTATAACAGCCTCAAGGTTTAATGGTAACCAGTATCGAATGAAATATTAATTTTTAACAGAGACCACTGCCCTCCAATACCACTGTGCATCAGGAACACCCAATATTTTTAACCAAGTTGTGCAGTTTCATGATCTGTTAATGCTGAACCTACTTTCCCCATCCTATTGATGATCAATCTACAGTTATAATTTTTTCCATATTGAGTTTCCATTTTCCAATGCTCTTTACTGTAGTGAACGGGCTCTTCAGGAAATGCCTCAAGGTTTAATTGTAACCAGGATCCAATGATATATTAATTTAAAACAGAGACCACTGCCCTCCAATACAATTATGCATCAGCACCACCCAATATTTTTAACAATGCTGTGCGGTTTCATGATCTGTTAATGCTGAACCTGCTTTCCCAGTCCTAGTGATGATCAATCTACAGTTATAATTTGTTCCATATTGAGTTTCCATTTTCCAATGCTCTTCACTGTAGTGAAGTGGTTCTTCAGGAAAAGTCTGTCCTTCACAACATGGAGATGTTGGGCTTTTGTGCTTCTATATTCTACATATTACTCAGTCCTATATTTGTGATTGTTGCTTACAAGTTGAATTTACCATTATTTTTCCAAAGCACAAATGTCAATCTTGTGAGACCTTTGCCCAATCTGCAGCTGTGGAGAATGTGTCATTACTTTCTTGAGTAAAAAGGTAAGTCTCAACTCCCATGTTGCATTCCCTACAGAATTTTAGTCTCCTTTTTTTCTCGCTTGAGGATGGTAACTACTCAAGTTTCACATCTTTCTGCAAAATGTATCTATTGCGTGTATAGGCCTTGCATGTAAGATATCTAGATATCCGTTGGCAGTAGAGACATCAATGAAGCACCACTGATCTTGATTGATGATGACTCATTAAGTTCTTGTGTTTTGGCAAAATGTGTCCACTATGTGTTGTAGCCTATAGGCCAGCACATATGAGACATCTAAATATACCTTTATGCAGGAGAGGAGCTAAGGCACTTTTGATCTTGATGGCATATGATGGATAGATAGGATGGATGTGAGAAGGGATGCAACATATGACCAATTTCTTTCTCAGTATTGGCATTATAAGACGAGAAGGTGGAAAGGTGCATGTTTTCTTAATGAACACGTTTCTTACGATCAGCTGAAGCTGTTGGCACTTGAGGTCCTTGAGTGATGCACTGGTGAAGCAATGTCATATGCTGAATTATTGAGGCATGAGGATAGAACTTGAGGGTATTGATAGTTTAAGAGAGAACAAATGTGCATGGATGGTGGAGTGGTATTATCACGGTATTGTGGCTGCAGGGTGAAAAATCTGTGAAAACATATTGAAGGTTTAGATTTGAATGAAGTGAATTATGTACTTGAAAAGCTAGTGACAGGGTGATGAATTGAAGATGACATGAGATCACAGAGCTTGCTTGAGGCAACAATGCGGTCTATCAATCCTAAGATGGCCTTTGAGAGTTGTCATTGAAGAAATATGATACTTAAAAACCTACTCAATCTTGGGGTGATGGATTTAAGCTAGAACTGTCATGTTTCTTTGTAGAATGGGTTAAAGATGCATGTAGAAATTGGAAAAGAATGAACAACAAAGTTGGCAAGAAAATTTTGAAAAGGATTCTCTTATACATAGACTAGCATGGAATATTCTCCTCGCCCATTCTTGCGTGCATTTTTGTTATCTTTTGTATTTCTGGCATGTGCAACATTATTTTACTAGGTTACATGATTTTACTTGATTCTTCCATCGTCTCATAGAAAAGCAAGAGCAATAAGCTGTCAATCTAATTTTCTAACACGTGTGCTTCCCTGGATACCATTTTCAGTTCCATCACATCCAACATCTTTATATGTTGTTAATTTGGGAGCAATGAAGGTTTCCTCAACATTTTTCTTTCAGCAGGTGGCTATTTATTGAGATGTTCTGCCGGTTTAGTTTGTTGCATACCTCCTTATATGAACCTAGTTACCAGAAGCACTGGAAGTCAGTTACAATAACTATGAATAGAAAACAAGTTCAACTGTTATCTATTTGAGTCGTTTTAAGCAAATATCATCTATTTTGTTTGGTATATTCTAGAATGACTTGTTGACTAAGTTATACACAAAGCATCTTCTTAAAGCCTCTCTCTCTCTCTCTCTCTCTCTCTCTCTCTCTCTCTAAAATATTTTAGATGCAAAAGATTGACCATTGCAATGTCAAGGACCAATTCCTTTTGCTGTTAAAAGGATAGGATTTGCTCTGTGTTGGCACCTACTCTGTTCATACATGCCACACACTCTGGCTCAAAGTTTGCGTTCCTGATATCCAATTTGTTCTTGCATCACTTTAAGTGTATTATTGTTGGGCTGTCCATGTCTAGCTGTTGCGGATCCTAAACAACATTTTAATGCTTGTAGCAACTTTCCATTTGAGATTATGTTTGTGAGATGCATAATTAATGTGTGGCCACAACTGATCCGGTACCACAAGGATGTTTACTTTTGCTGTTTTATTCATAGGAGATACAGTTAGGACCTCTTCACTAAATAGAAGGGGGTTTATGAATGCTAGTTTGAAATGTTGGTAATTTAGAGTTCTGGGTCTTTTTTAGGACCAGCTTTTTTGCTGCATTGTATTGGATGTCTAACAACGACAAACAGAGCTGATTTTTGGCAATTGATCCTCAACCCCATTCTATAACTTGTGTTAGTGGGGCTGGTGCTCCAATTGCTGCTGTCCCATTGTTTTCATGGTTATTGGTCATGCAGACAAGTATATGTCGATAGAAAGTGTTCATCCTGTGGGACAGTGAATTGGTCGTTACTCATTACAAAACTCATTGATCAAGTGATTCCAACCTTTCATTTGATGGGTTTCTTAGATAAAAAGGGTATGTCAAAAAGAAATCAGTAAGTAATGCCTTTCTTACAACATTTGTTTTGTTCATACCGTTTTAGAGGGATGGTAAGGATGCTCCAATCAGTGTTCATGGGCTGTTGCCCCTCTGAGGCAGATCCTTGTAAGACTTAAAAAACTCTGATAGTCTAGCTACAGAATATCTAACTGGACCAGATTCTAGGTTCTGCATAATTAATTCCTAGCTTTTGGGAGGGCACAGGTTTTATCTCACTGGAATCACTAATGCTTCCCGTGGAAGGAGTGGAACTCCAAAACGGCTACAAAATGGTGGCCGCATATTGAATGCCTTGAGCCATTCAAAGTAAATGCCCTTCCCTTTGGCGGGATATATCCTTTTTTTTTTAATTTTTTGATGGAAAACTTCAATAAAATGTTAACAAGAATGGGCATTGGATTAATTATTTGGTTCATTCAAGATTAAAATGCTTAGGATTGTGTGAATTGCATTGGTAATTATGTGTTCAATCTTAGAGTGGGATCAACTTCTTTTGGAGTAATAGTTTGGGACATTCTCAAACAAGGAGAGGACATTCATTTTTAAAGGTTTAGATGTTCAACAAGTTTTATAGGGAATTTTGTTTGGAGAAATAGAATTTATTTAGCCAACTTCAACATGATTGGGTTAAGGAAAGCCGACTTCAACATGGTTGGGTTAAGGTTTTGATGATGATGATGAAATTGTTACACTCAGCAAATTCTGTACTGCATTTATTGGGGATGAGGAACAGAGAAAACATTTCCATATGAGGCAAACATTATTTCCATGGTTGATGCACACAACTTTTTTACAAGAAAAAGCTTTCCTTTATAATTCCAGACTTTACACTACTCAGGATAAAAGCCTTTCCAATAAGAGCTATAAAAAAAGGTCAACATAAGCTGGGGGCTTTTTCCTGTGCATACGTCTCTCATGGACTTTTTGTGCACACTCTTTTGTGGAGCTCACTGTGAACCCCACCAAGGGATGAGACTGGGGGGGTTGGAAAGATCTATGTGAAAGCACCTTACATATCAAATTTGGTCTCAATCACATATTCCTAACCCCTTCATCCATGGCTCACAAATTCATTCCGTTCAAATTGGTGTATAGTTGATCCAACGGTCCAATAAATTCGGATTGACCGAAAGTTGGGGTGAGTTGCTATCATGGGGTCCCATGTGTGTTGTAAGGTTTGGATTGAATGATAGATGGGCCTCACCTAGAGTTCTCACGAAAAAAATGATGAACGACGGATGCGTATGAAGATTCTCCTATAAGCTGATGTTACACAAATGTGCCTAACTAATTTAGACCTCCTTACATGGAATATTACGTACATATGCTTTTGGAATTAAAAATATTGTGTGTACGTTTAATAATTCAGCTGTAGTAAGTCTCTAAATGGAACTTCGACTAGCTGGTTACCGGAAGCCTGGTTCAAAATTATACGCACACGTTCACGCTGGCTCAATGGTTCCGACTACCCCAACCACGTTTTGTTCTCTCTCTCTCTCTCTCTCTCTCTCTTAAATTCTGAATGGTCTTGATTCAATGTACCCCTAAAAATCAGTGCTGAGGAAAATGGCAAATTCTAATTCGAATTTTTATTACTGTACAACTTGGCCCAATGATCATTACAGATCTCAGAGGAAACGCTTGTCCCTGATGTGATGATAATTGAACCAATAACCGATACTTGTGTGATTTAGA
This sequence comes from Sextonia rubra, assembly GCA_037013555.1. Lineage (NCBI taxonomy): Eukaryota > Viridiplantae > Streptophyta > Magnoliopsida > Laurales > Lauraceae > Sextonia > Sextonia rubra. The sequence continues at coordinate 57,068,211 of JASUAD010000008.1, read as the reverse complement.
TCATTTTACCCTTTTGACCTTTCTACTTTCGCATGCATCCAAGTGGATCCCACTGTGAAAAGCGTACAGATTCTCTGTTGGAGATATTTTATGGGGCCGCGTACAGATCATCTTGACCATTCAAGGTAGATATCACCCCTTCCCTTCACATATCTAATTTTCAACTCAAAAGGAGTTGCTCTCACTGCATGATAAGGCACCATGATGAAAATGTAATTAACAGCACATCAAAACGATTCCACATCAATGCTTAGTCACTTTGTCATGGTGCTCAATTGCACAGTAGGACTCAGGATATTATTATTATTATTATTTTTTTTTTGAGCTGAAACTTGAACATATATTAGTGGAGAGGATGATATGCATCTAGGGTTTAAAAAAAAACAAAAAGTTAAACCATTAAAAAAAAGACATTCACCATGCACTCCCTCCTAAATTTCGCAAATTCACTAAATAGGATTAGACCTCATCATTTGATTGATTAGTCCTAAAACACATGAATAGAATGTCGTTTCAAATATATTTTTAGGGATCAGTCTTAGAATAAAAATTTTGATGGAAAAGTGCAATACCGCTTCCTCATAAAGACATGGAGCTCTATAGTGAATTTAGATCGATGCCACAATCATGATAGAGCCTGAAAGATTCAAAGAGGGTACACTGCTTTATGACTTTGGGATGAACGCATGAAAAAAAATCTTTGTGACTACTTTAAAAAATAATAATTAAGAGGGGTATAAGAAAAACATTGGGCTCCACTAAGCTAGGCTGACTATATTTTCATGCGCCTGACTCCATGGATCATCGGGGTGCAAAAAGGGACCTTCACACTCACTCATCAAAAATATAATAAGTATAAAATTACAATAATAGTAGCCACACTCTCCATCTCATAACTCATCTCCCAACTATTTTATGTGGCAGTCTTAACTTCATTTATTTTATTTTAACACTGTAGAGATGAGGAAGAGAAAAAGTAACATATAAGACAGTGGTGAGATAAATTGTAAGATGAGGAGTGTGGCTAATATGACTCATAAAATTATTCAACCGCTCCTGCTCCCTTCGCTCCCGACGCTTGTTTCCTTAAATGACGACATTACCCCTACCTAATGTCTTCCTCCCCAAGGCATTTTTGTTTATATTAAACAAAGTTTGAGTGATTTCTAACTCTAAAAACCAACTGCACACACCACTCATCTCGGGTTTTACATCGCTTTGCAGCTCCTCCTCTTCTTTCCTTCGGCTGGTGCAGCTACATTGCTAACTGCCACTCTCTCTCTCTCTCTCTCGCTCTCTGGTAATCTGTTTATCTTTTCATGCTTTCTTTCAAACTTCAATCTTATACTGCCTCCTCCTTTACTTTCAGTGGAACTCACGCGTCGACCTTATTCTTTAGTTTTCTATTTCATTTTTGTTTTTTTTTTATCTAGTTATTGGTTCTGATGTTATTGTTAAGAGCCTATGGTCCGATCTAGTGGTTGATCTTGATTCTTCATCTTGTTATTTAAGAGTTTTTCTTTATTGCGTTGATAGAAAAAATTTTATCATGTGCCTTTTTGTTGTTAGTTAATTAGTTAATTAATTTTAGTAATAGGGTCCATGTTTGTGAGATCCAAATGGTTGATCTGAGGGAACATGGGGGGGTTGCGTTTGCTAAAAATGTCCAATCAGGATGGAATAGCATAAACTATTTGATTGTTGTACCTTTGCCTTCCCTGTTGGATATCAATCTTGGGTTTGGTTTTCTGCCATCATTCTCTTTTGAAGTCCTTTGTTTTTTATTTTTTTTTAGTTTGGGACTCTGATCTAGTCGCCATCGAAGCCACAAAGACCATCTAGTTGGTTCGATTCGATTCTGCCAATAATCTCCAAGTACATAATAGGAACTGCGAATGAGGGATCTGTTAAGTTTCTTTTTGACAGTCGTAGATTTCCATGGATTATACTTTGTAATTATGCTCAGCACCATGAGCTAGCTGATCGATGTTCTCTATGCATGACAATGAATGACACATTATTCAAAGAACTCAACAAACAATGATTTAAATGTTGAGCTCTCTGTCCTGGGGTTGTTGCTTCATTACTGTGATTATAAAGCAGACATGCATGTCTGCAGGTGAGAAGGAAGTTTCCCACTATTGCTGACAGGGCTGCTATTTTGGTCCATGGCAGGCAATTCGAAATGTCAGCAATTCAACACTACTGTCTTCATAAATTGGTTTTCTTGTTGAGATGGCCGAGTTGGTCTAAGGCGCCAGATTAAGGCTCTGGTCCGAAAGGGTGTGGGTTCAAATCCCACTCTCAACAAATGAACCTCCCTATCATCTTCACAATGACGCTTGTGTGATTTATGGATATCACTGAAAATGGTTTGACCAGATCACTTGTTATGCATTGCCCCTCTTTTTTCATTTATCGTATTTTGTCTTATTTTCCTCATATACATTACTTTTAAAATAGGTATTGTTATATCTTCAAAAAAATTTTTATGCCTTTTACATGGTACCATGAAGAAAATTCTGATGTTAGGAGTTTCTAGGAATGTAGATGAGAAATGCCTACTTGAACTTAATGGTGTACATGACTTAGTTAAATAAATGTAGTTGTTAGTTTTGTTAGTTGTTAAACTAGTTTGCTTCTGATTTTCTCCTATCTTTCTTTGATTGATTATGTCAATTTGAATACAAGAAGTTACCAAGGGAATATTGCTATACAATCACCAAGAAAAGAAAGTCAGCTTTCTGCTATTATATATTGGCTGTTGACCAGGGATTGAACCATGGTGAATGGGGCTTGTCACTTGTGTATTCTAAGTTGGTGTCCTTCAATGGGCATGGCCCATTAATAAGATTAGATGGTTCCAAGCCTTGTCAAGGCTGCCTTGTGTTATAAAGTATCTATGATCGTTACATTTTCCATTTTTTCATTGTATCTTTTTTCTTTGACTTCTTATATTTCTTCTTTGACCTCCTATGATGTTTTCTGGTTTTCCTCTTATGGAATGAATTCACTCATCCATTTGGCCTACTTTAGAGAAAAGAAAAAAAAATGCTTGTTTCTGTATTCTGAAGTTCGGACTAGAGTAGACACAAATTATTGACTATCCATATAGAAAGTTTGGTCCTAGCAAAGCTCTAGTGCCCTTCATTCTGTTTACCTATATATGTAATTACCTGCAACTTTGTTTATCTGAAATTGGTTAACTGGTAACTCTCTTTATCCTAATGCATGGATCTAAACACCCGAGCTCACTACCCACATGATATTGTCTGCTTTGGCTCATGGGATTTTAACCCAATATTGCTGCACGGTTTTAGAAGGAGTCATGTGGGGTTAAGGTCAAGGCTGCACTTATGTACTAGGATCAGGACTTAAATATTTCTGATGTGGGACTTGAACAAAGTCTTATGATGATTACCGAAGCATTCCACCCTTGTCCTTGGGGATTCCCCCTATCTTGGCTCATAGGAGCACTTTACATGGTCTTGCCTCAAGGGATTATCCAGGTGGATTGGGGTCTCACAATGGACTTGCAGTTACATGTAATTGTGTTATCTTTCCGTCGGTTTACTGATTAACCGAACAAGCTCTTGGCATCATTAAAAGTACTACTAAACTATACTGAGTTTTGACATATTTTTGGAACTGAATTGGTTAATTCTTGATAGAGTTTTTCTTTTTTTTGTCAAATCTTTCAGTGAGTAATATGCTGTTTAGTAAAGAATGTTCCATTATTGGCACCACCTGTTTGCAAGTAATGTCAATAGAGTGAATTTTGGAACAGAAATACCGAATGCAGACTATTTCTCATTGATGTTGAGATGGTGGTGATTGTAATATTGACTTTGATTTTGTCAACTCTTCTTCATGTGTAGCTTTTAGTGTGACGCTGGAATGGGTAAAGAAAAGGTTCACATTAGCATTGTGGTCATCGGCCATGTTGACTCTGGGAAGTCGACAACCACCGGGCATCTCATTTACAAGCTAGGTGGCATAGACAAGCGTGTAATTGAAAGGTTTGAGAAGGAAGCTGCTGAGATGAACAAGAGGTCATTCAAGTATGCATGGGTGCTTGACAAGCTGAAGGCTGAGCGTGAGCGTGGCATCACCATTGACATTGCCCTGTGGAAGTTTGAGACTACTAAATACTACTGCACTGTTATTGATGCCCCTGGACATCGTGATTTCATTAAAAACATGATCACAGGAACATCCCAGGCTGACTGTGCTGTCCTCATTATCGACTCCACCACTGGTGGATTTGAAGCTGGAATATCAAAGGATGGTCAGACCAGGGAGCATGCATTGCTTGCCTTTACACTGGGTGTTAAACAGATGATTTGCTGCTGTAACAAGGTAAAACAGTTTTCCCTGGGAAATTCCATGTTTTGTTTAATATTCATGTTCATCTTGATAGAGTTATGATATTGCTTTACTTTCTTTTCTCTTTCTAAAGAAACTGTTTGGATGTGGCATAGGGGATTAATTGTGGATATACAATTTTCACTTATGGCTGTCTAGTTGCGACTTGAACAAGAAACAATTTTTTGAAAATTTTATTAGTTTTTTTTTTAATTACATTCAGATCTTTGAGAAACAGATCCATTAGTTTTCATTGCCAACAGCGCATTCATCAAACAGAGTGCTCTTTGCATCCCACTGCTCCTTGGTTAATGAAGTACTAATTATTATTTTTTTTGGAGTTTATTTGAATTTATTATATTATTTTTATCATTTTATTGGTTGACAGTTCAAAGACTCCCTTTTATTAAGTTGATTGAGGTTTGGTGGTGGTTCAATTTGTCAACAAACAGATGGATGCTACTACCCCCAAGTATTCCAAGGCAAGGTATGATGAAATTGTAAAGGAGGTCTCCTCGTACCTCAAGAAAGTCGGCTACAACCCAGATAAGATCCCATTTGTTCCAATATCTGGTTTTGAGGGAGACAACATGATTGAGAGATCTACGAACCTGGACTGGTACAAGGGCCCAACACTCCTTGAGGCTCTTGACATGATCCATGAGCCGAAGCGTCCCTCAGACAAGCCACTTCGTCTCCCCTTGCAGGATGTCTACAAGATTGGTGGCATCGGAACTGTTCCCGTTGGCCGTGTCGAGACTGGAATTCTCAAACCTGGTGTAGTTGTTACCTTCGGCCCCACTGGCCTCACCACCGAGGTGAAGTCGGTTGAAATGCACCATGAGGCTCTCCAGGAGGCTCTACCTGGAGATAACGTTGGTTTTAATGTCAAGAATGTTGCTGTCAAGGATCTGAAGCGTGGATTTGTTGCCTCAAATTCCAAGGACGACCCAGCAAAGGAGGCTGCTAACTTCACTTCCCAGGTCATTATCATGAATCACCCTGGGCAGATTGGAAATGGTTATGCTCCTGTTCTTGATTGCCATACTTCACACATAGCTGTTAAATTCGCGGAAATCTTGACCAAGATTGATAGGCGATCAGGTAAGGAACTTGAGAAGGAGCCCAAGTTCTTGAAGAATGGTGATGCTGGTTTTGTGAAGATGATTCCGACCAAGCCTATGGTAGTGGAGACCTTCTCAGAGTACCCTCCTCTGGGTCGCTTTGCTGTCAGGGACATGAGGCAGACTGTTGCTGTTGGTGTCATAAAAAGTGTTGAGAAGAAGGATCCTAGTGGTGCTAAGATAACCAAGTCGGCAGCAAAGAAGAAGTGAATCGAGTCAGTCAAATCCGGTGTCATTCATAGTGTGGCTTTCTGTTCCTGTGGTTCTGAGTCGACTGGGGCAGTATACAGTGTTTGGATGCAGAACTGGGTGCTTGACCGTCGGTGGCGGAGGTAAGTGTCTTTTTTTGCTTTAGTGTCAAGGGTCGTATAACTGTCACTGCCTTTTATTTCTATTCTTTTCAATAGCATCTTGCTTGGACTCTTTCTGTTTCTTGTTGTGATCTTGTCGGAGTTAATAGTTTGAACTGAGTTAAAAATAAATAAATTATATTAATAGTCTGTCTGAGGTTTTCATTCTTTTTTCTTTTTTAATTTTTATGGGGGGATGGTGGTTGAGGAGTGTTGTTTATTCCCTGCTGTTGCATGAGAGTTGTGGGACTTGCTAATGTTGTCTGATTTTACCTGTTTAGTGGTTTTTTAATTTTATGTTTTGAGCCATGTTCATTTGTTTGTCATTTGTGATTGAGAAGAGATTGTAGTCACCCTGCCATTAGATGACAGTTTTATTTGCCATAATTTGTGGAGTGCACCGAGCTAAAATCTGCCCCTCCATAAATTCGTTGTTCCATTCTTGCTGGAAATTTCTAATTTGAGTATGTCATGCACTGTTTCGTTCTTGCCAAAATTCCTGATTAGAAGAATTATGTAAATTCCTTATTTTTTGTAACTGTTAGAATTCGTGATTGGAATGAGACTTGTGTTTAGTGTGTGTGTCCCACTTAATCATAAAATGCATGGTGCACCTTTTAGAGATCAATAATAGAAATGTGGTGCGGAGGATCCCTATTTGACTATCAATTTCAGGACATGAAGTCATGGACGTCTCTAGTAGTGGAATATGTTTGCCTGCTCTGCATTTGGAGTCCAGCTTCATGGGTTCCACTTGGTCACCCTTTTTTATCAGGGCAGCCCCTTTGAGAATCTTTTCAATCTCATAATCTGGAACCTTTAATCACTGTCCCCTTGGGTCTCAAGAATACCTATGGTTAGGAGTTAAGACACCATTAAAATTTCATGGTTTTCAAATCAGGAGCCAAGTGAATCTTGGCGGGGCTGATTTTTTCAGAAAGGAGATCTTTCTGTCTTGCTCTCAATGTTGGGCTCTACGACCTGGAGGATTGCATGCAAGAAATATGCACTCTGGAGGAGAGCATTCTCCCTCGTGTAGTAGTGATATCTCAGTGTTGTCTACCTACTTTTGACCTTTGTGAGGCCCGCCTCTGCCTGGTCTGGGCGGCTCAAATTTCTTTAATTGTAGTGATATACAACATTGGATTATTCATTATATATAGCTAGGAAGCATGTTATTGTCATGGTTGATGCATATGAGGTGAGGAAGATGAGCGGATTGGATTAGGGAGGAGCGGGACCCACTCAATTGTAGTTGCATCATCCTCTACTATCATCTTAAGGCCACCAATTGATAAAGCAACAGTATTTTTGTATGGATCATACAGTTCAATCCTACTCATTGGGCATTGGATTAATGTCCATGCTACACATTTGTTCAAATTTTGAGAACTATTTGACCATTGGAGAGCATCGAAGTTGTATAAATCCTAGCTTTTTGGAAGTCATGGTTCTGAATTCGATTCTGGATCTCCGATTGCAGCTATAACAAGAGTGCATGCAGGGTAAGTCCATCATGGGAACATCAGAGAGATAATTTGGACCATTCATAACGAATCAAATCCTCTCTAACAACGTCCTCAAAATTCACTTTTATAGGAATATGCCCCCCTGGAAATCATGACTTTGTGTTGATGTGATTGAATCTCATTGCTGTTATGTGCTCAATCATACGGCGAGACCAACTTTCATTGTGATATTTCCCTGGAGGGGCTGAGATTCAATATGAACAATTCAGATTATCGTCATATGAGCCCCATGATAGAGTTTTGAACATATATTACATGATTCCCGAGTAATAGTTTTGATAATAACCTGCTGAAGTTGTATGAAAGATTCAAAATCGTTGAAGATCCCAATGAGTGCTAAACTTCCAATCACAAATGGAGATTGTTTTCCATCTTTTCACTTCTGCTCCCAACTTCCATAAAGATATTACTCATTTCCCAAATATTACAATTCCCTTGACATGGGTCATGTTATTCACATCAAGCAACAACGTTTTCTCTCCTTTGATCTTTTCTTTCCTAATTCACTCTATTGCAATTTTTGCTATTTTATAAACTATTGTGTTGATTGCCAAATCTCAAGATCGTACAGCATTGTATGTTAGATTAGGTAGCCATAGCTAGCCTGAATAATCCATCACTCACTCACGCAGCATAACATCTTACAGCATAAGATTAACATATAGAAGCAGAGTCTGAGGAACAATACCGAATTACAGATTCTCTCCATGCTGTTGCTTCTGGTGTGATTGCGACCTAGTTGTCTGCTTGTAATGGACTATATGTAGTGTGCCCAAAATTAAGAGAGAATATTTACTTCATTAATCGATAGTGACTGGATCATTTTCTCTACATCATGCAACGGCTAGGCAGATGTGACCTGCCAATTCTCATTGGCTATCTTCGACGTTGGTATCTTTTATCATGCGTTCATATTGCACACCTATCCCTGTCTTGGTTTAAGCAAGGGGTTGAGATTGCTTTCTTAGGCAGGTGTCCTACACCATGGTGCACAGCTAACACATTTTGCATCTGAAGCAATCATAGCAAGTGCATTTGTGAAAATTGAAATTTGCACTGCTAAACAAGTCACTGGCCTATTTATTTATGAAAATTGTTTAGTACTAGGTAGAAAATTGGCAGCGTTGCATGAAGATAGTAATTCTGCCTACAACATCAAAATAACTCCCTGGGCTTGTATTTTCCCATGGAATTCTGATGTCCACAAATCCACATGTCAAAAGATTTTATTAGAAACATGGGTTTTTCTAAAAAAATATGCCAAATAATCAAAATTACTTGTTGAAACTACATTTTTATGGCTTAAAAAAAAACCTTAGAATCCTCGTGTTCTCTCTCTCTCCTCTCTCTACATTTATAGGGAAGGATGAAGATAATATAGATAATCGAGGACTAATTCCATTCCTATCAAGGCTCGTTGGTTAAATATATAATATTTACAATATGGATCCTCCAAAATTATTTTCAACTCAGTCCTAACCATTTTACCACCACATGGGCCCCATGATAAATCTAACCCCATGCAACCCCCTTGTTCCTCAGTCTTTAAAGGACTTTATGAATTAGCACTCACTCTAATTTGATACTAATCTAAATTATGCCATCATTTGATTAAATTTTATAAAAAAAAATTTGGCAAAACAGTTCATAAAAGATGTAGCTTATGATATGGTTAGACTTTAAGGCCTCTAGACCGGTGGCAGTGATAATCTGATTGAGATGATTTTTGCCCTTAGATTTACATGAGACCTTGGCATGCATCTAAGTAGCCGACAGGGGGTTTAGAATTTTACTTCTCATGCAATGCATGAGGGATAACTGATACTGTGGAGCTCAAATAAGTGTTCGCTACAATTCAGATTCAATGAATACCATAGAGTCAATACATTAAGGCTTAATAATCAAAGGTGAAAAGGCAAAGCAATAAAAAAAAATTCAATGTAAAATCCAAATGTATATATAATACATTTAGAATTAGGGTGAAATTGGTTTAGATGTCAATCCACAGGGGGGTTTCAGAGGTGGACATGGTCGAATCTGAAATGAAATTGGCAGCTATGCGTGAGTGTCAAAGTTCGTCATCATCATCATCAAAGCAGTGGGTGTTAAGGAATGAAAGCCTTGGTGCTCACAAGAGCCGTTGTTCATTCTGAATGGGTGAAGTGCCCCCATGGTATCGGTTGTCCAAAGCCAATTGAAATTCATCTTCATACCCTTCTTCTTCTTTAGTACATACCCACACACACCCTAATCCAAACCACTTAGCCATCAGTGCTACAATAGTCTAATTGTTTCCGTAGAGAGGAAGGTGCCTCACTGCCAAGCTACTAGTGGATTGGCTAGAGAAGCATTTCAAAAGTTCTAAAAAGTGAGAACTCGGGGTTGTCCAGTTGGTTGGGTCCCCCATTTCTCAGCCAACTACCCTAGGTGTAATCATTAAGTTCCCTTGTTGCATTGGCAGCGTTCTTTCCGTGGGAGCAAGCTTTTCTCCCCATGGCTAAGTCTTTCATGGGTTATGACCTCTTGGTTGGGTAAAAAAAAAAAAAAGGCTTTATAAAGTGAGAGGTTGTGAGTCATTGTACGAGCCCTACATTTTGTACTCTTTCAAACTTTCTTATTATCATTTTTGTATGTGATGGTAGTCAAGCCCTAATAGAACATGCATTTTCCATGCCGTTTTCCTTCTTATAAGCACTTTATTATTTCTTACATTATATTATCATCCCCCAATGTCTCACTACGGTGAGGATGATTGCAATCACCAGCTTTTATTTAACTTTGAATATTATTCTGCTCCCACACGGGTAACATGTGATGAGAATGGCATATCTTGTTTGAGAAAAAAGAATTCCGAAATTGAGATAATGGTTCTCGGATAGTGGTGGTCACAGCAATCATTGAGATTTCTTTTGAATTTCTTTCAAAGGCAATATAAAAAGACAAGGCAGATAATGCTTTCTTTTTTCCTTCTTTTTTAAAGAAAAGTAGATTTCAAAGGAGAAGGAGAGATAATGCTTCAAGAGAGTGGTAAGGATTTCAGTTTGTTTATTCCTTTCTATTTATTATTTGGGAATTGTCCCATCTGTTCAATAATAGAGAGTGTGGCCCATGTCCAACTAGCATCGTTATCATATGGCCATGGTCCTTGCCTTTCTGATATTTCTACAAGCTACGACTTGTCTTGATCCAATGTTTGTTTGTAGGATACCACTAGCAAACTTACTGCCAATCCCACCATTGAACTCAGAAGGTGTGGACTACATTGAGATTCATTGGGCCCTGGTTGATAATTAGCACGAGGGAACCCATGGTTCTACTAATGATTTTGCATACCACAGTCTGAAGTCCATGCCTAAAAAATGCAGAACTGGAGATAGATTCAATGTAGGTTTTTTCTTTAACCAGCAGAGGTGGTTGGATTCTTGAGAGACCAATTGATGTGTATTGTAATATTGATATACGTTGTTACACAGTTCTCTATCAACTTAAGTTTTTAAAGTAAGTAGTCTTCAGCATGATATCAAAGTGGGAGATTGAATGTTTGAATTGTACATTGAATATTTGTATTGTAATATTGATATACCTTATTACACTATTCTCCTTTAAGGAAAAATGATAATTAATGGATATGAAGAAGTACAACCTATCTAAGAATTTGCTCAACTAAAATAATGAGGCAAGATACATGAAGTTGATTTTTGCCTTAGGGCCTGTTTTGATAAATAATGAGTAGATTAGAGTGAATTAAATTTTACATGAGGAGTGAAGTGGAAGAAAAGTTGGTTGAAATTAAGGTAGTTTAGTTCACTTTACTTTGTTTGGATGCTTGATGTGAAGTGAAATTTAAAAATATTATGGAGTATAATTGACTTCTACTTAAGAAAATTGAAGTATTTAGGGTTGAAGTAAAATGAAGTACATATGGGTTGATAACAATATTTCATCTTTGGGCAAAACTCATCCAAACATGATAAAATTGAAAATTTAAGCTGTTATGGCCTATTTAAATTCACTTCACTCTATTTTTTGCTTATCCAAATATACCTTTAGAATTTAGCTTTAATTCAACAAGTGTAAAACTAGCTTTTTTTGTGGGGCGATTTTCTCTTACCGTGTCCCACATGGATTCTCCTCTCGTATTGCTCTTGCCTTCCATTTCCATATTAATATAATACCCCAAGGATCAAATGATTACCAAATCGCCTCACAAGTCATTTGCAGTGAATTTTTACTTCATATATGGTCAGAAAAGGGTTGAACTGTATTCCTCTCTCTCTCTCTCTCTCTCTCTCTTTGGTGCTAGAGATATCTCGGAATATTAAATTATGCCATACGAAGAAAGCTACAATTCTTATAGTGGCTTGTACCTTGACCTGTCTAAGCATCTAACCTCCCTAGCTTGGTTAAACATTCAACGTCTCAAGTCTCAACCAATCCATCAAGCTGGTCTCTTTCTAACCCCAACATTTCCGTTCAAATATTCAATAGAACTTCCACTATAATTTAGATTAAAAGTCAATATAAAAGAGCAGAAAGAAGCGACCTTTTGTTTCCCCCTATTATTTTATACAAGCCACGTCGCACTTTAAATAAAAAGTGCCATCTAGAAAGTGAGAAACCTATCTGGAATATTATCCATGTTGGTTGGACTAAAGGTTTTCTTTTCAGATTGCGTTGGTTGAGATCATGCAGTCGGAGTGGGTTTTGTCCAGATTGCGTTGGTGTATTCGACAATTATGCGGATCATCTAAAATAAAAATTCTTTTTAATCAAGGTTTAAGAAATGGGCTCTAAGAAGATAAAATAAGGTGGATTTAGAATAGTCACAGGCTCGTTGGTTCGGAACGTTTTCTATATCACCCCAATTTAAGGAATTTGAAGTGAGGCGTTAAGCACCTTCTTTCCCTAAAAACAATCAAAGATCAATCTTTGACAATAATGCTGATGGTGAGGAACTTGTGTGATCAAGTGAATGTGTGAGTAGCTTTTCTTTAAAAAAAAATCTTAAGTGAAATTGCATTCAACAATGATAGAAACATTGCTAGATTATTTTTAAGGCTGAAGAATTCTTAAGATAAGAATACCATAGTTCACCACTCCTTATATTATGATGTGCCTTTTTTTTAAAAAAAAAAGGTAAGAAAAGGAATTGAATCAAAGAAAAATACAGTAGAAAGAACAAATCGTTGAACTCACCAAGAAAACAACAATCCAATAAAAAAAAAAACCAAGAACACAACCGATCAAAACCCTGCATGTCCTTAAATCACACACACACACACAAAAGATGCTTCTAGCTTGCATATTTAGCAAGAGAGACCACCCAAGGACGCTAAGACTCATGAGATCATACACAAGTGAGGAGACATAAACATGATTCATATATGCAAAGTGATAGAAACTCACATATGAGAGGCGAGACAAATACAACTCACACATGCAAGGATGTGAAAACTCACACATAGACACAACTCACATATGTAAGGTGATAGAAAACTTACATTCTATGAGATATAACCTCAAGTCACATGTAATATAATAGAAACTTACATATATCCAATGAAAACCTCCACTCCTTACCACTAAGTTAAGAGCCTCCTTTTCAATTTAAATCGCTCAAAATTATTATCCAACTTTTTTGCATTATTAAGTTAGGAGCAATGCCTAGTGAAGAAGATCATATCTAAAACCTATGATGGGATTTTAGAGATGATCCATAAAGATAATGATAGTGAGCATACAAAGTGATTAGAGTAAACATTTGTTCATGACAAACAAGTTGAGACAGTCATATTGAGCAGTTTCATTTTCAAAATTGATCCCCATTAGTGGAGTATAATGATGAACTCAAACTGGAATGGTCATAGGTCAGTCAAAATGTTCCCACCTTATTTATAATTTTACTCAGATGCTCGGGGGATCGATTCCTTATCTTCAAATCTAAATTAACTGTCATTCCCACCGGATATCCCAACATAGCTGTTACATCAATAGATGCAGCACGTGTCGTGGAACATGGGCCTCAACCATTTCAACGGTCTAAATCGTTAATACCAAGCAGAAAAAAGTTGAATAGATACAGATTTCCCACTCTGTATAGACAGACATATCCAGTACCTGATCTGGGTATATGCAGGTCGCAATCTCAACGGTCCCAAGTGGGCCCCATGCCACTAATGGGGGTTCAAGCACATGGATAAAGGGTATCTTCCGTCATTGTTTAGTCCACCAACTCAGTAGACTTTATTGTTTAGTCCACCACCTCAGTAGACCAATGGCACAACAGTGGCCATTCCTTTCATTTGCTTGGCCCCACAACACTAATCTCACCGCCCACGTATGGCGTACTTGCAAGGATAATGCAATTAAATACAATAAGACCCCTATGCGGAGGAACTGCCAGGTTGCTTCATGGCACTAAGGTGGTGGTTATATCGATAAGGCCTTATCTTAGATGGTGTTAGTTTTATTACTTGGGCCAATAGCAAGAGCAGAAGAGTCGAATGTCGGTGTTAACTTTGACAAACGAACGGCTGACCCTGACCTGATGTGACCATTTTCATGTGGCCCATCCAAATTGTAACTTGTAAGACTAACTGTAACTTGTAAGACTAATATTAGCAGTAGTTTATGTCACCCACCCACATCAGATTTAGGACTTTGGAGGATTTGTTCTAACCATGATTTATTAGTAAGATCAACAAAAGATTTTTCTTTTATGAACGTAGAAAAGCTGCTAATATTTGCCTGATGGTGTCTTTGATTCATTGGCTCTTGATTATAATAAGATTCAAATATGGAATTAATATATAATTAACCGGTTGGTGCAACTAATAGTCTCACCCTTCAATGTTTTACAAGTTTTTATTCTGGTGGTCTGGCTCAGTCGCTGGGGAGGGGAATTTAAATCACCCATATTGCCTACTACAAGGCCAACTCTCAAGTCCCCAATGTTTTACAAGTTGGTTGGAGGAACTTAAGTATGGACATAGCTTAGGGGCTTTTATAATAGGTGTTTTTTTTTTTTCAAAGGCAATTGAAGTCTCGGAAAGTATAAGAAAACATCTATAACAAAAAGAAAGAATAGAAATGAAGCAATGAAAGTAAAGATTCATAAATGACCATTAAATAATTTATCATTTATCAAAAAAGTAAATTTAAGAAAAATGAAAAATGAAACCCAACTATCACCCTTATAAATCAAATTTTAGGACAATCTGAATCGATATGTATCTCTTCTGTCTATCATTTGCCTTTCGCTTTTCCAATAATCTTACATTGGAACTACTTCTATTCATTATAAAATTTTATAAATTCAATTTCATCCAAATGAACGCAAGACTCCACAAATTTGAGCGTGGCCATTCTAGTCTATTTAGGTGAAGACACCTCTAATGCTTCTATTCTTAGTCCCAAATAAGCTGCCTCCTTCATAAGGCTTATTTATTTAGAAGTATTTTTGACGAGCATATTGAAAACTTCTATTTTGGTAGTAATAACTATACCTTTAAAATTTTAAATGCCATGCTTGAATTTTAAATTTCAACCCAAGGGTCACAAATAGTCTTCAGATTTTTCAGACTTTCAGCATTTGAAGTTTCCGAATTCATGTGAGTTGAATAACAAAGACCTATAATTTCATTTGGGACATCATTTGTAGAACTTAAAATTCTCCGAACAAGAATTATATGGTATCCGGATAATTACAAAATAACATAGCCATGTCCATTCGTTGCCGACACTTCGAAATTTCAATCCCTCAGATGTGGGATCCACATTTACAATCATAAAGTGCCTCTTCTTAATCTGGGCGACTTGGGGTGGACAGGAAGCCCCAAAACAGCCAGTGGTTAAGGTCCATCTGCTATACTACACTTAGGACATCATTTAAAATGTTAAGGACCTAGCACTTTCTCCTATGTCTTGCAAGCGACGAGCTTATTTCTCGTGCTATCCACGTGGTTGGCTCAGATGAATCCACATGTCTTTCAAGATCTGGAGGACCACATTACCAACTAACTGAAACGTCTGTGTATTCGTGGTAATCCCGTCACTTAACGGCATTATCTTGCTTCAGACTTTCGGGTTCCAACAACAAGAGACCAGAAACTTCAGCTTCCTTTGGTGACTAAAGCACCGCCCATTCAAGTCTCAAGCACAGCTCACCAACGCTTTTTCCTGTAGTGGGTCCCACTAGTTTGTCGCATCTGTTTTGGCGTTTTATAAGGAGAAGTAGCCCCACAAGAACAGATACAGTTTTAACTTCACCAATTAAAAAAAATATAGCATTAAGATTTCAAAATTTTAATGGATTTTACTATTGTTTTTTAGTTGCACGAAGAACTTAAATTATATACTCTTAAATTTATAATTGTATGCCCCTAATCAGCTGAACAACAATTAAGAGAGGTACTCATTCACAATTGGCAACAAAGGTATAATGATTCGATTAACTGTGGATTTTGAAAAAATCGTTAACCTAACCAAACCGTCAAGTTTTAGTTTTTAAAAACCATAACCGTAATTGTACCCTAAAAAAGCATTAAAAAAGTGAACCGCTGTTAACCATATTAGACAGTTCAGTTGCGATTAACTTTACTAAGAAAGAGTTGAATGTCAGATGGGTGTGAAGATTTTGCGATAAGAGATCAACTATTGAAATTAATCTAAAAATACGATTTGAAATGTAACGGTTCAGTTAACAGACATTGTTAATCAAACTGTATGTTACAGTTTGGTTAGTCGTGTACGGTTAATAAATCACATATTACGATTTGATTTGATTAATTATTGTAAGTCGAAACTGAAAATCAAAATTGAACCGTGAAGTACAGTTTTTCGATTTAGTAATCATAGTTGTGACTGAATCGTGAAATATGATTATTAATCTACAGTTCAGTTCGTTTGGTTAAACGAATTTTCGATTTTTTTTTACACCTCTAATTGGCAAATGTGGTGTACCATTTTGTGCATACAAGCATGTGACACGGACAGTTAATACTTCCTTAATTTGTTATCTGGTGATCCTAATTGATTTGGTTGGTTTCATTCACAATGGCCGTGATTATTTGGAAGGACAACTTTTCATATTGTGTTCCGCACACACTGGGGTATAGAAAATGCGATGTTTGTTGACTACATTTATCGTCGCCCAGTGATGAGGAACCTAGAAGGGGCAGTTTTGGATTCGTCCTATACTTTTTTGCTGTTATACGTTACTTTCTTGCCTGATGCATGTTTCTTTCATCTCTTTTTGGCGCTTTATTCTTATTCCTTTTGGCTTTTACTATTTTATTCATATGGAAGACTCTGGCTCTTTATAAAAAATTTTGATAAGAATTTACCGTGTTAGAATATTTTTTTGGCATTATGTGATAGCTCATTTCTGAGCATTTGTAAATATCCCATTTTTTCACAAGCTTTTCAAAATTTCAACCACTTACAAGGTCTAAAATGACTCTAGGAATTTTAAAAATTGCAATTTATTTATATTATAATAAAATTTTTTGGATGCTCAATTGCAAGGAAGCATTTAGAAATCTCACCATATCTAAAATATTTTAATTTTTTCAGAAAAAAATTTCATAAATTCTAGCAAAAAAAAAAAAAAGAGGCCCACATGCTTTAGTTTCAACGCTTGCCTTTAGCTTTTGTTAACCGTAGTTCAATTTATATATATTTGTAATTTATTAAGGTGAGTTTTGCCATCACATAGTCCAAATACTACCAGTACACAAGCATGCTTGACAGCTTTTTCACTTTTTACATTTAGAAGATTGTATTAAAAAAACAAAAGAAATTTTAGACAACCCCTGTATGTTAAGAAGAATTATGTGTTTTTTTTAACATCCCTCTCTTCCCAAAACTGCTGCATTTTTCACAAAGTGGCCCTCCCAAGATGGTTTTTCTAATTCAGCCGTGCACTTATGACATTTGCACAATTTTCTTATAATGACTAGCTATGTCAACAATAGCACACAAACATGATCGCTCTGTAAAATGGGTCAAAGATACACCCAAAATATTCTTTTTTTCAAAATATAAAAGTTGAAAATGACAGCCAGAATCGATAATTATACAATTCAGAATTTAGATGGTTCCAGAGTGGGGCATGTGTGTTGCAGAAATTCTAACCCCACTTTGATGAGTTGCTTTGCTGGTACAAAGTGTACAATTAGTAGTTATTGTCATTTCCCAGGCTAAAAAGAAAAAAATTTGCCACTCTGGTTAAATCGGAGAAATTTAGGCCACCTACTAGTAGACAACCAAGTTCAATGTAAAGTAAAGTAAAATAAAGTAAAGTGAAGTGAAGTAAAGTAGTTAATCCTATTCACACGCAACATTTTCCCCTTACAACTGTCGACGTCAATTGGGCTCACTGTGGCCTTACATCAGATTCTTTCCATGGGTCCCACACCCTCTTCCTCCGCCCGTGTCTTTAAATAAGGCTCGTGTCCTCTTATCTTTCCACTTCCTTTCAGTTCGCCCTGCTCTACGCATTTCTTTTTGGCTCCTTGCAAACCAAACCGCCTCTTTCGAGCTTCTTCCAGCTCCCGAAAACCTCACCGAAACTCCCATCTTTTCTTCGCTTTCAATCTGTTCTTCTTCTTATTGCTCGTTCCTGTTCATCTCTCTTCGATCGTCCTTGGACGCTGTCTTTCGCGAGGTATTTTTCTTCAGTTGCTAATCTTCTGTGCTTCAGATCTAACTAGTTTTTTTTCATCCATCAGATGTTGCTTTTGTTAACAGGTTTTGATGTTGTTTTGATGTTTCCGTCGATCGAGATTCTGCATTTTTCTTTTAATTTCATCCTGTAACATCTGTTTTCGTCCTCTTAGATGATGCCGTTGCTAGCAGGTTTTGGTATTTGTATAGATCGAGACTCTTCGATCTGTTTTCTTTTCGTTTGTTTCAGATGTTCTTGAAATTGAGATTGATTTTGTAAAATCTGTTGTCTTTATCTGTTTCTTTGATTTAGCTTCTTGTTTGTAGAGACCTTGATGTGTTTCTGTTGGATCGTTTCCTTGATTTTCATGTGCATGCGTATAATCTGTTTATGCTCTTTATTTGCTTTCGGTTCTGCTTTTGTTTGTAGCGTTTTTGTTTGATTTTGAGCTTTTGATTGTAGATGGAGCTGTCATCTTTGATTTCTCTTGTTCATGCTTCTTTACTGATTCTTCCAAAAGCGACTTCATTTTCTGTTACTCACGAAGCAGTTTCATTTTCAGCTGCTTGAATTCTTATTGCAAGGATTTGTTCTTAGGTTTCTGTTACCAATTCGTCTTTTTTTCCCTCTTTGTGCAGGATTTCATGGCGTATGTTTATAATGACGAGTTGGTATACGTGGTTGATGATTATTTTGACATGGATGAGTTTGAAGATGATCCGTTTGGAGAAGAAAACCGGCGGCAAATGAGCGCTAATCGCTCTGATTGTGAAGATGATGACATTGATATGGTAATTTTTGGGTGATCTGTTACCTTAGGTTAAGCAAGTATCCAACTTTTTTGTTTTGAGTTTTTTATGACGATGAATGATGGTTTTTGGTTTGGATCATCAGAACAAGCAGAAGACAGATACTTCTGCAATGGAGGCCCGGAATGGGAAAGACATTCAAGGGATTCCATGGGAGAGGCTGACCTTTACGAGGGACAAATACCGTGAGACAAGATTGCAGCAGTACAAGAATTACGAGAACCTCTCGCACTGTCGCGAGGAACTTGCAAAGGTTAGCTGTTCTGATCCAGTTAATTTGCAAGCTACATATAATCTTATTTGTCAGGCGGAGCGTGGATTGTTTTCTATCTTGAGAATTTTGATGTCTTTATAGTGTTATTTTCACATTTCTATGTTAGTCCCAGCAACAATGATGGAATTCTCTTTTGCAGGAATTCAAGCAGGTACAGAAAGGGAGTACGTTCTATGATTTCCATTTCAATACAAGGCTGGTCAAATCAACAATTGTTCATTTTCAGGTATAGATCTTCCACAGTTTCCATATCCACCTTTTCAATTAATAGTTTCTCAGCAAATTGGTTGATGCTTGTTAACTACAGCCCAAACATCATCTTCAATAAAGGGTCATTCTTTCATTGTGCCATATTTAGAAGTAGTGAATCTAATTTTCTGCTTGGCTTGTATCATCGGTCACTAACATATATATGTTACACTTGTTCTGAACAACCTAATTGTCTTTGATTTCTTGGCTGGTTTTGATAAACGAATTGTATTTGTCTCTTTCTGGTTTAATTTGTGACTTCTGCTTCTAAATAGATTTGCATTCCATTCCCTTATAGACATCTTGTTTCTGATTTGAAAGTTTTTGTTGGAGGTTTGTTTGTTGAGCAGTTTTGGAGTGCTAATTAACCCTAAAATTTGAAGAGCTTATTAAGATCATGATTATATCAGATTGGCATCTAATGTAGTGCAGTGAGAAACCAGGAACAATTTCTTGCATCTCCAACCGCATGTCAAATGAAAGAACTTTTAAGATTATATAAAAGGTGGAATATAAAAGGCATATCCTTTTTACATTTAGGATTGCATTCAAGAATTTTATTTACATTTTTACAGCTTGTTGAGGTTGGACAATTGGACTAGGAGTACTACTATTTTTAATCTGAGTTAAATATGTTGGACAACATGCCATTTTTTCATTAGTCTCCCAAGTTTTGCAGGTCTATAATAAAACAGATGGAAATTTACATCTACTGTAGCTCTGGCCCTTAATAATGAAGCATATAAATATTCACACATCGTACCGACTGTATGAAGGTAAAGGATGCAGACAATCTTCCCATCTGTCTCCTCTGTTTGGTGCATGGTGTTCTTTTTTTTTTAAATTAACTTGCATGGTTGAATAGTGTTTTCACGTCAATATGACACACATGCCTAGGGATCAATTCATGGGTCTTCCAATTGAAAGTATCACTCCTCATCAGTAGCCCAATCTAGCAACAGCAGCAGCAACAACAACAACCAAAAAAAAAAAAAGGACATCTTTCGGATAAAACTTATGGTGGAATAAGGTCAACAAGTTAGAAATTGTAACTATCTGGATTGCTTATAATTGTCTTTTTTAATATGGGTATCTAGGTCTGATCTGCATCTTGCAATATTGCTACTCTAGTTGCAGTTATGTTGCTAATTTTTATTTTCTAGCAGTGACTGGAAAAGAATTCTCCGTGTCTTTTAACTAAAGAGCCTGTACGGGATCATATATGTTAATAGTGCAAGAATCTCATGTTCAAAATGAGCTTGCTGTTTCTAAATGTTGGGAAAATAAAGCATTTAGCTGCATCATTGAGAGTTCTTTTACCCCGCAGGGAAAAAAAAAAGTGTTATCATTGACATTTGGTTTCAGGGATTGAGATGCACATCCAACTGAATCATTGCATGCTTACACAACAAACATGCTTTTTTTTCCAATTAGGAGCTGCCTGAGTTTAGGTTCACTTATTCTTTGCTGAATTTAGTTGAAGTAATTAAATCTCAAGGTGATGAGCCATATATGCAAATTTAAACCAAAAAAAAATGTCATTGAAGAAGATAAAAAAGTATGTTAGAATATGCATCACGGAATTTTTCTTAGGACAGTTGGATTTATGAAGAACAAGATAAGTTCCTCCCTGAAGAAATTAAAATGTACAATCCCCAGAATTTAGGTGGGCTTTACATTTGTTGTTGCATTGATAGGTTGCCTTTTGAAGCTTATATTAAGATAAAAAAGGTGCACTATTTTTTTATTAGAAAATGATAGATTTATAAAGGGCTTCCAAAAATAGGTGTCTGGTGTGTCCCTGATCTGCTTGTAATCATATCCCTTGTTATTGCATTACTGTCCTGCACTTCATCTTTGATATAAGTAGTGTTTTTTGAGGGGTCATTTTGTCAGTCCATTGCTGGTGGAGTAGAGCTTCTGTTTTCTCCCTTTTGTACGCTATCAAGGGTTTTCTTTGTTTGACTCTCTTTTGACTGTTTTTTGAACTATGTAATTATTGTGCTTTAGAGGACACTATTGAATTGTTGTGCTTTAGAGGACTCATGCTGTTTTTGGGTATAATATGAATGGATTATTTCATGGTTCCTTTTTCTATATAGTTCCATGCAGTTGATGGTTTGTCCTTGCACCTTAGTGCAGGGTGTGATGTTGGTTTAGTGGTTCTCATAAGTGAGAAGCAAATAAAAAAATAGCTCAGTGCTTTTTAAAATGCCAATAGTGATTTATTGTAACTTCTGACAATTTGATGTTCTTTTAACACCTCTTGTGCGACATCTGGAGAGGATTGCCTTTTAATCTATTTTGACAGCGTTAGAAGCAGGATTGGAGTTCTTTCTTGAGCTGCTGGCGGGAAAAACGGCCCTATCCATATGGTATGATAGGAATCTGTTTGTGTTTAAGAGCCCTCTGTGTAGCATGTTCCAAAACTTGTAGGTCCGGGACATGGAGAGGAATGTCTAACATTGTTCTCTGTGCAGGTGTCATCTGAAGTATCTGATACCATTCCAACCATTTAATACTTAATATTAAAATTGATTATTGCACCATTTTTTAATCTTGGATCTGTTGAGATGTGCATTTTTGTTTGATTGCACTGGTCTGTATTGTAATGGTGGATTCGTTAACTGTTTAACAGTATATTCCTTTTGAGATCAGACAGTTATGAAAATAAATTATTTCCTACAATGATAATAATTTTTTCCCAAATATTCTTAGTACAGAGATTTACAATTCGATTTTTATGGTCAATGTATTTGAATATTTTGCCAGTGTTCTTCATGTAGTTTATGTGTGTGGTCACTGTGGTGCGTGCATATGTGGGTTTGTGCATGCTTTTGGGTTGGAGGGTGGTTGGGTGGGTGGGGATTATGGGGTAAACTTTTGTGTTTGCTGTTCACCATGAAATGACTGAGGGCGTCAAGTCTGGTGCTCAAGGATGAAGTTATTTGTTTATAAGCATACACACATATCAGAAGAAGTTGATATTTCTATAATGTTGGTCTTATATATCTATAAGAATGAGGGAATAAGCAGGCATCTGTCTTCATATACGACTCCAATGCATTCAGGATAGTGTCCAAGTTTGATTGTGTATTTGCATTTGCATATTTTTGCTGTGGCCTATTGTATGTATTTTTCTGCATACATTTTCTTGTGAATGGTATTCCATTGGGGTCCTTGTTCTTCTGTAGATCTCCATAGAGAGATGATGCCTACAAATTTTATTTTGTTAGTTGTTTTGTGTACTAAAAAACAATGCAGAAAAGGATGAAAACTCAAAACAAATAGTAGTGTATCTTGTCACTTGTCAGTCAGTTCTGATTACTTCCATTGTACTTTAGTTAATACATTCTCTTGAGATGTTCTTTGGAAGTGTATATATGGTTCACTTGATTTCTCTATGTGTCAGGCTTTGTTTCATCCTGTTAAGTGACTTAGGCCAAATATTTTATGAGTTAGCCTAACTGCCTAGGTATTACCCATTACACTGAATTATGATATAGAGAAGCAGACTGTCAGATTCACAAGATAATTTCCTAAACTTACTCCATGTCATGGTTCCAGGCGAGGACATTATAATGCACAGTCATGTCCTTTTTTCCTTGATGAGTCTGCGCTAACCTCTAATTTGTTCATTGTTATTTTAAATTTTATTTGTTAATTTGGTTACATAATTTTTTAGGACTGCTACTAACTCAAGATGGTTTTCTGCACATCATTTAAGGAACACTGAATTATCCAGCCAAACTTTCTGTTTTATCCATTGGTTGATTGGCTTCATGACGCACAGGTTCCTTTGAGAACTCAGCCCTTTTCAATGCATATTGGGTCAACACCCATGCACAATAACAATTGGATGACTTTTGTTATAGAAACTGCTATTGAACTAGTCTCCTCCTTAGTTTTAGTGTTATACACAATAGGTTTCCACATTTCTCATTTTTTTCTCTCTGTTGATCAGTGATTTCACTAGGGATATGCATCTTCTAATGGAGCTATTAAATTTTGCATTTTTTGGGATTATTGTCGGGGTTTTTCCAAGTGACCTGTCTATGGGAATAAGTACTAAATCAAATCATACTATAGGAGGTGATTTCATGAGGAAACTAGATTAATAATTACTGCATCAAAATTACTAAAAACTAGTAATAGTAAGTGCCTTCACATGGAAGTACAGTTACAATAGAGTTGTGTTTTACATGATCAGATAGATTTATGGAACTCTAAAAGCATAATATGCAAGACATTGTGCTGAGTTGTTTGCCATTGTTTTGTAGCCTCTTACCATTTAAGTTGTTGGTCTTTGCATATTTTTTTTTGGTAAACTGAACTGAGCAAGGAGTGAAATTTAGGACTCTGATGCTGTAACTTTTAGGTATTAGTGATGTATCAGTCTGATGGTTTTTATTTTGCAGCTGCGGAATCTATTATGGGCAACATCAAAGCATGACATCTATCTGATGCAGAACTATTCTGTAATGCATTGGTCATCACTCTGCCGAAGAGGCAAAGAAGTACTCAATGTTACAGGGCGCATTGTACCCACAATGGTGAGGATCTTTCCAATCTCCACCATTTTAAAGTTGTTTTTAGGTGGTCCTTAGTGGATAGTTCCATCATTTTTCTGTCAAGCACAATACTGACAGGTCCCTCGTTTGGGTGTTTATTCAGAAACACCATGGATCATTAGCTCAGTCAGTCTCAAGAGTGCAAATCAGTACCATGTGTGTTAAAGACAACTTAATGGTAGCTGGTGGTTTCCATGGTGAGCTTATTTGTAAGGTACAACACGATGCCTTTTCTTTGTAGGGGTTTGACGGCTAATCTCTGTATTCTGATTAACTTCTTCCTCGTTTCAGTGCTTGAATCACCCTGGGGTGGCCTTCTGCACGAAAATAACCAATGATGAGAATGCCATTACTAATGCTGTGGAAATCTACGAGAGTTCCAAGTAAGAACCGTCATGCACAATAACCATTACCAATGCCATTCTAAACAGTTTCTTGGCTCTATCTAACCAATGCTTTTGTAGTGGCTCAACACAGTTGATGACGGCCAACAACGATTCTCATGTGAGGACATTTGACACTGAGAAGTTTGCCCTGATTAATTGTTTGGCTTTCCCATGGTCTGTGAATGTAAGTACCCCCTTGTTTTCATTCTCATTGTACTTTTTGGGACGTCCTATCATTCCAATCTAACAGTGCTTGTTGGTATTCTCAGAACACTTCAGTGAGTCCAGATGGTAAGCTTCTTGCTGTTCTTGGTGACAATGTAGATTGCCTAATTGCAGATGCTCAATCTGGAAAAGTGAGTTTAATGTAATGACCTTTCTATATAATACTTAAATTGCTCATATGCCGCTGCATACAGTTAACTAAATTCATTTATCTGAATGATCTAGATGGTGGGGACACTAGAAGGGCATTTGGACTATTCTTTTGCATCTGCGTGGCACCCAGATGGCAGGATCCTCGCTACTGGGAACCAGGACACAACATGCAGGCTCTGGGACGTGAGGAATCTGTCAAATTCCCTGGCTGTGATCAAGGGGAGGATGGGAGCCATACGAGCCATAAAGTTCTCTTCAGATGGGAGGTTCATGGCCATGGCAGAGCCCGCTGACTTTGTTCATGTCTATGACACACAGTCCGATTACTGCAAGGCCCAGGAGATTGATCTGTTTGGGGAAATTGCTGGGATATCCTTCAGCCCTGACACTGAGGCTCTCTTTGTTGGGGTGGCGGACCGCACCTATGGGAGTTTGTTGGAGTTCAACCGGAGTCGTTGTAATGGATACATGGACTCCATCTTCTGATAGGATTTTGATCTCCATCATTGAGCTGTCTGTTTTTATAATTAACAGCTCCATTTTATGTAGAGAAGGTAGATGGTAGCTGTGCATATGGATACAAGTGCCTTTTTCTGTAACTCTCATTTTTGCTTGATTCCAGTTGAGTTTTGAGGGTGATTATGACCCATGTGTATATTTTTGATAAATTTGTCTTTTGTGTATTTGTATTTTGTAAACGATAGTATATATAAGGAAAGCCGCATCAATCATGCTCACTATTTGCAAAAACAACTAGCCATTTAATTTATGCTCACGTCTCTCTTATCTGTGTTCATTGTGATCAGACTTTCTCAAGAAGAGATCCTTTTCATATGTGAAGAGGAAAGAGGAGGAAAGGAAAGAGGAGGATTGAACACACACCACCCCCACCACCCTCATGAAAATCCTCTCGGTGTTCGTTCCCCATAGAACCCTGTTCGGGTTCATATATGATTTTACTGTCGGATTTGTGATCAATGGATTAGTGGGTGTTGAAATTTTTTTTTTTTTATAATCTTGATCAATGATTGATCCATGACTAGCCCGTGGCATTAGGAGAAAATGTTCTCACCATTGCAGTCTTCGGGTTGTGGGGTCAAATCATATTACCATTAAAAAAAAAAAACACTCGATTGAAAAAACACTCTAATGATAGATTTTATTGAATTTCAAAGTCTACTCCATTGACTATTTATGCTTGCACCGATGCATTGGTTCTTTGGATTTGAGAGTCTACTCACCTGATCTAAACTTGCACTAATCTATGTGCTGTCTCAATTCCCCAAGGCTGCTTCAAAATCCGCTGTTTACAACATGAAAGTGCAACCGCCCAGCAAACACGGTGATGAGAAAAACTTGAATTTTTTTTTAATTTTCTGTGAAATTTATTTTTGAAGGATATTATCAACACATTTATCTTTAGTATAAAGTATAAACCTTTCATCTCTTGGTTATGACTTTTTTATTTATATCTTCACTGAAAAATGAGAATGATCATCTAAATGAAAGCAGCCTTTTAGGACCAATCCATCTGCACTCTTCTGCACCAAAAGTCCGGATGAATTAACACCCTGATCAGACTTCCGACAATGAGTACTAGATTTTATCAAATCATTAGACTTTGAGACACTAAAAACCAAAGATATATTAACCTATAATAGGACCACCCTTGTCTTCATGGTATCCGCATTTCCGCACGTTCCATTCATTCTTAATTTTACAGCATCCTGGGCTGGCCCCATAATTGGCAGACATTTGAAAGGTTTGATGCGCTCCGGCAGGGTCAAGAATTTAGATAGTAAGGCACTGTTTCCTTAAATGAATTTTTAACAGGTTTTTGTATGTTGGGGCTTTTGGGATATAATGCATTTTCAAATGCTATATTTCTTTTTAAAAAATTTAAAAATTCCAGCCAGCTGAAAGAAATAATATTTGGGAATTCTTGAATGCCACCTCTTTTACCTTTTGGTGGAATTTTTGGATGCTTTAATACAAGGGAATGTCGAGAAATTTCAAAATTCCCGTGACAAGAATTTTTTGAATTTTAGCAAAGAAACTGGCCTCAAGAGATTTGACTTTTAAAATGGATCTAGAAATCTCATTATCCAAGGTGGGTTTTTCAGAAATCTTTATCCATAAATGCTAACGAAAGTCCAAATATTAGATTTTCTTTCAATTGATGAAAATTATTTTGACTAATTTCAAGAAAAAACTCGGGTCAGATATGGGGTTTTTAGTTACTTAAGGTAGGTCCCCCTGTTTTGAATATTTTTCCTTATTGATCTAGATCCTGATAAGAGTGACCAAATCGATGATCTAAATCGTTCAAAAATAACTGTCTCCTGGTACTTCTATTTGGCCAAATTTTACACAAATTGGATGAAATTTTGGCACAGTTTCAAGTCAAACGAAGTCAAATTCCAGTTTCAGTAGTTTAAGTCAAATGGAGGTGCAGCTGCTGGCACATGAATCTAAATTGAGCCCAATGATTCTATTTTAAATGTGCCACCGTCCATGTTGCCACTCAGGTGTCGGTCTAAAAAAAGGTTTGGTGTCAACACAAATGATAGGTTTGGGTTCAACCACAACGGTGACTTGTTTGGTAGCAATGCCTTTCACATCAAAGTAAAAGAGGTGTCACCATGTGAAGAAAATATAACATCCCGCAAAAGTTGTGATTTCTTTTTCCCCCACATGCGTATTGTGATGTTGTCCCACATTAATCGGCTCTAGAAGTCAATTCCATGGCCATTAGAGTGTACCAAGTAGCCAGATTGAACACATCCTGTTTAGGGGTGTTTATGGGTGGGAACGGGGTGGGCCGAAGCTTGTCCCTAACTGGTCATTATTCAATGTCAGGCAAGTTTCCACCCTGTTTGAAAATGCAGTTACACTAGGCCTTTACAGGGGCCTGGGTCTTGTCCACTCCACTCCATGGAGAAAGATAAGCCCATGTTTAGTTCAAGGCCCAGGTCCTGCCCAATTAACTCCATGGAGCAAGGTAGGCCCATTCCAACTTTGCCCAAGTCTTGTTCACTTATATGTGTCATATTTTAAGAAAGAAAAAAAAGAGGGGTGAAATTAAAATGCACCAAACTTGAAAGAGTAGGTTTTTTACTTTTTTTTGGTAAAAAGAAAGTGGAGAGCTTTTTGTCATTTCCCAAAAGTAGAAATTAACTTCTTTTTTAATGTCTCTGTAAAAGGAAGAGGACATTTTGAAATTTAGTTTATATATATATATATATTAAATTGACTGTTTACCTCCTTTCACTTGTTACAAAACCTGGCCACCGGGCATCACTGGATGAAAGTGGTCATCACCTCATGTCATTTTTTATTCGCTCACATGATACTCGAACCTTCCTCTGCATCTTCTCCCTGTGACTTAATGAAATGGTCAAACTCACACTATGGTCTACCTACGCATTAATGTCTAGGATGTGACACTTGCGTGTTGAATTTGGGAAGTCGGCAGCATTTCCAGATCTAAATATGACTAGTAGATCACCTAGTATTTCCCTCAATATATGATCATCAAAGAGACAATCACACAATTTCTACTCTATAAAATGCCACTAAGCAATTTTCAGTAAATAAAAGTAACAGTCCGAACATTGGTGAGTCTCACTGCTCACACAATGGCCTATACAGTGAAGTAACTGCCTCAATCAACCTATGGTTCATGACCCAAGGGGGGAAAATCATACCAAGTATGAGAAATTAGAAGAAATACTACTCTTCACACTGTAGTCTTCCCCTGTAAGTGGGTTAGAATTATGGTGACAGGACCTTCTTTTACTGAACCTGCTGACCATAGACCATATGACTAGGATAAATGTACAACTGGACGGTGGAGAGACTTCCACAGATTGCTACAATTACTACAATCGGTAATGGGCCCAGTTGGCAGCTGAAAAGTAGGTATACAACGTGTAGTGAGTGGTGTGAGAGATTGCCGGTTGCCACCATGCATTGACCAAACTCAATTTCTGGCTGGAAACAAAGATGTCCATACAGAAAGCCAGTTGGCATTTATTATAGTCCAATCTCCAGTACCTTGTGACAATGGATACAGATGGAAAGCAGAATTTAGGAAAGCCCAATTTCGATTCAAACCTTTATATTAATCGCATGCTTTTCAGTTTCTTGTGGGTTTTCTTAATTAGGTTTGTTTCTGGATGTTTGAAACTTAGACATGAAGGATGGCCCCCTCCAACTAGCTCAGTTGGTAGTTGAAAGTGATAGAAATTCAGAATCATCTAGTTTGATAGAAATCCATAGAATCATGGAGTTTATACCTTAAAGAAAGATAGTAGAGATGACCAACATTAGAGTGTAGGTTTGGATTAAACAAACAAAGAGAAAAAAATGACGTTACTACATCTTTTACTGTTTTTTTAAAAGACAAACTTATGGTTATATATCTCCATTGACAAATTCATCTTAGATTGGTCCATCACAAAAGAAAAAAAAAAAAAAAAAGAGAGTAAAGATCTACATCTAAATGGAACATCTGCATTCTTCTATAGGATGTCCGTTTTGCATGTAATACATAGGATTAGAATATATAAAAACTCATGCAATAAGTAAATAAAAATATAGATCCAAGGTAATTATACAAAGATGACCATCAAAATGACCTTCTTTTTAGTGGAAAGTGAATCAATAGAAAATAAGAAAATGAATACTCAAGTAATTCAAATCTTAAAAAAAGCTAAGGATCGTTTACGCTGTTATCTTTCGTCTTTCACCCTCAAGTCATATTGTTTTTACTTTATTCTTTTTTAATAATCCTTCCTTGGAGCTCATTTAAAAGTAAGTTTCTATATATTCATTTTAATATTTTTTTGCTAATTTTCTATTTCCACTGGTCTCATGATTTGAGCATATACTCATTAAGTTCAAAGACATACAAAAGTCTCAAAATATGTTAATTTGTAATTAATTGTTTTACTACCGAAAGCAGGGAGTTGACTCTGTGGAATCATGTGATGCACCAAGTTGTTGATCAACGACGGCATCCTTTCCTATAAACAAAGTCTATAAACCTAATTAATAATAAATTCTTTTATCTGTTAATTTATCCTTTTTTTCTTTTCAACTATCTAATTTATCTTCTTTAATTTGATGACTAATAGCAACCAAAATAGTAAATTGGTAGAAGTCAAATACATGAAGTTCTGCATTCCGTGTGCTTCTATTGGAAAGTGTGTCATTGTCTTCTAATACTTTCTAGTGCAGTAATTCCACAAAATGTAAAGCTATGCGAGTTTGAGCCTAAATAGTCCACACTTGTATTATTTAACTAAAAAATGTGAAAGATATGTGAATGGCTTCATTGTCCTTCCATCTCAATTCAATTAATTTTTTTTTTATCTTTTACACTTGCCAATATGGCATATATCTTCCTCCACTTACCATTCCCATTCCAGGCTGCCACCAAGGACTCTTAATTGGGTGAAAACTCTTCTCTCTCTTTCTTCTTCTTCTCACATAATATAATACTTGATTCAATTTTACACTCACTTTGTATTCTTCTCACCTCACGACTTATCACTAGACTCAGGTTTACACTCATGAAAATTTTCCTCTTGAATTTTTCTCACCTAATAGCACACACAAGGTGACCTTTTTTTTTACTAAAGCTTCTCTTACCTCACCCTCTTTTTCTCCTTCTCTCTTATTTGAAGTCTCTCTAACCTTATCCAAGGACTTCTTCCCTTACCCGACGGTTTTTCTAGGCCTTTTAGTTAGGGTAAAAAAAAAAAAAAAGCTTTACTTACTATTGGATTGAGATTTAAAAAATTTAAAGTTAAAATATTATCAATATTAATCCATTAAATGAAATTTACATTCATGAAAATTTTTTTCTCTTGAATTATTCTCACCTAATAGCGCACATAGGGTCTCCTCTCCTCACTAAGGTCTTCTTCCCTTACCTTACCTAAGCTTCTCCAGCCCTTTTAGTTAGGGTACAAAAAAAAAAAAAAAAAGCTTCACTCTCTATTGGCTTAAAATTTAAAAAGTTTAAAGTTAAAATATCATTAATATTAATCCATTAAATGAAAGGCTAAGATAATTCGATGAAAATGATATTTTAGATGAATCTTATCTCATAAGATGGCCTTTCCTTCTAGCCATCTCTTTCCTTCTACTCATTTCATCATTGGATGCCCATATCGAAAGTCACTCATGGAGGTCATCATCCAGTTTTCCATTTGGAGTTTTGCCATTATGAGTCAAGATTTTCAACTAAGCAATCAAGAAAACCTTTCCATGAAATTTAACAGCTTTGAAGTTTGATTCTTTGCGTGTTAATTAGAATTTGCTACAGATTTTTCCAGTCATATGATCTTGAATTTGATAGAACGTCTCCATGCCTGACTTTGACATTGCCTATGCAATCAATGTTGTGATAAGACCTCCATTTTTCAAGAACTTGTCTTCCCCTGATTCATAGTTGGTACTCTGACTTGGGTTTTTAATTATTGTGTTTTGGTATTATTCAAAAGGTCCATTTTAGAAATCTTCATATATCAAACAGACATGGAGGAAGGGTGTCATGATACAATTCTCATTGGGAAATAAAGCAGAACCTAGTTGTAGTTGGTGCATTTCATTAGGCGGCCACTAGCAAATTGTTTTGTTTATCCAATGGGCCATACCATGAACGGCGATAGCCTAAACGCCATAAAAGTTGGACATCCTAACCGTTTGGTAGGTTGGCTGTGAATGGATAGTTTAAGAAACTCGGTGGTTTCTCTGCGGTTGGATGACTAGTATTCCATCAGTGCTGTAAAAATGTGATTTTAGCCAGTCTAGTTCTTTCTTCTTCTCATCAGATAATATAATACCTGATTCAATTTTACACTCACTTTATATTGTTCTCTGCCCATGATTTAACACTAGACTCAGTTTCACACTCATTGAACCTTTTCTTGTGAATTATTCTCACCCAACACCGGGTCTCCTTTCCTCACTAAAGCTTCTCTTACCTCACCTACCTCTCTCATATGAAGGCTTTCTAACTTCACCAAAAGTCTCCTTCTCTTTCCTGAAGGTTTTTTCCGCTAGCATGGGTTTGATAAGATCCCATCCTTCTAGTTGGGGTAAATAAAAAAAAAAGCTTTACTTACTATTGAATTGAAATTTAAAATATTTAAAGTCGGCGTATCACTAATATTATTCTTTTAAATTTAAGGCTAAGATAATTTGATGGAAATGATATTTTAGATAAATCTTATCTCATGAGATGGCCTTTCCTTCTGCTCATCTCTCCCCCTATTGTAATGCTCTAAGTGGGCCGTCGGGTGCCTTAAGGATTATGGGTCTCTCAGGAGAAAGTTTTCCCCCAAATAGGTTATTTTGGGGTAGTAATAGTAATAATAAGACATATATAAAGGAGAAGGTAGTAATAGTAATAATAAGACATATATAAAGGAGAAAGAAGGCTCTGCCGTTACGACGACGCGCTTTGGCCTTTACAGACGGCGTCACGTGAGAGAAAGTCGGATTCAGAGTCCGGATTCTTCGCACCGCGTCCAGAAACAGTGCTCTCCACGTGATGAGTGGACCGCACAATTAGGTGTGGATCGCTTATTTGACGGTGGTGATCATGTACTTAGTTGGAGAGCGCTTGAGTCCCACCTCTTCATAATATGAATCATTCAAATTTAATGTCATCCCTTCACTAATATGCCCACAAATTCTAATTTAACTATGTCCTTAATTTTATTGGAGGACCAACTCATGTTAACTTGAAAATAAAGAATAACTCATTTGAATGAATAACACCAATTTAAACAATTTGGATTATCAATTGAGCCACCCCCACAATGACGCATTCCACTCACAAACACATGTGACAGACATCCACAGGATCCAAATTCTCATAATATCAATGAAAATAGTAGAGCTTTGCAATGGGCTTAGTTTATTGAAAATTGAGATAGTCAAAATGAACATTATGAAGGATATATCTCTTAAATTTGACTTTAATAGGAGTGGGTTGACCTCAACATTAATCATATAACAAATATTATAATTATCACAATCTTATGCGTTATTAATTTTATAGTAAAATAAACTCTTACTCCTACCACTCATAGGAAATTAAGGACACACATTTAGCATCTGAAGCATATACTGTTTGTGGGATAAAAGATTTCAAAATAGAAAAGGAAATTATTCAGGCAAACTACTGTTCTGTGTTTGAAAAACAAACTTTCCTCGGAAGTCTTGATTGTGAAAATCTTCCTCTGTATCTCTAGGGTTCATTCAATGTGAAATTTTCTATTTCTCTAAGAATTTTCCTTTTTGGATGGAAATGCTTGAAGCCAGTTCGTCGGCTTTTCTTTCAAAATCTAATTTAGGTGATGGCTTATGCTCTATTTGTGGGAGTAGTGAAGAATCTGTTAAGCATATTATGTTCTATTGTAGTCACGTTAGATTGGTTTGGTTTGGATCCTCTATTGGATATCACCATACTAGTAATTAGTTTTCAAACATCTTTAAACAGTGGGAAAGATTAATGGAACTTAGTATGTAATCTACCCAACCCATTGAATTGATACTTTATGGCCAGAGTTCTTCTCACTTGGTGGGTTTTGTGGAAGGCAAAGAACAATTCCATTCATAAAGGGTCCCTCCTAATCCCTATTCCATCTTGAAGGAGTTAAATATCATCTTATCTGAGAAAATTTTGAGTGATTGTCATATTCAATACCCACCCCCCCCTTGCTGCCTTTTGTCCATCATTTGGAAGTGCATGTTTTTTATTTTTCTGCTTTCTTTGATGGATCCTTTATTTGTACACTAATTGCTAGAAGCTCAATAACAATTTCTTCAAAAAAGGCGGAAGCAAAATCAATCTTCTTTATTCTAAGAAACTTGAGTGGAGAAGCTTTGATAAAATTCAAATATTTTTGGATGCTTTGGAGGTCATTGATTTCATCAATGGCAATCATGAATGGTCTATTCTTTCAACTGATGTTGGCATTATAGGCATTTTAAAGTCTTTTCATTTTTTTAAGTTGGCTCATATCCCCAAGATTGCAAATGTGGTTGTCCACCAATTGACTAAATTGAGTTTATCTTTTAATTATAATTCTGTTTGAGTTGAAGAATTGCTAAGGTGGTTAGCGAGTTTTTTAGTTCTTTAGTTATTGGCCTTTTATATTGTTTCTCATTTCTTAATGAATTCTGTTTCTACTAAAAAGAAAAAAGTTTCATTCAATGTGATGGACATTGTTATAAATATGTAAGGGCCTATAACAGGGGCTATATAGTGTTGGGTTGGGCCCATTACACTCCTTCCCCGAAGAAAGCGCGTGAAAAGCGATTCCCATGTTCTTCTATGTAATCTCATCTCCTCAACTTCTTTTTCTTTTTTGGCCTTCGCTTGCATTTAACGCAACTCCCGTGCATGCGTCCAAAACTTTCTTTTCCTTTCATTTACAAAAGAAGAGGCTCAAAGGTCTTTTAACAATGAATGCTTCTTGATTTACCCAAAAAAGATAAGGAAAAGCAGTCTATGCTTCTTTTACTAAAATTAAAATCTTCACTTCAAACATGTACAGCATTCTCTACCAAATTGATTACACTGATCCATTAAAGGAGAACAGTATAGCATGCAATAAAAGTTATCTGGTTAGAAGGACCTACAGGACTCTTTCCTATTCCCACAGGTGCTTGCACAGCACAGCACAACCCTGCAAACTATTTATAAGTTAGTTGTGCATGATATGAATACACAGATTAATAAAATAAACACCCCTTTGAGCTTAAATTTTTGAGTTCTTTTTTTTTTTTTTTTGGCTAATTAGATTATTGGAATGTTATCATTCTTTAACATGAGAATCATGACCGATCTTAAGTTACATTTTATAAATGGCAAGCAGCACAAAATCAGATAGATGGTTGGTTGTTCTCTGTCTGCTGTAAGTAGTTGCATGTGCTGCTTATTTTACCAGGTTTAAGTAAACAAAAGGACCCAAAATCCGTCCACTTAATGTAAGCTCATAAAATTACAACTTAACTCAGACAAAGTTGAGCTTCTTCTTTATACCTGTCTTTCCGGAGCGGATCCATTGGCAAATGGCCGGGGGACCAGTGTATGGCATATTGTGATCATCATTTATTCAAGACTAACAAGAAAAGGAAAAGTTAACCCATCTCCAACTTGGTGGGCCCTGTCGCCTTCCGCTACTTTTGACCTCAAAAGTATACCCCCAGCCCACTCAAGAGTGTACCCCCAGCCTATGTTCCGATTCTTTACTTCTATATTGGATCAACTTTAACTGGATTAACTGAAATTGGGTTTCAAAGGGGTTCAAGTTCAACACATCTAGTCATAGTGTCTTTATAAAAATACCAGGTGTGGGGGACTTAACAGCTAGCTGTTTGCCCTCCCATCGAGTATGGCACAAGGAATGTAAGTCCGATGAGGCTTCAACCTCAAGAAATCCCTGGTTAGAAAGAATGGAACTTTTCAGTTGAGCTTACCTATTAAAATATGATTCATATAAAATAAAAAAAATCCAAAGATTTAAGGTTTTCTCAAAATTTACATTGGTACAAGTTCTCAGCTCTCAGAATGATGGTTTGATGGAAACAACAACTCGGATAAATTTACGCAAATTCATAATCATATTTTTTTATTAAATAATCAATCCAACTGTGAAATAAATTCTGATTTATGTAAACTTGATATATCCACACACTTTGTGTCTGTTCACTCTAAACAATTTTGGATCTTGATAGGTGACCTACACTGTAAAGGACCACTACTTTATTTCAAGATTTTTCTGCATTAAGGCCTGTATTAAAACCTCAAGGGGAATCAGACTCATGGCAGGAGGTATGGATGGGTTCCTTGTAACTTCTGGCTACAGTCACCGAAACATTATACCGAGCAATAATTAGTTGGAGACCATATTAGAGATAGCACTGGGACCATAGACAAAAGACTTTCCTGTCTCCATCCACATCCCTTGCATACAGTCTGTATTGGCCGTTTATGTACGCAAAGCAATGTACGTGTTTTAACTTGTACCTGGTATTGCGTGCACTGCGCATAAAAAACGCACTAACGAGGCTCCCGATTTCAAAGCAGCCCAGATTCGTTTCACGCATCTAAACTCTAGTAATACAATGCATTCATAGCTTACCCTCCTGTTTTTTTACAAGAACTTACCGCCAATAACTTCATGTGTCGGGGTTTGTGCAATATGATATGATAATTTGTCTGTTAACATTTCTAAAAATAAAAATTTTAAAATTTCAGCCACTTGAACGGATATAATTAATTTTTAAAAAACTTTAAAATTTTAATTTCTTCACCCTTTGTTAGAAATTTTGGATGCTCAAGTATACACGAGCATTTAAGAATTTCATTATATCTGAAAATTTTAAAATTCTCCATAAATTTTGAGAATTCTAATCAAAGAACAGAGAAGGTTTAGTTTTTCCTGCATAAAATGATATCCCCTTTCTATATTCCTTTCTCGTTTTACCTTACCTTTCCTTGTTTGATTGCGAGCCCCAAAAAGTCCACCCACGCGCTGCAACCAACGAAATGCCAATTGCACTAGCACATGGCCGACATGTTCTTCAATTAACACAGTACGGATTCTATTCTGTGATTTGATCTAGGCCGTTTATCTAGTGGGGCATACCATTGTAAGGAAATTAGAAAATTTGGATTCTTGGTGTGTAATCCAATGCTTAGTTTTATATAAACCTGGTGTTTGATGCGATGCCCTTATCAACCAACACTTTAGTGCAAAGCAAATTGAGTAGTGGGACTCACTCGAACGTGGAGATGACTGAGCAAAGGGTGAGGAGCGTTGCCATGTCATCTCACCTCGCGAGTCTACATCTTCAGTCAAGTTTGTGATGGGTATTTGTTAGACCCAAAACTCCACCATGAGGCATTCAAAATAATAATTCAGACTGTCTAGAATGAATATAATTTCCTGTTGTGATATGTACTCAAATCTCATTTTTTGTACGAATAGATCCCACCGTAGGATCGAACACATGATTGATTCTAATGTGGCGTTAATAGCGTTTTAGTTATGTGCACCATTGGACGGTGAGATGAACTCCTATAAAAGCGAAATTTAGAGGAATGTAAGAGGAGGGAATGAGATTCAAGATGAACCGTTTGGATTATTATGATGTCAGCCATATGGTAGAGTTTCACAAATTTGTTATAGAAACCATGAAATCAAGAGGTCATGAGTCCGGCAGCCGCTTTGCTTTTTTAACATGAAAATGACGAAAATTCAATTAATAATTAATAAGAGGGGGTAAAGTTAAAGGATACTGTGTCAGGTGTTAGGATAACGTCTCAATCATACATACATAAATTAATGACATCTCTCTTTCCGTGAGAAAACTCAACCATCTTTTTTATGTCATTATTAATCTTAATCACCTTTTAAATAAATTTTGAATCAAGGGATAAGCATTAATCCTTTTCCCTGGCTTTTTGTGGGCCTACACGTCCGACATGGAATCGTTCATTTCATATTGCAATTTTTTCCCTCTCATACAACTAATATGATTTAACAAAGTTTTTAAACATTAGTGCTATAACTAAAGATTAGGGGCGGAGGGGCGGACCGACATATATCAATACAGGGGTGGATGCACTTGTTAAAAGCTTCATTTGTTTTTAAAATCATGATGAAAATTTTAATTTTATTGCAAAAATTTATATAAAATTTTTACATTCACTGTCAAAACCTACATGAAAATCCTATATATTTCCAAAATACAAAAGTCTTTTTAAGTTTGCACTCATCCAATGAAAACTATAGGTCCCGCACTACTATGGATCAATTGGTGGCCATTTCGAGGGAGAGAGAGCGGTGCAACATCGTTGAGCCAACTATTAACATCGGTTAAATAATAGAACCCGTGATCGAACACATGAATTACGTGGCTTATATTATTTTTACTAAAGTAGTCCATAGGATGATCATATGGACAGTCACCACTCATTGATCCACGATACTCAGGAATATGCCACACACGTGATAAAACTTTTCCAAATACATGGAAACCACTCGATGTGTGATAAATAACTAGATGTGCCAAAATCTTGCAAAATTTGTGTTTACTTAGCATCTTCTAAATTTGAACTTGTGAGAGAATATAGAAGTGGTCTACTTCCACAAAAATACACAAGGCATTAGAATCTCAGACTTCGGCACAAGCATTGAAGGCCTTTTAAGTGGCCCGAATTTTAAAATTATTATACAAAAATATAACATTTACGAATATAAGAAGATAAACCATCTCATCATGTCTAAAAAAAATTCAGACGCCTCAAATTATTGTAAAAAATTCTTGAAAACAAATATGCCTTAAAAAAAGTGAAACGCTACAGATTAATAAATTTCGATTGAGAGATGTAATTTGTAACATTCAATGAATTTGGGAAAATGAATTAAAAGCCATTTCACCAATTTGTATGGGTAAAGGCTTTAATCAATATATAAGAATATTGACGTTACAACTCATCTTAAATCTAATATTTTTATTGAAATAATTAAAATTTTAATATTTTTAAAAAAGCTCTTCTTAAAATAGTAGCCGTTGGATAAAATCACAAAATTCTACGGTGTTGCACAAGGTGATATATGCACAATGCTACATGACCCTAGAATATAACAGGTAGGAGGATATCACATGCCCAAAATACAGGAATCTTGCATTAGAGCGGAGGCCGAGTCAGGCCCATAGTAAGTATGTCTAGTTAACGGCTGGAACAAGAGACGACTCTTCTTCCTAACGTCCAAACAGAGGCAGTCAAAATACACAGCCGAATCAAAAAGCGACACGTACACAGCAACCGGCGCGTGCCAGTCGTCAAACGGACAGCTGTCCATAATTTTTCCCTTGACACACGTGTCAATCTCCGACTGGTTTCAAAGCATCTATTACGTCACCCCACGTCACAGGAAATATCTTACAGGTGAATTAAAATGACGGCACCCCACTTAGCCACTTGTAAATTAGCATCAAATGTGAAATTAACTTAACAACAAAGAAATTAGGAGAGAGAGAAGAGAAGATGAGTAGGAAAGTGGAAATCCGAAGGATCCAGGAGCCTTATATAAAGGACTTGTGGTGGCACCAAAGAGCAAGAAAAAACAGAAAGGCAAAATCAAAGGCGAAGGCCTTGTGGTCTCAAATCAAAGAGCGATTGTTTCTCTCCCTCTGCAACTCATCTTCTACTTCATCTCCACACCCCCCCCCCCCCCCCCCCCCCCTTCTAATATCCCGCTTCTCTGAATCCCTTTCTGTCATCATCTGTCTTTTAGGAAAAAAGGGTCATCTTCCAACATAATTTTTGGGGTTTGTTTTTCTTTTGATTTTGATTTGAAAAAAAAGGGCAAGGCAAACTTCGAAAGAGTGTTCTTTTTTAATTTTTTCTAAAGTCAGGTGATTCAGAACAGAGATCCAGATATCTCTTTTAATTTTACCTTCTGGGCTTTCAGTTTCTTCTTGTTTTAGATTTTTTTTTGTTTCTTGTTTTATCAACTGAGAGGGTTGTTTTTCTTGTCCCTCTAGTTGGGTTTTTTCAGTAGATAGGGGTTCTAAGTCTAGGAGGAAAAGAGGTGATTTATTTGGTGAAACCTCATTTCTCTCTTAGTGCACAGTGGCACAACAACATCTTTAGCTAGCATCTTGTTTTCTCAGATTTTCTTTCCTGTTGTCTGGTTTTCATAGGAAACA
This sequence comes from Sextonia rubra, assembly GCA_037013555.1. Lineage (NCBI taxonomy): Eukaryota > Viridiplantae > Streptophyta > Magnoliopsida > Laurales > Lauraceae > Sextonia > Sextonia rubra. Next base: position 57,028,762 of record JASUAD010000008.1, on the reverse strand, counting down.
GGAGGGATTTTTCTTTTTTGGTTTTTTCCTTTTTCCACTTCTTCTTCTCCTTTCCATATATTTGGTTGGAAACATATCATCTATTTTTGGTTTAAGAAATGGCAGCAGCTATAGATTACTACAGCAACAGCAGTGGCCCTGTTATGTCAGATCCTTTTAGAGGAGAGCTCATGCAAGCACTGGAACCTTTTATCAAAGGTGCTTCCACCTCCTCTACTTCTACCACCCCTTCTTCTCTCTCTTCCTCCTTTCTCTCCCCTTCTCCTCCTTCCAACTATTCTCCTTCTTCTAACACTTCTTCTGATGCCTGTTCAACCTCCGCCACCCAACCATCCTTGGAAGGGTTCTCCATCTTTGACCATCAACTGCGGGGTCTGAACCCAGTCTACCCAATTGGGCTCAACCACTTGAACCCATCTCAGATCCAACAGATTCAAGCTCAAATCCTCCTCCAGCAGCAGCACCAACAGCAGCAGATGGCCCTTCACAACCTGAGGCAGTGGCAGTTCCTGGGACCCAGGGTAGCACCCATGAAGCAGGTTGGCTCGCCACCCAAACCCACCAAGCTCTACCGTGGTGTACGGCAGCGCCACTGGGGGAAGTGGGTGGCGGAGATCCGCCTCCCCAAGAACCGGACCCGCCTCTGGCTCGGCACCTTCGACACCGCTGAGGAGGCGGCGCTGGCTTACGACAAGGCAGCCTACAAGCTCCGTGGGGACTTCGCCCGCCTCAACTTCCCCCACCTCCGCCACCAGGACGCCCCTCTCGGCGGCGAATTCGGCGCCTACCGGCCGCTCCAGTCCTCCGTTGATGCGAAGCTCCACGCTATCTGTCAAAGCTTGGGTGACAATTCGCAGAAACGAGGGAAGTCTGAGAGCCCAGTGGCTGCCAAGAAGTCGCCGCCGGCCGATGTGCCGGAGATGGCGTTGGTGGAGGAGTTGAAGGTGGAGAGCTCGAGCCCGCCGTCGTGCTTGACGTCGGAGGGCGATGAGTCGGCCGGGTCCTCACCGGATTCCGATATAAAGTTCCCTGATTTCAACGAGCCGCCGTGGGATGAGTCTGAGAGCTTCATGTTGCAGAAGTTTCCTTCTTTGGAGATTGATTGGGAAGCTATTCTCTCCTAATCAATTGCTTTTATCTTTTGTTTTAGATTTGATGACGTGTATTTTTCTTTTGTTGGGTTTTGTTTATAATCCTCCAGTGGCTGTTGTAATGGGTTTTTTGGCAATTGCAAAGCTGCTGTTGAGACAAGTCATCTGTGATGTATTTGGGTTAGTGGGTTATAGTTTAGTTTAGTTGGGGGTGTTTAAGATTTAAGAAGAATTAGGATTTGGTGATCAGAAGTATATGTTTATGTGGTCCTTGGTTTGCTAGTGTTTTTTCTTGCATGAACCAAGTAGGGAATTCTCATGTACTAGTTGTATGTGGCAGTGTATTCGACAAGTTAATCAACTGATGTTATTATGGTGTATTTGATTGATTGTCTTTGTTTGGTATTAACATACAGTGAGCATTGTATCCATCAATGGCCTCAAGTCTTAAGCGAGCAAGGGCAAGTGATTGTTTAATGGGAGATGTAAAGTGAAAGTAAGTTTTATCTAGATAATGATTGGAAGCAATTTGTGCTGATTTGGTGGTTGATTATGGGCCCCTTGATGGCAAAGACTTGCATGTATGTGGTGGATAGTATAATCTCATCTTACCAGGCAAATGATATTACTGATGAAGGGCCTCCTTGTTTTTATTCAATTTATAGAATTTCTAAGCAAATTAGCTTTTGCATCAAATCAACTAGAGGTGGAAGATCGGTAAAGTTAAGGAATCACAAATGCAGTCAAATATTTCCTTTAGTAATTTGCTATCAAATTTATGTGCACATCCCTCACCATTTGGGAGGGGTATTTCCTTTTTTATATTTTTAAAGAAAAGGTCAAAAGAGTATCATGAAATATGAAGATTTTATCTATATTTAAAAAAAATGTCACTCACTAAAATGATGTTAGTGAGGGATGTATGTTGGTAAATATTATCTTTTTATAGCGGGGTGTGTGCACATAAATATTATCTTTTTATAATAACTTGTGTCTAGAAATTCGGTTGGAATTTGGTTTTTAACAATTTAAGATTTGCTCTTGCCGCAAGAGAACTTTACTAATATAAATTTCTTTCCAGCGGTTGTCTCTTTGAAAGATCAAAATCTTCGGTGGAGCGTCAGCTCATGTTTTTGGATTCTGTGGGAGAAAACAGTGAGTTTTCCTTTGGCATTATTGGATAAATCCAAGTAACTCTCTTTTGGGCCCTTTTTTCCACAATCACTACAGTTAAAAATGAATATTATCTCTCCCTCTCTCCCTCTTACTTTGTCTCTTTTTTTGTTTTTTTTTGGCTTATTTGGCATTTTTATTCTTTTTATTATATACCCATCTAAAATAATAGAGGCATTAAAAAAAGCCATGAAAAATAAAGGTTAACATTAAAATATGTTTTTGGTAATAAATGGTTGAAAGTTTTTCATAAAATTTTTACGATTTATGAATATCAAGCTTTCATATTGGACCTCATAGCTACTTTCATTCTTTCAATAATATTTAACGGTTAAAATTTTGTGTTTTGAGATCAACAAAATTTTATTTTTAAAAAGTAAATAATTATCTCAATGTTAGCAATGATCCATCGATCTTTTAATGATTATTGACCTTATAAACATTTTTAACGGTTTGAATCATAATTTATTATTTTAGAAATAATAATAAAAAAAACTTTTGTGGATAAATTTAAAATTGAGCATGTTACATCAATAGTTGAAAATTTTTTTTTACAAATTTATCGATCCACAAGAAATTAGGCCTTGAAAATTGACCCCAAAACAGTATTAAGCCTTTCAAATATTTCAATGGTTTGGATTTTGAGTTTGGCGCCCACAAAATTTATAAAAAAAGAAATCCAATTGCTCAATTTTTTTGCATATATCTCGAGATTGATGATGATTCAACGGCTGAAATTTCGATGTGTCGCCGTGTTTAATCTTGTGAACACTTTCAACGATTTGGATCTTTATTTACCCTTTCAGATTTGAAGAAAACTCGAAAAAGGATATTAGGAGTGACATACTCCAATGTTATTGTAGCAGTGTTTTCTATTTTTTTTCCTCTTGTTTTGAGGAGCTTAGATTTGGGGCATTTGTTTTTAATAGGTTTTGCCTTTATTTGTCTAAAGAGAGCAGAGTCTAAAATCACATTCCAAATGTTTTTATTTTTCAAAACTCTTACCTATTTTAGACATTTGACAAGAAAAAAAAAATAGTGGTATCAAAACATGGGCTAAGGGCAGCCAGTCAAATTGGCTTAAGTGAGCGGTCTCACTGACAGCCAAGGCACAAAAGCTAGCCTAGTTTGAGAATAAGCATCCCAATTTTCATGTGAGAATGGTTTACCCAAACATGAGGAGCACATGGTGGCTTGTTGGCTTTCCGAAATCTCGAAATCCAAATTACTCTACTTCAGACAATGCAAAGGTCAAGCAAGCACCTTGTGATGTGCTTATCAGTTTCACTGCCCAGCCCAACCACCTTCTGACTCTCAACCAATAATCAAATGAAGTTTTTATGAAAAGGCCCTTAGATTTTTTTTGATGAATAATAAAAATACCTTTTACTTAAGCTCATCTGTGTAATGCATGATGATCAAGAAAGGCATAGCGATGGAAAGGGTAGGATGTTAAGTTAGGAAAATAGGTAGCCTCTAGGTATTCAAATGACCCTAGCATTTGGTTTTAAGGCTTCTAAGTTTACGAGTTTTCTTTTAACTTAAGAGAAAAGCCATTTTTGAGGTTTTCTCATTAGTAAATCAGTCAATTGTACGAATAGTAAAAGGGAGGTTTTAGTAAAAACAAAAAAATATGCATGTCTTTTTTGAAGTTTGGTGGGGACTGTTTTTCTTTTTTAAGAGAAAACTCTAAACAAAATATATGAGAACCCTGGACTATGTAATCACGTGCAGCTCGTTGTTGGACTCCTAAATCAAAGCAAATGTGGCCCACTCCAACCCCCTAATTTTGCTTCTTCATCATACAACTCCTGCATGTGCAAAAGGAAGAGAATTTCCTTTTCTTTGATTACAAAAGCTACTGACTTATTCACCCCTTGATTTTTTGTTCCCGTGCTAAATTTTGAAGGGGCAAATCAGTCTTTCTCTAATAGCACTAAGACATCATCATTATTATCACTTTGGGTGGATATATCCATGGATTTGTTGCTGGCCATCAGCATCAGTGGATGTGGGGCTCAGCAATAGACATTAGTATTGTCTCAGTTATAAAGAAACTATGTTCAAGGATAAGCTATAGGAACTTGCAAATGGGGATCGGACAAAACTAGGATAAGGATACCTTAGTATAATAATCATTAAGGCATTGCTTGCAGAAGATATCTGGGTCCACAGATGCTTAGCATCCAAGGATTCTGAGGTACCGATTACTCGTGTAGGATGACCGTCTTTTTTATTTTTATCTTTTGGGTGGATAGGAGAGCACTCGTTAGATTTTAAAGGTGGCCTCAACCAGTGGCCTCAACAGGGATTTTAAATGGAGCCCACTCTCAACTGAGAGGCATTTTTTTTCCTTAAAAAACTTAAAAATAAAAAACTCAGGGGCATTTAGTTTTGAGGGATTTCTAATGGGAATTTCATAAATTAGAGAATCTATGTGAATTCTTTTTTCTTGTGATTTAAAAATTCAGCTGTGCGAATTGCCACTTTTGGCTCATAAGAAAATTTAAATGTCATGTTTCAAAATGTTAGGAGATGCGTAGCCATTTGTGAATCTAGCTGAGAGACAATTGAGGAACTCCGGCTTCCCGCCGCCGATAGGAATTTTAGAAAACCGTCTCTAAATAATATTATGATGGTCCCTTGATCTTGCTAAATTGTTTCGGAATATAAAGTAGTACGCATGGGTGTGAGAATTTGAATCTCTTGTAAAGGGGGAAAAATGAAAAAGGAAAATATTAAAAGCCATGATCGATTCTCAAATGAATTATTCGATGGAAAGACATTTTGTTTATACGATATAGAATAATATAAATATCTTCAAGGAAAATTAATGGTATGTTCTTCTGGCTATTGGCGAGTACGCTTTGTTTCACTGCTATTGGTTTACGCATGTGGCTTGGTTATATTAGTACATGTTCAATATAGTAAAATTGAATTATTAGAAGCTTAACAGGAGCAAAGTATATAGCTATAAACGTAAAGTATATATAAAGAGGAATTCTCAAAAACTCCCCTTTTAAAAAAGGGAGTTTTTGCCCCCTTTGACATGCCCAATGAAAATTTACCACCTCAAAAGTATAACGCAAAAGAATAATAAAGAGCTAATTTTAAAGAGATTAAATAATACGTGTTAAATTCTTGTAGTCTAAAAAAGAGGCATTGAAAAAGATTCGAAGAGTTTTGTAGCTTTACCCATAGATAAAAAGATAAGACACTGCAAGTGTATGGTATACTCTGACAAGTCTACTTCTTATATCTATTTGATTTTAAACTAATTTAAATAGACATTCAAGTGCTTTAGACTATTTAGCAAAGTGCACGTGAATGTTAAATTTAATCAACCACGAGACCTTCTTACTCATCTAAAAAAAAAACCAAAAGATTAAATTTCTCAAATAGACATGGATAACTAGGCTTTTTTTACTATGCTACTTCCACATGATGAAAATTTCTTTCTATATTAATTTACTATATGATAATTTTGTCGATGTAACTTTTATATTATGATCAGTTCGATTTCTTTAATTGACACAGGCCTAGCAGTCTACTAGTAGAAAGGCTCAGCTTAAATAGCGCCGTGTCAAAGGGATCCATTTGAACCAACTCTATTTCATGACACTTGCCACGCAGGCACTAAGCCGCCTTTTCAGAGAAAGGAAAGAGGAGAAGGATCCGGAACCTACAGATAAGGGAAGTTTGCTTGTCCGGGAAGTTGCCGTGTGAAGAAGTCCATTAATTCTTTCTTTTCTTCTACTTTTACCATTCTTACGCATTAAGGTAACTGAATTTGAAATTGGGTGCCTACCATTCATCACCCACTTCTTTTTTCTACCTTTGTCCTTCTTGACGTGGAAAACAGGCATTCACACGGCTAAAAACAGAAACGAAAAAAGTCCAAAAGCTAGGGGTCCAGTAAAGCAACCCAAGGTTTTGGTCTTGACACCTACTCATTCAAACTGGAGGCTTGTAAGAGCCCTATTCCACTATCTATTGTGTGGGACTGAATTTAGTATAAGAATCTCAACCTTCCTTAGCCCCAGAGAAGAAGACAGGATTAGAAACATTTGTTATTACCCCACAGGCCCACATGCTTCAGTGCCCATCATGTCAGATAACCCTCCATGGATGATGAGGACCAAGCAACATGCCCACCCTTCCCAACCTTTTGACAAAACATATTCCTTGTTGACCCAATGACATGGTGCAGTGATAAGGCATCCTCCCTTGCTGAGGTCCAGGGATCAGGTCCTTGTGTGTGTCAGATGCACTTGAGTGGCACGTGCTATTTATTTAGTTAAGAAAGGGATTAAAAAAATGAAAAAAAGAAAAGAAACAAAAACCAAGAAAAGTCACGTCCATCTACATCTCCATCTTTTATCCTTCACGTCCTTTTTAATGGATTAGATTTGACAATGAATTCCTTTGTAATCAAATGCATATAAACAGTCCCTAAAGCATGATTTTGCAAACTCGCTCACCAATCCATGGGGTATTAAAAAATGTCCTGAATCTTCAAAATCTTGGACAGGTGCACATAGATGACAGATCTACCAGGAGCATTACACCTGATATTCTTTTTAAAAGGTCAAAAAGAGGAAAAAAAAAAAGAAAATTCAGAATTGCCATATGTTATTAACATTGACGGGAGGGATCTAGTTTCCAGGAGGTTGTCATCAAAAGAACCAACCACATCCATTATACTCACTTGATGACAGATCTACTTGAGCAGCCCAGCAATCTTTGGTAGGAAGCTGTATTCCATCAATTGAAAAGCTGTTCTGTTGTTGAGTCATTTATTCCAACTGATCTATCCGCAAGCCCCTTGAGTGGCAACCTTAAAGAACCGTACATACCAAGATGACAGCCAGCTGAATTTACCCAGTTCCATCTTCTTATTCATTGCCTTCTGACCATGGTAAATGAATGAATCCAATATTCCAGAAATTTTGAAAATACCTGTAGATACATAGCCAAACATACACAAATGATACTTGAGCATTCATGAGTGTTCATTCAACGTTAAGAAACAGATTAGCACTCACAACATGGAGAAATTCTTAATTAGAGAGAAGGTACAAGATACTTTAACCAGAATTACTAAAATCTAGGAAAAATGGGAGATGGAATCCATAGAAGCAGGACCATTTTCGGAATCTATAGAAGTAAAGCAAAAACAATATTTTTCTTTTCTCCCTCAGATGTAGCTCAGCTGGTCGGCGACATGCATGCGTGAGTAACGACTTGGCTTGCATGAGTTTGAATCCCCGATGTAACCTTTTTTTCTTTTTTCTTGCTGAAGTAAAACTCATATAACCACTTACACACTCTACTCAAGTCCTTGACCATCAGCATTCGGCACTAAGGTAGGAGATCGAACCCTAGTCATTTTTTGAGCAGAAGGAGGTGCTGCCCCATTGAGTTAACAATGGATTATAACTAAGGGCTCTCAAAATTTCAAATGTTTATGACTAATGTGCATGGCCATGTACCATGATAGATTCTCACAAAGAATGGAATGTTTTAAACTTTAAACAAGGGCAACATAAAAGTTCCTGGATTTTAAAGATCCAGTACCTGATTTTGGCATATAAGCAAATGATCAATAATAATAAAAATTCTTGAACCATACACAACTGTCAAAAAACTAACTGCATATGGCATCATGAAAAGACACTTAATATACAGGGAAGCATCCAGGTCAGGATGGAGTAACTGGGAAGCAAGAGATGGATATAATTACCTCCAACAATAGCACAAACATTTGTCAAGAAGTGTAAGAATGACACATGTTGCTCTGTGAAAGCCAACTGCAATTTACATTCTCACCATGTAACAGGAGGTATAGAAGAAAACAATAGCATTATTTTGAGAAACGGAAGGTAAACAGAAATTGTGCAGACGAAATTTAAAACTATATCAATGGTTCAAACTATTCACAAATTAAAACACAAAAAAGTGAGGCAAAATACCCAGAAAGATGGAATTATTTACATAACCTTCTGATAGAAAGAAGAAAGAAAGAGAAAAAAAAAACCTCAACATCTTCCGAATTTTCCGGAAACATTCAGAAATTATATATATTTCTTATTTTTCCATTGGACTGCAATAATTCCTCGATTTTCTGAATATGAACTTTGTAATGATGGTGGGGCCCCACAAGTTTTTCTTCACCGTGATTCTACTTTTCAATTAATTGTTGGCTATAAAAAAATTGCTACCCTAGTCTTTTTTGATGATGACTGCCATTAACAGCAAAATCCTCTAGTCAAAATGCTACCGAGTAGAGCCTGGTGGCAACTTGTGAGATGAAATCATCAAATGAAACAGTTATATCATGAAATTATCACTTCAAAGTTCTAAGGAATACAATGACTGCTATACAAAGGGAGCCAAAGAGTTGCTTTTATACTGCTTATAAGACTCTCAAAGGAATGCATTCAGATATTTACTTTTAAGGCTCTTGTGGGGGCAATCGCCTAAAATAAAATATATATGTGCAAGTAGATAAATATATCTAACTCTAAATAGACTTCAAACATGTTTGTGATGGATAGGGGTGTTCCTGGGGGGGCCAGGTTGGTCCTACTTCAGAAACACTGGCCCTCTCCAGCCCAAGCTCAACATGGACCTTAAGTGCCTAGCCTAAAGCCTATCCCACCTTACACATAGGGCCAAGCCTGACTATGTAGTCAAAAGGGCCAGGCTAGGCTTTTTATCACTTGTTTGGGTTTTCTAATCGCTCGTTTGTGTAAATCAGTCACTACTCACTAAAGTATATGCATTACTTATTTGGACTGGGATGGGCTTCAGACTTTCCATCACTTAACCCAATCCCTGCCCATATGTTAAACAGGCCAGATGTTTAGATCTGGGACCAGTCCGAGTACTTAAAGCCCAAGGCCAAAACCCAGCTGGCCCAAACCTTGAGCAACCCTAGTGATGAGCTTAAATAGTGAGTCACTCACCTAAATTGGAGAAAGGTCATAAAAGAGGAGAACACCTGGAATAGATTGAGAGAGGAGAACTTCGGCACCCCTAAAATTCTCCGTTACAGAGAACTACAAAAACCAGCACCAATATATGTTTGTTATTATAAGAAATGGTCAGAAAAAAAACCAAAGAAACTAAATTTAGATGGGTTGATTCTACCTGATTTGATTGGATTGAGTGCCCACTTATGTCAGTATATACTGTAGGAACCACCTGAAATAGACAGTATAATCATATGACAGTGAATTCCAACAATGGTGTTCTTACCTACTACAATTATACAGGTAATTGAAGTAAAAATATCTTAACAAAGAAGATTCATGAACAATTCAAGAATACAGAGTCTTTATATTACAATAATGTTTATACTACAAAAACTAAGGATGGAGACAGCCTTGTAGACAGCCTTGTAAAGACTCACCTTAATGAAATACTGATACATCCCATGCCATGTTTTTTGCATCCACTTTACCCTGGGAGTTTCGACATTCAAATATACGTAAAAACCAATCTGACTGGTTTGACTTTTAAATTGATCACTGTGTACTATGATGAGGTAGGAGATTACCCATCAAGAGGATTCACCACCCCGGGGAAATAATCTCCAAAAGCTAGCTTATTGATTTTGTGGCTGATCTGGTATTTAGAAAAAATCAATATATAATATAATACTTCTATAAAATAACAGAAAACTGATGGCAAACAGAGAACATATTCCTCTTCTAACTGAAATGAAAGTAATGTTAATCTATTTCCATTTAAAAAAAAAAGTTAATATATTTTTATGACAGAGATTTCATCCATGAGGATTAAAGCTTACATTGAAACTATCCTTTTGAAACGTCAACAGATCATGTACGTGAATATTTGACTGTTGGAAAGCTTTTACCGGGGGTAAAATGAAAGTTTCCACCCACCTTACTAACTCCCAAGAATCCATAGATGTTGCATCCTTCACCTTCTTCATCTTTGATCCTTTGAAGGAAACCCTCTCTTTTGCACTAAAAAAAGAGTTAGAATCACAGTGAACTAACCCTCGTAGATTTAAAATTAAAAGAGCTGCAGCTGACAATTTTTATGTGCAACTTACAAGAGTTAAAAGTTTACCGTGTAATGGCGAAGGCAAGGCACACTCATTTTCACACAGGAATATTAATTTTTGTGATCGGTTACATAGGAATATTAATAAGATTATAGAAAATAGTTAATGATGTACAGAAATGAAATGGTGGGCTGATATGAGGGTTTATGCCCGTGGGCTCCACATTGCCAGATCATCAATATCATCGGCATCATTTGGCCTTTTCCAATTAATCAGGGATTCATATTTTCAGATATCATGGACTCCTCTGTTACACACATGAAACCACTACCTAGCCTAAAGGCTATATCAAGTGGCTCAATAGGAGTGAGGGGGGTGCGATGATTGTATTGTATCTAAATGTTAGACAGAAAACTCAAGAATACTATAATGTAAATCTCAATAAAACCTCGCAACTGTAACTAAATCCACAGGCAGGGGTCAAAATTCAGAAACACTCTTGCAAATAAACAATATGAGTGGCTTAACCAATCCCACCATTACTATTTAGCATCTAACCACCAATTTTCAGACTGAATTGTTCAGAGACCTTTCCATTTCCATCTGCATTTGTCTCTATTTCCTTCTGTTGCATATGCAGTCACTGATGAAGTCTGCCTATTGGTGCAGTTGCCTAGGGAACCCCAGGATTTACAATTCAGAAAGAGCGAGTATGCTATGTCTAATCTACTAGAATGGGTGGAAAAATATGTCAATCTACCAGAAAGGGGGCGCTAGCTGAGTGCAGCAGCAAGTTGCCAAAAATAGTGGCGTACTCTTTAATATCTTATGCTTGTTACTTTTGCAAGATTTCTGTGCCACAATTATACATTCAGTAATATTGTCAAATAAAAGTTTTCTGATAACTCTGCTAATGGTGGTGTATCTAAGAAGAAAATGCCTTCATCCAGACCAAACAACACAATTCTGCATATGTGAAAACAAGCAGGAACAAATCCATTCGAGTAAATTTAATCCAGTCATATTCAAATGATGTCTTTCTTATAAGTTAAAAATTAATTCAACATAAATCACAACCAGAAATAGGGATGGAATTACTGTAATATGCAAGCAGTTATTGTCAAGTCAAATCAACAAAGTAAAAATCTCACTTATACTTCATATACTTGAGTGCCTTATGCCCTGAAAAGGAGAGTGGGTTCGATTGAAAGAAACCTGGTCTAGTGAGTCAGGATTTGACAGCCCCCAACCTTTCTTTCGATATGCTTCACGAACTTCTTCACAGGAATTACAACAATCTTCATCGGACTGCAAAAAGAAACAGTGGAGTCACATGTGACTAGTAAATAGTAGTAAACACAGTCCCAAACTGAAGATTCGGAAAGCTCCCTTGAAGGGATGCTTGTGTGGTAAATCGGAGATCGGCATAGAGGTAAAAACTGCAATAAATGTCTTTTTAAAAGTGAGGTACAGATGACAAACCATGGTATTAAAAACTATACCCAAATCCAGGGCCCAATCTTGTTTGGGTCAAACAAAATAATGAGGTTTCCGACAACCGTACCATTTTAAACAGGCTCATTCATAATCATTTTCTTGAAAGCCTTATCCTATCTTAATCCACCAGCTTTGAGGGTACTTTTCCATCTCCAAGTTTGTTGTCTATGCAACTCCACATCTGAATGCCACTTTCAATGCATCATTCCAAGTTTCTCATACTTAACCAGCAACACTTTATTTCTTTCCACAAGGGTGTTTCCTGGACCTCTTTGTAAATGCCCAAACCATCTCAAATAACATTCCCCAGTTCAGTAATCTATTGGACCCACTGCTCAATTTCCATTTTATACTCATTTTTGAACCTGTACAATTTGTTACTCTATATATCCATCTTAACCGCATACACCATGTCTTCTCTATGTTTCTTCCTTGCCTAACGTTTGTCCCTACATAGCACATCTCTATATGGCAAAGGAAGTCTAACTACAATCTTACAAAAAGGTCCCTTTTAATCAAAACACCACTTGATGATCACAAATATCCCACTAGCTTGTCTTCACCTAGTGGACCATGGACTAGTCCACTATGTAATATCCTTTTTCCTCAAGCCCTCTTGGTTCAAAGTTGCTCCTAGACATAGGATTCTATCACATTGTAGAACCAAGTGGCCTTCTAGTTTGACTACACCTTCTTCCCTATTCTCAAAATCACTAAACTTGTACCCATGCACTTCTTAGTCAATTTGATTTCATAGCTTTCTCTAGTGTTTAGCTTATCATTTTATTTCTTGTTTGACTAATTCACGTCACATCATTTCTACACTAGAGGTCCTTTTTGTTTTTAATTGACTTTGGTTTTTGTTAAGATACTGGTTGAATGAGGGGGATAAATTGCCCAATTCGAGGATGGACCAACTCCTCGTGCAATGGTGCAAGCACATAATTTTTGAGGAAAATAATGTTGATGCCGTTTTCATTAATCAATCACTGCAAAATACATGTTACTCATTACATTGATATAAACGAATGGGATTGGATCCCCTAAAATCAAGGATCATCCACTCCTACCTAAGAAGAAAGAAAGCTGTTGAACAAACCTACCATTCTCCATCAAGTACCACCTAATAGATAAGAATGAATGAGGCTAATCTCAGCCAAATCTTCCAAAGCTTGGAAAGTGCCCTACTTGGAGAGCACCTTACTCTAGGATCACCTTGCCCCCCTAGCAGACCAATTGCCCAACTTGTGATCCAAGCTCAGCCCTTATCTCGCAACTGGGCTGGGTTGGCTGGGTTCCCATCATTCCTCCCTCCTTCAAAATTGATCTTGTCCTCAAGGTCAAACTCTGGAACTGCTTGACATAGATGTAGAGGATTTCCCCACGTTGCCTCTTCAATCGGTAAATTGGCCCAACTGTTCAACACCTCATGAATAATTTTCTTTCCTGTTTTGGATTATTAGTAGACCAAAGGTTGAGAAATTGTAGAGCACATTTAGAGTTGCGAAGGGGCAATGGTACTGATTGAAGCTTTCCATCTGGATCAAACACCAAATGAACTGGGATAAGCTGCTTCAGGAACTGTAGTAATGCCACATCATGTATCTTTGAATGTCCAAATTCTACCAAGCATGGCAATAACTTAATACTTGCAATCATAGTATGAAGCCTGCACTCAGTTTGAATTGAATATATAGCAAATAGGAATTTCAATGTAAAAGTGTTGCTTGAATCTGCCAAATTGACTGCTTCTTGTGTTGAAGTGCTTTCTTTTAGGCCATTGAACAAGATTTTCGGCTCAAAAAAAACAACATTAATAGCCGGTTTTGATTTTAAATCTTTCTCTTCTTCAGATTCAACTGCATTTTCCTCCTTTATCAGGTTGCCTTCAGTAATCAGTAGTACATCATTAATGTTTTATGGATGCAATTTCATTTTGTAATTCTACCATTGTTGTCTACATCTTTTGTCTCTTTCTGTAATTCAATCATCAATGTTTGCATCTCTGCATACATGATGGCTATCTGGTTAAGGGCCATTGTTGATTATGATTTTTTATCGCAGTGATGTCCATAAAATAGACTGTTACCTCCTTTCTATATGCACAATGAGCAAGGAAGACGCTTTCTTTTCTTCTTCAAATGGAAATTCTGTAAATCTTTGACTTTGGAAACTTTCGACCCTTTTGTTTGAATAAGAAAAAGGTAATGTGATGGTTTGGCGGGTGCTATTTCCTTTTCGCTTGCTTGTCTTTCTCTTTGCCTCTGCTTGCTTCTGTAATAGAGAAAAGGCTTTTGTTATGAAGAGAAGTGTGAGTGGCTAGGTGCTTCTAGAATCTGGATTGTGTAGCGACCCGATGGCAGGCAGCTGGTGTTACAAGACAGCAGATGGAAATGATGAAGGCCATAAACTCAAGGAGAGTTTTTTCTTTCTTTCTTTTTTTTTTTTTTTGAAAAATTTGTTTGGGCCAGTGGGGAGAGCAGCGCTTCAGGGAAAGAAGATAAGAAATGGGTGGGTGGATCGAAATAGCTCTCATTCCAATTGTTATACTTGCATTAATCAATCACTACTAAATAAATGTTGCTAATTACATTGATAGAAACGAATGGGATTGGATCCCTACAATCAAAGGATCATCCACTCCTACCTGAGAAGAAAGAAACTAGTTGACCTCTAACACCTAATAGTTAAGAATGAATGCAGCTAATCTCATCCAAATCTTCCAAAAGCTTGGAAAGCACCCTACTCATAGATCAGCCTGCCCCCTTGCGGACCCAATGGCCCAACTCGTGATCCAAGCTCACCCCTTATTGTGCAACTGGGCTGGGTTGGCTGGGTTCCTATCAGTTTTTTAAAGTGCACCACCTGTTTTGTGGAGCCCACCAAATTGATGGACGACGGCAAATCTCAATTTGAAGGGGGTAAGTGTGGAGATGATTCTTTTAGAAGGTCCTAGGTTTAAGGTCACGCAAATGAAAAAGCAAAACAAAAATGATGACTACAATGATGATAAGGAAAACCACTTTGATGTTGAGCTCTGCCTTCTAGGTCTGGTTTTCCCTGGGGCAGAAATATGTGGTCTGTATATGTGGAGCGCATACTATTAATATTATCATAATCAACATCATTATTGATGCACTACCCTGATGGCAATGGGCACTTCTTGGATACTAGGTCATCACCTAGTGCGGGTTCCTCCAAAGCAGGGTCTTGGGAGGGTCCAAATTGGAGAGAGACCTAACGCTTGGCATTTTTGCACAAAGTGGCCGCTCGCAAGTTTCGAACTTGTGTTATCACATATGGAACCCGAGACTTCTACCATTGCACCAAAACAATTACCCTTCTAGGACAATAATATGACTTGAATATTTAGCATAGCTAACAAAGACAAATAATGAAGAGCCAATTGACTGTTTATCATCAGGTAATACTCAGATACTAGTTTATTTATTCCATATCACCAGCAGTACACTTAGCACATTCCTCAAAAGGAAAAATATACCCCTTCTGCGCCATAGCAAGAACCACAATATGTCTCGTTGTGTTCAAGCCTGCCACCATGTCTCTGCAAAGGCCTTGCCATCTACACTTCATGAAAACAAAACATTATAAATTAACAAAATGCAACAAAAGTAGACCAAACGAAACAAAATCTGTATATTTAAAAATTCAAATGCAGCTAGCCAGCTACAGTGCTAACTTAAGAAAATAATAAAAAGAAGACAGAATCAGTCTCAATTGAAGTGCCATCGGCAGAGTTCAAAGACTTAAAAATGACAATAAGAGAAAGCAGTGTAAATAAATACACAAATAAAAATAGAAACAAAAGGCAGTGCAACCAATAACCTAGCAAAGCAGTTATCTTGGAAATAAAAACTCTTGCCATACAAATCCTAAAGTACAAATTTTTTTTACATATGAAGTAAAAAGTTTGAAACAAATGAAACAAGAACATAACTAGATCTGGAATTGAGAAATATGCATATCAAGTTTATTAATGATCAATGAATTCTAATTAGAAATTTAATGGTGACATGTATGAAATAAAGCATGTTGAATAGCTTTAAAAAATGAAGCCCAAGCATGGAAAATTAGCTCAAAATGCAAACAACCAACAAGTGGCACCTTTAAAGATCCAACAGAAGTATTCCCCACAACCACCCCCAAAAAAAAGAGGAAATCAAGTGAAAACCACTTTTTAATCGTCTCCGTTGGTTTGTAAAATGCATTAACTATCAATGCACCACAAATAACCATTTCAGTGACCAGACAACCACTGGTACTTGGTGCATCTCAGTTGATTTAAGCCTTGGAGAGGCCTAAATTTGATTCAAAAGATACTGTATGAGTTTCTATGTGTTACTGACCAATCAAAAGGGTGGGTTAGACCTATTTCTTGACCATGCAAGTGCGATTGGCAAAGGTCATCCCTAACTTCCTAGTCAATAAAAAATGCATACCAAAAGACACAAACTGGATTAGTAATAATGTGTATGAAAGAGCAAGGCATTGCTCATGGCGTAGCACATATGGCAAATTATTACTGAATTTGGAGTAAAGAAGCCTTCAGCTGCTAGTTTAACAATTAGGGGGTAAGGATCAATATTCTACAAGGGGCCATCAAACTCCTAGGATTGTTTTTGAAGGTTGAAGGATGGGTGAAGATTTCCTGTAAAGGGGGTAATCATTAATAGTCCCTTGGAGGCCTTCATCTACCACTCTTAGCCCCTTCAATACAAAAGCCCATTTTCTAGGAATTCCTATTAGTAGAAAGTTTACAAATGTGCCATTAAGGATTTGTTACCTCCTTCCAAAGTTCAGTTCGCAAAAATTTTTAATAAATAAGGAGGAACTCAAGTTCCTTTAAAAAGACAATAGATTATGGACATGAACCATTTTAGATTAAAATGTGAAGAAACTGCCAATTTCCAGTCTCATTGAAAATGGGTTTTTCTAAATACTTTGGTCTGTATAAGTTTTATGTAATGTTCACAGTAATTTAATCATGTTTATAAAAATTACTAGATGAGATATGACATATGCAGACAAATATATTGATATTTTCATCTGAGGACTGGTCCCAAGCTATCAGTAATAGTTACTGACCCAGTTCTCGACTAGAAAGCCTGCTGCTTGTGTTCACTCAGCCAGTGGCAATATATAGCAAATGAAGAGTTTTACCTTCATAATGTAAAACGGTGGATCAAGCCAATGAGAGCGATTTACTTCTTTAGTTCATCTCCTAAAGCATCTCTCTACAAGCTCTCTCTGATCTCATTCTCCTATTCATTCTTTTCATACAATCTCATTCCATTCTAAACTTTAGGGTGGTGGGCCTACGTGCAATTGTTTATCTCTCACACCAGCATGTTTCTATTTATTTTTGTGACTCCCTCATTTATGAACTTAAAAAAAAAAATCATTTGACACTCATTTGCTTCTCAAAGGGAAAATACTTCCAGAAAACACTCATTCAGCTGAATACTAAATGTGCAAGCCACAGCTATTAACCTTAGGTGCACCAATTCAGTCCTGCTAAGCCTCGATCATATTGTCATGAGCATCTATCCTTTTCTTGATAATATCATGCCGCCGCAAGCATAGGAAGTTTCATCTGAGTATATAAACCAATCATCAGCAAGAGACCATAATACAGTTGAAAACTGTTCAAATAGGAGAACAATTGCAGAAGCAAATAACTATGGTCAAATGAGTCAAAATCTAATAAAAGTTTTACAACTAACAGAAATGGTGGAGCCAACCAAATTTGGCAGACAGTGTAAGAAGTGAAAATTATAAAATTGACACCCTCTTTGTGGTACGTACTACATCAAGGTGTTGGTCTCCACTGATATCCACCACATCAAGGCTCACTATAGAGCATGCAAGGGCAGGAAAGGTGATATCAAACTGCACTTTTCAAAGACAAGAAAAGACAAGAATCAATTAACCAGAACAGCCATCTACCTTCATTCTGTTGGTAAATGAAATGAATGAATTAAAACAAAAGGGGAGAAATGCTGTCTTAATGATGTCTTAAAGTTTACCAAAATGGTAGGTGACAAATCCATATAAGCTAAAATTCTAAAGTTTTGAAAACTGCAGAGTCTGCAATCCAAAATATCCTGATGACTGTGCAATGAGAAAGTCTGAACTTACATCCCCACTTACTCCCCCAGTTACTCCCTAGTGCTTTTTGTGGTTCACATCTATCCAAGATGTGATGTGGACCACATCCAGGACTAATGTGAACCACAAAAAGCACTAAGGAGTAATTGGGGGAGTAAATGGGGGTGTAAGTGTAGCAATGTTGATGTGCAATACAGTCTTCACAAAACAGTGATTCCTGTAACTTGTAAGCACTCTAGTAATGAGGAAAAAAGAAAAAAAAAAAAAAAGAGCCCGAATTTTATGTTACAATCAAAATCAAAATGCTATGGTTCAAGCCATCAAGAAAGGTTTTCTGTGAACCCCACAAAAGATTTCAATATATTTTCATGGTGATAACTAAAAAAATGTTTTCACCCTTCATAACAGCAGAGAATTAGCAAGAATCAAGAGTGTCAATAAATAAAGGTATTTCAACAATAGATGTGATTGTACATTAATATGAAGTGTTTCTCCTCTTGAAGTGTCTACTATGAGCTTTGTCTCTGTAACTGCATTAAGATATGGTCCTTCAACCAGAAAGGAAAAACAAAGTCAATTGATGAGCTTTCAAAGTTAGCAAGATATGTATTTTCATTGATAGGAACACAAACACAAGAGAAGGCATACAAAAAACTATCACATAAGAGAAACTAATCACAAAAAGAAAAAGAAAATCAAGTGAGCAAAAGTGAGGCCAAAGATCTGATGCACAGCTAAGCTACAACACAGATGCTATTTATCTACTGAAAATGGGGAAAACAAGATGCACTTTTTTCAAACAAAAACTGTGACAGGTCTGTTTCTTTACTAGAATTCCTGACAAGAATTTGCTATGCTAGGGTGTCTTGGACATAATGTGACAAAAATTGTCCCCTGATATTTGAAATGCCATGGTTTTTCACCAAAATTTTAAATTCCAGCCACTTAAAAGGTCTCAAATGGCCTTTCAGAATCCCTAGGATTCTATTCTCTATGTATTTGGTTAGAATTTCAAATACTCCATCGAGAGGAGGGATTTGGAATTTCACCTCAAGGGAACGACTTTTGAAGAATTTAAAATTCCTTCATACATGAATTCTTGGAATTCTAGTAAAGAAGCAGGCCCTATATATCAACTTAATTTTCCGAGCTAGTGAGCTACAAACAGAGCGTTGCCCAAAGCAACACGCTAGGAAGAGTAAATAAGCAAATTGTTAAATGGAAGCTTGTCAAAAGCTATCACAGGCTGCCTCTTAATTGGTATAAGAGTAAGTTCTGATCCCATATGAAGCTTTGCTGAGAAAAAAAAAAATCCTACAATAAAAGAAGTGGGACATATCATGACTCTAGATTGGTTACAAAGCAACAACTGTTCTTAATTATTACCCAATAAGTGCAGAATTGAGCAAGCCTTCTTTGATAGTTGCAATCAAGTCCTTCTTACTCACTTAAATTAATTTAGAAAGACAGGGGATCTAATATGAATTTATAGTTCCATTATGAACCTTAAGTTCTAATTCGCACAACCCCACCATTTTAAATTTGCCAAAAGCGGCAGTTTCCATCAACTGTGCCCAAACGCACCACTATCTCATTATATCACACAGGCATGTAAAAATCGATTCTTGCAAAATCTAGTGGTCTTATCCTATCCCAATAAACCAAATAAATGAATCAATGGACAAAAAAGCATAATGCAATTGAAATTTGGTTGAATCCCAGAGAGAACACAATCCAAAACAACAAAATATATGAACAAATGAACAAAAAGTGATGGAATTGCAATTTGGGGTGAACCCCAGACAGAAGAAGAGAATTGGGGACGTACTGAGCTCGGAGATGAAGAGGATGAACATGAGGATTGCAGGAACGAGAGTGATGATGCCACCAGAGATCGTGCGGCTACAGAAATCCCAGTCAATCTTTGGATACACGTCCAATTTTCTCAGATTTCGTATCACTCCGTCCATCGCCACGGACGGACAGATCTCTCCTTAATCAAACGGATCATCAAAGAGTATGTGCGGACATGTTCTTCGTTCCTTCCTCATCTTCTTTGTCGTTTGTTGTTTTTGCGTTTCTGCTGGCTCTAATCTTTTCTTGTTTCAATGGGCCGCGCCTAGGGCTGTCAATCCGGCCCTTAATAGAGGGGGCCCGGCTCAGCGCGGCCTGCAAAAGCCCTCAAAATGAGGGCTTATTTTTTTCATCTAAAGCTCGAGTGTAGGGTAGGGCTCTATTTTTAAAAGCCTGCATCAATAGGGCTGAGCTTAGGCTTGACTAATCAGGCCCGAGGGGGCCGGGCCCGGCCCGTTGTTTATTAAATTTTCATATAAAATATATAATATACACAAGCCTTTTGGGCTTGTTAAACTTTCAAAAGCTATGGCTATGCTACAGCCAAGTGTTTTCCACTTTTCACTTTGTAAGAACTTATCAAAATACCCAGCCAACAGAATGATATAATATGTGAGTTTTTGAAGAGTTTTTATGAAGCCACTTTAAAGTTTTCAAGAAGTAAATACCCATCTAAATACCCATCTATTCATTTATTTTTACCAGAAGTGATTAAAATACATATTTTATTAGTACAAAAGTTAGATAGTGTAGATATTTTTTCTAGAACTATGGCTAGAAAAATGAAGGAGAAATTTGATAAATATTGGCAGCATTATAATAAACTATTTGAAATAGCCATTCTCCTTGATCCTCAACGTAAGCTGTTGTATTAAGAGTATGCTTTAAGAAAGCTATATGGATCGAATGAAGAGGTAGGTATTCGTCGAGCTGAAACTCTTATACTCTTTAGAAATCTTTATAAAGAGTATTCTACGATATATGATGCACCTACCAAAATATTGTCAAATGTAGATAAAGTTGATTTGGTAAAGAAATCTAATGAGTTTGAAGATGATTTTTTAGCTTTTGATGAATAAATGACTCAGACAGTTGTAGAGGAAAAATCAGAATTAGATTGTTATTTGGAGGAGCCAAGGGATAAATCTGAAAATTTCAATATATTGGATTGGTGGAAAGTTAATTCAACAAAATATCCAGTTATCTCCAGAATGGCTTGTGACATTTTAGCAATTCCTATTTCTATAGTTGCTTCTGAATCAGCATTTAGTACGGGAGGAAGAGTACTTAATCAATATATGAGTTGTTTAAAATCTGAGACTGTAGAAGTCTTAATTTGCACACAAGATTGGATACGTATGTAGCAATACAATGATAGTAATACATTCGATGATCTTTTAGATATTCTAAAAGTAGATTAAATAATTAAATAAAGAATTATTGTTATTTGGTATATATTTATTACCATTTATAGAATTATTATTATCCACCTTATGTTTTATATTGTAAAAATGATTTTATCCTACCACCAATGCCTTAAAAAAAGTTTTTAACTCCACCATGCTACCTTTTCCAATGCATTGTCGGTCCCTAGCCCGGACAGAGGAGGAGGGTTTGTATAAGGTTAGTTAGTGGTGGTGGCATAGGCTGTTGCATATAAAAGATTTATTTCCATTAAAGAAAAAAAACTCCCCTTTCTTTTGGCCCTGGCTCAGCCCTAGCCCTTGAGGGTTAGGTAAGGGCCTAAAAATTATAAGTCCGCCATAAAAGTTGAGGGCCTTTGCTCAGTTAGGCCCAGCCCGCACATGTGAGAGTAGGATAAGGGTTTACCTAAGCCCGGCCCGGGCCCGGCCCTTTGACAGCCCTAGCCGCGCCTAAGCTTCTCTTAGTAGGATCCATTTACTTGTGTGGGCCCCACCTTAGATGCCTCCTTTTTTTTTGGTTTTTGTGGGGTTGGGAAGATATCATTATGGATTGGGGTAAAAAATAACTGAAAAATCAGCCCGCCTAGATGAACCTAATCCTTAATTTAATGACCATAATGTTTAGTGGTCTTTTAAACCATAAATCATTTTTTAAACTCAATTCAACAGTGGATGAAAAGTTTTTGTTAAGAGTGAGATTAGGCCTAGTGCCAAATCATGTTGGGTGAAAGGGTGAAAGGTCCTAGATTGATCAAAAGTTGCCAAAGAGGGCCCATGGAGCTAGACAGGACTTAAGGTCGTCAATAGGAGAACATTAGCCGTCCTATTTATGGGAGAGTGACACGTGAACGTTTTCCTTTGATCAATTAAATCTTTATTCCTTATCCCTAGAATCTTGTCCTCTTTACAGAGAAAGACACGTGCCGCATTATCATGTTATTCATGGGTCATTTTATTAAAGTCCTAAATCTTTTTGATATCTTAGCCTAAAAGCACTCTCATTTAATTTTAGGTTTTCTTTTTATCAATCAATTTTTATCTTTTAACTTAAAGGCACGTTTGTGTACACACCCTTTTGGTGGAAAAAAGAAATTGCCACATCAGCGAAGTCCATGGAAATGAATTCCATGGGAAAAGAATTCTGCGGAAGTACAAATATTAGTGTTTGATTTAAAATATTTTTTCTTAGTGAATTGGAGATAATATTGTTTTGTGCGGTTATGGAATATTTGGTGAAAACCATAAAAAAAGGCGGAAGAGCGGGTGGAGGGTTCAAAGAGAGGTAGGAGTGTGGAAATAGGATGAGAGGGGAGGAGTATCATAGTGGATAAAGAGTAAGGAGCGTGGATTTGGGGTTTACAACCACCGGTGAAATGGGAAGAGGGTAAACATTTATATGGAAATGAAAGTCCGATGGTCCCCTCATAAGAATTCCGTTTTTAATTTTCTCAAGGAAAAGTTTGATGTAGTGGTGACATGGTGGAAAAGTGATTCCAAGGAATTATATTGCGCTAAACACATTAAAAATGATTTTTCCAAAGGAAACCATTCACTTTTCCACAAAAAAGTATTGCACAAACATGCTCTAAGATTAAAATCTTCAAAGCATTACCATGTCACTTAATTAGAGTCTTAGACTTAATTAGAGTCTTAGATTTTCTCAATATCTTTCTCTTTAAAGCACTCTTATTCAATTTAAAATTTTCCTTTAATCAATCAATCTTTATCCTTTATCCCTAAAATCTTTTTAATTTAGAGTGAAATAACTGATAAGTTCCTAAAAATGCATAATTTTATGTGTACTTTAGGGAATTTTAAGGACTTATTTATTAAAAATTTCTTCATTTCGGTGAAAAACATATTTTTATAGTTTTAAGCATCATTATTGTGTTTTCTCGCAAAAATCATTGAAAATCGTTAATTTTTCATAAAATCATAAAATTCTTCATTTTTGAATTTCCATTTTTAGAAGGTTTTTCAAATCCAAATTTTCACATAAAAATGACAAATGTTTTTATCGTCATTAGTTATTTAAAGATAAATCATGATCAATGATGTAAATTTATTATGTTATTTTATGTGAGTGGGCCCACATTAGTGCAATTGTGACTTTAGGTTAAAATTATTATTTTTAATGAAAAATCACTTTTGTTAGTAGGGAATCGAAGAAAGGGACCCACAATCAAGATTTGAAGCCAAGAAATTATTTGTGAAGAGATTCAAGAAAGAGAAAAAGAAGAAAAAGAAAAATGAAGACAAAAAAGAAATTGAAGCACAAGTGGACTCCATTGACATGCACACATGTGAATTAATTTGCATATGCCAAGCACGTACACCCAAGGAAGGACCCACGCACTCGTAATTCTTGTAGATTTAATTCAAATCAATTACTTCTAAGAAGATTCAAGAAAATCTCCAAGAAATTTTATTGATGATAAAAAAAGAAAGTCATAGATGGAAGATCTTCTTGCACGAGGGAGAAAACGAAAGAGTTTTTGCAAATTTGGAAAGTAAACTCAACCATGCAAGAGCATCCACCTTTTGCTTGGATTTGAGTTTGAATTGTTGGCAACCAATTGCAAGGGTTTTTATCTCTTCATTATATCTAAAATCCCAATGGAAGAAAGAGAAAAAATTTAAGAAGGAAAGAGGTTTTGCAAAGGAGACTTTCAAGGAGATTTTCTAGCCTGCATGGGAGGTTCCAAACCCAAGTAATATTTAGAACTCATGGCCAGCAAGCCTTTCCACTTTCTTTATCCCACGGCCACATGAAATGGTGGACTCTACTTCACCAATATTCAAGGAAATTGAATTGCCTTTTAAGGATACAACATTGAGATTGATCTTATAGGATAGGAGGGACATGATAAAAAGAGGATAGCCAGATGAAAGGAGCATATTAATTTAGAAAGAATTGTAGCTAAGAAAACAATGTCACATGGCAATATGGAAAGTCTCGTACGGAGGGCGATACGTGGCGCAATTCTTTTTATGGGAGAGCAATACGTGGGGCAATTTAAGGATTCCATTCATATTAGCTAAATTCTATCTTTACCAAAGCTCTAAAATCTTTTAATTTTCCTAAATATCTCCTTGGTTTTCTATAAAATCTCTCCCTCCCTAATTTGGCTTTAATCAATAATTGCCTACGCTAACCCATGTCAAGGTATATTGATGATTGGATTTAGATATTATCAAGTCTTAATGTGGACATAGCATTAGCGGGCCTCACCTGAACATCATCATAATTCTCATCATGGATCAAATATGTTCTAGAAATATATAATCAAATCCCTGGAGTAGTTGTTTTAGAATAATTGAGTTTTATTTGTGAAAAGTGGAATTGTATGTTACTGTGGTAATTGGGGCCATAAAGTAATTTCATAATAAGATAAGGTGGGCCACAGAACGATATCATCATCATTATAAAGATTTTCTAATAAATTAAATTAAGAAGCCTACAAAATCATACAAGATTATTGGGTATCATTCTATATCAAAACATTGTTCAAGAGTCACCAAACATTTAAGAATGACTTGATTTACGATGAGTGGGCCTGATGGTAAAAAGCTTTGTTGTAAAATGGCAACTTAAAAAATTTTAAATATTCTGATTCCCGGGCAGTAAGCACTGCTAAACTAATTAGAGTGTGGATTGGTAATATTAATGAAGTTAGAATTTGTTATAAGATGTATTATCATAGGTGGATGCCCACATTGGGACCCACATGAGATAAGGGAATTACTACGGGTTAGAGTCTTTCTCTATTAGGTTGCTTGGGGAGGAAGTAATCTTATTCTATAAATAAGATCCTACTCCCCCATTATGTACACACACATTTCATTAAAAAGAGCTCTTCCTCCCTCTATTCTTCTGTTTTCTATTGCAATACGTTATCAGCACGAGGCTCTCTTCTTCTTCTTTGCCTTTTTTCTTTCTTCCTCTTCTTCTTCCTCTTTCCCCATCTCCTCTTTTTCCATTGTAGAAATCAGACGATCAGTTTTTTTTAATCTCTATCTAGAGTTTTGATTAAAAAAAAAGCAGCATCAAAGAAAAAAAGGCACTGTTTGATTTGTCTCGTTGTGTAAAAGGGGGTTGAAAACTCTGTTGGCTTATTCTTTTGTCTTTTCTGCAAGGCAGAGATGAGTCCAAATGTTCTGCTTCTCTCTCATTTGAGCACAGCAATGATCAGTCTAGGGCCTCTGCCCTCTCCTTTTACTAGTCAAGCAAGCAGAGATCTGCACATCTCCTTGCCTGAAAATCCGATCTGTTGCCGCAAATCTAGGCCTCACCACGTGGTGCTCCTGAGATTTGAATCGATAGCTTTTCTTCTTCCTCATGCCAATCCGTGACTCCAAGAAGAAATCTGTCAAGCGATCGACGATCAGCCACCACGATGGTCCACCTCCGCTCTTTTTCTTCCTCACATTTGTGACGGCAGTGCAGCTGATGCAGGTGGGGAAAGGACAACCTTTGAGCTATACTACGACAACGGAGCGGGATCCAGCCTCTGGCCACTGCCAGCGAACATCTGGGAGTTCCTGATGGGATCCGGCTTCCATCGGCTTCTCGACCGGCAAGCGCAGATCGAAATCAACGGCGTTGTGAGGTGAGAGCATCCTCCGGCGTAGAAGGCAGCCGTCGAGTCGATGCCGACGATCGAGATTGCGACAAGCCACACGGAAATGGAGTCGCATTGCGCAGTCTGCAAGGAGGCATTCGAGCTCGGCTCCTAGGTGCGTGAGATGCCGAGATGTGTCCCCCACTTTGGGCATGGTGCACCGAGGCACCACAATCCATTGTGATCCCTCAGGCCTGGATTTTGGGTAGGTTAATCCACATTTGGGTCAGCCCAACCTGAGTGAAGCCCATAATTAGTGTGACGTCACTGATGATCTCAGTAGATGCAGATCAGGTTCAAAAGACTGTTTTACAAGATCAAAGGGCTGAGGTTTGAAACTGCGATATCTTGACGATCCGGAGTCCGATTTGAGATCCGTTTGCGTCTACGGAAAGCTCGCTAGCAGATCTACACATTGACACCAAAAGGAGGATAATTCAAAGGTTAAATAATTTCTCCTTATTTATGATTTTTTTATTAGTTTGATAATTATACACCTGCCTTTATTTTTATTCCTTTTTTGATTTACATGTATTTATAATTTTAATTCGAGTGATAAAATTATCAAAAAGAGATCATGATAAATTGAAAATCATAGATCATAACTAGAACCAGAAGTTCTATATAATTAATTGGAACCTGAAGTTCCATACGATATTTAGAACTAGAAGTTCTATATGGAATCAATAACCTGGACTCGAAGTTTCGTAAATTATTTTAGTCTATGAGCTAGAAGTTCTTTCGAATTCGGACCAGAAGATCCGTTGGTTATTTTATTCTGAAACCAGAAGTTTTCAGATCTACAATATGTACTCGAAGATTCATATTCCTACTCAAACCTGAAGTTTGATTTTAGATCCAGAAATAAAACCAATAAGCCATAATATCAAGCCTGAAGTCTTGATAGATCATGAAGTTCTATATCAACTTAATAACTTGGACCCAAAGATCCATAAATTATCTAAAACAAGAAGTTTTAAGATTTGGAATATGAACCTGAAGATTTATATTCATAATCAAACTTGGCGCTTTGATAAAAGTAGTGTAGATCGATACGAAAGCCATGAAATCAAACCTGAAGTTTTGACAGAACCAGAAGTTGTGATTCATACCTGAAGTTTTGATAGAACCAGCAGTTCTAAGGACATGAAGCTCTATCCCTAGCCTGAAGTCTTGACAAAACTAGAAGTTCTGATTCGTTAGTTAAGAACCCGAAGGTCTAACTTTCTAATTGGCTAATTCTTCATTATACTTTGTCATTGGATATTGAGAACCTGAAGTCCTATTTTTTTTATTGTTATTGGTAAATCGATCTCTAAATACTCGAAAAGGCTTGATGATGCTATCAAAGCAGGAAATAAAAATCCCTGGAGGATATGACATATGCTTTTATTTTATGCACCATTATATCCCTGTTGAACATGTATGATCACTAGCAGATGGTCATATTGCCCAATACTTAAAATAAATGCCAAATTAGTCAAACAGAATCCTTCCAAAAGAGGTAAATATAATAGGTCCTCCAGTAGAGATGAATATAACCACCCTAGGAGAGGTGACTAACAAGGTATTTTATTTGGAAATTGGGCGAACCACTAAGCAAAGTTTAGAAGACCTAAAACTACTTTTATGAGTTTGAATATTAAGTTCAATTTTTTTTTCGATATTTTGTTGAATGTTAGACTTATTGTTTTATCCCTCGTATTTTGTGTTTGCATGCTATATTTGTTTTGAATGGTAAATTGTTTAGCTGTTCTCCAATTTTATCTTTGTGATGTGATTAACTAGTTATGTAAGTTTATTATTACTTGCTATATGGATTATGGAATGCATGAAACTGAGGAGAATATCTGTCCGGTCGACAGTGCAATAAAACACACTATATTGAAAAAATCAGAAGTTTTTCTCAGAATTAGTGTTTAATTCGTGTACGACATCGATCATAGCTAGATTTGTACAAATATTTGAATGCTCTAGAAGAGTCCGCACATAATATTTGTACATCATTACTAGTATTGACAGTCAGAAGCTGATACTAGAAAATTTATGTGCATTCTCATCAAGCCGCAGGGCTATATTACAAGACAATCTTCAAAACTCAAATCAGATTTGATTATGAGCAAAACGACAAAGTCAAGCCCGAAGCTTACATTAAGCCTCAAACTTTGTGACCCTAAGGCTTTTATGCTTTGGCATGATCGGTTAGGTCACCCTGGGGGTACTATGCTAAGGCAAATTATTGATAATTTTGTTAAGTACTCCTCAGAGTACCATCCATTGACCATTCTTTCCGTAAAAGATATAGTGTGACATTTGTGAACCCATCAAATCCCGCCCATTAGCACAAATTATTAAAGCTAGGGTACACCTCCTTGAGCATGTTATAAAATTTATAAGATTTGATATTGTAGGTTTGTGACCTGTATGAGCCTGCAACGTAGACTCTATATTGGTTATACTTCACCCCCAATTATTGGATATCTAGACCCATTGACAGGAAATATATTCATCGTTTGTTTTTGCTGATTGTCATTTTAATGGGATAGCCTTCCCGCCGTTAGGGGGAGATAAAAGAGTTCCTGAAGAACACCTTGTTCCTGTAGAACAACCTATTCCTGAAGGATGGTGAGAATTAGCATAGAATACTTCCACTCTGTCTCATCTAGATCTATATACTTCACAATGTGAGAATGAAGTACTGAGAATTGTGCATTTCATTACAAACGAATTCCCTGATGCTTTTAATGATGTAGTAAAAGTGACTACGTTACATGTACCAGCTATGAACACACAAATACGAATTAATATCCTTGTAGGACAAGCATGAATAAGTATCTCTGTAGAATACAAAGTCCAAATATAGCAGCAAATGAATCTTTACACGCCAGAAGCGTGGTAGACTTATAGGTTTCAAGGACTCATCTCCCCAGAAGAGGAGAAATGAGTAATCATATCCCAATCATACTCCAGAAGAGGTATACTTCCGAAGAGTTTATGACAAAATCCACTCTCTTTAAAATTCCTGAAGAAATTAATATCCCGGAAGAGGCACGAGTCCCAGAAGAGACTCTAAAAGCCCCTGAAGAGGCAATGGGTACCCAAATAAATAAAGAGATCTCTATACTTTATAATTATTCAAGAGAGAGATGTGATAGAAATGAAATTATCATCGATGACGCATATGCGGTAGCTACTCAAATATCAAGGGAAAATGAGAATGATGATTGGGATACAAAACCACGTTCTATAAATGAATGTCGACAAATAACATTTTGGCCAAAATAGAAAGATGCTATTAAAGAATTACAGTCTCTCAATTGACGTGGTGTATCTGAACCTATAATATAAACCCCAAAAGGTGTTAACCCCGTAGGCTACAAATGGGTGTTTGTAAGGAAAATGAATGAAATTACTTGATAGAAGGCAAGATATAATACAAGGTTTCCTGCAGAAACTGGGGATTGAAAATATACACAGACAAATATATGCAAATCTCAGAAGGATTCGCTTTGCTTGAAGCAAAGTCAGATAGTACGTACTCAATATAAGTAAGACGTTCATTGTACAGCCTGAAGTATTCCAAAAGAATATGATACAATCGTCTTAGTGAATATGTTTCTAAGGAATGGTATGAAAACAATCTCATTTGCCCATATATCTTTATAAAATCCTTAAATAGATTTATAATAATAGAAGTTTATAAATCTAATCGGGACTCCAGAAGAGCTCGAGAAAACTATTAACTATTTTATCTCGACCCGCAGATCGAGAAAAGTTCTAATGAGATTTTTCATTCTTTATAAATATGCTTTCCATATATAGTTTTGTACCAAGATTTTGGATTGGTATTAAACAAATGCTATAATATTTATGTCTGTTTTATTTTTATGGTTGTAAAGATTCAAATTTTGTAGGATATGCAGATTCAGGATACATCCGTGATCCTCATAAGGGTTGATCATAGACATGTTGTATATTTCTTAATGGCAATGCCATCAATTTTTTTTTGTATTTAACTAAATAGACTTTGGTAGTTACTTATTCTAACCATGCTGAGATTTTAGCCCTCTATGAAGCCAGTAAAGATTATGTGTGGCTAAAGTCTTTAACTCAGCATATTCATGGTTTTTGTCAATTGCCTCTTAGTACAGGTACCTCGAGCATTATTTTCGAAGACAATGAGGTATGTATTCAATAGATTAAAAAATGAAACATTGAAGATGATAAGACGAAGCACATTACACCAAAGTTCTTCTTCACTCATGAGCTGTATAAAATAGCAAGATTGAAGCCAAGCAAGTTCGTTCAAGCAATAACCGGATTGATCAGTTTATGAAGTTTTTGCCAAAAATCAGTATTCTAGAAACCTGTATACGAGATTGACATGTCTAACTATATGAAAAGTTGTTATCATTAGGGGGAGTAGTTAATCAGGGGGAGGTATCTTGAAGTACGCTACCCAGGACATCTGTGCGCTATACTCTTTTTTCTTTTCTAGGTTTTATCCCACTGGGTTTTTCTAGTTAAGGTTTTATCGAGACAACATTATGCACGTCCAACACCAAATCAATGATCTAGTAGAACGTTGTACTTTTTTTCCTTCGCTTTGGTTTTTATCCCACTGGGTTTTTCCTTTGCAAAGTTTTAATAAGGCAATTGTCATTGAATTGTGGTCATCCAAGGAAGAGTGTTATAAGATGTATTATCATAGGTAGATGCCCACATTGGGACCCACATGAGATAAGGGGATTACTAAGGGTTAGAGTATTTCCTTATTAGGTTGCTTGGGGAGGAAGCAATCTTATTCTATAAATAAGATTCTCTTATATACACACACATCTCATTAATAAGAGCTCTTTCTCTCTCTATTCTTCTGTTTTCTATTGCAATAAAATTTGCATAAATTGGTCATAATGGAAAATGGGTTGCAAAAAATTCATAGTGGGTGCAAACATAGCAACTCGGCCTAAAACCGAGCCCAAATAACATGGCAACTTTGGTTTATAAAACTAGCCCACATTCTATTATCGCATGTTGCCGTTAAAGGATGCTAGTGGATATCCAATATCAGATCATCTAGAGCTTCCAACCCTTAAAAACTACGTTGGAAACCCAAAATAAGTTTCAATTGACAAAATAGGTTTGAGGTTCCAATAGATATATGGATTTATTTTCGAATCCATACAAGTTCATAGCAGTGGATCTGAGACATGGCAGACAAATCTTTTAAGTCGCAAACTGTAACTTAAAATCAATTTTAATTGTATATTTTTAAGTTTAATCATGAACATAGTAGATTTGGTGCATTGTTAGAAGTTGAATGTTATCCTCATCTTAAGAGAAAAAAAAAAGTTAGAACCGATTTTAGAATTGAATATTGATCCTTCAATCAAAACATATTCTAGAGCTAGATTCAAATCCTCTTATTGAAACTGGATATGTCAGTGCAGGTTAAGATCCTAAGGTTTAATACAGAGGAGCTTTTCATATGTAAGTTATCTTAAATAATTTCCAAGAAGTTGGGCCCACTACAATATCCCTTTTAGTGAGAGAGCGACATTTGACGCTTTTTCTTTATGGAAGAGCGACACGTGGCACACTCCAATTAAAGTTCTAAGATTCTCTTCCATTTTTCTCCTCTAAAATCTCTCTCTTTACTATTTAATGTCCTAAAAATTAGCATAATCCTTATCCCTATCATTATCTCTCTCTTTCTAAAATCAATTTAAATATTTCTCATTTAAAGAATATGATACCTTAAAAATTTCAATGCAAGAATCCCTTGCATGCAATCTCATCATAATCTACTATGGATATCTATATCATATTTAATTTTAAAGAATGTCATATAGTCAAAAGGAGGGATTCTCATACATCTCAAACGAATTTTCATACCACTCATCATATTGATTAGG
Organism: Sextonia rubra; assembly: GCA_037013555.1. Classification (NCBI taxonomy): domain Eukaryota; kingdom Viridiplantae; phylum Streptophyta; class Magnoliopsida; order Laurales; family Lauraceae; genus Sextonia; species Sextonia rubra. The sequence continues at coordinate 56,997,022 of JASUAD010000008.1, read as the reverse complement.
GAAATTACCTTTATCTCATTTTACATGCCATTAAATCCCACTATCAAAGTGGTAATTTGTAGGTCCACATGGTTTTCTATTAAAATCACAATAGAGTCTAAATTGGTCATGGGTGTTTATAGGGCTAGGCCAGGCCAAGTAAATCTCAAGCCTATCTTAGATTTTGAACAACAGGCCTGAGCATAGAGAAAGCTTAAATCGGGTCATAAGTATCTACCCTGAGCTTAGCCCACCTAGAATAGTTTAAACTTGAACTATACTGTATTATATTTAAAAAATGAAAATATTTTTTGGTTTGGATGTTTGTTTCTATGTGAGAGATTTCTCAGTGTCTCTTATTTGGACCGGAATGGAATTGGGCTTTCTACTGCTAAATCTCAGCCCAATTCAAAGTTTATATCTAGGCCTCACTTGAGAAAGTTAATGCTCAAGCTCTAAAATTGCTAGATCTTCCATAAATTAATCACTTAGAATGACACTACCAGGAGGCAAGATTTCTAAAATCTCTCTCATTCTAAATCATGTCCCTTAAAACCTGGAACAACGAATAATTTGGATTAGCCCTAGCATAACAAATTTAAATTTTACATAAACTAATCAATCTTTATCTCTTATCTTAAAATCTTTCAATTTATACACATCTCTTGTGGTTAGATTGATAGAACCTTTGGAAGGTGGACAATTATATTCATTTTTATTTTGACTCCACTCGCCATAAATAGGTGAGTGTTGAAATTCAATTTTTCCATGTAATAATGGAAGGAGAAAAAAATAAAAAACAAAAAACAGAGAACGACCAGTTTATCGGCCTATAGGTTTCACATGAGAATATGAAGTATGGTATACGCATGAGTTATGCACAAATAAACAAGTGAGAAGCCTAAATTTTGTGATAATCTTGATTACCGGCTTCTTTTCACTTAATTCAAAATTTTCATAGTGATAAGATTGGTTGAACTAATGATTTTTTGCAAAGTGGAGTATTCCATCTAATTTATATTATCATATAATATTTTTTTTCTCTTGAATTGATTTTACAGGCTAAAATAAAAATTATTTTTTATTAATATTTTAATGAAATTCCACAAGTATATTACTTTCATTTTTATTTAGTTTTACTGATATGATATTTACTTTTTAAGAGTGCACTAAAATATTTAAGATTATGATTGTAAAATGAATTTAATGTTAATATTAAATTACAAATCATTTAAATATTTATAATTATTCTTATTTACAAATAATATAATTATTAAATAAGGTCTGCGTTGGGTGTGGGCCCTAAAGTGCTAGTTTTATTCATAAGAATTGTCCAAGTCTACATTGAATTGCAACCACTCCATCTCATGTTCCATACACCCTCCATCCTCTCCATTTCTTATCTTTCCATCATATTCTATCAATTGATAGGATTGGCCAACCAACCTTGGATCCTCCATCATCTTCTTTCATCTACTCCTCTTTTGCTAACGCATGAAGATTGAAGCCTAGATCATGTGCAAATCTAGTCTTTTTCCTTAATGTCTTGTATCTAGGGTAATGAGAGATTTTTTTTTTCTAGTTTTAATTATTTTTTGGGGATTATTGGTTGTATTGGTTCATTTTAATTTAAAAGATGTATTTAGTGAGGTCAAAGTGTTCCGCTTTAGACTGGCATTGTGTGTTTGTGTGTAGTAACAGTACGCACTTGGTGCGGTGTTTTTGTGGTCTTTTATTAATTTTGCCAGTATGATGTTCTAATTTTCCATAATAAAAGATAATAGAATCTTTTTTATTTTATTTTTTCCTTTATATTTGAATGATTTATCTCTGATTTTTAGTTTAATGTAGGTTTATTTATTTTTCTAAAATTCGTGGCTTGATGAGTTTTATGGTTGTGCAGTTTAGTAGTTTATGTTATTTTTTAGATTAAGAATTTTAGATTAGGTTTTCTTTTTGATTTGTCATTTTAATTTCAAATTTGGGACTATAATTTTAATTTAGTTTTTAGTTTAGTAGGACATTATTTTGTATAAATTTTATTAAAATTGTATTAGTTTTTCAATAGGACATGTTATAAGATATATAGCATCCTTTGGATACGATCTCGACTGACCGGGTAAAACTATAATTGAGGCTTTGCACTTGAGGCCATCGATTAACAACCAATTTGTTTTGTTTAAGATTTTAGACAAATGATAATTACTACTGAGGTTCCTTTTTTCTTTTTTTGCTATTATGTTTCCTCACTAATCTATATCATCATAATGCCTTTTAAAAATATACATCCTCAAAATATTGACCACATCATTATTGTGTCCCACAAATATCATGCCTTCAAATAAAATTTGGTAAGCATTGTTTCTATTAAAATATCAAATATTTTATAATACTAAGATTAAACACATGTTCCATCTAAAGGTAACTTTCTTTAAAAAATATATACATTTCAAGTACTTTACTTTCCCATTTTTCAAAAATTGAGAAAGGATGATGTTTTTAAATCTTATTCTTCCAATACCATGTGCTAAATATATATTATGGACTTATTTCTAAAATTATTTTCAAAAATATTAAATTTCAATATATTTTTATTTTTTTGCCCATGTTGGGCATTGGCCCTGTGCCATTAGTTTCGCTTATAAAACGAGGAGGGTTTATTCCCTGGGCCGATGCATATGAAGGGTCGGCCCAACTTTAAAAAGAGAGGCCCGTATCTGGCCCAAGCCTGATAATGACCCGACTTACAAATCTTGCTCGAGCTCACCCATTTAGCCACTGTCTTTTGTGCTAAATATGTCAGGCCAAACAGGGCCTTTAAGCACGGATAGGGCTCGATCAGTGCATGCAGCTTTTGGGCCAAAACATGGCCCAACAGGAAATGGAGTTGAGTGGGTAGCAATTTAAATTTGATTTTTCTGTTTCACAAGAGTTTACTAACATAACAAATATCTGACAGGAGGATGATGATGGACGTCCTTGCCATCGAGGCCCAAAGTCTGTTGATGTTAAAGTTTGGTCTAGTTCATTAGGCTATGCTGAATGAAGACCAGATCTTCTGGTTAGTTGATCACATTAATGCAGATTGATTGCATCCTGAGTTTTGATGATTCTGTCCCATCTGATTGCATAGGGGTGAAATCATGACTGTGGCATGTCGGTCTGTCAGCAGACCAACTTTGGAATGAATTCAGATGGGCCTAGTTTAACCTCAATAACGAGTTCAGGGCCTCAATTTGAGGCTGGTTCCAACAGGATCCAAAAACCTCCATGCAAGCCCAATAAATCAGTGTTTTTGGAGGCCTAACAACCCAAATTAACGACTGACTATGACAAGGGCTCATGAGCCATCCCAGTACTCCATGCCCAGGGTTTGGAATCGGCTTTTAGAACTTGGGTCAGCCCTGGTTCTAGAATTTTTGTGCATTTACATTTGGGCCGGTCTTGGACTAAGTGGTAGAAAGCCTGGATGCCAGCCCAAACAGGCTGTGCGTGTAATTAGAGACTGATTAGCCTGAACAAATGATATGTAGCCTAGTTAAACGTGGCCGAATTGTATATATCAGTGGGCTTTGGCGTGAAATGTTTGATGTTGCCCAAGCTAGGCAATTACAGTCTTGTTGAGCTCGGGGTAGATATGGGACTATGTTTTCCTAGATTTGCTTTGGCCCAATCCAACTTCGCTCACGAACACCCCTACCAATAGAGTCCAATAAAGGTTCGACACCAAAGCCTAGTCCAGCCTAATTATAACGAGAGTTTCCAAACATAGACTCTAACTTCCTATGCTTGTGGAATAGTCTGAATTCAATTTTGCCTGAGTCACAACCCCATCTTTATAGTACTGGAATAGTCTAACGGTCTAAGATATCTCATTCCATTTTGTTTTGTTCAAGATAAAAGGTAATTAACACAATAAGATTCAAATCCTAGGTATGGTTTTTGACAAATATGTAACATCAATTTCAAATGCCCAAATGACATCGTGTATTGATTGTCCAAATGGCTGTGATTGTCCAAATGGCTCTCTTAGGATATTGTTAATAACCCTTTTTGAATTAAATGGTTCCAATGTAACAAGACCAAAGCAATAAACTTGTTTCATCCCAATGAGGCTTTTGTTTTGATGATTCAGATTGCATCTGATTGGTGGAGTTCTTAACTGAGCAATATTGAAATTTCTTGTTGGATGGCTGAAACCATTCATCTTAAAAACAAATAATAATAGGGGCATCCCACTCCAAGACCTCCATGGTAGGGCTTATAAAGCTTATATTTGGTGAAGTGTCGATAGTCGGCATTCTTTGTGATGTCTCTTACTTAGACAGATTAAACTCTACGGTCCGTTGCTTAATTAAATATTTAAAATTTGAATTAAATTTTCTAAAAGTGAAGGGATCCACTCTACACCATTAAATTCTCTTGTTTCATAGGAAATGCTTACCCACCCACAACTACGAAAATAAATATTAGGAAAGTGAGGCTCCAATCCAAATCTCCACCTGCGCGCACACACATATAAAGGAGTTCAAGGTAAAATAAGCTGCATTGTAGGAACATTGAAGAGGCGAGGAGTGATGGAACCAAAGGAGGTTCTATTTGTCTGCAGAAAATATATAAGACTTTAATACATGGGAATTCATAATAAAATAGCACCAACGAAGGATCATTAAGGACATGAGGGAGGGTGAAGGATATTAGGTGAGGACTAAATGGTGAAGGACAAAGAATTTTAAGAATACTTCATTTGAGATAATAAACCACTATAGTACTTGAGAGGAAGTCCTCTCATTTATAAATGGAATAATCATAAGATTATCCAAAACTTAAACTAACCCAAACCATCTAACAAACTAATAACAATCAAACCTTTTCTCTATTATTTGATCTAACCTCTAATAGCCCCTTCTTCAATCATGTGATTCTTTGTATGAAAGAATCTATGATTATCATATATTAAAAATAAAAGTCTAACATTAAAAATTAACAACATTTTGATCTCTTAAAAAGAATTTTGCAAAGAACAATTATGTCTTTCAGGAATCGCTGTTCATCTATGGATCCATCATTGTCGCAATCCGCTCATTTGAGTTTGTCGGTTCAAGTGGTCCATTAGATCAAATCTGTCGCAATTACTTCCAAAAGCTTCGATCATGAAATTTGATGAAGATATCGAGATCCTAAGGTTTAAGTGTTTGGATGGATTGATGAGGGAAGATAGTAGTTGGTTTATTGAAATAAAAGAAAATTGACGATGAGCATCGTGGAAGATAGGACGATGCCCGGCTTGATTACAAGATCATCATCTCGAGGTATTAGTAGAGGCAGCGGAAATACTTTTCGATCTTCTCTTTCGGGTGGAGCTTACTTCTCAATACTTCTCCTCAGGTAGAACCCAGTTAGCACACTTTTGCCGACACTTTTTTTTTTTTTTTTTTTTTGCATTGAGTTGTTTCCCTTAGGATTCAAACTTGTGACCGCTTGACTTTGATACCATTAATAATTTTAAGAATACGTCATTAGAGATAAAGGATATACGATGGAGATGTACATGGAACCTTGATGCTAATGGGTATTGAATTATAGGGTGATGGCAGGGTATCCTATTACATATGGCAAGCAGGCCCTAAACATTTCACAGTTTCACTGCTAACATCTTTATGACTCCTTGGACATAATCTACCTATTAGGCATTCCTAAGAACACTGTGAATCAGGCAAATGGGACCTAATTTCAAACCACAGCGGGGTAAAAATGATGCATTGACAACTACAGCAGCGAATGTGGCATGCAAATCAAGAAAGGAAACCTAAGAAGCCTATCATTATCTAACCTAAAAACAAAAAACTCTATATATACTGGAACCATCACTTCTTTTATTTAACAAGGGCTTCAACGGTCAAGAACCTCGCAGTAAGCACGCTTAATATTTTTTAATCTCTTAGCAAGAAAAGTGACATGGCTGATTCGTTTTAATTACCATTACCTGAATAAAGGCATCTAGTTAAAGATCTTTTACGATTATTTTGTCCGAAAAGTGATAAGTAAAAGAACTCGAGATAACACTAAACAATCACATCAACAAACAAATCAAAGTAATATTTTCTCCACCTTAGATAACAGGTGAATGATTCTTATTCAGAATCTGCATATGTTATGATATGGGCTTAGATACCATGGCACTTTGGATTAATAAAAGAATATGCCACATTAAGAGAACCAAAATGAAGAGACACAGTCACAAAACATCGTTATGAGTTCTGTGACCTAGCTATTAGACAAATCATAATATTGCAACTAAATTCACTTATCCCAACTTCTTGTCAAAACACTAAAGAGATATAGGCCTTCTTTATTAATGGATTTGAAGTCATGGTGGCTAGAAAATAACTAACCACTTCCGATTTATTTTTAAAATACGCTATCATTGATACATGAATGTAAAAAATAGTCATAAGAAAATTGCAACTAACGTAACTGTGTACTTGAGAAAGAGGTGATTACGCTTAGAATTTCTTAGTGCAGTTATTGTTTTTTCTCCTCTCTGCTATCCCTTATGCTACAGTGATATCTATTTTTGTTCAAATTCTTGACTTAGAGAGTAAGGACCAAACCCTATAATTAGGCTTTATTATAATCCCTAATCCATCAAGGAAGTTGCTGTCTTATGCTGTACACATTGCACTCAAACAATAAAACTGCTTTATAAGCAGATTTAGTGGGTTAAATTTTCTAAAGTGAAAGAAGATGTTAGAATGAGTTGGATTCCCAACAAAGGTTTTGATGTGTGGCATGTGGAGTCACATCTATGTTGCCCATGCATACTACTCGCAAGGGCCTATTTGTTTCATGTAAGTGAATTCCTAAAAATTTTGAGAGATCATATTTCTATTGATGGTGAAAAAAATGGAAGAATAAAGATGTGAAGATCCAAAAACAAACATAAAAAATTCTCTCCTCTAATGGAATTTGATTTGAGCAAGACAGAAAATGCACTATGTTGCACAAATACTTCAAAATGGATAAAGCATCGCCTCTGTATCCAATATTACTTCACTTTTTATGCATACAATATGTGTCGTTGTCATGTCCATAGCTTATCTTTTTCATATCTATGTTATATCTACGCATTATAGGAAATGAATACCAAGTCATCACCCCAGTAATTCAAATCTTAGGATAGACAAATTTCTTCTACATCACTAGCTTATATGATTCACCGCTCCCCTCATTATCCTTGAACCCTCAACTCTCTAATAATCCTTTGGCGGAGCTCATTTCACACCGAAGTCTTATGTGTTCAATTCTTATATATATTTTGTCAAAACAGATGGATTCTAAGTGACCATTTTATACCCACCTATCCTTTCCTACTAGCACTGGCTCACATTTAATAATATGCTTACATTGATGCTCACCATTGTATTGAAAAATCTTTTTTTATTTTGATTTTAATTCTTAGCCCTGGGAAATACTGTCACGCCCACCCAAGCTCCAACTACCAAAGCTACAACAAATATCAATTTTGGTTGCTTTTAGTGGGCCTCACCACTAAGCCATTAGTGGATTGGGAAAACTCAACTCAAGTTTACTCACTTCAAATCAATAGTTATCATTGTTCCTATGATTGTCAAATGAACCACATGCGTGATGAGCCTTTCCACTCCAACTGAGCTGCACTTAGAGAACCCTACTCACTGACGTAATAGGATAAGCCCAATCCTACTATATCTGTATTGAACATGCACTCCACTGAGTCCACACTATCTTGACATGCCAATCACCACTTTCAATCATCTTTGTTGCTGATTGAAGGTGGTGAATAAGTACACATATTTATCAACTTGATCTGTGGTGATATAAAAACGCTAAATTTGACATTATTTCCATCACATGCAAGAAACACATACATTGCATTATGGCAAATAAGGAAAAAGAGAACACTAGTAATGAAAAGTTGAACTAGTTGCACAACATATCATAAAATGCCAAAACCAAATCGCATTAGTTGGGACCTGGCTGCTTGGAAAATATTCTTAGCGTGCAGCCACAGAAATGATTGGCAGATAGTGATGGTGGATCCACCACTACCACCCATCAACTTGAATGAATATGTTTTTTTTTTTTAATACATTTAGAACCTTCATAATCGATGCATTTTAGATGTAAAAAGCTCATGATTCGTGAATTCATGACTTTGGGCCTTGAATTTCTTTTGCCGCCAACTGACACTGCTGGACACTTGATGGGAATGTACTTCCAATTGTAGAAGTATCCCAAAATAAAATCTTTCTTGAGAGTAATGGTGCTGATCAAGTGCCTATCATCATCATTATTATCATTATCATCGTCGTCAAAGCCTTATCTCAACATAGTTGGGATAAGGCTATGTCATTATTTATATATGGAGCTGAAGTGCCCATGTCATCTGTTATTTTTTTCTTTTTTATTGTTATTCAACATTTGACTTTGATCACAGACAAATTGAGACAAATAGATGGGATAAGGCTTTGATGATGATAGTGATGACGACGATGATGGTTTAGTTTGTGATTGAAGATATACAGGCTAGTATGTACAACAAACAAGATGATCGAATCATGGGTGTCATTGTGAATCATGGGTACTTTGCAGCATCAGGTGGGCTTTCAATGAAGGCATACCCACATTGGAGTACTTTTAGTTTTATTAATAGGATTTTGAGTGAATTTAATTAGAGTTCGGATTCCATGCAACCTTTGTTGTAAGGATTTTTCTGTTACTTTTCAGAGTGGCCACATGCATGGGGTACCTACAGTGAGGGAGCTGAGGGTGGAGGGGTGTAAATGATCTTCTGAAGGACTTAAATTGGGGCCTTTCCTTTATGAAGTCCCACCATGGTTAAATGATAGGAGGTGTGGCGGTCCTAGGCTGAAGTCCTCAGTAATCATCCCTCCTCAAACTGATTAAATAATAAGACATATGGCAGGCTTTAAGGATCTGCTAACCCCAAAGGGAGTTGGGGAGTCAAGTGGTCACAAACAAAACTAACTTGACACTATTAGGAGTCAACTAGCAAACCGTCAGTATCTGTTCTCCGTTGCTGAAGATGAGTGATTAATAAACCTCTTCTTTTCATCTGGTGGGTCCACTGGGCCCCACAGGCCCATCACGTGCCCTATCTTTTAATCTCTTGGAGAGAATTCGGAATCAAGGAATCCAGGCACTTATCACTCTCTAGTATAGTCTAGTTTAATCTAGTGGAATAAAGTGCGTTTGGGGCATTGTATGTTTTGATCAAATGACATTTGACAAGTTGGATTTGGTCCATTTCAAAACCTCAAGCTATATCAATCACGTGGTGTAAGTTGTAGTCAATCTAAAGTCACTTCTTTCTTTCTTTGTATCTTTTTCCCACTTGGATCTCCACCATGCCCACCCTCACCCAACGGAGAGTTCAACACCCCCCCCCCCCCCCCCCCCCCCCAACAAAATCAATTGCCGTACACAATGGTTTTAGTTGAAAAAAAGACTTCTGTCCCAATTCCAATTCATCTCCCTCTCTGCTTTTACATTAATAATGACACTCTGCAGGCCCTAGCCAACAACACGCATGGATGCTCCTCTTTCGCAAGAATCGCATGGTGGAAGAGGGCAGCAAAAAAGGGAAGGAAAAAACGGGGTTGGGTATATGCGCCCAATCTTTTGTGATATGGGGGATGTGATTTTATTGGGTACCTAACTTGCATTGTGGAGAGGGACATTCACTCCTGTAAACAATTCTTTCTTTTTCATTCCTTTTAACACAAAAATGATGGCAACTAGGAGGAACTAAAACCAGACGGTAATTGGCATATACTTATGTATTGTTAAGGCTATGGTGGGACAACTGCCTTAAATAAATATCAGGATCAAGTGGCCTCCTTTACCATTCTCGATTTCCAACCGACCCATTGGATTAATATTCTCTCTAGATTATACTTGATTGATACTGGTATATATGGATACACATGTAACGGACCTCTTACAAAGTTTTCATATCAATTAATTTGTGTGCATGCAGCGCGAGTTCATGTAAGACTAAATCATATGTAAATATTTGCTAAGTCTGATAGCTATTACATCTACGCTCATGTAGCAAAATCCCATTTAGTATTCTCAATTGTTGGCTCCATTATCATCATCATTTTAGCTGCATCACATCAGTCTTTGCCAACTCTGCTTGGTAGATGTAGACATTTCTCCTCTATGAATCACTAGGAAAAACTCAATAACATAACTGCAACCCACATCCTGAATTCCAAACAAGATGAACTTATCTTTAATCTTTCAAATCTTGCATCCCAAACTATGAACTCTGTAAGATCAAATATGGTTTGTAACAAAATAATAAACTTATGAATTTAGGCTTATACATTAAACAATATATAATCTCAAATAATAAAAGCACAACTTATGCCAATGATGAGCAAATCGCATGTCCCAAATCGGGTTTTCTCCTATCTCCCTTGTCACCCACTCTAGGATACGTGAGAGTTGATAAGCACTTTGCAAATTTCGTACGTTAAGAGAAATGATCGAAAAACTACTTTTATAAATAAGCCCTAAAGATATTTCTTCCCCTCAAAGAAATCTATTAAAAGTAAATTTTCTTAATTCTCTCAAAAGCTTAGTCAAGTAAGAGTCTTAATTGATTAGGCTTACTAAAATTGAATCCTAAATATATTTAGTAAAACCAAAAGCCAAATGAGGAAAACATCTTAAATTAATGGGCTCAAACCATGGGCCCAACAGTGTTAGACATGTGGTAATGAAGACCACACACGTCCAACAATCTTTCATTTGGTCCAAATGACCATACATATATGATCTCCCACATGGTCATGATGACCATATAAAAACAATCCACATTTTATTATAATATATTATAATAAAAAAGTTTTGTAAAAAAAAAAAGAAACTTAACTTAAATTCAACTAAACTTCAAAATCCCGATGAGTGGTCACTTATTTGAAAAACACCCAAGTCAATCTTGTTTATGCTAATTCTTATATAATATAATTAAATAAAACCATTAATGCGAATCATAGCGATCAATGTCAATTATGCGATATAATTCCTTCCATGAACCGCAACATTAGTAATTTCATTTAATTAAGTTGTAAATCAAGGAAAACAATAGGAATGGACTAAAATTCCTATTAATGGTCCAAATAAAATTTATCTTGCTTTTCAATAATTCATTAATTGTGCACACAAAAAATAAGTAAGAGAATAAAATCATAATTAATGAAAATTGATCAACTAAAAGTGTCTAAGCATAAATCATTTCAACCAAATACATTAAGATAACATCATGATACCAATTTCTCTAACATGATCATTATGGGCCTTTGTCGGTAATGCTTTAGTCATAAGATCAGCAATCATGATCCTTGTCCTTATTTCCTCTATAGAAACAAGATCATTTTGAACCTTCTCTTTAACGGTGAGATTTTTTATTTGAAAACACTTTGCAGCGCTTGAACTCTTATCGTTATAAGAGAAATGAATAGCCGATGCATTATCACAATTAATTTTCAATGACTTAGTAATTGAGTCCAATAGTTGAAGCCTTGAAATAAAATTTCACAGCCATATAGCTTAATTAGTGGCCTCAAAGCATACCACAAATTTAGCTTGAAATGTGAAAGTTGTAGTTATAGTCTGTTTAATGCTTTTCTAAAAAACAGCCCCACCAGCAAGGAGAAAAATATATCTTGATATTGATCTCCTTGTGTCGAGCTACTTAGTAAAATCTGAATTTGAATGCTCAATCACTTCTAAGTGATTATATTTTCTATAAGTGAGCATATGTTCTTTAGTCCCTTGTAAATATCGCATGACTTTCTTTACTGTCTTCCAATGAGCCATGCTAGAATTAGACTGATACCTTCTTAGTATGCTAACTCTAAAATTGCTAATTAGATGTGTACAAGTCTAAGCATACAGGAGACTTCCTACAACTAAAGTATATGAAATGTTCTGCATCTGTTTTCTCTCGATGTCATTTATAAGACATTGATTTTTGGAGAATTGATCACCTCATGATATGGGCACTTTTTCTTCAGAACGATTCTGCATATTAAATTTTTCAAGAACTTTATTGATGTAGGCTTTTTGTAATAGTCCTAATACACCTTAAGACTTGTCTCTAAAAATCTTGATTCTAAATATAAAGGATGCCTCGCCCATATCTTTCATTTTAAAGTTCTTTGTAAAGTATTCTTTTATTTCACACAACAGGTTTAGATCACTACTAACAAGTAGAATGCCATCTATATATGAGACTAAAATAATAAACTTGCTCCCATTGATCTTCAGGTATGTACATTAATCAACAATGCTTTTCTTAAATCCTAAGGAAGTAATGATATTATTGAACTTGATATACCATTGTCATGAAACTTGTTTAAGCCCATATATAGATTTCTTTAATCTATAGACTAGATTCTCTTTACCTTTTTTCTAAAATCCTTCTGCTGTTTCATATATACCTCTTCAGCTAAATTCCTATTTAAGAACACTGTTTTCACATTCATTTTATGTAACTCTATCTTAGAATGAGCTACAAATGCCATTATAATTCGAAAAAAGTCCTTTGAAGAAACTAGGGAAAAGATATCTTTATAATCAATATTTTCCCTTTGAGTAAATCCATTAATTACAAGTCTGGCCTTTAATCATTCGATTTTGCTATTTTGGTCTCGTTTAGTGATCTGAAGCTCTAAGAATAAGGCCTCAATTGTAGTTTTACCAGGTGAGTCGGGACCATATCCATAAGGAGTTGATCTAAAATTCAATAGAACAATTTAAAATAGTCCTACAAACTAGAAACTGTAAAACAATAGAATAATTAAACCACCAATTGAATGAAAGTAAAAGTGAATAAAATAAATCTGAAATAGAAATAGAATGCAATAAAATAGAAGAGAAAAGATGGATTTCAAATCTTTAAATTTGAATATAAACTTTCTTTGATGGAATCAAAGTAAACTTCGATTCAGTTTATCAAATACACACTGTGACTATGCATAAACATATAATGTTGATTCTATGGTGAGAATATGACATCACTAACTTTGTTTAACAATGAAAAACTTAATTCAAATAAGCAATAAATTTAAATTTATTAAATTAAAATAAATGCATCAATCCTACCCAAAGATCATGAACTTCAAGAAAGATTTGCTGCTCGCCTAACTTTTCAACTTTTCTTCCTTTCAAATCATGCTCCAAAGGGGAAGATGATAGTTGTAACACTCCGACCCGAGTTGACCCGGATTAGTGGGTAATTGCGTGTGTTTTTATCGTTAAGTGTGTTTTGATTTTGTTTGTTTTTGGTTTGAGTTGTAGAGAGATCGTTTGGGTTGAGTTTGACTTGGTCTAAGGAGTTTGAGCCCTTTTTCGTAATTTTGGCTTTTGATTGACCTTGTCAGTTTTGCGTCATTTTGACGTCATCGCGTGTATTTCGTTGAGCTTGTCGTTTTTCGTAACTGTCTTGGATCCGAATGAGTTCGTTTGCTTTTGTTGGACCGTCATTTGACTCAAACTGATCATTGTATAAGCTATTTGGCCTTAAATGTAATTTGGACTCAAATTAAGTATAAATATCCCCACCAACTCTCTTGTTCTCTTGATCGTCTCTCACTCTCTCCAGCTCGTCTCTCTCCCTCGGTTCAGCTCTCTTTCTCTCCTTCTCCTTCTCTGTTCGACTGCTTGAGGGAGGAAGAAAGGAGCCATTCGCGTGTGTGTTTCCAGCGGACTGAGCCAAGCAACGAGTGATTTCCATTTGTGAGGCAAGTATAAGCCCAAGATGTGTGAACACCGATTGATAGTGATTTGATTGTTGTGTTTCTATGCTTCATTGTGTTCTCCGTGTTAGACAGCCCTATTGAACTCATTTCACTGTTAGCTTGCTGTTTCCAGCCGTTTTGCACAGTTTCTGTATGTCTGTAGTGATTTCAGGAAAATGAGCCCGTGCACTCACGGCTACGCCGTGAAATGTGCTACGGCTAAGCCGTAAAATGGCTTACGGCTAAGCCGAGACCCAACCGTAACCCAAACCGTAGAACAGTACAGACTGTTAGCTGAAAATAACTGGATGTTGGCAATTCGCCATTCTTCTACGGCCCAGCCTGATCTAAGCCGTACATTGTCTTACGGCTAAGCCGTGGACCAGGATACGGCTGAGCCGTAGAGTAAAATACGGTTGAGCCGTAAATCCGAATGGATATTTAGGGAACCTCAGTTCAGCCGCAGTGCATATGACGGCTAAGCCGTAAGATGCCACGGCTAAGCCGTAAGGTTACCTACGGCTACACCGTGAGACCCGAGAATTGAATGAAAAGGGACTAGGTTTAAGCAAAAGACCGTATATGACTTTCATATTAGAATGTAGCTAACCTAGACATGCCCAATGGAATGTTTGTATGACATGAATGATCTCATGGGCTGTGAATCATTCATGCTTGTTATCCAGCTGTTTAGCACCTCCCCATGGGTGTTGGTTTAAGGGACTTCGATGCACACTCGAGACACTGCAACACTAGACAATGGTGCATCGGACAACTTAAAACTACATCAACATGCACGGTTAGAGACACTGGATAAGTAGTATAGGATTGGCTTGTAATTGATCCTTGATTCGTATAAGTACTGGATTGGTTTGATTTGTACAGCATATTGATTACGGTTTATGCCCTCTTATGTGTTCTGCGCTGGACCTCTCGATTCTGTGGGAAATGCAGCAACCCCAGAGCGAAGCCCGGGCGGAACCATTCTATTGTTATATTGGTATCAGTGTCATCATTGCTCCATTGGAGTACTTGCATCAGTTATGAGTCAGTGATTGTGATTGATACTCATTGTCAGCACTTCCTGTAATTGCTTATGTACATTCCGTATCCGTATCAGTTTATGTACATTCAGTATCAGTATATGCGATGCACTTCTTATTGTTTGTTCAGCATGATATGTGAGATTTGTAAGTGATAAGTGATATGACATGATTGATTGATTGATTGTGGTGCATCATCCGATTGATTGTGATTGGTATTGGCACTACTGAGCCTCAGCCTTAGGATACCCGACGGGGTTAACTTTGGTTTAGTTTAAGTGTTTGCCTCTGCAGAGTGAATTGTCCTGGGACTCCGGACCCCGGGAACTAGAGACCCATGCGTACCCTGGCCCGGTCGCTGGTGTTCTCATCCTGATTGCTCTCGTAAGGGAGAAAATGGCCAATGTAGTAGCCACTTGATTGTTACCTGTTTATGATTCTGATAGCATGCTTATTCATTTGCATAATTGTTTAGTATACAGTTATAATTTCTATGGATATTGCATTATGATCATTGTTCAGCATTATTCAGTATTATTCAGTATTCGACACAATTCGTGTTATCTTCTTGTTGGCTTATACTTTGCTAAGTCGTTGTACTTATGCGTTTGTCTTGTGTGTTGCAGGCTCAGATCCCTCTCCCGATCCTGCGTCGGTCGACCCGACTCCAGGAGAGGCTTGCGAGGCCCCCTCCGGCCTAGAGGAGTGGACTTGATCCATCCTCCAGAGTACGGTTTGCATCATTTTGGGTTTCCCCATTCCTTGTGTTGGAGTCTATTGAGGGGACTTTTTCTGAAATTGTAATGTGGGCTTGAGTGATATCTGTATATTGATTTTGATCGTTATAAGCCCACTATTTGGTCATACGTTCTTGTATTGGTTCTTATTGCCAGTTCATGTTATATTGTAATCTCCCCTTTGTCTTTTGGTATCTTGTGGTATGCCTTGATACGTACAGCTTCCGCGTACAGTTGTTTGCACGTGTGAATGATCCCTTGTGTGTGTATGCTTGGACGGGGTCTAGGTGTGCATGCACGGGAGTACGTGTGTCATTGGTTAGACTTTCTCTGACCCCCGGTCCCTGGGCTCGGGTCGTGACAATAGTGGAGAAAGAAGATGGATGGTAGAGTCTAAAGGTGGGCTAGCTTAACCCATCTTGGGGTGAAAGAGAGATAGAGAGAGAGAGGGTACTTCTGGTCATGGATCGGACGTGCAACACCTCCGTTTGAAAAACTTTTTATAATGTGTGGTCTCCCTTTTTGTTATTTCTCTTTGCTCTTTTGTAGCTTGTAAAAACTCTAAATTGGAAAGGCCTTCTTGTTTGGCCAGAAGTTAGTAAATATATATTAAGTGGAAAGATTCTTGGTTGCTTTTCCTGTGCACGTTTTTCTCGATACCTACTTTTCGAAATTAGATTTTGTACAAATCTTCATGGAATGGGCCCACCTTTGATGCAAATTTATTGTACATGGTAGGACCTAACTTGAACTTCAATTAACTGGACCCCACAAATAGATGCGTATTCCCAACTCCAATTTTATGCAATCTCACCTAAAAATACACAGCCAACTTCTCAAGATAATAACTTTATCGTTTTAACTCTAATTGGTATAATCTTAGGTTTCATATGTTTTTACTCGAAAAGAACTTTCCAACGATACTTAGATTACCCCGATCTAATACTCAGTTTGAGAGTTATGATTGTTTTAATCCATACTGTCTAAATAAAAATGAGATTGACTTTCTATTTTTGATCTCTTCTTCTTCGACTTTCATTTTCTTGAATTTTCTCTATCATGGCTTTCCTTTCTTCATTCCAATTTGATTTCTTGAAATCCAAATTTAAATTCATGTAACAATTGAAAAGTGGGACCCTCCTTTGACATCCAAACATGTGTGTATATGTGCACATGTATGTGGGGTCCTCTTCATAATTATTTTCTTCTTTATTTATTTCTTTGCATTTATTATTGAATTCAAATCTTCAATGTGGTTCCATGTTCTTCAATTCACCTATACCCAAAAATGACATTTTGTTAAAATAATAATTTTGACTAAAAGTCATAGATGCAATAATGCATGCCCAATTCACATAAAATGATAACCTTAAACAACATTATTATTAATGTTTTGACTTGAATTAACCACTGATGATTAAAAAATTGTATATCATTTCATGTAAAATATGAATTTTTAAATCTTTAAAAAAATGAAAATCTAATATTGGAAAGTTTTATGATTTTATGGAAAATTGTGATTTTTAAATGATTTTTGCATGAAAACTCTAAAATGAATTCTAAAATTATAAAAACATAATTTTCAACTAAATGAAAAGATTTCTAATGAATAAGTCATTAAAATTCCCTAGAATGTAAATGAAATGAAGTATTTTTAAAGACTTATCATTTAGTCTTAAGATCTATTTACATCCTGTAACCGCAGACCCTTGAGGTAATTCTATGAGATTCTAGACTTTGAATTATAACTTTATTTATAGACATGAATCATCACTTTTAATGGCTTGTGATAATGTTATCGGATTTTCTTTGAAACTTCTATCAAAATCATATTCTTGAAGATAAACAATATAATCATTAAATATAGTAGACCTTTTAGATCTTTGAGATCTTCTTAAATGTTCTAGCTCTACCAAATTTTGATTTAGATGATTGATATCTTCAATCACATCATTTTGATTGACATTCTCATCTAGTGGTGCATCTGATATGGTATGTTGTATTTCCTTTATATCGTTCTGAACGAAGTCATTTGAAATAACGGCTCTAACTGTTTCAATTGATACTTGAACAAGTATCTGATGTTTTTCAAATACCACGTTTCATGGTGCATTGTTCCGACTAATGTCATCACCTTTTATGAATTTAGCATTTCTGGTTTCAACAATTTTTGTGTATGAGTATGATAATAAAATTTAAAGCCTTTAGACCTTTCTGGATATCTAAAAAAATACTCACTGTTAGTCCTAGTGTCACACTCTAAAATCTGAGATCCTTGAGACCCTTAAATCCCGAGACATGATGGTTCCACAACAAATAAATTAAATAATTTCCAAACTTTATTAAAATAATCCAAGTGAAATCACATGAGTAATATCCTATAATAAAAGCAATCCACTGAATATATTCGAAGTGAGAGTAATTCTCTAAAACATAATAATAAACATCTCAAATGCATATAAATTCATAATTTAATCTTCCGAATTTAATATAGAATCCCGCAGCTCTTCCCTCAATCTTGATTCCCGTAAAACAAGTTAGGTTTCCTTAGATTCCGACTTAACTTCGAGATCTATGGGGGAAAAACATGGGTGAGTAAAACTCAATAAGTAATACAAATCATAAAACCTGGCAAACAGATAACAATCTAAGAGATCAGATTTAGAGTCATGGTCAGAGTATACAAATATATCAAAAGATAATATGATCAAAACTCAAGATATCTTAAATAGGTGAGCAAATAACCAAATCAACAAATAAAAAAAATGTATTTCCACAGTAAACAAAATATCAAAGTGTATTCGCTAGAGTTAAGCCTGAACCAAGCACAAGGTACCCGCCGGTACAAACCATTTTATTTCCATACAAAGTTGTTACAAGGTCTGAGAATATCAATAATCTTCAAAACAAAGTAGGTCTAGCTGCAAACTATGAATATCGCACAAAGTGGTCCCAATCCCAATGTCGTACTCAAAAGAAGTTAAATTTCCCGTGTGAGCATCCCCACGGTGCATTGCCCATACTATAGAGAATGTCTAAAGAGCACAATGGACTTTACGACAAATTCCAAGTTTTTCAAACATAGAAAAAGCTAGGATCAAGATCATAAATCAACCTCTATGTTATCACAATTTTTACAATTTACATAAATGGCAAATAGAGTAATACTTCACAAACAGTTCTTTTTCTAGCTTGATAATGCCAAAGAGAACGAGATCGGGTATATCACAATTATGGTATTCCAAATAAGTCAAAGGAATCAAAATATCCTAATATTCTGGGATTATTTCAACGATTTACAAATTTTTACATTTTAAATCAAATTGAGACAAGAACATGAAAACTCTAATACTAAGGAGTCATGGTAGGACTACTTGCTTTGATTGTCAGTCCTCAAAGAATTAGGATTTTCTGACCCTAAAAGCTTAGTATGAGTTCCTGTTATGACAGTTATATCAAGGTGTGAGAATATCGATTTATGTATAATGAAATCTTATGGGTTGGGCCCGTGTAAATGAATAAAGTTGATGATTTCAATTTGAGTCATGGAAAATTAGTGTATGGCCATGATTTGGGTTCATCTGCAAACAATGAACTAAATTTGAGTACGGGTTGTATATAATGGGCCGAGTCATATTGGTTGGGCTTGATTATTTATTCATGTAGGTGGGTCAAGTAAACATGGTTGGCATAACTTGATATGGGCCCTAAGTAATGTGAGTTATGCATGTACGTAAGTTAAGCGGGTTGAGATAAGGCTAAGGGATTGTTTAGATGGCTGATATTGAGTGGGCTCAAACTAATGGGTCATAAATTTGAGCCTACATCACCAATAAAATCTATAGGTCAGGGGGGCCAAGGATAATGGGTCAATTTGACTTAAAAGAAAGTGGGCTTAAAGTGATGAATCCACTTAAAAGAATGACAGTAAGATAAGAGAAGAAGGAAGTGTGCCGTTTGCTTGCAGAGAGAAAGAAGAAGGAAGGAAAGAAAAGAAAAGAGAAGAAAGGAAGAAAAGGCTCGGTTGCAGTCGGGACATAGGAAGAAACAAGCAGAGGAATGGAGAAAGAAGAAATAGAAACAAGGGAGAGAAAAGAAGAGAAGAAGAAAGAGAAAGCACGGAGGAAAAAGGAAGGAAGAATGGAAAGATAGAAGAAACAAAAAAGAACGGTTGCGGTTGTCACAACCCGAGCCCAGGAGTTTGAGGGTTAGCAAAAGCCAAACTGATGACACACGTACTCCTGTGCCTGTACACGTAGACCTGGCCTAAATGCACACGTAGAAGGGAAGGTTCACACGTGCCAAACATATACCTTCAACCACCTGTGGATCCTCGGCACTCTCGTGGGTAGCGGCGTATACATGAGCTGTCTGACGTGGCTATCTCGGGCCTGAGCAAGCTGACTGGGATTTACGTGGAGCTGTGGACACACTGGATCTGCCAAAAGCTGCAATAGCTGTAGTACTGCATGGCGGAGGCTGGGAAGCCTTATACCGAGGACAATGAACCATCATATGCTCCTTAGAACCACAGATGAAGCAAGCTCCTGTCTTCCTCCAACAAACTTTGGACTTGTGGCCTTTGCCACAATGCTTGCATGTCGTACCGACAAAACTGAAAGTGCGCTGCTGGCCTCTCATCTTTTTCTGTACTTGCCCCTGTGCACTGAATGGTGGTTGCCACTTAGGATCAATGGTTCTTTCAGCTTGGTGGATGGTGTTAGCAGAATAGGCCTTATCCATTGCATCATGAAACGTAGCCGGACGCTGGAAAGCAGTCACATGGTGCATGTACCGAGGATGCAGACCTTCAACGAACCGGTTCACCTTCCTTTCATCAGTATTGATCATATCTGGAGCAAAATGCGATAACTAAGTAAACTTATTCACATACTCTGCCACGGTCGTTTGCTGCTGACGGAGGGCTAAGAACTTGAGTTCCTTGGCTTTAAACACATGAGCTTCGGGAACTCTTTATACGAATCTGTCATGCTCTTCCACCAAGTCTTCGCGACATCTCAGAACATATAGGCTGCTAGTACGACCATCTGCCTGTTTGTACACACTACAGTCTTAAATACGTCATCTGTCTGCTCTAGCCACTGCTCTGTCTTGAGTGGCTCTTCTGTCTCATAAAACTCCGTAGCTCCTCGCTTGCGAAATTTATCACAAAGGGCATTTGGGTCGTTCTCTCTCGGCTGAAAAACCACCTGTTGGTCCACATGCGACTGGGCTGGTGCTTGGCTTTGCCTGTCTAACATCGTCGCTACCTGTGCCTATAAATTCTGCATAGACTGTGATTGAGCCTGTATGGACTGGAATAGCATAAGGATGCGTTCATTGGTGCTTATTGCCTGTGGTGACGGTGCGGAACCACTTTCGTTATTGTAACGACCCAAGATTCTGGAGCTCTTCAGATTCTTAAGTCGTTAACTTGATCATATTACAAATTCATAAAATAAATTCAAGAGCAAGTCTAAGGAAAATGAAGGTAAATTCATAATATTAATATCTTAACAAAGTCTTTACAATTATAGCTAAGAAATGACAATAGATCTAAAATATTTCAAAATGGGGCTAACTCCATCTAATGGTCTAGATGGTTTTCGAACTCTCTATCAGCGTTGCATGCCAAAATCTATATGCTGATCTCCGCCGCTCCCAGATCCCGCTACAAAAACATTACCTGTAGTGGGGCGAACCACTAGTCAGTAATACTGGTGAGTAGAATTTCTAAAATCAAGAGAGCAATAGTAGTTATCATGATATCAATAGAAGTTCATAGGTTGATTGACTGAACTACCACCATACCTGTTTATATTAGCAGCATGAACAAGGGATTCATATTCGTGTCGTGACAAGATTGTCATCATTCTTAGTTGTAAAGGGATTTATATTCATGTCGTGACATAACCGTCACCATTCTTAATTGTGAAGGGGATTCATATTCATGTCGTGACAAGATTGTCACCATTCTTAATTATAAGGGGATTCATATTCATGTCGTGACAAAACTGTCACCATTCTTAGTTGTAAAGGGATTCATGTCGTGACATGACCGTCACCATTCATTGTAAGGGGATTCATATTCATGTCGTGACAAGATTGTCACCATTCTTTAATTGTAAGGGGATTCATATTCATGTCGTGACAAGATTGTCACCATTCTTAATTCATAAGTCGAATCCAATACCAATGGAAACAGACACTTCCAAACAATTCTAAAAAAATATTTCTGCTCACTGATTTCATAATAAGTATCATTATGTCTTCCATTGGCCAGTCCCACATACTTGAGTCAAAATCTCGCCCCACTCTAATTCATAACTGGTGCTCCAAATATGTGGCATTGGCCCTATTTTTTTGAAATTCTTTTTAGTCATAGAGAGAATACTATACTCATATAATTAGAATTAATCACTTTGAGCAAGTATCACAGAGTCTCATATTAATTATTCATTCCATACATAGCTACTAAGGACAGTATTAAATCTAGATTGAGATTCAGAATTTACAAGTCATCATTTGTATAGTATAAATAAAAATGAGACTGTAACGATGGAAGTACCCACTACTTAATTTGGAACTAGTTATATTATGGTAGCTCATCTTATTCACACGATCTTATTTAATAAAAGAGGGAACTTCTTAACAATCCCTTACAACGGTGCAATATTAACATAATGTTTCACAGTTAAATATTCATGAAATGGAAAGCAGTCACTACTGTACATGTAATACTATACAATAGTACTAGTATTCCCATTTTCTCATAATATAGATTAATCCTAGGGATTCTTTGGAACCCAAAGTCCTTTATAAAAATTCCTAAGTTTCTTTGATATGAAATTGTATAACAATAACATAGTTCAGAGGAGCACTTGTGACCGATTAGGAAAATAACAGTAGTTTAGTTGAAAGAGTACTTATAACTGATTAAGAAAATAACAGTTGTTTAGTTCAAAGATTACTTGTGACTGATTAAGAAAATGTATAACAGTAGCTTAGTTCAAAGAGTACTTGTAATTGGGTAAGAAAATGTATAACAGTAGCTTAGTTAAAAAAAATACTTGTGATTGGGTAAGAAAACGTATAACAGTAACTTAGTTCAAAGGCACTTGTGACTGATATATAACAGTAGTTTAGTTCTGAATTTCTTCACTCAATAAAACATTATATTCTATCAAAGAAACAGTCCATAGGAAGTGTATCAATCATAGGATTCAAATTTACCAGTCATTATACAAAGAATTAATGTACATATTAGACCAGCAGACTGTATGATGAAAACAGTCCTTAATAATCACATTTATCATAAGATTCAGATTTACCAATCATTACACAAAGAGGATAAATTTTAAATCTGTATTTTCCTTCACAATCCTGTCGTCAGTCTAGCATTTTCATCAATTCAGATCTGGATTTTTAATATAATGAACCCTTATAATCTTATGTCAAACAGAATTTATATCCTGTTGCAAGGATATCAACAGAAACTGACTGATATATGTAAATAGAAACCAAACAGCAGAATATAAGGAACACCATATTCACATGAGTATAAGAGAAGTCCTACTCACCTGGTATAAGTAATAAGTGACCTCAAATCAGACGTCCACTATGTTAGGTATTCCTTGGAATCTCCTTGCTTTTATTTTCAAATATCACTCTATTGGACTCCTACTCTTCTTCCATGAGAACCATGAGAAAGTGACCAAAGATGAGAGGAGACCTCTTCTTATATAGAGCTGGAATCCTAAAGGATTTCCCTTGAAAGGTCACCTAAAAAGACTAAAAGTCACAATTTAAGGTCATTATTTTGGGAGTTACACAGTTATAATTTTGGAAAATTTAAGTTTGGGGAATTTAAGTGTGGGAGTTTCACAGTCATAATTTTGGGAAGCTATAGAGTCACAATTAAGTGAGTTTGGATCATTTATGGACCTGAAAAATTTGACCCAATAGCCCAATCCAGTCATGAATTGGACTGATCGAAACTGGGCCTCTCTAAGCCCATTTAGCCCATTTAATAATTCAGGCTTGGCCCATTTATAATTCAGGGTTCTTACAGTTATTTCCGGCATTATGCTGAGGACCTGAACCGGATGCCATATCCTGTAAAATGGGAGAGGTTAATACACAAACACAAAGCATTCCCGCCCAACTTATCCCCAAAACTCTAGAAAAACACAAAGAGATAATCGTATCCTCACCACGTTCCTACATGCCTCCATGCTTATCATCTAGAGCAAAGACGTTTTGATACCATACAATACGTATGTCACAACCCGAACCCATGAGTTCGGGGGTTAGCAAAAGCCAAACCAATGACACACGTACTCCCGTGCTTGTACACGTAGACCTGGTCTAAATGCACACGCACAAGGGAAGGTTCACATGTGCCAAACATGTATGTGGAAGCTATAGATATTAAAACATCACACTAAACAATGCAAGAAGAGAATACGAAACACAGAACTGACATATATCGATAAAGGTTTTACAAAATGAAACAAAATAAACATGTATAAATCATGCTAGGATCCAATCGTGACAAATATCAAAATAAAAAAGACTCATATGCAATGAATGTCCATGGCACTCTTTGATGGAGTGACTACATCCACTCCTCTAGGCCTGATGGGACCTCGGGGGCCTCACTTGAAGTCTAGTCGACCGACGAGGGGTCGGTCTGGGTATCCGTAACACTCTGACCCAGCTTGACCTCGTTTAGCGCCTAATTACGGTTGTTTTAATTGGTAATTGTGTTTTGCTTTTGTTTTGGATTCATTGCGGGTCATAGATAGGTAGTTGGGTTGAGTTTGACCTGGATTAGGTAGACCAACCCTTTTTCGTAATTTTAGCTTTTCCTTGACATGGTCATTTTTGCATCATCTTGATGTCAACGCGTGTCTTTTGTTGAGCTCGATAACCTTTGTAACTATGTCGTTTGCAATCGATGTCGTATGATTCCATTGGACTCGGATTTGACTTGAAATGTAATTTGCCTGAACCATGGACTTGACTGTAAATTGAACTTTTATTATATATATAAGAACCACTCCACCGATGCAAGCTTTCTCTCTCACTCTTTCTCTCTCACTGTTCACGTGGATTTCTCTCTCTCCCTCCTGAGTCTCCTTCTCCATCGATCAAGCCTAATTGAGGGAATTTGATTTCTCATTCACTGGTGTTTGGATTGAGGTGAGTTAGAGGTCTCCTCCATCTCCCTCATCTTCTTCTCCTTCTTCTTCTTCTCGTTTCCATGATTGCATGATGTTGCCCATGATGTTTCTTTCTCTTCCTCATGCATGCATGACCGCAGTGGTGGTGTTTGGATGTGTATGAGCCTAAGGACTGCTAGTGGGGTAATTGAACTCAATTAAGGCAAGTATAAGCTTAACTTGTGAGAACCCATGTTGGTATTTGCTTGATTTCGTTTAATTCACGTGAGTTTGCAGGGAAAACATGTTTACAGCCCAATTTGCTAGTATTCTCCCTTTCTCTGTTGGAAATGTGCATATCTGATGCCTTTACAGGTTTTCTGTAGTTGATTCAGATTTCAACCCCGTGCATGTACGGCTAAGCTGTAAGTCACCTACGGCTCAAAGTCTAGAGAGGGTAAAAAAACCCAGTTTTCTTCTACGGCCAGGACACGGCTAAGCCGTATATTATCCTACGGCTAAGCAGTATCTCAGCCGTGACCCAGCCGTAGATCAGTACAGGGTGCCTTTTTCTGGATTAACTGAAGGCAAGCAATTGACAGACCTTCTACGGCCCAGCCACAGCTAAGCAGTAGACCAGCATACGGCTAAGCCGTAGAACAAAATACGGGTGAACCGTACTTGTGGATGAATAGTAAAGGGGACCGCGGTGGAGCCGTAGTGCATATTACGGCTAAGCCGTAACATGCCTACGGCTTAGCCGTATATTCGCCTACGGCTAAGCCGTATGTTCATCTACGGCTAAGCCGTATAACCCTGGAAAATGAATAACAAGGATAGGCATAAGGAAAAGACCGATATGGCCTTCATGATAGCATGTAGAGCACCTAGACTTGCCCAATGGTATGAATGTATGACATGAATAATCTCGAGGGCTACGATTTATCCATGCTCGTTATCCATTTGTTAAGCACCTCCCCATGGGTGTTGGTTTAAGGGACTTCGGTGCACCAGCTAATACACTGCGGCACTAGACAACGGTGCATCGAATAACTTAAAACTACATCATCATGCACGGTTAGAAACATTGGAGAAATAGATTAGCATTGGTTAGTAAATAACTTTGATCGTTATGCTAACGTTGCTTGCATGACATGTTGTCTGTCGATCATTGATCTCCACTCTCTAGCATGATTACTTGTTTCAGCCACTTTCTCATTGTTCACTATGTCTCTATGGTTTCTTTACCTTGAGTACGCATGTATGATTCACATATAAAAAATAATCTTGGATATGCACGCACGATATGCTTGTCACGATCTACTCAGGGTTTTCATGATTGACTCTGTATGGTCAGGCACTACTTAGCCTCAGCCTTAGGATCCCGACAGGGTGAATTTGGTGTAGTTTTCATGGCCTTGCTGCAGTAAGGAAATGTCTTGGGGAACCGGACCCCAGGAAACCCGAGACCCATTTGTACCCTGACCCGGACAATGGTGTTCTCTGCACCATATAAGATCCCTCTTTTGGGAGCATATGGCAATGTAGTCGCTAACTAGTTGTAACACTCCGATCCCCTTTGAGCCGGATTAGTGGCTCATTAGTGTGTGTTTCGTTTTGTTTATTTCTTTTGGACTTGTTTTGGGTCATGGATAGGTAGTTGAGCAACCTTTGACCTGGAATAGGTAGTTCTAAGCCCTTTTTCGTAATTTTGCTTTTGTTTTGCTCATATCATCTTTGCATCATCTTGGTGTCAGCACGCGTATTTCGTTGAGCTCGACAATTTCCGTAACTGTCTCAGAACCGTTTGGAGTCAATTGGGGAAGATGGACCTTCGTGTGACTTGAACTGTAATTAGTCTTAACTCTCCGGACTTTGACTTAACTTTCAAAACCCATATATAAGTGAGTCATCTTACAGATGTCTCTCCCTTGCTCATTTCTCTCTTCAACGTGCATGCAATTCCAGAGGAGACTCCAGGAGAAGCTCTCCACGTTTTCTTTCTCTCTCTTCTTTCCTTCTCTTGCTCGATTGTGGGTTGGATCCCTTGTTGGATTTGGGTTGGCTACTCTTCTTTGGATTGGGTTTTGTTTCTTTTCTCTCATCTGTGTTGTGGCTTGGTAAGTGGGTTCTTTCCCAACTCTTTGTATTCCCTCTCCAATTGCTTCTCCCATTCTCTGTTGCTTTGTCTTCATCTCATGCATGTGTGATTGCTTTGATTTGTTTTGGTTTTAGTTGCTTTGGAGCTTGATTCAGAGGATTTGTCACATGTGAGGCAAGTATAAGTACAGGCTTTGATAACACACATATGGGTGTTGTTTGATTTGCTTGGATTCATTCTCATTCTCTGTATAGAAAGGTTTTACAGCCATTTTCTAAGCTATGAGAATCAGTTGAGCTTGTTTTATTCAGTTTCTGTACAAAAATTTCGTTTCTGTAATCTTCCCGAATTCGCGTCTGTATTGTACGGCTAAGCCGTAAATTTCTACGGCTCGCTTTCCAGAGACTCAAAATCTGAGTTTTGTTCTACGGCTAGGCTACGGCTAAGCCGTAATTTGTCCTACGGCTGAGCCGTAAGCTAGCCGTGACCCAACCGTGACCTAAGCCGTGAATTTAATCTCTGATCAGTCGAAACTTTTCTGATATCAGTGTTCTTACGGTGAGGCTACGGCTAAGCCGTGATGGTCTACGGCTAAGCCGTGGACTCCACCGTAGCTCAGCCGTGAGATGTATCAGATCAGAGGGGGAAAGGATGACAGTTTAGCCGTGTTCTGAAGGGAACCACGGCTAAGCCGTAGTGCATAATACGGCTACGCCGTAGGATGCCACGGCTAAGCCGTAGGTCACCCATGGCTAAACCGTAAGACCTGTAAAATAACACTTAAACGTAGGATAATGGTGTGACCTTGTAGGGCTCAAACACAGGTTAACCATACCCGTAAATCGGCCCAATGGATTCTTTGGATCGCATGAATAGTCTGTTAGGCTGTGACTTATTCATGTGAGCGTTGATCACTGTTAAGCACCTCCCCATGGGTGTTGGTTTAAGGGACTTCGGTGCACATGTAGATTCCCTTGCAACACTAGGATGGCAAATGGTGCATCGAATAACTTAAAACTACATCAACATGCACGGTTAGTGACAGTGATGCAACTAGATTAGACTTGGCTTGTAATGAACCTTGATTCCGTATTAATCTGAGATGCATTGCATATTGTTTATGATTTTGCCCTCTGTTCTGTTAATCTATGTTTATGCATTCCGCAGTCATTTTGCTTTCGTCCTGTATGTCTATATTATGCTTTGATCTATGCTGTGATGGACTTAATCTATGCTCTGTCTCTGGCTTTGTATATCTCTGATATTTGGGTATTCCCTGGTGGCTCTGCCCAGAGATTAAAACGTGAGGATAAGATCCGGTCTGTGTCATCGGTGAGTCCAAAGCGGATAATCTCCCTTTCTTTTGGATTTGATTTGATTGATATTAGTCTGGCTCTACTCAGCCTCAGCCCTAGGATTTACCCGACGGGGTTACCTCTGGCTTAGATCTCTGTATCTCTGTTCTCTGTATTCACTGCAGTGTCGCTTTGTCTTGGGACCCCGGAACCCAGGAAACCGAGACCCACTTGTGCCCTGGCCCGGACAGTGGTGTTCTTATCTGCTTTGCTCTGTTTTGCTCTGCTCTCTATGTGAGAGAATATGGTTAATGTAGTAGCCAACTAGTTCAGTATTCTATGTTTTGATTCCATTATCATGTTTTACTTCTATGCACGATTTGCTTAGCATACTAAGATGGACTCTGTATTTAATCTTCTGTCATTATTATATTCACTTTGATACTATGAGTGTTACACCCCTGTTACTTGTATTTGCTGGATCGTTGTATTCATTGGTGTTGTCTGTGGTGTTGCAGGCGCAGTTACCTTGCCCAGCTCCCCGACGGTCGAGGAGGCTGCAGGGGAGAGTGTAGAGGCACCCTCCGGTCTGGCAGAGTGGGCCTGATCACTTCTGCCAAGTGCGTGCATGCATACCAGTGGCTTTTATTTTGCATTTTGGTTTTTTGAGAGCTTGTATTTGGACTTTGGACTTTGGACTTGTATTCTGTATATTTTGTGTATATTGGTTTTGGTGTGTATTCGGTTTTCTCTCAGTGTATTTGTTTTGCTTTGGCTTCCGCTATTTTCTTTGTTGCTTGCTATGATATGTACAGCTTCCGCGTACGCTTAGTTCGCACGTGTTAGATCCCTTGTGTGCGTGCAGCTGGACTGGGTTTGGGTGCACGTGCACGGGAGTACGTGTGTCACCGGTTTAGCTTTTCGCTAACCCCCGAATTCTGGGCTCGGGTCGTGACATACGTATTGTATGGTATCAAAGCATGCTAGTTATAAGCATGTAGGCATCTAAGATCGTGGTGAGATAACGCTATCAACTATTTGACTCGAAGTCTCATAGGTTGATTTGGGATTTGACTAACTCAGGGCATTTTATATTTGTGTGTTGTGTTTCTTTTCCCTTGTGCAGGATGGCATCAGGATCAGGATCCCGAGATGAGAATCAACAGGGCCATAATGGTGACAGTGGATCGGTACCCCCACATATCAGTAGTGAGGAGCGCATGATGATGATGATGCAGTCTATGCAGTCATTACAGGCACAGGTGGCATCCATGGTAGATAGACAAAGTCAGGCTGCTGCAGTAGCATCACCCCATGTAGATCAACAAGTGATTTTCCAGCCTAAGGAATCAGATCCGAATGCTCTCTTTGACAAGTTCCGTAAGCGAGGGGCGACTGAGTTCCATGGGATAGAGGATGCATTGCAGGCTGAGCAATGGTTGGAACAGACAGAGGAGCTTTTTGATACGATTGTTTGCAGCAACAAACAGAGAGTAGTGCTCACAGCCTCTATGCTTCGGAGTGTGGCTAAGACATGGTGGAGGAGTGTTAAGACCTCATTTCAGACTATGCCCAGTGCCACAGTTTGGGAGACCTTCAAGCAGCAATTCCGTCGTAAGTTCATGCCTCTCCATATTCAGCGAGCCAAGGAAGTGGAATTCTTCAACCTTCAGCAGAGACAGATGCCAGTTGCAGATTATGTACACAAGTTTACAGAGTTGTCCCACTTCGCAGAGGATATGGTGAACACGGAGCATAAGAAGGTGACTCGCTTCGTCAACGGCCTAAATCCGAGACACAAACGCCACGTGGTTGCTTGTATGTGGCCGGCTACATTAGATGACGTTATTGACAGAGCCTATGATGCAGAGGCCATCTTCGAGGAGGAGCGAACAGAAGCTAAGAGGACGGCAGGTTTCAGTGGCCGAAGTCAGTTTCAGAAGAAGTTCAAGGGTAAGCAGGGCAGTTCGAGCAGTACTCAGGTAGTTTGCGGTCACTGTGGGAAGGATCACCCCACCGACAGATGTTGGAGGAAGAGTGGGGCTTGTTTCGGGTGTGGCTCTACGGATCACAGACGGGCCCAATGTCCGAAGTTTCAGTCCTCTCCACAGACGAGACAGGCAGGACCTACAGCGCAGGGCAGATCTCAGCCAGCTCGCCCAGCTCAGAAGCCGAACCGCCAGACAGCCCGAGCCTATGCTGCTACGCATGAGGGCGCGGAGGAGGCCACGGTCGTGGAAGGTAAAATTTTAATTTCCGATGCAGAAGCTTTAGCTTTATTTGACTCCGGGTCTACGCGTTCGTACGTAGCACCCCATTTTGCTGTGCAGCTTCGACAGCGACCTACACCACTTCCCTACTTGTTGTTAGTATCCACTCCGGTTGGTAAACGGGTGGAGTGCAGTGTTTTCTACCCTCAGTGTGATGTGCGGATAGCTGGTCATCAGCTCCCAGTAGACCTCGTGTTGCTCACAACACTGGATTTTGATGTGATTCTGGGTATGGACTGGCTTGCGAGATATCATGCGTGTATCAATTGCTACAGTAAGGCTATCTACTTTGATTTGGGCAGCGGATTCCGATTTGAGGGCAGCCAGATGAAGTGCCCAAGACGTGTGATCTCTGCTTGTAAAGCAGACAGGATGCTTCGTAGGGGATGTGAGGGATTTCTTGCATTCATTTCAGAGAAGAAAGATCAGCGACAGCTGAGTGAGATTCCAGTAGTCAGCGAGTTTCCGGATGTCTTTCCGGAAGATGTGCCAGAGTTGCCACCAGTTCGGGAGGTAGAATTTGCTATTGACGTGGTACCAGGTACAGCACCTATCAGTAGAGCTCCATATCGTATGGCACCTGCAGAGTTATTGGAATTGAAGAAACAGTTGCAGGATCTGTTAGATAAAGGGTTCATACGCCCAAGTGTTTCACCTTGGGGAGCTCCTGTACTATTTGTCAAGAAGAAGGATGGCAGTTTCCGGATGTGCATTGACTACAGGCAGTTGAACAAAGTGACCATCAAGAACAAATACCCATTGCCTAGGATTGATGAGTTGTTCGATCAACTTCAGGGTGCAGCTTACTTCTCTAAGATTGACTTGAGGTCAGGATATCACCAGCTCAGGGTGAAGGATGAGGATGTTCCGAAGACAGCTTTCAGGACTCGGTATGGACACTACGAGTTCCTTGTCATGCCATTTGGTTTGACGAACGCACCCGCAGCTTTTATGGCGTTGATGAACAGGGTGTTTACTTCATTCTTGGACCAGTTCGTTGTGGTTTTCATAGATGACATATTGGTCTACTCGAAGACAGCTGAGGAACATACAGACCATCTAAGGAAAGCATTGCAGCTGCTTAGAGATCACAAGTTGTATGCCAAGTTGTCCAAGTGTGATTTCTGGCTAGAGCAAGTTGCATTTTTGGGACATGTGATTTCTAGAGATGGATTGATGGTGGATCCAGCTAAGATTGAGGCAGTAGTCCATTGGCCCCGTCCTAGATCGGTGACAGAGGTTCGGAGTTTTCTGGGATTGGCGGGATATTACCGCAGGTTCGTGCAGGACTTCTCAAAGATTTCAGCCCCGCTGACTCAGTTGACTCGGAAGAAGGTCCCGTATGAGTGGACAGAGAAATGTGAGCATAGTTTCCAGATGTTGAAAGAAAAGCTCACTACGGCGCCAGTGTTGACTCTCCCGGATGGTAGTGAGGGATTCGTGATTTATTCCGATGCTTCTCGCGTTGGACTAGGTTGTGTACTGATGCAGAATCAGAGGGTGATTGCATATGGATCCAGACAGCTGAAAGAACATGAGAAGAACTATGCCACACATGACTTGGAGTTAGCAGCTATTGTATTTGCGCTGAAGTTGTGGCGACATTATTTGTACGGTGTGAAGTTCGAGGTCCATTCCGATCATCACAGTCTACAGTACTTGTTTGACCAGCATGACTTGAATATGAGGCAACGGAGATGGTTGGAGTTTATCAAAGACTACGACTTTCCGATCAAGTACCACCCAGGCAAGGGAAATGTAGTTGCAGATGCACTTAGCAGGAGGACAGACCGTCTTCAGGTGTTAGCAGGATTCTATATGCTTGTGCATGATCAGCCCGTAGAGGTTCGGATGGTAGGAGACTCGGTGACATTAGCTACTACCGTCGTATTTCAGCCTGAGGTGATTCAGCAGATCAAGGATCGCCAGTTTGAGGACCCCCTCCTGGTGAAGTTCAGAGATCGGATTTCAGATCGACCGGATTTTAGCCTAGTAGATGGAGTTTTATACTTTCGGAATAGACTGTGTGTTCCCGCTGTGGACGAGCTGAAAGAGAAATTGATGACAGATGCGCACGATGCCCGATATGCGATGCATCCCGGGAGTACGAAGATGTACCGGAACTTGAAAGATAGATTTTGGTGGAACAATATGAAGCGGGAGATCGCAGGGTTCGTAGCTCGATGTTTGACCTGTCAGAGGGTAAAAGCTGATCATCAGCGACCTCCAGGATCATTGCATCCATTGCACATTCCGCAGTGGAAGTGGGAGCACATTACTATGGATTTCGTCTCCGGTTTTCCGCCGACCAGTAGGAAGAATAATGCGATCTGGGTCATAGTGGACAGATTGACTAAGTCAGCACATTTCCTTCCGTTCAAGAAAGGGATGACATTCACAGAGATGGCCAGGAAGTTTGTTGACGAGATAGTCAGATTGCATGGCACCCCAGTATCGATTGTGTCGGATCGAGACAGTCGTTTTGTATCTTCATTCTGGAGAGCATTTCAGGAAGCTATGGGCACGAAGTTGAGTTTTAGTACGGCATACCACCCCCAGACCGATGGACAGTCGGAGCGTACCATTCAGACGTTGGAGGATATGCTCAGAGCTAGTGTGCTGAACTTTGAGAAGGAATGGGATACGCATCTAGCATTGTGTGAGTTTGCCTACAACAACAGCTTCCATAAGAGCATTGGTATGGCACCTTATGAGGCACTATACGGACGCAAGTGCAGGACTCCAGTGTGCTGGGAAGAAGTTGGAACTAGAAGTTTTCATGGTCCGACGATCATAGCTGAGACGACAGAGAAAGTGCAGAAAGTGATAGAGAATCTGAAGATTGCTCGGTCCAGGCAGAAGAGCTATGCTGATACTCGGAGGAGACCTTTGGCATTCCAAGTCGGAGATTGGGTATTTCTTAAAGTTTCTCCGATGAAGGGCACAGTTCGATTTGGTCAGAAGGGCAAGTTAGCCCCGAGATATGTAGGACCGTTTGAAGTCAAGAGCCGAGTTGGAGATTTAGCCTATCGGTTGACGCTTCCAGTCGAGTTCTCCGGTGTTCACGATGTGTTCCATGTGTCGATGCTCCGTAAGTATGTGCCAGATCCGAGCCATGTGATTCGCTACGATGACATTCAGATTCAGCCTAATGCGACTTACGTTGAGCGTCCGCTTCGTATCGTTGGGACACGAGAGCAGATTCTCCGTACCAGGACTATCAGATGGGTTAAAGTGTTGTGGGAGCATCATGGTCCAGATGAGGCTACTTGGGAGCTAGAGGAGCAGCTAGCGCGCCAGTACCCACATCTCTTTGCGCAGGTAGGTAGTCATTCCGAGGACGGAATGATTCCTAGTGGGGGAGGATGTAACACTCCGATCCCCTTTGAGCCGGATTAGTGGCTCATTAGTGTGTGTTTCGTTTTGTTTATTTCTTTTGGACTTGTTTTGGGTCATGGATAGGTAGTTGAGCA
This sequence comes from Sextonia rubra, assembly GCA_037013555.1. Classification (NCBI taxonomy): domain Eukaryota; kingdom Viridiplantae; phylum Streptophyta; class Magnoliopsida; order Laurales; family Lauraceae; genus Sextonia; species Sextonia rubra. Next base: position 56,963,146 of record JASUAD010000008.1, on the reverse strand, counting down.
ACCTTTGACCTGGAATAGGTAGTTCTAAGCCCTTTTTCGTAATTTTGCTTTTGTTTTGCTCATATCATCTTTGCATCATCTTGGTGTCAGCACGCGTATTTCGTTGAGCTCGACAATTTCCGTAACTGTCTCAGAACCGTTTGGAGTCAATTGGGGAAGATGGACCTTCGTGTGACTTGAACTGTAATTAGTCTTAACTCTCCGGACTTTGACTTAACTTTCAAAACCCATATATAAGTGAGTCATCTTACAGATGTCTCTCCCTTGCTCATTTCTCTCTTCAACGTGCATGCAATTCCAGAGGAGACTCCAGGAGAAGCTCTCCACGTTTTCTTTCTCTCTCTTCTTTCCTTCTCTTGCTCGATTGTGGGTTGGATCCCTTGTTGGATTTGGGTTGGCTACTCTTCTTTGGATTGGGTTTTGTTTCTTTTCTCTCATCTGTGTTGTGGCTTGGTAAGTGGGTTCTTTCCCAACTCTTTGTATTCCCTCTCCAATTGCTTCTCCCATTCTCTGTTGCTTTGTCTTCATCTCATGCATGTGTGATTGCTTTGATTTGTTTTGGTTTTAGTTGCTTTGGAGCTTGATTCAGAGGATTTGTCACATGTGAGGCAAGTATAAGTACAGGCTTTGATAACACACATATGGGTGTTGTTTGATTTGCTTGGATTCATTCTCATTCTCTGTATAGAAAGGTTTTACAGCCATTTTCTAAGCTATGAGAATCAGTTGAGCTTGTTTTATTCAGTTTCTGTACAAAAATTTCGTTTCTGTAATCTTCCCGAATTCGCGTCTGTATTGTACGGCTAAGCCGTAAATTTCTACGGCTCGCTTTCCAGAGACTCAAAATCTGAGTTTTGTTCTACGGCTAGGCTACGGCTAAGCCGTAATTTGTCCTACGGCTGAGCCGTAAGCTAGCCGTGACCCAACCGTGACCTAAGCCGTGAATTTAATCTCTGATCAGTCGAAACTTTTCTGATATCAGTGTTCTTACGGTGAGGCTACGGCTAAGCCGTGATGGTCTACGGCTAAGCCGTGGACTCCACCGTAGCTCAGCCGTGAGATGTATCAGATCAGAGGGGGAAAGGATGACAGTTTAGCCGTGTTCTGAAGGGAACCACGGCTAAGCCGTAGTGCATAATACGGCTACGCCGTAGGATGCCACGGCTAAGCCGTAGGTCACCCATGGCTAAACCGTAAGACCTGTAAAATAACACTTAAACGTAGGATAATGGTGTGACCTTGTAGGGCTCAAACACAGGTTAACCATACCCGTAAATCGGCCCAATGGATTCTTTGGATCGCATGAATAGTCTGTTAGGCTGTGACTTATTCATGTGAGCGTTGATCACTGTTAAGCACCTCCCCATGGGTGTTGGTTTAAGGGACTTCGGTGCACATGTAGATTCCCTTGCAACACTAGGATGGCAAATGGTGCATCGAATAACTTAAAACTACATCAACATGCACGGTTAGTGACAGTGATGCAACTAGATTAGACTTGGCTTGTAATGAACCTTGATTCCGTATTAATCTGAGATGCATTGCATATTGTTTATGATTTTGCCCTCTGTTCTGTTAATCTATGTTTATGCATTCCGCAGTCATTTTGCTTTCGTCCTGTATGTCTATATTATGCTTTGATCTATGCTGTGATGGACTTAATCTATGCTCTGTCTCTGGCTTTGTATATCTCTGATATTTGGGTATTCCCTGGTGGCTCTGCCCAGAGATTAAAACGTGAGGATAAGATCCGGTCTGTGTCATCGGTGAGTCCAAAGCGGATAATCTCCCTTTCTTTTGGATTTGATTTGATTGATATTAGTCTGGCTCTACTCAGCCTCAGCCCTAGGATTTACCCGACGGGGTTACCTCTGGCTTAGATCTCTGTATCTCTGTTCTCTGTATTCACTGCAGTGTCGCTTTGTCTTGGGACCCCGGAACCCAGGAAACCGAGACCCACTTGTGCCCTGGCCCGGACAGTGGTGTTCTTATCTGCTTTGCTCTGTTTTGCTCTGCTCTCTATGTGAGAGAATATGGTTAATGTAGTAGCCAACTAGTTCAGTATTCTATGTTTTGATTCCATTATCATGTTTTACTTCTATGCACGATTTGCTTAGCATACTAAGATGGACTCTGTATTTAATCTTCTGTCATTATTATATTCACTTTGATACTATGAGTGTTACACCCCTGTTACTTGTATTTGCTGGATCGTTGTATTCATTGGTGTTGTCTGTGGTGTTGCAGGCGCAGTTACCTTGCCCAGCTCCCCGACGGTCGAGGAGGCTGCAGGGGAGAGTGTAGAGGCACCCTCCGGTCTGGCAGAGTGGGCCTGATCACTTCTGCCAAGTGCGTGCATGCATACCAGTGGCTTTTATTTTGCATTTTGGTTTTTTGAGAGCTTGTATTTGGACTTTGGACTTTGGACTTGTATTCTGTATATTTTGTGTATATTGGTTTTGGTGTGTATTCGGTTTTCTCTCAGTGTATTTGTTTTGCTTTGGCTTCCGCTATTTTCTTTGTTGCTTGCTATGATATGTACAGCTTCCGCGTACGCTTAGTTCGCACGTGTTAGATCCCTTGTGTGCGTGCAGCTGGACTGGGTTTGGGTGCACGTGCACGGGAGTACGTGTGTCACCGGTTTAGCTTTTCGCTAACCCCCGAATTCTGGGCTCGGGTCGTGACACTAGTTATGTACACAGCATGTATTCATTGATTCGCATGGCATATTTCTTTCTTGCACGACAGCTTAGTATACGAATGTGACCTATTTTGATTTACATGATGTTCTTTATTATATTAGACACAGCATGCGTTAACTGTTATGGCTTATACTATGTTGAATCCTTGTATTCACGAGTTGTTTATGGTGTTGCAGGCTCAGATACCCCTGCCGACCCCTCGTCGGTCAGCCAGACTCCAGTCGAGACCCCCAGGGCCCCATCAGGCCTAGAGGAGTGGATGTGAGCACTCCACCAGAGAGCGCCCTGGACATGCATGGCATAGGAGTCTTCTTTTGAGTTTTGTCACGCTTGTATACACCATGATTTGTATATGTTATTTTGTTTATTTTGTAAAACCTTCAACTATATATGTCAGTTCTGTTTCGTATTCTCTTCTTGCATTGTTTAGTTTGATGTTTTGATATCTACAGTTTCCGCGTACATGTTGGCACGTGTGAAACTTTTCTTGTGCGTGTGCATTTAGACCGGGTCTACGTGTACAGTCACGGGAGTACGTGTGGCATTGGTTTGGCTTTTGCTAACCCCCAGACTCCTAGGCCCGGGTTGTGACAGTATCTGAGCCTGCAACACCAAAGGACAACTCGTGAATACAACGATTCAGCAATGTATAAGCCATAACAAGTTAACACATGCTGTGTCTAATAAAATAAAGAACATCATGTAATTCATAACAGGTCACATTCGTAGGCTAAGCTGTCGTGCAAGAAAGAAACATGCCATGTGAATCAATGTATACATGCTGTGTATATAACTAGTTGGCGACTACATTGCCATATGCTCCCAAAAGAGGGATCTTATATCCGTGTAGAGAACACCATTATCCGGGCCAGGGTACGAATGGGTCTCTGGTTCCTGGGGTCCAGATTCCCCAAGACGTTTCCTTACTGCAGCAAGGCCATGAAAACTACACCAAATTCACCCTGTCGGGATCCTAAGGCTGAGGCTAAGTAGTGTCGGACCATACGGGTTTAAACATAAAAACCCTGAATAGATCATGACAAGCATATCATGCGTGCATATCCAAGAACATGTCTTATATGTGTAACATACATGCATACTCAAGGTATGGAAAACATAGTAGCATAGTCTACAATGTGAAATTAGCTGAGACAAGTAATCATGCTAAAGAGTGAAGATCAATGATCGAAATACAACAGGTCATGCAAGCAAATCTTAACATATCGAATCACCTTCATTTGCTAGCAACTCTAATCTAATTATCTAGTGTTTCTAACCGTGCATGTTGATGTAGTTTTAAGTTATCCGTTGCATCGTTGTCTAGTGTTGTATTGTATTATATGGTGGACCGAAGTCCCTTAAACCAACACCCATGGGGAGATGCTAAACCGCTGAATAATGAACATGAATGATTCGCAGCCCTCGAGATCATTCACGTATATTTACATACTCCGTTGGGCAAGTCGAGGTTACTTACTTTCCACTTTCGAGGCTCTACAAGTCCCACACCTTTCTTAGCTTTCTTACTGTTCGGGTCAGCTAGCTCAGCCGTGGATAACCTTACGGCTTAGCCGAAGGAACCTTACGGCTTAGCCGTAAAAGGCTTCAAGGCTTAGCCGTGGCTGGGCCATAGGAGAGTTGCTGATTTGTATACTCTCATTTATTTTCAGGTGTCACCCTGTATTGATCTACGGCTGGGTTCACGGTTAGGTCACGGCTTAGCCGTAGAATACTGCACGGCTTAGCCGTGGCTGAGCCGTAGAGGAGTCGCAGAATTGCATACTCTCAGTTATTTTCAGGTGTCACCTTGTCTTGATCTACGGCTGGGTTCACGGTTAGGTCACGGCTTAGTCGTAGTGTGTTTTACGGCTTAGCCATAGCACATTTCACGGCAGCCGTGAAAGCACTGGGTCAATTTCTGAATCTATTACAGAAGAACAGGGAAGTCATCAAAGTATCAAAAACACATCTAAAAAAAGGAAATGAGCTCAAATTAGGCTGTAAACATGTTTTCATTGTAAACTCATGAGAAGAAACCAAAATCAAGCAAATACTAACATGGGTTCATACATATTATGCTTCCACTTGCCTCAATTGAGTTCAATCACACCAATTGTTGTCCTTGTGGCTCAATTCACGTCCAAACACCACTCACAGCTATCATGCATGAGAAAGGGAGAGGGAATTCATGAGTGTAGTCATGGAAAATGAGAAAAGAAAAGAAGAAACCAATACATATACATACCATGAATCACAGGAGGAAGGAGAGAAGACAAGCTTGAATCAAGGAGAAGAGAAAGAAAAAGGAAAATCGAAAGAGAGAGACGAACATGAGAGAAGAGAGTGGAAGAGAGTGAGTCGGTGGAATGGCTTTTATTTAATATAGGATTAAAGTTCAAATTGCAAACAAGTCCAAAGGTTAAGGCTAATTACAGTTCGAGTCAAATCCGGGTCCAATGGATTCATACGACATCGGTTACAAACGATGTAGTTATGGAAGTTAACGAGCTCAACAAAAGACACGTGTTGACACTAAGATGATGCGAAAACGACCATGTCTTATAAAAGCTAAAATTAGGAAAAAGGGCTTGGTCTACCTAATCCAGGTCAAACTCAACCCAACTACCTATCCATGACCTGTAACGAAATCAAAATAAAAGCAAAACACAATTAACAACTAAAGCAACATTAATTAGTCGTTAAACGAGGTCAAGCTGGGTCGGAGTGTTACAGTGGCAGACAAGGACCGGACTTAGTTGTAGAGGAATAGGAAGAGAACAGGAGAGAAACAAGAAGAAAACAATGATAAAAGAAAAGAGGAACAAGGAGGAGAAGAAGAAATAAATAGTAGCAAGAAGAAATAAGTAGTAGTAGAGATTCGGAAGACCTTGGAAGAAGAAGATGAAACAAAAAGAAAAGAAACAAATAGAGACTAAGAATAAGATGAAGGAGAGAGCAAGTTGCAGTGGAAAACAAGCTGGAGAAGAGACAACGAGGAAACAAAGGAAAGAAAAAGACAGGGGTGAAGATGGTGGTTGCATACTGAATTAGTCAGAGAGGGAGATTACAAAAAAGAGAAGACAGGGGAAGAAGATATTAATGGAGAAGGTGAGAAAAACAAAGAAACAAGAAGGAGAAGAAAAGAAGCATTGAAGAAGAGAAAGGTAGAGGAGAACGAACAGCCAGGAAACCTAGGTTCTATTTAAACGAGAAAAGGAGATGAGTTCGACGCGGTAAGGAGAGGAGAGCAGCAAGGAGAAGAGGAGGAGAAGATAAAGAGGATGAAGAGGGTGATGGAATTCGATGGGTGAGAAGAAGGATGACCAGAGACATGTAGCTGAAGTGGGTTGGTTGGTGCGGATGATAATGGGAGAAGGAGAGAAAGGAATGGCAGTGGTGACCAGGAGTTGGGCTTAGTCGTGATCATACAGAACCAATGGTGAAGATGAGATTTGAATGAAGATGATCGGTGGCCTGATGGTTTTATGGTTTTAGACGAGTGATGGTGAAGATCTCGAGTGGGGCTTGGGTATGTTTTAAGATGATGATGGGTCAGTTCTTAAGCATGGTCGAGATGTCAATGGCAGAGAAAGGAGGAAGAAAGGAAAGAATAATATGAAGAAGAAAAACAGGGAAGCAAGAGAAGAGAACAAGAGAGAAGGAATGAAATTAGACAAAAAAGAAGGAGGAGATGATGTAGAGAAAATCAGTGAGAAAGAAGAGAAACCGAGGAAGAGAGGGAACACGAGAGAGAAAAAGATGAGCAGGAAACGAAACCGGTAGAGACGATGAACATTGGAAGGGGAAGACGATGACAACTGGGTCTACTGGATTGGGCTCACTGTGGTGGGTCTGGGCTCATCAGAGGTGATCCACGATTGCTGGGTTGAGCATGTGGCCTGATCAGATGTATAGGTCATGGTAAAGATTAGATGGGCCTCATGGATGAATGTTGATGATGATGCTTGCATGAAGATGAAGGTGATGATCTACATGACATGGAATGAATGATAAAATTGAAATCTATGTTACCATGAAAGAAAACTAAAATAACCAACTTTAATAGTAACTTCTAAAAGAGAGAGATAAATAAGAGAGTGACCATACCTTAAGAGGAAGAGAAACTCTATACAAAGGAAGGAGAAAATTGAAGTTTGTAAAGGTAATTCAAGTAGAGAGAGTGTTTTCCATTTATAGGAAGATAAAAGCAAGGTCCCAAAAGAAGTTTTAGTCTTAGCCAAACTTAGCCAAAGAAGTTTAATTCAAATGGAATTTCATCTTCAAGTAGAGTTGGGATAAATCAATACACTTAAAGTAGTTCAATAAGAATAAAACTCCAAATCTGAGCACAACTCTAAGATTCTCAAACTCTAATAACTTATGGGACCCACATAGCAACTAATTAATTATTCAAATTTAAATAGTGTAAAAATAATAATAATCACATGAGGGGTCCATCAAGATTAAATCAAGGGTCAAAATTAATTCAAATTTAAAATTAAAAATTCGGGTCTTTACACCTAGGGTTTAATTTCTTCTCTTATGGGTTATGTCACGCCCTGAGCCCGAGATTCCATGATTAAGGCGACTCCCGAAGTGCGGCATACGTGATACCGTGCAATCCATGCGGTACTAAGACACGCACGAACCGCCACAAGGGAAAAAGTACAGATCTCATGTGTAAGGACTAACATGTAACACGTGTCCATTTAAAACATTTGCGGAAACCTGTGTATTTTTACCTGTACTTAACAATATCCTGTATATTTCAGATTTTGAGATATGGTATTCAGCATAAACTGAGCCTATTAAACTGAAAATTGTACACCAAAAATATAAAACCTAAAAGAGTCTTTTATATAAAACATAATACCATACATAATTCTACATGACCAAAGTACAATTGTCTATATGAATGATCTAAAGTAAGAATACCTGGTGTGACCAAATACATTGGATTTAAAAACAATCTGAATAATAGACACATATGTCCATCAAATAAGATAACATAATGACAATATGACATAATGGCATGATGCATAAACATAGCCATACCAATGGCATATTCTAACATATCCCAAAAATAAACCCATGACGCTCTGCGAGATAGACAACTGGAGAATATTGTCAAGTCCACACTACTATACTATACCCTTGGAAGTATCTGGAAACTCCTTTACGGGTGCGTCTGAGGTGGAATCAGTATTTAAATCTATTTGTAATACCAATGGTAGCACTATTAACACGACGATTAAGCAAATATAGGTGCATATAAAACTATCATATTGTATCAAATGAATTAGAGGCATATTAATTAAAAGAGAGCAATCATCGTAAGTTAGACATGTCATGGATGAGTAAGCATGAGTAACAAATCATAAACTGGATATCGAAACATACTAGTTGGCATCCATGAAACTATATTCTTCCCAAAGAGAGCGTATCATCTAGAGAGCGTATAATGTATGTATGAGAATTACGCTAGGGGATCAGTTTCGCTTCCCAAGGAGCGCCGACCAACTTCTCCATAAACTACTATAATAGGAATATAAAGAATACTTGAATTGGTCCCGTCAAACCGAATAAGGGCACAAGCTGTCATAACCTGAGCCCAGGAGATCGGGGTTTAGCACAAATCTAACCAGCGACACATGTACTCCCGTGCATATGTACTTAGACCCAGTCTAGATGCATACGCACAAGGGAAAATCACATGTGCAAACATGTACGCGGAAGCTGTAGGTATCAAATCGTAACACGAAACATACAGGAAAATCAAATGAATGATATCCAACTGGTTACATAAAGGCCGGAAATATACAAACTGAATCCAATCACAAATATACAGAACATGAATAGAACCAATGACATAAAAAGAAGGCAATATACACTGATGATAATGTCGCACTCCAATGGAGTGATTTCACACACTTCGCGGACCTAAAGAGACAGCTGGAGTCTCCCTTGCAATCTGAAGGACCGATGAGAACTCAGTCACAAGGTCTGAGTCTGCAACACCAAGGACAACTCATAGATACAACGATTCAGCAAAGTATAAGTAATAACAAGTTAACACATGTGGTATCCATTAGAATAGAGACATTAGATAAATCATAGCATTTCCATTTCGTATTCTAGGCAGTTGTGCATTCAAATTAAAACATGCTCTCAGAATCACTGTATACATGACATGTACATACTAGGTGGCTACTAGATATGCCATATGCTCCCCAAAAAGGGATCTTATATCCTGTTGAAAACACCATGGGCCAAATGGGTCTTAGTTTCCTGGAGTCCGAATCCCCCAAGACATATCCTCACCACAGTAAGGCCATATGACTATGCCTAAGTCAACCCTGTCGGGTATCCTAAGGCTAAGGCTTAGTAGTGCCGGACCATATGGAGTCAAACAGATATAAGAACATGCATATCTGATTATAACGTGCATATCATAACGTGTGCATAGCATAACATGTATATCTTATCAAAACGTGGCATGCATGTCTTGTTAGGCATATCTCAAACAGATTAAGAGGTCATAAATCAAACTTATTAGATCAAACGATATAATAGATGTCAACAGAGTATGAAGAACTAAGATACCAAAAGGTGAAGGCATCTCAACTCATATGTATCAAACGGTAGGATCGAACATGCAAGACCGTTGTTTTACCCGGGATTAACCATGAACAGAACCAGGAAATATCCAATCATTTGCCCTAGCGCAGAACGCGTATAAGAGGGCAAAGACCGAAGCCAAGATGCAATGCAAATCAGATTATTTTATAGGAATCACGATCTTTTCCTAGCCAATCTTATTCTAGTTATCCAGTGTTTCTAACCGTGCATAATGATGTAATTTTAAGTTGTCCGATGCACCGTTGTCTAGTGTTGCATTGTATCTGGAATGTGCACCAAAGTCCCTTAAACCAACACCCATGGGAAGGTGCTAAACAACCGGATAACGTACATGAATGAGTCACAGCCTTCGAGATCATTCATGTCCTTCGTACATTCCTTTGGGTAAGTTCGAGTTATCTACATTCTAGCATGAAGGCCATATCCAGTCTCTTCCTTAATCCTATCCTTTTCTTCATTTTTCAGGGGTGGTATGGCGTGAACATACAGCTTAGCCGTAAGCATCTTACGGCTTAGCCGTAGGCCGTAATCTGCACTACGGCTCAGCCGCGGTTCCCTTTACTGTTTAGCCGCAGTTACGGTTCACCCGTATTTTGTTCTACGGCTTAGCCGTGTTCTGTTCTACGGCTTAGCCGTAGCATGTTTAATGGCTTAGACATTGCTGGGCCATAGAAGGTCTGTCAAATGTTTAATCTCAGTTGATCCAGAAAAAAAAGCCACCTCGTACTGATCTACGGCTGGGTCACGGCTGAGCTACGGCTCAGCCGTAGTCCATTACACGACTTAGCCGTGACCTAGCTTTAGAAGAAATCTGGGTTTTTAACTCTCTGGACTATGAGCTGTAGGCAGCTTTATGGCTTAGCCATAGACTGCTCGGGGTTATATTCTGAACCTGTTACAGAAACAATTGCAGGTGTACCACAATGGCAAAAGCACGAGAAATAGATGGAAACGCACACAAGATGGGCTGTAACTATACTTCACATGCAAGATTATGTGGATCAATCACAGTCAAACATCTACCCACATGGTTCATACAAATTATGCTTATACTTGCCTCAAATGAGTTCTAACACGCTCTTTGTTGTCCTTGGGCTCATTTCACACTTCTTGACAATGCTTTAACACCCATGCATGCAAAGCAGAAGAAACAAGAGACGTGAGTGTAGGTAATAGTAACTGACCTGAAGAAGAAGGAGAAGAAGAAGATGCCCTTAGTTAAACCCAACTCATACCTTAGCTCCCATAAGAGAGAAGTCAAGACTTGAGTGCATGGAATCCCCTTCCTTGACTTGATCGTTGGAGAAGAAAGGAGAAGAGAAGAGAAAGAAAGAAGCGTGCAGAGGAAGGAAGAAGGTCGGTGGTTTATAAAGATAAGGATTAAGACACTTTGCAAAAAGGTCCAAGTCCTATGACTAATTACAATTCAAGTGAACTAGTTATGAGAATTAACAGGCTCAACAAAAGACACGCGTTAATGCCAAGATGATGCATGAGTGACGACATTGAACAAAATTTAAAATTACATAAAAGGGCTTATACCTACCTAAACTAGGTCAAACTCAACCCAACTACCTATCCATAACCCGGAACAAAGCAAAAACAAAGACAACACACACTTAGTAACTAATTCATCAATAATTAGTCGCTAAACCAGATTAAGTTGGGTCGGAGTGTTACACAAGCTAAGTGGTGCCGACTCAACATATCAAGATCATTCGAATTCATATCATACATACTTATCATTGATCATATCATACATAAGGGATTTTTAGTCTTGAGAACATATTCAATTATGAAATTTGGAATTAAACTATGCATACTTGAATTAGCTAATAGAGCTCGAACCCTCTCAACCTTAGCTACACCAATTTTGGCTCAAAGGCCACACTCAATAGAAGCTCCAGCACTGATTTCGCCTCAAGGTTCACTAGGAAGAATAGGTACATGATTAGATCATGTTGAGAGCAAGGTTACTTAACAATATGAATGCAATTAGATTGAGCAGTTATCAAGGATAGTTATTAGTTAACCCTATGCTAGATGATCCGTGTTTCCAAGGTTATTCAATACAATGTATTCATAAAGCGTCCGGTGTCATTGTGTTACCAAAATCTTAGTGTTACATTGTGTATACAAAAGACACATCTTTTTATGCCAACACCCATGACATAACACTGGAAACTGTCACAACCCGAGCCCAGGAGATCGGGGGTTAGTTTAAACCTAACCAAAGACACACGTACTCCCGTACCTGTACACTTAGATCTGATCTAAATGCACACGCACAAGGGAAAAATCACATGTGCCAATACATGTACGCGGAAGCTGTAGATATCAAATATAACAAGGAAATACACTAGAATGAAAAGATATGCTGATAAAAAATTACATAAGTTTAGAGTTATACAAAATGAATCAAAATACAATGATACAGATCAGGAATAAACCTAAAATTTCACTGAGATTCCAAAAGAAGGAAGACCATATGTATGTATAATAATATCGCGCTCCGATGGAGTGATTACATCCACTCCTCTAACCCTAAAGAGACATCTGAGGTCTCCTTTGGAGTCTGGTTGACCGACGAGGGGTCGGTCAAGGGATCTGAACCTGCACCACCAAAGACGACTTATGAATACAACGATTCAGCAATGTATAAGCAATAATGAGTTAACGCACGTTGTGTCTAACAGAATAAATGACAGTAGATAATCATAGAAGTTCACATTCGTATACTAGGTAGTTGTGCAACCAAAAGAAACATGCTAACAGAATCAATATATATATGCTATGTACATAACTAGGTGGCTACTACATATGCCATATGCTCCCAAGAAGGGATCTTACATACATACTGAGAACATCATCTACCGGGCCAGGGTACGAATGGGTCTCGGGTTTCTGGAGTTTAGAATCCTCAAGACGTAAACTCACTGCAGTGATGCCATATATACTACGCCAAATTCAACCCCGTCGATCATCCTAAGGCTAAGGCTGAATAGTGCCAGACTATGTGAAGTCAATTGTTTACAAAAACTTGAGTTAAGTGTGCATATCATATCAAATAGAGATCATACGTGCAACTCATACGTACCAACTCAAAATATCATACTGGCATATAAACATGACAGACCAACATAACGAAAACATAGTGAATAAGCTAAACAAAACAAATTTGTCATTGCAATTGGACATATCGAAGCTAGACATACTATACAAAAGAGTAGGGTCAGATAATGTAAATCAAGATGTCATGCAGTTCATTTTTGTTCGAATCAAGGACATTTACTAGCCAACCTTAATCTAGTCATCCAGTATTTCTAACCATGCATGATATGATGATGTAGTTTTAAGTTATCCGATACACAATTGTCTTTTATAAGTGTTACATTATATTCAGAAAGTGTATCGAAGTCCCTTAAACCAACACCCATGGGGAGGTGCTTAACACTGAACAACTCACACATGAATGCATCACAGCCCTCAAGACCATTCATGCGATGTTTGTGTTCCATTGGGCGAGTCAAGGGTCACTACCATTTTCTAATATGAAGATCATATCCGATCCAATACATACCTACCTCGTATTGGAGGGCTTTGGAAGACATTTTTACATAATCCACGAACCATGGGGCCCGGGAATCTAGCCTAAAAGGTTCCTTGGTTGGTGTGAAAGATAGGAGGATCGAAATGAATACAAAAGTTTTTAGTGTACATGCTTAATCTCCTGAAGCAGAACACTTCAGGGTTGATTGGTCGGTTAGGAAGCTCGACCGGTCGAATTTCGATTCTGGGAGCGCCCGACCTGTCGACTCTGAAGCCCAATCGGTCGGACAGTCCATTCTGTTACAGAACGACTAGAGTGCAACCTGTAGTGCACGGCGAAACCAAGCCAGAAAAACACATTACAAGGGCTGTAATTCACTTCACACTTGCGAGATTAAAGGAAATTCATAACAATCATGGTATACCAACATGAGTTCATTCAAATCATGCTTATACTTGCCTCAAATAAACGTTTATAATGCGAGGGTTGTCCTTGGGCTCAAATCACCTGTTTAAATGCCTTCCTAATATCATGCATGCAAAAGAAGAAAGAAGGATACATTGAGCACAAGCCATGGCTGACGAAAAGAAGAAAGAGAAGAAGAAAACCAAAAATCCAAGCTTACCTTAGCCACACGAGAAGGAGGTGAAGACGAAGTGCACCAATTCCCCTTGTTTGGCTTGATCAAGAAGAAAAAAAACAAGAGGAGAAGAGGAGAGGAACCGACATTGAAGAGAAAAGGAGAAATGAAGGGAAGAGATGGGAGAGTCGGTGGAGTCAAATGTCTTATATAAGATAAGGTTAAGAGGAAACTGTCAATAAGTTCAAGGGTTTATACTAATTACAGTTCAAGTCAAATGAGGGTCCAACGGAAACAAACGAAGTCTCTTGCCTACGAGGCAGTTATAGAAGTTGACGAGCTCAACGAAAGACACGTGTTGACGCCAAAATGATGTACAAATGACAGTGTCTTACAAAATCAAAAATTACAAAAAAGGGCATATGTCTGCTAAACCAGGTTAAACTCAACCCAACTATCATCCATGACCTGGAACCAAACAAAAACAAAGGCAAAACACAATTAACAACTTAAACATCATTAATTAATCGCGAAACTTGATTAAGTCGGGTCAGAGTGTTACAAAAACTGACCAAAAAATCAAAAGGGAATAAGTGATAGCTCAACACTCTTCCTTCTTAGTATTTAATTACCGTTGGGCTAATTTGTTTGGGGTAAAGGTAGTACTTCTAAGGCCCTAAATGGTCTTTGATTATCCTTACAATCATAAAGTAAGATTAGCTTAAAACACCCGGCTTCACCAAGGATCAAAGGTGTAGCCCCTCCTTATGCCACCCTATGGACTATGGAAGGCTTAAGGTCAGTTTTGGAACCAAATTTTAAATAGAATTTTCAATACAGAACTTTGGGTTACTTGACAGATCGAGTACTGTGTTCGATCGGTCAGACACCTCTCAGGATAGAAATTCAACAGATCGGGCTTTAGGACCAACCGGTTGGCCTGAAGCAATCAGCTCCAGGCAGAATCAGCTTCAAATTGATTTTTCTCTTTTCTTCTTGGCTCCTTCCACTTCCATTCATCAAATAAGCCTTCTAATCACTCCTTAACACCAACCCATGTCATTAATCTATAATTATATTCTCATTAATCATTAAAACTTAATAATCTTAATCAAAGAGGAAATGAGCTGTAGATTGGCATGCATAGAGAGTTCATCAAGAATCAATCTATTTAACATACATGCAGTGATTATATCTAACTATACTTGTCTTAACTCAATGCTTTAGCTAAATCTTGGTTTAATGGTGGAGAAAACACAATCTCTAATCATAAATAAAACCCTATATGAAACAAGGTGAAATGGTAATGAGATGGGTTACATGCAACAAGATTGAGTCTTATTGACTCTATGAAAATCAAGAAAATGGAATGGTGATGAAGCTCTTACCTTAGGGAGCTGTAGAGAGATGATGAGGTGGAATTAGGGCTTCAAATGGGGAAGAAACACAGAGGGAGGAAGGAAGAAGGAGATGGAACCCAATGGACCTACATGCAAGGCTCTAAGACTTAGTTTCCAACTACTGGAGAAGGAGAAGAAGAGAAGAAGGGGAGAAGAATAACCAGCTCTAGCAGAAGATGAGAAGGAGGAGAGGAACGAAGATGATTTCAGCCCATTTAAATGATATGTTTTTGGAATTTGCAAACAAGCCCACATTCTTTGAAAGAATTACAATTTAGGTCAAATGGACCTCAATTGGGCAAAGATGAATCCGGATCAAGTTGGGCCAAACATAAAAGATGACCCTCAAGATGAGACACACTTGATGCAATTGGTATGATGTCAATATGATGCAAAACCATGAAATTCTAAAATAAGAAAAGGCCCTTGACTACATAGGTTTCTTCAATTCTAATCCAACTACCTATCTATGACCCGATAAAAATTAAAAACAAGATAAATTAAGACTAAAATACATTAATTAACAGGAAATCAAGTTTAATTAATATAAATTACAATTAAGTTGGGTCAGGACCTTACAGGTTATAAGTTCTAGTTTCTGCCGGATAACTCCAAACATACAAATGTCCTAAACTTAGCTTTTTATCTGTTCATAACTCGTAAGGAGTTTTAGGAATAACCATATAGAGTTTTAGGATATATGCAATTGTTTTTAGGCTTCTCCCCACATAAAGTCAAATAACGTAGAATTACTTAACATATTCCATACCATTTTTATAAATGTTATTGTGTCTTTCAACCACACCATTCTGATGTGGAGAACCAGGCAATATATATTCTGCACAAATACAATAACTTTCCAGGAATTTAGCAAATGTGGCAAGATTTTGACCCATTTCATCATGCTTCCCATAATACCCTACACATCTATCAGATCTCGCAACCTTTATTTTCCTGTTTAACTGATGTTCCGCTTTAGCCTTATAAGTTTCAAAGGCGTTCAGGTATTCGGATTTCTCATATAATAGGTAGATATAACCATATTTAGTAAAATCATCGATAAATATTATAAAGTATTTTTAACCACTATAATATGGTGTGGGAAAGTAAGCACAAATATCCGTGTGGCCTAATTCAAGCAGTTCTAAACATCTTGTGACCTTATTTTTATTGATATTTTTCATCTGCTTACTTTTTATGCAGTTTATACAGACACCAAAATTAATAAAATCTAAGGTTCTTAACACCCCATCATTTGTTACTCTCTCTTGAGCGATGTTTTCAAGTCTTTTATGCTACAAGATTGAGGAGTTTTCATAAAAAAGTTCTCTTTTAACACCGTCTAAATCAAGTCTAGATAAAAAAATTATATTTCTACTTATTGTAAGATATCATTGTAAGATCTAATATAGTTTGTAACAAAACATGGAACCTATGGATCTCGACTTACGTATTAAATAATAGATAATCTCAAATAATAAAAGCGTTCCTTGTGCCATAATCTTAATGATGAGCAAATTACGTTTTTCAAATCGTATTTTCTTCTATCTTCCTTATTACTCACTTCAAGACGTGTGAGAGTTGATCAGTACTTTGAAAATCTCATTCGTTAAAAGAAAGGACTGAAAAACCACGTTTATAAATAAGCCCTAAGAGATTTCTTTCTATTAAAAACTTATATTAGAAGTAAGTTTCTTTAATTCCCTTAAAGATTACTCAAACAAGATTCTTAATTGATTAGGCTTACTAAAATTGAATCCAAGATATATTTAGTAAAATCAAAAGCCAAAAGGGGAAAATATCTTAAATTTGTAGACTCAAACTGTAGGCCCAAATAGTGTTTAGACATGTGGTCATGACAACCACATACGTCCAACAAACTCAACGGAAGATTTTGATCCATTCTTGAACCAATGTCCAATAACCAAAAAATGGGCCACCGCATGAGGATATGCAAAAACATTCATTAGGCTCAATGTGTTAAGACTATTGTGCACATGTGAAAGCTTTGATACCAATTATTGAGGCTATGATGCCATCTCTTACAATAGGTTTATTCAAGCATATCAACATCCACTACACTCGTAGGGAAAAAGAAAAGCACGCAACCATCAATACACAAATTTTACGTGGTTCGGTAAGATTGCTCACGTCCATAGTTTATAAACATCTGCTCGATTTCACTATGAAGAAACTGAGCAATTCATTACAAGGATTCTCACTCCTCTAATACTTAGCCCATTCACTCTTCATAGTCATGGTCTCCTACTATACATGGTGGGTCATATTCTGAACATTATGTGGAAAAGCGTTCTCATCTCTTAGACATCTTACATAGCCATACATAGTTGATCACTCCGGGAAAGAAATCTCCTACATCCCCTTCATAGAATATAAGGTTTGATTACATGTATATATAATTTATATTTTCTTGGCCTTTAAAAAAGCGTCATTACAATGACAAAAATACTCATGACCCTAAATTTATTTATTGGCTAGACTAATGAACAAATCTGACTCAATTAAACTACAAGATATAAACCTAATAAATATATGCAAAGATCATTAAACTTTCCTCTCTCTCTCTCTCTCTCTCTCTCTTCGATTTACATGGCACTATGAACATCTGGGGCATTTGGGTTGAACCATTATTTCCCAACAATCTCCATCCAATAGATTGTACACTTAGTCATTTACCCACTGTGATGTACCATGTCACATGACTCGCAAGCATTACGTGTTGCGCATTACGTACGTTGGCTTCCTATCGCTGGCTACGAATATGACCTGACTTCCCAGTTAAGTTAGTTATGGGTTTGCCTCAAGTCCACAGTTTCTAAACAAAAGGTAAGAGCAAAGGCTTATCCCACCTTCTTTTTATCTAGCTACTTTACAAAAGCACCAGGGATTAGTGGTAAGCTAATCATGCTAATTGAAGAAGATTTCTATGTTTTGGCCATTTAAAACAATAAAAAAATGCCAAAAGCATTAGCACAATGATATCCTCAACAAATGCAAAGATCACTTGGAACATTTTTAAAGTTTAATAAATGGATTAAAGAAAAAGTGCAAATGAGTAGGATGAAAAGATGGAATTGGAAGATTTGTGGAGAAAGTGGTGAACAGTGAGAGGTTTCAGCTATAAAAAGCATGAGTTGGTTTTGACAGCCTTCTTTTTATCTTTTGGCCATTCTCTGCCGACTTTTCAGATTATATTCACTTTTGGTATGTGTGGTTAGGTCTAAAACGAAATATATAAAATCGTGTAAAATCAATCAAAGGGAGAGTGAGGGAGTGGGGGATATTCAGGTATTGGAACTCTTTTCTGAGGTGGGGACGTGGGGTGAAGATCTAGGGCGCGTGTAATCCACTAAGACTGGTGGGCCCCGATGAGTCATCTACAACATGACAAATCAGTATCAGTATGACAGGTCCTGAGTGCTGGTGTGATGCCTGGGCCCAGGCCCAGCCCTACTGGTTCGGGACCGGTTTATTATTGAGTCGCTGTGCATGTCTGGAAGGGAAGAAAACACTATGAAACAATGCAAGCAAGTTCATGGGACCTACAAGTTTTTAGATTCTAATGAAGAAGATAAGGTAACATGAAACACACAATTCAAGAAATTTCATTACATTCGATCACAAAACAAGATAACATGAAAAACACAATAAACTTCTTTATTTTCGATTTAAAGTTTGTCAGATGTGAATTTGCTCCACTTGATATTTGTCTGGTCAACGATATTTTTTACTGTGATCAATCAAGAGACTCTGTCTACGGTGAATGGCAGAGTTGAGCCTACTGGAAACAACTGATAAATTTGCTAAAGGAGAAAATAAAAGACTTTGTGATAGTGATGTTTTCTAGTTTCTTTAATTGATCAAGAGTTTTTAAAAAGAAAGTACAAGTTTAGATGATGAGAACCAAATGGTGCAAACGTACATATGTAATCAAACCACTCAAAATCATTACCATAAATTGTTAAAGAATATTCCAATTTTGAATTTCTAAATTGCAATTTAAAAGATATACAATGGAAGAATAAAAGAACTAACAAGTAAATCAATCACTTACCACAAGAGGAAGTCATGCAGATTTTTACGTAGAAAACCCTACTCGGGAAAAACCACGAGTCCTTCTTGGACCAATGAAAGCCAAGTACTAATAATAAGCAATTACAAGATATACTCATAAACTTTTTCTCAGTTGCAACTCAACTTAAAGACTGCAAGTCTTCTTGCTGACTACTTATCGTTCACCGCAAATCGCACTTAAAACAACCACCCTGAATCTGCAAGGTGAATGAATCTTTTACAAGAAAAGTCAATCTTCTACAAGAAAGTAGAAGCACAAATCTTTAGAACTTAAAGTTTCAGCACAATCTCTTTAATAGCTATTCTAGAGAAGAATGATATCTTCAATATGTATTCTCAACTTAAAATAGGGAGATGGATGCCTTAAGGTTCAGAGGATAACCCACAATTCATGCCTTAGGTTTAGAAACCAAATTCAAATAACACAAGCAATTCTGACACAAACAGGAAAGGTTTTCATGTAGGTTAATGCGCTTTTGCCATCTGTGCACTTGAGTATAGTCAAGTGGGCGCTCAAGCGCGCTTGATTTTTCTGTGTGCATCAGCGAACTTTCTGAGGCCATAACTTTATCGTTTTTACTCCGATTTAATCAATATTGGGCTCTACGGATATCATTCAAAATGGGCTTTCCAATGGTAGGTAATTCGTCCCAATCCGATACGTGGTTTGTAAGATATGACCTTTTTAATCAGTATTGACGTTAGAAAATCACTTCAAAATACTCTAATTTGCGTACTTTCTTCAATTTTTTCATTTCAGTGCATCCGGTAACTTATACTACAATCTATTCTAAAATGAATAAAAATTACAACTCAATAGACTTAGAGTTTTGTCCAATCCATAAATTAACAAACACACAAATATCCTAACAAATTAGTTATACCTTTGTCTAATCTTATTTCAATGGAAGTGGGCCTTTTTGAAGTGGACGAATCTCACCTTAGACATGGTCGTGGAAACACAGTTTATCTTAAACATAAACAAATGTAAGGTCATGATTTTTAGCAATTAGAATTTCAAAGATTAACCCCTCTAATGTATATCAATGAAGTTTGAGAATTCTCCCAACCTAGTCCTTAAAATGTCTATTTCATCTTCTTTTATTTCTCATCTATGTACATTTTTCTAAAATAGCTTGTTGAGCTTAGAATCATCAAAATTTTGGAAGTGACCAACCCTTTATAATGTAAACCAAGATTAACTTTGAGCAAAGATCCATTTGGATGTACGACAATCACAAAAGTTGATTGGTGTGGCAAAACATGGACAAAGGTTAGCCATGGTCCTGATATTGCTATGATGAAACAAACTACCCTTGGATCCTTTAATATTTCACTTGATAGTGATCGTGGCGGGAACTATCAATGTCCGCTACGTCTCTAAGGGGCAACCTGTCATGCATGCGAGAAGTTGGCCCATGCAAGGCAGAGGTGCCCCATGATGACATAGGCGGACTATGATAGGCCCCATTGAAGGTCATGGTGGGACAAACCTTCGTAGAATGTCAATTCTTACCCTTATGTTAAGCATTCAAGTTTAACCACTCTCTGTGCTATAATATGTATTATCGGATCAAACAATAAAAAAATTTTGTCAGAACAGGGTGGACATGGGATCAGCACCATTTACTGGCGGCCACTATATATGAAAGAATCTGATTGGTCATCCATGGTCCTTCACAAAAATAGAAAGATGTACAATTCTAAAAATTTTCAAAATTGCAGAGACCACTCACATGTACACGCATCTCCACATGGAGACACATTTGGATGTGACACATTCAATTCATGCACCAGATGGAGCCAAGGGAGATCATATCACCAAGTTAACCCTACACTGCAAGAACTGCATGTGGGCTGTTGGCTAAAAGCTTGTTTCAACATTTCGCTTTGTGGAAGAAATGGCAGATCAAAGTACAAGCGCAAATAGTAAGAGAGTCCAGGAAGGTGGACATAAAAAACAATAAAAAGAAGCCAACCCAATGGTGTTTACATTCGGGATTTTTTTTTAGTAAACATACATTCAGTAGAAGACATTGGATAGTGTTTGTTCTCACACCTGTCGGGTAAATTTATAACGCAGAAAATTATACACAACAGCAAATCTTCATAAGCGTAGATCTCTGTAATTTAAAAGAAATGCTCAGACACTCGCCACGTTACCCTTGTTGCCCATGTGACCAAGATTGTAAAAAGCATGGCTCCGGCACATGGGACCCAACCTGCCCATGTCTCCTGGGTTCTGCACCCAGGCCCTGAACTAGTTTTAGCTATGTACAGCCTACATGTTCCTGCAAATGCCAGTTTCATTGACCAGTCCAAGGACTCTGAGTGGCCCACCCAGACCTTTTGTCTTATGACATAGAACCTCCGACCCACCTTGCTGTAGCGCCAACCATAAAACTGTCAATACATGACACTATCTATAACCACCATGTGTTGTTAGCACACTTAAAATGAGGATTCTCACCATGGACCCCTTCAAAATTTTAGGCTTCCCACTCAAACTTAATCTTAGGCGTGTTTGATTGTAAATGTTTTAGTCTTATTTTTTACCCTTTTTGGTGTATTTGGAAAATTTCAAATGTTGCTCTTTCGGGTAGAACTTCAGGATGCTTAAAGTTGATAAGCATTTTAGAAGTGAATCTCTGAAAATCCTACACCGCAAAACTATCATCTGAAAATTCTACACCACAAAACTATCATCTGGAATTTCAATTTGAAGAATTCTTCCTAATTATAGAAATATTTAAATTTATAGATAGACAACATCTACACTCTTGTGAGTAATTCTAGATGAAGAGAAATTATAACAAAAATGCTTAAGGATAAAAAAAAGCCACCTCAATGAATAGATGGAAGTCCACAATAGCACTATCTATTTAAGGGCAAGGCTATAGTGCAGTGCCGCTGCATTGTAGTATGGTGCAATTTCTCATCTTTAATTTATGGTGGGGCTCACTTTTTTAAAATCCGAGCCATCCATCAACCAAATATCTTTTGTAATGATAAATTTATAAGTTATTATCCAAATATATAACATTGTCATCATTAGATTAAATTACATCTAAATCACATGATGAACTAGGCTTATTATTCTTTTGTTGGAATAAAAATGGAGGAAAGTACTCATATGTGATCAATCTAAATAGTTAGACAGCTGAATGTTTCGTTGAAAACTTTGATATAGTAAATATTATGAGTTTTAAGACTGATGAATGGCTCAGATTTTAAAAAGGTGGACTCAATTACAAATTAAAGATGAAATAGTGCACCATACTATAACGCATTGGTGCTTCACTATAGCACTGCCCTCTATTTAAAGAGGTAACCCTAACCATTTGAGAGTAATAACATATCCAAGCATGGAATGTCGTGATCTCATTAACACAATGCATTGTTCTCCTACAAGAGGACTGCATGTGCAGTCCAGCTCCTTGGGAGCAACTTGGGTTTACTGTCAAGCTTAACTATTAAAAAATTTTCAATGGGCTCACTGTCGCTCTTCTCTCTTTCCACTCAGAGAAAGTGAGAAAGTGCGACGATAAGGACCCTGAATGATCATGGCCCATGCAGACTCATAAGGAAGACTGAAAAGCAGAGGAAAAGAAATTTACCCAAGTTGCCAATGGTGTGATCCACGACGTCCTGCCATTGGCACCTGGCACCCATCTTGATTCTTACGTCAGTCCCTTTAAAGTTGATCTCTGACTACTCATGGGCCAATGGCCCACCACCAGATTCCTCCTTCAGGAATCAACCGATGTCTAGGTGGGCCCATTTTTTATTTTTATCTCGCCCCTCCCGGACTACTACATCATATTCATAGCGCAGAACCCACCCATGACCCACCCAGCATTGGCATCTCACCACGACCTATCCACGTACCTGCCCGAGCCAAAACCACCCACCATGCATGTGAGGTAGCGGGCCACCACTGTCCCTATCGGACGTGGCACCCACCAAGCAACGTGTCCTATGCGTGCCATGTGAAAAAGCGACTGCTGGTCGTGGATTTTTCTAACACTCCGTGCCTTCTAGACACGTTACAACTGTAGATTCGCTGGCAAATGGCAATGACTGCAACAAGAAGTCCTCCAAATCAAGAGTGCAAAAGGTCTTCTTAAACTACAATTAACAAAACAAACCGCGTAGGAAGACTTAGAAAACTGGTTACTTTCCGATTAAGAAATGTATCTTTTCTCCAAGTATCAACCCACACAAGTTGTTTCTTAGAAATTCCAGAAACGACCACCGGCTTTGACTAAAAGCGAAAATGCTAAGCAGACGATGTGAGAGAGGTTCAAACCTTGGTCGTTGAAGAATCCAATGCCTCCTATTAGGACCTTTCAATGACTCAAAACTCAAACAACTTTTTTTTTTAATCTCCATGATATTTGACCCCACACGAGACTATTTTTAATGCAAACGCAAGACCCTGCAACATGCATGTACCAGGTAAATTCGGGGGGGGGGGGGGGGGGGGGGGGGGGGGGGGTGTGGTGTTAAACAAAGAATGTGGGATAACAGCCCCATATTAGTATTCTTGGGTTCCATTTAAAAAGAATAATCGAAAATCCAACCAACTTACATTTATTAGATCCGTGTTCTTATTCTTTGGTTTCATTTGAAATTCCTCCAACTTCCAATATTCTCTTTTGACAATATATTTTTCGTTAAGTGAATCCATGCAGTATGCTTGCTTTAATTAGATGGCCGGTTAGTTTGTTATCACACGAAAGTCTGAGATCTCCAACAAATGCTTCCTTTTCTTTAACCTATTTGTGACGTGTCGGGTTACTGATTCAGGACTGAGTCATGTTATCTTACTTTAATAGACTTTCCTGTCTCATCATCATTCAAAAGTAGAGAGGTCGGAAATATGAGTGAAACCCGCAAATATTTTCTGTGTGGCTTCCATGCAAGCTCAAATTAACTGGGCAACTCGCCAAAAGACAAAAGTTTATGTCCAGACAACCTTCTTTATTTCGGCTGGTCGACGAAGAATAAGAAAGAAGAAAAATATGCTACGTGTCTCACTTCCAACAATTTTCATGCAATCAATCATATTATGCGGATAGGATATTGATTCTTTAATCTCTATAGCCTGATCAAATTTGTCACTCTGACGCGTGGGCCATCACTGTAATAATTTTCATATATAGTATTGAATTTTCTCTGCTAAGCAATCGTATAAAAAATTCAAGGAGAAACTCTTTACGGTTGAACTCGATCGACACACATTTCACGACAGATACAATTCAACACTGAATAATTCAAATTTGTGGTTTATTAGCTCTCATAGCGTATTAAATTCTTAGTATTGGCTAATTCTATCCAAACGTAAATCCTATACTACGTGTACCACTGGGGCAATGATCGGACGTTTTGGATTGTAAAGTATATGGAGATTCGTAAAGCCAAGGACATGACCAAACAAGCTCACGGACTTAGCCAGGTGGCTAGACCGCAGGCTTTTCTGGTACGGGCCCGATAAAGGCTGAGACGAAAAGCGTTTGGTACTCGGACACCTGGCTTGAACATTACCATAGAAGTTAAAGTAAAAGAAGATGAAAAACAGAAAGAGACAGAGGGAAAGATCAATGACCTTACTGAGGGATTGAGGTGTCTGGAGTTCGCTGAAACTGCATGCAATACGTATAAAGCTCTTTAAAAGAAATGAAAGAAAATAGAGAAGAGCAGAAGACAGAGAAATAAAAAATTGTAAAAGATCACATAAAGACAAAAGCAAATGTTTCTAAATTTAACTTGACTTTGGGATCTGGTGTTGCCATTTGATTATCAACATCAAGGGAAAAAATTGCTCATGTTGGTTTTGGTTTTGGTCTCATTGTTGGGTAGTTTAGCTCCTTTTTTTTGTAGTTTACAGTGGGCATGTTTCTCTGTCAACAAAAAAAGCTTAGCTGCTTTTAGAATACCCTTTCTTTTTAAAGCTCAGTTTAGTTTGGTACAGATTTGATATGAACTTTGATGGCTGGGACAGCTGTTTGGCGTGCTAGTTACTTTTTTCCCTGGTAATATTTTAGGTTGCTAAAGTGATGACCCCCTTTTATATCAAGAAAAGATAAATCAGTTTCAGAAAATACTCCGAATCTGTAAGCATGATCAACACAAGGATTGGAATTTTGATGTGTTTCATTCACCTATCGAATTGGGTGTCACATAGTTAATTGGTAGTTAATTGGATTTCTTTCTAATTGGTGACCTATTTGTTTTGATATTTTTTTTATGAAAATTGCAAGTTTTAGAAATTTCTGGTGCGAAGTTATGTCTAGAAAGCATTTAAATTAATTCTGCATTTGAATGGTAGAATTATGAAAGCATACCTTCTAAAAAGTCACTTTTGCTGATGGAATTCTTTAAAGCTCTAATTTCCTTAATATTAGACTCCACTTGAGTACGTGGAACCAGCTAGGGACACACATTAAACAAAAAAAAAATCTCAAAACCCCTTAAAAAACTAGACACTGAAGATTGCACAAAAGCACACAGGTCGATGGCCACAATCTTTTCGTGGGCCATATCCCTTTACAACTTTGGCATCATAATCTCCTTCCGGGTTACACTTTATATACACTTATCAGATATAATAGCGCTTTGAAATTTAATTAATTTTATTTTAGAAAAAGATATGTTTATAGATGATAGCAGTGTTTCATTTAAAATGAGTTGTTTGCTTCATGTCCTTTGATCAGACGAATAACAAGATTAATTGGGAATTATTTTTTAAGGTTTACTAGGTTTCATTTCTCTCTCGGCCCTGTAAGTACAAGTATCTTCTAAATATCAAGGGCCATAGACAGGCCACCGTCACTAAATTAATGGTCCTCATTACAGACGA
The DNA here is from genome assembly GCA_037013555.1 of Sextonia rubra. NCBI lineage: Eukaryota > Viridiplantae > Streptophyta > Magnoliopsida > Laurales > Lauraceae > Sextonia > Sextonia rubra. The sequence continues at coordinate 56,937,318 of JASUAD010000008.1, read as the reverse complement.
ACCATAATCAGTAACTTCGGGCTCGGTATCAACTGATAAATCTCCAAGTCCTCTTACAACGGTTAAAATAAATTTTGTTGAATAGGAAGTGGGACCCACATGCAGAACGGTTGGAAGAACCCAAAAGGCACTCTACCCTTTGTTCCCTGGGTTGGTCCACCCCAAATAAATGTGGTTTGGAGAGAACTCCGAATTGAAAGCAGCGAAACATTAGTACAGACTGCACCCACGACAAAGTGTAAGTCTACAACGACCCTCATACAAAGCCAAAGACGTCCCACCATAGCCCGAAAGCGATTGAGACGCGTCGGTACGATCTTTTACCACGGCCAAAGGGCCCAAAACATTAAGTGGTCGGGACCATTGATTTAAAAATCGGTCCGAACTCGAAACCGAATTCTGTCTTTTAACTTGGAGAAATCCTCAATGGAAGAAACAGAAGTATATAGTGGAGCCATTCATTGAAATTTTGATTGTTTAATATAAAATCCCCTTTCCATATATGTATCGCCTAATTTATCCTAATAAAACTTGGTACTACAATATAATTGATCATTTAATAAAAAAAAACATGATTATTAAATCATTCAGTGATGGGGCCAACTCTTAAGCCTGGTTAGGCATCTCTACTTTTATTTCGACGGAGCAATCCAAAATAGAGCATCGAAAAATGAGCCTTAAAAAAAGAAATAAAAGCTCTTATTTCACGAGTCTTAAAATGGGCCTTTTCTTTTTCGAGAAACTTGTGTTAAACGCTCTTATATTGAAAATGACGACTCATTTTAGTCTTTTAGACAAAATGAGTTAAAAATAGAAATATCACATTTGAGTTTTTAGAGGGATGAAATTTAAAAACACTCCAAATTACTTTAAGATGTGGGATGTTTAATAAATGGACCTCACTGTGGAATTTGCCTACTTCATTTTAGAATTTATTCAAGTCAAAGCCTTAGAGGCTCTAGATTGGTCCTAACTCTCTCTCATTTGGCCAAATCAACCTCGCTTAGTAAGTCCATTGGTCAGGTGAGTTCAACCATTCTAAACTACTTAAAAACGTATTTATATAAAAAAATAAGATAATATCCAATGAAAAGCTAGTCATAAATCTTAGCACATCCGTTATTTGCGACACATGACACCACCAAACCTAGCAAAAAATAGCCCACTAAGCTCCTGTTTGGCAGGTCTAAAATTATTTTCTACTCCTCTGTTTCTCTAAAATTAACAAATGTTGAACAAAATAAAGTGTTCGATAGCTCTCTTCAACCTCTGTATATTTTAGATAAGTAGAGCCTTTTTCTATTAAATCTATAGTCTACTTTAAGATGCACTACTTGAAAATTAGAAGAAGAAAAAAGAGGCTCTGCTGAGTGTATTATGGAGGATCACGTCCAGTTCGTCTTTCATTTTTCTTCGAAATCTAAGAGGACAAATTTAGATCCAAACTGTTGAAAATATTCACATGATCAAACACAGCCATGCCTTTAAATTTCAACCGTTGGATTATCATATCAAGATATTTACAAGAGAACGTGAGCCATTGGATATTATTGTTTGAACTATGTGGGACCCAAACACAAGATCCAAACCATTAGAAATGTTGGAAAGGCTAAAAACAGCTATTGGGTCAATCTTCTAGGATTGATTCCTTATGATTTCGAGAAATTTGTCAAAAACTTTCAACTATTGATTTAATATGCTTAATTTTAGATGAGTCCACATGCGGTCCTTATTTTTATTTTTTTATTATTATTTTTGAAATAATAAATCACAATCCAAACGCTTGAAAATGTGTAGAAGGTCAATGACCACTGTGAGACCAAATTTCAGCCGTTAGATCATCACTAATCTTGAAATATTTTTCAAAAAATGTAAATTATTAAATATTTTTTAAAAGTTTTTGTGGGCTCCAAACACAAGATCCAAACCGTTTGGGAGGCTGAATATGATTATGGAGTAGATTTTTAATGCTTAATACCTACTAGCTCTCAAAATATTTGTGAAAAGCTTTCAATCATTAATTTAAAATGATTTATTTAAAATAGATGTTTCTATCATCAAGCACATTTTAATTCTAACGTTTTTTTTATAGCTCTTTCCAAATGAGCCCTAGTTTCTTAATTGTGAGAACACTCGGCAGACGAAAACTTCATACCGACATTATATATGGCCATGCGCTCCCACGTGGGCCACATGTTTCAAATTAAGATCTAAATCTGATCCAAATCTGAGTTTCATTTAGCTCAGTCACACCACAATTAAGGTTGACGGACCACTTGATTCCAGCGAGGCCGTTACCCGTTAATGCGGTTGTTGCAAAATTGGAACCGCCCTATGACACGTGTGCCGATGTTACCGGCATGCTCCCCTAAGGCGGTGAAAGAGTTTGTTCGTGGGTCCCACTGATTGTTCAGATGGTGGGCCCATTTCAGTTTTGTCCGTTCTTGTTCCACGCCTGTATAAATTGACATGTCCGTCTTCTTCTATCGACCCACTACCACCCGTCCTCATCTCCTTCAACTGCACTTGTTCTTCTTCTTGATCTTCCTCTTGTTCTTGTTGTTGTTGTTCCAGTTCTTCTTCTTCATCTTCAGCTACAAATCAGTTTAAAGGTTTTCTTCTCTTCTTACTTGAGCAAATCCTTGAGACCCAAGATGGCTAAACAAAATGTAGTTGTTGCTGCGGATGCCAGCGCTGTTGCGAAATCTGCCCTTAACATTCCCATCACTGTAGTTCCTTCCCTCTTCGTCCCTCCGTCTGCAGTGTCGAAGCCGCCACACCCGACTGGCCGCTACATCGCCATCTCTCGCAAGAAGGAGATCAGAGAATTGGAGATTGACCGAAGCAGAATCAATGCATGGGTCGATTCCATGAGAGCTTCTTCTCCGACCCACTTAAGACCCAGTGTCTCTGTATCTGTTACGACCGATGATCACGCTTCTTGGATGGTAAGATCTTCGATTTCTTCCAGCTCAAATGAAATAAGATCTGGGTCTTGTTTCTTCTTCTCATTTTTCTTCTTGTTTGTAATTGAAAAACCGCAGTTACACCACCCTTCTGCTCTGAGTATGTTCAATCAGATTATAAGCTCTTCAAAAGGAAAAAGGATTGTCATGTTCTTGGACTACGACGGCACACTTTCTCCAATTGTAGATGACCCAGATCGCGCTTTCATGTCAAAACAGGTTAGTATTCCTTTAAATCATGACTCCCTCTGTTCTTCTTTCTATCTTACTCTGTTTTTCTAAGTTACTGATTTTATTTTATTTTATTTTTAACTTGCTTTTGGTGTTAGATGAGAGCTGCTGTTAAACAAGTGGCTAAGTATTTCCCTACTGCTATTGTGAGCGGGAGATGCAGGGACAAGGTACATTACCGCACCTGTTGTGGATTCTATGTGTGTATGTTTGCATATGTGTTTTTGGTCTTATGTGAACATGTGTAAGGGTAGAAGGTAGAAAGTTCTCCGTCGTGATTTTCTTCCTTTGTCATTTTTGTTAGGTTTATAGCTTTGTGAGATTGGCAGAGTTGTACTATGCTGGTAGCCATGGAATGGACATCAAAGGCCCAACAAAAGGCCCCAAATACAGAAGAGTAAGTATACACACCCCAGCAGTAGCCAGAAAAGAGAGTCCTCTTTTTTCCAATTTTAATGGTTCCCCTTTTAAGTTGCTTTTGGTACCTACCGAAAAAATGGAAGGGCCGGGGAATTACAGTATTACATACTGTATTCTTGTTTTTGGTGGGGGACAACTGCAATTTCATTATTACTATTGTTTGTTGTTTTTGGTAATGAAAGTAAAGGAATAAATAGTTTGTGTTTTCTTCTTCATTTAGGGTAAAAAAGCTGTTATTTTCCAACCAGCAAGCGAGTTTCTACCCATGATAGATGAGGTTGGTCTTGCAAAAATGAACAAGTTAGAAGTGAATAACATAATAAAATAGTATTTTATCTTAGACTTTTGTCACTTTTGTTCATTTTTTTAAATTTCAGGTTTACAACGCATTGTTAGAGAAAACTAAGTCCACACCTGGAGCCAAGGTGGAGAACAACAAGTTCTGCGTATCCGTGCACTACCGTTGCGTAGATGAAAAGGTCCATATCGAAAAATATTCCAACCCCCAGATACCAATACATATTTACCTTTATGTGTATGAAAATGACAAGGCCATTGGTTTGATTATTTTTTTCCATTTTCTTTCCATTGATACATTGCAGAGATGGACCGCATTAGCGGAGCAAGTTAGATCAGTTCTAAAAGACTACCCCAAACTAAGACTGACTCAAGGAAGGAAGGTATATTCCTGGTTCCAAATTGACTGACCCACTTATTTATTTATTATTTTCATTCATGCACGCAGTGTATGTATAGTTAAGTATAAAGGTTTGATACTTAGTTTACCTTGTTACTTTGATTTCACAGGTACTAGAGATTCGTCCCACCATTAAATGGGACAAAGGGAAAGCCCTTGAATTTTTGTTAGACTCACTTGGTAAGTAAAAATAATTAAACAAACCCATCGCGCATTTCATCATTGGAGTTTAATGACCCAGACTGGTTGAAAACAAGGCCAATATCACTTATTTGATAATCATTATAATTCTCTAGGATTCGCCAACTGTAGCGACGTATTACCAGTGTACATAGGTGACGATCGGACCGACGAAGATGCTTTCAAGGTACCCCATTTCTTTAGTTTATGTTTCTTCTACGCTTGTTAGGTATGTGTTTATTTTAACTTGGAGATGAGTCACTAGTGACGAGGTGATATGATGTTTGTGCTTAGGTCTTGCGTGATAGAGGACAAGGGTTTGGCATCCTTGTTTCCAAAACTCCAAAAGATACAGATGCCTCTTATTCTCTCAGGGAACCCTCTGAGGTAAGTACCATATACCCTCAATGTACTCCTAATCTCTGCTTTTTTTTAGATAAAATGTTTAATCCTGGTTAATGAGCTTTTTTATTTTATTTCTTTGTAGGTTAAGGACTTTTTGGACAGGCTAGTGGAGTGGAAACGTCTCTCAATGCAAGAAATTTCGACGGTGTAACTAAGAGGATGGATGTAAAAAATATATATCTGTATATGTTACCTGTCTAATCAAATGGAGGGAAAAAAAAAAGAGTGGGGGAAAGTTACTATGTACTTTCCTTGTTACATACATAGAGAAGAATATGGACTTTTGTTCTCGTCACCCTTTTTTTTTTTTGAGAAGTTGGCTCGAAAACCACTGGAAGTTGGTTTTCAAGCCTCGAGACGAGAATCTGAAATCCCTTCTATTGTAATTAGTTTCCGTGTGTAATGGAAGGAAGAAAACAAAAATGTAATTTTGTCAAATGCCTACATGTTGGAAAGTTCTGGGGTGGTTTGAATGAAATGAATGGCATATGATTCCATCAAAGCATTCAAAAAATCTGCTCATGTTTTGAAATGGTCACACAAAAGATTTGATTCTGGAGAATAAATCTATTCCTATCTAATCACGATTTGTATGTTAAACGAACATTTGCGCCTATTCCTCGCAACTTGGATTTTAATGGGCAAAAGTCAATAAAAAAAATATGGTCCTTGTAGACTAGTAGTAGTCAGGTTATTAGGGTATCTGACCCTTATTCAATGTATACTTTTCCCTTGAGATGGGTGCCCTTGGCCGAAAGTTTGCCACCCTTCTGTCACAACACCACCAGTTTCAGGCATTTGGCCATCTAGATTCTAGACCCATCTCCAACTTCGATGAATCTATTTTACCAAAGACTTGCATTGAATCTTACTTTTCCATGTTTGAATGCATATTTCCACTCGCATCACGTTCTCTCTTTTATGTTCCCTTCTTGCTTCATAAACAAGCCACGTTTACATAGACCGAGGATTGCGGTCTTCTGACTTGTGCAAAAGCCATGTTTACATAGATTATGGTTTGGACTATGGACCCTTCCCTGCCGTGTGAACAGATGCACTTCAAAGGGTCCAAAGGGTGCGTGTTGCCCTTTTCATGTGGCGATGTTTTAACCCGAGCTTCCCGTCTTATATCATCTCGTTACTGCCTAATAGCTTTTGTTGTTGGAATTTTTATTTGCGTGGTGCAAGCAATAGCTGGATCACAAAGTCAAATACTCAAATAGAATAGCATAATATCTAATTAGAGAAATTTCTCATATCATATGGGCCCGGTTGCACCTGTGTGCTAACACCTAAGTCCGCCCCTCGTTGTGGCAACTTTAAGCTGACAACATAATTACGAGGGAATGAAAGGATCAAGGGAGTTGACAACTTCTCTTTTAGATGGTTTATGATTGTTATTCAAGATTATACCTAAAAATGCTGTATGACTTTTTCATCAAGAGTTAAAACAACCATTTTTATCTATTTTTTTTAGTATTAGCTCGTGAAGGAATACTCATCCTTGTAGTCATTCTCATGATCACATGTAAACGGCCACTGTTACCATCATGGTGGAAGCATTTACTGTTAGTCCCATATGTCTGAAACGGCGGTTCTACTTTGAGTGTCTCTGTCTGGTTTGACGGTGGTAATTCATTCCAAACTTGCCTGAAAATGTTGGACTTGCAAAATGACTGGATAGGGGTTCCTAAGTCCCTTTTAACAGTACTCCCAGGGCAGACCTCGTGGTTTTCACACAGGTGTAGAAACTCCTTAAATTAAATTTTAAAAGGTTTTATTTAAATGTTTGACTTCTTCACCGTCATTGTCCCCATCACCCTATCGAAAATCCAGAGTTCACCATTCATCCCAGGAAGTTACATTTGTGATAGAAGACTTCTGCACCAAGAAACATTGCATCTATGAGCTTGTGTCCAAGATGGGAAGATAAGCCACAAGTGTCTGAAAGTTATGAAACATTAGTTTTGTGTTAATGGTTCAATCTCATATTCTAATATGAATTCTAGTAAAACAAATTAATTAATCTAAACTAATCATGTAATCAAACAAAGAGATAAGAGGCACTATTTTAACGTGGAAAACTTTAGTAGGGAAAAATCATAGATCACCTTGATCAGAAGTAACAAATATTATGTAAATTGAAAATTCCAAAAGATACTTACAGATTTCCTCCAGTTATATCTCAACCTAAGGATGGCGACAATCTTACAGATTCTTCGTTGTTCACCTTCATCATACTTGAAACAACCAATTTGAAAGTCTCTACAAGTTAAATCTATTTTAAGAGAGAGTAAATGAGAAGATCTAAAGTAGCAACTTCTATAATTCAATATATCCCTTCAAGATGCTCTAAGAAAGATGCTTCAATTTCCAAAGAATATTAGGTTATTCTCTAGGGAAATAGCTAGGTTAAAAAGGGAGAGAATAATTAATTGTATAAGCTTAGATTCGTAGGTTAAGTCCTTTTTGCACAGGAATTAACTTTTCTTAGAAATAAGAATTGAAAAAAGAAATGATTTGAAAACTGGGAACACAACTCACCGCTAAGCTCTAAAACAGGCTAGTTAATTTTGCACATAGAGAGAACTACACATAAGCACAAGATCACGGAGCTCGAGCACACTTGTCTCGGGTTTGGGTGCATGAGCTTAGTTGAATGGGCAGTGTAGCATGGTCTGGAAACTTGCTTCAAATTGATTTCTTCAATTTTGATCAAACCGCACTGCCCACCTGTAAAATACATGAATATAGAGTGAAACCCAATTTTGTCCATTTTCCAATGGATTCACCAATACTCAAAATTCCTTATAGTGTCGGACGTCAATCCAAAACGCTGTGGCCAATTTGTGAAAATACTCACCTAAGAAATTTGCATAGAGTCTTGTGGTGTCCAGCTGGGGCTAGTCAACTCATGGACAGGTGTGGATGAAAAGATGTAGACATTACCCACCTATTTTCAAAATCTCAAGTCCATTAATTAATCATCTTAACCTCTTAAGCTGTGGCCCTCAAATTTATCAGTTTTAAAATACATCTTTGTTTTTTTATTTCAATCAAACAGTCAATCCCACTCGGATTGGTATGAAAAAAATGGGGTCGATGATATTTTGGAGGTCGGTTGTGTATGTCCCGTCTGGATTAGATCATAGGAGAGCTGGTTAAACTCAGAGGAGTGAAAGAGCGCCCCTATGGAGGGGTGGCATTCCGGTAATATAGATATTACCTTGCCTGTTGTAGAATTTCCATGTCTACTAGGTAACTCTAACCCCTTGAGCCATTGCTTTTGCAAGTTTAATGGTTTTGAACGACATCATATTATTTTTGTATTTCACATCCAACAATGACTTCCCTTGTGTTGGGTGTGGGTTGGGTGTAAAAGCGGAGAGCATTTGACATTGGAACAAGGGCGGAAGTAGTGTGCGTGAGTGCATTAGATGGATTATAACAGGCACTGGTGGGACCTAGAAGGGAGTCCGCATAGTACATGTCAGTCCAAGACATTCACACTGGACCATATGTGTGCGTGAGGATGCACACGCACGTGTTTGGACGTGTGCATATGTGCGCATGCATGTGTGTGCATTTGTTGCATGTGCCCTGGTGTGCTCATGGGCGTGTAGTAACGGTGAGTGCCTTGCTTAGCTCATGCATGTGCGTGTTGTGTGCGTGCGAATGTGTTACTTTCTCCCTCACATTATTAGTTCAGGTAGAACTTGGGGCTTTACAGATCTAATGTTGGTACCGCGCTGACAGTTTGTACTGCACTTTACAGACCTTTTTCTCTTAAATAAAAAAAGACCAGACACAATGAGAGATTTAAAAATAAGAAAACTCAATGAAAGGCAACCATACGTGAGAACCCATCACATGCTCATTAAAGTTGTAGGTTCAAATCATGATACCTATAAAAAAAATATATGGAGATGAAGTTTTAAAAACTATAAGCATCAAACTGAAAATCCCGGAAAAATGTGGTATTGATCATGGTTGAAAAAGCCGCGTATCGAGTGATTCGGTTTCAGCCTATTTTCAAGACAATAATAGAAGATGGTCAGCAAGGGTCAGCTTTGGCATTGTGAAAGATGCTTGCAAGTCCCATTCCTATCTTTTTTGGCCATCACTATGAGGGAGGAAGTGAACCTGTAATCTGAGTTTGTGAATGGTCCTTTTAAGAAGATTCCTTTTGGATAGTCTATGTTTAACCTATCTCTCACCTTCAATTGGATATTCATGAGCAAGAGATTGCAATTGTACTTGCGAGTTTTATCGAGTTAAGGAGAGCTGATTTGATCTGGTGCGTTGAACTTAATGTTGTAATGGGTGCGATCTAGGTCCACACGGTGGAGGTGGAGGATGGAAAGGTGTCCAGTACACTCCCATGTATGCAAAATATCATTGCCATTAGATCTTCATAACCCAATGATCGATCAACAGCCTTCATGTTTAACATCGTTTGTTTTTTTTCAACCGTTCAAAAAAAAAATGATGACATCATTTGAATGAGTTTCAAATTTGAGCTTGTGCCAATTCATATGAATATCATGCATATGAGAGGAATAACTTGATTACAGTTTGCTTAAGTAGATTCATGGCACTTTTATTGCTTTATAAGTTCAGCGCACTAGATCATGAGGCTTGAATTGAGGTTGCTGCTTTTCCTGACCTACCCATTTTCAGCCCTTGAGAGGATCCCCATAATTCCAACGAATCTTCTCAATATAGAGTATTACTTGCACCAATCTACCACATGGAGATTACATTAGACTAAAAGACTATGACTTGATCAAAATGAATCTACCCACAAAAGATCTCCAACCATTCATATTTTAATAAAAGTTGCTTCCAATGCCATTATAGTCTAGCATCTACGTCCTTGGTCTTTCATAGCAGTGCCAATTATTGGACCCTCTAAGAGGCATACTAGAAAGAAAGATAAAGAAAAAGAGCGAGTTCCGTGCTCTTAAGGTTAGAGCTTGATAAAATATTAGTATCTAGCAGTGTCACATAAAGAATATCACAAAATTTACCTATGATATGTATTCTCCACGTAACAATATGAGATTTTTCAAATATCACCGGAATTGAAAATTTCTGAGAAAATTACTGAAATTTTGGGAAAAAAGAGAGATGTGACAATTCTTTAAATTAAAAAAACAATTTTCATGGAACTCTGTATTTATTTATTATTTTAATTACTCAAAAATTTTAAAACCAATATTTGAAGAATAACTTCCAATACAAATCATTGCCAGTTCTTAGATGCCAAATTCATTGGAACATATTAATTCGTTCTAAGTATTTGTCTTCTCATTCTTTGGTTTTCCTCTTCTCGCTTTCACACAAACCCTTTTCTCCTATGCTAATTAGACGAAACTTAGTATCTGCGTTATATATTTATGTATCTTTGAAAGGACCTCAAGCTAATGGTGATTAACCTTGAGGTCCCCACTACTATGTGCAAGAACACCCTTGAAATAGAATAAGAATGACAGCATTATAGGCACACAGATGTTGACAGCATTATAGGCACAAAGATGTTTATATTCCTATACAAACATTGATGTTTTGACAAGATAGTTTGCAAGAATCAAGAAAGTAGCCCACGCTCTTTAACCAAAGAGCATTGACAAAACTCATTGGTCACAAGAACTCAACAACCCCAATAGAAGGTCTATTATAAAAGGCTGAAGTCCAATAAGAAGTGAACAATCATTGTTCTTAAACATAGAAACACTTCTATACCATTGGACCTTGGATCTAATGGAGCCCCACATCAGAGAGAAGAACGATTGGAATCTCAGCATCGGTTTTTGGACTTTTGGGACACCCTTTTAGTTGAGGGGGCCAATGAAAGGGAAACAACCCCACTATGAGGAGTCTATGGTGGAGGAGGAGGTGGATTCCACTTAGGGCCTTGATGTGAAGAAACACACCTGTTGCATTTGAAGGGAGACATGAGCAAGCCTCCAAGCTATGAGAATTTCTGCTCTTTATACGTGGAAAGATGGAGTCCAGACGATTCAAGCCATCGTTGGTGCATAAACTTAAATAAACAAGGTCTTTTGTGAGCCCAATAATTGGTGAGAAGGGACCTCATGAGGCATCAACTCATCCTGACTAAGCAGCAACAAAACTACTCAAATCATTCATAACTTTGTTACAAAAAGTTTTTTGGATTATTAGGTATTGATTGAATGAAACATAAACAGTAAAATATGTATACAAACAACAGTATTCTCCCAAGAACTACTTATCAAATGACAAAATAAGAAGACGTTTTAGGGTCTCAGATGGAACTCAACTACTTCCCTCCTGCACAGTTGTTGTTCATGATTTAACCCCAAGTTGACACTGAACTCAATCCCACTATTTTTTAATGGACCAGAAGACCCAATTCATGTCCGGTGCCTTGAAATAATTTGATCGAGTAATCTATGCATGGAGCTTATACTCTGGAAAGCTCTATAGTTCTCAAAGAATAGAAGTGGATCCATTGGCCATCCTTACAGAACTATATCAACACAATGACAGATAAACCCCTACTGACTCACGTATTTTTTTTTTTTTTTACCCAGAGAAGGGTCATGGGTTGCCACTTCATTAAATAATGAAAAAAGGGCTGTTGGAAAACGACCCTCTCATGCTTGGATGGGTTTGCCACATTATTATATAATGGAAAAACTACTGTTGGAAAACGACCGTCTTATGCCTCAAAAGGAATCACGGAACGCATGGAGAATTTACAGCTTATTAATGTCTGGTATGACAAATGATTATCCACTCCAAGTACAGAGTTACCACTCCAAAATGAATTTTATCTCCTGAAGTGGATGAGCTAATAGACCTTCATACAAGGAGGTGGGATGTTCAATAAAATCCAAGCTGTTTTTTTCCCACATAAGGCCAACGTAATTCTGAGGATTCCCGTGAGCTATCAATTCCCAAATGATAAAATTATATGGGCTAAGCATAAATATGGTGAGTTCAAGATAAAGAGTGCCTATCTTTTGGCATTAAGAGTCAAAAACTTCTAAAGTGGTGGCAAAAGTTCTAATTATTAAATTTCCTCAGTTAACCATTGTTATCAAAATCTTAAGGTATTAATAGAGATAGCGGAAATACTTTTCAGTACTCCTCATCGGGTGGAGCTCACTCTTTAATACTCTCCTCAGGAGGAACCTTGTTTACTTTTGGTGACATGTTTCCCTAGCTAACCATTATTACTTAAAACATCAATATGTTAGTAGAGGCAGCGGAAATACTTTTCAATATTTTCCATGAAATGAAACTCACTCTTCAATACTTTTCCTGAGGTGGAACCCAAATGGCGCACTTTTAGTGACACATAATTTTTTTTTAGTGCCAAGTCGTTCCTCTTGAGATTTGAACTCACAACCGATTGGCTCTGATACCATTTTAAATTTCCTTAACTAACCATTGCTATCAAAACCTCAAGGCAAAGGCAGTGGAAATACTTTTAAATACTAATGTTGACACATGAAAAAACTCTTGGCTGAGGCTATGGAATATGAAAGCCCCTAATGAAATTAAGATTTTTGCTTGAAGAGTATGCAAGGATATATTACCAACTAAGAAAAATCTTGAAAAGAAAGAAGATTATTGATTCTGGTACCTGCAAATTATGTAAGGGGGAGATTGAGGACTATATAGATGCCTTATGTTTATGCCCTCATGTACAGCAAGTTTGAGGAGAATGCTCTTCTGTAGGTGATTTATCTTCCAACATGCCAAACAACTTTGGTATGTTTGCTTGTGAGTTGGTTGATAAATCCAAAGGGTGGATATGGAGTTATTCTTCACCGTGGCATGGAATCAAAGAAATCATTTTATCCACAATGAGAAGCTCTCCGAGCCAAAAATGGTTGCAGCAAGAGCACTTGCGTTGATTCAAGATTTCAAAAGAGTTTATGTATCAATGAATAGTATTTAGAAGGAAAAAGCTCTATGTTGGCATTCCTCCTCCAGGTGTTTTCAAATTACTTAGCGTAGATAGTGCTTTATTCAAAGATGTACAAAAAGTGAGGGTAAGAGTTCTTTTACAAGATATAAGGGGAATGTTATTATGGCTACAAGCAAAGTAGAAATATGGTTAGTGGAGGCTGTTAATATTGAGGTAATTGCGACATTGAGAGGCGTTCAAATAGCTTATAATATTGGAGTATGTGATTTCATCCTTGAAGGAGACTCTTTATAGACAATTGAGGCACTAAACTCCTTATCTCCTAGCCTTTCGAGACAAGGCCCTTTGTTCGAAGAGATCAAAACTCTTTTACAGTACTTTATTAATTCTGAAGTAGTTTATGTTGGAAGACATGACAATACAATAGCTCACAAGTTAACTAGGCATGCCCAATTTATTTATGACATCGAGGTTTGGTGGTACTCAATGCCTAACTACATCATATAAAATGTAATTGTGGACTCTTTGTGCCTTCCACAAAAATACTCTACCGACAGTCGTTTAATAATAAAAAGATAGGGGGAGAGGGGTGTTTTTTTGTTTTGTTTCAAAAAAAAAGAAGGAAGGAAGAAAAGAGTGGTGGGTTTGTACTTTGTGGGTCATGGAAGCATAACGAGTGGATGGTCCCCAAGTACACGTGCGATTCGAGGAAGCAGAGGCCTCCAACTAGAGAGGCATAAACGGTCGAGCCTATGACATCATAATTCTCTTCTCCACCACATGAAGCGCATCCGGGACCCCATCCCATGCAAATACAATATTAGGATCCATAACAAGGCCTTCAGGCCACTTCACCAATTATGCCTGAATCTCATTAATGTTGAATGTGATCCTTCGCAAGTGATCTCCACAACAGGTCCCACCTTATCCATAGGGGTTTTCATGATTTAGGCCATCCAAGGTCCAATTTTGTCTGGACTGGGCTTGGACCTTAGTTTAGTACTCAGGTTGGATCCACATACAAGATTTGGGCCTGTTTAATAAGTGGGTCGAACTTAGTTTGAGATTAAAGCCCGATCTGAACAGGTAATGCAAATAGTGCAGTAACTGATTTGCACCAACAAGTTTGGAAAGCCCAATAAGCGATAGAAAGACCACCTTGGCCCAATTGACTAAATGGGCAGGCTCGGGCCTGATATGTTCAGGTGGCTGGGCTTAGCCGGCCACTTATGGCCCATGTTGGGCTTAGGCAGGATAAGGTCCTATCTTTATAAGGTCCAGCTGGACCTGGGAAGGCCTGAGCCTTGCTCAACCCAGGCCATGAACAGCCTCACTAATACAAAACTTTATTTTTTGTTGCAGATTTCATTGCATCCCTTCCCACATGGAGTACATAAAGAGTCAGATTTGATAAGTGTCAATCTTGTTAGACATTCAATTTAAGGCCATCAAATGAACACTTAAAATTGAGACATATCCCCATCCCTTCATATATTGATCATTCATTCGATGTCTTTAAAGTGAATGATTAAGAGCATTCAATCAATATTAATTTTTGTAGTGGCTAATCTGAAGAATATTTATACCATGATGCCAATGGCCCTCAAAAATAACTTACTTTTTTTCTTTTTTTGAAGAATAAGTTCAGTGGATCTTAACTCCTACATTTGGCTGAACAAAAAAGTGATTAAAGTATATTTGTATTTGTTGGAGTATTATTAAAGACAAAGTGATTCTGTGGTCTCAATATACCACTGATTAAGTGCAGTGTATCCGTGAGATCATCTCAACAATAGGGTGGTTCACTTTTCCCAACCAATACCATGAATAAGAATGTGATACTCAATGAGTCACGATTGGATTGTCAGTGCAGATAATGTCATCAACTCACTCATGTAATTCTGGTCCTCAATATTGTTTTGTTTCATCCAACGGTGAGTATCACTTTTTGATCAAATGACATGTCTGCATGTCTACGGACTACAATTATTACGAGAGACTCATCCAATGTTTATGGTGTGCATCTACACTCATAACTATGCCAAAACATCATGCCAAAGCTTGACATGGGCCATAAGGTCCTGGTCCTAGCCTGACTCACCGCAATCATTTAGGCTTAAGCCAGCCCATTTAATCAATCAGATAAGGCTGAGCTTTCTAGCGCATTTTTTGGGCTTTTGGAAAATAAATCACCATCATATATACAATACTGTCAGACTATAGTTTATGCTTCCTATCACTTAAATCAAGCTCAGCCCAAATATAAATGCTTGACTGGCAACGTAGTTAAACCTAAGGCCCAAACCATTCCCAAAGCAGGCTAGGCCCAGGTCTGAACCAACCCATGAGCCCCCATTTCAAGAAACCCCATAATACACTTTCTTCTTCTTTTTCTTCCTCCTCCCTATTCTATTTTGAAATTGTTTAGGTTGTTCTTAGGTTTAATTAAAAACCCTTCGAATAATTGAGTGGTATCTAATGCCTCTATGATCTATTAAAAATGCAGCTTCGTGGGTTATTTTAGTTTGAAAATTATCTTTTCGGCGTAGTAATCTTTTGTCACTGATAAGATCAAGCATGTGGGTTGGCTCGATAGTTTCTAGTTAGCCGTCAACAAAACAATATCTCTCTTGCAAGATCAAGAGACAATACCTCTTAGATCAACCATGGATCTATATATCTGAAGGCCATTGGCCCCCTTTCAGCATATTAGCAAAATAACAGTTGCCCAAATCTGCATAAAGATTGGTAGATTCTCGTCTAAGTTCGAGATCAACTAAATCATTTAAGAAAAAGAATAATAGATGAAAATTTTGAATGAAAGAAATATAAGAAATGTTCATGTGAATCAAATTAAATAAAAAAAAACAACTGATTCTAGCCGATACTTATTAAACCAACTTCTATAGTCACCGAATTGAAGGCGTATTCCTAGAAGTAGCTAAAATTGAAGACACAAAGGGGAAGATCTAAAAATGACCATCAATCAATCTTAAAAGGGGAAGATCCAAAAATGACCATCAATCAATCTTAAAATGAATTAAGGAGAGATGGAAAATGAATAGATACCCAGCTACTATTAAGCCTCCTTAGATTCCCAGCGATTATTAGGCAAATGCCTAACTAAGAAAACTTAATAGCTTATAAAGCATATGAAAGTTAAAGTCGCCTCCACATCTCCACATTATATCATTCACCCTTCACTTCTTTCATAATCCCTTGTTGAAACCTATTCTCTCATGACTTTGTATAAAGAATTCAATTCCATGCATAACAAAATGATGTTATTTAGTTGTGAAGCTTATGCAACTTTAAGGGTCAAAACCTTGAATGGGGGGCCAATTTGATGTATGCAAAAAACTGGGGTAAGTGTTGGCATCTGTAATGGGGCCTGCTAATGTTTACCTGTGGGTGGACCCAATTAAACAGATACGGCCCTCACAAGGGAAGGCTTGATTTGGGATGAGTTAATCCCCACTTACTGATAGGGATAAAAAAATTCTTTTGAGTTTAATCAAACTCCTTATCATTACCATTTTTATTTATAAGAAAATCCTATTGAGAAGAAACAGATAAAAACCCACTGGAAAAGTCCTTTTCCTCATCCTTTCATTAGATCTGAACCGTTCATCATCTTCTTCTTCACCCACAGGGTCTATAATTGCCCTAGGATTGTGAAGAGTAATAGCAAATCCACCTTTGATAGTGGAAATTCCATAAAGCGCAAACCGATACTAAAACAAAAATAAAAAAATAAAAATAAGAATGAGGCAAAAAATTAAACACCGAAAGCTATTGTGACGTTAGTCTATTGTTTGCATCATAGGTAAGCCAAATTGCATTCTTTTAAAGAAGCATCTGGTTCCATCTTTCTTCCGTTAGTTAACCGACCTTTTTCTAAAAGGGCTTATAGACTTGGAATTGCTCTCTCATATTGAGAAATTCTGCTAGTGGCATTCGATCACACAAGCCGTTGACAGCTACATTAATCACTAGAATTTGTTTTTCAATCTGAAGTGGTTCATATTGTGGTTGTTTGGGTACTTCTGTACGCGATTGATAGACAACCAAGGATCTCTTCATCTAATGCTTTATCCAAGCATATACAATCCTAATCGCATTTGTGGTGGCCAACCCCAATTAGAGTCGTGCTTCCGCAACATGTAAAGCTTATACTAAGGAAACTTGACAGGTCCCATCATGGATTAGTCTCATCATCAAGTAGTAGATGAGCCACAATGCACTTGTGATAACCACGATCATTTGATTTAGGGCACCGTTCATATATATATATATATATATATATATATACACGGTTATACTACAAAACTTGCCGGACGTTTTTCACAAAACAAATGCCCACCAAAAAAGGCCCCTTTTTAGCTTATTAGATTTTAACACGTGTCATTAATATTTTCTTAAAATTAGTTATCCCTTATTTTTTGCATTTCACTTGTGAGGTGGCAGATTTTTATTGGACATGTCGAAAGGGGCATAAACTCCCCTTTTTTAAATGGGGAGTTTTTAAGAATTCCTCATATATATATATAGGGCTTTAATCCTATGAAAAATATTCTCACACACTTAACATAAGAACATTTTATGGGATCCACTTGTGGGTCTCATTTGGAGATATGGCTGGGGAGATGGAAAGATATATGCGGGACCATCTTAAATATTAAGTTTGGCCCAATCACATGTCCCTAACCCCTTCATCTGTGGTCTACAACTCCAATTTATTTGGATTAGTGCACAATTGATCCAATGGTCCAATAAATTTGGATTTGACCGAAATTGGGGGCGTGTAACTATTAGGGGGGATCTTTGTATACTACAAGATTTGGATTGAAAGATAGATGGGCCCACAAAGATTTCTCACAAAAAACTGTTAAGAACTAGTTCTCATAGAATTATTTCCCATATATATAAGTCATCCCATGTAGATCGCACACACTGTATGATTGTATGCACCTACATGTGGGACCCACATGGGGCCTCACTTGGGACTAAGAACCAAAGGGTCGAAAGATCTTCTTAGGCTACTCCTCTTTTTAAAAAATCAGTCCTATACCCCACCGGTATCATCTCCATCTGGGCTCCATAAGTTTAACAGTGCACAATTCATTTGGATGAGTGTGCAGTCAATTCAACGGTCCAATCTATTTAGATAAGACCTAAAATTTGGTGATCGGTGCAATTCAGAGAGGTTGTGTGTGTGGTTCATTTGAATGAACTATACAGTGGGCCTCACCCAAGGTGCATACCTAATAATGACTATACACACACACACACACACATATAGATGGCTTTGATATTATGAGAAGTGTTGTCATGTACCTACCGTAAGAACTTTTTATGGGGGCTACTTATGAGTTCCATTTGGAGATGGGACCGTAGGGTAGAATGTTCTATGCAAGACCACTCCAAATATCAAGTTTGGCCCCAATCACATGTCCTTAATCCCTTCATTCATAACTTATAAATCCAATCTATCCGGATTATTTTACAATCAATCCAATGGTTCAATAAATTCAGAATTGACCGCAATTTGGAGCATGTGACTATTACGAGGGTCTCTGTATATTGCAAGATTTGGATTGGATGATAGATGAGCCCCACCTAAAGTTTTGACAAAAAGTTGGTGGGAACTAGTTCTCATAGGAATATTTCCCATATATTTAGGAAAAACGTCTGCCGAGCACCCAGTGCTTACGATAAAGAGAGCACCGTGTGTCAAAACACTAGTAGAGCCCAACTTTTGTTCCACCTATGTGGACCTAAAACAAACATCCCCCGTGATATTCACTAATATCAAGTTTGGCACCAATCAAAATGGATTGAACCATTGGATCCGATTATACTCATTTTGGATGGTGAAAACTTATTGATCTTTGAGCAAATGTTTATATGATGATTTGAGCCTCCATCACTATAGAAAGATTGGTACATAGTCGATCCAACAATTAAGTAAATTTGAATTTGACCGAAACTTGAGGCGTGTGATGATCGAAGGGTTCTTGTCAATTATAAGGTTTAGATTGGGTGATAGATGGGCCCCATCATAAATATATATTATGGTGGTGTTGGTCCACTTATGGGTCCCATTTGGCGATGGAACCAAGAGAGATGGAAAGATCTATGCGAGACCACCCCACATATCAAGTTTGACCTCAATCACATATCTTTAACCCCTTTATCCGTGACCCACAAATCATATCCATTCATATCGGTGCTCAGTTGATCCAACCGGCCAGTAAATTCGGAGCTGACCAAAACTTTGGGGCGTGTTATCAAGAGGCTCCTTATATGTTGCAAAGTTTGAATTGGGCGATAAATAGGCTCCACCTAGTTCTCACAAAAATCCTATAAGAACTAGGTCTCATCAACTTTTTTTGAAAGCTCTAAGTATGACATATATATCACCCAATTCAAATCTTGCAATACACATGACCCTTCTAATAATCATACGTCCCAAATTTGGGTCAAATCCGAATTTACTAGACCGTTAAATCAACTATGTACCAATCCACTGAATTTGTGTGCGTCGGATGAAGGAATTAAAAATATGTGATTATGACCAAACTTGTTATTTTAAGTGGTTCCACGTCTATTTATCTATCCCCCTGTTTTTCATCCCCAAATGAGAGGTCCTGTAAAAAAATGGGTGAGAACGTGAGAACAGTTCCAGCCAATAATCATATAATTAGTTCACCGAACAGTTACGACCGTCAGATCGAACCCATGTGAGGCATCATAGTAGTTTTTATGCACCTGGTTGTGCCCCATGTCTTGGGGAAGTGTGACACATGTCGTCTTTAGTATGCGTCCTGTAAAAATTGCGTGGGAACGTGAGAATAGTTCTAGCTAATAATCATAATTAGTTCCATCAAACAGTGATGACAGTCAGATCGAGCCCATGTGAGGCATCATAGTAGTTTTTTCGCACCTGGTTGTACCCCATGTTTTGGGGAAGTGTGACACATGTCGTCTTTAGTATGTGTTGACTGTTCAATCACACCTAATGTCAACGCTTATCTTCACGAGTGGTGTTTATCGTGGGGTGGGTTTGGGCCGGGGTGACAATTTTCTGAGTGTGGATCTGTTTTAAAGTTATTGGCCCGAATCCAGTCCAAGCTCGACATGGGTGATAAGTATAACTTATCAAGTTCCTCGCCCGAGCCAGGCAAGCCCACCAATTTAGGCAACAGGTTCAGACCGAGCCGGGCTTTCTATTCGTTGTTCGGGGTTTCTATCACTTGTTTTGGCAATAAATCACCGAACTACGAGAAATACCTATTTGGTCTATGCCGTGTGAGCTTCAAACTTTCTGAATTCTAGTTCGTCCAAAGTGTTAAACAGGCCCGAATCTAACTTTAGGCCTGGCTCAAGTACTAAAAACCAAAGCCCAGTGATGGGCTGAAGCTGACTGGCCCAACCTGAGCACTCCTAATCTTGACGTTCTTAGTGAGCTTTTATAATAAATAAGAGTCTGAGTGTTCTTAATTCAATTTTGGCTAGGTTCCTTCAATTTTGATTTTTTAAGTGACCCTAATGTAAAAAGTTAAAAAATATGGGTAAGGAGGAGTGACAAATCCAGTACACCACACTACATTTTTACATGAGGCTTTATTAAAATAATGTCAAATAGATGGAATCTGGACCCTAGCCACATGGAGTCCTCTAACTTTTTTGGAACTTTGATGCATGTTAGACTTAATTTATAATACATTCGTAAAAGTAATTATATAGTTAAAATGTTGACCCTATTAATACTGTTGTTACTGTTTTTTTTTTTCTTTTATTTTTTCCATGCTTTTTTATTAGTAACAGAAAATTCAATAAAGAAAAAAGAGGAAACAGTACAAGAAAATGAAGAAAAGTAAGAAACAAAGTACAAAAAGGTATAAGAGCATTGTACCCCAAATAACTCAACCACCTGCTAAATAACACCCTCCCAAGGAGAAACTCCATCAACCCCTTAGCTAAAGCATCAGCTATGGAATTAGTCGACCTAAGCACATGATGGAAAACAATATTAATAGATGCTGAAAAAATTCAAATTTCATTTAAGATGAATTGGAGTTTCCAAGGGAAAGCCTTCTAATTTGAACCCAAGTGATTCCATTAGAAGAGTGACTCTCCACAATAAGGCCCCCTTAGAAATTCCTCATAAAATAGCAAAGAACCTTCAAAATAATTAGAACCTCCGCTTCATTGGAATCACCAATACCCGGATTTTTTCATGCTTTTGCATCGTTGTCGTTGTCACTTACCAAATTATAGTTGTTTTTATTTTTTAGTTGTCATCTACTTATCTTTTAATTATATAAGTTCTAAAGCTTTTAATATAAAAAATTTTAATTTAAATTTGTCTTTGTTTATTATGTACAGACATTTTTATTCGTAGGCAGGCATACCCATGCTTAGCATAGATTATTGTGCTAGCACTTAGACCTTTTGGAGCTGTTGTTTTCCATGTGCGAACCTAGTCCTGCCGTTGGGAGCTGTTAATTGTGCTAGAGGTGGACTCATCTGAAGTGGCCCTTGTGTTGGAGTGGCAGACAGTTTCAATACAAGAATTGAATTTACTTGAACCTTCTTCAACCTAAACCACGCAGGTAAATTTCTGAATCTTCGCAAACATGCGAAATTTGCCCTCGTCGTAACAACCAGGTAATTTTCCCAAGGGACGGCACTTCAATTTTTTTTTTAACGGAAAGACTTCGGTATAATATTATTTAAAAAAACATGGATTGTCCACAAATTGCATTTTGCATAATGGAGTCGGGTGTAGAGTACTACCAAACCTCCATGTCCTCAACAAACTGCGCATATCTAGTTAACTTGTGAGCCACTATATTGTTATCTCTTCCTACAAAAACTACTTCATAACTAATGAAATGTTGTACAAGAGCTTTGATCTTATCGAACAAGACACCTTGTCTCGAAAAGCTAAGAAATGAGGAGTTGATTGCCTCAATCATCCATAAAGAGTCTCCTTCAAGGATGATGTCACACACACCAATATTATAAACCATCTAAACACCTTCAAGGATGATGTCACACACACCAATATTATAAACCATCTAAACACCTCTCAATGCCGCTACGACCTCAATATCATCAGCTTCTGCCAACCATGTTTCCACTTTGCTCATAGCCATAATTACGTTTCCTTTATCATCTCGTAGGATAGCTTCTACTCAATTTGTTTTGGACTCACCATAAGATTAATGATGTGTAATAATACACTTGAATAAAGATTATTATAGAAATTAATGGCTTTATGCATAATCAAGAAAATGATGGGCCCACATCCTATAAGTAAAATTTTGTGAGGGTCCATATAAGAGGCGCATCATTTTGAGGGTTTAGATTTTTCATACGTAGTTCTAAAAATATTACAAATAAATCATGTGTTTTATGCTTGAACAATATCATTGCAGTCCCATCTTTAGTCAAAGTGACATTTGGCAAGGGTTGATAAGATGTACCTAGAGGTGGCAAACGGGTCTAGTTGGCCCAATGCGGGTCAGGTTAGCAGTGAGTTTAGATTGCCTGCCCTCAACCTGCGCCCGACCCATTTTCAAAACAGGTTAGGATTCATCAACTTGCACGCGCATAGGGTTGGGTCTGGTTGACTCGCTTGAACCAGCATTATGTTATGGGTTAGTTAAAACCAAGCTAAATTAAACACTTCACTTGAGTTCTCTTTTTAAAATTTTTATCTTTATTTTATTTTATTTTTTTTAGGGGGATTCATAGATTGTATTATTACAAAGAAACAATACCTTATGTTTTTCAATTAAAGCACTTAACCAATACCATCAAAGTTTTTTGTGAAAATATTTATCAAAAAATATTTAAAGGACAGCCTTATGTATTAAATGTAACTACTTTAAGCATTAACTAATAGTTTGAGTTTATTTACAATGTATTTATAAAAGCAGTTACAAATATATTTTTATTATATTTTAATGCTCATGTATTGAACTTTAAGCATAGGCAGTTAAGTTTTTAAAATAATCATTATCCATGGTTTTCTATATACTTATTAATTTTATGATAATCATTATATAATAAAGCTAAACTAAAGCAAATATACCATGTAGGGAATTTTAAAAAATAATAATATGCTATTATAATTTATAAGAGAATAATATTATTTAAAAGAGATAAAGCCCATAGATCTTTATGTTTGCAAATGCAGAAAATAAAAAGTCAACACTATTCTAAGAAAATCATATCTTATATTATTGCTAATAGTTCCTTATGGAATTAAATACAAATATAAAAGACTATATGCGGGTCATGTAAGTTAGGCAGATCAGCCCTAAACTGACCCTTTTTTTGCGAGTTAGAAAAACATAACCCGTGCCCAACCCATATTTTATGCAGGTTGGGTTACACAGGTCATAGGTGGGCTGAGTTAAAGTCAGGCCTCATTTTGCCACCATTTACATTCCAACGCCCAAAGAGAAATTTCTTCTTATGCTAGGTTGGCCTACTGGCCAGGAGAGAAACATCTTTGCTTTTTAACATTTGTGACTGTAAACCATAAACCACAAGCAAAGGCCCTCCACGAATTGGAAGTGATCCAAATTTCACATTATTCCAAGCATTATTGTACATAATTTTTTATCCCAGCAACGCATAGCATACAGCCATTTACTGAGAAGTAAAAAACTAAAGGCTAAAATCATTTGATAGGTCTGATATCTTAATATTCTCCTCCATATATTTCAAACCATTACACATCTAAACCATACTAATAGCAGTTTTTAAGTCAGTTACATAAGTAAAAATACTATGGTTTCCTACATGGAAAGCAAATCAATAGATAACTAAATATCCAAACCTTCCTTTTTGAGTAGAATGACAGAGCCTGTTTGTTTTCTTATTCCTACATTGGAATTCATGCTCAAATAAACTCCACCAAAAGATAGTTGAGGAGGAGAGGGGTGAAGAAATGTGCAAGGTAAATGAGGTCTTGACTTTACTAGGATTTGAATTACAAGAGTAACAGATGGATAGATATTCATTTTCGATCTTCCTTGATTCAATTTCCAATAAAAGGGACGCTATTTGATTTTCATTTTTGGAAATTCACATTTATTTTCCTATGTATTCAATTATATGAAACAAACAGACCCCAAAAAATTTTTTTTTGAAGGATCGGAACCAGGACACTATTTGATTTTCATTTTTTGAAATTCACGTTTATTTTCCTATGCATTCAATTACATAAAACAAGCAGACCCAAAAAAAATGAAGGATAGGAACCAGCATAAGTCACACCTACAATAAGGTGATAAATCTGCCCACAAAAACAACTAAAATCATGCATTGAACATTGCACTAAATTTTATTCAGACCATCCATCTAGGAATCATGGAAAAGATTGCATACTCATTGATAAAACCAAACTATTTTTCTTAATTCCATTGGGCAGACAATGAATAGTAAACCAAGAAAAGAGAAAATAGCGAAGAAGCATCGACTCATTCATTCCAAGCAGATATGAAAAACACACAGATCAAGGTCTACTTAACAATCCTCACGTAGCATCAAATTATTGGCAGCAAAAGCACAGGAACACTCTATGTAAATTAGCATCTCCAAATAGTTCCCCAAACAGAAATGCTGCCAGAGACCAGCTGCAAACCACCAAAACTACCACTAAATAATCAGATTAAGAAAAAGACTAAAAGAAACTATATGATCTTCCATTTTCTATTCACTTGCAGTAAGGAATGTCAACCACATATGCTTTTTACCGTTTCTCTTAACATGACTCTCCTAAAAAATATTATCATGCAGTTGTTTGCCTTGGAGCTTTTAAGTCCAATTTTGATTCTAATAAAAAAAAACTGAAACTAAAGAGCATAATATAACAAGAAAATCACAGTTTTTGAATGGATAGCTGCCAAAATTCTAAACAGAAGTACAGCATGTTCAAAATTGTATACTCAGACCAAATGGTCTACGCAATAGATCATAACAAATTAAGAAGTGGATCACTTGAATGACTTAATCTCTCATAGTAATAAAACTAATTCATTAATCATCCCAGCTTGCCAATAATGAGTGACAACATACTTCTTGGTAGATTGGTAGAGCCTCATAAATATATATATATAAATATATATAGAGAGAGAAAGAGAGAGAACACATCTAGTGCATGACTCACACACTGGATCAATGGGCGCACCTCAACGTGGGGCCCACATGGGACTAGAATTAGGGGTGAACGAAAGATCTCCCCAGCCCCCTCCTCTCTACAAAAAATCAGCCCCATCCCGGACCTCTAGCTTCTCCATCTTGGCCTCACAATTTTAATAGTGTATAGTTCATTTAGATGGGTGTGCATTCGATCTAACAGTCCAGTCAATTTGGATAGGTGCAAAACCCTGGGAACGGGTGAAATTTGGGGGTGGGTGGGTGTCGGTCCATTTGAATTGACCAGAAGGTGGGCTCCATCACACCAGGTGCACAGGATAACTGTTGTGTGTCTGCTTTAGGGGGGGGTGGGTGGGGTTTAACATTCATGGATCAAAAAATGGGTTTATACTGATATGTACCAGCCTATACTATACTGATAAATGGCTAGGAATCGATATCGATATTGCTAAGTCAAAATATTGCAAAAATATCGTGATATATTGGCCAATATTTCAAAATATCGGCCGAAACGATATATTGGCAGATATTTTGAAATATTGGTCGTATATGTACAAAGGTGTAAACCCCAATTTTTTTTTTTCCCTCTTTCTCATCCTTTACTCATGTTCTCATTCCCAAACATGCCCCAGCCACTCTCACTCTTCCTTTCACTTGCAAACACATCAAAAAACCTTTATTTTGGTCAATTTGGTCTAAGAAATCACCAACAACTCTACAAAGGTAAATATATTCTACTTCTTGTTTTTTTTTTGGTAAATATTTATTTAGTAAGAGCTTAGAAATGAGGCATGAATATGATGATTCCATTCCACTCTTTTTTTTTTTGCATGGATCTATTATTTGGTATTTCAAACATAGAGGCTTTTAACTTTAAGTTTTAACTAATGTTCACTTTTGTTGAGATTTAGATATTTTTTAATGTTAAGAGTAAAAATTATTTTTTTATTTTATTAGTATAAAAATACATGATTTTATGAATCAAACTTGATAGATCTAGGAGTAGAATACATAAATATTTAGGATGTGGATTTTTAAATAATTTAATATTAAAATAGGATCTTTTAAGGATTTCACCACAAATTTATTTTTTTAAATAAGCATGATTATTGTATACTTCATGATAACTTTTCATTATTCTTTTATATAATTAGTTTGATATTTTCAAATTCATTTTTAAATTTTTTAATAATTTAATATTAAAATAGGATATTTTGAGAATTTCATCACAAATTTGTTCTTTTAAGTAAGCATAATCATTGTATGCTTCATGTATGATAATTTTTTCATTGTTCTTTTATGTAATTAGTTTTATATTTTTAAATTTATTTTTGGATTTTCTAATAATTTAGTATTAAATATTATATATTTAGGTTTTCACTATAAATGTAGTTTCTTAATTTTATATAATCATTGTATAGTTCATATATGCTAATTTTTTTATAGTTGTTTGATCACTTATGTGATTATGTCAATAATTTTTGTATTCTTGAATTTATTTTGGATTGTTAAAACATGTTTTAGGAAAATTCATAATGTATCATTTAAAATGTCCTTTTAAGATTCCAAATGCTAAAATATTTTTCTTAGTTTCTATTATTTTTTAGAGCTTGGTTCAAATGTTCTAAAAATTGTGTCATGTGTTCTTTTGTTTTGTACAAACTAGTTCAAAATGGTGAGTGATATTGATCCAGCATGGAGCCATGGTGAAGAAGCTGTAAGTAAACATAAGATTAAATGCAATTATTTCCAAAAAGTTATAAATGAATAAATAACTAGATTGAAGCAACACTTGACTCATAAGCAAGGCCAAGTGTTCTAAAGTGTCATCTAATGTGAAAAAGGAAATTCAAGAACTGTTAGGTGATGAAAAATAAAAAAAGTTGTCAAAGCGAAAACAAGTTTTATGTTTTAAAATAACTTGAGTAAGTGATAAATTGAGTGATGAATGATGACTGATAAATCATGGTAATGGTATATACTATACAAGATGCTAATTACCAACACTATATACAAATTACAAACAAGTTGTATTTTCTAAAACTTCACACTAATTGATAATTCAGAAGCCAAATTTATGGTTCTTACAAATAAAAATTACAATTTCAAACAAGACAGCGAAATGAAATATCATATCCTAGGGGAACTGATAATTTAATTTATACTAATTACCAATTGAAAAAAAGAAAAATATCTTTTTTCAGCCTTTTCTAATATTTTGAAATTTTTGGATATTTTTTAAATTTTTTGGATTAAAAAAAATTCACACCATGACGACTGCGAACAATATGGATACCGTATTAGTTTTTGGAACTCACCAATCCTGCAATTTTCATCCATGTTAACAATAGATATTCAAGTCAAAGAACAATACATACATACATAGAGGGTAACATTTTGCCAACTAATGCCCACATGGATTGCGTACAAAGTAAAACTCTTAAGCTCCTTGTGGGACCCACTTGGACGCAAGCTAATCAGAGTAAGATGGTTTGATGGAAAGATCTCATCGTAGATATGATTTTGGACAAAACTCATCTGAATCAAATTATCATAATCATTGATTTTAAGGCCTTAAAGTTTAATAGTTTCTTAGGTTACCCTTTTTTATGAAATTTAATCCAATGGTGAGTATACTTCAAATAGTGTCAAACTAAAGTGAGCGTGATGCAGGCCGATCTCAGATCCGGCCTAGATCCTAGGCCCGCAGGCCATCCGATTGATCTTTGATCTCCTCAAGGATCCCTATCTTTAATTATTTACTTCCTATTTTATTTTTAGTAAGCCATACTTATTTAGAGTTGGTCCTTCCCACTTTAGAACAATCACTCCTATATAAAGAGGAGTTATTCATTGTAATAGACATGCTTTTATTAATTAAATTCAATTTACATTCAGATTTTTATCTCTTCACGTTGTGCCCTAAGGCTTGAATCCTTCTTTGGATTTTAACAATCCTTCGGGAGATTGTTCTACACCCGATCTACTATCCCAGGCTGCGCC
The DNA here is from genome assembly GCA_037013555.1 of Sextonia rubra. NCBI lineage: Eukaryota > Viridiplantae > Streptophyta > Magnoliopsida > Laurales > Lauraceae > Sextonia > Sextonia rubra. The sequence goes on along the minus strand of JASUAD010000008.1, from coordinate 56,909,312 downwards.
AGAGCATCAATTCATGGGAGACTCGAGGGAGATTGTTCTACACCCGATCTACGATCCGGAGTTGCACCAGAGCGTCAATTCATTGGAGACGAGAGTGTAGGGGGTGGATTGATCATGAGGCGGTTGTCCCACGTGATGGTAAAAAAGGTACCTCTCATGCAATTCGTGGGAGGTACTGGTAGCTCTTAGCAAAAAGAAATCCTATACATACATACATGCACACACATGTCGCCAATGCTTTTATGCAGATGTCTAACACTGTGTGAGACAGCTGGTGCCTATGATCCATCCAGCTCCTCACGTACTACTACCTGCTGCTCTCCCAAAATGTCACAGGCCCTAACCATTTTACGCTTTCATGAATGGGTTAAAAAAATGCTGATTCGAAGTCCATTAAACTTAAAGGCCCTAGATTAAGGGGTTGGGAATTAAGATGTTTGAATGGACTTGAAATTTTATATATGGGCTGGTCCCATCTGGATGTTTTGATCCCCCACCTCACCATATTGGTGGGGCCAGGCAGGTCCCACTGATTGTCACTCACAGTCTCCCATGCAAGATATCCATGTAAGAGCCCAAGCCTATATATATTTATTTAACATGTAACTAACGTGGAACCGATGGTGCAAAGAGACATGGAAGTATGATTACACCATAATTTAAAAAACAAAGAGTACCACTGAGCTAGATAATAGTATATCATGTTGCCATTACTATTATGGTTTACATCTATTACAACCGCCTAAATGCTAAATCACTATAAAAGCAGAAAAATCCAAAGATGGCATCAAACCTGACCTCTTTGCCAGTGCCATTTCAAATTCATTATTTATACAGACTGACTTGCAGCAGATAAATATACAAACTTCCCGCTACTGCTCAGTTATTGGCAACTTCATGTCTGCATCACCACCAATGTCCTCTTCGCGACAAACCAGTTGATCGTGCATTACAGATTGGTTGGTCGTAGAACTATGATTCTGTTTATTGAGTTCGAACAGTTAGTCTGAAGTAACTAAAAAAAAAAAAAGGAAAACAGTTTTAAGAACTTGAATGTATGCTTACTATGGCAGGGGATTCAAGAGACATGGCATCATTAGAAAGCCTTGTCAATGGGCCTGAGGGCCTGTGGAAAAGTAAATGAGCTATAGACCGATCAATTGGATTTGTATCAGTTTCTGGGTCCATATATTCCAAACACCTGCAAAAACATGAGCATTATCCAGTATAATTATACAATGACTCTAAAAGCAACAAAACACTGATGAAATTTTTTGTAATTAACTCCGATGATTTATTTAATGCATAAATGATCATAATCAACTCCAGAACAAGATTAATGGAAGAAAATAAAGGCACTTCACTTGAGTGCAGAATCCATAAAACCATGCTATACCGCTTACAATTAAATAACTACTAGATGCCTGTTTTGGCAACAGCCTGATTCATGCAAACAGTTGACATATATGTTTCTCCTTGTCATATAGCACATGCAGTTCTAAAAAAATATGTTTAGAAGAACTTCTCCATCTTACTTTACTTTTTGACTCAATAGCAGCATCTTAGAAAAGATGGTTTTTTTAGCTTTCTATTTTTTAAAATGAAGAAAAGATTGCTCTGGATTAGAGGCAATGACATGACATAGTGATGGGAAAGCCACTGCAAACTGCCAGTCACCACACCATACTTCCTCGCAAAATCTGATGCATGCTTCTGAATGAATACAAAAAGATTGTTTCTGTGATTGATGTAGCTGCTCTCCATGACAAGAAGACCAAGCCAATGCTTCCATCACCACCTAGCTATACTTACGAAGGTTATATTTTTGGATAAAATCAAACTTCCACAAGTAACCATAAAGCAAGTGGATTTTGCAATGCTTTATATTGGAGACCTTAAATATTCCAATGCAAAAGGAAGTCCAGACCAACATCAAACGGGTTTCTAAGGGACTCAATACCATCAAGGAAGAGGATGAAATCTACATAAAAACTCAAGAAGAGGAAGATAGATGGGCACAATTGAATTGAATGAAGTTAGGTATAAAATAAACACATATATAGGCACCAACAGCTTTGGGCACTCCACCACCAGTGTCCTAGCCTGTGGCATATTTTAATCCATCTTCCTAGAAGTTGTTTACAAGTAACAACTATAAGGCTCAAATTAGCCTCAAACTAAGACTCTCTTACTAGAAAAACAAACCAAATAAAGAGCCCAAAATTCATATAAAGGCTCCTCTGTAGACTACTAACAAGACCCAATCAGCAAATAGAAATCAAACTCAAGCTGAGACTCCTAAATGAATAACTAACGATATTACTGATGACCGAAACAAAACCCTAACTGAATACAAGCAGAAAAAAAAAAGGTAGACTCAGCATTTCCATTAGTGTCTGGACTGGACATGTGCATTCTTTAGGTAGTTGATGTTGGATAGGCCCATGGTCACCCAGGTGTTGACCAGACAATGGATCAGCCCATCTTTCTCAACCAGTTAATGGGCCCAACTCATCCATTTTTATTTTATTAAGTATTTTAATTATATTTTAGGCAGTTTCTGTCTTTAATTAGATGTTTTAATCCAAGCCATCAACATGTTTGGATGGTCTAAATTATTTTTTAGGCTTTCTCATTTTTCTATATAAGCATTGTAAAGCCTTTTGGCTCTTCAGCCAGTGATTAATAAAAATTCTCTCAAGTGATTGCATTCTCTCTTCTTCCTCACCGGCGATGGGGAGTTAGGTGTGAGGCCTTTTTTTTTTCTTTTTTTTTAATATCTTGAGGCCAATTTTATAGGCAAAAGCTTGACCTACCCCTTCTACTCTCCATCTCGACCCGCCCTGCACCAGTTATACAATGAGGCCATCATCCATCACATGGAACCCCATATTGAGACCATTTTCTGGTTGACTTGTGTAGAGCCTGGGCTTCAGCTTCCATTGAATTCAATCCAAAAGAAACTGTCCCAAGTCAAATTCATTATTTTTCTTATCAAGAGAAGCCACACAAGGTACACGAATATCAACTTTTCCATTGTGGCAGTACTCATAGCTTCATGACTGTCAGCCAGCCCGCAAAATGACAGGCTTGGTGAAGTAGGCATTGGAAAAACAGGAAGCCATTTATCAGATTAGTAAAGCTCACCAAAATTACCTTTTGATAAAAAAAAAATTGCATTTAAGTAACATACAGTGTGGCGAAATGAATTAACAATACCTCATATACTCATAGAAAAGAACATATTGAGAGACAGAAAGTTCTATTTTTCTTTATTTATTTATTTTTGTATAAAATAGCTGATGGAACTAAAAACCATACTGTGACTGGTCATGCTTGTTGGATTCTTCTTCCGCTGAAGTACCAGTTCTACCTCTTTTGTCTCTGCTGTTAGTGTTTTCTTTACAGAAATTATGCCTTTGTTCAGCACTTCTAGCCAGACGGTATAAACTATCACGTATGCAGAGCTTTGTTCTAATATCCAACTGAACCAAAAAGAAAGAAAGAAGAGGCCAAGGTAAGTTAGCGACCACTTTAGTACATATATAAATATCTTTGCTGACATGTATGGACGTAAATTGAAGTGCATGATCTCTTAAAACAAATACAACTACACAAGTAACATTTGGGACAACAAAAAACTACACATTAGCTCTTTGATGCAGACAGTTGATGAGGTTGTTATCAAATGGTTCTAGAATATAGCATAGCCAGCACAAGCAGTTTCTTCAATGGTTTGCATGAAAGGGCGAGTTCTTAATATCTCCCAATGCATGCAGTAGACCTACATGCACACATTTGGACATAAGCAAATCAGAACTTTGGAAGACGAGGATTTATAAAGTCTAACCATAAGGGGAAAAACAAAATTCATCCATTACTATAAATTGCACATTCTATACCATGCACCTAGCTGTGGGGCCCATTGTTGGCCCATCCGAGTAGAACACAAAGAAACCCACCCCCCCCCCCCCCCCCCCCCCCCCCAACCCCTTGCCCCAAAAAATTGTTTCTCTCTTGAATTGCACACCTGTCACATGGGGTTACCCTTCTAAATGGACTGGGCCCACAGATAGACTATACACCCATCCGAATGGACCGCTAAACATTGAAACTTGTGGGGCCCTAATGAAGATGGTAGGCTGATTAAATGGGTCCCAAAGTTGGTGGGCAAATAAGGCCCACCCAGATTGTTAAATTCCCCCAGTCCCATCCCCAGTTGGGGCCCTAAAAAGTTAATTCATATACCACACTATCTCGCTTGACTATTTCTCTCTCTCTCTATATATATAGGGGCTCCTCACCTGCGCTCAAGCTTAGGATAAGCTCATGCGCTCATGCCTATGGGGCCCACCTGAGGACCCACATGGGGATGGGGATTGGGGGGATTTAAAGGTCTCCCTGAGAGCACCCTCCCTGCAAAAAATAGCACCATCCATGATCTCTATCATCTCCATCTAAGCCCACAACTTCCAACAGTGTACAGTCCATTCAGATAGATCACCAATTAATCCAACGGTCCAATCACATTGGATGGGACCAAAAATTGGTGGACATGTGAAATACAAGGGGCCCCTATCTGTGGTCCATTTGGATGGACTAATGGTGGGCTCTACACATGTGGACGGATGGAATTCCCTCCATGTAGTGGAGCTTTGGTGAAGAAATCCCTATATATATATATATATATATAGAGAGAGAGAGAGAGACTTCATATGAAGCAATGAAAGTAATGTGGGATGAAATTTCAACTACATTGCAGAGCCGTTTTGCTTTAAATGCTCTCTCTCTCTCTCCATAGCTATGAAGATAGTTACATCTATTTCATTCTAGTTCTTGATTCTTACCTATAACAGATGTTTTATTTTAATGACAAGTTCATGCAATATCATGTCGATCTATCCATCCCTATCAAAAGTAAGCCCTAAACTCTAGATATTCAAAAACTTTGACAAAAAATTTGAAGGGGATTTCAATTGCTAAAGGTTACACATAAGTGAAACCAACCCAAGCTGTTCAAATTAAATGTCAAACCTCAGCACCATGCATAGCAACCCTAGCCATTCAAAATCCAACTATGAAGATCAATTTCATGAAACAATCATAACCATCCAAAAATTTTCAAGGTGAAAAATGATCAAGGTTGGGCATGCAAAAAATAAAATTGGATGGTTATAATTTATAAATAACATTCCATTAGCATCATTCTTGAACTCAACGAGGGATGAGACTAAAATTGATAGTCCATTGTCATTGATATTGAATGTACGAGTCCAAATGCAAACGAGTTCAGTGATAACATAGCGCACTTATAGGGTTGCAAACTTGCAGTGGACCAGCAGCTCGAGCCCAACTTCTGTGGACCAGATCAGGGACTACATTTTTTGCTTGAAAACTAGATGGGTTGCGCTTAAGCTAATGTATAAATAAAGGCTCAGAGAGATGGCCCAGCCTGACAACTCTTTAACTGCATATGGCCTAATAGATTGCTTTAAGTCTGCTCGTCTCAAGCCCCAATAATGAGGAATAATACCTAAATAAAAGGGACTAGAAAAGCAGAACTCAAATGCCAGCACTGAATAGATGGGATTAAGGCTACTATGATCAACTAAAATCAGGCAGACTTGGACAAGCCAGGCCATTTGCTACATTCAATAAGTGGAAGCATAGCCCAACACAGTACACATACATAAATACATGCAGAGAACTAAAAAAGCATCAATAATACCTGTTCCATAACATCCTGAAGCTGTCGAAAGCTGGTTGCTTCTAGTGAGATTTCATTAGACAAGACAGAGCTCATGCAAGAGCTTTCTTGCATAGTTGAATCTACTTCTGTTGCTACCAATTCCATTCCTGCTTCCTCCAATTCACTATCACCTCCAACCTCATTCTGAAATTGGTGGCAATGCTTCTGTACTGGAGCTTGATCGGGAAACACAGCATCACTCATAAACTGATCATGTTGGTGCTCATTGGATTTTGTAGCTCGTACGTGCTGTGAGCGTAGCATTTTTACCCTTTCCTCAGGTGTCACAGTAGAAAGCTTTAATAGAGGATTAGTAGACATCTCCACAGATGGGACATTATTTGAAGCATCATGCTCCAAGACTTTATGGGATAGAGGATGATTTTTCGTTTCAGATTTAATGCTGGAAACTGCTGGTGTGATTGAAAATTGAAGTGAAGGATGTCCATACGGAAGGTGCCCATAGGGAACATAAGCATGAAGGTACCTAGAAGAATTAGCTTCCCAAAGTTGCCGCTGTTGAGAAAAGATTTGAGACGAATATGGCACAGAAGAAGGAAGTTTAAGATCTGAAAATTGATGTGCTGGACCAGAACCTTGCAGAGAACCATTTAAATATTTTGAAGAACGAACTTTCCTTTTTCCTTCTAGTTGGTCTCGGCTCTTCGTCTGCTTCCGTTGAGTATTCTCCTGTAACAGGATAATACAGCATGAGTTTAGAATACAACATAGAATTAAATTTCACAAAACATAGAAGTAAATTTCACCGAACATAGATCAATTCTATCCAATATTTTAATTGAAGAGTCACATGATGCTCATCATCTAATGACCTGCAACTACGGTATTATTAAACTCTTTCATTATTTCTTCTTGATTTGGTTTATAGATAAAAAGTATTATTAATGAAAATAAACCCATAAATCAAAGCAAAGAGGATCAATAAGCAATGCACTTGATCTGATATAAGTAGAAAAGGAAAAATGACTAGTCAGGATGCCATGATATACAACAATTTTAATAATTTTTTAGGTTGCTTTGCATGCATAGTGGGCAAGATGATAACTGAAAGACGTCTACAAAGAGTAGAGACTTTTTTACACAAAACTTCTGGAATTTTGAATTAAAAAAAATCTCAGAGCATTGGAAATTTGGACTATACGATCCTCGTATCACTGACCCCACATTTGCAATTTGATGCAAATTGAGCCCATGGTTTGGTCATCAAAACTTTGGTATCCTACGTCCTACTATGTATTGGAAGTCATAAAAATATTTCAATTTGGAAGAACCCAGCAATCAATCCACTGAACAAAAAATAGATGGTTAAGAGAGAAAGAGAAAAATAAAAAGTTTATAGAAAATAGAAACCCAAGAAATGGTTAAGATGGAATCTGGAAGTTTTTTATGGCATTTCCCTCAACAGTGGAGTATACAAAATCAACAACCATGCAAGAGCTACACTACTAAATGAGACCCTCTGCAAATCTAATTCTAGCAAGCTTACTTTATTATTTAATAAAAGTGCAACATTGATCAAGAACTGTATCAAGCCAATAAGGGCTTGTTTGGTAGGTCTAATCTTATTTTTATAGACAATTCAAAATAGAGCCATTAAAAAAGAGCTATAAAAAAAGAGGCTAAAATTAAAATATGTGTTTGGCCATGGAAGCATCTATTTTAAATAGACCATTTTAAATAAATAGTTAAAAGCTTTTTACAAATATATTAAGATCTACTAGGTATCGAGCCTTGAAATTTTACTTCATAACGATGTTTGGCCTCCTAAAGAGATCTAACAGTTTGGATCTTGTGTTTGAGGCCCCTAATTTTTTTTAAAAATATTTAATAATTCACGTTTTCACATAAATATCTCAAGTTTGGTGATGATCCAACGGCTGAAATTTGGTCTCACAATAGTCATTGACCTTCTACACATTTTCAATGGTTTGGATTGTTATTTATTGTCCCAGAAATAATAATAAAAAATAAAAAAAGGGGCTGCCGTGGACTAGTTACAAATTCAGCATATTAATTCAATGGTTGAAAGTTTTTCACAAATATCTTGAGATCCATAAGGAATCAATCCTTGAAAATTGACCCCATAGCCGTTTTTAGTCTTCCCAACATTTCCAATGGTTTGGATCTTGTGTTTGGGCCCCACAGAATTCAAAAACTAATATCCAATGGCTCACGCTTTTCTTGCACATATCTCGAGATTCGGGATGATTTAACGGCTGAAATTTGGATGGATGGCCGTAATTAATCATGTGAACATTTTCAACGGTTTGGATCTAGATTTAGGGGCTCGGATTTTGAGAAAAATTGAAAAAACCGAACTGGGCGTGATCCTTGAAAGTACTGTAGCTGGGCGCCTCTTATTTTCTTCCTCTTATTTGGAAATGCATCATGAGGAGGGCTATGGGAAAGAGAACTTTTGCCTCTATATATCTAAATTAAATAGAGTTAAAAACACATGCCAAATGCTCTTATTTTTCCAACTCTATTAGATTTAGACATTTAGACAATAAGAGCCTAAAATTTAGTGATGCCAAACATACACTAATTCTACTCAGAATATATTAACTCTAGAGTAGTCAAGGCCACCTAACTATCTGCTTAACTTTAAGATAATTTATCAGGACAGTACCTGTACTGATGAATCACTTAACCATATCCTCTCTTGTGAATGGAATGACTTTTTTTAATTTAAAAACTAAAAAACTATTTTCTCAATGGTATATCAATTTTAAGTTTTTATAACTGGAACAAAAGTATGAAGGACATGCCACTGAACAGAAGGAGTAACAAGCCAATAAAATTACCAAATCAGAAGTTTGACATCCAGTTATACTACTTTCATTACTTAATGGGGCCTCAGATGATGTTTTGACCTCATCAGAACCATTGGTTTCTAGTGCCTGAAAAAAAAATGAATACAAGTTTTTTCTCAGTATCCAATATAAGGAAATAGTACGTTCCTTGTATGTTGTGAAGAAAAGGAATACATTAACCATGCAATCATAAAATATGAAATATGAATCTTTCCAACCTGATCAATAGATGCCGATTCCCCCTTATTTTCAGTATCTGCATTGAACCAATTAACATAAGTGCAGTGGTCATTGGCATCTTGATTCCAAGAACTCTCCGTGAAAGTACTGGAGTTCTTTCTCTTATCACGTTCTATGATTGGAAGATGATTACTGGCAGGCACACATTTTGCATCAATTTCATGGTGTTCTGGTGTATCCATCAAAACTTTCCCCTCTGAACATGAAGATCTGAATCCTGACTTAGGAATTTCTTCAGAGCACTCATTTGCATGTGATAAAGTTGAAAACCAAGATAGGTCATTGACAGCACTAGTATTACTCTGCCCAAATGTAGAATCACAATTTCTGCAAAAACCAGTGAAACAGTGTGTAAAAACATCAGTTAATTCCAGATCAACAGGCACTATGTCTCGGTAATGAAAACAAAGACACAAAAATTTTTGTTTCTTGATGCATGTATCCAAGTTAGTTTTCCAATCATCTTAAATCTATGCACATGATATTCAAGTATAGATCCAGGCTCTTCATTATTGCTATTATTCATAGGCAAAGGCCCAACAATCACACCAGCTAGATTTAAATGTGGATTGTTGGTAACTCTTTTTCAAGGCAGCCAATAGTAATTCATAAAATTCCTTCACGAAGTAGTTCTGCCCAACTAGTGAGTTTTTTAGCATAGAGTCTCAAGTCGCTAACCAATACACCCAAAATGCCTAGGTGTTAAAAGTGCAGCTAACTAACTACTTAACACCCCCTATGGGCGGGACACCACCTAGACTCAAATCACACGCTCTCCCAAGACACAGCATGGGGCCTCTTTACCCTTTACACATGCGCCTACACACAAAACGCTGCATAGGACCTTTTTTTGCCCTGCACAGATTTAAACCCAGGATGTGTTGGCTCTAATACCGTCTCAAGTTGGTAACCAATACACCCAAAATGCCTAGGCGTTAAAGGTGCGGCAAACTAACTACTTAACATAGAGCCCCATGACAATGGGGACTAATAGATAAGCATCAGGATCACATCCAACCAATCCCATTTATGCTATAATAGATAGATGTTGTGCTGGAATAAGTAGATGTAGAGCATCGACCATGGATCCTTTGACACAAGAAAGTATATGCATCAAAAACCAAACATTAGGTGCATAACCATAAAAAAAAAAGGTAAAAAGATAATATTGACAACTACCTAAACATTTTGTCGATGTCCTCAAAATTACCAATGTCAGCCCACCCATAATCCAGCAGATCACTATTCTCCTTTTGATCAGGTCCATTTCTGAAAAACTCAAGATCACTCTCTGTTGCAGAAATATCATCAAGCTGGAAATCACACAAGTTGTTTCCAACCAATGCATCTCCACCATTTCCAAGGATCAGATCACCAGTACAGAACTCATTGCCAACTGAATCTACATTGCTACCTTTAAAGCAATTATTTGATATTTTTGCATCCTCAGAAGCTAAACTAGTAGGTATGCTGATAGATCCAGAATCACATGAGGCAGGAAAAACTTTATCATGTGCATGAGACCATGAACCCTTCTCCAGCATTGGCGCCTTCCCGTCCTCTAGAGTTGAATGAAAAGTAGTCTTATCCTTTCCTTGCAACACATTTTTCTCCACAGAGGTTCCACTATCTGCATTCCTTCCAGCAGAACTTGCCGCTTCACCCCGTGGCCTCTTCTTATGTAAATCACTTTTGTATACACAGTCACTTGAAGTTGCTCTACCACGATGAGGTACTATATGATCATCACTGCCACCAAACTCATCCCATACGATATCTTCAAGCTGGAAAATTAAGTAAAATACACAATTCATAAAATGGTATAATAAAATAATGAAAATACATTCTACTAAAGAAATAATAGAAGAGCTTGACCTTGAAGATCAGATATCACTCCCTCACAAAGGTAATAAAGCAGTAACTCACAATATATATATATATATATTTTAAGGGTATATGCATGTACATGAATATATATATATGCACGTCTATGTATATGCACAAAAAGAGCAAATCTTAATAATAATAAAAAAATGTAAGTTAGTAAGCATCCCCTAAATAAAGATACGCTATCTACCACATTGTTATCATAAAAATTGAGTTCTACTTAAGGCATTTTCTTTTGGCACCACAAGAGGCAGAATTTTTTAAACAATTTCATCCAGGATTGGAAAGCTTTACTAACCGAGACTCTTTTCATAATATTTTTACATGTTTCTTTACTTACATATGTTCAGGAAAAAAAGAAGAAGAAAAAGAAGAAGAAACAAGAAAGAAAGAAAAGGAAAAAAGCAAGAAAGGGGAAATTTACTGAAAAATTTCAATAAGCTCTAGTGGAGTTGCATAACCACTGAGATGTAAAGGATACCACAGAGTGGAAAAAGAAATTCCTGGATAACTTCTCAAAGGAGGATCAATACCAAAACCATAAAAGCCACAATATAGCAGCACAACTCTAAGATCTCACATAACTTTGTGGGGTTATTCCATCTCAGCCTGGTACCATGAAGCTATTAAGCCTTGTTCAATGGATGGTTGAAAAGATTCTCATCTCTAAAAGACCATGAATATTCTGATTTGAGCCTTTGGAAGGAAAGAAACTTCTTTCTGTTGAATGATCAATATATTTTCCCAAAAAAAAAAAAGGAAAAAAAAAGAAAAAAGGATTCTAGAAAAAACCACAATGCTGAAGGCAGGAAAAAAGAAGGCAGAAGGGAGTAAGCTATGAGCCCCCAAGGAAGCCACAACACAACAAAGGCAACAGAGTAGCCTCAATGCTCCATGTGTAGAAAGCTTACTAGATTTCTCATTTATTCATCTAAGAGTATGGACAGACATAATTGGGAAGTTTATAACCAAGTTCTGTAGGCTGTCCTTGCAAGGGCATCCTTCTTGAAAATGAATGTAATAAAATGCTGTTGCTCATGCAGTTTTAACTGCATGTCTAAAAGAATGCCTCTTTGGTTTAAATTTGAGAGCAGTTCATTGAATATGGTTAACTCAAAGGACAAAACTCACAAGGTGACTCTAAATAGATGGGTCTGGCCAGGATTGGTAGGATGCTTTACAACCAGAGCAGATGGAAGGGGTTTGAGGAAGGACAATGGCCCCTCCTCAACTTAATTTCATTTTTCAGTAAATAAGAGAAAATATAGGCATGCATTTAGGCATTATTATCTTAAGCCCTCTTGCCCCTCCTCAAATTTCTTAACTCTTTGAAAACTTTAGAAAGCAAAGAGGGCATTGCTGTCTTTTGCTTTCCTCCAAAAGATTCCAATATTCCCTTCACTCCAGGAGAAGGTTAATGCCATTCTCCTCCATCCCAAAATGACATCCCATGTCCAACCATTATACCTTTATGTTTTAAAAAGAGAGTATTTAATGAGGCGCTTGAGTGAGGCCTGCTTAGGAAAAATACAAACCCCATAAAAGAAATGCCTAATCTCTATGATTTTTTTTTAACTCAATAGGATCTAAGCCTAAGTCAAGTTGGTGTATATCAAAAAACTAGTTTGTTTATAAAAATTTTATTGGGGTATTTTTAAAATTTATCAGCCTTAAAGTTTAACACAATGTAAACAATAAATATCTTTCGACATTCAATCCAAGAGTGGGTAAAGGTTCCATGAGTATCAAAATTGGGCATAATGCAAAATTAAGGTGGGATGAAACTGTGAAGGATCTACACTAATAAAATGTGGGCCCAAATAGATCCCATAGAGCTGGACTTTACATATAATCTGCTCCTTTAAATGAAACCTATGTACATTATAAGGGAAGGGAACATTTTTGAATGGGTTTGATTTTTTTTTTTAATTGGGCCCACAAACATATAGGTCCTCGTCTTTGCCCACCCCACCCTCTCCCACCCCCCAGGGAAGAAGATTTGGCTCTGCCACCAACATGGCATTGTTCTCTAACTCTATGGGGCACACTCAATCTAATGAAGTGGAGGTTTGGAGTATCTTAGAAGCTCTTCCGTTATTTGTGCACCATTTTCCCAACAAGCTAGTGGTGGAGAGTGACTCCTTAAATGCCACCTCTAGGGTGTGTTCTCATGCTTTGCTTCCTTGCAAGTTTCAGTTTCATTTCAATGAGATTAGAGAGTTGTCTTCATCAATTTCCATGGATTTCCATCATGTGGGTAGGTCGGCTACTGGTTATGCAGATTAGAAGCTAAGCAAGAGGAGGAAGCATCCCTTCCGTTTGTTGCATTCGCCTAGTTGTTGTTGTGTTCTTCTCTTATTGTTGCTCTCCTTGTTTTCTCTATGTAGGTATAACGCTTTTATATCTTGGCTCAGTTAGGGCTCATGTTTCTTTGTATTCCTTTCTTGTACAGAAGATTATTGTTACTGTTCAAAAAAAAAAAAAGGATGGGTTTCACAATGATTAAAATGAGTAGGTGTTTTCCTTATCTACTTGAAAGGTGACACTACCTAACACATGTCAAATACTATGACGAGAGCATCTGAACATCACAAATACACATAGCAAGCACACACACATGTGGTGGGGGAGAGCGCTCTGACTTTGTGATCGCAGTTTATGGGTAGGTTTTGCAACCTTGTCTGGGCTGGATTTTTAAGTGGTTAATTTTCCATAGAACTTTTTAGCCAGAACAGATTGATGGATAAGGTTCTTTTTTGTTGGTGGTGGTGGTGAGTGGTGTTGGCACCTTAATTTCACTCACATGCCGAGCCATCAATCGCTGGATCCTCGCTTTAAAGTATCACTCTTGGTGCGGCAGAGTGAAAAAAAAAATGTGTTTCCTAAGAAAAAACTTGTGTGTGTGTGTGTCTCTCTCTCTCTCTCTCTCTCTCTCTCTCTCTCTCTCTCTCTCTCTCTCTGTGTGTAGCGTATGATTTGGAAACTCTAGATCGCTTTAGATCCGATCTTTTCATCCAACACCTCCTCCACAAACAATTAGAAAAAAAAAAAGGACCAACAGACAGAGTTCCACTTTAGCAGTTCCAATTGAAATGCCATTCAAAAACAGGACAACTGAAAACCATAATCCAAACTCACAACCATAATCCAAACCCACCTCAAACCAAGTTCCAAATCATTCCCCCACCAAAAACACAATTCCACAATTAATCCATTATTTCTTCTCCTCTCACTTCCTTCAAATCAAACCCCTCAACCAAAAAAAAAAAAAACCACATCATCAGAAACTCCACACAAAAAACAACAATCAAAGCAAACAAACAACAAGAAGAAGAAGAAGAAGAAAACTCACCTCATACATGCCCCAATCCGACATGCCTCTGAATCAATCCGCTACCCTCCTCCACTCAATCCGATCCCAACCTCCCCATCCAAACTCATCGTCTTCACCAAAACCCTAATCGCAAAACGCCGAGACCCAAAACCCTAGATCGAAAGTTCGAGAAACACTGATGCGTGCGCGCAGCGTATTTCGACTTTTTTAAGAGCCAGGGGAAAGAAGTGGCTAGGGTGGGGCGACACGTGTCCAGGAGATCAAAAGAAGGGCAAGGCCGCAAGGTGCATTGCGCTGCATATCCAAACTGGTGGACGAGAGGGAGGGGAAAAGATACGATCAGTTCCTGCATTCTGATTGGGCGATGAGGTTTGGTCGCTCGCTGTGGGAGCGACACGTAAGGGGAAGCAACTGTTTTGTGTTTGTGTGGGGAACATGACAACGTGTGGTGGGCAGGACACATGGTGTCAAGTGGCGCCTCTGGGGCTTTGTTTATTGTGGGGAATGACAAGGAAATGTTGTTTTCTCCTTTGTTTTTTTTATCTTTTGTGCCGGCCTTTGATTTCTTTATTGGGGGGAGTTAACCTAACTAGGGTTTGGGAGTGGGGTGGAAATGGAACGGTGGGGCCGGAAGTCTTTAGGAAGATGGATGTGGGGAAGCCGGGAAGGGTACAGATAAAATGAGCCCCTTATCTAGCATTTGAGACTGGATAATCCTAGTCATTAAAGGCTTAAAAAATGGATACATATATATATATATATTTTTTTTTTTTTATTATTTTTTGCTACGTAGATGTGGATGGCCTTAAATAGAAAGTGATGGAGAACAGCAGACTGCCCCATCAATTGGGAACACCACCTTTCAGCCGGCTATCTCAGGATTTATCATCAAGTAATTCCAATTTCTACTTTTGTGGGCTTCTAGTCCTACGTATTTGGACCTTCGTTTGCATGGCACCGATTTTCTCTTTCAATTTTTGTGGGCTCTCTCAAATTTTAATTCTCTAGATTATTGGAGTAAAAACAATTGTTAGCTTTTGAAGCAAACTAAGGCTAAGTGGCGAAGAGAAAACTTAGGTAGGCCCACCTACAGAAAATCATAATCATTTAAAAATTGTATGTGTCCACCTCGCTTTTTTCTTATCTACTAGCTCAAAGTTTAAATTTGATCATCATGAGTAGGCCATAAAAGTAATAACAATAACAGAACTTGCAGGACCACAATTTGATCATCATGAGTAGGTCATCATGATGCACTTGAATTTAACTACACCCAAGCTTGGAAAAAGAGCACTGCTTTGGATTTTATTTAACCCTGTGAAGGGACTAGGATCCAAGAGGGAGCCCACACACACAAGTGGGAATAGAGCCCACACATGCGGAAAAAAGTATACATGGTGGAAAGGTCGCACTGCATAAAGAAAGGTGGCATACTCAAGGTTTGAACTCCGAATAGCCATGTAAAAACTGTAACTCAATGTTTCAAATATATATATATATATATAAAATAAAATAGGCCCATTTATTACAACAATGATTGTGCACTCCCTTCAAATGATTTAGGACTTCACTAATAGGAAGTTTACTTCATCAAATTTAGAAATGAAATAAGTGTCAAGAGGAGTCTCAGATTTTTAGATGATCCATCTAACAAAATTTCAATTAAATTCATACTGCTAGCCTTTTATGGCCTGTTTGGCATTATTCCTAAGTTGGTCTCAATTTTGTGCTTAGATCTAATTATGTTGAGATCAGGCTGTGCAGAGGCTAAACTTTACAAAACTTGTTTGCCAACATTATATTAAAATACTCTATTGAGAATATGCCATACGAAACTTATTTGGTAACGATATAAAATTTTTTTTTAAACGAATGAAAGTAAGTGAATTATAAGAGCTAAAATGTAAGACACACCTTTTAATATTTGTAACACTTTATTATTAGCATTCATGGAACCCATGTATAGAAGTTACAATGTATTATTTACCTTTAAAAATTAGAACAGAGGGCCATACTCATAAGATTGATAAGGTTGGCGTATTTTTATAAGAATTATAATGTGGGCTCGTCTTCTTAGTTTAAATATGGGACTCATCTTTATAAATTACAGCATAGTACACACCTTCAGAAAGTTAGAATATAGGCCTACATTCATATAATTTATAATGTAGGTTCATTTTTTGTGATTGTGACTACGTGATTCACATTTAGAAATTACAAAGTAGAGCCACATTTTTTGTTATTTTTGTATATATGAACTATCTTTAGAAATTGCAATATGGTGCCCACCTTTGGAAATTATAAGAGGTTATAATATGGGGCCATCATGTTTGTTGATTGTAAACACAAGACCCACTTTAAAAATTACATGGTACACCTCTTCAAAAATTAGAAGATGGGCCATGTTCATAGAAATTATAATGTGACTCCACTTTTTGTGATTTTTTAAAAAAAATTAAATATTTTTTTGAAAGATTAAATAACTTTTTGAAATTTTTTTTGAAAGATTAGATATATTTTTTGAAAGATTAAGTATTTTTTTGTAAAATTAAATATTTTTTTTGAAAGATAATATCTTTTTGACCATCTAACCCATATTTAAAAATTAGAACATAGGGCCCGCAGTCAAAGGATTTATAATATGGTCCCATCATTATAAGAAATTAGGACTTATAATATGAGCCCACCTTTTGTGATTGTTATCATGTAATCCACTTTAGAAATTATGTGGTTACGTCACTTAAAGATTAGTAGAAACAACTGTGCCATCAAGTTATTTAAAAAAAATGAAGTTTTTTTTTATTCTAAGTTTCTTATACCAACGGATTAAGATTTTGAGATTCATTTCAACGAGTTGAAACAATCATTTATACATACCAAATATGTTTTTCTGCATGCTTATCTTATGGGAACTTGGTAATATCTGAATGGCACCATACTAAACGCACCCTTAGTTTTAAGAGACTGTGGCTAGAACGGAGCTCTATTTTTTTAAATATACATGAGATAGTAGTGTGTACCTCATAGTATAACCCATTTGATGATTCATTTAAACTCCCCTCCAAAGCAAAATTACAAAATAACTCCCTATGAAGGAGAAACATTCAAAACCCCTTGTTTAGCTAAAGTGTTAGACATGAAGTTAGCAGATCTAAGCTCATGATATAAATGACATTAGTAGTGGTAGAAACAACTCAGATTCCATTAAAGTTAAATTGTAATTTCCAAGGAAAAGACTTTCAATTGGAGACCCAAGCAATGATATTTAATCATCACCGTCCACAATGAGGTCGCCTTGAAAACCCCTTGAAAAGCATCAAATAACTCCCACAATAACTAATACTTTTGCTTCAGTAAAATCACAAATAACCACAGGCTTTGAAAGCATCAAGAGGGCTTTACTCTTACTATTGTATGGAACTCCATCAACGCTCGCCAAGCTTGGCTTATCTCTCCCAGACTATCAACATTAAACTAGAATATACGAAGAGGGGGAAGAGGCCCATGGATAATTTTTCTCACCTTAACCGGGCCACATTCCATACAAAGCCACCTATTATTTTTATGATGAAACTATGTAGGCAAGAGATGAAAGGGTTAGGAGGATTTTCTGTACATAAGAGGGACCCAACCGTATCTTATAATCAGCCTGCTCAATCTCCATGTAGGCCAGCAAGTGGGCTCCACAGCGAAGTGCACAATGACCTTTGATACCGACTAATGGATTGGATGTACACTATGAAATTGCAATAAAAAATTACTAATAAAATATATGAATAAAACATTAGAAAAAATAAAATGAGATGGAACTGACTTTCATTAGTAATAAATTTTGCAAGAATCCATAGAAGGAGAGGTTTATTTTGAAAGATTTAAAAGCACAATATTAATAATTAAGCGGGATCCACTGAAGAGCAACATAAATTTATTACGAGAAGGGCAGGATCGGACTCAGACGTGGCACTTTAGACACCTGGTCATTAGAGTTTGGTAGGAGGATGGTTAATGGTTTTCCTATCTAATGTTTGTGGGTCTGATGTCAGATTTTGTATGTCTGCTTGTCCACCAATCCCTATTGGCCAATCCTGGTTGAATGACTATTATCTACTTTTTAATGGGGTACACGGCCGTTATCTAAAACATTGGTGGGTCCGCCCTCCAAAAATCCAAACTATTTATACTAATTAATAGCAATGATTATAAAAAGTCCATGTTCGCAGGCCAAGCCTTAGATCGATCACTGGATATTACAGCAAGCACGCTTATCCTTTTTTATTTAAAAAAAAATGTTAACATTAAAAGAAATTAATCACATTTTCAAAATTTAGTCAATCCAAAGGTCACCATCTCTTTGATTTGAGTAAAATTTAAATGTTGATCACTACAATGGTTGTGGGTGCAAGCATGCCGTTGAATTTTCAAAATGTGGGCTCCACCCATCTTTTAAAAAGGGTGTTTTGCCCTATTGCTATGCATCCAGCCTTATTAGGTGGGTTTTAACTTTCAAATAAGTAAGAGGGCTTGGGCTAGGCTTAGACCGATTTAGGGCACATTTGGTAACAGATAAGGAATTCGCAATTTCATGAATTCATCACTATTTCTAGAAAATGAGAATTGTCACTAAGGATTTTATAGGAGAGGATTTCTCCTGTTTAATGTTTAGTTAGAACTATGAAAAGACTAAGAATTTTCACAAGTATGTGTGCTCTTTTGGTGGAGGAGTTGATCAACTGGGCCAAGTTGGACTAAGGTATATCCAGGCCCGGCCTGACTTTAAAAACATTGATGCAGGCCTAGCCCAAGCTCGACAGGGGCCATAAAAGTCAGGCCCGAGCCCACCAATTTAATCAATTGGGCTGGGTTGAATCGATTTTTTTAATCAATTTTGTGGCCATTTTAGTAATTTTTTATACTAATTACATTAAATTACACATATTCCTTACATGGGCGGGGTCGAGCTTTGGGCTTTCTATCACTTAATTTAAGCTTGGCGCAATTATAAAATGGGCCTAATTACCTTTCCAAGCCCGACCCAACTTTAGAAATACTAGCATAGGCCCAGCCCAATCCCGACACAGGCTATAAAAGTTAGGCCCGAGCATGCCTATTTAATCAATCGAGTTAGGCTGAATCAGATTTTTTTATAAATTTTGTAGCAATTTTGGTAATTGTTTGTACTAATTACATTAAATTACATGCATTCCATACATGGGCTGGGTTGCGCTTTCTATTACTTAATCCAAGCCCGGCCGATTATTAAATGGTCTCAATTATTAAATGGGCCCTACTTACCTATCCAATACCAGCTCGATTTTAGAAGCACTGGCATGGCCCGGCCCAATCCCAACACGGGGCCATAAAAGTCAAGCCCAATCCCGCCCATTTAATGAATTGGATCTGGCCGAATTGGGTTTTTTTTAATCATTTTGTAGCCATTTTAGTAATTGTTTGTACTAATTATATTAGATTACATGCATTCCTCACACGGGCCGAGTCTGGCTTTGGGCTTTCTATCACTTAATCTAAGCTCATTCCAATTATTAAATGGGCTATGCTTACCTATCCAAGCCCTGCCCAAGGTGGGCTGAGCCCAGATCGGGTTGGTCAAGCCCATGAGCACCCTATCTCTTGGTTGAGGATTTAGCTTCTTATATCCCTTCTTTTTTATGAGATGAGCTGGCCAAGCCCATAAGCACCCTATCTTTCGATTCAAAATTTAACTTTTTATATCATTTCTTTTTGATGAGATGATTTGAAAATCCAATGGGGGAGATAGAAACATAGGAATTACAAGAAGTGAGGATTTAATTATACTAAAATCATTGGAAATTTGTTAGCGCCAAACATAGATATTGATAGATAACATGGAAATCACATTCCTTTCCTTAATGATCTTGTTACCCATTATGCCCTTAGAGATCTAGTTCCAGTTAATACAAAGAGAGTATATATTTCTACAAATGTGCTTATTTCAAGTTTTTTTTTTCACGAGTTCTGATTACTCACATGGTCTTTTAGGGCTCACTTGTGTGCATGAAATTAAAATTATAAGAATTCATGGCAAAGGGGGTTTAACAAAGTATAATTAGAGAAATGGGGTTGAAAGAAATGAGGTAATGTAGATGAGCCCAAACTTTATTAAGATTTGATTTAGTAAATTTTTTATCTCCGTCAATTATTGTTCATCAAAGAAGAGAGGTTGTTTAATAGCCATTTAAGGATATTTACCTTCATTTATTCAATTTTAGGTACTATTGGAAATATTTTTCTTACAATTCTTAAATATTTAATTCTATGCAAACAAACAAGCCATTCATTTTGAGCCACTTTGTGAATGCATCCATAAAATATAAGCCATTCATTTAGATCCACCTAGTCCTCAACATTTGGCACTCACCTTGTGAAATTAATTCAACATTAAATATCTATCAGATTTAATCAAAATAAAAACTTAGGTTAACAATAACTTGAACTCGTGGCTCTAGTATCACTTGCTAAGATCTCTTTTAATGCCTTGTTTGATTACAAGTATTCTAGAATTCTAAATATCTGGAAAGTCATAAACAATTTTTGAGAAATTTAAAATTTCATATCTTTCATGTTTTGCTGAAATTTTTGGCTGCTCAAGAACAAGGAGCATTCAGGAATTCCGTTATGTTGTAAAAATTTGTGATCCGCTGGCCAAGGACCACGGCTTTTCGAGGAGGTCTAGGTTCGAACTTTCCAACCACACACTAGTCCACTGAAAAAAAAAAAAAAAAAAAGGGCAATCGCAGCTCGCTCGCCTTTCAATTAACTATTCAACGCCGATCGAAATCTTCCTGCATTTCGTGAAAAGCAACGAAAAGTGAAAAAAAAAATCTCGGTTTTATCGAATCGCAATGTCGACTGTAACAATTCCCGGATCGATCCCTTCTCCTTCCGAAGACTCCGAGCAGCTCCACAAAGCCTTTGCAGGTCTCCTCTTACAGACGAAATCAATCCTCTCATTTCTAATCAAATTCGGTGATTGTTTGCGTTTTGTCTAATCGTTCCCAGCTAATCATCCTCTTTCAATGCTTCTGATCGCAATCTTTGCATGCTAGGTCGCATCTGTTTAGGTTCTCTTCTTTTAATCTGCTCATTTTCGTTGAATGCATGCGTATTTGATCCTACATTACGATCACATTTTGTAAAATGGAAAGATCCGGAGCTGAACGGTTAGATCTGGCTGAAATGCTCTATTTTTGGGTACACGTGGCATGATCTGGACACTTTATCTGCTGTCCACAATGGGAATTTGATGTTACAGAATTCACTGGTGGTGGTAATCTTAGCTGCTGATTAAGAACTTATCTGATCTTGTTCAATCATCGATTTAAACTCCTCCAAAATGTCAGATGAACGGTTTAGATTTGGTTTATCATCATTGTACAGCAATAGGGTGCTGGATAACTAGCTTTAATCACTCTTTTGAAGTTATAATTCTCATAATTATACTGATCATACGTTGTTTATATTTTCCAAAATGGATTTCTTCATCTATGTTTTATGTGCTAGATTTCTATGCATATGTCTGTGTTGAAGATATTATGAAGAAGACATGTTGTTGCTGCTGTTGTTGTTGCTTTTAATCTTTCTAGTTGGCGCGTCGCGTAGTGGCTCTTGAATAGGATAGAAGTTGGTGGTTGTTTGCTTTGTCTTTTGAAGGTTCATTGAATATGACTGATAAAATAATAAGAAATATGGGTGTGCATGGATAATTAGTGTTTTGAATTTTATTATGTGTTTTCATTCCTTTTTCAGATATCAAGTCATGGATTAGCCGCTTTAACACATTTTTTAGATTGATGTGTAATTGATGAAATGGCCAAAAAGGTGCTAGTGCTGCAAGTTTCTTTTGTGGGAGAAGGGATAACATATTCCTCATCATATGTTTTGAAGGACTGTCTTTCTGTTGTATTTATAAAGGCTGGTATTTCTAGTAACTAATGCATTATCTAAAGTAACTTCCTCCTAGGAAAATTGCACTTGAACTCATTTAAGACCATTGGAAGCTTACAAGTGCTCAGGAAAGAAGTGATTTCTCGTTAATTCCGTTTATACTGAAAATCATAAAAAAAAAAGGCTCCATTTTGAGGATAAAAGGGACAGACAATACGTCTTCCAGTTCAAATGCAATATAAACAGCAAGCGGAAGAAAATTCATGTTCAGGTGGATTCACATAGTTCATGGTTGCCCTTCTTCTTCTTGTTCTTGTTCTTGTTCTTCTTCTTTTTTGAACAGTAACAGAAAAGATATATTAAGATTAGAAAAAACTTACACCAATGAAGAAAGAAAAAGAAAAAACCATGCTTAGGTATAGGAGTACCATCTTCATGGTTTCCTTCTAAAAAGACGATTAATGAGTACCATCTTCAAATTTTCTGGAAAGAATCACAAAACCCTTTGATGAGGTGGTATCCCAATCACTTTAGTCTACTTGGTTACTCTGCCCATGCAAAATGTGGTCAGCAGTTACATATTACTGATAATGGAGTTCAATAGAAGTTGGCAGACATGCAATTACAGACTAATTTAATGGGAATCATTGGGTGGATCAGAAGTTCCATTGGAACTTGTCTTGCGTCATGCATGGTTGAGTGATAATGTTTAAGAAATTTGGGTAGTTGAGTTCTAATGAATCTAGGGAGTCCTTCACAATTATTAAAACATGCAATAATGCAAGCGAACAACTTATTAGCAGTGCAGCTACTTCAAAATGCGCCGTAAACTATAAGAGGGTTGCAAATGAAAATGTCAAGTATTTCTGAGTTCACTCTCTTGATCTTTTCAATCAGATTGATGAAAAACTATTGCATTTGTTTCTCTTGAATTTGTCTCTGTTGGAAACGGTAAGACTTTTAAGCATAGCTATATCATTCTGGTAAGAGATATTTAATTTGCGAAAGCCATGCATCCTAATTATGAAATTCACTCATGGTCAGCTTATCTTAGCTTCTAAGCTTCTATTAGTTTAACATGCACACACTGTTTTCTTTATTCTTCTTTTTAATAATTCAATTTTCATGACAAATGCATATTGCTGTCTATGGCCTTCTGGTTGCCACACAATGTTCTTCCGTGTTATAACATTTTTTTATTTCTTCTATTATTTGAATGGGATAGTAATTTTTTTCATGATGCAGGGGGTTTGATGGTGTACTACTTTTATTAATCTCTTGCAGGATGGGGAACAAATGAGAATCTGATCATATCCATATTGGCTCACAGGGATTCAGTACAACGCAAGTTAATCCGTCAAACATATTTGGAAACTTACGGAGAGGATCTCCTAAAATCATTGGAGAAAGAACTTTCAAGTGACTTTGAGGTCAATTTTCTCAAGCATATATTTGTAACATAGAAGATGTGTCTCATCGACTTTAGGTGTGCTAGGACTTTAGAAAGGCAAATGCTTGATATTGGCAACCATGGGTTAGTTGAATTGGACCAATGACTTTATGCAATGCAAATTGAAGTATTGAACAAACTATATTGACCTAGGAAATCAAATCCAATCATTGTAGCCAATGAACTCAGACAGTGTGTTGCAGAAAGTGTAAGATAAGCACAATAGAACTCAATTAACTAATTGGCGAACTATGATAGGTCTGCATTGCATGCTACGTCTGATAATGATTATTTGTATAGCTTAATGTGAATCGGTTGAAGTGCGAACTAGGATATGCGTGGAAAGTTGCAATGATGAAGGGGTTAAGGAACCCCCAACATTCAAGCATCTGTTAGAGCACAGGGACAGGAATAGTTCTTGAAGTGAGGACTAAGAAGAGTGGAAGCTATGTCACTTTGAAACATTTTATCAGGCTGTTTAATTAAGTTAGTTAATTCTGAAAATTGTAGTCTAAATATTAAGCTTGGAACATGGTTTGAAAACCTTGTTCTAGGAAGACACACTGGAAAGGGAAGACATCCATAATCTTGCTGCTTTCTTGAGTTTTATGTTCTTCTGATAACTTTATGCTTGTAAACTTACTGGAATTACGCAATCCATACTTTGTATAATGATCTGATGTGAAAAAGTTAGCTGCTTGAGTTTTATTTTCCTGGCACAGAGAGCAGTATTTCTTTGGACTTTGGATCCTGCCGAACGTGATGCTATTTTGGCATGTGAAGCTGTCAAGAAGTGGAATTCTAGCAATCTAGTTCTTATAGAAATAGCATGTGCCAGGTCTTCACATGAACTATTTCTGGTGAGGCAAGCCTATCATGCTCGTTATAAGAGATCACTGGAAGAAGATGTTGCAGCTCATGTAACTGGAAACTTCCGTAAGGTACAATATTTTACCCCTAGAGTTTGAACTATTTGCGTACCCAGAACTTTTGTGCTGCTTAAGTTCTGGTTATGTTTTTTTTTTTTTTCCTGGGAGCCATTTGAATTTATTTTAAAAGGTACATGAGTGGAGCTATCCCAACTTTTAGTTATCTAGGCCATTGATTTGGTGGATCTCACCATGGAGTTGACCATGCTGCAGTTTCTCTAAAATTAGATGAGACTAGCTTAGGATCTTAGTCATTTTATTCATTATCATTATAAGCCTTATCATCTGGAGCTGGCTTTGTGAGATCTAATTTTCTACAAAACCCTATTTAAGTGTGTTCTGTATTAATCATTTTGAGCTTCAAAAAGGAAAAAAATATCATAAATCTCATCTAGTGTGCTTCAATGGTTGCTTTGTGTTTCAAAGCCTTCTTTTAGTTCTCTAATGTTTCTTTCTCTGCCCCAGCTCTTGCTACCTCTCATAACCTCCTACCGTTATGAGGGTGCAGAGGTGAATATGACCATGGCAAAAGCGGAGGCTAAGATACTCCATGAGAAGATAGAAGGAAAGACTCACAACCATGAGGAACTCATCAGGATTCTGACAATGAGGAGCAAAGCACAGTTGAATGCAACATTCAATCATTACAACAGTGAATTTGGAACTCCAATCATTAAGGTTTGGGTGGTGCTTCCCGTTTTATTTTATGAAAACGATATCTATTCTGTTATGGTTAGGGCCAATGACAATGGAAATCATTCATTTGTTGTTAAACATAAATTTAGTGTGAATGTGTGATCATCCATACACCAAAATAGTGGTTGTTTTGAACATCTTAGCAGAAAAGTAGTCATCTGTTGCAGGCAGCATTTCAGGTGGCACAGAAATTGGAAATGTATATAGTGGAATACATATATTTTTCTCAATTTCCAAACCATCATCACTAATGGTTACTAAAAATTGATTTTTGTGCCACGCCATAAGCCTGTCAAATCTATTATCGTCTATTTTTGCCAAATATTGAAACTGCTACTGCTTGTCATTTGGTTCATGAAGATCCAATTAACACAATTGCATCCTTTGCTTGTTGAATTGTTTCTAAATTTTCTGCTCAGGATCTCAAGTCTGATCCTAAAGATGACTACCTCTCAGCCTTGAGAACTGCAATAACGTGCATGACACGCCCTGAGAAATATTTTGAGAAGGTTCTTCGACTGGCCATCAACAAGCTTGGAACTGATGAGGAAGCACTAACCAGAGTCGTTACCACTCGGGCACCTGTGGATATGAAATTGATAATGGAAGAGTACTACAGGAGAAACAGCGTTCCTCTGGATCAAGCAATTATTGGCGATGCTTCGGGGGATTACAAGGAGTTTCTTCTTGCATTGATTGGGCATGGGAGCAGCTGAGTTTTTTCTGTGTCCTATTAAATACTGCAAGATGGGATTTCTACCGTATCCAAATCCGCGTGCTATAGCTTTACTGGAAGTTCACATCCGCCACCATATGCTTGTCATTTCTCTTTTAGATGTTCCAGGTCATTTTGTCAATTGAACAATGCTTTTGTGAGAGCTTTTGCTAGGCTATGTTTGCTATCATTTTCCCCAGACTCCTGTAGAGAATGAGAAAATTTTCTTCAATGTTGGATCGTGTTTCTTGTCATGAGCAGTTTGATACATGCTGACAATTAGATGGTCGATGCCTCTATAAGTCCTTTGTCCCTGATTTATATCTATTTTATATGATTCTGGGAGTAGAAGTGTCTCAGTGGTAGACTTGAGATTCACACCATTTTCATCGACATTATCCTGATAAAAGTCAATATTGACAATAATTTGAATTTACTGTGATATTAATAAATTAAATTTCTTGATTTTGTGGCAATATATTGTGATAATTTAAATTATCATTGATATTTGTGATCAAGAGCAATCCTATTGGAGATCTTGTATCATTCATTTCCTCATTCATGACAAAACAAGGACCAACAATGGTGGTTTTGGAAATCTTAAGGAAAGCTAAAAAGATAGTTAAAGTTTTCCATTCTTTCTGTCCCAAATAAATTTATTTAGTAGAGGAGGTGCTGAGGTACAGTTCTTATCCATTTAGAGGAAGAAAAGCTGAATTTTCTCTTAGAAAGCAAGATGAGATTAATCTAACTTTCCCTACACTTTCTCCTTCTCAAGAAGATGTAGTCAGTTTATTTATTTATTTATTATTGTTTTTATGTGTGCTGTTTCTTAGTTAGCCAAGGTTATAATCATGGTATTGAAAAATCTTACCTGCAATCTTTGTTAGCATATATGTTGATTAGAAAAAAAAAAGGAACACTGCAGGTTAAGGTCTTTGCGATTGATTCGTGATTGGGTCCCGAAGGAAAAATAAAATCTAGTGGCTTGCCTAGGTGCGATTGAAGTGAAACTGGGTCAATGATAATTAATTAAGAAAGCTAATTTTTAATGGTTTCGATTATATAAGAGGCCCTCTTGACAGATTTCATCACATTTCTTTCATGGAAAAGAAAGAAAGGAAAAAAAAAAATAGCGGGGCCGCTTATAAACCTTATAGACTCTAAGCTGCTAAAAATCCATCGATGGGCCTACAGCTAATTGAGAAGAAATTGGCTCAATGCTAATTCACAGCAGGGCATAAATCTAAACAGTCATGGGTTTATATAAGCTGACCCGCTAGGTCTGAATTTTTATAAACAATGTAGCTAATGGAATTATAGCATTTTCTCCACGGCAACAATAGAAATCCATCAGTGGAGCTCTCTCATAGAATCCAACGGTCAGATTACTGCCAAATTGAGAATTATGACAACCCATGGGAGGGTGAATGTCAAGGGCAAGGAGTTATCCAAAAGTGTGTCCAACATACAAAATAAAGAAGGGCAAAAGCAGGCATAAGTAGATTCATAATCCATGGACATCTAAAAGAATCTCTTTCATTCTGTTTTTTCAATTTAAATCTACTATTTTATATCCTAACGACTTCTCCTTAAAAAGACTCGCAAATAAAAAGTAGTTTCACACTTCTACATTTTAATGGCTTTTGTTTTTATGACCCAGGATATCCCTCACCAGCTCAGCTTTTTGACATTTGACCTTTGCTCCATGAGTTACGCAATTCTGATGAACACTGACTTATCGTGTGTTACTAACATCTATAAAGCTTCAACATTTGGAATCTATGAATTCAAGCAGTCATGAAGCCTTTTATTTTCACTCTCATGCAACTCCCAACGCGCCTTTATAATTATTGATTTAATGGGTGCCATGATGGATAATCACCTTGCCAATCCACTGATACCTCAGTGGTGAGGCATCTTCCTCTCCACGGAAATAATTAGGGATCAATCCCTGCTTTGCTCTTTTCGAGACATTCGGGTACGGTGGCATGGGTGTGCAAGGATCTAGCAGTAGCACTGCCCAAAAAATAGGAGCAATCACCCACTAGTTTCACATTTGAAAGTTATATCCCTCGGTGAAGATAAATGTTAACCATTTTTTCAAGATCCATGCATTGTGCTCGGTAGAAATCAGACGGTAAAAGTTGGTCACTAAAGCTCTTTTTTGCCTCACTGGTTCCTTGAGTTATAATTCTAAGCTACTCCTTCGACAAAAGGAACACTATAATTCTCAAATGAGCGCTACTATATGTACACCAGATTTGACTCTTCCTACACAGCCCATTAAAAAACCCAAAAAAATAAAAAATTGAGACTTCCCAAAGTACCCTCACTCCCTTCTCTCTTTACATACATTCCCTCTCCCTCTCTCCTCTCTCCTCCCCCATTCCCCTTAGGCCGGCGGCAACTTTCGGCCGGCAGAGGGGAGTCTCCCCTCCCTTCCCTCTCTCTCCCCATCTTCCTCTTTCTTTTCGTCCTCTTCCTTCTATTCTTCTATCTCCTCTCCCTCCCTCTTCCTCTCCTCTTCTCTCCCTCTTTCTCTCACCTCCACCCTGTTCATCCCTACGAGGTTGAATAGCAGAGAGCTGTTCAGCTAGTTTGGCCCTGTGAGGCCAAACAACTCTCTGTTATTCGGCCTCATAGTGCCGAACAAGGTGGAGATGAGAGAGAGGGAGAGCGAGAGGAGAGGAGAGGAGAGGGAGGGGGAGGAGGAGAAAGAAGAATAAGAGGAGGAAGAGGAGGAGGACGAGGGAGTGGAAGAGAAGGAAAAAAAAAAAGAGGAAGAGGAAGATGGAGAGAGAGGGAAGGGAGGAAGACTCCCCTCCGCCGGCCTGAGGGGAAGGGGGGAGGAGAGAGGATGGTGGGAGGAAGAGGGGAGGTGTGTAGGGAGAGAAGCGAGTGGGGGTAGTTTGCGGAGTTCCAAAAATTTTTTTTTTAATAGGCTGTATAGGAAGAGTAAAATCTAGTCTACATATAGCAGCTCCCTTCTCAAATATACATTAGAGATGCACTGTTAAAATTCGTAGGTCATTTGGCAGGGAAGAAGGGGCAGTTTATCAGCGTTATCTTCTTCTTTCCTCCTCAGAAAAATAGTCATGTTATGAGGCATATGATTTCAATTCTGAGTGAATATCACTTTGACCTCAGCAAATTCAGGGAATTCATCATTCCCTTTAAATTTCGCTCTTACGTAATTTAATCAAAAGTAAACAGTGGAACCAAATGATGGTGGGTCACTGGCAAAAGTAGACAGTCGGGTCAAATCATGAGTGGGTCAACCTGAAAAAAGTAAACAGGTGAATCAAATCATCCAATAAACATGCATAGCGCCCTTTGTGCAACAGCTGTTCCACATATCCATTTAGATAGCAGAATGCAAAAGTTAATACAGCATTCAAAAGACAATTACAATGGCAGCAAAGATAAAATTGTAAAATTTGTAACCACATTTTCCAAGGTGACTAGAAGAAAATTTGCATTATTCTTAACACTGTACAATCACATACAGTGGCATTTTCTGTATATAAGGATAAAGTCAGAACTCCGGGTAACCAAAGACCGCAGAATAATACAACGGTGCCAGAAGGATGTCCATAGACAAAGCAAAAAGGAAGCAAAACTGCTTATTTTTACACTCAATGTACTTAATGTTCTCATGCACATCATCTACATGTGACCCAAGTCATCATTTAGGTGCTTCTGAGGTATCAACAGACAATTACAGTTCCATCAAAATATCCAATCACCACTGACATGCTACTACTCCAGGAGAGGGGCAACATGAATCTTACCAGATACTGAATGTACATTAATTCTTCAAAAGGGCACGTGAGAAGATCCGCTTGCAATATGGGCTGGTTCGAAGAACTGCTGCATGAGGTCGAATGGCTTCAACCAGTGAAGTATGGAGAGGGCCCTGCTTAATACAAAGTAGAGGAAAAACAGGATATAAGGAACTTGCAAAGGCCCTTTAAGATAGTAAAGGGAAGCAAGCAAATTTACTTTTATTTAATCTAGCATTGTTCACACTACGGCTAACATTTGATGACAAAGTTCATCAATTTGGTGGGCTCCATAATGGAATAGACTGTTAACATCTTCCCTTGTTGGATGGAGAGGCTACTCATCAGTAGCAAATAGAGAAAATGGGCATCAACAGTGACCTCATCAAATAAGTAGGATTATCCAGCGGAGTGCATTTTGGAGGTAAATTTACCATGGGCCCATCTTGTGAATGATTTAGATAGGCGAAAGGAAGCCCCTTGAAAAGTTTGTTTAACCGAACAAATATGTTTAAAGAGACATTGTACATTTCCTCATTAAACCATGCATCTTAAGTGGGGCAAGGTTGTTTATTGATGAAACCTTGGAAACTAATAGAGCAGAATGAATGACGTAGTTAGCATATGGGTCTTGCAGCAACTGCTCAAACCGAGATGATGATAGCAATTCATGGATGATCCTTGACCGGCTCTCTTCTCCTAACACCTTTAGGCATTTTTCCACAACATTGCTGCTGAATTTTTGAGTTGAGAGATGTATGTAGTTTCCTTCAAATTGAGAAATCAAATTTGAAATTGCTGATGGGATCTTTAACTCCAAGATGTATTGAACGACGTAATTTCTGAAGCACAAAGAAATTAGAAGGATGTTCTGTGAGTTTGAGTGAATATATAGAATTAAAAATTCCAAACCCAACTTTCATCCAATAGAAATTAGAAATACAGCAACAATATCCAAATAAGAGCAAAAGCCAAAGCACATTTCTAAATCTTACTAACTTGAAGATAGACCCAAACCACATTTCCAAATCTTACTAACCTAATGATGGAACTCACAAATAGTATTTTTATTTTAGTCTCACCAACTTTGTATACATATTAGATTACCAACCGACATACGAAAGAACAAAATAGGTTATAACTTCTAAGGAAGAAGAAGATAAATGGTCATATGGGTTGTAATATAGGAAAGAATAAATAGGTAGTGGGGTAGCGGAAGAGATGGAGATAAAATGTAAAGATTTAAAACCATTTAATAACCACCCAATCAAATAAATGGTAATTAAAATGCATAAAGATTTAAAACTATTTATTAACTACCTAATTAGTTAAATGGTAATCAAATGCCTGATTTCAATTGAAATCAATTTCAAAAATTGACGTTGAGTTGTCAAAATCAATTGGGTAGTCAAAATCACTCCACTTCATATATTATAATTGCTTAAAACTCAAGATACCATCAAGTGGTAGGGGTATACTGGGGTATACGAGGTCTAGATATATCAAAGTTGGACATCATTAAGAGTTCTCTCATTCAAATTCTTTTTTTATTTGTAGTTTATGTAAGTTGGCTATAAATTTTTTTCCTTTTGAATAATTTTGATATATATAATTTTAAAAATAAGTAAACTCAAGATAACAATTTTTAAAGATAGAAAGTTTTCTGGGATTCATGTGACATTATGTTCTTTTTTTTTTCCCAATTTCCTACATTTAAATATGGCCTTACCAGGATTCATGTATCTTAAAATTAAAATTCTTCTTTTTCATTTTACATTTAAATGGAGCTATCCTTAGATTTTTTGAAAATTGGTTTTATGATTTTACATTTTAGTAACTTATTAAGAGATGAGAAGAACACTATTTTAACTAAACAAGTTTTTTCCGACTTTTATCTTAAAATTAATTCAAATATAATTTTAGCTTATATAATTTTACAGCACTACTTACTTTTTTGAATAAGTTCCTAGGTATTTGACTACTAAATACAATATACATTTGATTTTAGATAAATTTTATAGTTTTTCTGTTTTAGATTTAATTTCTCCCCATTAATATTGTAAAGAAATATATAAAATTTAATCTATCATTACTATTCTATTTCCCTGGCTTATTGCTAGTTTTTTCTTAGACGTCTAACTCCATTTTAATACAAAGGGCGGATAAATTTCTACAAATGTACTTATTTCAAGTTTTTTTTGTGTGTTTTGATTGCTTGCATGGGTTTTTAGGGATCATTTGTTTGCAAGAAATTGAAATCATAAGAATTCATGGTAAATGCGTTCTAACAAAGGATAATTGGAGAAATGGGGATCAAAGATACACGGTAGTGCAGATGAACCCTAACTTTATAAAGATTTGATTTCGTAATTTTTTTTATCTCCCACAATCATTTTCATCAAAGATGAGAGATTGTTTAATAGCCATTTAGATATATTTACCTTTATTTCTTCAATTTTATCCACTTTTGGGGATATATTTCTTATAATTCCTAAAGACTTGATTCTATGCAAACAAACTACTTATTTTGAGTAACTTTTTGAATGCATCTAGTGCAGGTTGCCTTTAAAATATAAGCCATTCATTTAGACGCACCTGGTCCTCAAGATTTGGCACTCACTTTATGACATTAACTCAACTTTAAATATCCATTGGATTTAATCAAAATAAAAACTCACTTGAATAACCATTAAACATATGGCTCTAGAATAAATTGCTAAGATCCCCTTCTAAGAGTGCTATTTGATAAGACACTTATGGCATGTTTGTGTGGAGGTAAATTCACCAAAAAAAAAAAAAAAAGTGAATAAGAAATCAATATTTTCCGCCCTTTTTTTCTTAGTGGTTGTCCCTAAAAATTCTCAAGTCCTTGTGTGATTGAGTTTTGATGGTGAGAATTTGCTTTGTTGGCTACGTAAAAAGTCACTTTTGGATGATATAATTCTCATAGATATTTTTTTCCTTGACCATTTCGAAGTGCTACTTTTGGAATTTCCCAAATGCTTGCAATGAACTGATTTTAATATGCTTGCATCTGTGGCTTGCTTTCATTAGATGCAAGAAAGGGGCAAAAACGGCTCATTTCTAGAGAGACATTTTCTAGAATCTCTCTTTTCCTTTGCGGTCAGTCTGTTCGACTTTAATTTCCTCATCTAGCTAGTCGGTTACTTGTATCTAAAGTACTTGAGAAAATTTTCCTCTACAGAGTACAGTCACTCGGTTCAATGAGTGGGGCACACAATGTAAGGAACTGAGTGTAAGTAACCATAGATCGTATTGAGCACGCCAGCTAGTTGGAAGCATTGCAATTGCGAATGCATCTGAGGGGCCCACACCTATGTCAAGTAATAAAATTGACAGTTTGATATTGTGGACTCCACAATATAACGTCACATAGTGGTTTCAAAACATTGTTTAATGAGGCGAGAGATTTTTTAAATGAGGGAAAAAAAAATCATCTTCATTAACCCTTTACATGGCCCTCCTCACATGCTACAAATTCATTTCCCCCCTTCAATTTTTATATCTATAGCCACTAATGCCATATGGATTTAGTAATGATATCACCAAAAAGGTCCCTTTACTTTTTTTTGACGTGAATGAAAAAAAAAAAGCCATCTTTGACATCCGCGCCATTGGGAGGTCCCTAACTAGCATCACATTGGTGATTATAGGTACAAAAATTGGGAGGAGGGAAATCAATGCGTAGGATACTAGGATTGATGAGGGCTTTGGCAAAGGGTTGATGACGGCAAGGTGCTCCTCGTTAAATAGAGTTTTGAAACCACTACGTGACGTTAGATTGTGGAGCCCATAATATCAAATTGTCAATTTTATTACTTGATATAGGTGTAGGCCACTGAGATGCATTTACAATTACAATTCTTCTGAGCTGATTGGCGTGCTCAACACAATCTATGGCTACATTCAATTTCTTACTACTTGTTGAACTGACTGACAGGAGTACTCCAAATACAAGCATACCCAACCCAACCAATTGAGTAGATAGGTGGGAAGTCACAGTTTGTACCGACTAACTGCAAAGGAAAAAAAGAAATTCTAGAAAATGCCCCTCTAGATATGGGGCATTTTTGCCCATTCTTGCATCCAATGAAAGTAAGCCACCGATGCAAGCATATTAAAATCAGTTCACTAGCTTTTAATTTAGTTAAGACTCCATGACCTAATGGGAAAGGCACTGGTCTATGGAACCAGAGATTCTGGGTTAGATCCCCGGTGGAGTTGGAACTTAATTAAATTTCCTTCATTTATTTTTCACTCAATCTTTTTTTCTTCGTTTCGTCTGATTGCAACTCGCAAGCCTTAAATAAACTATTCAAAGATTATCAAAATCTTACTGCATTTCGTGAAAGCAAAAATATCATTTTTATTGATCCGCAAAAGAGGAATCGCAATGTCAACTGTAAAACTTCCTGAATCGATCCCTTCTCCTTTTGAAGACTCCTAGCCTTTGCAATTTTCCTCTTACAAAAGAAATCAATCTCAATTGATTTTCTTTTAGGCCTTTTTTTTTTAATTGGACATGGTATTTTGATTGCTCTCATGTCTAATCAAATTTGATGATTGTTTGCAATTTGTCTAATCATCCTTTTTCAATGCTTCTGATTGCAATCTTGGCATGATATATCAGAAATTTTTTTTTTTTTTTTTTGGTTTCTGATACAAGTTCTTTCCAACGAAATCTAGGTTTTCTTCTTTTAAATCTTGTAATTTTCGTTGGAAGGAGGTGTATTTGATGCTACATTATGGTTACATTTTGTGAAATGGAAAGATCTGGAGCTAAACGGTTATATCTGGCTGAAATGCTCTATTTTTTGTACATGTGGCATGATCTGGACACTTTATCTGCTGTCCACAGTGGGACTGTGATGGTCACTGGTGGTGGTTATCTTAGCTGTTGATTAAGATCTTATCTGACCAAGATCAATCATCGACTTGACATGTCTAAAGCTCCTCCAATTAGGTGGGTGGGATCCATGGTAGGGCCCCGTGGATGAATCGTTTAGATTTTGTTTATTATCATTGTACAGCGATAGAGTACTTGATAACTAGTTTATATCAATCTTTTGAAGTTATAGTTTTAATCATTATGCTGATCATAGTTTGCTTATATTTTCCATAATGGATTTATTCATCAATGTTTTATGTGCTAGATTTCTTTGCATATGTTTGCATGTTGAAGATATAATGAAAAAGACATGTTGCTGTTCTTTTATTTTTTTTTAAATAAAGAGATCTTTCTATTTGGGGGTGGTGGCTCTTGAATTTATGTTCTTCTGTTTTAGTCTTGATCCTTTCAAATAAGAGAAGTTGGTGGTCTTGTGCTTTGTCTTTTGTAGGTTGGTCGCATATGACTGATAAAATATCAAAAAAGATGGGTGTGCATGGATAATTAGTATTTTGATATTTATTACAGAGTTTTATTCCTTTTTCAAATATCAAGTTATGCCTTATCCGCTTTAACACATTCTTAGATGGATGTGTAATTGATGAAATAGCCAAAAAGGTGTTAGTGCTGCAAGTTTCTTTTGTGGGAGAAGGCATAAAATACTTCGGGGGGGCATATTCATGTAGGAATATGTTATGTGTTCATCATATGTTTTAAAGGACTGTCTTCAGCAAGGTTACCCATGACAATTTGTCTTGTGATCGCTGTTTAGGAGTTTGTTGTATTTTTTGGGTTTGGCTAAAAGCAGTGCTTATGCTTAGTTCCTCTTTGTTGTTTTCTTTTGGAGAAATAAAATTTACTATCTTTTTAACCTCTGATAATGACTAAGATTTTATATTTTGAATTAGCATAAGTAATATTCAGAGGGAACACCCACTTTAAAATTATCTTTAATGGCAAAAGAGGCATTTATGGGTTAAAAAGCTGCATTCCTGGCACAAGTTTCAATATTTAAAAATATTTTTTAGACTGGTAACATTCAAAAATATTGAAAGAAAAAAGTCTTACAAAAAAAAAAAAAAGAGAGAGAGAGGAAAACTCAATTGTAGCCATTAGGGAAACAAAAACATCAGGGATTGTTTTTCTTCCAAATAGCAGAATCAAGAGGCTTTGTACGAGAAAGCACTCCAAAAGTAATAGTAATTACCCAAAAGCATCTTGAGCAAGGAGAAGTCCATTGACAGATATTTCTGCAACCAAGTTTTCTCGATATTCTCCAGCTGAATAAAAGATGCAGCGTTGCAAAACACAACAACCATGTCGATGAGTTGCAATATCAACACAATACTTCGCAGCGGCATTAAAGATGAACTGCCCCAAAGAGATACAAAAAAGTTAGATCTCCAACTAATGTAGATAGTGCCACTTTAACAAAAGAAAGTAATACATTGATTTGAAAAGGTATAACAAAAGATGGGCACTAAATCAAATTAAGCATGTTAGCAAGTTATAGGTTCTAAAAGTTTCAAGAACTCACATCTTCGTTGAACATGAGAATATATCCAAGTAAAACTTCTAAAGAAGGTTGTTCAAAAAACAATGAAGAGTTTGTCTATTATATACTAACCTCGTGTATATTAATTTGTTGTCTGTAGGCTTCTTTTATTTATATTAAGAGAAAAATGGCATAGTCTTATAAGAATTAGTAACTAGAAAAGTTGAGTTACTTTTTTTTCGCCTAACAAGTGATTCAAACTCAAGCACTCATGCACACTTCACATGCCTCTAGCTAGCTGACCAACAGCCCATGAGTAGTTTACTACTTCACTAGAGGCAATTGTAAAACAGAATAAGGGCTCATTTGGTGGGGAAAATTATGACAGTGGAAACATTTAAGAATTCTAGCATCCTAGGATGGGTCGGCACCCCAGCATTTTTGAAGGACTTATAAATCTTTGGACACCATCTTTCAGTTTGGTACACATAACATGTCTAGAAGTTTTCTGAAATGGAGTCCCACGACATCATGGGAATTGGGAAGGGCTCATCATGCACACTTCTGTATTAGTGGGGGCCTCCATCAATTGGGCCCCTCCACTCACACGTCATCATGGGTGGATGCCATAATGCACATCTTCATGGGTACGGCTCCTTCTCTAGATGCAAACTTCACGACAGGCATGAGCGAGTCACAACATGCACAGAAACACAGCACCCTGAGTTGCCCCATCTTGTGCACATGTTCAAGGGGGACATCAATCTCTTTGCAAAATGAATGTGTGCCCTGTTGCACTAAGAAGAATTACAAATAGAATTTTGAGTAATCATAGTCTTTCAATGATGACACATAGTGGCTGTTTTCCTTTTTTTTTTTTTTTTGGTCAGCATGGGTTGGGGGTAGGGGGTGATGGAGATTTTGGAATGACAGAAAAATCATTAATGGTATTTTCTCCAGTGAGGGGAGGGGCGAGAATGCAGCCAATGTTGAATTCCCACTCCCTCAAACATCAAATCCTAAACCAAATGGACCCCAAATAACTACTAAAGGACATGAGAAATTAAAATACTAAGAAAATGTGTAAATGTGTAAAATTACCTAGTCTGTTGCAACTAGGTAAATGTGTAAAATCAAAATACAAAGTCTCAGTTTTGCTTTACCTTTTTGGCTTGCGAAGATTAATAACTACTAAAGGACATGAGAAATTAAGTTTTGAGCCATCCAATGGGACACACCATGGACATGGATTTTTCACTATAAAAGTAAAGTCTCAGATACAGTACAACACAATACGTTGCCCATTTTGAAGTATCCATGCATTGTATTGCAATATGAATCAATCATCCCTACGCAATATGAATGAATGTGAGGGTTCTTTTTTCCAAGAAAGGTCAAAAAAAAAAAAAAACCTCAGATATCCTACTACACAATAAAGCACCCATCAAGAGCAAAATGAAATACAATTACCTCAGATATCCTACTTCACATTAAAGCAACCATCAATTGCTGTCAACCAAATGAACGGCAATGAACTACTTAACTTTAATTGGTGGGCAAAGTTAAACATATATTTTACTCTGTTCTAAGTTGCATTACTGAAAATGAGAAATCAAAGAAAATATATTTCCGTTAACTGTAAAAGAAAGTAAAATCATATTGCACAAAAAGATCACTAAAAACAATAGATCAGCAATATGAATGTGCAATTTCTAAAGGTTCAAATAAGGAGTAGATAGTTAGATAAACTATGAAATAAATAAAATGTAATTGAGAAGATAAAAGAACATGTCTAAATAATTTCTGATGACATCTTTGGAGCATTCTTAAACAAGAGAATAGCGTCCACATTAACAAACAAGTAAAAGTTCAGTCAGCAGACTTCTGATAGCAACACATCTGGCAGTAAGTAGTGAGCACCAATGTAAAGAAACAAACTTACCAAACCCAAGAATAGAAGCAACAATAACAAGTTGAGTGAACCTTAGGAGTAGATGAGCCATGACTGTATACCTTATTGTCTTCATTTGTAAGGCATTGCAAGCAGCGTTGTACCACATGATTGCCATTCAGATCCTTAATGAGATCAAGAAAGCCCAGTTCAAGGGCCGAGACAACCAAAGAAATTTGCTGCCGGGTTTTAAGAGTCTCTATCAGCTTCTGCACTGAACGAGTGCTGGAACGAAAACATTTGTATTTAAGTATATTTCCAAACCAATGTGAAGATAATTGGAAAGAAAAATGTCCCACAGTTCAAAGTGGAAATAAAACCAGGACAGAAAATTTCACACATACCCATGTGTATTTAAAGAGATTTTGACGAGGTCACCAGGTACTTCTGTTACCACAAGGAGAATCTGCATTCTCTGTTCTTCTGTGCATACATCCAACAACTTCTGCATGAGATAATTTCCAAAGGGGTTCATCATAAGTTCAATTGCATGATCAATAATCTCATTAAATATCAATTGTATGTCTTGGGGAGCTCCCTCATCAAATTTGCGCTGCAAGAAGCGACAACCGTGCTGATCTTTTGCAATGAAATAAATATACCCTTGAATTTCTCTCAGTGAATTATAGTTTCGGGGCAGAAGCGGGGGGCCATGAATCCTCAAAGAGCATTCATCAGTAGAATGTAGTCGAACATCCATCTCAGAATTTTTTGCACTTGAATGGCCCCTACTCATGTTGTGTGAACACCTTCTGTATTCCCTCAAAAGGTTGTGGCCATCATTTACCATATAATTTAAATTCTTCCCCGGTATGATATAACTGTCCTCACAACAAAAGGGCTCCAAATTCAGTGGGCATCTAATAGAGGAAGGAGATTGAGGAGACCAACCATTCGAATAGCTAGAATATGATAGATTCCCCATACTTGGAGACACCTCAGGGAGTGTCGCAAGTGGTGAGCTTGGCAACAAACCAACCCAGTTGCCATCAGAATCCATTCTTTTCTGGCGCGAAAGAAGCATTGCATCAGGGACACAATCCCCGTGTATATGATTGGCCATGTCTGGAACCTGAGTTCTTCTATTGTAACAACTTCCACCATAACCAGCATCAGCATAAAGATGCAACTTACTTAAAACTTCATCACTCTCTCTGGTATGATTTAGTGAAAAATTCATCATATCATTATAAGAATATGAATGAGGAAATGGGGCGACCGACTGGTTAGGAGGAGGAAGACATGAACCATTGAAGCTTATCATGTCATATTGCCGTGCTAATCCCAAACCTGATAAATTATTACCCACATTACATTGCTGCAATAACCCTGACATAGACAGCCTCCTCACATCATCCACAGATGCAGAATTTGGAAGACCCGACAATCGGAACAAGCCGCAATCATTAGAAAAGCCATTCCTGCCATCTTCAAAGGGGTTTTTTGTTATCACATTACCATGGTTAACCCCAACCGAAGGCCGCAAAAATCCATTCGGATTAACAGAGTTCCCTAATGTCACCAACTTCTCAGACCTCACCAAATCTTCTTCCTCCTCTCTAACACGCATTTTCCAGAACTTGTCAGACAATTCATCCATGCCGCTGCTGTCGAAGTTCGTCCCTACAGCAAAATTGATTTTATCTGATTCCCTTGACTTGTTGGACAATTCATCCATCCCGCTGCGTTCGAAATTCTTCGCAACAGGACAATTGATTATTTCTGATTCCCTTGACAACCAAATCCTATGCTGATTATGGGCGTTCCTAGGCAGCATTTGGTATTTGATTGGAGATTGGGATGGCGATCCATCGTAGCCAGAGAGGGAACTAGATGAGGAGCCTTCCGACTGCAGTGAGACACCACTGGCAGGGGAGGCACATACATATGAAAGATGGCTTGATGGGTCATCATCATACATGCCAAAACTTGTCAGTGTTAGATTTCTACTAAAACCATTTCCAAGACCAACATGTCCACCATGAAAGTCATGCACATGATGGTCATGTTGATGCTTCTGCTGCTGCTGCTGCTGATGTTGTTGTTCTTTTTCATAGTGATGAGGCAGAGGAGATGATGTTGCATGAGGGATCTCATCCAACAGCATCTCAAACTCATCATCCTCTTGTTTCTCAACCTTCATTCTTTTCTAAACTTGTCAGAACTCCCTCAATACCCAGACACAACAAGGGAACAAATAAAATAAAATAAAATATGAAAACCAATGAAGAGAATCACAACACCCCCATCAGAAACCAATAAATACCCTCTTCCTCTATTCTCCTCTCACTTCTTCTCAATCCCTTCAATCCCCAAACAACAGAAAGGGAAGAGAACCAAAACCCAATCCCAGAAAACCCCAGAAGCCAATCAAAAACCTCTCTATCCTCATTGATTCTTATCAAAACTCTTCATATTCCTTAGATTCCAAACAAGGAAAGCAGATGGAAATAAAAGGCAAAACTCTAGAAAACCCAAGACCCACACCACAAATATATGCAGATTAGCAGAAAACCATACAATCAAGAGAGATTTTACCAATGGAGATGATGGGGTAATTCAATGGCATATCATTTGGGTTTGGGGTTGGTAGAGCATGCAAAACAGAGGTGGAGGAGATGAAGAGGTGGAAGGAATGGGAAAGAGATGACATGGGTTTTCATTTATAAGGTTTTGGGATTGTAGATATACGGTGTACTATGATACTCTCCATTAAAACAGAAGCATATACAGAAAAAAAAAAAAAAACAGAGAGAGAGAAGGAGGAAGAGAGAGAAAAAACAGCTGCCAAGATTATCATATAACTGATTTGGATTTGGAGGATCTGATTTTAATTTAAGTGATTGTTTATCATGTGCATCATCTAGAGTGTGCTCCACTTAGTGTGGCAAGTCCAAAGAAGTAGATGAGTTTTGCATCTCAACCATCCATTTGGGAGGGCCATGATGGGTCAGAAGGAGAGGATGGAATATTTCTGTGGTTTCTTAAGGTGGTGGATGATTTGATGTGGGTCTCACTTTACTACTATATTAATGTATTAAAAATGATTTTTTGGAGGGTTAGTGATAGTGTTTGAGATAAGTGAATCTGATAACTGGTTTTATTGTGATTTGGGTTGAACGCAAAGCTTTTGCCATGGAAAACTTCTCTTGTTGGAGGATGCTTTCTATAAATGCATTAGTGGGGCTTATTCCAAAAATATTCAACAGCCTCACTCCGAAGCTTCCTATCTGTAGACTGGTGTTGGGTTCATTGACAGGTTGATTAAAAGCTACATGTGATAAAAGGCTGAGCCTACCCTAAGATTCATCATAATTTTATTTCATCTTATGGTGGATCCAATTCTGATTGAGATGGAATTTGACCAATGCCAAGAGATTGACCCTCTGAATTGAAGGGTTTGGATTTCAAACGTGAGACCTAGCATTGGATTCATAAGGTCGTACTTTGAAAAATCAAGGCAATTATACCGTCGTGTCCCCACATAATTTTAGTTACAAGCTAATCAAAATTTAGCTGGCATAATTAAGATCCTGAGCCATCTAATTAGTGTTGGAATTGGTCAAATGAGGTTGGGTTTGAGTTGACAACGCAAATATTTGGGTAACAAATACTAAAGCAGACCCTAACTCGGCTCATTAATTATTTAGCTGGAAATGTTAACCTAAACCTTAATTCCCAGGTTCAGTTTGCATTGGGTTGACAGGTCAAGTGGCAGGTACATTCCTAACCCAAACTTACTTGCACATTGATTGGGTTAGAACTTAGAAATGACAATCTAAACTCTAACTTAGGTGGGGATAGAAACCATCACCCCTACAGCTGAGGAGGAGATGCATGAGTGCAGGATACATCCAAGAGGATTACAACAGAACAGATTTCATAAATCTCTAGAGAGACCCTCTTTCATGCATTGCATTGTTACACCCTCAAAACTTCAAGTAAATCAGAGTAATTCGCTATCTATTAGAATAAATTTAATATCATGGCTAAATTGTATTTGTCCAATTTAATAGAAAATATAATTTCGATTGGACTAAAATTTATCATATCATTTGATCAACGGTCCGGATAAGGATTGCAAAGATGTCAACCCCATTGTACAAAGAAAACAAAATTATTTACGTCTTAACCAATAATCAACATTCCAGTTTTGTTTTTCTTGGATCCAATGACAGATGTCCCATTGCTTGGAAAGGAAATTCAAGCCTGCTAAGTCCTGAACTTAGAGTGGGTCCCATCGAATTTGACGGATCCTTCTGTGGGTCCCAACAAACGTTGAGCCAAAACGGCCGAGTCAAAGTCGAGCATGGAGAAGGTATCAATCCCTGCGACATTCACTCAACTCTCTACAAGCGGTTGGATTTCCTAATCATCAGATCGAGAAATCCAACGGCTTGTAGAGAGTCGAACAGGCATTGACTTGGCCAGCTAATTTGCTCAAATGTCCCATTCAGGAAATTCCAAAGGAATCTTCATCTCCCATGGGTCCCATAGTAATGAACGGTTCAGATTCCGGAAGAAGATGGACCCCTTTTGATGGACTTCAAAATATCTTTGCATTATGTCTCATGCGGCCATACCTGCTCCTGGCAACCTTGAACTTTAAGGCCCACCCCCTTCATTTCAATTCATTACTTTTTCCGATTTCGGTTGACCAGATAATGCCACGTGTCGACGGGTTCCGTACATGCCGTCAATTCAAACACCCCAACAAAGAATATTATATTCTTGTGCTCACGCTTTGTAGTTTCTCGCGGCTGGACCATCATTCTAGGGTGGGTCCTAAATGGGTCTGATCAGGTCAGCTTGAGTTGGGCAACCTTGGTGGAGGCCCAATAGTGATTTCTATGTTTATTAAATGGATCAAATGGTCCAAACTGCAATCGATTGAAAAGAAAAATGAAAAGAAATCCGACCCATAAATAGGCTCATCCACGGGTACCATCAATAGTTGCACCACGGATTAATCCTAGGTGAGTAGGTTTTCTTATCCTATCTTAGCTGCTAAGCTAACTTGGAAAACTAAACAAAAAAAAAAAAAAAAATTCTAGTGTGTCAATTCGATTTTGGCAGTACACAGTCAAGCTTGATAATGTGGGTTAGTGGGCATAGCCATAAGTCAATGGCTCGAGCCAAGTTTTGCTTATGCACACACCAAGGTAAACTTATAGGCAAAACTCCCTTAGCCATATGGGATAATGTAAAATTTATGTTAATCTGACTTTCTTATTTTCACCGCGGTGCGGTTTGATAGAAAAAAACCATGATTATCTCAAGGTTATGCATATCATTATTAAGTTTCTCGTAAAATAGTTAATTCAAGGATAGAACAAACTCAGATTAAAATAAAATCTAATTATTTTTTAAAGGTTCAAATTTAAATAAGTGGATGCAACTGTAAAGTTTTACACTTTTAACTAGGGACTTCTCTATATTAAAGCCGTCTACATTAACGATCTTTACTATACTTTTCATGAACGGACCTGATAGAGAGCATCAAGGATAAAAATTAAATTAGTGAAAGATTTTAGGAGATTGAAATTTGAATAATCTTATATATCTCAATGTTAACTCTATATGGGGTTTTACCCCCAAAAAAAAAAAAACCTCTATATGGGGTGGGTCAGGGTACTGATCAGGTCAAGTGAAGCAGGAGCAGGTTGAGTTAGCTTTTGCCACTTCTCTCATCACATGGGCATCCCGTGACCCATCCACACTATGGAGCCCACTTTATACGTGGTTTCAATTGTCCCGCCAATGCATAAGTCATGCTCTTACTCTGCATAATATACACTACGGCCTATCCACATCAAATTAAACAGACAAATAGTCGGTCTGGCTCAAAGAACATTTTTTTTTTTATTATAGTTGTATTGGCCTCTTCTTTCTCTAAAATCTATCCTGGTTTGGAATAATGAGAAAAGACTAGCACCCTCAAGTTAGTTTAACCATAGTCAATGCCTTCAGTTTAGTCCACACTGGGTTAATTGGTCAAAAATCAGTCATTGATTGCGGCCAAGATAATTGACCGAGAATATCAAATAAATAGATGCGGTTATTTGTAAAATAAAAAATGCAGACTTTTTTTTTCTGTTCTTTCCTTCTTCATTTTTTTTGTAATTGATATAAAATACATGTGGTTATTATCTGTAAAAGTCCTTCAACAATTGGAGTCCAGCAGAACAACAAAGGTTAGCTGAAAAAAAAAAATTTGCAAGTTCTATTTTGCTTTTGGGTGTATCTATTTTCAGAGGGGAATAATTGGTGACCATACTACTCTTTACCAAAATCAATGACATTATAACTAAAATTATTGAGTTCTTAAGCTACAATGATAAAAAATTAAAAAAAAAGGATTCCCAAAGTACAAAGACGATGACCTAGAAAAATCATATAACTTGGTAAGTTTAAAATAATGGTGGTCAAAATGTCCATTGTGGAGAACTACTTTTAGTCAAGGTGCACCCGTGAACGGAAAAGTTGCAACTGTTTTGTATCAGTCAAACCATTTGGACTAGAGCATCAGTTGGTCATTTGCATTCAGAAATATACGGTAAGGCTACAGTGAAGTGTAGTTTGGATTGATGTGTAGGTATATTTAAAGGCCTTTTTTTTGCATACGTCCATCGTGTATTTTTCATGCACACTCTTTGGTGATTAATATTTCAGTTAAAGAATTGAAAATGCCAATGGTGATTGATATTAAATAGTATAATTAAAATCTCAGTTATAAACTTTGAAAAATGGGAATGCTATGGTTTTTTTTAAAAAGCCTTGATAAAAAATTTCTTGATATATATATATTTTTTTGTATATATGTGAGAATGTCTTGAAGACTTTAGGTGATTATTATCTTGATTTCTTTTTATTATAAATATATATTTACATTTCCCTTTTTCAAAATGATTTATTAGGTGGGGGGATTGTGTTTTTCCAAGTTTATTTT
Source organism: Sextonia rubra (assembly GCA_037013555.1). Classification (NCBI taxonomy): domain Eukaryota; kingdom Viridiplantae; phylum Streptophyta; class Magnoliopsida; order Laurales; family Lauraceae; genus Sextonia; species Sextonia rubra. The sequence goes on along the minus strand of JASUAD010000008.1, from coordinate 56,864,466 downwards.
TGAGACAATGTTTATAGTACCTTTAGATATAATTTTAGCTAACATATTAAATGCAATTCTATATAAAATGTTTTCTTAAAAATATATTTTTTTGAATGCTATCCTTGATAACTCTAAGAGACAAATATGGGGGACAATTTTGTAGGGTCACCTAAGGCCATGCCATTTTCTGAGGTCAGGGTTCAAAATAGGAGGCTAGGTTTAGAAAGATCTCAATTATACCTTATGATGTGCAAACTATTAACCCCAACAAATTATTGTCACATTTTAATCATACTACCTCAAGTTTAATGATTATATATTTTAATTGATCATAAAATAATAGCAACCCATTAAAATTTGAACCTAATTTGAACTTTAATTGAAAAACTCGGTCACGCTAATAGAGAGTTAGAGGTCAAGTTTCACAAATAGAGAAGAATCCTACTTATGTATAATAGGTGTGATCCAGCTGTTATCAGTTTTACATAAATTTTCCTAGTTGTTTTTTGGCTATTCAAAGAATTTGAACAGTTCAGTTCAATACAAATGAGGCCCACATAAATAATCATGCTCTCAAATTTGAACCACTAATTAGCACACCCTTAAGAACTTTGGCCTCCTTAATAGCACATAAAGACTATACACATATTACCCGTGAGGGATGAGCGGACATGCTAATCTTCTCTTTATTGTTACAATTTTATTAGATGTCCGAAGCTGATTTACAAAGCAACATTTAAAAAAATTGCCAGTAATCAACATCAACAGGGGTCCGTGCTAAGCTTGGGTTGAAAAATTAAATAATAATTATAAAATTTAGAATTCTAACATATTATTGAGAATAACATAAATCTAAGATGAATAATATATTATTTATTATCTGTAAAATACTATATATTAAGTTTTTCTTGAAGAAAAAGTGTAATAAATTTAGTTAAAGATAAAGATAGTGATGAGAAAATTTACTACAACAGTTTGATTTATGAATAATATGATTATCCACCTCATTTGGATCAACTGCTAGTTATTTGATTCTATCCTGCACACCACTTCTTTACACGGCACAATAAAGAACACTTCAAAATGAGAGATAATTTTCTATTCTTTCATTCCAAATTTGCAGTTATAAATGCCTAGGACTCCTTTTTATAATTAGACCCATGCAACACACCTTTGATCGAATGGATGAGTAATCTTCAATTTTCCATTCTTTACACGGCAGTACAATGAGATCATTTTCCATTCATTCATTCCAAATTTGCATTTATAGATGCCTAGTACCCTCATTTATAATTGGACCCATACAACAAACCATTGATCGAATGGATGAGTAGGCTTCTAAAAATTTCTAGACAATCCTATATCGATTGTATTCTTTTGCACAATATGCTAGAATACTCTACAGTCCATACAATATACAAGAATACTCCACACATTTACATAATTTACAGAGACAATCCTCCTTCTATATATTTCAAGATAATCACAGAATATTCTGGAATCCTTTAAACCCTTGAAGTAAACCCTTCAAGATCTCCATTCATCCATCAATATGCTTCCGTTCATCTGATCAGATGTGTGTCCCATCCAAGATGCTCATCAACGTCACAGCGCTCAGCACAAGCCTATGTATACAATTTCTCAGTCAAATACTCAAATAACCGGCACCTAAAATACAATAGAAAAGGTAAGTAGAATTTGTGTGTGCGCGTGTGTTTTCACTGTTTGGAGTGCAAGATCTGATGGTCTACGAAACGTGAGAATTCAAGAATGGCTAACAACTACAGAAGTGGTCCACTTCCGAAAATATCTAAGCTCTGTACATCTATGTAAGCATTTTAAGTCCCAAGGCCCAAACTCCAAAAGCCTCTTTCCACAATTCCATGTCCGGGTCAAATGGGTCTTTCCTTTCGTATCCGTCAAGTCTTCTATTTTACCAAAAGAACAAAGTCAATTATTCTATTGAATGCAAACTCAAGGAAATGCGGCAATGCCTATTGAATCCAAGCATAAACTGAGTGAAATCAAATGATTGGTATTTTCTGAGGTCTTATTCAGCCCCCAGCACCTTCTTCAAAAGACTGATTTATAAACATGAGAAGGGATGAGAGCCAACTTCGTACATTTGACTACTTCTGTTTCTCCATTCCATAATAAAAATTTAGCCATCTATTACGGCATGTATGTGCAATGTTGGAATTCTTCTAAAAATATAAAGCAATTTCAAATATATTCCTTTGGAAAACACTTACAACAGTCAAAGAAATATTTCAATAACCCTTTTGGCATCCATACTGTAAAAGGAGGAGCATGAAAAATGTAAGGCATAAATTATGCAATACCGAGAAATCCTCCAACAAACTTGTCAAATTGACCTGCAATTCTGCAGTGGAAACGAAATACATCTCAGTCAATTAAGAAATCAAGCACTTTTTGCTCTGACCCGATCAATGGTCTTGATCAATGAAACATGGGGACTCTATTTGTATTGATTGGGGGGGGGCGTTCTTGAATAACTTGGTCTTCGAATCTCCCTCCAGTGGCAATAAAAACAGTGTTCTGATCTACATTATCTCCTAAGTCCTATCAGATCAATGTTAGCTCCTTTGATGTAGCCCGAATATCCACAGTCCACACTCCACCAAAACACCACTGCAATTTGATATAACTGCATTTTGCAACTGACATGGCGTGTTCTGATGAAGCTACAGCTAATCTGTGATGTTAAGCGTCTGGGATCCTGACTCCTTCAATCCTCTTTGGTTACATTTCCTAAACTCATATTCCTTATAAGCGAACCAATCGCCTATTGTCACTAAGGGTGGATGGAAGAAGAAAACTAATCAGTATTAGTTTTCTTCATCTGCTTGCAGCCAAAGTGGAACACAAGAAACTAGATTTTATTATTTATTTATTTTGAATGACACTGATAAGAAACTAGATTAGACAGAGCTCTAGATCACAGTCAAACAATGGAAGTAGAATGTATAAGAAAAACTACGAGGCCTTGAACAATATCTTTCTGTGACTTTTTTTCCTGCAACATTGATGTACATGAATAAAAAATGTTTTGAGGAATTGCAACCCTCAATTATTAGTTACATGAACAAATCAAAAATACGAACTATATCTTTTTGGAAGAATAGAATAGAAATAATATATCATGATACCAAGGTAGTCAAATCATTGATGTTATTTCTCTTCTTTCTACCCTAGTCATTTCATGATATTGAGCCCGTCAAAACCTCAACATCATCATCACTAAAATGGTACTGCTTGTAAACCTGTAGCAACAGTTCTCTACATGGTACAACAGCTCCAAGTTTGATACAAGCCAAGAATGCGCCGGAGAGTTTCCGGTGAAGGCTGTAGGCTTCATCAGGTGGTGGAGTCAACCTGTGCTTTAGCATAGTTGCGCCAAGGTCAGAGATGCTACGAATGATGCTGGTCTTGCGGAAGTCATACCCGCCTTCTCTTGAAAATGGCAAGCCAACAATGAAACCAGCTTGAACATGTGCTTCTAACATCACTTCTGACTCCATACCTGTGAGGAATCCTAGCCTTCGAGACATTTCAATTACAGCATCTCTATCACAGTTTGCGCATGCTAGCACCTGATCAGATGATTTAACATTCCATCAAAATACAAATTCTGTAACAAGGAGAAGAAGAGGCAAGATAAGATCATCTCTATCCCAGTACAGAGTTTGAATATCCTCACTGTTAAGTCTTTTGGCTTCCTTTTAGATTATCATTTCTTAAAATTGAGGACTTCTTACCACTCCCAACATTACATGAGAGCTTTCTAAGCAAACTTGATCAGGGGAAAAGAAACAATTTGACTTGGAATTTGTCAGAATATTTGGAAATTAATGCTTGAGAATTTAGAGCTGGTACATAAAATTAAAACTACATTTTTTTTAATGAAGGTAATGTTAGTTCTAAGCACAAAAATGTAGAATGCTAGGCTCATGCATCGATGGTGTTCCTATTGCCAACACAAATATCCATGGTGTTAATATGCATGTTCCATTAAAAAAAAGTTAATATATATGTTGAATGAAAGAAGCATTTTACTTAATGGGATTCTTATTGTTATTATTTTTTTCTTTTTTTTTCCCCAATTTAATGGTGGCCACGATTTTGAATGTATCCTATACATCTTTTTTTAATGACAAGGAACAGTTGATTATTGGTAAAACCTTGGCAACACCACCCACTAGCATTGTGTATCGGGTAAGGCCTCAAATGGTTTCAAAGCAGGGACCTCCAGCTAATTTCTAGACTTCCTAACCGAACAATTTAAGTGTCAATGAATGTGTCCTATACTTCCCAAATCAACTATTTGTGAAACGACATTTGCCCATTAAGATTAGTCTCCCTTTCCTATAACCATACATTTGTGATTTTATTTATTTATTTATTTATTTTGCTTCATGCACTTGCTATTTGTATATTGTAATTTCTAATCGTATCTTTGTTATGTGAAAGGACAATTTTTTTTTAAGACAATACTACCCTCCACAGTTATATTTATTTGCAAGATACAAAAGTTGAGGAGGGGCAACTAATGGTCTGACAAAAATTCCCATAATAAATATCATAATTCTTACATGCAACTGGACAAAAATAAAAAGCTGAACTAGGGGGAAGGCAGGCACAATTGCCCCGCCTCTACCCCACTTCCACTGATTATCATTACATCATCATTGTTATCAAGGATTCTAGGACATAATCACCTCTTAGACTGAGTGCAAGTGTTTAATTTAACCCACTAAAATAAGGAAAAGACAAAATCGAGTCCCCTTGAGCAGGAGTGATAATAAAGAATGTATCATTTCTTTTAGATGGTAATAGGAGATAAAAGCACATGAAGAATGGTTAACTGTAACATGAAGAGAATTACCATTCTTAGGTAGTCATCAACAAATCTCTGTGGATATTCACGAGCTGCTCCAAAGTCGATGAGATTGATCGTTTTTGAATCCTCATCAAATAAAAAATTACTCCAATTTGGATCTGTCTGTTATCAAAGTCGAAGTCAAAACATACAGCAAAGTAGAATGAATAAAAGAATATATATCCCATCAAGAACAAATAAATAAAGAAAACTCCATGAGAAAAGTCCCTATGCCAATCATCTTTTCCAACAACTTAGTTTCAAACATTAAACTCTACCAACATAAACAGATGCGTAACTTTGCAAGCCATTTGTATATTTATTTTAATTAATTATTCAAATTATAAGAGAAACTTCGCCAGTTTTTGCTGCTGGTCCCAAGCCCGGGTAAAGGAGGAAGGTTGTGTTAGGTAGGTTGACAGCCAGCATAAAATTTTGTCACAACCCAAATATGAATTCTGAAAAAATGATATTTCACGATAAGGCTAGGGCGTTCCCCGCTTTAAGTGACGCATTGCAGCGTCGCCCGGCTGCAATGAAAAGTGTGCAAGGGCTACCGCATGACTCTGAGCTAGTGCGGTTAAAGAAGTTAGTCCATGAGAAGAAGAGGATGAATAAGAAAATTAGACTTGCTACTTGGAATATAGGAACCTTGACAGGCGAGAGTATGGAGTTGGTTTAGGTAATGAAAAGAAGAAGAATTAGTGTGGCTTGTATACAGGAGACAAGGTGGAAAGGGAATAAAGCTAAAGAGCTCACGGATGGGTATAAACTTTTCTACGCAGTAAAGAGTAATATAAAAAATGGAGTGGGTATATTTGTAGATAAGGATTTAAAAGAAAAAATTGTGAGGGTAAAGAGGTTTGGTGATAAAATTATAGCAATTAAACTAGTGCTAGAGGAAGACATAATTCATATCATCAGCACATATGCTCCCTAGGTAGGACTAGAAGAAAGTGTGAAAAGACAATTTTGGGAGAAGATGGATGATTTAATGCGAGAAATCCCAAATGGTGATAAGATTTTGCTTGGAGGGGATTTAAATGGGCATATAGGAAGAGATAATAGAGGATATGAGAGAGTCCATGGGGGACAAGGTTTTGGAAAAAAGAATGAATTCGGAAACACTATATTGGACTTTGCAGTGGCATTTGATCTTGTAGTAGCAAATACTTACTTTAAGAAGAAAGATGAGCATTTAATTACCTATAAAAGTGGGAATAATAGGAGTTAGATAGACTTTTTCTAGTTAGAAAACAGGACCGATTGGCTTGTAAAGATTGCAAGGTTATTTCGGGAGAAAATTTGACTACGCAACATAGGCTCGGAGTTTTAGATATATGCATTAGAAGTAGAAAGAGAGCGGTAGTAAACAAAATGGACCCTAAAACAAGGTGGAGAGATTTGAAGGGCAAAAGAGCAAATATATTTAAGGACACAATGATTGAGAAAGGAGAATGGAATATTGAAGGAGAAACTACAGTAATGTGGAATCAAATGGTAAATTGCATTAGGAATGTTGCAAAGAAGGTACTTGGAGAATCAAAAGGAAAGAGACATATTAATAAAGAAACATGGCGGTGGAGTGTGGAGGTTCAGGAAGTGATTCGACAGAAAAGACATTGCTACAAAGTTTGGCAGGAGACTAAGAGTATGGAAAATTTTGAGTTGTATAAGAAGGCAAAGAAAGATGTTAAGAAAGTAGTAAATAGTGTAAAGTTCAAAGCATACGATGACTTCTATAATAGGTTGGGAACAAAAGAAGGAGAAAAGGATATTTTTAAGATCGCAAAAATAAGAGAAAAGAAAAGTAGGGACTTAGATCATATCAAATGTATCAAGGACAATGAGGAAAATATTCTAGTGAAGGACAACGATATTAAAGAAAGGTGGAAGGAATATTTTAACAAACTTCTAAATGAAGAACATTTGGACGATATAAGAATTAAGGAGGATACTTTATCACTAGAGCATACTTTTCTCTGTAGAATTAGAGGGGTGGAAGTGAAGGAAATATTGAAGCGAATGAAGACAGGAAAGGCAACAGGCCCAGATGGTATTCCGATAGAGGTATGAAAATGCTTAGGAGAGGTTGGGGTGAGTTGGTTATGTAGAATATTCAATAAGATACTTGTGACAAAGAAAATGCCAGATGAATGAAGAAGAAGCATTGTAGTACCTATATATAAAAATAAGGGAGACATACAAAATTGTACCAACTATCGAGAGATTAAACTTATGAGTCATATTATGAAGTTATGGGAAAGAATAATGGAACAAAGACTGAGAAAGAAGACCAAAATCACTGAAAATTAATTTGGTTTTATGCCAAGGAGATCAACTATGGAAGCTATCTTTTTACTTAGGCAATTAATGGAAAAATATCGAGCAAAAAGGAAAAAACTACACATGGTCTTTATCGAATTGGAAAAAGCCTATGATAGGATACCGAGGAATTTAATTTGGTGGGTTTTAAAGAAAATGAATGTCTCCAGAGGTTACATTGAAAATTTTAAGGATATGTACGAAGGAGCAGTAATAAATGTGAGAACCACATGTAGAGAAACAGGTGGATTCTCCGTGACTATAGATTTACATCAGGGATCAACCTTAAGCTCTTATCTCTTTGCATTAATTATGGATGAGTTAACTGTGCATATTTAAAAAGAAGTACCATAGTGTATGTTGTTTGCAAATGATACAGTATTGGTGGATGAATCAAGAGATGGTGCAAATGTAAAAATTGAGAGATGGCGGGAGGCATTAGAATCTAGAGGCTTTAAAATAAGTAGTACAAAGACAGAATATATGGATTACAACTTCAGTGGACATATACAAAGTGTTGAAACCACTGTCAAAATTGAAATCCATGAGATACCACATAGAGATTCTTTTCGGTACCTAAGCTCGATAATTAGTAAGGATGGGGAGATTAGCGAAGATGTGGACCATAGGATAAAAGCCGGATGGCTGAAGTAGAAACTAGCTTCTGAAGTGCTTTGTGACAAATGAATGCCAACTAAATTGAAGGGCAAATTTTACAGGACAGTGGTTAGACCAACTATGACATATGGAGCAGAATGTTGGCAAATTAAGAAGACGCATATTCATAAGATGGATGTAGCGGAAATGAGAATGCTTAAGTGGATGTGTGGTAAAACTAAGAAAGATAAAATTAGAAATGAGCGATTTCGAGAGCATTTAAGGGTAGCACCAATAGGGGATAAGATTAGATAAACCCGTTTAAGAGAGTTTGGGCATGTTGAGCGTAGGCCGGTAATGACACCGGTGAGAAAAAGTTTGGCTATACAGGTGGATGGCCCATCAAGAGGTAGGAGTAGGCCGAAGAAAACATGGATGGAGGTAATTGATTCATATTTGAAGAAGTTTAACTTATCAAAAGATTTGGCTCGAAATAGAACGGAATGGAGAAACAGGATTCATGTAGCCGACCCCAACATAGTTGAGATAAGACTTTGATGATGATGATTCAAATTACAAGAGACTTGATCCGTATAATGCCAAAAGTAGACAATAATTAATTTGGATATTTATCCAGAATTTATGATGAAAGTATATCAGAGAGTCTTATTCATTTTCTCCTATTTTGCCTTTCTCTTTAATGTTGAGTGAAGATATATCCTTGGAATAACTAAAAACAACTTCAAAGAAAAGCTGTTTTGTTATCTTGCATCCAATGACCTTTTCCAACCAGACAATTGCGACAAATTAGATTTCATGGACTCCAAATTCTTAAGTGAAGAGTTACAAAGATTCAAAGGGCCCCTACCAGCAAGGCAGCATCATCAATGAAAAGTGAGCTACAGAGATCTACTTCTCAAGGTGAATCCAAGGATTATCGTCAAGACAGCTCAACAGATATACTGGAAACCACAAACAAACATGATTTAAACGTAAGGAACAGTTAAAACCTGCCTGCATGAAACGGAAGAGAAATAGCTCCTTTAGTGTCAGCTCAAGCACCTTTTTCCCAACATAATCACGAGTATCCTGATTTAGAGCTGCCACCTTATCAATAGGAATTCCTACAAAGATGCAACAGGGACACCAACTATACCAGTAAATAAAAAAAATGAAAAGAAAAAATCAAAATAAAATTTCGTTCAGCTTTTCCAAAGTAGACAATAATGAATCATATGCATTGCAGAAGTAAACAAGTAACCTTCCACAATAAAAATAATGAAAAACAAAAGAAAAGAAATGCTAACACACACATCCTTTGTGGACAAAAAGCTTTGTCCATATTATTGTACTTTTATGTACAAGAGAATAACTTAAAAGTATAATCAACCATCCAAGTAAGATAATGTAATTTCCAGGGTTAGCAAGAGGGTCCACAACTTTTAGTTTGAATAATTTTGACCGTGAGAGTGGGCCCTAGCATAAGTAAGAGTTCATGGTTAAAGAATAGGGCATTGGTAATGCTGTTGTCATATTATAAGTCTAAAGGAATGGGATCCAACCTTGTAGTTCTTTCCTAACCCAAAAAGGGAGTTCATGTATGACTATTGGAAGGAGTTCTCTCTCTTGCGCAAACTCCTTGGAGGACTTTCCTTGTACACAAGAGACTCCATGGGACTCCAACTAGTGCCTATTTCTATAAATATCTCTATAGTCTTTATGGAGATCCATAAAGTCGTTGAATTTATTTTTGAGAAAGAAAGGAAGGACATAAGAGGAGAGCTTCAGGCTTCTAGGGTTACAAGAGGAATACGACGACAAACAAGAAGGTGGCCAGCCGGGTAGTAGTTGACGGATGTCCTCTAGACCGAACATCGTGAACGTCTACAGGAGGTGGGTGATTCCTTATGTCTAGTTGAATATGGTTTATTGTAATGAGGAAGAGATACAACTTCCACATATACATGTGGTTCTGTTGGTTGACTTCCATGAGATCTGTAAGGATGATAAAGATGGCCTAAATCTGATTGTTTAGTTGTAGCAAGTATTTTTGAGTTTTATGCCTGATGGACTTAATTGTTCAAAGACAAACATGGGTATTGTGGTCACTGTAGGACCCCATATTATGTTAGATTGGTGCTCAAAACTTTAGATATGGGTGAGATGCTTGTAAAAATTCTGTATTATCATCAGTAAATTGTTAAAGAGTATCTTCTAACTCAGTTTTTCCTAATATGAAGAAGAAACCAGCATCGGAGACCCATAAATCTCAGTTCAGGTCGTCTGGGAAGGTTTTCTGTGAGTGGGATTGTGGGCCCAGGTGGGCCAGCTGATGTCTGATCAGCACCGTAGATCTTACAGAGGATCCATGGGTCCCCAGGTTATGGAAGGACCCTTGATGAGTGGACCATATATGGTCCACCATCTGATGACTTAAAAATCAGGAAGCGTGAGGTGGAGTAGAAATTGGGTTCTATCGAGCACATAGTCCATTGGGAGTTTCTAAAGAAAGCCCATACCGTTATCATAATTACAAAAGAGCCCTTCCACATCTTAATAAATAATGCTTAAAAGACAGGGCATATTCTTAAGGATACTTTATAACGTATAGACTGTATTTTAATTAAGTTACGGTATGGAAATCTGAAATTTGCAGAATGTGATAAAAGGGATGGCCAGTCACACATAGACAATCACCAATATTGATAAGCAGTGGGTAACAATTCAATGGTCCTAGTGTATGAGGCGGGCATGTACTAATTAATAGACAAGGAAATATTTTGGCTTATAATTAGTGTTGTGCATGATTTTATTGTTTCAAAGAATGGAATATGCTTTGAACTATTAGCATGGTATGATCTATTGTGATTATGAGATTCTAAACCATGGGGTTTGAATTGAGACTTATTTATGATGTCCATGAACATAAATGATAGGATACTGAGGTCCTGAGGCAGTGGATCCTATGGGATGCCAGTTGATGAGATGCATGACCGGCATTTATAGAATTGTGTTATGCCAAGGTGGTGCAATGATGTAGACTGAGTGCAAAGATGTAGTTCAAAGATGTGTTATGGAATGGATTCTATTCATTGATTTGAATTGTCTATTGTTTATTATTAATTTGTTCTGTTGATGCTATTATATTTAATTGTGAATGTATGTTAGAATAGGAAATTCATTCACCAGTTATATTAATGTTGGGTTGCCCCCTTCAAGTAACAGAGTTGCAGGTGGACCGGAGAATGGCGAAGATCAGCCTATAGTGTTTGGCATGCATGGCTGAGGAGAGCGTTCATCAATAGTCACAGGTTAAAGAAATAGATAGTAGTGAATATTTTATTGTTTTCCTAGTTAATTTGAAAGATTTTATTATGAGAATTATTAGACACTTGAGACTCTATTCGTTGATTATTTAATTGGTTTGATTATTTGAAGGACAATTTTAATTAATGATGCTTATGCCTAATGTGTTTCATTTGATTTAAGAATGTGGGTTGTATGCCAATGCGTTACAGCTTAGATTCTAATAGGGCCCTGGATTTGGGTTGTGACAGATAAAGAGTGGGTAATAATCAAGTAAAAGAAAATAAATATAAAAAGGAAATGCCGGAGCATTGTTGGATGCCCTCCTTTTGCATGAATTTGAGAACAATTGTCCAAGAGCTAAGGCCTAGTCTGTAAGGATTAATCCAGCCAAATTGTTATAATGTCGTGCGGAATCATGTAGATAAAAATTTTTTTTTTCCTCTAATGGGATCATGAGGGACCATTATTTGGTACACCCACATTTTTACATTAAAAAACATGGTTGCGCCACAAATATTTTGACAGAACATCTCTTCAAATTCTAGAACCAAACTAGAGAGGCATTGCAAATTTTTTTTTGGAGTTATTGAAGGTGACTCTATTCAAGGTCAGCTCCTTGGACTCTAGATTTCATCCCTACCAAAATCAGGGGCCTCATTTTTTTAATCTCATATTAATACATCAACAAATGAAGTGTCAGATTCTCTAGCTAATATGGGTGGGGTTAAGGATGACTTCTTTTTTTTTTAAAGCTTTTCCTACCACTTTCGTGGGCCTCTAGTTTCAAATGAGGTTCATCTTTCATGTGATTCTTTGGGCATCTTTTTTGGTTTTCTTTACACAATAAACTTTTCCTATCCAGTAATTCTTAAAGCATTTTTGTACCTTCTTCCCACTTTTGAATATTGGTTTCCATTAGTGAAAACAGATCAAGAATTAGGCCAATTATTAAAAGCAATTACCAGAGACAAACTCGCTTGTTAAGACTCTTTTGCTTGAAATATCATCAATCACCATAGGAACATAGAACCCTTCTGCTTTTGACAACAATTTACGAAATCTTTTTTGATTTGCTGCCTCCAACTCATAGTCACATTCCCGAGATAATTCCTCTCTAGCCACCTGAAAATGATTTCAATAGCAACCTCACTGTCATGAAATAAGTATAATAACTACGTTGGATTATGCATCAACAAGTGTAATAAAACTAGTTCCCTTATTCAGAAAATGACATCTAGTGCTAGGATTTGTTGCCCTGGGAGTGGTAAAAGGTATTTGTGACTTAATGTTGTTTAGACTGAAGTGGAAACCTATGCCTTGCAAAATACTCTAACATCCAATTGGAAACATTAAGATAAAATCAATATAAGGCACTAAATGTTTAAGGTGTTTAATTAAACTTTTATTAAGGGAACCACAAGAAATGTACCTTTCATAAACTATCAAGTTTACCTTCATGGCTCTATCAAGATAAAGGCCTTCTGGAATAAGACTTGTATAATCCAAAAGTCGCCTCACATTCTCAAGATCACTTTCAATGCTATCAGCAACACCAGGGTATTGGATTTTCATTGCAACCTCCAAACCATCCTTTGTGACAGCTCGATGGACCTTTTAAAATTCAAAAGAACTATAAGATCCACATACAATGGTTAAAACAACTCATTGAGTCAATTATGAAAGAACAGTGGAACAGATTCTCAACAAAGATCCATTTGGTAGAATGTGTATAAACATATCAAGGGCAAGATAACTAAGTTTGGACACCTAGGCAATATCATAGGCAAAAGAAAGTAGATATGAATTTATAAGAAATGGATGGCCAATAACTTCACATGAAAGTGATGCAACAAAAGGACAATAAATGGTCCCTCTGGATTCTGTAAACGAGTGCAGGTTAATCAGTTTACATGCAAATGAAGTTCATGCATTTGGATAGTTTGAGATACCCGTTAAGTCATAATTGCTTTGTTCATTGCCATAACCAACAAAAGGTAAACAGAGCAACAAGGAATTGAAAGTAGTAGGTAACCTGAGTGCAGGGCAGCAGAATCCCATGGATCCAAATGAGCCCAAAAGGAAGAGGAAAGTATAAGAAATTCTTGAAAAGAAACAAAATTGCATTCACTGCAACTAAATAGCAACAACCATTTGAACAGCCCATTTCAAACAGTTGGCCAAAATCTAGTTCGTAACCAAAATGTTTGGCAACAAATCACCACCTAAAATTTAAAAGCATTTTTTCTCTAAATTGATTAAAGTGAACAAGTCAACTTGGACAAGAACTATGAGAACAATGCTAAAAGAAAAAATATCACAATGTGCTACTTAAGTAGGGGACGAAATTCATGGAAATCAACTAAGGCAATGATTGAAAGCAGAGAAGCCACATCTATGAGTACTAGAAAATATTTAAAGTGGCTGAGTATGTCATATCACCTGGCCTATACTTGCTGCAGCCAGTGGCTCGTAATTAAAACACTGTAGCTTTGATGACCAGTCAGAGCCTAATTCATTATCAAGGACCTGATCGAGCTGGCTCCTTGGCATGACATCAGCACCTTGACGAACAATGTCCAAGGCAGACAATATCTACATGGAGTGTGGTATCATCAACACATAATGAGAAAGCTTTTAACAAACAAACCTCATGGCCATCCTCCCTTTGATGGCAAAATAATTTACTAACACTAACTAAACAAATATTCTCACTTCATTACAAAGAAAAACTTTAATCCTTTTCCAACATAAATACTAAATATTAATTCACCTCACTATAAAACAAGTTAATGCAAATTCCAACAGACAACATCTGAAACTTAGCAATTACCGGAGCAGGGACAAGGGATTCATCCTGAATACTCAACATCTGCCCCAATTTGAGTGCTGCCCCACGCATTCTACACAATGCAAGCGCCAATCGCTCCGCATTTTGCTCAGACAAGAAAGGTGAAAGAGCAGATTGCTTGTCTGCTGAATCGGGTGCCCCATAGACAATTCTCTTTGCAGATTCTTGGATTGTGCCCCATGCAAGCCCAGCTCCCAAACCAGCAAACCTTCAATTTTTATAGCAAATAAATCAAGTAACAACCATTCAGAATACCAAACCAAATAATAATAATAATAATAATAATAAATAAATAAATAATCAGAAACAATATCAAATAAAGATAGAAAGAAAACAAAAAAAATTGGCATCATTTTGAACATTCATTCAACCAAGCATATACCAAAATCCACTACAATGGCATCATTAAACTAGGAAATCCAAAATTCCCACTACTAATAGATTTATTACACAATGCAAAAACTGCAAGTAGAACAAAATTCAACAAAAGCTCAATCATGTCTGTTAGACAGATATACATAATATACTTAATGTACATAGATTGGTAGATAGAGAATGTTGTTTACAGACCCAAGTGCTCTGCTAAATGGCGTCGATGGAACCCTCCTCTCCCTCGGCCGCCTCCTTTTCGCCGGTAAGACCACCTTCTCATCACTCTTCTCCTGCAAAACCTCGGAATTTCGGTCTTTTCCATCTCCATCCTCTCTAAAATCCTCCAATTTCGCTCCAATCCCATCATCCACCTCCGTCAAATTCTCCGAACCCAACACTGTCCCTTCGATTTCCTCCGTCCTCGCATTCAACTCCCCCGCATTCCCACCATCCAATTCCCTCGTTCTCTCCAAACCCACCACTTCTCTTCCGGTTCCATCTCCCAAAACCTCAGCTTTCGATTCAAAATCTGATTTTTCTCCAGGAGCTGGCACCGACGCAGCAGTTTGGGGAGAATCTGAGAAGTATACGACCGTTTCTTTGGGGACTGGCCTTGAAAATTCGCGAACGTTTCCTTTGGTGATCCCTGCAAGATCCGTAGCAGAAACAACAGCTTTCTTCACGGATGAGGAAATTAGGGCTTGGAAATCTCCGTTTCTGGCGCTTTCGAGGGATTGAGAGCGGTTTAGGATCTCTTTGGCGACGAGAGAGAGGCCATTGACGAGCCTTCGAAGGTCTCGAGAAGAGGACATTGAGGTCAAAACCCTAGAAATGGTGAAGCGGGTAATCGGGTATGAATTTTACGAAAGAAAGCGGGACGGGGAGGAAAAGAAGACAAGAGAAAGGAAAATCGGGTTCGGAGTCTTCGCGGATTCTTTGTTTTCAATTGGAATGGGACGGGTCGGGTTGACTGAATTTGTGGAGGGTGTCTGAAGTGTAACACGGACCGTCCCGTTTAATGAACTATGCTGGATATATCAACTCCGTCCATAGTAATCAATTTCAATTTGTTTCGCGGCCGAAATGGCCGGAATTTTTCATTTTCCAATCCCTAGGCCAAAATGGACTGAGGGGTCAAAAACATTTCGATTTGAATTTAGATCTATTTCAACCCATTGCGGTCCATTTTGGTTGTCCATTCTAATCTTTTGCTTTTAACTATGACTCGGGCTCAAATTAGGGCCTCCGGAATCATTGAGTGCTAGTTAACCATACAGACTTCCATTATAGGGGGCGTTCATCGACTGGGTCCGGCCAAGATGACGCATATTCAAACCCGGACCAACTTTGCCAACACAGACATATGTGAGGCCCCAGCCCGACATGCAGCATAAAGGTCAGGCCGTAAATGGACAACTATTGACAACCTTACAATTGATCAAACAAACTTTCCTGTGGTGCACTTTGCATATATACAGTTAACGAGAAGGACCCTATTAATCTAAATAGGAATGTTCATAGCCGTGTTGGGCTGAGTTGAGGCATATCCAAGCCCAACCTGATGTTACAAACACAGGCCTATATCCAGGCCATGGCCCGACTTGGGCTGTAAGGTCAGGCCGAAGGAGTACAGATGTTTCGTTAAGTAGAAAAATTGGACACTCCTTTGTCAAAGGAAAGTACATTTTGGCTGGCAAGTACATTCTGTTGTTCATGTTTGCCAATCAAATGTTTGGTGATTTCTCATCGAGTGTCCACCGAGTCATGAAAACTGCACGGTTCACCAATTGCGAGAGAGGAAATCCTCATTTTTTGAGGACTTTCACCCCCATCCCACAGGATCAGGAAATGATGAAAACAGGGGCTTTGACTGAAAAGTAAACATCTAACATACACAAGTAGGTGTACTGGCCTACTTCGTTTCCAGGCAACTTGATCGTAGGGCTCCTGCAGAGTCCAGCTTTCAAACAAGAAATTCCCCTTCAAAGATATGGAAGTTTCACGTGCACATGCAGATAATATTCTCAAACCATCAATCAGGTGGCAATTAAGTCCTGACTAAATGGTAAACAACATAAACGTCATCCACAGTCCACATTCAACATACATGTGAGACATCTATATCAGTCCACCAACCAGATTCGTTGCTATATAATCAAATCCACAACATGATATCCATCTGTAGCAAGGCTTGGAGATGGACAATAAGACAGGCGCATTCCCATGAATGGGGATTTTAAAAATTCTTTAGAAATCAATGGACCATGTAAATTCCAATCACACATTAAGTGACAAACAACACAGGATGCAATGAAACCAAGTAACCAACCACTGCACTGGTTTGGATGTTAATACATCACACAACAGTCACATTTGGTCCTCCTCAGTGTGCTAGATATTGTGCATGCAGGAATGCCAATGGATCTAACATTAGTGAAATCATTTCTCTAGCGGATCACATCAATCAAGGCATTAGCAAAATCAAACCAGTGCGATGCTGCTCTCGCCACCAGGGGGCTTGCGAACACCACCCAGGTAGTCTCTGGAAGCTGCCTTTCCATCTGCAAAGATATTACTGCCACTCATTTCCCGCAGCTTTGCTACGCTGAGTGGCTTCTCAGCTGATCCCGGTGGAACATCCCCTTTGAAGATGTCATTGCCTGTCAGCTCTGCAAATTTCTGATTATGAATCTTTTTTGCTGTCTTGACAACAGTCTCATCACTGAACATGATGTTGCAGTGGCCTCCTGCAGGCTGTAAATTTGGAACCAAAAGCCACAAGTACTGGTTAGGTCACTAGAAAGAGTAGATAACAAAGAAGATAGGCAAGCAAATAGACAAGCATGCGTGCCATGTTTTTCTTTTATTTTTTGGTAAACAGCATGACTGCTATGTTGATATATGATGCACATGCTCACAAGGCTTAAGTGAAAGAAAAATGACATCCATACAAACTATTTATGTTTTGCTTGTGAGCATGTAAACAGAGAATGTACATATCTGACCTATACGCACTATTATTGTAGGAAATCTTACACCCAAAAGTAAAAATTGGAGATCAGACATTAAACAATACAGTGAAAGCATCTCAAAGGCCCCATCACAGCCGAAACAGTTAACCATAGACTTTCTTTTGCAAGATTCAGGACATTCTTCTTTTTTTTTATTGGTGATTGGACCTAGAACCGTGAATAAGCTCAAGAATACTACTGCAAGCAACATGAACTTTAAAGTGGTTTTAAGGCTTAGTTAATGAGTAGAAAATATAAGGTAAAAGGGAATTCCCAGCGCTGTAGAACTCACATTAGACACTCTCACAGATGTGCGTAGGTTCCTTGGTGCCGGCTCTCCCATGTCTATGCTTTCTTTAAATCCAAGAGAACGTGCTGCCAATGGCCTGGGTGGAATCTCAGGAGGAGGACCAAAGATGTCATGCCCACTAAGCTCCTTGGATTTTGCATCAGACAACTGCTTTCTCATCTTCGCATCTGCCTCGCTTTCTATTGTCCCACTTAACTCTCGCTGCTTTGCTACCTCTGCCATGGTGGTTGGCTTCTTAGGGGAAATACTCTCCTCAACACTGAAAGAAATCTGGCTCATGGAATTAACTGCTTGCTGGCATTCAGAATGATAAAATGGTTAGTACCGCATAAAAGAACATGTGTACACTGCATATGCATGGAATGTGTTGCCATTTGATATCCACTCATGATTACAACTGGAAAATTTTTACAGATCATGTAGACTAACAAAACACGGAGAAATATAAGCAGTGTTTAAAGTTTTATAAGAGCACATGATCCAAGTCCATATAAGATACGTCATTTGATCCCCAAAAGATACCTGGTAAATTCTCAATCCCGTTTTGTTGTTAGGCGTGGACATGGCAGTGCTAGATTCTGGTGCACCGTTTTCTCCGTCAGCCGCAAAGATGCCGCTTCCAGTCATCTCCTTCCATTTAGAACCAGAACATGGCTTCCTGAAAGTTAAAGGCAAAAGCTAAACATAATAGCGGTACATGTAGAAACAAAAGGTATGCCAATAACTATCTAAGTTGAAAGACAACACTTGGTTTAGAACATGAATGAGTTGTGTCATCCAAACTCTTAAAGATACATGTTAAAGTGGGTGTAAAATGATTTAATAATACAAAAGACGCAATGTTTGGTGGTGCAGATATAATGGAAGAGCAGAATTTTGGTTTCGAGACTTAAATGGCGATAATTGGACTTTAACAAACCCATTCAGTTTGGTTTGACCAAATGAGTGATGCTATAGTTGAAGGATGCACATGTGGGTTTAAATATACCTTCATTTTGAGGAAGGCTGAGAGTCATGGGCTCATGGCTTCATGGGACTATTGTTCTTTGCCTAAATAACTGTGAGAAGAGCTCGCCATGGCAGGTTTAAATAAATCTCTATTTTTAGGAATTTAGAAAGATGGAACTGCTGTTCTCTTTCTACATGTAGCCGACATGTAAGAAACTCAAAGCTATTAGTTATCCAACAAACTATAAATTGAATCAGTTATCAAAGATGCTAGGGCTGTTAAACAAAAATTATGTTTGGTATATTAAGACTTTGGGTTATGAAGTCAGGAAAGGAGTTCACAATGTCCCAAAATATATAGGCATCCATCATCACAACCATGAGTTTGCAGGTTTAAGTCATGTTGCTTAATGAGAAAAGGACATTCAATCCATCAGAGAAGTACAAAGAGTTGAAGTGTTGATCTAGTAGGTTAGCTAAAGATGGAATCATATGATTGCATCTCACACAGAAAGAGAAAAAACAAAAGAAGAAGAGAGATTAAAAAAAAAAAAAACAAAAGTAAATCCCCACCAATGTCAACTGGATAATTGTGAACTCCACTAAGTCATTTTAAGCAGTAGCCCACAACAAATACTCCTTGTATACTATACTCTTCTACCATACACTCTGGTGATTGACTAGCTTGCTTTAGTCACTAACAAGGCACAAATCTCCACTTAAGTTATAAAAAAGGATTCTCAACTGTTGAAGCTACTATGGAAAAAATTGATGATAGACAAGCATGTGTGCACACCAGTGACACCACTTTGACAAGATGACAAGAAGCACTCTTGAACATTTCTCTTCACTTCTCGTTAACTTTCTCAAGTAAACCTTATTTATAAGAAGGCAATCATAAATAAAAAGAAAAATAAAATCATTTTGAGTGGTTAAAAAAATAATCTTATTTAATCCATCACATCATAAGTTAGAAAATTTGTGGTTGAAATGTCATAGGTGAAATTTTATTTCACTAGAATCTGCACCTGTTGTAGGATTTGCCAAGAGTGAAACTCAGGATAAACGTTATTAATTTAATCACATGTTTTACATGTGATCAATCCAACAAGAGGGACTAATTTCGATTGGAGGAAATTTAGGACAAATTCATGTGGGCATAGCATATGACACATTACTCTCTCTCTCTCTCTCTCTCTCTCTCACACACACACACACACACCCCAACATGCAACACCCCCCCCCCCCCCCCCCAAAAACCAAAAAGAAGCCAACCAACACACACATGCACAAAAAAAGAAAGATAAAAAAGAAAAGACAATGCACACATGCACAGAAAACGAAAGATAAAAAAGAAAAGGCTCTATTCTTTAAGAACCAAACTAGAAAGGCTGGTTGAATTTGGTACAACTGGAACCAGTGGGTTCATTCATCATTTCATGTGCAAAACCATAAAGTCAGGCAAAAAAGTAGACAGACTGGCAATTGAATTGACTTGGGTGATTAAAATTCTTTCTGTACATTTTCATAATCTAGAACAATTTGACACCAGGCCTAACCAGTTTCAGCAGAACTGTCAACAGTTAGGATTCCCAGCTTTTAAAAAACATTGGTCCACGTTCAAACCAAAACCAATGGATACAAATCTTCCAATCTGCTTCAAGGATCATCCAACAGTGTGATTTTGAGGTATACCCACTGTATGGTGGGCCCAACAGGTGAAATTTTCGGATCTTGTACAGACACCCATATGCCATTACACTAACATAAAGGGCTTAATAACTAGCAAAGCCACATGATTTTCAAGAACAAATAAGGACCACTTATAAACGACAGTTTCCAGACAAATAGCTATACAAATGCAAGTGTGCTTCTCACGTGAATTCATCGTCCTTGCAAATCACATGCTTATAACAACAAGGAGTTGGATTTCTTGTTCAAAAGACAGATCTCAGTGGAAATCACGAAAAGGCGACAGATCTCAGTTCCAACTTATCTGAAAAAACACACAGATCTGGCAATTTCAAATGCAAATTCCAACAAATTCCGATTTCATGGATCAGAAAAAAAAAAACCATTACGGATTTCAATCTACCCTCGTGATTGCTATCAAAGTGCAAAATCAAAGTCACCTTAGCATTATGGATTGCAAAATCAAAACTTTCAAAGAGATGGAAGACCACATCGACATAAAGAAGCTGAAATCTCAGATCCTAACCAAATCAAACCCAAAAAAAATCTCATAAAACCGCATTTCTTCTCCCAGCAACAGATTTACCAAACAGAAACCTAGAATCTCAATTCCAAGTCCAGATCTGACCTTTTCATCAAGTTCTCAGCTTCTTCCTCACTCATCTGCCCCCCGATTAGCACCGTACTGATCCCACCTGCAGGCTGCAATTCTCCCCAAAGATCAAACTCTAAACCTCACGAAAACCTTCCAAAGCGCTAAAAAAAAGTTGCAATCTTTGTCCAGTTCGGAGATCTACCTGATGCGTCCGGATCGACGGACGCGATCCCGAAGTCGACGAATCGATCGAGGCAGATTCATGGCTTGGTTTCTCGGGCCATGAAAGAAGATCTGCAGTAGATGTGTGAGGCTTTCGAACAGGGGTATTCCTGTCCATAGCTCTCTTCTTCCTTCCCGATCGAGAGAGGATTTGAGAGGAATGTGTATGGTTTTGGGGGCTTTCTTGAAGGAGAAAGGAAGGTTGGGTGGGCGGGAATGACGTGAATACCCTTCTCCTCTCTGCGACGAAGGCTCTTCTTCTCTCCAACACCGTCTTTGCTACTACAGTGACATTTGAATACAGAGGTTTGGTTGGTTGAAGCAGAGGAGTGTATTTATACTGTGGATTGACCTGAAATTTGAAATGGGGAAGTTATGGGTAGTCGCCGAGTCCTTGAATCGGAACGTAGTCGCCCTGCACATGTGACGGTTATGCACGCGCGTGTCAAATCCAGACCCTTGGTTTAGAGGTCCGCAGACGTGGGCCACGAGAGTAGGCCCACTATGATATGCTCAACCGCTCAAATGCAAAAAAAAAAGAATGTGAGGCCTACTTCAGACACCCACCTTCGGATGGGATAAGGGAATCCAAAGATCTCTCCTCTCCCACGTGTTATTACGAGAGAAAGGTTAGGACGAACAATAATCCTCACCACTCGATCAACAGTTCATAAGTTTTCACCATTTAAAATAAATATTCATTAAATCAATGGTCTAATTCATTTAGCTGAATTTTGAGATTCCAAAGTAAAGCAGACGTCTCTATTTTGTGGTCCACTAAAATGGCCCCACTAGAAGGAGAGGATTATGGAATGGATAAAGTTGGAAGGATAAATCTCAAGAGTAGGACTAAAATTTGAACTTACGCATTTTCTGGTGTGCGTTTTTGCACAACTAAGGAAGTTAAAACTGCCTCTTGAAATTGAACGTTGTGAACTTGAATAGTATAAAAACATGTAACGGTCGATTAACGTACCATTAAAAAAATTACCATTCATGTAACGGTCAGTTAACGTACCATTAAAAAAATTATTTGGTGTTCCCATTTTTCCTCCTTATTTATTTTTATTTTTTTTTGTGCTTTTGGCAGAAAGTTAAAAAAATGTTTTCAATAGGGAGGGGGTTAATCCGTGAATGGACTTCTTCATGGATGCTGGTTTCAGAATAACCAAGTACAAATGTGCCCAATGTGAAGCCTTCCACCTAAAAATTGGACGTGGCTGCAAAGCTTAGGTGGTTCAGCCCCCAGTTAAACTAGTAGGCCCTACAAACTATTGTCATGTTAATTATTCTTCAGGAAATTATGCTGGAATTTCATGTGCCATAAATTTTCTTTTCAATGTTGCCATAGAAAGCAATTTTGAACCTCTTCTCATAGGAAATGTTATTCCATAAAATTGAAGAGAAGTGATTTAACTTCTTCATTTTTCTATGTAATGCTTTTCTTCCCTACTCATACAACCCTCTATTTAGTTGTTTGGTAGGATATTTTTTTCATTAAAAAGAAAAATAAATTAATTTACATCAATAAAAGGGTTTTATCTTCGCAAAAAAAAAAATCCCTGCTTAATTTTCAACATACATCACATGGGCTACACCCTTGCACCAGATGAGTAGGCAACCTGACTTTTGGATTTGGATCAAAATCAATACAGATGATTGATTAACGTCTTAGAGCTACACCATCTGTCCCATCATGAAGCTCATATGGCCCAGACAGGAAAGCACTGCTTTCTTCTAATAATGTCAATCTCTTGCCACCAAATATAAATAGCTATAAAAAGGGGGATATGAATCAATGGTTCTTATTCAATGAGCAAAAGTCCAGCTGCCGTTCTGGTTTGTTGAATGTAGAAGTCTGGATCCTCTTATGGTGATCGTCCCACCACATCATCAGTGGTGGCCTTTTTTTGCCATACACATAGCCAATGAATCCAGATTCCCTTTTTAAAAACCTCACAATGACCATAAATATAACTTGATTGGTCGTGTCATGGTTGCCGCAAGGCTTTTCCTCGCTAAATCATTTCATAGGCACGTGCGGCCATGGTGAGATTTTTCCTCACTTAACCTCGATTCTTAATGTAGATATTGGGTGTGCCCAAACAACAAAGGGAGGCGTCCAGTTGACACATGGATGCAATGATTCTCGTCCCCTGACCGTACATTTTGAAATCACGTGGCGAGGATTATTATAAGATATGGTGGGACCATGGGAGGTGGCCCAGCTCTGTCACAGCCGTTAGAATCAATGGTAGTAACTGCAGCATTTTCAACGGACGTGGAACTCCTTGATTTTTGTATAGGTATATTGAATGGGAGTGCAGCCTTCTTAATAAAGTTTGGGTGAATTTTTCCCCATATAGACTTTATCAAATTCCTATGTATGAATGTTAGAAGCCTTTTCATACAACTTTAACTAACTCATGTTTTTCCCCTCCAGGTAGCTCAACTGGCTAGGACCACATTGTGCTCTCAATGGTTGTCGGTTTAAATTGCACTATTACACCGGAGGTTATTAAGAATTTACCTGGCTTCCCCAAGAACTGTAAGGATTAGTCACGGCCCTAGCAAATATATATATATATATATATTTGATTCCTAACCTTTACACAATCAAATTTTTTTTAAGTAATTAATGGAGTATGAGTTGGGTCCAGGTCCAATCTTATCTGTAATACTTGGGTTTGAACTGGATATTGCGTTTAGTTTGAGTTGGGTGTAGACTTGGGTCAACCATGAACCGACCCATTTACATCCTATGCTTATTCTTCCCAATATTTATATCAGTTGGGTACATTGGCTAGTATATCCTAGGAAAAAGAACTCAGTGCATCGGAATTGTGTATAAAAGCGGTGCGAAAGACAGTTCCCACCCATACATTTGCATCATAATGGCTCTTCATTGCAAGTTTTACATGAGAACCACGTGCAAGACAATATTTTCCTTATATATTGAGGCATTGAACATTAATCATCAATTAAGATTTATTTTAAGATGACATCCACCTTAATCAAGGTAGGTAAGAGCTTTTTTTTTTTCAAGCCTCCATCTGATTGGTAATAGATAAAATAGAGAAAAAAAAATACAAAAACTACATTGCATAGGATCCTCCTTCCCCGGGGCCGAAGGGTCGGGAGTCCGGACCCATTTAGGTAAAGATAGTTGGGTGGAGAAAGAGTCCCATAAAACCTCCCCACATGTTTTAAATTTGAATTTGCACAGCTTTCTTTCTTTCATGTGGCGTGTGTACCAGGTTGCATTGGTCAGCCTATCAGAAATTGCAGATTGAGCTTTACTCAAACTTTTATCCCAGTGGTCAACCCTCCACCAAATTCCAACAACCTTCTTACATGGGCTTTGGGAACAATACATGTGCAAGATGTGCAGTTGATTGATCCTAACCATCTATCTCGTTGATTCTCCTTTATTGGCTATTAAAATAAAGGTGCGGTGGTACTTCAAATCCCACCATCTACCAAATATTCTTTTGCCTTTTAATTCCTAGATGGATGCTCAGGAATCAGGATTACATTCCCTACGTCTCATTATTACAGAAGTTCAGGTGTCAGGTAGGGCAAGAACTCATCCAAGCCTAGCCATTTTTTTTTAATCAATGGGCTGCCTCAGATCTAGAGGCTGGACTCGGTCAGAGGTCCATGAGGAGTAGTTGTGGGCAAAACTTCCATTGGGTTGAAGTGGAATGTCCTGTCTCTTTCTTAGAATTCATAATATTCATGTGTGGTGATTGTTTAGGAATTTCAAATATGATATTTGAAATACTGCTGAATTCTAAACTTTTTGAATTTTGTGTTTCATCGAAGCCCTAAATTCATGGACTTCTCTTGGTTTAGATTTTAGAGCCACCCCACAAAGAGTTTCTTTTTTTTTTTTTTCTTCTCTTTTTCTTAGGAATTATACTTTCACAGCTTCTTTCTGATAATACTTAGGTACCAACACAACTCAACAATGCTCAATGTGTTTTTCCAAAAGTTGTTTGTTTTGCACCCGTTTATATGTACTGTGACATTTACAAAGGCAAGTTTGTTTCACACACACTTACATGTGTGACGTTTAGAAAGGCAAGTTTGTTTCACACATGTACCCATCATGATTGACCAGTTGCACATAATATCCTAGATGAGGTGTGAAAATAGTACACAAATAAGGCTGTTTTAATATGAAATTTTCACAAAGTGTTTCGTGCCTCTTTGGTCAGCGGGCGCCAGAGTAGAACCTTTGCCTTGGATAAAATGCATTATATATCTAACACCATGATCCTTTTTCATTGTTTTGCAACTCCTAAGGGCAATTTCAATACTTTTAGTTTCATGTCTTAAATCTTCAGTCTATAAGATTTATGAAAATCTCACATATGTAATCAAAATCATTTAAAATTTACTCACGTAAAAAAAAAAATGATGCTTCCAAACAAACATAATAATGTGTTCCACAAGTACAAATTCTACATATTTAAATTTCATTTTCAACTGAATGGGTTTAAGGTGCTGGTTGTAAAGAATCACCAGCTCCTTTGAACAGAGAATACAAAATCCAGAGACAGGTCCAACTCTTAACCCATGAGCATATAAAAATTGTACATGATATGAGTAATGCCAGCAACTTTTCCAAATAAGAAATGGGACTCAGTTTATGAGCCCACTGAACACCAACAGAGCATGTCTAAGTTACAGAAGATGTAAAAAATCTCCTCATCTCTGTAATTGCAACCACCATCATCGCAACCGCATTGGTTCCAGTTCTTTAACTTGACTGCTCTCCTTTTCACTTTCTCCAAAGCTCCCACCCTCCACCCCACTTGCAGACCAGGTGGTTTTAGGCTCGAAAGAACGCGAACTGTAGTAGTAATTGGAATCCATCTCTCTATTGAGCCATCTGCCAATTGGCATGCATCTTTCCACGCAATCTCAGCTCGTCCCAAGAGCTCAGATCCTACAATTCTATCAAGAATTGGTATGGAACATCTCCAACGAAGCTCGAACACAACACTTTCTCGTTTCAGTTCTTCTACATAGCTTGTGGCACCATAAAGTGAAACTCTGGTCCCAACAGGGGTCGCTTGTCGATGGGGTTTCTCGGCTGTCTAGACGGATTCTTTTGCCCGTTCCGGTGGAAAGGTAGGATCGAATGAAGATGTTGCCGGGGGCGGTATAAAGTTGACATGGTTTGCTCTAATGATCTTCAATTCACACCTGAGAGAGGAGGGAAGATTGTGAATGGAAGAATCAGAATCCATGGAAGTAGAGATAAAAAAATATATAGAAAGATGATGATCGACAAGAAATGGTGCAGTGGTGAAAGCAGTTGCCTTTCAGATGTGGAGGGATCTTTTTTGTGTTGTTTTAAATGGGCTTTGTTAGATGACTAGACGGCCCTTGATGATCACCAAAGGCTAGAAATCTGATTAGTGAGCATGATCAAGTGTCATGGCGGCGCTTGACTTCCCTAAATAAAAGTAAAAATAGATAAGATCACGAATACATGAAAATCCTTGCACGTAAGTTAGACTAATATGATCGAGCAAGGATGGTGAATAGGCTATATGTTGGCTATTTCTAAAACCATGATAACGTCTTAAATATGCACAACACATGATATAACATAAAATAAAAATGAGGAGAAAGACAGATATAAGAGGTGTACGGGCAAAGATAATAGACGTACTGAATGGATTTTTTGCAGGATAGATTGGAATGGAAAAATAAAACTCGTATAGCTAACCTTAACATTGTTGGGTTGGATTGGGTGGGGTCAAGCTTTTAATTATGATGATGACGACAATAATGACGACTACGACAACGAGATTGATCTCTCTATATAAAGCATGTGTGATGTAGCTCTGTGGAGTGCGAGCGTGATTGTTTTCAAGTTCTAGTTGAGCCCAATCATCTACACTAGGAACTTTGCTAAGATTATACAAAAATCAGGAAATTCAAAACGTACTCAGGCTAATGGTGTAGGCATTGACATGTTCTACTGTTGGCTTTATCTACTTCGCCTCACTAGCCATTGGTACAAAGAGGTAAAAGACCAAAAACCTTTCAAAGAAATCTCTATTAGAGTCCTAAGAAGAGTACTCTTGGCCAAACCAAGTTACTTTTCTTTATTTCTTTCTTTTTGCTGAAAATAGGAGTTGGATATAAGAAAAAGAACAGAACAGAGTGATTAGTCCTACGCAGCCCACATATCCTAACATTATTACCACCCTGAACGCCCCCAAAATTCCAGAAATCAACTTACTTACTTTGAGTGATAATACAATATCTCTTGAAGTCAAGATATAGTTTCAAGCATCAAGAAACAAAAATTTATAGAAGTTGAAGAGCCAGTACGCTAACTGCCATTGTTCAGACCAACATGCAAATGTTAAACTTTTTATAGGGGGCAAACAAGTGAGAGGATGCTTACCAAAAGCAGTTCTTGCATATCCCAAACTCATAAGAATCCCTACACATTCAATCACTTTCTGATATTTTTTTTATAGAACTTGTACTTTTATATCTAGAATTGTTGAAAGGATAAAAAAAAGTTTAAACAATACATGTGAGCAAGTTTAAAAACAGTGAAGTCTAAAACGTACAGGGCCTTCCTCTAGAGTGTTTGAGAAGCTCTATTTGTTTGTACCTCTCCAACACTGCCATTGTAATGTATTTTGCTCTGTGAAAACACTAGTGGTTGCATTTGAACATCAAATCAAAAGCTACTATTGATATCCGAGCTTGAGCAAAAGTCTTCAGGTCCTTCATATCTGAATCTATATAGAAATTATGTTGGTTCTTTGATTTGAATTATGGACTCAAACCCAAAAATGAACTAATTTCCAGGATTTATAGGCAGCGAATATGCATTGATGTGATTGGGTTAGAAAAGAAAAAAAGCACATCAATAAACTTTTATGACCAATCTTACGCTAATCTGTAAGCGGATATCTATGGCGTTAACATTTGTTTGTTTGTTTTTTTTTTTAAATAACATAAAATATTGCCAAATTAATCAACATTTTACCATTCTCTTTTATGAATTGAATGATTCACATGCTTGATTTTAATTGGTAAACTATTTAGGGCACTTTAGTCTTTTTCGAAGTGGGAAATCAAACTCTTAAATTTGGTTTCTTCAAATGGATGAGAACCTAGTATGATGCTTCTCCTTTCCAAATCCAAGAAGACATGGCTTTTTACTTGCTAGCTTTAACAGGGACCTGTTCCTTGGGATCTTGAGGTGGTGGATCTTATTATATTCTTACTACATGATGGAAATGGAGGATTTTGGGTGGTTGATTTTGCTTTCCATTTAGTATATAGTAAACAAAGTTGTGGATGGTGAGAGTGACTCATTGAAATGTGGTTACTATCAGTGTCCGCGGGAAGGAATTTTCGAGTGGTTTTCTCCATCACACATAAAACCCATGTTTTGAATGTGCACAAATGTCATTGGCTCTAAATCATTGTCTTTGGCCCTAATAAATTCTAAATGGTCCTACATGGATTACCATTTACCATGTAACCTTAGTTGGTACATTTAAGTACTTCGTCTATATGTGACTGAGACGGGCAACATAAGCATAGCGAGAAACTTAGAATTCTGCGCTGTGGGGTTTTCTGTACTGACTGGTCATTTACTTTCTGGAAAAGAAGGGCAAGATTAACTATTGCGCAATCTGAGGATTCTTTTTTAAGTGGATTGTTTTTTTTCATTTGGAGGTTGGAAATCTGCGTTCATACCCCTCCAATAAAAAATCAAAATCCCCTATATCTAGGAAAATCATTTTAATTTTTTCTCTTCTGTAAAGAAATGTGTCAAACAATACAATACAACTGAATAGTAGGCTGAACAGAAAATCAGAGCATTTCTCCTCTTCGTTGGGTGTACAAATGCACCATAAGTTGGAGAGGCAATTTAAGTTGCAAGTGCAAGTGTAGGTTGCAACTTGGGCTAGGCTCAGCCAATGCGTCTAAAGGTCCAAACGTGAGTGGGCCCAAGCTGAGGCTTATAGCAAAGAAATGAGCCCAAAATCTTGACAGCCATGCTTGGTAATTCCTTTAGGAACCTAAGCCTTCTCATACGGACCAGTGGACAAGGCTGTAAACAAGCTAAGTTGGCTCACAAGTTGCTCGCTCGGCTCGATTGGGCTCAAGTCCAAAATTGGTTTGCTTGTTTCACAACACAACACAAACTCCGTGCGATACCCCAGCATAAAAAATGTTCCGGATCTCAACTGGGCCAGGTTTGTGCGAAGCCTGTTCGAACTTAATCAATTCGAATAACAATCAAAACTCTTAGCCAACTGCTTCAACCAACAGAAATATAAATCATTGTCAAAACCTCATCCAAGACAAAA
Organism: Sextonia rubra; assembly: GCA_037013555.1. Taxonomy (NCBI): domain Eukaryota; kingdom Viridiplantae; phylum Streptophyta; class Magnoliopsida; order Laurales; family Lauraceae; genus Sextonia; species Sextonia rubra. Next base: position 56,834,992 of record JASUAD010000008.1, on the reverse strand, counting down.
CCTACTGGGAAATTGGGCTCCTTCAAATTAGTCCGAGTTACTAGGCTCGTTAGTCACCAAGTCAGGCAAGTCCAATGAGTTCGTTCAAGCAGACTGAGTTCTCGGACTGTTTTTTCTTTTTACGCCTCAGCCTGGGACCATCAGAGGGGAGAGATCCAACACATGTGAAAAGAGGCTACCAAAATCCATGAGAAGAGGGCAGCATGCCAAAGAATGGAACCCTCGCCAACCGGGTGGGAGATTGGGTTGCACAGTATCCTAAGTACTTGGTGGCCAAACGCTGCCACGTGTGTCACTTTGAGCCAGCCCACTTCCTGAAAACTCTTCTTCAGATGTAACCAAAGAACCAACTCATAAATGGTGATGGGCCTTGTTCAGCAAAACAAAAACGGTGGTGGGCCTTGAATAGGAAATAAATGAAAGAAGTCAAAAAGGAAGTTAGAGATGCATTGTCGCCCAATAGTATGGATGCTAGGCTCCAATTAATGAGCAACTTAAATCTGATATATACATGTGGGACTTGTTGACATGTGTCGGGTGAAAGCAGTACGGGCAGGGGCAGAACCAGAAAATTTGCCCTGGGAGAGCCACTATAGAAATAAAAATTTTTGGAGGGGCTAATATTGAAAAAATACAAAGAATTTTCATAATATCGGGGTGTTTTTTCTAAATTTTTGGGAGACCAATATTAAAATATCAAAATTTTACATAATAGTGAGGGGGGTTTTTTAATTTCTTGGCGGGCGGGGAGGAGGGGTGCATGGCCCCCCTTACCCACTACATAGTTCAGCCCCTGACTATGGGGAAAGGGGCTGAGTAGAGGGACATGCTTTTTATTACAGTGGACTTGCACGGCACCAAGTTGGAAACTAAGTGATGTTATACATTCCCCTAATTTTCTCTAGAGATATTATTTGATAGTCATTTTTAAATATTTACATTGTATTTTCATTTTTAGCGACTTATAACATAAATTTTTATATATTCAATTTCTACATATTCTCACCAAATAAATTGGCCCAATCTGTAGTTGAGGCTCACAAGCCACTCCAAAACCAACTCACACACTAGCCTTAAGGCCCCGAGCGGTCCATTGGTTAACTTTAGAAATGTAATATGTGCATGTATAAGATTGATTTAATAATTTAAATTCACAAAATACTCCAATCAAACAATTAATTGTTGTGTAGATGCAGACTAAAATCAGAAAGGTTTTGTGTTTTTAACTATAATCAAAGGTATTCATTACGGTATAGATTTAATCTTTTATATATTCAGGTAAGATCTCATCTTAGTGATACTATTTTCATTTTTCTTTTTGTGTGTTATACAGCTCTAAGGTGCCATTAAGTTTTCATTAATGTCTAGCAGTCCTCCGCTATGGCTAGCTCGTTAATGACATGGTGTATATGTAAAAATACATAAGTTCAAACCCCCAATGTAGCCAAAAATTTAAAAAAATGTTTTTTTCACTAACAACAAGGCTCCAAGAAGTTAAAAAAGAAAAATAAAATCAAAATACCATAATTTAAGCCTAAAGAGTCAAAGCAAACAGTCTTAATACCAAAATTTAAGTCTAATAACTAAAGCAAAATACAAATATCTCTTTATATGTACTTTTGGGCTGCGACAAGGACTTAAAATAGACCTATAGAGAATAAAAATATAGACTAAACCTTACAATTTCATTGTTGCATCAATTAAACCTACTAGATTGGAGTGTTTTTGTGCGTGTCCTTTATCTCATTTGGCATTGTAACAGATAACACAATTGGGTCTCTAACTTAGTTTTATTGTAATATTGACTTGTGTTGAGTTATCTAGAGTATTATTGTACAAGAGACCTTGAACGTCCAAAAGATTCTAGGAAATTCTACAATAACATTGAATTGTGTCGAGTTATCTATAGTATTATTGTACATTGTGGAATAATATAGAGTTACTTGGAGTGTTTTAGAAGATTATGAGAAGTGTAGGATTAGAGGAGATTAATGTGGAAGTTCTTAGAGTAGTTCTAGAATGTTTTCACCCATTAAATGAGTAACAGGTGAAGATGTGATATAACTCAGCCAGTCATTATATAGGGTAACTCTATCAAGCCTTGAGTAAGAGGATGCAATTTTAGAATGCTTTTATGAAGCAAACGCTGAAGAAAGCTTGATTGACATTGGAGAAGGTTAGATACTATTGTTGTTAGAACGACAGGAAGCCAAAATGGATGAGGAGAACAAAAGATTCTAAAAAAAACTATAAACGAAAAAAAGGGTGACAACAGCAAAAACCAAAAAGATGAGGAGGAAAAAATCTATAAAAAAATTCATAAATAAATGAAAAAAAATTCTTCTTTCAAGCTAGAAACAGTTGGAGGAAAAAGAATTATATCAGTTAAACGTTTATACAACCTCTTTTCCTGTCCCTTGGAAATGCCTTTTGTTTTAAGGAAATGTATTTGGTTGGTTTACCGACATCCTTTTTTCCTCCCTCTCTCAATGAAATGCGACTTTGCATAAAGAAATGGTCCTTCCTTCTCAGAAATGTCATCCCATTGATCTTTTTGAATCTTTCATATATAGCTTGTGCATTTTTTATATATTATGACTTTCATTTCTTTTGAATTAGATTTGAAATTTTTAGGCTTTGATTTATGTTTCAAGATTTATATCCAATTTATAGAAGTGGTAGAACAAAGGAAATGGAGAAAACAAGCAAACACAGAGGTTTTCTGAAACCACATGTTCTTTTCCCAAGTCAGTTGGTGACTTTCATGTGGTTCTTTCAATTTTATACTAATGTTCCTCTTTTGCTCTACTGCTTTACAATTTGGAGGTGATTCCGATTTTTCCATAAAAAACAATTGTTTTCAGCCTAAGCAAGAGAAATCTTTAAATATACTCGTGGATTTAGGATACTGATTGAATTATTATAATGTTGCCCCTACATTGTGTTACTTGACTATAGGAATGCCTAGGTTAACATGTGAATGAGTTCAATGACATTCATCTATCCCATAAGATATATAAGTGTCTTGCTGATCAGTTGGAATGTGGGAATGACCATATTTTAGATCGAATATGCCGAATGGTATATGGAGCGTCAATCAAAAGAAATAAAGAAAAATGTAGGGACAACAATGGTAAAGGTAATGCTCGATTTGTCTAGACCGGATTAACTTATGAACCCCATCCCCATTTTTCTAATATTACCCAATAATTGGTAAATTAAGGGGTAATCTAGCTTATCAAAATATAATCGATATCATTAGTTACATTATTCTTTCGTTATTGATCTTCTGTTGTTCTTAGTAAGTTTTAAAGATGCCAGTGTTGATGGTGTAGACAAGATAATTGATGAGAATTTTTTTGTTAAAGATAGCACTCTAATATGTTATTATTGAATATTGATAAGAATTGATATAATGAGGTCATGTGTTTAAATCTGCATTCTAATTGGTTATTTATAATCATTATTGCATATTATTTACCTATAATGAAACTACTATGTAAATGGCAAGGACAAAATTATGGATATGTTAAAAAAACATAAGATAACACGTGAACAGCATAAGTGAATCATCACGGACACGATTAGAGAAGGATTTGTGTTTTTTTAGTAAATGAACTATTATCTAAAGGCAAAATAAAAATAAAAAAATACCAACAGCAGTTACTCGATTATCATCCAACGACAAAGAACTGTGAAAGGTCTTAATGATAATAAATAATATATAAGCTACAGGTTTAAGATTTGATTTACTCAATCCATATGAAAAATGAGTAAAAAAACGAACCAATTTATGGAGTTGGCAAGGTAATTGACGAAAATTATGAATAATAGATAAGAACAAAGAAATGTGAAAGTTCTATAACAACAATGAAGAGAACAAATAAAGAAGTTGTAGGTTTAAGATTTTTTTTCACTATATCAATTTTTGCTCTTTGAAAATGGAGACGACCCATGCTTAAATTTTGGTCTTTAGTTTAGTTCTTTGTTTTCTCAGATAGATTTTCACCGTCCATTTATGCATATGGGAGAATGGATATTGATTTTATGCATTGGTTCTAAAAAGTGTTACAAATAATGACAATATTATAAAAGTTACTCTTAAAAAAATATTAATTTACTGATAATATCACCATTTTTAAAAAATGCTGGTGAAATTCAAATGAAATGAGAAGTTTGCGATTAAAAATACAAGAAGTATATAAAACTAACTTTGAATAGAAATTTACATTCAATCTTTAAAAAATAATTTAGTTATGTGATTACATTTAAATCCAATTTCGGAAGGTTTAAGTTGAATAAAAGTAAATTTTTTAAAGATTGAAGATTTATTGAATGATTCGGTAAATGTTAATTAATTGATAATTAATATAAATATTAATTAAAATAAATTAAATAAATTAATCCCTGCATCGCAGGGGACTTAATACTAGTAACATAATGAAATGTGAAATGGGGTGAGAACAGCAACATGAGAGATTCATAAAACCTTCTCATTCAATTTCTAAAAACTCTTGCAAACAAACAGGTCCAGAATGGAAATCATCTTGGAGTTGAAGGGCGAATACCCAAAATAAAATCAAATGGCTCATCTCATGGATACAGAGTTTAGATTAAAAAATTACTTCATCGTTATCATTGTCTTATTCCAATTATGCTAGATCAACTTTATAAATTTTATTTTTCCATTTCAAACGAGCGAAATTCTCAAAGAATAATTACTTCTCAAATAAAAAACAAGCAGAATGTACGACAGAGAGAAGCCGAAAGAACACAGAGTACGTTCCTTTCCAGGCCAAACAAGAGGAAGCATGTGCATTTTATCAAGCAAATGCAAATGACAGCTGGCTGATTTGATTTGAAATGATGGTCACGCGTCTACTGTTGTGGTGCCCACCGACACGAGATTCTGTCGGCGAGATTCCCCGTCTATTCCCAATGGGTGGGCCACCGCCAATCACTGTTTTACATCTTCCACCGTCCATTTCCAAGTTTGTATAGGACTTTGATGTAGTGGGTTTTTTCTATCACCCGCCCATCGAAAGTGGGTCCGCATGATAAACGGTCTGGATTACAAGATTGTACATCAATTCTTACAAATTCAAACTTGATTAGTGAAGAAGGGCCTTTTACGGCAGTGGTAATGTAAACTCGTTTGTTTGGATACGTCGGTGAGAGTAAAGTAAAGAGACTAGCGGATGGGACCAGTTTGGTGGTCTGGGGGACTATTTGTGCGATTTCGACAAAGGTAGACGGAGCGGATTTCTAGAGGATGGACCTGTCTCCATCTATGCATTGAATAAGTGTTTGAAGTGCTGGATTTGGACACAGCTTCAGTTACAGAGAAAATGACTTGGAACCGGTTCAGGATGGGTGTGTGTTAATAGTAATGTTACTTTCTTCATAACTTTTTTTTCGTTTGAAGGATGAGGGAGGCCACTGCATGGGGCATGGGCCATTTGGGCTTAATGATCGATTGGACTTTTTTGGTAGTGGGATTGGGACCAAGAGACAAGTTGCACTCATGGAAAAGAAAGAAAGAGTTTTGACACTTTTTTAATGATCTGCATCTTCATCTTATATGCCTCAACGCTGGAATTCACAAAGATCCGGATGCACGTAAAAAACTACAAAAAGAAAAAGAAAAATCTACATCTTATATCCCTTGTTGGATGTTATATGATGGCTGTTCCTTTTATGGATGCCATTATTTATTTTTCTGCCAGCAAATTATACAAGGAAAAGGAAGGTGGTCCCCATACCTTTTGACCTTTTGGATATCGACGATAGGATTGATTCATCAGTGAGGTTGGGCCCATAGGGTCTTATCAAGTGGTTTCCGAGAGCCACGCTGGCCTACTTCGAACTGCGTGAGTCTCTCTCCATGCTGTTTCTACACTGCTCATTTATTCCTTCTTAATAACCAAAAACAGTCTTTCTATACGATGTGATTAAATTTAGATTGTTGTCAAATGAGATTTGGAGACTTCATTGAAGATTTTTGTTGGGGTAACCAAATGCCCATCCTCTCTAACTTGTGAAGTGGATGAATCATCAATTAAGCAGGGCTAAATCAAATCATTTAGCCACCTCAAGGTAACATCTGTTTTGTCCCAAAATCTAAATGAAAAAGGAGAGTGAGGTTGGATTGACAATCAACTATGAGAAGAGTTTTACTTTTAAAAATGTCAAACTTGAAAACATAATAACCCTAACATTCAATTATTTCAAGTTGTACAGTTTATTTTCTTTAAAAGCATTTAGCCAACTGCAGCTAAAGAGAATAAGTTTTTGCATGACAGAACAATGATATAGCCTTTGGTACTTATATATTGGCCAAGTGTAAATCCAAGGGCACTTGAATCAGTTTCAATTTCTATAACCCATCATGATTCCATTCATTCATTTCACAGTTTCTTCCCATAAAAAAAAAAAATATATATATATATATATAAATACATGCCTTTTAATCTCAACCGTCCATTGGAACAAGCGAGATTCTCCCGCAAGCTCAAAAAAAAAAAAAAAAAAACAAAACACTACTAAGAAGAAGGGAAATGGGCTTGATATAATTTCATGGGCATGCATGCATGGCTCCCTAACTCTTCTTACCATCATCCTCACCATCCCCTTGCAAATAAGCCTTCTTCCTCCTCTCCACCCTTGCAAACAAACAAATCACAATAAAACACATGGCATAGATCCCATGAATCTTCCAATTAGTCTTGGGTGGCTTCCCCACCACAACCCTGTGAAAAACTGCAGCATAGTAATGGAGGCCCACTGCAAGGCCCACAATCGACTGGGCCAGGCCTAAGAACCTCAAACCCACACCACTCTCCTTAGCAGAAAACACCACCACCAAGTTCAGCAGCTGCATCAATAGATACATCACGTACCCCAGTGTCTGAAACACCTGCATGGCCATGTAACTCGACGTCGATGTCGCGTAGAAGAACCTCAGCGGCTCAAGCCCGGTCGCGAAGTAGGCCAGTGAGAGCGTCGCAAAGTAGACGGCCAAGTATACTTGAACGTAGATGAGGATCTTTTGCAGAGAAATGTAAGTTCGGATTTGGTTGAAGAGTAAGGATACTAGAAGGAGAGGTAGGAAGAGGAAGATGCAAGAGGTGAAAGAAGCAATGGAGGAAGCATACTTGTTTCCTACTAGGGGTTTAAAGCCTTGGGTGATCTCTTTATTGGCCATGGAGATGTAGGCCTTGGAGGTGGTGGAGATTTTCTCAAGGTCAGGCAGTATGGCCTCATGGAATTTGTTTGGGAGGTCACGGAATTCAGCAATGAAATCATCATCTTCAGCGCCGTCAGTGTATGGCAATCTGGGGTATTGGCTTGTGCCTTTCTCTTTGATGTTCTTCTGATCTTTGGCCTTCTTGTCTGATGATGGTTGAGACTTCTGCAGCTTATCAAGAGGGTTTAGTTTCCCATTGGTCGATGGATCAATCGCTTTCTTCTCAGATGACAGCTTGGGTGGTTTTGTAGATGTGGTTTTGTTCTTGGGTGTGTAAGATTTGATTAGATCTGCAGATTTCCTGATGGAAATTGTATTGGGTTTTGTGGGCTTTGAGCTGTTCAAGGTGGAAGTGAGATTATTGAGTTTGGTCTTGAACAGGGTTGTTTTTGTCGTCATAGAATTGCTAGTGGCTTTGGATTGGTTTTTCTTTACTAAGGTGGCTTTTGTTGTAGAATTGGTGGATATTTTGATGGATTTGATTGGCTTGGGTTTGTCTTCATTCTTGTTGCCTTCTTCCACTTTTTCTTTGGCCAGTACTCTTCTTCCTAGAGAGTACTTCTCTTGGGGTTGGGCTGCAAAGACTGTAAACACAAAGTGTGAAGTATAGAGAAAGAATACAAGCCAGAAGGAAAGGGTTCTTCTAAGACTGAAGTGCTTGATAGAAGAGGAAGTGGAAGCCATTTGACGAAATTGGCTTTCTGTGGGAGATCTGATGGAGCTGTGGAGAGGTGGAGATGGGTTTGTTTGTGTGTGAAAAACGATTTTGGATCTAGATCTCTGAGAGGGTAGAGAGAAAAGAGTAGCAGAGGTAAGGTATATATGTGATTGTGGAGTAGCAGTGACGTGGAACTTCTTAAATGCAAGGCAAGTAGGCAACCATTTCTTTTGTCAGGGTATAAGAGATGAAAGCACGCACTCACATGGTGCAAGTGCAAGCAGACAGAAAGTAAGACCCCCGAGACACGGTTTCAAAGAATCAGACTGTATAGACATTGTAGATAATTTACCACTAGCATATAAAGAAATCAGGAATATTGAGTACGACTTGAAACTTTGAATTACATTTTTTGAGGAATGGAACTGGAAATGAATTCATCCCTGGTATTGTTATCCAGGCCACTGCTCTGATGGGTCCCATTGTAGGTATGATGGAGAAATCCCCGTGATGGGACAATCACCAGCCCTTTAAGTTATAGCATAATGGTTTTGAATACTACGTTAAGTCCATGGCCCAAGTTTCAAATACTTCCCAGTCCAGTATGGAATGGTCAACCCACTGTCCTTTACTCAACCATTCGCACTTTATTGAATCTTGTATATTAAAAGATGTTAAAACATGACAATACTAAGCAGAGCCACCGCCAACCCATGCTTGTCCATTCAATGTAATTGTATCCAAACTCTTTTCACATATTAAAGACACTGGTTTTTCGCAATCTTTCATCCAAAATTTACAGCAGCATCTTAAGATTATACCTTAACTAAGAAGAAAATGTACAGAATCAACATCAAGCAGTATGCTTAAGGTAAATATCTTTCTAGAAGTAGGTGAGATTCATTTTGATGCGTGAGGCCAATTTAAGATTGGTGTCATTCTTAAACGGTTGAATACATCCAAGGTGATTTGATCCCATAATGAAAAAGAATATAGAGAGATTTCTCATGCCTGAAATCAACACTCTTTGCCTGGCGGTCTAGATTTGCAGCAAAGTGGTTAACTATCGCTGTGAATATTGGAGTTGATTGGTCCTTGTCACAAGTATACTAATTAGATTAGTTACATTCAATCCTTTCTACTCAGCAATTGTACTTGAGATAAAAAAAATTGTGTTAAGCTATTTGAAAAAATGTGTTAAAAGTTGTGTGCTTGAATTTGTGGAATATCTGTACACATCCTAGTCAATCAAAATTCATCACAGCTACACAGTTGGTCAATTCCTATCAACCATTGACGGACTTTCTTGTAAACAGGACAAAACCATTTGCTCCTCTCTCTCCAACTTTGAAATACTGACATAGTCCAAAACAATAAAAATAAGGTTTTTAGCCATTCGATAATATTTTAGACAGTATTGTATAAGATGTTGACTCTGAATATCTTGCTGGGAGACAGATTAAGAAATGTGAAAAGAAGAAGGAGATGGTGTTCATACTTCATAGAGCCTTCCTGGATGCCATTTGCAACAATGTTAAAACAGAGAGATAAGAGGGTCCTGATACACCCATCTGTACAAAGAGGACTATCGCCATAACGCCACGTGGTCCAGAATGTTTTTGGGACCCACAGCCACCCTAAAGTTTATGGATTGGACCATAGGCCAAAAAGATTGCATTTTTATGATCTTCCTAACCGGACAATTCTGAACCAAATATGTGACATTGGGCCTAACCAATCCAACGGTCTCGATGCATGGTACAAAATTTTATACAACAGCACATCCGATCACAATAGTGTTCCTGTCAAAACACTGCAATTCTACTTCAAACGATTGGGTCCCTAATGCCAGCCACTCTTGCCTCTGCTTTATTAGTGCTCTCCATGTTTATAGGAATCAGTCATTTACCCATGGATCAGATGAGTGAAATATTTTGGGACCATGTGTAATGGAAGATCTGGATCCTTGATATGCATCCAAAGAGGAGCGATTGGTGACAGGAAAAGATTAAGCATTGGTAAAATATATACACTATTCATGGCCTGATATTAATAGTCTACAAAATGCAGCATAGCACTTTCACCTCTCTGAACAAGAAAACAGGAAAGAGTTTAAAACCGGTCTGTCTACAGTTGCTCTGAGTACAGCATCTCACAAATCCAAAACAGACGGCAAATGAAAATTGCACGTAGGCATGGAGTAGTTGAATACTTGAATTACAGCCCAAAGTTACTTCTGATGGTATTGTTGATTCATAAAAATAGTATATGTGCCTTTACATATTAAAACGAGTGACACTATCCCAGATCATGTGCCTTTTTTTTTTTATCGACATTGAATTTAAGGGCTTTTCTAGTCTTCATTAGGTCTAAGGGGATTTTTCCAAAAAAATCCCCTTTTACTTTTCACTTGGCATTGATAAATAAGTGATTTATGGAATCCGTGTACAGATGAAAAGTAAATATAAAGCTTTGATACCCCATGCAATTGCTTGCATGACAAAATGAAGTTGCTCATATGCCAAGAGAATTAAGATAGTCTATGAAGAAATTCACCTGAGAGAATAAAAAAAAAATAGGTGTCAAAGGGAGAATTAGCAAATTTTAGAAGGATAGAATAAAAGAAGAAGAGTGGGTACGATCCAACAAATGAGAACATGGTCTAATGGCGTGATAAACAACTTCTATATTAAATAATAAAGGCCTTCCTTAGCATTATAATAAGGGAGAGCTAGCTTACATAGTCTAGACCAGGTAGTTATCATTCTTGCAGCATCAAATCATACAAATGAAGGCAAGATGAGCAGCCTCTCAGTATCTTTCCAGAATGTAAATACATCAATTTTGCCCACCAATAAGACCCAGTCATTGTGAACCATCATATTAATGCACAGGCAAACATGTTGCAATGTGTCTCTGATCTCCAATGTTCCAAATCTTAGGCTTGTGTATATTCAATCTTCAAACCAGACCAAGAATTCAAACCACTATGTGAGTATACTATCTCAGAAGCATATAGTGATTGACACAATGACAAAAAGTGTACTAAATTACAATCATTCAACAGACAACAGGTTGATCTGCTCAATATCAATGCAAGAAGTCCAAAATGCAAAAAACAATTAAATTCCCTTAATCAGCACGTAAACAGCTATTAAATGAAGCCTAAGTCATTTAAAATCACTATGGCACAAATGTTATTTGTCCGAGTGATTTCTCTGTCCAACTGACTTCCATACATGTGTTTGATTGATTATAGATCCTTTGGTTACCTATGTCATCTATCTCCAAGATACGAAAATGTCAACTGGTGTGAAAGTAATGTCTTCCCATCGTTTTCATCGTTCTCGGAAGCTTCATCTCCTTCATAATCAATTTCAATCACACTCCTATCCTTGCTATATGTCTCATCCAACTCGGAGAACTGAACCCGATTATACTCTCCGTCTTCAGGAGGATTGCCTGCCTCAATCTGTTGCATCTCTGATTCTATTAAAGAGTCCATCCTTGCTCGCTCCCGATCTCTTGGATAGGTGCAGTAGAGGAAAGAGTAGATGATGCAACAGAGAAACATTGGGATACCTATTGCAGTGTAGAGTGCCTTGGCTAATGACGCAGCATTCTCTCTGTCTATCTCAACCTCAACACCCTTACTTGATCCCTTTGGAACTGGTTTATAACCATAAACATGCTGAGAAAGTAAACCAACAAAGGGAGGAGCAAATGAAGCCAATATGGACTCAAAGGATCTGTCCAAAGCATAGATGCTTGTTCTTGATTTCTCAGGGACTATCTCTGCAAATATCGGACTGCAAACCACAAGACATCAAATTTATAGGTTAGAAGAATAAGTTAGACTGGAGAAATAGAATTCATGTAGCCAACCCCAATATAGTTGAAACAAGGCTTTGATGATGATGATGATTTATAGGTAAATAAGCAAAAAAAAAGAAAAAAGGTTAATAAAAAGGTTAACATTTCAAATGAAATATGACTGACACATACCATCAACTTGTGAAAATTGTTTATACTAAAACTAATGGTGGAAAAGACCACACTAGGATAGTCGCATAAATTCCAAAATAAAAAACTTATTCATAACATGCATACATATCCATTATACGGTCACATATGAAATCAAGTCCATGCATTATTGCGGTACATCATGAACATCCATTGACAAGAATGTTGGGTACATCTCTCTCTCTCTCTCTCTCTCTCTCTCTCTCTCTCTCTCTCTCTCTCTCTCTCTGAGACACACCGCGCATCTATCTCTCCCTACATACACACAACGATCCATCTGACAGTCTATTTGTGTATCCACCTTATGAAACAAACAATATCGTTTTAGTGCCTGGAAGGTTGCAGTGAGCCCATTGGAAAGATTCTGTAGCATGTGCAAAGAACGTCCATGAAGTTAGTGAACATCTTACAGAATTTTTCTTCCACACATTGGGAAATATGCACCACAAATTAGCTAAAATTTTAATTAAGTAAATGCATATTAGAGAGTGGGTGTGTGGAAAGTTTGCTTATTTATTGTTTCTCATATAGTCTGTTCAAAAGAATACGGTGGCATCACACAGTCCATTGACAGATTACAGAAACAGGCACTCAAAAAGGTGTATGACATTAGCCGATATGAAGTTTCTTCTTTTGGGGTATCTAACCCTATTAGAATGCAGAAATGTGGAAATCACTGATGTCTGAAAACAAAATTAGGCCAGACCAATCTGACTGTATCAGTCTTAATTTTCTTATTAGAGAGAATAGTTCTCTGATGACCTTATTTACAGGTATTCTTGTAACTCAGGTTCTCGCAGGATGTAAATCATTGAAGTTCAGCATCAATGGCAGTTCATTTGTTAACACTTTAATATTTTAGTATAGTTAGTATTAAGCAATAACAGATGGGTAACAGTTATTCCTTATCATATGTCAGATTTATGTCCAGCACTTGTTTTAGGCCTTCTGCCTGGAAAAAGCTACCTTTCTCCATGAATATACCCTGCCAACAAGATTATGCAACAAAGCTTGATTTGGTTGAGGAAAGAAAAGAATTGGAACAAAGTGTTTGAAGTCCATGAAGAGATAATAATAGATGATTATCAGCAAAAGTTGAGAAGATTGAGAATGTTCGTCCTGGCAGTCCGCATTTGTGTACTCCCAAGTCCAAACCAATAGCCTCATTCTTATTAAGTGTGCTGATTGCATTATTTGTTATTCCAATGAGTTTTGTTAGGCATCTGTTAGCATTCAGTGACTAGACCCTTCTTAGTTAAGCAACAGCAGAAAGGTAGGTACTACAATTTTGCACTCTTCAGCTGTCTCCCCTAACAACCTATGAAAAACTGATTGTCGTAGAAGATAACAGTATAGATACACAACCTGATGCAGGCGAGGCTAATTAGGCCCGTTTGAAAGTTTATGCCCATAGGCCCAAGTCCAAAACCCAGCAATGAAGATTAATTTCTTACTAGTCGTTGCTTTCTTAAGTTTCTTATTGTAAAAATTGATTTTATATTTGAATTAGGACTTCTTCTTTGGATTGAATTAGATTATTTCCTTATTTAGAGGGTAATTTAGTTATAAATATAAATGTAATCCCTTCTCATGGGACAGACTACAATATTGAATAAGATTTCAGTTTTCTTCTCCAGAGTGAGTTGATTGTCTTTGGTGTGAGACTTAGATAGTTTATCCCTACGCCTTTTGGCTTCGAGAATAGCCCATTGGTTATTCTTCTTCCCCGTGCTACGTGGCAACCTCAATAAGAGAGTTGATATAGTTGAGAAAATATCCTAAAACGGAGTTAGGAAAAATCAGGGTTGTTGGTGATCAGCAGCTTAACCACATCTCTACAATTTGCTATTTATTTTATGCATTTATAACAACAAAACATTATATATGAGGTTAAGATGGCAATGTTTGTACTTGTTTGTAGCAGGAGCATTCCACGATATGCACAATCCCATGATGAACAAGACCAGACCATGCATAAACCCTGTAGAGGGATCATCGGGTAACACCAGCATCAAAACTGCAGCTAATGGGATAGCAGAACCTGAACTTATCTGTGATAGAGCTATTCTGCCAGTATTAGGAAAGCGCTTTGCCAGTACATCTCCCATCTTTCCTCCGAAAAGACCTCCAAGTGAACCGCCAACAACAAACATGCCCATGAGAAATGCTGTTTCTTTGTGAGAGAACCCGATGAGCTCTAACCACATGGGAGCAAAAGACAAAGCTGACCATGGGAATGACCCGGTGACACCTTGCGCCACAATTATCTGGAATGATGGTATTCTCATGACTGACTTAGTCTCTTGAACCAGGTCCTTCATTTCCAACCATAAAGATTTACGTGGAACAGGGTCTCTGCTATCACCCATCTCATCAGAAAAGTGCGGATCTTTGGCAAAGAGGCGAACCAAAACTCCAACTACAATGCTTACTAGTGCAACTAGATGGAAAGCAACTCTCCAACCTGGGATTCCCATAATTGAGGTCGAAGCTAACAGGACAGAGAGGAGGCCACCAATGATAGAGCCAAGGTTGGCTGTTAGCTGAAGCCATCCAAATGCAATACCGCGACTGGTTTCATCAGTTGAGTCTGCAACAAGGGACTGAATGGCAGGTGTCACAATAGCTAGACCGATCCCATTCAAGGCTCTTGACACTGCTACCTATATAACAGAAACAAGCCAACTTAAATTAATATAACACACTGAGGCAATGGTCATTATCATGGAGTGGTGGTTGAGAGCCTCCAAGATTTTGAATGCAGAGAACAAAACAAGGAAAAGTTCTAAGTTTGATGGGATGGTCTCTGTAATGCCACTGGATTACCCACCTGCAAGGGTAGATTACAGAGCCACATGAAATTTGAATGAAGGGGAGAAACAATAACACAGTGAATTTCAAGTTTCAACTTAATTTAAGATGAAGTGTGCACTTTGATGTACCCTAAATTCTAATCCATTTATACACTTTGGAAGAATGGAAAAAAAAGGTTGCCTGTTTTGATGCACACCACAGAATTTGAAATTTTTGAAAATGATGTTGGCAGTGACCCTCCTAACAATCTCGAATTTGGGGCAGAAAGAAAGGACAAAAAAACAGAGTCCCACCTAAACACCTAGTGTTTGTAACCAGTTTCCTTGTAGTTACAAATGAATAAAAGAATGAATAACCACAGCCATCCATTCTTCCAAAATTACTTAGGCTTTGCTCCACACCTAAAAGCACACCCCAACTAAAACAGAATTAAAAAAAAAAAAAATTCCTTAGAATACCAACAAACTTGCAGCATACAATTCATCAACCCCATGAATCTACAATGACCTAAGAAGACACAAGCAACTGGAACAGCTTAGAGACTGTTACACGAATTCTTAAGAATACGCCACCTACTCATGTTGGACGCATACTGAACAAGTTACCCGGTTGGATTCTAATGGCTTCGTTACACAAATTCTTTGGAATGAGCCACCTAATTACATTGGACATGTATTGAATAAGATGCCAGGTTGGATTCTTATGGCTTCTCCTAATGTTGATTTAAGAATTGTTTTATGCTTGATGAATTATTATTACGAATTTTCTATTTTCCAAATCTAACGAGATATCAATATGATTATTACTTAAATTGTTTAGACCAAGATTTCTATATCATTTTCATTGGTGTCACTTTTTCATATCAAATATTTAAATTTACAGATAATCCACTAGTCTTATGTTTTTCAGCTTTGTTGCATCAGAGACCTCATATTGGCACTGTATTCTAACACATCTACAACTTAATCATTCAACCTAGCTGAGAGAAGTACACAAACATAAAACAAAATCATTTTGTATATCAAAAAATAAAAAACCCCATCACAGATTTTCGCTGTATATTTCCCATGATAACGACAATTAAACAAAACAACTGTGAACATTGTATTAACTTGGTTCTCTATGGCATTAGATTATACTAATATAAAAAAGATCACAACTTTAAGAAGAACCAAACAGACAACAAAAACAGGATCTAACAAATCCATTTGCACAATCCAAACAGACCCAGATAACAAAACATAAGCACCCCAGAAATAATCAAAAGACAACCATAAATGCGCCAAATCTGACATTCAGATGAGCATATCATATTCATCAAAAGTAGATTCATAGCTAAATTTCAACTATAATTAGGTCCAAGCATTCAAAGAGAAGACAAATTCAAGAAGACCTGAGAGAAGGTAGATGAAACACCAACGAGGAAGGTGGCGGCGGCCCAGAGGAAGGCGCCCAGAGCGATAACATGGGCGCGGTTGTGGTGGATGGCGAGGTAGGCGGCGAGGGGGTAGCAGGAGGACTGGACGATGGATCGGAACAGGGTCAATGAGCCGAGCCCGGTGGGGTCCGTGTGGATGGCGGCGCCCACCTCCTTGTAGACTCCAGGAAGCAGAGCTTCATCAGCCCTCTCCATGATGCCAGCCAGGTTCACTAATATCAATGTAAAGGTCTCTGCTTTCATCTTTCAGGACTGATACTCTCACCCCCTATTTTTTTTGACAGATTTCTAGAGCTTCAGCAGAGGCCACAGAGAGAGAGAGAGAGAGAGAGAGAGAGAGGAAAAGGTCTACTTCTACCTCCCTTACTTCCTTTCAAAGGAAGTGAAGGAGAACAGGGTGGTCTGTTCCTCTGTTTTAGTCTCTTTTGATAAGGGGGCATTGACTGTTTTTATCTAATGGCATAGAGCTTACGGTGCTAATCCTAAAATAAGACACGTGGCATGTCTGTTTGTAAGTGCAAATGCAATGACCGCATAGAGATCTGACTAGTGGAATAGTTCTAGTTGATTGATGAATGCTGTTAGTTACTGATTACGAGTTTAAGAGATGGATGGACGGTTAAGATAGAGGGATTTCGTCTTTTTTTGTTTGACGTTTATTTTGTCGCCGTAGATCAATTACTTAATGATATCTATTGCGGGCAGAGTTTGTGGCCAGTGATGTGTCATGTTTTGGGAAGGGCATGGGGAAGTGCCCAAGTGGGTTTAAGCTGGAGATGCAGATGGAGGATCTTGTCTTCTTCAGTATTGTTCCTTTCTCTGGGGTCTTGGATTTTTTCCCTGGGTTTGTGGGTGTAGCAAGGCTTACCACCTATGCTTTTGGGTGTCTGGATTTGGTGTTTTTGACCCTGAAAACTTTGGATTTGGTTTGGCAGGACATAATTTTGTTGATAACGATTGCAAAGGGCTTAAGTAAATCTTGTGAGCCCTCCATGCAATGGGATACCTCTTGCACGATGGGACCATATGGTGGTCTGCTTCTCCGAGGCTTGGTGTTTTCAGTGGGATAGGGGAGCCTGGCTTTGCAAGTTATGGTAGCAATGTGGTGTTCTGTCTGTTCTGTTGTACGGTTCTCGTCTTATGTTGCTGGCTGCTGTGGTATGTATGGTGAGCTGTTCTTGCTTATAAGCATGGTGAGAAACAATGGGCCTGGTGGCCTATGGTCCGAGGTATGTAGATCAGATTTGTCGGGTACTATTACTTTGATTGGATATTTTTATTTTGCTAGTGGGGAAGTATTATTCCAAGGAGTGGGTTTTGTTGAGGGCTTTTAGATTTTGGGTGGATGATTTTGGGTGGATGATTGGGCCCAGATGAGTCTTCCGTGTGACTTATTTTCTATAGTTTTTAGAGTGGCTTCCAACAAAGAGGTCATTGTTAGTACTTGTTATGAGGTGAGGGAGGATTGTACCGAATAGGGTGTATCTTTTAGGAGAAGTCTTCGTTTATATGAAGAAATGCAATATAGGTAGTTGTCGAGTATTCTTTTTAATGTATTTTTGTACAAGAATTCCAAGGCTTTTTGGATTTGGAAGCCTTCCATATCTAGGGAATTCTCGGCCAAGGGCATTTTTTATAGCGCAGGAGGGGAGCTTACCATCTACCAACCCCTCCTCTCCTATTTAGTTAGGGTTGGTTCCTCCCCGATTTGAAGTTTTTGTTTTTGTTAGCAATTTCAGGAAAAATTTTTGCAACAAACAACTTGATAAGAAGCATATTGACATCATCTAATATCTTAGACACTTGTGTAATGTGTCATAAGAAGGAGGAATCTATTCACTACCTTTTTGTTCACTATGAGGTGGCAGCTAATTTCTGGGGTCATTTCATTGGCAAGTGCGGTATTGCCTAGAGAAGATTGCAAAGGCGGTAGAGTTGTTGATGAGATGGCATTTTATTGGCAATGGTTGTATCTTTGGAAGGTGCTTCCATTCGCTATTTTGTGGTCTATATGGAGGGAAATGAATGATAGGATTTTTAGGAGTGATTCTATGAGGGCATTTTATTGGCAATGGTCATATCTTTGGAAGATGCTACAGTTGGCTATTTTGTGGTACATATGGAGGGAAAAGATTGACAGGATTTTTAGGAGTGATTCTTCTTCCTTTTGGTGTTGATTGATATAATAACTTTGAGGATCGCAAAATGGGCCTTGATTAGAAAAGAGTTATTCAATTATAGTGTTAATGATATCCTTTTTAATTGGGAAGCCTGCATGGGATGCAAAGTAAGGTGAGGAGAGTCATACTTTGCTCTTCTCCCTCTCTTGGTGTGGTCAAGTTTAATGTGGATGGTTCTGCGAGAGGTAAACTAGTGTTGGTAGAAATTAGAAGTGCTTCGAAATAGCAAATGGAAAGTCTTGTTCATATTCTCAATGCATGGGGGTGTTTGGGATTCTAATGAAGCGGAGGTATTGGCTATTCTAGAAGCCCTCCGATACTTTTCGAAATACTTACAAGGTGATTTTATTATAGAGAGTAATTCCTCTAATGCCATTGCATGAATATCTAATAGGAAGCCTTCTCCATGGAAATTTCAATTTCTCTTTAATGAAATTGGAGCTTTCACTGCTACAATTAATGTCATCTTCTATCACAAGCTTAGATCAACCAACCATATAGCCAACGCACTAATCAAGCAAGGGTTGGAGGGAAGCTGTCCTTGGCAAGGCTTTATTATGTAACTAGCAACAAGGCCGATGCTAAGCTTGAGCCTAAAAAAAAGTGCTTCATAAATAAAAAGTTTTCTATGAGATAGCAATAAATATTTAGCTATAAAATAAAATACCATAACTTATATCTAAAAGTTGAGACAATAGGAGACATTATATATCTCAGCCTCTACACATATATGACCAACTCCCTAATCATTAAAAATAGCCATGTTGCCAATACTTATGCAGAAAAAGAATTTATGGAGGATAAAGGAGGGCTGGTGTCAATGAAATTAATGAGTTTCCTCATATTATCAAAAGGAGGTTAAAAAAAGAAAGCAGAAGAAAGAAGGGGAAAAAAATATGATATGTAGAAGAAACCCAAAGAGATGTTATAGTCGATGGCATTTGCTCCAACCAAGATAAAAGCAAATAAGGATGATTTTTCACAAACCCCTAAAAAAACCTAGTTAGATCATAGGGAAAAACTCCCAAAGAACAAATGAGAGATAGAGACAAAGATATGAAATAAATAGCTATATATTGAAGGAGATACCACTAGACAGTGAGCCTTTAGGTGGTGCTATGACATGCAACTTTAAAATTCAACAAGAGAAGAAAAAGAAAAGAAAAAAAAGGAAAAAAAATCCATATCAAATAATGTGAAGGTACAATAAACATTAGATACTGAGATTATTTAACTTGAACAACACTTACAACAAAATACAGTCTACTGGTTGGGTTATGCACAAGATTAACATTCTCTTGTGAGTAAGAACATTTTATGCCCTCTCCACATTCACATTCAAAGCATACCTTCAGCACAAAGAATAAAACAAATTTTGTAATCAAACAAACCACCCAAGAGTCGTAGCCTCACAAAAATCAAGCATACTACATCAAAATGAATTTAAAAAACACCATATTCAATTCTAATCATGTAACCAAAAAAAAAATATGGATAATAGTGAAATACTTGAGATCATAATTTTAAAAAAATGGAGGATTAATCGAGGAAAAGGAATATCAATCTAATCCTGGAATTAGTGATGATCTAAGGATCTAAAAGATAGAGATGAAGAGCAAAGGACTGAGAGAAGACTGGGTTTTGGACTTGGCAGGTTTTCTTTTATCATTAAGCATGATGGAGAGAGATTCTGGGGTTGAAATCTTAACCATAATAAGATGACATAAGAAAACTTTATAGAAGAAAAAGTTTTGTTTGACGGGAAGCAATATAAATATAAATTAAAGTTGATAGGAGATTTTTCCTCCATAATTTATGGGAGATTAGAAGAGAAAACATGTGGAATCATCAATTGAATTAGCTTGTTGTTTAGGATTTGAATAAATGGATATAAGGAAAGGTGCAATTTAAAGGGATGCCATTATTCAGGGCCCACAAAGTTAGATAATTAGGAGTGGATGGAGGCTTTCGATATCTGATGGGAGAGAGTGAATGGAGATTTATGGTTTACAAAACGGATTGGATTGCTTTTTCTAGATCACTTTTTTTATAGAAGCTTTTTCTATTTGATAAATGAAGACATTTGCATAATTTTGATTTCTTTACAAAATAGCTTAATGAAGTGGCACTACAGTGGTTTGATTTTCCAGAAACTGAATTTATTGGCTCTTGATTAGAAGAAATCATGGGACATATATACAATAAATGACATAATTGGGCTAGTGATAAAAGGTAAATTTGAATTTAAGATTTCTTTACCTACTATACAGTACAACTCATCATCCCACACCATTTACTATTATGAATATATTTGAATCACTGGCGAATATTTAGAGCCTCTCAAGCCCTTTGGTTTTTCAGATGTGGCTCCAGCAGTGATATTTTTTGCAAATAATCATAAAAATATACTATTTTTATACATTTAATTGTTGCGACTATAGTGATAGTTGGCCCATCTATAATTTGCATTAGACTTTAGAGCCTTTCAAGCACTCTCCAACATCATCTGATGTGGGTCTCACACGTATATGACTCCCGTGGAACTTTTTGAGGGAAAGATTGGTTTTAAATTCATGAAAGAAAGATGCCGCGGGGCCGGGGGTGAGGGGTGTGTTTGTGATGATGTTGTAGATGATGAAGGCAAGATTTTATGGGGAGTGTTCTCCAAGGTTAGAGGGGATAATGTTAGAAGGAGATATTTTAGGGTTGAATTATGTGGGTGATGGGAGATTTTAGGGTTGACACCAGATGTCATTTGTTAGAATGCTAACGCTGAGGTGGCACTATAGAAAAAAGAAAAAAAAATGGTAATGATGTGGCGTACTTCACAAGCCTCCCTTTTTGTAGCTTGAATATATATAATTGGGGCATGAGTGAGGTACAATGATCTGGAACCCCATAATCTCTTTTTCATCTTTTTATCTTTTCTTCTTTTATTAACTTATTGTTATTTCTATTGTATTCTCTCCTTTTATAAACGTTTTAGTTACCACCCAAAATAATAATAATAATTATTATTATAATATATGTTGTTGGCTGTTGCTTGTTTCGTTCTTCCTTGTTCCTCTCTTTTGGTGTATATCTTTACTTGAAGAAAAGAAAAATCAAAATTTGCAATCGACAACAAATCAAATATAAAGAAACATGATGATGGGAGATGAAAAGATGAGGACTTAACCAGTACAACAGAATCAGATTCAATTTCAAAACCAAATTCAAATCAAATACAAGAAACATCTTTTTATTTTTTTGGTAAACAAAACAAAAGAAACATGATGATGTGATGGTCAGAAGACAAGAGGCTTTTGTTCTTTTTCTCCGTTACTCCCACTCTTTTGCCATCTTTAACAACTCAAGTTCAGTGAGACCTTTTCGTTATGTACCTAACCAATATGACAAAAGCTTTAAGATTGACGAAAGCCTTAGAATTGATAAAAACCATCTTATCAAGTCTTATAATTATTTAGGACCGTAACACACCTGCACGCTTCCACAACCCCCACTCATACTTAAGTGGCCATTTTTCACAGCCCACACTATCGCAGGCAGCCTTTTTTGCAACTCAAATTCGAGATATGAATATTAGTCCTCACAGGAAAAATTATGAACTTAACCAATTAGCCAATAACGTTAAGGCTAATGGAACATTTCAAATCATACCTTACAATCATTTTAGACAGTAACACCTTTCCATTCTAACGTTGAAAGTCGACAGAGAAGTTTCCAGACCCGCTAGGAACGTCATAGAAAGTGGGCAGGGTTCGGAACCTTATAGCCAAGACTTTAAGGTGAGAATCCGCACTAATCACGGAGGTCAAGTGCAAGTTGGCTTGACCCGTACCGGGTGGGGTTTTCTACCTGTCTGTTTTAAAGACGAGTTGCATATGGATTGGGCTCCAAATTGTAGACCCCACCATCTACAGGACCCATTTTGATCCGAACTGACCAGTTTGTCACCCCTACTTGGATGCATTATGTAGAATAGGGTGTGTTTTCAATGAAACATTTTACTTATATTACCTTTCTAGCTATTCTCGGGAGTAATTGGGCAATTTCGTTAAACAGAAGGCATCCAATCACCTTTATTCTTCTTTTTGAACTTTTTAAAGTGTCCAGATGTAGTGGGGGTTCAACATGAAAGTTTCCAACTTAAAAAATCTCGATACTATTTAAACACTTGAAACAAGAGAAATTTGTGAGTCTAAACTGCAACACATATATGTTCCATTCTTCCATGGCCTTTGCCAAATATTGCTACTGTAAGAGTTAAAAACGTAGTTAGATTGATTACTTATATAACATCGATTAAATATATTGAGAGTTGAACCCGTAGTTTGATTGGTCACTTATAAACATCAATTAAATTTTCCACATATAAAAGAAGGGCTTTAGGTTCTTTGTGAGCCATCACTCTGATGATGAGAGAACTTATTGTAAGCACACTACATTAAAGACCTATAAATTCCAGCGTATACAAAAGCTGCAAAATTCAAAATCAAATAGGAGTCATTTTCTGGCCCACCTTTGGATTGCTAATATGTATTTTATTTTGATATTTTATTCACATGTTTAGCTTTACTCCTATATTAAAACTTGACCTAAACTCAGCACATTAGGAGATAGTAGTTATTTTCAGCAGCTTGAATTTTAGAAGTGAGATTCACTAACATATTTACAGGCCAGGCCAAAGACTTCCATTCTAGATTTTGATCCCTTAAACAGTGGCTAGCTTTTGGTAAAGTTCACTTCTTTTTTGTTTCTTTCTTTTTTGTTTTGTTGAAATTTAAAATAATTCCCTTGGAGTGAGGCTGACTAAGAGAAATACAAATTGAATGAGTGAAACTGAAACCCCACAGGAGAGCCCAACTATGGAAAATCTCAATTAGTCAATAAAAACCTTCTTATTGGGCATTTCCAAAATTTACCTCTATAAGAGTGCTTGTTCCCATTGTAATATTAATTATTGTTATGTTTTTTTTTTACTAATGATCACTCTTATTGGCACTAACTTCTATTAGAGTAAAATTTAAAATTCATCCTTGAAAGGCTTGTTTGTTTTGCATAAAGTAGAATAAAAGAGGGTTGAAATGTGCTGCATGCGCTGCAATGGTTGGATTTTTTTACTTAGAGATATGTTTGGGGAGATTACAACTATTGGGTAAGTTAAACAATCACGTATGTTTATTTCACTTAGCCCTTCCTCCTCAAATTATTGTTAGGAAAAGCGGTGCAGCGGAAACTATCTACGATCAATGGATCAACCGCGATGAAAAGCACAATCATACAAGCAATCAATCACATATATGTACACATTAATTTCACGTGGTTTGAAAACCTTGCCTATGTCCACAAAGGAGAGAACTCTTCTATCATGATCCCATCTCAATCTCTTAGGATCTAGGTTTACAGTACAACAACATATATAGTTTCTGCTTTTTTGGCCAACAAGAAAATCCATACATAATTACTAAAACACCCCTAACATGAACTTCGGTTCTGCTAACCCAGACGACCGATCCGGCTAAATTGGAATACAAGACAAAACCCAACAATCTCTATCTTGGATTGGATTCCGTAAATTCTCAGAGCTACCTTGAGATACTCGGTAATATCTTTACGTACCTTGCTAAATGATATATCACTATGCCAATGGCACAGTCTTCTATCTTTAACACTCTAATATATTGAAACAGCACTTCTCATACCTCACTGAAAGGTATGCATTTGCACATACTATGACTTAGCGGGGCTCCTTGTCCCCTTATCTTGGATGCACTGACAATCTCACCATTGTCGGATGTCGATCATGTCCAAACCGACTTGAGACTTGCTACAGTTTTTTCTTTCGATGTGAAAGCCTATCTTGAACCTCAAAATGCCCTCCATTTGTTGTCACATGAATGTATCGTTGCAACACAATGAACTTAAATTCTATCCGTCAAGACAAAATTAAAAACCTCTCCGAATCTGGATCTCACTTGTACCTTATGAATCCTTCATTTTGTCTTCATTTCGGTGTTCCTTTCGTTAAACCTGCAACTGTCATGTTCTAGCTTGTTCTTGTGAGTTGGGCACTGCATATGCAGGTTAGGTATAACTAGATGCTAAACTAGCTTACTCTGACTTGAACCAAACTGCCTTTTTCAAGGAAATCATTTCCATTTAGGTCTTTCTAGATTTTCGTTAGATAATATCATCGAAGACCCATCAATCCATCTTTTAATGACCTCGTCGCATTTAACTCCACTTGAACCATGTATTTCCTCCTCTGTTATTTGATGTCTCCTTCACTACTCCACTTGAAAAACATCCCTTATTAATCAGTAGAGATTTCTGACTATCCCTTATTAATCAGTAGAGATTTCTGACTATCACACCCTTCATGATTACCAATGTTCCCTTTTTCATCTTCACAATTCCACCTGCTAAAGCCTTTGAAGTCTAAGGCACCCAAAGGAATACAATTCCTTTGTAATCCCAGAACATGTATCACATCCTTTAAGGTTTAAACATCATCATCATACACTTGGATCTTTACCGCTCTTATCCCAATGCTGATCAATTTTGCATTTGTCTCCCATAAGAATAGATTCATTTACATGAGATTTATATGCCTCAACCAATCTCTACTCGAACACATGATAGGTAGAATTAGAATCCTACCGCCATGAATTACCAATTTGACTAATAACTTTAGCAACCGAAAGTGATTCACTTTAGCGACATAAAGTTATTCCTCGTCATCCGAATCCAAGCTCTCTCATACACTATTTCCTTTAGATTTTGATTTTTTTCTTTTCCATTTACTTTGGTATGTCGCTCATTCCCGATCCCTTCGACATGGATTTAAGCGTCCCACAAAGTCTCAAAGTAGTCTCCATTCCATAACATCAAATAACATTTTTTTACCCCTTTGCTGTGTCACGGAGTCTATGACTTTTTTTTGCCAATCCCTAAAGTCGTTTCTTTGTCATCCACGTCATCAATCTCACCCATGATGCTAGAATATATTGCTATCATTGTGAAAAACTTGGATTCTAGAGTCCCTCAATTTTTTCGCTTGTCAAATTTCTAATATCTTTTGTTTGCCTTTAGATCTCGTCACCACGAGCATGTTGGAAGAAACGGATATGAAATCCGACTCTAGATGACTTCGATTTCGTAAAAACAGTTTTATGAACTTGGATCAGTCAAACCCGCTTGTTAACCATTGTGCTGCACATCTTCTTTCATACATGAGTATATCTGTTCGCAGCGAATCCGTCGGTGCAAATGGATATCCGATCGGACACTAGACAACCAAGATATCGCAGAAACAAACTTAGTCGTCGATCTTCGATCAAACTGCTTTGACCCATTCTATTGACATCAGCATTGCTAATGCTGGGCTGGACTCTGCCTAATAGGTCAGGTCCTACCGTACTTGACCTAGACCTGGTTGCACTAGGCTGTTGCTCCATGGGTCAAGTTCGATCCGACCCAACCCGGACTTGGCCTTAACTACCCAGAGGCAAATCCTCCTCCTTTGTCTTTCCGATTCTGTTGGAAATAAAAATGCAGTGGAAACTACTCGCAATTAACAGATCAACCACGATGAATATACACAATCACACCATCAAGCAATCACACACATAAATACAATAGTTTTACATGGTTCGACAATCTTGCCTATGTGCATAGAGGAGAGAAAAGAAAGGAATCTAAAATTCGACTCCGAATAACTTCGATTTCACAGAAATAGTTTTCTGCACTCTGGTCAGTCAAACTTGATTATTGACTATTGACTACCCATCTTCTTCCACACATGAGTAGATCTGCTCGCAACGAGTTTGTAGGTACAAACGAATCTCCAATTAGACATCGGACGATCACGATATCGCAGAAATAAACTCAGACATCGATTTTCGGTCAAATTGCTTTGACCTACTCTACTGACGTCAACACTGCTGACGCTAGTGTCACGCCCCAGGCTTGTGATTAGCTAAATACGGCTAAGCCTGTGATGTGGCATGCATAATCCCGTAGTAATTTACGTTGCATTAAAGGCAAACATGAACAACTACAAGAGAAATTTTCACATATATTATATGTCCGAAAAATCCATATTCACATGCATATTCAAATCTAACTGTGGACTTAGTACTTAATGCATCCATTGAACACCCTGTGATAGTAAAGGAGCCTAAATCTTTATTAAATATTTCATAATAAACTTACTTAATTAATTATCAAAATAAACATGAATCACATGAATGTCTACATGTCCAAAATATAATATAATAAAAAGTATGTCCAACATATGGCATAAGATGCATCAATATGTAGACATAACCAAACGGTCTAAAAACTGAATAAATATGATAACAGCATATAATACCATAAGTCTCAACCACATGACATGATGAAATAAAGGGACCACCCCAAGGCCCAAGTCCTACATGAAAAAGTGACTTATAACGCTCTAATGAAGACTACTAATAGAATAAGCCGTTGAAAATCTACTAGTCTATTCCTGAGGATACCTACATGGTACTTTCCTGGAGCGCTTCAATGATCGGGTCATCCTAGGTCCTGCAAAGCCGAGGGTAGCAACCTGAGTATGACAACTCAACAAGAACTAAACAAGTTGTAAATCATACGGTGTACTAAATAGAATTAGGACATAATAATTTAAATAGAAGTCAGAAAATATATCTAAGCATGTTAGCATATAGTGAAGCATGTGTATGAGAATCATATATAATATGAAAAGTACTTACAAATTTGGCTATCCATGTCACTAGTTGTTGACCCATAAAATTTTTGCAAATAATACAGCGAAGGCATTACAAACTTTGGATTATAAAGTTCCAAATTTTTCAAAGCACTTGAACCTCATCTTGGCTCAAATTATTTTCAGAGACTCTTTGCCAGCTCTTTGGGAATCACTGCGAGACCTGACACTTCCACATGTTGAAGCAAACTTTTAGTCAATGAAATGCTTTTAAGTATATTTAAAGACTGCTCCTTAAGGATTCAGAGTATTTGGACATCATTTGGATCCAAACTTGGTCCAGATGATAATATACTATACTCTGTGGGACCCTACGCATAGTGACATCCCATGAAGATCAAATTAGCTGAAACTCTCAGGGGAAGCTCAAATGATGCCCAACATAGGTTCTACAAAATTTCGAGCTCAATAGACATCATCGAACCCAAAAGCTACAGGCATGTCAACTTGGGATCAGTTCCTCCCCCCCCCCCCCCCCCCCCCCCCCCCCCCCCCCCGCCCCAAGCCATGGGTCACTGACCAAAGTCTTGCTTCCCGATGTCCAAAATTGATGGAATTTGGGCGCGAAGCTTCAGTCATGCTCAGAAGATACTCTGCAAATTTTCAAGTTGAAAGGACTCCGTTTGGCCTGAATTTCATCACATGTCAGCTTAGAGGATAGTAATTCCGAGTTATGGGGGTCACCGGCTAAAATCTTACTTCCAGAAGGCCAAAGCTGATAAAACTTGGAAAAAATGCTCAAAGAACACTTCAAGTTACTTTCCTAAAGTTTCAAGTCAATTAAATATTATTCAGATAGAAAACAAGCTAACTACCTCAATGTGGGGTGAATAGTGACCTAACATATGTAATGAATATGCCACTGTTTGAAATCATGCTTCCCCAAATCCAAAGTTGATGAAATTCAGAAGAATACTCCAAGATGTTCCTGATGTCAGTCCCTCCAAGTATCAAACCAAACTGAGGTTATTTGGGCCTCAAACAGTTGAAACAAGGGCCCACTTTCATGAAAAGTCAACTAGAGGGTTAACCAATTTCAGAAGGTCAAAACAGGTTGAAACTTTTATGAAATACTCAAAATAGTGTCAAGAAACATCCCTCCAAGTTTTGTGAAGATTGGACTTCATTCGGACCCCAAACAGGTGAAAACAGGTCGCAACTGCAAAAAACCCGAAATCGGACCTTGTCCGTGACCATAGCCTGTTTATCAAGGGAGTTGACCAACTTCAGATGGTCAAAACGAGCTGAGAATTTTATGATATCGTTAAAATAGTGTTAAGAAGCATCCCTCTAAGTCTCGTGGTGATTGGACTTCGTCTGAGCCCCAAACAGGTGAAAACAGGTTGCAACTATAAAAACCTGAAATTGGGCCTTGTCCATGACCGCGGCTGCAGTCACGGACCCCCAAAGGAAACTTCCTTTGGTTTTGGGCGGTTTCTCTCCACTTCCTTTTGAAATCCAACTTCCCACAACTCCCCTCAACTCCCAAGAACCACCAAAAACCACCTGGGGCCTTTTATAAAAAGAA
Organism: Sextonia rubra; assembly: GCA_037013555.1. Taxonomy (NCBI): domain Eukaryota; kingdom Viridiplantae; phylum Streptophyta; class Magnoliopsida; order Laurales; family Lauraceae; genus Sextonia; species Sextonia rubra. The sequence continues at coordinate 56,806,332 of JASUAD010000008.1, read as the reverse complement.
TAGTGTTTGAAGGAAGAAGGGAAGAGGAAACACAGGAGAGAAAAAGAGAGAATTGAAAGAACACAAGAGCATTCAAACAAGCAAAGCAGCATCCCACGACCATCCCTTCTTTTTTTAGTCACCAAGGTGAGCAAAAAGATTCAGAGGAAGAGGAGAAGGGTGGGGTAATTACAGAACACACTATGTACATATAGTAATGACTATTCGAAGGATGACATTATCATCTTTGTTTTTCTCATTCGGGGGAATTTCTTGGCCATCATAGAGGTTGTGAACGAGCCCCTTTGGGCCTCATTTTGTTCCTTGAAAACCATAGGTTCAGAATGACACAACTTTGGCTTCTTGTGAAACCCTTTTCGGACTTGAACAAAAGACAGTCCGTAAACAAGAATGATGAATTACAAAGTTTTCAATCGATTCCATAGTTGAATTCGATCTTCTCAATGGTCATCCAACATCCCAAGATGTCATGAAAGGGAGTTTCAACACTTGAAAAAAGTTTGAAAGAAAAACCAGCACGAATAGCAAGAAAAATGGAGGCAAATAGTGACGCACGGTCACTGGCCTGAGGCAGTGACCGTGGGTCACGGTTACCCCCCTTTATCTTTCTATTTTTCGCATTTTCTCACTCTATGTACATTTGTCTTGCACTTTCCAAATTGAGATCACATCTAAGACTTGAGGGAGGGGTTGTAAACTTTGAAAACTTGTGTAAACAACTTGCATCTCCGCGGTCATGGCATTAGAACCCATGTAAACAAAGGGAAATTAATGATGACCTGTAATTAATTCCCATTCTTCTTAACGCTTGAAGTGTGTGAATGTTGGACACTGAATCCATTACACATTCCACGTCATTTTTTAAGTGCGATTAGAAGATTGGCGCCATCTGTGGGAAAAACTTGCCCTAATTTGTGATCGAATTTGGTTAAAAACACATGAAAAATGCTGAAAATTGCTGAAAACTGCTGCTATTATGCTGAAAACTGCTGCTGTTGTGCTGAAAAGTGATGCTAAAAGTGTTGTGACCATGAGAATCAATGGAAAATGAGTATCACGGTCACTGACCTGTTTTATGGCCAAGATGACTTGTTTGTTATGGCCTAGATGACTTATTTGACCCTTGAAGACACCCATGTAAGGCCTAGATGTCTACGATGGGTTTAGAAACATTTTTGAAGGAATTTTACACCTTAAAGTGCATTCTTTTACTATGCAAATGAAGGCATCAAGCACGTTGAAGTGCAAATGTTTGCTATTCACCAAGAAGATTCAATTGAAGGAATTTGCGCCTTGATGTGTACGGACCAAATCACAACTTTTAAAAGAGTGGTGATTCAGTCCAAAGGGCTTTGACTCAAACAAGTGTTCTATTAAATCAGTTATAAGACCAACGACATTGCACTCACGCTCTATCCGGTGTCAAGCACTGATGGAACCTGTATGATCATTGTGATAGTGGTGCAGGCTCGATCCTGTATGTCCTATCCCTTTGATTAGATCCAACCCTCTCTTGCTTATAAGACTGGCACGGATGGCCCTGAAATGCTGTCAAAATTACGGTAGCTAGGTCTAGTCAGCTTAGCATGCTTTTAAGTCTGACTATATGATTTCGAAATGCTGCAGAAATTCTGACAACTAGGACAGTCAACATAGCACAGAGAAATGGGATTTGTGCCTCTGTCCAACTATTTCAGATGGCATTCACAAACCATATCGGTTAGCCAAAGAGATGGCCATGTTCGTTGTCATATTAATATAATCCTATGAATTTACTTTTTGTAGAATATCATGGGTTCTTTAATCATCACTTTCGACGAAGCTAAGGAGAGACTTTTCAGGATCTCCATAACACAGAACAAGCCATGTGCAAGATCACACAAAAGGGCCTAAACAGATACTGTCACTCCTCCATCAAGAGTTTCAGTTTTTCAAAGGCTCTCCACACCAATGGGCTCCACCACCTCAGCTCAGAATGGGTCATCAGTGTAACACTCCGATTCCCTTTGAGCCGGATTAGTGGCTCATTAGTGTGTGTTTTGTTTTGTTTATTTCTTTTGGACTTATTTTGGGTCATGGATAGGTAGTTGAGCAACCTTTGACCTGAGATAGGTAGTTCTAAGCCCTTTTTCGTAATTTTGCTTTTGCTTTGCTCATATCATCTTTGCATCATCTTGGTGTCAGCATATGTATTTCGTTGAGCTCGACAATTTCCGTAACTGTGTCAGATCCGTTTGGAGTCAATTGGAGAAGTTAGACCTTCGTGTGACTTAAACTGTAAATAGCCTAAACCCATTGGACCTTGTTTTAAAACTTCCAAACCTATATAAGATGAGTTACTCCAGATGTCCAACTCCCTGCTCTTTTCTCTCCCACGTTGCATGCTAGAGAGAATTCCAGGTGAAGCTCCCTCCACCATCTCTCTCTCTCTCTCTCTCTCCTTCGATTGGGTTTTGCTAATCTCTGTTTGGTTGGACTGTTTGGTTGGAATTTCTCCCCTCTCTCTGTCCTTGCCTTAGGTAAGTGGGTTCTTTCCCAACTCTTTGTATTTCCTCTCCAATTACATCTCCCATTCTCTGTTGCTATGTCTTCATCTCATGCATGTGTGATTGCTTTGATTTGTTTTGATTTTAGTTGCTTGGAGCTTGATTTCAGAAGATTTGTCAGATTTGAGGCAAGTATAAGTACAGGTTTTGATAACACATATGGGTGTTGTTTGATTGCTTGGATTCATTCTCATTCTCGGTATAGAAATGTTTTACAGCCATTTTCTAAGCTTTGAGAATCAGTTGAGCTTGTTTTATTCAGTTTCTGTACAAAAATTTCGTTTCTGTAATCTTCCCGATTTCGCGTCTGTATTGTACGGCTAAGCCGTAGGTCACCCATGGCTAAACCGTAAGACCTGTAAACTATCGGTTAAACTCAGGCTAATGGTGTGACCTTGTAGGGCTCAAATACAGGTTAACCATACCCGTAAACCGGCCCAAATGGATTCTTTGGAGCGCATGAATAGTCTGTTAGGCTGTGACTTATTCATGTGAGGGTTGCTCATTGTTAAGCACCTCCCCATGGGTGTTGGTTTAAGGGACTTCGGTGCACATGAGGATTATATTGCAACACTAGGATGGCAACGGTGCATCGAATAACTTAAAACTACATCAACATGCACGGTTAGTGACAGTGATGCAACTAGATTAGACTTGGCTTGTAATGAACCTTGATTCCGTATTAATCTGAGATGCATTGCATATTGTTTATGGTTTTGCCCTCTGTTCTGTTAATCTATGTTATGCATTCCTCAGTCATTTTGCTTTCGTTCTGTATATCTGTATTATTCTTCGCTCTGTACTATGTTTTGATCTATGCTATGCTTTGTATATTCTCTGGCTTTGTATATCTCTGATTTTTGGGTATTCCCTGGTGGCTCTGCCCAGAGGTTAATACGTGAGGATAAGATCCGGTCCTTGTCATCGGTGAGTCCAAAGCGGATAATCTCCCTTTCTATGGATTTGATTTGATTGGTATTGGTCTGGCTCTACTCAGCCTCAGCCCTAGGATACCCGACGGGGTTACCTCCGGCTTAGATCTCTGTATCTCTGTATAACTGCAGTGTTGCTTTGTCTTGGGACCCCGGAACCCAGGAAACCGAGACCCGCTTGTACCTTTGGCCTGGACAGCGGTGTTCTCCTCTGCTCTGCTCTGCTCTGCTCTCTTTTGGAGAGAACATGGTTAACGTAGTAGCCAACTAGTTCAGTATTCTATGTTTTGATTCCATTATCATGTTTTACTCCTATGCACGATTTGCTTAGCATACTAAGATGGACTCTGTATGTAATCTTCTGTCCCTATTTCATTCGCTTTGATACTATGCGTGTTTCTTTCCTGTTACTTGTAACACTCCGACCCGAGTCGATCCGGATTAGTGCGTATTGCGTGTGTTTTTATCGCTAAGAGTGTTTTGATTTGGTTTTCCTTTGGTTTTGACTCGTAGAGAGATCGTTTGGGTTGAGTTTGACTTGGTCTAGTTAGTTTGAGCCCTTTTTCGTAATTTTGGCTTTTGATTGACCTTGTCAGTTTCGCGTCATTTTGACGTCAGCGCGTGTATTTCGTCGAGCTTGTCGATTGTCGTAACTGTCTTGAATCCGAATGAGTTCGTTTGCTCTCGTTGGACTGTCATTTGACTCAAATTGAGATTTGTATAAGCTATTTGGCCTTAAATGTAATTTGGACTCAAATTGAGTATAAATATCCCAACCACTCCCTTATTTCCTCTCGATCGTCTCTCAGCTCTCGCTCTCTCACGCTCAGCTCGTTTCTCTTTCTCTCTGTTCAGCTCTCTTTCTTTCCTCTCCTTCTCTGTTGCTCGTTGCTTAAGGGAGGAAGAAAGGAGCTCATTTTCGTGTGTGTATTCCGGTGGACTGAGCCAAAGCAGCGTGTGGATTTCGCCCGTGAGGCAAGTATAAGCCCAAGATGTGTGAACACCGATTGATAGTGATTTGATTGTTGTGTTTTTATGCTTCATTGTGTTTCTCAGTGTTAGACAGCCTATTTCAGCTCATTTTGCTGTTCTGTGTCCGTTTCCAGCTGTTTTGTGCACTTTCTGTATGACTGCAACAAGTTCAGGAAAATGACTCCGTGCACTCACGGCTAAGCCGTGAAATGTGCTACGGCTAAGCCGTAAAATGGCTTACGGCTAAGCCGAGACCCAACCGTAACCCAAACCGTAGAACAGTACAGACTGTTAGCTGAAAATAACTGGATGTTGGCAATTTGACATTCTTCTACGGCCCAGCCTGATCTAAGCCGTACATTGTCTTACGGCTAAGCCGTGGACCAGGATACGGCTGAGCCGTAGAGCAAAATACGGTTAAGCCGTAAATCCGAAGGGATATTTGGGGAACCTCAGCTCAGCCGCAGTGCATAGTACGGCTAAGCCGTAAGATGCCTCGGCTAAGCCGTAAGGTCACCTACGGCTACACCGTGAGACCCTGAGAATTGAATGAAAAGGGACTAGGTTTAAGAAAAAGACCGTATATGACTTCCATGCTAGAATGTAGGTAACCTGGACATGCCCAATGGAATGTTGAGTGACATGAATGATCTCATGGGCTGTGCATCATTCATGCTTGTTATCCAGTTGTTTAGCACCTCCCCATGGGTGTTGGTTTAAGGGACTTCGGTGCACACTCGAGACACTGCAACACTAGACAATGGTGCATCGGATAACTTAAAACTACATCAACATGCACGGTTAGAAGCACTGGATAATTAGTGTAGGATTGGCTTGTAATCGACCTTGATTCGTATAAGCATTCTGATTTGTACAGCATATTGATTTCGGTTATGCCCTCTTATGTGTTCTGCGCTGGACCTCTCGATTCTGTGGGAAATGCAGCAACCCCAGAGCGAAGCCCGGGCGGAACCATTCTATTATTGTGTATTGTGTTTACCGTTGCTCCACTGGAGTATCAGTATCAGTTTATGTACATTCAGTATCTGTATTGCATTTCGTATCCGTCTCAGTATCCGTATGATGCATTCAGTATTTGCATATCAGTATCAGTTTATGTGATGCACTCTCTATTGTTCGTTCAGTATGATAAGTGATAAGTGATAAGTGATAAGTGATAAGTGATAAGTGATCGAGGTGCATCATCCGCTTGATTGTGATTGGTATTGGCACTACTGAGCCTCAGCCTTAGGATACCCGACGGGGTTAACTTTGGTTTAGTTATGTGTTTGCCTCTGCAGAGTGTTTCCGTCCTGGGACTCCGGACCCCGGGAACTAGAGACCCATGCGTACCCTGGCCCGGTCGCTGGTGTTCTCATTCCGTCCGCTCTCGTAAGGGAGAAAATGGCCAATGTAGTTGCCACCTTGAGTGTTATATGTTTGTGATTCTGATAGCATGCTTATTCATTACGCATTGCACAATTGCTTAGTATACGCTCATGATTTCTATGGATATTGCATCATGACTATTGTTCCGTATTCGACACAATTCGTGTTATCTTCTTGTTGGCTTATACTTTGCTAAGTCGTCGTACTTATGTGTTTGTCTTGTGTGTTGCAGGCTCAGATCCCTCTCCCGGTCCTGCGTCGGTCGACCCGACTCCAGGAGAGGCTTGCGAGGCCCCCTCCGGCCTAGAGGAGTGGACTTGATCCATCCTCCTGAGTACGGTTTGCATCATTTTGGGTTTCCCCATTCCTTGTATTGGAGTCTGTTGAGGGGACTTTTTTCTGTAATTGTAATGTGGGCTTGAGTGAGATCTGTATATTGATTTTGATCGTTGTAAGCCCACTATTTGGTCATACGTTCTTGTATTTGTTCTTGTTATCAGTTCATGTTATTTTGTAATTTCCCATTGTCTTTTAGATATTGTGGTATGCCTTGATACGTACAGCTTCCGCGTACAGTTGTTTGCACGTGTGAATGATCCCTTGTGTGTGTATGCTTGGACGGGGTCCAGGTGTGCATGCACGGGAGTACGTGTGTCATTGGTTAGATCTTCTCTGACCCCCGGTCCCTGGGCTCGGGTTGTGACATACGTATTGTATGGTATCAGAGAATTGTCTCTCAGAGCTTTGTCTCTCAGGGCATTGTCTCTATCTTAGTGTGTAAGCATGTAGGCATATAGGACGTGGTGAGATTTCGTAGTCCAGGTTTGGACTATTGTGTTTGGTCCCTTTGTTTTGTGAGTCTGTGTGAGTTACCGAGTGTGATAGCAGATTGACTTTTGTGTTTTGCAGGCTATGGCATCGGGATCTGGACCACACACCAATAATGATCAGGGAGATAACGAGAGTGGGTCAGCCGCTCCACAGCCCCTCGTGAATTTCGACGAGCGCTTCTTGACTATGCTACAGGCGATTCATTCTTTGCAAGCGCAGGTTGTTTCGATCGTAGACCGACAGAGCCAAACGCCAGTTCGGCCTGCAGAGCAGCCAGTGGTTTTCCAGCCTAGAGAGAGCGATCCAAATGCGTTATACGACAAATTCAGGAAACGTGGAGCCACAGAATTCTATGGAAATGAAGATGCGTTGAAGGCTGATCAGTGGCTAGAGCATACCGGAGATCTCTTCTCGACCATTGTCTGTGACGACCGGCAGAAGGTTATGCTTACGGCCTCGATGTTTCGAGAGATGGCTAAGACGTGGTGGAAGAGTGTTAGTGCAGCCTATCTGACCTTGCCCAGTGAAACAGTGTGGGAGACGTTCCAGAAGCAGTTCAGAAGGAAGTTCATCCCTGCTCATGTCCGGCGTGTGAAGGAGGTTGAGTTTCTGGCCTTACAGCAGCAGCAGCTGACCGTCTCGGAGTACATTCACCGCTTTACCCAGTTGTCCCATTTTGCTGAGGACATGATCAATACCGAGGAGAAGAAGGTGAACCGTTTTATTTCTGGTCTGCATCCGAGATACGCGAATTTCGTGACTGCTTTTCAGAGACCAGCTACTTTCGATGATGCGGTCGACAGAGCACACGCTGCGGAAGCCAACCACCTAGCAGAGAGAGCTATGGACTTCAAGAGGAGTGCACCAGTGAGTTCCAAGGGACAGATTCAGAAGAAATGGAAAGGGAAGCAAGGCACTTCGAGTTTCTCTGGGAGCAGATGCGAGTTTTGTGGATTGGGACATCCGACGGAGAGATGTTGGAAGAAGTCCGGAGCTTGTTTGAGTTGTGGATCGAGGGAGCATAAGATAGCTCAGTGCCCGACAGCTAGGCCTCTTCAGTCATCTAGATCTATGGGGTCATCTAAGTCTCTCAGTTCAGCAGCTTCGAACAGCCCCCATCCGTCTCGCCAAAGCCAGAAGCCCCAGCGTCAGACTGCTCGTGTGTATGCAGCCTCTCATGATCATGCAGAAGATGCGAAAGTGGTGGAAGGTAAAGTTCTTATTGCTCGAGCTGAAGCACATACCCTATTTGATTCGGGATCTACGCGTTCGTATGTTGCACCTCGTTTTGCGGGACAGTTACCGCAACCCCCTCAGCCGCTACCCTATTTGTTAGTAGTGTCCACTCCTGTGGGCAAGCGAGTGGAGTGTAGTGTATACTACCCTCGGTGCGACGTGGTGATTGAAGGTCGCCAGCTGCCAGTTGATTTGATTTTGTTGTCCATGTTGGATTTCGATGTGATCCTTGGAATGGACTGGCTAGCGCGGTATCGTGCCTGTGTTAACTGTTACAACAGGTCGATTTACTTCGATTTTGAGAAGGGGTTTCGTTTCGAGGGCAATCAGGAGAGATGCCCGAGGCGTGTCATCTCCGCATGCAAGGCGGATCGTTTGATACGCAGAGGTTGTGCAGGATTTCTTGCTTTCGTCTCGGAGAAGAAGGAGGTGAAGCAGTTGAGTGAGATTCCTGTCGTACGTGAGTTCCCGGATGTATTTCCGGAGGAAGTACTCGAGTTACCCCCTGTCCGAGATGTAGAGTTTGCGATTGATTTAGTGCCCGGTACAGCACCCATTAGTTTAGCTCCTTATCGTATGGCCCCTGCTGAGTTACTCGAATTGAAGACGCAATTGCAAGATCTTTTGGAGAAGGGTTTCGTACGGCCGAGTGTGTCACCGTGGGGAGCTCCAGTGCTGTTTGTGAAGAAGAAGGACGGTACCTTACGGATGTGCATCGATTACCGGCGGTTGAATAAAGTCACGATCAAGAACAAATATCCATTGCCGCGTATTGATGAGTTGTTTGACCAACTTCAAGGTGCTGCCTATTTTTCCAAGATTGATCTGAGATCGGGGTATCATCAACTCCGGGTGAAGGACGACGATATTGCGAAGACTGCTTTCAGGACACGGTACGGACATTTTGAGTTTCTCGTGATGCCATTTGGATTAACCAATGCACCTGCTGCCTTTATGGCTTTGATGAACAGGATCTTCGCTCCTTTTCTGGATCGTTTTGTAGTGGTCTTTATTGATGACATTTTGGTGTATTCGAAGACCCCAGAGGAGCATGAGGAACACCTACGTCGAGCCTTACAGTTGCTGAAAGAACATCGTTTATATGCCAAATTGTCGAAGTGTGATTTTTGGCTCGAGCAGGTAGCTTTTCTTGGTCATACCATTTCACGAGATGGGTTGGCAGTGGATCAGATGAAAGTTGAAGCAGTGATGAATTGGCCCAGCCCAAAGACTGTGACGGAGATACGGAGTTTTCTTGGATTAGCTGGATATTATCGTCGCTTTATTCAAGATTTTGCCAAGATTTCTGCCCCGTTGACTCGCTTGACCAGGAAGAATGCTCCATTTCATTGGACGGACGACTGTGAACGCCATTTCCAGTTGTTGAAGGAGAAGCTTACTTCGGCTCCAGTTTTGACGTTACCGGATGGGCATGAAGGATTTATGATTTACTCTGATGCTTCTCGAGTCGGTTTGGGATGTGTTTTGATGCAACATGGCAAAGTGATTGCCTATGGCTCGAGACAACTTCGGGAGCACGAGAAGAACTATGCTACGCACGATTTAGAGTTGGCAGCCATCGTTTTTGCGTTGAAGATGTGGAGACACTATTTGTATGGCGTGACATTTGAAGTGCATTCAGATCATCATAGTCTACAGTACCTCTTCACGCAGTCCGAGTTGAATATGAGACAGCGAAGGTGGCTTGAGTTGATCAAGGATTTTGATTTCCCCATCAAGTATCATCCAGGGAAAGGCAATGTTGTTGCAGATGCCTTGAGTAGGAAGTCAGAGATTCTTCAGGCCTTAGACAGCCTTTATTTTGTGAGGCATGCTCAGCCAGTGGAACTACAATTGGTGAGAATGGTTTGACACTTGCCAGCACAGTGAGTTTCCAGCCTGACATCATTCAGCGGATTAAAGACCAGCAGTTTGAAGATGCGATGTTGAAGCGAATCCGGGATAGCATTGCAGATCGACCAGACTTTCGTTTGGAGGGTGATGTTTTGTATTTCAGGAGCAGATTATGTGTGCCAGCAGTAGATGCTTTAAAAGAGAGTTTGATGACCGAAGCACACCATGCACGTTATTCTATGCATCCTGGAAGTACGAAGATGTACCGAGCTCTCAAGGACAGATTCTGGTGGAACAACATGAAGAGAGAAATTGCTGGGTTTGTTGCCAGATGTTTGACTTGCCAAAGGGTGAAAGCTGACCATCAGAGACCTCCAGGTTCCTTACATCCATTGCACATTCCCCAGTGGAAATGGGAACACATTTCGATGGACTTTGTTTCGGGTTTACCCCTGACGAGCAAGAAGAACAGTGCCATTTGGGTGATCGTGGACAGACTGACGAAGACAGCCCATTTTCTTCCATTCAAGAAAGGCATGACATTTTCCGAGATGGCGAAGAAGTTCGTTGACGAGATCGTTAGACTACATGGTACGCCCGTGTCGATTGTGTCAGATCGAGATAGCCGCTTTGTTTCTTCGTTTTGGAGAGCATTTCAGGAAGCCATGGGAACGAAGTTGAGCTTTAGTACGGCGTATCACCCGCAGACTGATGGACAGTCTGAACGAACTATTCAGACGCTCGAGGACATGTTACGGGCCAGTGTGCTGAATTTCGAGAAAGAATGGGATTTGCATCTCTCGTTGTGTGAGTTTGCGTATAACAATAGCTTCCACGAGAGTATTGGAATGGCACCCTATGAAGCTTTGTATGGACGGAAATGTAGAAGTCCTGTTTGCTGGGAAGAAGTTGGAACAAGGAGTTTCCACGGACCGACGATCATTGCTGAGACTACAGAGAAAGTTCAGAAAGTTATTGACAAATTGAAGATTGCCCGATCGAGACAGAAGAGCTATGCAGATACGCGTAGAAGAACCTTGACATTTCAGGTTGGAGATTGGGTATTCTTGAAGGTCTCACCGATGAAGGGTACGGTACGATTCGGTCAAAAAGGCAAGTTAGCGCCAAGGTATGTGGGTCCATTTGAGATCAAGAGCCGGATTGGTGATCTAGCGTACAGATTGATCCTACCCGTGGAGTTTTCTGGAGTACACAATGTTTTTCATGTGTCTATGCTTCGCAAGTATGTTCGAGACCCGACGCACGTGATTCGATACGATGACATTCAGATGCAACCTAATGCGTCATACGTTGAGCGCCCGCTCCGTATTGTTGGGACTAGAGAACAGCTCTTGCGTACGAGGACTATTCGATGGGTCAGAGGACTATTCGATGGGTCAAGGTACTTTGGGGACATCATGGACCTGAGGAAGCCACGTGGGAATTAGAAGATCAGATGGCGCGTCAGTATCCTTATCTGTTTGCTCAGGTACGCTTTCATTCCGAGGACGGAATGATGTCCAAGTGGGGGAGGATGTAACACTCCGACCCGAGTCGATCTGGATTAGTGCGTATTGCGTGTGTTTTTATCGCTAAGAGTGTTTTGATTTGGTTTTCCTTTGGTTTTGACTCGTAGAGAGATCGTTTGGGTTGAGTTTGACTTGGTCTAGTTAGTTTGAGCCCTTTTTCGTAATTTTGGCTTTTGATTGACCTTGTCAGTTTCGCGTCATTTTGACGTCAGCGCGTGTATTTCGTCGAGCTTGTCGATTGTCGTAACTGTCTTGAATCCGAATGAGTTCGTTTGCTCTCGTTGGACTGTCATTTGACTCAAATTGAGATTTGTATAAGCTATTTGGCCTTAAATGTAATTTGGACTCAAATTGAGTATAAATATCCCAACCACTCCCTTATTTCCTCTCGATCGTCTCTCAGCTCTCGCTCTCTCACGCTCAGCTCGTTTCTCTTTCTCTCTGTTCAGCTCTCTTTCTTTCCTCTCCTTCTCTGTTGCTCGTTGCTTAAGGGAGGAAGAAAGGAGCTCATTTTCGTGTGTGTATTCCGGTGGACTGAGCCAAAGCAGCGTGTGGATTTCGCCCGTGAGGCAAGTATAAGCCCAAGATGTGTGAACACCGATTGATAGTGATTTGATTGTTGTGTTTTTATGCTTCATTGTGTTTCTCAGTGTTAGACAGCCTATTTCAGCTCATTTTGCTGTTCTGTGTCCGTTTCCAGCTGTTTTGTGCACTTTCTGTATGACTGCAACAAGTTCAGGAAAATGACTCCGTGCACTCACGGCTAAGCCGTGAAATGTGCTACGGCTAAGCCGTAAAATGGCTTACGGCTAAGCCGAGACCCAACCGTAACCCAAACCGTAGAACAGTACAGACTGTTAGCTGAAAATAACTGGATGTTGGCAATTTGACATTCTTCTACGGCCCAGCCTGATCTAAGCCGTACATTGTCTTACGGCTAAGCCGTGGACCAGGATACGGCTGAGCCGTAGAGCAAAATACGGTTAAGCCGTAAATCCGAAGGGATATTTGGGGAACCTCAGCTCAGCCGCAGTGCATAGTACGGCTAAGCCGTAAGATGCCTCGGCTAAGCCGTAAGGTCACCTACGGCTACACCGTGAGACCCTGAGAATTGAATGAAAAGGGACTAGGTTTAAGAAAAAGACCGTATATGACTTCCATGCTAGAATGTAGGTAACCTGGACATGCCCAATGGAATGTTGAGTGACATGAATGATCTCATGGGCTGTGCATCATTCATGCTTGTTATCCAGTTGTTTAGCACCTCCCCATGGGTGTTGGTTTAAGGGACTTCGGTGCACACTCGAGACACTGCAACACTAGACAATGGTGCATCGGATAACTTAAAACTACATCAACATGCACGGTTAGAAGCACTGGATAATTAGTGTAGGATTGGCTTGTAATCGACCTTGATTCGTATAAGCATTCTGATTTGTACAGCATATTGATTTCGGTTATGCCCTCTTATGTGTTCTGCGCTGGACCTCTCGATTCTGTGGGAAATGCAGCAACCCCAGAGCGAAGCCCGGGCGGAACCATTCTATTATTGTGTATTGTGTTTACCGTTGCTCCACTGGAGTATCAGTATCAGTTTATGTACATTCAGTATCTGTATTGCATTTCGTATCCGTCTCAGTATCCGTATGATGCATTCAGTATTTGCATATCAGTATCAGTTTATGTGATGCACTCTCTATTGTTCGTTCAGTATGATAAGTGATAAGTGATAAGTGATAAGTGATAAGTGATCGAGGTGCATCATCCGCTTGATTGTGATTGGTATTGGCACTACTGAGCCTCAGCCTTAGGATACCCGACGGGGTTAACTTTGGTTTAGTTATGTGTTTGCCTCTGCAGAGTGTTTCCGTCCTGGGACTCCGGACCCCGGGAACTAGAGACCCATGCGTACCCTGGCCCGGTCGCTGGTGTTCTCATTCCGTCCGCTCTCGTAAGGGAGAAAATGGCCAATGTAGTTGCCACCTTGAGTGTTATATGTTTGTGATTCTGATAGCATGCTTATTCATTACGCATTGCACAATTGCTTAGTATACGCTCATGATTTCTATGGATATTGCATCATGACTATTGTTCCGTATTCGACACAATTCGTGTTATCTTCTTGTTGGCTTATACTTTGCTAAGTCGTCGTACTTATGTGTTTGTCTTGTGTGTTGCAGGCTCAGATCCCTCTCCCGGTCCTGCGTCGGTCGACCCGACTCCAGGAGAGGCTTGCGAGGCCCCCTCCGGCCTAGAGGAGTGGACTTGATCCATCCTCCTGAGTACGGTTTGCATCATTTTGGGTTTCCCCATTCCTTGTATTGGAGTCTGTTGAGGGGACTTTTTTCTGTAATTGTAATGTGGGCTTGAGTGAGATCTGTATATTGATTTTGATCGTTGTAAGCCCACTATTTGGTCATACGTTCTTGTATTTGTTCTTGTTATCAGTTCATGTTATTTTGTAATTTCCCATTGTCTTTTAGATATTGTGGTATGCCTTGATACGTACAGCTTCCGCGTACAGTTGTTTGCACGTGTGAATGATCCCTTGTGTGTGTATGCTTGGACGGGGTCCAGGTGTGCATGCACGGGAGTACGTGTGTCATTGGTTAGATCTTCTCTGACCCCCGGTCCCTGGGCTCGGGTTGTGACATTACTTATATTTGCTGGATCGTTGTATTCATTTGTGTTGTCTGTGGTGTTGCAGGCACAGATACCTTGCCCAGCTCCCCGGCGGTCGAGGAGGCTGCAGGGGCGAGTGTAGAGGCACCCTCCGGTCTGGCAGAGTGGGCCTGATCACTTCTGCCAAGTGCGTGCATGCATACCAGTGGCTTTTATTTTGCGTTTTGGTTTTTGAGAGCTTGTATTTGGACTTTGGACTTTGGACTTGTATTCTGTATATTTTGTGTATATTGATTTTGGTGTGTATTCGGTTTTATATCAGTGTATTTGTCTTTATCGCTTCCGTATTTGTTTCTGCTTTGGCTTCCGCTATTTTCTTTGTTGCTTGCTATGATATCTACAGCTTCCGCGTTCGTCTGTTTCGCACGTGTTAGATCCCTTGTGTGCGTGCATCTGGACTGGGTTTGGGTGCACGTGCACGGGAGTACGTGTGTCACCGGTTTAGCTTTTCGCTAACCCCCGAATTCTGGGCTCGGGTCGTGACATACGTATTGTATGGTATCAGAGCATGCTAGTTATAAGCATGTAGGCATCTAAGATCGTGGTGAGATAACGATATCAACTATTTGACTCGAGGTCTCATATGTTGATTTGGGGTTTGACTAACTCAGGGCATTTTATATTTGTGTGTTGTGTTTCTTTTCCTTTTGCAGGATGGCATCAGGATCAGGATCTAGGGATGAGAATCAACAGGGCTATAACGGTGATAGTGGATCGGTACCCCCACATATCAGCAGTGAGGAGCGCTTGATGATGATGATGCAGTCTATGCAATCATTACAGGCGTAGATGGCATCCATGGTAGATAGGCAGAGTCAGGCTGCCGCAGTAGCATCACCTCGTATAGATCAGCAAGTGATTTTCCAGCCTAAGGAATCAGACCCTAATGCTCTTTTCGACAAGTTCCGTAAGCGAGGGGCGACTGAGTTCCATGGGATAGAGGATGCATTGCAGGCTGAGCAATGGTTGGAGCAGACTGAAGAGCTATTTGATACGATTGTGTGCAGCAACAAACAGAAAGTAGTGCTCACAGCCTCTATGCTTCGGAGTGTAGCTAAGACATGGTGGAGGAGTGTTAAGACCTCATTTCAGACTATGCCCAGTGCCACAGTTTGGGAGACCTTCAAGCAGCAATTCCGTCGTAAGTTCATGCCTCTCCATATTCAGCGAGCCAAGGAAGTGGAATTCTTCAACCTTCAGCAGAGACAGCTGTCAGTCGCAGATTATGTACACAGGTTCACAGAGTTGTCTCACTTCGCAGAGGATATGGTGAACACGGAGCAGAAGAAGGTGACTCGCTTCGTCAACGGTCTGAATCCGAGACACAAACGCCACGTGGTTGCTTGTATGTGGCCGGCTACATTGGATGACGCTATTGACAGGGCTTATGATGCAGAGGCCATCTTTGAGGAGGAGCGAACAGAGGCTAAGAGGGCAGCAGGTTCCAGCGGTAGAAGTCAGTTTCAGAAGAAGTTCAAGGGTAAGCAGGGCAGTTCGAGCAGTGCTCAGGTGATTTGCGGTCACTGTGGGAAGGATCACCCCACCGACAGATGTTGGAGGAAGAGTGGGGCTTGTTTCGGGTGTGGCTCTACGGATCACAGGCGGGCCCAATGCCCGAAGTTTCAGTCCTCGCCACAGACGAGACATGCAGGATCTACAGCACAGGGCAGATCTCAGCCAGCTCGCCCAGGTCAGAAGCCGAATCGCCAGACAGCCCGAGCCTATGCTGCTACGCATGAGGGCGCGGAGGAGGCCACGGTAGTGGAAGGTAAAATTTTAATTTCTGATGCAGAAGCTTTAGCTTTATTTGACTCCGGGTCTACGCGTTCGTACGTAGCACCCCATTTTGCTGTGCAGCTTCGACAGCGACCCACACCACTTCCATACTTGTTGTTGGTATCCACTCCGGTTGGTAAACGGGTGGAGTGCAGTGTTTTCTACCCTCAGTGCGCTGTGCGGATAGCTGGTCATCAGCTCCCAGTAGACCTCGTGTTGCTCACGACACTGGATTTTGATGTGATTCTTGGTATGGACTGGCTTGCGAGATATCATGCGTGTATCAATTGCTACAGCAAGGCTATCTACTTTGATTTGGGCAGCGGATTCCGATTTGAGGGCAGCCAGACGAAGTGCCCAAGGCGTGTGATATCTGCTTGTAAGGCAGATAGGATGCTTCGTAGGGGATGTGAGGGATTTCTTGCGTTCATTTCAGAGAAGAAAGATCAGCGACAGCTCAGTGAGATCCCAGTAGTCAGCGAGTTTCCGGATGTCTTTCCGGAGGATGTGCCAGGATTACCACCAGCTAGAGAGATAGAGTTTGCGATTGATTTGATGCCAGGTACAGCACCCATCAGTAGAGCTCCATATCGTATGGCACCTGCAGAATTGTTGGAATTGAAGAAACAGTTGCAGGATTTGTTGGATAAAGGGTTCATACGCCCAAGTGTTTCACCTTGGGGAACTCCTGTATTGTTTGTCAAAAAGAAGGATGGCAGTTTCCGGATGTGCATTGACTACAGGCAGTTGAACAAAGTGACTATCAAGAACAAATACCCATTGCCTAGGATTGATGAGTTGTTCGATCAACTTCAGGGTGCAGCTTACTTCTCTAAGATTGACTTGAGGTCAGGGTATCACCAGCTCAGGGTGAAGGATGAGGATGTTCCTAAGACAGCTTTCAGGACTCGGTATGGACACTACGAGTTCCTTGTCATGCCGTTTGGTTTGACGAACGCACCCGCAGCTTTTATGGCGTTGATGAACAGGGTGTTTACTTCCTTCTTGGACCAGTTCGTTGTGGTTTTTATAGATGACATATTGGTCTATTCGAAGACTGCTGAGGAACATACAGACCATCTGAGGAAGGCATTGCAGCTGCTTCGAGATCACAAGTTGTATGCAAAGTTGGCTAAGTGTGATTTCTGGTTAGAGCAAGTTGCATTTCTGGGTCATAAGATTTCTAGAGATGGATTGATGGTGGATCCGGCGAAGATTGAAGCAGTAGTCCATTGGCCCCGTCCTAGATCAGTGACAGAGATTCGGAGTTTTCTGGGATTGGCGGGATATTACCGCAGGTTTGTGCAGGATTTTTCGAAGATTTCAGCACCGCTGACTCAGTTGACTCGGAAGACGGTCCCGTATGAGTGGACAGAGAAATGTGAGCGTAGTTTCCAGCTGTTGAAAGAAAAGCTCACTACGGCGCCAGTGTTGACTCTCCCGGATGGTAGTGAGGGATTCATGATTTACTCAGATGCCTCTAGAGTTGGACTAGGCTGCGTACTGATGCAGAATCAGAAGGTGATTGCCTATGGATCCAGACAGCTGAAAGAGCATGAGAAGAACTATGCCACACATGACTTGGAGTTAGCAGCCATTGTATTTGCATTGAAGTTGTGGCGACATTACTTGTACGGTGTAAAGTTCGAGGTCCATTCCGATCATCACAGTCTGCAGTATTTGTTTGATCAGCATGACTTGAATATGAGGCAACGGAGATGGTTGGAGTTCATCAAAGATTACGACTTCCCGATCAAGTACCACCCAGGCAAAGGCAATGTAGTTGCAGATGCACTCAGCAGGAGGACAGACAGTCTTCAGGTGTTGGCAGGATTTTATATGCTTGTGCATGATCAGCCTGTTGAGGTTCAGATGGTAGGTGGATTGGTGACATTATCTACTACCGTCGTGTTTCAGCCTGAGGAGATTCAGCAGATCAAGGATCGCCAGTTTGAGGACCCCCTCCTGGTGAAGTTCAGAGATCGGATTGCAGATCGACCGGATTTCAGCTTGGTGGATGGAGTTTTATACTTCCGGAATAGATTGTGTGTTCCCGCTGTGGATGAGCTGAAAGATAAGTTGATGGCAGATGCGCACGATGCCCGATATGCGATGCACCCCGGTAGCACGAAGATGTACCGGAACTTGAAAGATAGATTTTGGTGGAACAATATGAAGCGGGAGATCGCAGGGTTCGTAGCTCGATGTTTGACCTGTCAGAGGGTAAAAGCTGACCATCAGCGACCTCCAGGATCATTGCATCCATTGCATACTCCGCAGTGGAAGTGGGAGCACATTACGATGGATTTCGTCTCCGGTTTTCCGCCGACCAGTAGAAAGAACAATGCGATCTGGGTCATAGTGGACAGATTGACTAAGTCAGCACATTTCCTTCCGTTCAAGAAAGGGATGACATTCACGGAGATGGCCAGGAAGTTTGTTGACGAGATAGTCAGATTGCATGGCACCCCAGTATCGATTGTGTCAGATCGAGACAGTCGTTTTGTATCTTCATTCTGGAGAGCATTTCAGGAAGCTATGGGTACGAAGCTGAGTTTTAGTACGGCATACCACCCCCAGACCGATGGACAGTCGGAGCGTACCATTCAGACGTTGGAGGATATGCTCAGAGCTAGTGTGCTGAACTTTGAGAAGGAATGGGATACACATCTGGCCTTGTGTGAGTTTGCTTACAACAACAGCTTCCATGAGAGCATTGGTATGGCACCATATGAGGCACTATACGGACGTAAGTGCAGGACCCCAGTATGCTGGGAAGAAGTTGGAACTAGAAGTTTCCATGGTCCGACGATCATAGCTGAGACGACAGAGAAAGTGCAGAAAGTGATAGAGAATCTGAAGATTGCACGATCCAGACAGAAGAGCTATGCGGATACTCGGAGGAGACCTTTGGCATTCCAAGTCGGAGATTGGGTATTTCTTAAAGCTTCTCCGATGAAGGGCACAGTTCGATTTGGTCAGAAGGGCAAGTTAGCTCCGAGATATGTAGGACCGTTCGAAGTCAAGAGCCGAGTTGGAGATTTAGCCTATCGGTTGACACTTCCAGTTGAGTTCTCCGGTGTTCACGATGTGTTCCATGTGTCGATGCTCCGTAAGTATGTGCCAGATCCGAGCCATGTGATTCGCTACGATGATATCCAGATTCAGCCTAATGCGACTTACGTTGAGCGTCCGCTTCGCATCGTTGGGACACGAGAGCAGATTCTCCGTACCAGGACTATCAGATGGGTTAAAGTGTTGTGGGAACATCATGGTCCAGATGAGGCTACGTGGGAGCTAGAGGAGCAGCTAGCGCGCCAGTACCCACATCTCTTTGCGCAGGTAGGTAGTCATTCCGAGGACGGAATGATTCCTAGTGGGGGAGGATGTAACACTCCGATTCCCTTTGAGCCGGATTAGTGGCTCATTAGTGTGTGTTTTGTTTTGTTTATTTCTTTTGGACTTATTTTGGGTCATGGATAGGTAGTTGAGCAACCTTTGACCTGAGATAGGTAGTTCTAAGCCCTTTTTCGTAATTTTGCTTTTGCTTTGCTCATATCATCTTTGCATCATCTTGGTGTCAGCATATGTATTTCGTTGAGCTCGACAATTTCCGTAACTGTGTCAGATCCGTTTGGAGTCAATTGGAGAAGTTAGACCTTCGTGTGACTTAAACTGTAAATAGCCTAAACCCATTGGACCTTGTTTTAAAACTTCCAAACCTATATAAGATGAGTTACTCCAGATGTCCAACTCCCTGCTCTTTTCTCTCCCACGTTGCATGCTAGAGAGAATTCCAGGTGAAGCTCCCTCCACCATCTCTCTCTCTCTCTCTCTCTCCTTCGATTGGGTTTTGCTAATCTCTGTTTGGTTGGACTGTTTGGTTGGAATTTCTCCCCTCTCTCTGTCCTTGCCTTAGGTAAGTGGGTTCTTTCCCAACTCTTTGTATTTCCTCTCCAATTACATCTCCCATTCTCTGTTGCTATGTCTTCATCTCATGCATGTGTGATTGCTTTGATTTGTTTTGATTTTAGTTGCTTGGAGCTTGATTTCAGAAGATTTGTCAGATTTGAGGCAAGTATAAGTACAGGTTTTGATAACACATATGGGTGTTGTTTGATTGCTTGGATTCATTCTCATTCTCGGTATAGAAATGTTTTACAGCCATTTTCTAAGCTTTGAGAATCAGTTGAGCTTGTTTTATTCAGTTTCTGTACAAAAATTTCGTTTCTGTAATCTTCCCGATTTCGCGTCTGTATTGTACGGCTAAGCCGTAGGTCACCCATGGCTAAACCGTAAGACCTGTAAACTATCGGTTAAACTCAGGCTAATGGTGTGACCTTGTAGGGCTCAAATACAGGTTAACCATACCCGTAAACCGGCCCAAATGGATTCTTTGGAGCGCATGAATAGTCTGTTAGGCTGTGACTTATTCATGTGAGGGTTGCTCATTGTTAAGCACCTCCCCATGGGTGTTGGTTTAAGGGACTTCGGTGCACATGAGGATTATATTGCAACACTAGGATGGCAACGGTGCATCGAATAACTTAAAACTACATCAACATGCACGGTTAGTGACAGTGATGCAACTAGATTAGACTTGGCTTGTAATGAACCTTGATTCCGTATTAATCTGAGATGCATTGCATATTGTTTATGGTTTTGCCCTCTGTTCTGTTAATCTATGTTATGCATTCCTCAGTCATTTTGCTTTCGTTCTGTATATCTGTATTATTCTTCGCTCTGTACTATGTTTTGATCTATGCTATGCTTTGTATATTCTCTGGCTTTGTATATCTCTGATTTTTGGGTATTCCCTGGTGGCTCTGCCCAGAGGTTAATACGTGAGGATAAGATCCGGTCCTTGTCATCGGTGAGTCCAAAGCGGATAATCTCCCTTTCTATGGATTTGATTTGATTGGTATTGGTCTGGCTCTACTCAGCCTCAGCCCTAGGATACCCGACGGGGTTACCTCCGGCTTAGATCTCTGTATCTCTGTATAACTGCAGTGTTGCTTTGTCTTGGGACCCCGGAACCCAGGAAACCGAGACCCGCTTGTACCTTTGGCCTGGACAGCGGTGTTCTCCTCTGCTCTGCTCTGCTCTGCTCTCTTTTGGAGAGAACATGGTTAACGTAGTAGCCAACTAGTTCAGTATTCTATGTTTTGATTCCATTATCATGTTTTACTCCTATGCACGATTTGCTTAGCATACTAAGATGGACTCTGTATGTAATCTTCTGTCCCTATTTCATTCGCTTTGATACTATGCGTGTTTCTTTCCTGTTACTTATATTTGCTGGATCGTTGTATTCATTTGTGTTGTCTGTGGTGTTGCAGGCACAGATACCTTGCCCAGCTCCCCGGCGGTCGAGGAGGCTGCAGGGGCGAGTGTAGAGGCACCCTCCGGTCTGGCAGAGTGGGCCTGATCACTTCTGCCAAGTGCGTGCATGCATACCAGTGGCTTTTATTTTGCGTTTTGGTTTTTGAGAGCTTGTATTTGGACTTTGGACTTTGGACTTGTATTCTGTATATTTTGTGTATATTGATTTTGGTGTGTATTCGGTTTTATATCAGTGTATTTGTCTTTATCGCTTCCGTATTTGTTTCTGCTTTGGCTTCCGCTATTTTCTTTGTTGCTTGCTATGATATCTACAGCTTCCGCGTTCGTCTGTTTCGCACGTGTTAGATCCCTTGTGTGCGTGCATCTGGACTGGGTTTGGGTGCACGTGCACGGGAGTACGTGTGTCACCGGTTTAGCTTTTCGCTAACCCCCGAATTCTGGGCTCGGGTCGTGACAATCAGTGACCCCAAAGATCGTTAGGAGAATAGAAACTCCTCAATCATGGGTTTTCAAATACGCTCAAAACCCATTTGGAGTCTTTCACAAGGGTCAAAAGGACCAGAAATGCAAACAAAGTCAGGGGGCAGTAGTCTCCGTGTCATCAAGCCTCGACTGGGGGCAAGGCAAGTTTGTTATACAGATCACAAACTAAGGGCGCTTAACAAGTTGCCTCCAGTGGCCACCCAAGCTCCAGGAGCATCTTCGGTTCGGCCCAAACAAGCGGCTGTGACAAAGGACTCTCGACAAACCCCCAGAAAAGCCCAAAAACATACTGCCATCCCAAGGTGTAGCACGTGGTCGCCACAACTATGCATGTGAAATTACAAGAAGGCTGAAAGTAAATCTTTGGTGTCACTTGAAGAGAACATCTTTTACCCTTTGACTCAAAAAGAGGGGCGGAAGTTCGAAAGGAAACGTTTGCCTTCAATCATTATAGCACCACAACATTCATCACATGGTGCTAAGAACAAAGAGCCGGCTGAATGGTTGGTCATTAACGATTCAACCGATCTGGTTCGTTTCAAGAACTCGCTCCAACAGAAGAAGGGTAAAGAGAAGAATAATAAAAGAAGTACCGTCGATATTCTTTTATTCCCTACTTCCAACCCTACGGGCTGGAATCAACTCACCAGTTTTCCTAAGCCATTGATTGCCAGATTTAAAGATCAAACTTTAATGGCCAGAGTGGTCAGTCAAATTAGGGAGAAGGCTTTGGCTAGCGCCTGGAAGCAATCTCGGCATACAATCACTCCAAAATGGGTGGTTAAAGAAGATGAGTTAGGACTGACTTCCTCATGCATAGTTGGACCAGGCCCAACCAAAAGGGTCACTCGAAGTATGGCTCGAACTCAGTGACAAGAATCTGATTCCAATTCTCATTCAGGCGAAACCTCTGAAGGGCATGTTGAAACAGATTCTGACAAAGACTCAATTACTCTCATGGACATGGAAGATAGTCTGTTTACTCTTCCTACGTCTTCTTACCCCCGTCAGTATACTGTATTTATGGCTGAAGGGAGCGGAACTGGAAACGATGGAAACGAAGGTGTTAGTGAGAGTAAAAATGCCGGCGAAGAAAATGCTGATGAAAATCAAGAAGATGACATCAATGATGTCGTCAAACAGCAAGGAGTTAGAATTGATCACCTAACTGCCCAGTTAAAAATTTTGACAGACAAGTTGGGTGGTCCTGCTGAAGCTCCAGCCAATCCTTTATTTGCTGACAAGAGAGAGCAGGCTATGATCAGGAGGAACGCCACCAAAATTGACTTGCTTACGGCTCAAATTAAATCACTAACAGATAAAGTAATGGCCACAAGTTCTGCCGCAGGCGACCATTCATCAATCCTTGGGCTTCATGCGGATCTCGAAAAGCATGTAACTTTCAAGGAAGTCGAAGAAATATTAACCAAATCAAAGGTGGAAAGCAGGATGAAAAAGAATGGTATTACATCCAAATACCCTTCGGAATTTGATTTGGTTCCATTCTCAGCAGATTATAAACTTCCGACTTTCCAGCCTTATATGGGAAAAGGATACTTACCAACATATAGTACATTTCAAAACACTTCGGGGAGCTTGTCGGAGTTGGATGCGCTAAAAATAAGATTGTTCGTAGGCACTTTGAAAGGAGTTGCTTTTGATTGATATAAGCAATTACTAGAGCTCTCTTTCACAACATTGCCAGTCACGGAAGAGAAATTCTTATTTCATTTTCAAGAAGAAGATCAGACAGTTACCTTCGCCATGCTCAACAACACAAAGCAAGGAGAAAACGAAACTGCACAAGCCTTTATTAACAGATGGAGGGCATTATCTTACAGATGCTTAGAACAACCATCTCAGAGGGCTACTATTGAAATGTGCAAAACCAACCTGCGGCCAGAAATTAAGGCTATCATACTTAGTCACAAAACTAAGTCTTTAGCTCATTTAGTTGAAGTGGCCATTGATGCAGAGTTGACCCTTAAAGAAATCAGTCAAAAGAAGGTAAATTCCCGAAAAGCGGAATCATCGTCGTCTTCTGCTCCAAAATCAACTGCTCCGAATTTGAAGAAGAAATAAGAGGTATTCAATGTGCAAACCTCTAAATTAGCTCCTCCAAAACCACAGAATTTCAAAACAGAGCAAACTAAAAAGGAGGAATATGAAAAGAGAAAAAGAGCTAAATATCCCTTCGATGGAGATATTGAAATAATCTTCCAAATATTGATGAAAAACAACAAACTTAAACTTCCACCAATGAAAAAGTCGGAGCAGGCAGGCCACGTTAATGACCCAAATTACTGCACATATCATTGGATGGTGTCTCATCCTCTTAAAGACTGTTTCATCGTGAAAGAAAAAGTCAACGAAATGTGGAAAAATGAAGTGATAACATTTGACCGAAAATATGATGTTACTCCAGTCAACATGATTTCTTTTGGGCAATTTGCACCCATAGCAGTATCCGCTCCATCAAAACCACTTACTGTTGAATTCCAGGTTGTTAATGCAATATACAATGAACAGGGGTTAATACCAGTCAAAACTTCTTCATAGGAAGAAATGTGGGTTCACCCAGACTTGGTAAGTGATGAGGGTTGGGAGAAGGTGAAAATTAAATCCACACCTGCAGAAAGAAAAAAAGCTAAAAAGCAACTCAAGAATTTTTAAAGAGCCGCCCAAAATCCCGTAGTCAAGCAAGAAAAACAAGCTAGGTAGAAGGAGGAAAAGATAGTTGAAACTCCAATCTCCAAAGAATCTCCCAAACCAGCTAAAGGTCACTTTACTTTAGCTGACTACATCATACCAATCCCAAAATGTGAGGAAGAACCATCGATATCCAATTGTAATCGAATATCATGGGATGGCACACCCCCAACTTAGATGATGAAGAGGATTGGTTTGATTATTCAGACTTCGAGGATGATCGGTGGGTTGATGACTACTTTGATGAGTATCCTTCCAACGAAGATGAAGGTTTCGAACAAACCTTTGATCCTGAAACCGGTACACTCAATATCAAGCATGGTCTCAACACACTCTCAGTGGCCCTTTATGATATACACAGACCAAGCTCGAGTGATTGGTCGAGTGACCCTTCTCTTTTTCCATTACCCCCGGAGATTCATTCAGACCCTTTACCACTAACTGATCCTCGGGAGGCACAACAACAACAGGTGGTTCCTCTTTTTCCATACACAGTAGTCTTTACATCAGATGTTCCTTCCCAATCAAACTCAAAGATGACCTCTCCAGATGCGGACTCCAAACCAAGCACTCAGTCGGTTATGTTTGACCCGATTAATGAACCTAGATTGCCGGAGGAACATGATGATTTTAATACTGACATTGTCACACCACAGGAAATCTCTCAAGTTCAAGATGGTGGTTCCGACTCTGAAAAAGAGATGTCAGCGGCTCCCACTCTGGTAATTTTAAGTGTTGCTAACGAGCCCCAAGCATCTCAAGCCATTCCTGATAACACAGGGCAAGAGTCAGGCTTAGAAGAAATTAGCCAGCTTTTTGAGTCCGAAGAAGTTAACGCCATAAGAAGGAATACTCGTCCGGAAATTAACCGAAGTAATATGGTTAAGACAGCACTCGATCCAGTCGCAATTATAGGGTCAACTATGATGGACCCACTTCTGCCTCCTCTTCCTATGTTAACTCTTCAAGGGACAATGCTAATGTAAATGTGGCTTTTTCAGAGGCAAATGCTAATGCAAGGCCACCAGAGCCATTCACGTATGATGTTGTTGAACACCTCAAACACATACCTGCACGTCTTTACATTTTTGATCTCTTACAGATGTCCAAGGAGACTCGTAATAATTTCATTTGAGCTTTACAAGCTTTGAATACAGACAATCAAACTCATGTAGCGCAAGTTCATCAGATAGAAAAGAATTACCTGAAAGCAAAATAAAAAAAGCCTCAAAAGCAATGCATAGAATGTCTTTCAATTCACAATGCTTCTAAAGCTACTATATCTTTCACTAAAGAGGATCTCCTCTTAAGTGATATGAAACACGTAAAGCCACTCTATTTCACAGTCTACATCAAAGACATTCTCGTCCTGAGAGTTCAGGTCGACCCAGGGTCAGCATTGAACCTCATCACAATTACAACTCTTCAAGAACTCGGCATCCCAGTAAGCAAGTTATCTGCTATGAAGACTTCTGTTCAAGGATATGACGGGGATGTTTAGAATCCGATTAGTAAGATTCGAATCCGGTTCCAGTTAGGAGAATTAACTTGAGAAGCTACTCTGCACGTAGTTAAGACTCGTGCTTGCTACAATATCCTTTTGGGAAGAAGATGCTCCATGATTATGCCATAGTACCCTCCACTCTCCATCAATGTCTCAAATATATTGATGACGAGGGAAAAGTGCATCGGGTCTTTGCAGATGAAAAACCATTCAAAGGAAAAGAAGTCTACTTTATGATGCAGCCATGTATCAAGAAAGACTCAACAAATCTAAAACGGACACAAAAAGCACTCCAATAGATAATGATCCTGTGGAACCTTTCACTATTTCAGTAGAAAAAAGAACCTGCTCAGGAATTGACGAGCAATCCAGTCCTCTCGGAATGTTGCAGCCAACGACGGAGCCTGTGGCAAAATGTATAGAAACCAAAGTTCCTTTGGTGATCAAGGTCAAAACTGAAATCAAACAGTCAGATCGACCCCTGATCATATTCACAAGATCATCGAGAAAAAGGGAAGCAGGACGTCAAAAGCCCTTATATTCGACAAATGCAGTTTCCTCAACCAACAGTTCAGGTGCTAGTCAGGAAAGTAATAATGTACCTCCTCCTACCAGAGGGATGTCACCTATAAGGCTTGATTCTCCTATTACTTTTTGTCAGCTCGTGCTAACATCGCAATGAAGAGGAGAACTATCCTATAAACATATAGACAGATGGCTCCGTTTGGCTGAAAGATGTGAAGATCCTCCACACTTCTCCACTTGGATTCATTTATGCTGGATAGGTTTCTTGCTAACTCTCCGTAACTTAACTATGGCCATGGAATTTCCAACCTTTGATGAAATGTCTTGAATAGTTTCATCTCTCGAAGTAGCGCTCTATCGTCTGCACAGGAGGTCTAGACGAACGCGTCCGATCCATGTCATTTCAATAATCAGAAGCTCAGATTCCGAGTCAGATTCTGAGGCCTTTGAAATAGAGAATGCTTCTGCACATTCTATAGCTGACTGGGAACCGCCACTATTACCATGGCCCACTCCATCTCATATTTATGATTTTCAAGGATCTTGCTTTTTAGTGCCTCCATCAAAGCAGTATGATCATGCAATTGTTTTTCATCGGGCTGAAGATGCTTCTCCTTCGAATCCTATCGACAAAATCACTAATGATGGGAAAGTACGGTTTGATAACTACAACCCTATGGTCTGTAACATGATGAAAAATATGGGGTACAATTTTAAAAAGCCCACAGGCCTTGGATTGAAGGCAAATGGGATATAAATTCCTTTGGATGTCTTCACCCCGGAAATGAAGGAAGATCTCGAAATGGATGCAAAATTGAACAGCTACGTCACTGCATAGGATATGTTCCCTACAGTAGCATTCCTAAACTGAATCAAGATGTCAGAGTAAGACCCGTGGTTTTTATCGAAGAGTATGAAGCTGATAACTCTTATGAAACTCTTGTTGCTCAAGAACCTGCTGATTGGGCTAGTTTTCAACATCCTGAGGGGGCAAGTGATAACGATGATGCTATGTCACAAATCACTGAATACTGGTCGTCCGAACTTAATGAAGAAATAAGCCCGTCACAACATGTTCGTTGGGAATGCTTAGCCCTTGATGTAAAAGCTAAAGAGCCCAAAAAATTGAATCCATGGAAAAGGGATCAGGCCTTGGCTTAAACCTCCAAATGAAACTCCAGAAGGCTTCATGGAGTTGGAAACTTCTGATGACGTTGTGGAAGTGCCTCCTCCTGAGCCTCCAACCGAAGACCAAGTACAAGAAATAAACTTGGGGACCTTAGAAAATCCTCGAGCTACTTTTGTAAGTTCTCAAATCAAAGGAAACGAACTTGATTTGTACGTTAGTTTCTTACAAGAGTTCATGGATTGCTTTCCATGGACCTACGTGGAAATGCCTGGTCTGGACCCAGAGATTTCGATATATAAATTGAACATAACAGGCGATGCTAAACTTGTAAAGCAAGACCAGTGGAGGACAAAACCTGAAATCATGGATAAAATAGAAAACGAAGTTCAGAAGCTCAGAGATGTTGGCTTCATCCGGGAAGAACAGCACCCAGACTGGTTGGCTAATATAGTACCTGTAACGACCCAGTCCTAAAGTACATTTGTAGGAAATGTGGATATGGGGACATATCCGGCGGAAGTTGGTAGGCTTGTAACGACCCAGTCGCAAAGTACATTTATAGGAAAGAATATAAGTAATAATTTGTTCTAAACTATCGAGGCGCCTTTTGGGGACAAAACCGTGATGACTTCCATAAAAACTGTAAAGTTAAGCGTGCTCGAGTCAGAGCAATTTCAGGATAGGTGACCTCCTGGGAAGTCCAAAAGCGGACATTACCTCGATAATGCAGAGCGGATTGTTACAGTACCAATCACCAAAAAGAATGGACAGATTAGAGTCTGCATTGATTTCAGGGACTTGAATAAAGCCTGCTCTAAAAATGACTTTCTATTGCCTATACCAGAAATCGTGATTGATAATACTTTTGGGTATGAAAGGATGTCATTCATGGATGGACTCTCGGGGTACAATCAAATCAAAATGTTCAAGGAAAATGAAAAACATACTTCATTCAGGACTCCTTTTGGCTTATACTGCTATACCGTCATGCCCTTCGGCCTCAAAAATGCTGGGGCCACGTACCAAAGAGCAATGATAAAAATCTTCAAAGGCCTACAGCATAAATCTGTTGAATATTATGTTGATGACTTGGCAGTCAAGAGCAAGCGGAAATCAGATCATTTAGATGATCTCCGTACAGTTTTTAAAAGGTTATGGAAATTCAGACTTCGGATGAACCCTTTGAAACGTTTTTTCGGAGTTTCTTCTGGAAAATTTCTAGGATTTGTGGTTCGAAAAGGCGGTATCGAAATAGATCCAATTAAAATCAAAGCCATTTTGGAAATGACTTCTCCAAGAACTCTAAAAGAGTTAAAGGGATTGCAGGGAAAACTCACCTATATTTGTCGGTTCATTTCAAACTTATTTGAAAAATGCAGACCCTTTACCAAATTGATGAAGAAGGGAGTAGATTTTGTTTGGGACAAATCTTGCGAAGATGCTTTCCAAGACATTAAGCGATATCTTACTAATCCGCCAGTTCTTTAAGCTCCAATGCCAGGTAAACCCTTCATTCTATATACTCGAGCCCTCGATCACTCCCTGGGGGTAGTATTAGTTTAAAAGAGTGATGAAGGAAAAGAGGTGGCTCTTTACTACTTGTCAAGAATGTTGGTTGGTGCTGAACACAACTATCATCCAGTAGAAAAGGAATGTCTTGCATTGATGTTTGCAATTCAAAAGCTGCGTCATTACATCCTCTCCAACGTAGTATACCTAGTTTCTAACATCAATCCATTAAAAGTACTGGTAACAAAAGCTGGGGCTCTGAGCGAACGCTTGGCCAAATGGTCGATTCTCCTCTCTCAATATGATATTAGATATACTTCTGCAAAAGTTATAAAATGGCAAGCTCTTGCTGACTTCTGGAGGAACATCCGCTCTTAGAGGATTCTGAATTCATAGATAACATCCCTGATGAACCAGTCTTTTTCGTTGAGCAGCGGCGGAAATCCACCATTAATCCAGACCAGCATTGGATCATGTATTTTGATGGAGCTTCCAGAACTAATGAATCGGGAGAACTGGTTTTAGGAGTTGGAATTATTTTCTGTAGCCCGAAAAAACTCTACATCCCTCACTCCTTATTAATTAAACCATGCTCAAACAATGTAACGGAATATACTGCATTGATCATGGGCCTTGAGCTCGCCATAACATCAGGTATCAATATGCTTGAAGTCTATTAAGATTCACAACTCATGATTAAACAAATGAATCGTGAGTATAAAGTGAAGAAACCTGATCTAGTTCCTTTCTTCAACAAAGCCTGTGAACTCAAGAAAAAATTCGATCTGATAGAGTTTCATCATGTTCCGAGACATCAGAATGTCAAGGCAGACTCATTAGCAAGTTTGGCGGCTTCGATGTCGATCCCTGAAAATGATAAGATAGCATTAGAAGTGGTTGAAAGAAGACTTATACCTCTGCTTGACACCCATAATGCAATGGCCGATAGTTTTATTGTGATTAATAATTGGATTTCATCTTTCCACAATTCATTCAAAGATTGGAGAAATCCTTTTATTGATTACATTCTTCAAGGAGTATTACTAGAGGATGTTAAAAACAGAACTAATATTCAAAGACGAGCTCTAAAATTCTATTTTGATTTGCCTTCAAAGGCTCTTTATCGTAAATCATATGATGAGATTTTTCTTCGTTGCGTATCACCAAAAGAGGCAGATCAAGTCCTCAAAGTAGTCCATTCTGGTTTGTGTGGTGCTCATCAGGCTGGGCCAAAGCTTCATGATCAAATTCGAAGGCTAGGATACTATTGGCCTATTATGATATTTGATGCCATCAATTTTGCTAAAAGATGCAACGAACGCCAAATTCATGGTGATTACATTCATTAACCTCCTGAGTATCTACACCCTATGTCCACCTCTTGGCCATTCGATTCTTGGGGAATGGACATAGTTGGGAAGATTAGCCCACCATCAGAATGTGGCCATCAGTTTATCTTGGCTGCAATGGATTACTTCTCCAAATGGGCAGAAGCAATACCTCTTGCCGAAGTCAAGACAGATACGGTCCTCAATTTCTTGAAGACTCACATCATTTGTCGTTTCGGAGTGCCCAGACGTTTATATCATGACAACGGTCCCCAATTCAATAATGATAAATTTTATAGATTCTGTGACAAGTATGGATCTAATGTTGTCTGTCTATGGCATATAATCCTTCAGCTAATGGACTTGCTGAGGCTTTTAACAAAACTATTTGCAAAATTTTGAAGAAAATGGTCTTCGACAACAAAAAAGGTTGGAGTACCAAGCTTCCTGAGGCATTATGGGCTTACAGAACTATAGTTCGCGGCCTAATGAAATCAACACCATATTCCTTAGTTTATGGCTGTGAGGCTGTAATTCCCCTGGAGATACAACTTCTTTCTCTTCGGGTAGCTGTGATAAACAAATATACTGAAGAGAAAAATGCTAAACTTCGACTCCAAGAGCTAGAGAGCCTTGATGAGAAAAGGCTTGCCACTCGACAAAGCATTGAATTGTATCATGCTCGTATGGCCGGATCCTTTAACAAAAAGGTCAAATACAGAACCTACAAGAAAGGAGACTTAGTCCTTGCGGCTAAGAGGCCCATGTTCTCCACACATTTGTCAAAAGGTAAATTTGAACCTAAATAGGAAGGGCCATTTGTCATTGACAAAGTTTACTCCAACAGCGCCTATGCACTTCTCACGCTTGAAAAGGATAGATGCATGATGCCTATCAATGGAAAACTTCTTAAAAAATACTATTCTTGAATGTCATTGGTGTACCCAAATCATGTACAGTGTACATTTTCACTCCTAACCAAAATTGAAATCCTCTGGTTTCAAACCTCGCAACCTATGACTTTAACCAAAATCCCTTAGATTTGTATAAAATGACCATAAGGATTAAGTTTTTTGATCCCTCTAGTCAAACTTTTGTTACTTGGATAAGGTCCTTATAAGACCCTTTGTAACATCCTGCTTTATAGATTAAGTCTTTTTGCAGACCCTGTATAGCAAAACTCAGCTGCGTGGAATAAGTCCTTTTGTAGACCCCATATAGCTAATCCTTAGTTGTATAAAACAAATCTTTTTGCAGACCCTATATGACTACCTTTGGTTATATAGAACAAGTCTTTTTGCAGACCCTGTATAGCCAAAATCTAAACAAAAAACTAAAACCAAATCTTTATCCTAAAGAATAAGTCAAGGATCCCGAAGAAAACCTCACACATGGGCACCGGATAACATCCACTTCGTTTGACCCCTTTCGACACCAAGAGGATCAAGTCATAGACTCTGGAGCAAGCCTCACATATGGGCACCGAATAACGTCCACCTATATGACTCCCTCATTTTTGGTTTGTGGATCCAAAAGATCGCAAATCACACCTTCATACAAATATGAGAAAACCAAACCAAACAAACCATCCATACGAACCACCTCAAACACCCACACAAAATCAAACCAAATACCCATACCAATGACAAAATAGAAGAAAAATTCTTTTTCCATTGATATCCATTTAAAGTTCGAATACAAGCAGTGAAGTTAATGTACACATAGCCCTCAGGGCTAATTAGAATAAAAAAAAAAGAAGAAACCATCAGATGGGAGTTGCAGCAGAAAATCTCAGTCCAGGAACTTCTCCAGTTGTCCCTTTGCATTTAGTACTCCTGCTATGAGGATACGCCCTTTATAGCTTGCATAAGCTGGAATATCAGTATTAATATCAATCTCGTTCAGCTTAATATTCAATTCAACCTCCAAGGACTGAACAAAGTCATTTAGGGCTGTGCGCTTTGCTTCTGTATGCGCAAGAAGATCATCTTGGTGACGAATTCTCTCTGAAACAGACTTCTGTAAATTTTCAATGGTATTCTCCACGGAAGATAACTGATGTTGCAATACAGCAATCTGCTATTGAATATTTTCACGTTGGTCCACATGCACAACCAATTCCTGTGTCATCTTGGCCTCTTTCGCATTTATTACCTGTATTTCCTCCTCACCACTTTCAATCTCCGCAGCCAGTTGAATTTTGTGCCTTAAGACCTCATCTTGGAAAGCTTTGGCATGATCAACACTTTTATCCCAAGAATCTTTTTCTTCTAGTTTGTTAAAGAAGAGGACAAGGGCATCGCGAAGACCACTCAAGTCAGTACCAGAAAATATCAACATATCATCTAAAGCTTGGGCGCCTTGAATCTTCTCCGAAGAAAGATCTCCTTAAAAAACAATAGTCAAAATGCTGCAAATGGTTATCTTTGTGGCAAAATTCATAGCAGATTGAGGCTTTGGGGTGTCCCCGAACAAGCTGAGTTCTTTAGGGATGAAAGGTTTGATTCTCGCTCTTGGGAATTTGACTGGATTTGAGAACTTGAGCGATTATCCCTTTCTCTCTCGACATCTACTTTGCCCTCAGGAATCGCGAATGCTTCTTTACGAAGAGATGTGAATCATCTGACCCTTGTGAAGACAAAGTAGTTGAAGGATCCCTAATTGCATGAGGTGTGACTGTCACATGCAGTAAGGCTTTTCGGGGCCCTCCACCTCCAGCAGCAGAAGCCTCATCTGATATTCTTCTGAACAACATGGTCTTCAATAATTTTTAAAGGCGATGACTGATCCGCCCTAAATGGACTCTCGAAAGTGTCACAGCCTTGGGAGGTGTAAAACTGCCAGCAACTGAAGGCACACTACTAGTGACAGGTGTTACAGGAGCATCATCTACCGGGAGACTTGCACCTTCGAAAACCAATGCCTGTTGAACAGAAGAGCCTGCTCTGATTACAATAATATCCGCTACAAGGGCTTCTATAACTGGAACCATGACATTGTCCACTTCTTTTTCTGTGTCGTCGATAGGTTCAATATGTTGTTCTATCTGAATATCCTCAGCCTCATCAACCCTTGGCTCATTACTAACGGGCAAGGTAGTACCAGACGGCGACAATCCCGCACCATCATTCATACTTTGGGTTAGCGAACCCAATGATAAACTTTCTACGAAGCGTTACAGGTCACTCCCCAGAGGGCTGCCTGGTGATGTCTCTAAGTATCCACTATGAAGTGAGATATCATCCAAGTCAATCGAAGCTTCAGCATGCTCCTTCTCCGCTTGCTCCTTAATGGGGGATCCAAAAGATCTCTTAGAAACGGTAGGAAGTGTTTTAGCAAGTGTATCAGAAACACCATCTTCTGTCCAGCCACCTAAAAAAGGGGGGGGGGTGGGAATGAACGGAATTAGAGCACGAATGTTGAAATGCTAACTAGGCTAATGAGAGGTTTACCTTCAGCAACAACTGGAGTTTCTCCAATATCCCTTGAGACTTTGGCCACAGGTTCCTCAACGGTCTCAGAAGGAAGCTTCTGTTGTTCAACCTGAAAAGCAGCTCTCGTAATAGCAGCGGTATCAACTTCATCGATAGATTTCTCTACAATGATGGATTTTATCGGTACATCTGCTACCACTTCTCTCTCAGATTCAGGCATCTGTGCTTGATCAAATAGATCTTTTTCAAAATCAAACTCGATGTTAATGTCACTATCAGTTCGCTCTCCGGTTGTAGGAGTATCAAAACTACTTTCTCCTCCACTCCTCTCATCAGAGGCATCATCTTCAGCAACTCCGGCCACTTGCCTCGTAGACTCTCCAACAATTGAAGGTTGAGCTAATAAAATCATCAAAAGAAATATCAATGTTAAAACAAGAGATACAGAATCAATGAAGATATGATTATAAACAATTATATGTATGTTACCAGTTGTTAGCCTCTGAGAAAGACGTGCTGGAGAACTTTCAGCTTTTCTCTTCTTGGAAGGTGTCTTTTTGCTAGCTGAGGCTCAGGCTCGAGTTATCAATTTTGAGTGAGTGGCTCTGATTTTCTTATGCAAACCCAGATCCGCCGAAGGGTTCACAGGCATTATGACAGATGGCCTTGCTCTCGTAGCCACTTCCGCAGATTGGACCCTCTCTACTGGACTTTGACCGACATGCGTCTCTGTCAATACAGGAGCATCAACAGCAGTTTTTAATCGCTAAGCAAGATCTGCCTCGGCAGCTACATGCATAACAGATCGCTCTTCTTCAAACTGTCTAGTCTGTTCTCCTACTGACACCTTAGTTTTGACAGAATGGGAAATAGATCCAAAATCCAAAGCAGCCCTACCCATCTCCTTGATTTCAACAAGGCTAATGCTCTCTTGTAAATTTTTTTCTATGGCTCATCGCATTCTCGTTGCGGATACATTAGGCGAAGGCATGTAGCTTTCATCTTCCTCACTTCTTAAACCATGGGGAGCTCGACCGATATCGGATTCGGCCGTCACATCAATTCGCGATTGGTCCCCATCATGTAGCCAACTTTCAAAATTCTCTGGGATGAAACGATCTTTCTCTCCTTTTTCTCCTTTTTCCTTCTTTTTAGAAGCAGGCAAAACACGACATTTAGCTCGATGATTGCTTGTGTATGCCTGCACAATGGCAAG
The DNA here is from genome assembly GCA_037013555.1 of Sextonia rubra. Classification (NCBI taxonomy): domain Eukaryota; kingdom Viridiplantae; phylum Streptophyta; class Magnoliopsida; order Laurales; family Lauraceae; genus Sextonia; species Sextonia rubra. Next base: position 56,771,405 of record JASUAD010000008.1, on the reverse strand, counting down.
GGTACTTTTAGCAAACCACTGGGTGAAGCCACTTGTATATCCTGGATTCGGAAGACGAGGATATCTAAAACGGGAGTCAGTGTCAAGCGCCTGGTAGAACTCCCAAGCATTGCGGGCATCTTGTAAGGAACCGATAGTGCCTCGAATCCGGCCCGGTGCTCCCACGACGGCCTGATAAAAATCAAATTGTCTACAGAATCTGGCAGGTATATAAGGTTGAATATTGATATATGTATTTTTCCTATACACCAGGTCTGCAGGCTTTAAACTCAAAAGCCAGCTCTTTTCTTCATCTGACAAGCCGATATCCCGGCCACCCTCCCCAACCTTGTCGATTGATGGCTCCATGGCATTTCTTATCTGAGTTGGAACTTCAATATTCGGTATAGCGTCACGGGTGAAAGTGCAATAACTAGATCTCACCAAATCCTAGAGGGGGGGTGAATAGGACTATTAAAAATTTCTTTTCAAGAATTAGGTTTATTAGTGGGCAATCTGAAAGATTATTTAAAATTGAGAGTCCCCAAGAAGATTTAAGAGAGATATTCTGAGTTGTGAGTGTTTTCAGTATGTAGAAATGCAACTAGAGTAACAAAGATGTAGCTTATAAAAGATCATCAACTCAAGTGACAAGAATGCAAGGCAACATCCACACACAACAAACAATAAACACAGTGATTTATAGTGGTTCGGTCATAAACCTACATCCACTCTCAAGAGCAATCTCTCTTGGTTCCACTAAATAAGAGGTACTTACATAACATACACCTCTTGCAACAGTTTTTGATTCGGTGGTTTGTCTTCCACCAGCTAGAGTTTTTGATCAGGTGGTTGATCCTTGATCTAGTCCACCAACTACAATAATTTTTGATGCGGTGGTTTGTCTTCCACCAAATACAGCAATGAGAATTGAAATATTAAAGAACACCTAAACAAGGAATTGTATACCTTGGTTTTGAGTGGTGCTCTTGATGCTTGAAGACTACCTCCAAGCTTTGGCCTCTTGTTCTTGCTCCTTGGTGATGAAGATCTTCAGATGAGTGCTCAGCCAAGGGAAGAGGTTTTAAGAGGGTTTGGAAGGCTAAGGAATTCTCTCAGATTTAATGAAGCCTTTCCTAACTCACCAACTACTCTTCTTGTAACAATAATGGCACCTTTTGGTTTTGGAGAGTAGGTGGTTGTGGGAGCTTTGAAGATGATTTTAATGGAGGTGCAAAGGCTCAGCTATACTAGTGATTTTCTCAGCAATAAATTCAGTGGTTGGAGCAAGGGAGAGGTCCTCTTTAAATACAGATAAGCTCCAATGGACAGATCTAAGGCTAAGAACAGAATGGTCTACGGCTTAGCCGTAAGTTCTGACAACATCTAACGGCTAGTTTGACCAGATTCAACAAAAATTCCTTCTTATAGTTAAGCTTACGGCGTAGCAGTAAATCCTTATACGGCTTAGCCGTGAGCACTTTTCGGCCTAGCCGTGGGTTAGCCGTAGACTGAAATCTCCCAAAAACTGCTCTCTGGAGAGTGGCCCGTAATCTTTACGGCTTAGCCGTGAATCACATTACGGCTTAGCCGTGAAGGCCTTTCGGCTTGGCCGCAAGGTCAACCGTAAGCATAATATGGCCAAGTGCACTCTCTGGATTGTGACCCGTAGATTTTACGGCTTAGCCGTGAAACACACTACGGCTTAGCCGTAATATTTTTCGGTGCAGCCGTAGGGTCAGCCGTAGAACAAAAAGCTTCAAAATATACTCTCTGGAGAGTGAGCCGTAGGATCTACGGCTTAGCCGTGGTCCAAACCGTAGAACAAAACTGGGTGTTTGAAAACCCTAATTTCCTATTTTATTTCTACGGTCACTAGGGGTCACAGTCACCTTATCCCTTGGCACTCACATAGGATCTTCTTTGAATGATCTTGAACTTCTTTGCTTAGTCTTCATTGATAGGTCTTTCTTGAATGGTCTTGAACTTGCTTGAACTTCTTTGAACTTGGCTTGATTTTCAATGAACTTCCGAGGTGAACTAGGTCGTTCTAGAACCGAACTACACTTTGGTCACGTAATTGACAACACATTCTTATAATGACACTAACAATCTCCCCCTTTATCAATTTCGTGACAAAATTACATGATGTGAAGAAGATACAACATTTAAGCTCAGCAATTGAGATACAACAAGTATTACATTAGTGAATACACCTTAAGCACCCACATCTACATACACAATACTTTGAAACTCCCCCTTTGACGATGCTTAACCTGCAAAAGGCTGCAAACACAATCTACTAGAAAGGTGGGAGGTTAGAAAGCCCCCCCTAAAAACGTACATTACAATTCTCCCCCCTTTTGGCACAATATTGACAAAGAGATAAAGCATAAATAAGAACAGAAGTGCAAATCCATATGAGAGCAATGGCAAAGTAATGGCTGTATTAGATTGAGAAATGAGGAGCATTACAACCATAGTAAAACAATACATCACCCATAAGAAGACATGAGAGAACAAATAAGACTAACAGGTGAGGTACAGCCATTGCCCAAAATACAAACAAAAAACAATAACAGACATCATTCCGAAGGAGGAGAGGGGGAAGGAATCGCCACATAGTCCCGTCGGCAGCTCTTGGAGATCTTTGATAAGTATTGAAAGGATTTCTTCAAGAGCTTCTCCATTTTGGTTTGCCTTTGTTCGAGTGCGGCCAACCGAGCTTCAAACGAGGAAGAGGAAGAAGCCGGGGGAGGAACCGGAACCGGAGAAGCGGTAGAGGGTGCTGCAGGACGAGACTCAGCCAGTGAATCATCTTCGTCTCCGGAGTCATGAAGTCGGGGAGCAGCTGCCTGTTGTTTGGAGAAGCGCATGTTCTGAATATTGACGGTGCCAAAGGTGGGGTGAGACCCAGGAGCCTCATCAGTAGGTAAAGGGACCCCACACTGAGAAGCGAGGCGAGTCATGAGATAGCCAAAGACACATGCATTGGTGCCTCTGCCCGGGCACTGCCAAAACCGGATAATGGTAGCACAAATGAGATATGGAAGACACACTTTGACCCCCATGTGGACGGAGTAGAGGACATTAACCATGAACGGGGTGAGGTCAGAGAAATTCCCCCTCTGAGGATAGATGTTACAGGTGAAGATGGCATGGAGGATCCGATAATGAGGAAGCAGGGAGGTTGCAGGAAGGAACCCCTTGTCCTTCCATGGGATGGAGGCTTCACAGAGGGCGAAAGTGGCAGTTTGTTTCTCGTCTTCGGATAGAGAATCCGAGATGACCGAAGTGGAATCGGAGAGAGGCACACACAACAAGGCTGAGATGATGGCAGGGGTGATGGTATTGGTGCCATCAGTGAACCCAAGGTCAAAGGACATGGTGTCTAACGATGCGTGTGAGATAGATGCATACATGGTACGCACAATCGAGGGGAAGCCAGGACCACCCCACTTTAGAATATTTTCCCACCCAATGTGAGTGAGAAGTGTGTGGACTCCATAGGCCTCAACAGCGAGAATATTAACATCGCGCTCTACAGTGATGGGTCTGGAAAAGAAAGACCGATCACGAGTGGGTTCCCGTGGAACCAAAACTCGGGGAGAGGGTGGAGATGGCTGACGAGGCCGAGAGGAGCTACCGGAGGCACGAGGCCTCTTACCAGGAGGGTAGGCATTCTTGGTGCGTGGAGGCATAGTGAGACACAGAGAGAAGGCCACACACCGAAATCCAGGAGGAAAAAGCACACAGAGCACAGTAAATCGAATGAAACAGTGAGGAAAAAGAAGAAAGAGAGAAAGGAGAACAATACAGTAACTAAAAAGGGAGGAAAACGCCGGAGAAGGAAGGCCGGAGAGGGAAGATGCCGGAAGAGGAAGGTCGGAGAAGGAAGGTGCCAGAGGAGGAAGGCCGAGAAAGGAAGGAGGAGGAGGACGCCGGAGAAGGAAGGAGGAGGAAGATGCCGGAGGAGGAAGGCCGGAGAACGAAGGTGCCGGAGGAGGAAGACCGAGAAAAGAAGAAAAAGCAGAGACGGAGAGACAGATCGTTCGTGCAGGAAAAAAAAACGAAGAGTCGGGTTTAAGAAGGTCTCGGCGCGCAGCACGAGGACGGAAAAAGCACTTACGGCTTAACCGTAGAGTGTTTTACGACTGAGCCGTAAACCCTTACGGCTTAGCCGTAAAGTGGTGTACGGCTTAGCCGTAGACCCTGGGCAACACAAGTTAATCCAAACAGCAAACACCAATTGATTTCCTCAAATTTTCAAATTTTAACACATCAAGAGGTTTAGTCAAGATGTCTGCAAGTTGTTTTTCAGTCTGAATATATTCAAGCTCAATGATTCCTTCTTCAACCAATTCTCTAATGAAATGATGTCGAATATCAATGTGTTTGGTGCGAGAGTGCTGGACCGGATTTTTTGAAATGTGTATGGCACTCGTGTTATCACAATATAAGCTCATTATTCCTTGTGTAATGCCATAGTCCATAAGCATCTGCTTCATCCACAAGAGTTGAGAACAGCAGCTTCCGGCAGCTATGTATTCAACCTCGGCAGTGGAGAGAGATATCGAATTTTGCTTTTTACTATGACAAGCTACTAGACAATTTCCAACATAAAAACAGCCGCCACTTATGGATTTTCTATCATCTAAGTTTCCTGCCCAATCAGCATCTGAGTATCCAGCAATGGAGGATGAGGAGTCATGAGGATACCACAGACCATATTCAGTTGTATCTGCAATGTACTTAATGATTCTTTTTACAGCAGTTAGATGAGATTCTTTTGGATCCGCTTGATATCGAGCACATGCTCCCACGCTAAATGCTATGTCTGGCCTACTTGCAGTAAGGTACAACAGGCTACTGATCATACTTCTATATAGGCTAGAGTCAACCCCTTTACCATTTACATCTTTAGTAAGTTTGATGGTTGTACTCATGGGGGTTTTAACATGTTTCCCAGTCATTAGACCAAATCGTTTTACCAGTTCTTTAGCATACTTGGACTGGGAAATGAAGATACCATCACGTAATTGTTTGACTTGTAAGCCTAAGAAGAAATTCAATTCGCCAACCATACTCATTTCGAATTCAGATTGCATTAGATTAGCGAACTGAGTAGTCAATTCATTAGATGTGGAACCAAAGATGATATCATCTACATATATTTGCGCTATTAAAACTGACTTTCTTGTCTTTTGGATAAAAAGAGTTTTATCAACACTACCTCTTTGAAAATTATTGTCTAATAAGAATTTTGTCAACCTTTCATACCAAGCACATGGTGCTTGCTTAAGACCATACAGGGCTTTCTTCAGTCTAAACACATGATCAGGGAATTTTGAGTCTATAAAACCTTTAGGTTGTTCAACATACACTTCCTTATTCAAAATTCCATTTAGAAAAGCACTCTTAACATCCATTTGAAACAATTTGAACTTTAAAAAACAAGCGATAGATAGTAAGATTCTAATTGATTCTAGACGAGCAACTGGAGCAAAGGTCTCGTCAAAATAAATACCTTCAATTTGAGAATATCCCTGTGCTACCAACCTAGCTTTGTTCCTAACAATAACTCCATTTTCATCAAGTTTATTTTTGAAGATCCATTTAGTGCCTATCACATTTTTATCCTTTGGTCTTGGAACTAGGTACCAAACATCACTTCTTGTAAACTGATTTAATTCTTCTTGCATAGCTTTTATCCAATCATTGTCTGAAAAGGCTTCATCAACGCAGGTAGGTTCTAAAACAGAAGTAAAGCACAAGTGACTCATAATGTTCTCCAATTGTTTCCTAGTTTTTACACCTGTTAGGGGGTCACCAATAATCTGATCTATAGGATGATCTTTTACATTCACCAAATTTTCAGTAGCGATAGGTGCATCAGTTTTTATTGTGGATCGTGTGGGTTCAATCATTGAGGGCACTTCCACTTCATCAACATTATCAGACATTGTGGATTCATCATCTATAATGACATTTATTGATTCTTGGATTACTCCGGTTCTCATATTGAGTACACGATAGGCTCGACTCCGCGTTGAATAGCCTAAGAATATACCTTCATCACTTTTTGAGTCAAATTTACTCAGTTGTTCTCTATCCTTCAAGATGTAACATTTACTTCCAAAGACCTTAAAATATTTCACATTTGGTTTCTTCCCATGCCACAATTCATAAGCTGTCTGATTTGTACCAGTCCTAAGATAAACTCGGTTGGTGATGTAGCAGCTAGTATTAACAGCTTCGGCCCACAAGTCTCTAGGAAGATTCTTACTATGAAGCATGACTGTGGCCATGTCTTGGAGAACTCTATTTTTTCTTTCAGCTACCCCATTTTGCTGGGGAGTTTTGGGGGCAGAGTATTCATGATGAATCCCATATTTCTTACAAAATTTATCAAATTGATCATTTTCAAATTCTCCACCTTGATCACTTCTGATTCGGGCTACTGAAGTACCTTTTTCAGTCTGAATTTGTTTTACAATCCTTTTGAATTCTCCAAAGGCTTCAGATTTTTCTCTCAAAAATGCAACCCAAGTGAATCTAGAGAAATCATCTACCATAACAAGAAAGTACCTTTTCTTACCTCGACTCTCTCTTTTAGTTGGTCCAACCAAATCCATATGAATAAGTTCTAGAGGTCGAGTAGTTTTCATAGCATTCACCATTTTATGGGCACTTCTAATTTGTTTTCCTTGAAGGCACTCTCCACAGATCATCTTTTCTTGGCTACTGATCTTGGGCAGTCCTTCAACATATTTGTTTAGATGGGATAAGTCCCTGTAGTTTACATGCCCAAGCCTTTGATGCCACAACTTAGCTTCATCAATACTAGTTAGCAGGCAAGAAGCAGAGGATGAAGTATTTGTTTTTCCCACCACATAACAGTTATCGGTAGTTCTAAGACCTCTCAATATTATCTTTCCATTCCTTGAGATCTCACAACTATGACTACTGAAGTTTACGGCATAATCTTTATCACAGATTTGAGATATGCTAAGTAAATTATGTTTCAACCCATCAACGCACAAAACATTCTCAAAAGGTGGTAAGTTTGGAACATTTAAAGTTCCTTTCCCAATAATTTTCGCAGTACTGCCATCACCAAAAGTAACTGTGCCTCCATCGAATTCAATCATTTTAGACAAACAAGATTTATCACCAGTCATATGTTTTGAGCATCCACTATCCAGATACCATCTTGATTGTTCTGCAGCTTTAAAGGCTGTGTGGACCACTAGATTCTTGTTTTCAGATATCCATTTAAGTGTACTAGTAGTGGGGATCACAGTTGATTTTTGGTGTTTTACTTGAAAGGTTTTATGTTGGGGAATATGAATGTTTGTTCCATTCTTTTTGAATATTTCAAACTGTTTTCTTAACTTTTGGACTTCTTTTAACAAATTATCCATCTTTAGGTTTAAGGGGAACGTGTTTATTTGAGATTTTTGCTTTTTGTTTTCAGGTTCCACTTTCTTAGAGGTGTTTTTCTCAATTTTCTGACTAATGTTATAATGAATTTTTCTTAACTTGCACTCCATTTTGAAATGACCTCTTTTTCCACAATAATGACAGAAGACATTTGATGAAGCAGTATGAGTACTAGTAGATGCCTTATCCACAGTGTTTTGAACACTAGTATCTTCATTCTTTAAAGCACTTTTGACAAAAATAGTTCCGGAACTTGGAGGCTGATTAGCATTTTTGTCATATCCAAGACCGGTCATATCTTTATAAGCTTTCCCAATTTTGAATAATCTAATGTATTTCTCATCATTTTGAGTAAATCTGTACTCATACTTTTCTTTATACCGTTTCAGAATAGTCACTTCATTGTGGAGAGCATTATTTTCATCTTTTATTTTTAAAAGGGATTTTTCATTTTCTCTTAATTTGAGTACATTTTCTCTTTCTGTTGATAATTGGATTTTTATACTTTCGAGTTCTTTGATCAATTCTTCCTTTTCAGCATTAATACTATCAACCTTTTCCTTTAAATTCTTAATTTTCTTTTGTTGATTGCTTACAGTTTCAACGAGCCTACAGGTTCCCTCATAGAGTAGTTCATAGGAATCCGTGGTGTTGTCATTATCCTCATCATCTGAATTTTCATACTCACTCTCTGACTCACTGCCTGAGATTTCTTCATTCGATATTTTAATCATTTCCTCAGAAAGATTGAAGGTGGCAGTGGTAGCCATCAGAACTGTATATTTGTCTGATTCATTTTGATGTGATTCATCTGAGTCAGAATCTGATTCAGATGAATCGTCCCAAGTGGCTACAAGATTCTTCTTTTTGAATTTCCCTTTTTGAGGACAATCGGTGGATATGTGTCCAATTTTCTTGCATCTGTAACACATAGGTTCCTTATGTTTACTTCTAGAGAGGGAACTTAACCGACCTTTGTATTTATCATTTGTGGTTTCATTTTTATACTCTTTCGCCCTCTTTTTCTAAAATTGTTTAAAAAATCTTTTAGCCAAAAGGGCCACATCTTCATCCTCGTCATTACTAGTTATTCCTATGTCAACTTTAGAGGAAGATGTGTTATGAGAGGTGATTAGAGCGATTGATTTCTTTTTGTCATTGTTAAATTTGAGTTCAAAGGTCTGAAGGGATCCCACTAAATCTTCAATTTTCATTTGTTCCGAATCCTTGTGTTCTTCTATAGAGGTTACCTTAGGATGAAATCTTTCCGGAAGTGATCTCAAGATTTTACTACAAATTTTACCTTCCGGAAGAGTTTCCCCAAGAGCCCACATTTCATTTACAATTTTCATGAGCTTAGTATGGAAGTCAGTAAACATTTCATTTTCTTCCAAGTGAATGTTTTCGAACTGACTTGTGAGCATCTGAAGTTTAGATCTTTTGACAACTGAGGTACCCTCATAAGTTACTTCAAGGATTCTCCATGCCTGTTTTGCATTAGTGGTTGTCATGATCTTTTTAAACTCTTCTTGATTCATGGCACACACTATAGCATTGTAAGCTCTAACATTATTTTGTCTAAGATTTAGTTGAGCTTGAGACCATTTAGCTGGATCTAATGGTTTAGTGGTTGTGACACCATTTGTAGTCACATCTTCAGTGGGTTCCGTCCAGCCTTTCTCTATAGCCTCCCAAACAGCCCAGTCCATGGATTTTAAAAATGCTGTCATCCGGGCTTTCCAAAAGGCATAATTTGTTCCATCAAAGAAAGGTGGACGGGTGATAGAGCTGTCACAACCCGAGCCCAGGGAACGGGGGTCAGAGGAACTCTAACCAATGACACACGTACTCCCGTGCATGTACACCTAGACCCCATCCAGGAATACACACACAAGGGATCAATCACACGTGCAAACCGCTGTACGCGGAAGCTGTACGTATCAAGGCATACCACAAAAATCAAGACATAGGAGATTACAAACTATCATGACTGATAACAATAACAAATACAGGAACGTATGTTACGGAAGAGGGCTCCCAAAAAAATCAAAATACAATATACAGATATCACTCGAAGCCCATAGTGCATTACAGAAAAATCCCCTCAATAGAAATCGGACTCAATGACTGGGGAGAACCAAAATGATGCAAACCGTACTCTGGAGGATGGATCAAGTCCACTCCTCTAGGCCGGAGGGGGCCTCGCGAGCCTCTCCTGCAGTCGGGTCGACCGACGCAGGATCGGAAGAGGGATCTGAGCCTGCAACACACAAAGACAACGAATAAGTACAACGACTTAGCAAAGTATAAGCCAACAAGAAGATAACACGAATCGTGTCTAATACTGAATAATACTGAACAATAATCATAATGCAATATCCATAGAAAGCATGTTCGTATACTAAACAATTTACGCAATGAATAAGCATGCTGTACGAATCATAAACAGGTAACAATCAAAGTGGCTACTACATTGGCCATTTTCTCCCTTACGAGAGCGGACGGAATGAGAACACCAGCGACCGGGCCAGGGTACGCATGGGTCTCTAGTTCCCGGGGTCCGGAGTCCCAGGACGGAAACACTCTGCAGAGGCAAACACATAACTAAACCAAAGTTAACCCCGTCGGGTATCCTAAGGCTGAGGCTCAGTAGTGCCAATACCAATCACAATCAAGCGGATGATGCACCTCGATCACTTATCACTTATCACTTATCACTTATCACTTATCATGCTGAACGAACAATAGGAAGTGCATCACATAAACTGATACTGAATGTCAATACTGAATGCATAATACGGATACTGATACGGATACGAAATGCAATACAGATACTGAATGTACATAAACTGATACTGATACTCCAGTGGAGCAACGGTAAACACAATACACAATAATAGAATGGTTCCGCCCGGGCTTCGCTCTGGGGTTGCTGCATTTCCCACAGAATCGAGAGGTCCAGCGCAGAACACATAAGAGGGCATAACCGAAATCAATATGCTGTACAATCAGAATGCTTATGCGAATCAAGGTCCATTACAAACCAATCCTACACTAATTATCCAGTGTCTCTAACCGTGCATGTTGATGTAGTTTTAAGTTGTTCGATGCACCATTGTCTAGTGTTGCAGGGTCTGGAGTGTGCACCGAAGTCCCTTAAACCAACACCCATGGGGAGGTGCTAAACAACTGGATAACAAGCATGAATGATTCACAGCCCATGAGATCATTCATGTCACTCAACATTCCATTGGGCATGTCCAGGTTAACTACATTCTAACATGAAAGTCATATACGGTCTTTTACTTAAACCTAGTCCCTTTTCATTCAATTCTCAGGGTCTCACGGTGTAGCCGTAGGTAACCTTACGGCTTAGCCGTACTATGCACTGCGGCTGAGCTGAGGTTTCCCAAATATCCATCCGGATTTACGGCTCAACCGTATTTTGCTCTACGGCTCAGCCGTATCCTGGTCCACGGCTTAGCCGTAAGACAATGTACGGCTTAGATCAGGCTGGGCCGTAGAAGAATGGCAAATTGCCAACATCCAGTTATTTTCAGCTAACAGTCTGTACTGTTCTACGGTTTGGTTTACGGTTGGGTCTCGGCTTAGCCGTAAGCCATTTTACGGCTTAGCCGTAGCACATTTCACGGCTTAGCCGTGAGTGCACGGACTCATTTTCCTGAACTTATCACAGTCATACAGAAAGTGTGCGAAATGGCTGGAAACCGAAACATAACAGTGAAATGAACTGAATGGGGCTGTCTAATACTGAGAAACACAATGAAGCATAAAAACACAACAATCAAATCACTATCAATCGGTGTTCACACATCTTGGGCTTATACTTGCCTCACGGACGAAATCCACACGCTGGTTGGCTCAGTCCACCGGAATCACACACACTGACGAGCTCCTTTCTTCCTCCCTCAAGCAGAGAAACAGAAATGGAGAAGGAGAGAAAGAGAGCTGACGAGAGAGAGATGAACTGGAGAGTGAGAGAGAACGATCGAGAGAAAGATGGAGTTGGTGGGGATATTTATACTTAATTTGAGTCCAAATTACGGATAAGTCCAAGTCACTTACACAAATGTCAGTTTGAGTCAAATGACGGTCCAACCAAAGCAAACGAACCCATTCGAATCCAAGACAGTTACAACAATCGACAAGCTCGACGAAATACACGCGCTGATGTCAAAATGACGCGAAACTGACAAAGTCAATCAAAAGCCAAAATTACGAAAAAGGGCTCAAACTAACTAGACCAAGTCAAACTCAACCCAACAATCTCTCTACGAGTCAAATCCGAAGGAAAACAAAATCTAAACACTCTTAGCGATAAAAACACACGCAATTACCCACTAATCCGGGTCAACTCGGGTCGGAGTGTTACATCCTCCCCCACTAGGACATCATTCCGTCCTCGGAATGAAAGCGTACCTGAGCAAACAGATAAGGATACTGACGCGCCATCTGATCTTCTAATTCTCACGTGGCTTCATCAGGTCCATGATGTTCCCAAAGTACCTTGACCCATCGAATAGTCCTCGTACGCAAGAGCTGTTCTCTGGTCCCAACAATACGGAGCGGACGCTCAACGTAGGACGCATTAGGTTGCATCTGAATATCATCGTATTGAATCACGTGCGTCGGGTCTCGAACATACTTGCGAAGCATAGACACATGAAAAACATCGTGTACTCCAGAAAACTCCACGGGTAGAATCAGTCTGTACGCTAGATCACCAATCCGGCTCTTGATCTCAAATGGACCCACATACCTTGGCGCTAACTTGCCTTTTTGACCGAATCGTACCATACCCTTCATCGGTGAGACCTTCAAGAATACCCAATCTCCAACCTGAAATGTCAAGGTTCTCCTACGCGTATCTGCATAACTCTTCTGTCTCGATCGGGTAATCTTCAAATTGTCAATGGCTCTCTAAACTTTCTCTGTAGTCTCAGCAATGATCGTCGGTCCGTGAAAACTCCTTGTTCCAACTTCTTCCCAGCAAACAGGACTCCTACATTTCCGTCCATACAAAGCTTCATAGGGTGCCATTCCAATACTCTCGTGGAAGCTATTGTTATACGCAAACTCGCACAACGAGAGATGCAGATCCCATTCTTTCTCGAAATTCAGTACACTAGCTCGTAACATGTCCTCGAGGGTCTGAATAGTTCGTTCCGACTGTCCATCAGTCTGCGGGTGATACGCCGTACTGAAGTTCAACTTCGTTCCCATGGCTTCCTGAAATGCTCTCCAAAACGAAGAAACAAAGCGGCTATCTCGATCTGACACAATCGACACGGGCGTACCATGTAATCTCACTATCTCGTCAACGAACTTCTTCGCCATCTCGGAAAATGTCATGCCTTTCTTGAATGGTAGAAAATGGGCTGTCTTCGTCAGTCTGTCCACGATCACCCAAATGGCACTGTTCTTCTTGCTCGTCAGGGGTAAACCCGAAACAAAGTCCATCGAAATGTGCTCCCATTTCCACTGGGGAATATGCAATGGATGTAAGGAACCTGGAGGTCTCTGATGGTCAGCTTTCACCTTTTGGCAAGTCAAACATCTGGCAACAAACCCAGCAATTTCTCTCTTCATATTGTTCCACCAGAATCTGTCCTTGAGAGCTCGGTACATTTTCGTACTTCCAGGGTGCATGGAGTAACGTGCATGGTGTGCTTCGGTCATCAAGCTCTCCTTCAAAGCTTCTACTGTTGGCACACATAGTCTGCTCCTGAAATACAAGACACCACCCTCCAAACAAAAGTCTGGTCGATCTGCAATGCTGTCCCGAATTCGCTTCAACATCGCATCTTCAAACTGCTGGTCTTTAATCCGCTGAATGATGTCAGGCTGAAAGCTCACTGTACTGGCAAGTGTCAAACTGTTCTCCACCGCTTACAGTTCCACTGGCTGTGCATACCTCACAAAATAAAGGCTGTCCAAAGCCTGAAGAATCTCCGATTTCCTACTCAAGGCATCTGCAACAACATTGCCTTTCCCTGGATGGTACTTGATGGGGAAATCAAAATCCTTGATCAACTCAAGCCACCTTCGCTGTCTCATATTCAACTCGGACTGCGTGAAGAGGTACTGTAGACTATGATGATCTGAATGCACTTCAAATGTCACGCCATACAAATAGTGTCTCCACATCTTCAACGCAAAAACGACGGCTGCCAACTCTAAATCATGCGTAGCATAGTTCTTCTCGTGCTCCCGAAGTTGTCTCGAGCCATAGGCAATCACTTTGCCATGTTGCATCAAAACACATCCCAAACCGACTCGAGAAGCATCAGAGTAAATCATGAATCCTTCATGCCCATCTGGTAACGTCAAAACAGGAGCCGAAGTCAGCTTCTCCTTCAACATCCGGAAATGGCGCTCGCATTCGTCTGTCCACAGAAAAGGAACATTCTTCCTGGTCAATCGAGTCAACGGGGCTGAAATCTTGGCGAAATCTTGAATAAAGCGACGATAATATCCAGCTAATCCAAGAAAACTCCGTATCTCCGTCACAGTCTTTGGGCTGGGCCAATTCATCACTGCTTCAACTTTCATCTGATCCACTGCCAACCCATCTCGTGAAATGGTATGACCAAGAAAAGCTACCTGCTCGAGCCAAAAATCAAACTTCGACAACTTGGCATACAAGCGATGCTTTTTCAACAACTGTAGGGCTCGACGTAGATGTTCCTCATGCTCCTCTGGGGTCTTCGAATACACCAAAATGTCATCAATAAAGACCACCACAAAACGATCCAGAAAAGGAGCGAAGATCCTGTTCATCAAAGCCATAAAGGCAGCAGGTGCATTGGTTAATCCAAATGGCATCACGAGAAACTCAAAATGTCCGTACCGTGTCCTGAAAGCAGTCTTCACAATGTCTTCTTCCTTCACCCGAAGTTGATGATACCCTGACCTTAGATCAATCTTGGAAAAATAAGCGGCACCTTGAAGTTGATCAAACAACTCATCAATACGCGGCAATGGGTATTTGTTCTTGATCGTGACTTTGTTCAATCGCCGGTAATCTATGCACATCCGTAAGGTACCGTCCTTCTTCTTCACAAACAGCACTGGGGCTCCCCACGGTGACACACTCGGCCGTACGAAACCCTTCTCCAAAAGATCTTGCAATTGCGTCTTCAATTCGAGTAACTCAGCAGGGGCCATACGATAAGGAGCTAAACTAATGGGTGCTGTACCGGGCACTAGGTCGATCGCAAACTCTACATCTCGGACAGGGGGTAACTCGGGTACTTCCTCCGGAAATACATCCGGGAACTCACGTACTACCGGAATCTCGCCCAACTGCTTCACCTCCTTCTTTTCCGAGACAAAAGCAAGAAATCCTGCACAACCTCTGCGTATCAAACGATCCGCCTTGCACGCGGAGATGACACGCCTCGGGCATCTCTCCTGATTGCCCTCGAAACGAAACCCCTTCGCAAAATCGAAGTAAATCGTCCTGTTGTAACAGTTAACACAGGCACGATACCGCGCTAGCCAGTCCATTCCAAGGATCACATCGAAATCCAACATGGACAACAAAATCAAATCAACTGGCAGCTGGCGACCTTCAATCACCACGTCGCACTGAGGGTAGTATACACTACACTCCACTCTCTTGCCCACAGGAGTGGACACCACTAGCAAATAGGGTAGCGGTCGAGGGGGTTGCGGTAACTGTTCCGCAAAACGAGGTGCAACATACGAACGCGTAGATCCCGAATCAAATAGTGTATGTGCTTCAGCTCGGGCAATGAGAACTTTACCTTCCACCACTTTCGCATCTTCTGCATGATCATGAGAGGCTGCATACACACGAGCAGTCTGACGCTGTGGCTTCTGGCTCTGGCGAGACGGATGGGGATTATTCAAAGCTGCTGAACTGAGAGACTTAGATGACCCCATAGATCTAGATGACTGGAGAGGCCTAGCTGTCGGGCACTGAGCTATCTTATGCTCCCTCGATCCACAACTCAAACAAGCTCTGGACTTCTTCCAACATTTCTCCGTCGGATGTCCCAATCCACAAAACTCGCATCTGCTCCCAGAGAAACTCGAAGTGCCTTGCTTCCCTTTCCATTTCTTCTGACTCTGTCCCCTGGAACTCACAGGTGCACTCCTCTTAAAGTCCATGGCTCTCTCTGCTAGGTGGTTGGCTTCCGCAGCGTGTGCTCTGTCGACCGCATCATCGAAAGTAGCTGGTCTCTGAAAAGCAGTCACAAAATTCGCATATCTAGGATGCAGACCAGAAATAAAACGATTCACCTTCTTCTCCTCGGTATGGATCATGTCCTCAGCAAAATGGGACAACTGGGTAAAGCGGTGAATGTACTCTGAGACGGTCAGCTGCTGCTGCTGTAAGGCCAGAAACTCAACCTCCTTCACACGCCGGACATGAGCAGGAATGAACTTTCTTCTGAACTGCTTCTGGAACGTCTCCCACACTGATTCACTTGGCATGGTCAGATAGGCTGCACTGACACTCTTCCACCACGTCTTTGCTACCTCTCGAAACATCGAGGCCGTAAGCAGAACCTTCTGCCGGTCATCACAAACAATGGTAGAAAAAAGATCTCCGGTATGCTCTAGCCACTGATCAGCCTTCAATGCATCTTCATTTCCATAGAATTCTATGGCTCCACGTTTCCTGAATTTGTCGTACAACGCATTCGGATCGCTCTCCTTAGGCGGAAAGACCACTTGCTGCTCTGCAGGCCGAACTGGCGTTTGACTCTGTCGGTCTACGATCGAAACGACCTGCGCTTGCAAAGAATGAATCGCCTGTAGCATAGTCAAGAAGCGCTCGTCGAAATTCACGAGTGGCTGTGGAGCGGCTGACCCACTCTCGTTATCTCCCTGATCATTGTTGTTGTGTGTTCCAGATCCCGATGCCATAGCCTGCAAAACACAAAAGTCAATCTGCTATCACACTCGGTAACTCACACAGACTCACAAGACAAGGAGACCACACACAACAGTCCAGAACTGGACTACGAAATCTCACCACGTCCTATATGCCTACATGCTTACACACTAAGATAGAGACAATGCCCTGAGAGACAATGCTCTGATACCATACAATACGTATGTCACAACCCGAGCCCAGGGAACGGGGGTCAGAGGAACTCTAACCAATGACACACGTACTCCCGTGCATGTACACCTAGACCCCATCCAGGAATACACACACAAGGGATCAATCACACGTGCAAACCACTGTACGCGGAAGCTGTACGTATCAAGGCATACCACAAAAATCAAGACATAGGAGATTACAAACTATCATGACTGATAACAATAACAAATACAGGAACGTATGTTATGGAAGAGGGCTCCCAAAAAAATCAAAATACAATATACAGATATCACTCGAAGCCCATAGTGCATTACAGAAAAATCCCCTCAATAGAAATCGGACTCAATGACTGGGGAGAACCAAAATGATGCAAACCGTACTCTGGAGGATGGATCAAGTCCACTCCTCTAGGCCGGAGGGGGCCTCGCGAGCCTCTCCTGCAGTCGGGTCGACCGACGCAGGATCGGAAGAGGGATCTGAGCCTGCAACACACAAAGACAACGAATAAGTACAACGACTTAGCAAAGTATAAGCCAACAAGAAGATAACACGAATCGTGTCTAATACTGAATAATACTGAACAATAATCATAATGCAATATCCATAGAAAGCATGTTCGTATACTAAACAATTTACGCAATGAATAAGCATGCTGTACGAATCATAAACAGGTAACAATCAAAGTGGCTACTACATTGGCCATTTTCTCCCTTACGAGAGCGGACGGAATGAGAACACCAGCGACCGGGCCAGGGTACGCATGGGTCTCTAGTTCCCGGGGTCCGGAGTCCCAGGACGGAAACACTCTGCAGAGGCAAACACATAACTAAACCAAAGTTAACCCCGTCGGGTATCCTAAGGCTGAGGCTCAGTAGTGCCAATACCAATCACAATCAAGCGGATGATGCACCTCGATCACTTATCACTTATCACTTATCACTTATCACTTATCATGCTGAACGAACAATAGGAAGTGCATCACATAAACTGATACTGAATGTCAATACTGAATGCATAATACGGATACTGATACGGATACGAAATGCAATACAGATACTGAATGTACATAAACTGATACTGATACTCCAGTGGAGCAACGGTAAACACAATACACAATAATAGAATGGTTCCGCCCGGGCTTCGCTCTGGGGTTGCTGCATTTCCCACAGAATCGAGAGGTCCAGCGCAGAACACATAAGAGGGCATAACCAAAATCAATATGCTGTACAATCAGAATGCTTATGCGAATCAAGGTCCATTACAAACCAATCCTACACTAATTATCCAGTGTCTCTAACCGTGCATGTTGATGTAGTTTTAAGTTGTTCGATGCACCATTGTCTAGTGTTGCAGGGTCTGGAGTGTGCACCGAAGTCCCTTAAACCAACACCCATGGGGAGGTGCTAAACAACTGGATAACAAGCATGAATGATTCACAGCCCATGAGATCATTCATGTCACTCAACATTCCATTGGGCATGTCCAGGTTAACTACATTCTAACATGAAAGTCATATACGGTCTTTTACTTAAACCTAGTCCCTTTTCATTCAATTCTCAGGGTCTCACGGTGTAGCCGTAGGTAACCTTACGGCTTAGCCGTGGCATCTTACGGCTTAGCCGTACTATGCACTGCGGCTGAGCTGAGGTTTCCCAAATATCCATCCGGATTTACGGCTCAACCGTATTTTGCTCTACGGCTCAGCCGTATCCTGGTCCACGGCTTAGCCGTAAGACAATGTACGGCTTAGATCAGGCTGGGCCGTAGAAGAATGGCAAATTGCCAACATCCAGTTATTTTCAGCTAACAGTCTGTACTGTTCTACGGTTTGGTTTACGGTTGGGTCTCGGCTTAGCCGTAAGCCATTTTACGGCTTAGCCGTAGCACATTTCACGGCTTAGCCATGAGTGCACGGACTCATTTTCCTGAACTTGTCACAGTCATACAGAAAGTGTGCGAAATGGCTGGAAACCGAAACATAACAGTGAAATGAACTGAATGGGGCTGTCTAATACTGAGAAACACAATGAAGCATAAAAACACAACAATCAAATCACTATCAATCGGTGTTCACACATCTTGGGCTTATACTTGCCTCACGGACGAAATCCACACGCTGATTGGCTCAGTCCACCGGAATCACACACACTGACGAGCTCCTTTCTTCCTCCCTCAAGCAGAGAAACAGAAATGGAGAAGGAGAGAAAGAGAGCTGACGAGAGAGAGATGAACTGGAGAGTGAGAGAGAACGATCGAGAGAAAGATGGAGTTGGTGGGGATATTTATACTTAATTTGAGTCCAAATTACGGATAAGTCCAAGTCACTTACACAAATGTCAGTTTGAGTCAAATGACGGTCCAACCAAAGCAAACGAACTCATTCGGATCCAAGACAGTTACAACAATCGACAAGCTCGACGAAATACACGCGCTGATGTCAAAATGACGCGAAACTGACAAAGTCAATCAAAAGCCAAAATTACGAAAAAGGGCTCAAACTAACTAGACCAAGTCAAACTCAACCCAACAATCTCTCTACGAGTCAAATCCAAAGGAAAACAAAATCTAAACACTCTTAGCTATAAAAACACACGCAATTACCCACTAATCCGGGTCAACTCGGGTCGGAGTGTTACAAGAGCTTCCTTCAGGATTCATGGTGAATCTAGCAAAAGATGGATCTACTTCAGGTTATTACACCCTTAAGAAGTAACCCGCTCTGATACCAATTGAAAGTGCAATAACTAGATCTCACCAAGTCCTAGAGGGGGGGTGAATAGGACTATTAAAAATTTCTTTTCAAGAATTAGGTTTATTAGTGGGCAATCTGAAAGATTATTTAAAATTGAGAGTCCCCAAGAAGATTTAAGAGAGATATTCTGAGTTGTGAGTGTTTTCAGTATGTAGAAATGCAACTAGAGTAACAAAGATGTAGCTTATAAAAGATCATCAACTCAAGTGACAAGAATGCAAGGCAACATCCACACACAACAAACAATAAACACAGTGATTTATAGTGATTCGGTCATAAACCTACATCCATTCTCAAGAGCAATCTCTCTTGGTTCCACTAAATAAGAGGTACTTACATAACATACACCTCTTGCAACAGTTTTTGATTCGGTGGTTTGTCTTCCACCAGCTAGAGTTTTTGATCAGGTGGTTGATCCTTGATCTAGTCCACCAACTACAATAATTTTTGATGCGGTGGTTTGTCTTCCACCAAATACAGCAATGAGAATTGAAATATTAAAGAACACCTAAACAAGGAATTGTATACCTTGGTTTTGAGTGGTGCTCTTGATGCTTGAAGACTACCTCCAAGCTTTGGCCTCTTGTTCTTGCTCCTTGGTGATGAAGATCTTCAGATGAGTGCTCAGCCAAGGGAAGAGGTTTTAAGAGGGTTTGGAAGGCTAAGGAATTCTCTCAGATTTAATGAAGCCTTTCCTAACTCACCAACTACTCTTCTTGTAACAATAATGGCACCTTTTGGTTTTGGAGAGTAGGTGGTTGTGGGAGCTTTGAAGATGATTTTAATGGAGGTGCAAAGGCTCAGCTATACTAGTGATTTTCTCAGCAATAAATTCAGTGGTTGGAGCAAGGGAGAGGTCCTCTTTAAATACAGATAAGCTCCAATGGACAGATCTAAGGCTAAGAACAGAATGGTCTACGGCTTAGCCGTAAGTTCTGACAACATCCAACGGCTAGTTTGACCAGATTCAACAAAAATTCCTTCTTACAGTTAAGCTTACGGCGTAGCCGTAAATCCTTATACGGCTTAGCCGTGAGCACCTTTCGGCCTAGCCGTGGGTTAGCCGTAGACTGAAATCTCCCAAAAACTGCTCTCTGGAGAGTGGTCCGTAATCTTTACGGCTTAGCCGTGAATCACATTACGGCTTAGCCGTGAAGGCCTTTCGGCTTGGCCGCAAGGTCAACCGTAAGCATAATATGGCCAAGTGCACTCTCTGGATTGTGGCCCGTAGATTTTATGGCTTAGCCGTGAAACACACTACGGCTTAGCCGTAACATTTTTCGGTGCAACCGTAGGGTCAGCCGTAGAACAAAAAGCTTCAAAATATACTCTCTGGAGAGTGAACCATAGGATCTACGGCTTAGCCGTGGTCCAAGCCATAGAACAAAACTGGGTGTTTGAAAACCCTAATTTCCTATTTTATTTCTACGGTCACTAGGGGTCACAGTCACCTTATCCCTTGGCACTCACATAGGATCTTCTTTGAATGATCTTGAACTTCTTTGCTTAGTCTTCATTGATAGGTCTTTCTTGAATGGTCTTGAACTTGCTTGAACTTCTTTGAACTTGGCTTGATCTTCAATGAACTTCCGAGGTGAACTAGGTCGTTCTAGAACCGAACTACACTTTGGTCACGTAATTGACAACACACTCTTATAATGACACTAACAACGGGAAGCAACATTATTGTTAAAGTTGCGCAAATGTTGGCGCAAATCTGTCATGGAATAGTTGTTAATTAGGTAACTACCACCAACCACACCCTCCATGAAAATGTTCCCCGGTGCACCGCTGTGTGAATGAAGACCATTGCAATGGTAGGTGAACCAGGTGTACAGTAGATATTTGGCATAAAATCGGTTAAACGGTTTCCCCTCTCTGACGGTGAATCTTGAAAGCTTCAACTCTGTCAGCATATAAGATACAAAAGCAGGACCCAAAGCGAGGCTATGTCCAAATGCCATCTTAAGGGCTGGATATATGCAGCCAGGCCTAAGATCATTTCCAGAGCTCGGAAAGAGAACCTCGGACAACCATGTTGTCAAGAATAAAGCAAGCCAACATTTCCTTTTCAAATCTGCATACTTGGCAAAAACATAAGGAGGAAAGTCCGTATCTTCATGAAAGATAATTGTCGAACCCTTCTTGGGATCTTCGCTCGGGATTACCCTCTTCCACTTAAAGAACCCGCCTCCATTAGCAAAGAAAGGATCAGTGATTCTTTTCACTTGACTTATCCATTGAATGACTTTGCCTCGACTTCGGCTAGTTGTTTGAATGGAATCCTCAAGCGCAAAAAGGAGGTAATATGCAGCCCGGAATTCATCATTCATAGTGGCTAATTCTTCATCGAGCAAAACGGTTTCATCATAGATCTCGTCGTAAGGTGCCAAACCAAACATTTTCTTTATTTCCCATAGAGAAAATCCCAACTCCATGTTCGGAGTAATGAAAGTACCAGTCGCTGGGCAAAATAACTTCAGAATGGCCCTACAGACATTCTTGTTCTCACACGGGACTCTTTGTGTGGTAGCATTTTTGGCATCAAAAATCCCGATCGCTTTCAAATATTCTGCATAATGATGTTTGATTGCAGTCACCCAGCGTAGCCAATCCCCGATACAATTAAAACACCCGCAAGATTGATGCCTCTCACCGAGCCAAGCACTCCCGTTTCTCGAATGAATACCAAGCCCGACAGTCCTGAGCTGTGAAATCACAGTGCCTACTTCCAAATTCAGAGTGCATAGTTTGAGGGTCTCTATTTCAGACCTTGGGTGTTCTATGAAGTAGTATGGAGGCGGACGCATAAATCTCCCAGTCTTGAAATGGACGTGATGTCTTACCCATGAAAAAGGATCGTGCCTTGCCGGGATTGTTGGAGATAATGACATTATAGTTGGATGCCGTTGAATAGATCGTACAGTGGTTAATTCACGCACGACCCCTACCGGATTTGTGTAATGGTACCGCATATGGTTAGTATGTTGTTTTGCAGTCTCCTTTGTGGCATCTCCAAATATATATCGTGGTTTTGGGAAAACCACCTTGTCGTTATTCTCCCAATTGGTATTATTTGCCAAGCACCAATATGAGTACCAATTTTTCGTTGATAAAGCTTTAGTTCTCTGGAGCCATAAGTTGACATCAGATGCTTCATTTGGATTTTTTGGACCAGACTCTCTTGCGGTCTTACCTTTAGCACGACTTTTAGGTGCCCCAGCGGTTGCAGTTGCAGGTGCCTTACCCTTTCTATATGCAAAGCAAATAAAAAGAAGGAAAAGATGGGTATCAGTAACAGTGATATGAAAGTTTTTCCAAAAAAAAAAAAAAAATCGGCAGCATCTCCCCTTAGTATAAGGCCAAAAGGAGAAGGCAATATTCAATTTTGAGACCAAGAATTAACATCAAAGGCACACTTAAGTCTCAGAACCAAAGCTCCCGGTCCAAATAGGTGTTCAAGCACCTTAAGACCTTTTCTGGGAGCAACAGATTTGTGTTCAAGCACGAAAATGGCATTTATGTACAGCATATGAAGCATAAACAAACTCAAGCATATATGAAAGAACAATATTTGAAAGTGCATGACATGTTTTCAGCAACATCGACGAAGCATAACATCCATTTCAAGGTTGAAGAATTTTCACATTCCTAATCTTAGCAAACGAGGCCCCGGGCGATGATTTGCTATGATGGGACCATTAGACATTCTTGTGAAATCAACAAGTGCTTTGATTAAACCTAAGTGAGCGAAAGCCTGGGTGATGATCTACTATGATGGGACCATTAGACATTCTTGGGGGATCTACAGTTACTTTGCAATGCTAATCTTAATAATTTTCAACTGTCATTAATAATCAGAAGTGTTAGAAGAAGGCAGGGAAGAACGGATCATCTCTGGCAGTTGCAGTAGAAAAAGATAATGTAAAATATCTTGTTCAAATCTACATTCAACCGTGTGATCGGTGGGTCTTCAAAGTTACATTCAACCGTGTATTCGGTGGTTCTTCATACTTGGAAGTTGCAGTAGAAAAAGACAATGTAAAATGTCTTATTCAAAAGTACATTCAACCGTGTATTTGGTGATTCTTCATGTTTGGAAGTTGTAGTAGAAAAAGACAATGTAAAACGTCTTATTCAGAACTACATTCAACAGTGTGATCGGCAATCCTTCGGCCTTGGAAGTTGTAGTAGAAAAACACAATGTAACATGTCTTATTCAAGACTACATTCGACCATGTGATCGGTGGGTCTTCAAGGTTACACTCAACCGTGTGATCGGTGGGTCTTCAAGGTTACATTCAATTGTGTATTCGGTGATTCTTCATACTTGGAAGTTGTAGTAGAAAAAGACAATGTAAAATATCTTATTCAAAACTACATTTAACCGTGTATTTGGTGGTTCTTCATGCTTGGAAGTTGTGGTAGAAAAAGACAATGTAAAACAGTTTATTCAAGACTACATTCAATTTTGGGATTGACGTGAGGATCTACCCTATTTTCGTTAGTCTCCTCCATTAACCATTCATATTCGAGGTGGTTTATACTTCTCATGTTTTACAAGGCTTCTCAAAAGGACTACACTTTGTGGCCATTTGGTTATTTTCGTCAATCTCTAGTCAGTCTTCATCATTAGCCATTCAAACCCGGGGTGATTTATGCTTCTCATGCTTATTGAGACTTAAAGGGAGTAACCTCCTCATCAAAGGCAGAGAGAATCCACCTTATGATGATTTAGTTATCTCCGTCAACTTCCTGTTGATCATCTCCATTAATTGCTCACATTCGAGGTGGTTTATACTTCTCATGTTTGGTCAGACTTAAGGAGAGTAACCTTCTCATCAAAAGCAAGAAGAATACCCCTAATGGCTACCCAATCTGAGGATTTAGGCTATAATTCCTACAAAGACTATGATGGTCGAGCTTGTAGGGGTCATATCAGTGACCGAGCAAATCACCACAATCCAATCTTCTATAATTCCCACAGAGGCTATGGTGATTCAATTTGTGCTTTCACTATGCTAAGAAATAAGAAGGTTGTTATCTCGAGTCCCTTTTCACTTCTCACAGATCACAGAAGGCTAGGTGTGTGCTCAGTGGTGTTGATATTCAAACACAGGAGGATATTCCTTTACTAAGTTCAATAGTGAAAGATGAAGCTTAACCAAAGTGGTAGTGAGCTCCATCACACTATGAACAAAAAATGAAGTTCAAAGCATCCTAACACATCAAAAAGATTCATCAAATCAGACATTCAGGACCAAAGATTTAAGCAGTAACAGTAGACATTGAATTAAAAAGAAGTGGAATCTACGGTCACTGTTATTCCACCCCTTTTGGCTCTTTTACAGTCACTGATAAGTTTACTCTCTTTCCCAAAGTCATAGCAGTCACTTGGATTCAGTGGCTAGCTCTGCCACTATTTGGTTTGAAGCGTTCTTGCTAATGACAAAGTCAATTCATATCAGTCACCATGGAAAGAGGTAATATCATATGAAGGTCTTGTGATCAAGAGCATAGCCAATGGCTAAATCATGGTTGTATTTGGATAATGCCCAGTCCCAGCTAAAACACAAACATCAGAAGGAGAGATGGAACTGTAGCCTCACTTTAATTTAGTTTACATGAATGACTTGTGACAAGGTTTGTGAATGTGGGATTAGCCAAAACATTGGTCACGACTGGGAGTGCTCTGCCGGAATGGGATCACCCTAGCCAAGACAGCAATGGCTATAACCAAAAATGCATTTGAGCAATCCCAAATCTAATAAAACAACACTACAGCAGAAAACAAGAAGTGAATTCAGTAGAATTTTTCAATTGGGCATTCCATTAAACAGGTGGTGGCCATGACAAATCATTATGGGTTCGTATGGTCAGTAAATTGGTGAGCTTGAGGTGATTTCACAAAAATCACCTTACCTCAGTTCTTAAAAGACAAAAAGGAAAAAGAAAGGAAGAAAGAAACAATAATCAGTTGTGATTGAACCCCTTACAAATTGTTTCGGTCATGGCCGTGAACTCACTCAAACTGCTCAAGATGTGACCAAGAAGACATCCAGCCATAATAGAATTTGAGGGCAATAAAATTTACCAACCATGGTGATCTTCAGTCGATGAATCTGCAGTAACATGAAACAAAAGGGATAGATGCTTTTGGGTCCTTGGAGTCTCAACTTGTCCCTCCCTCTTTCGATCGGTTCAGTCTCCCCCTCTTTTAGTTGGTGCTATCTCTCCTTCCCCCACTCGCTTGTCCCTCCTTCTCCCAGTCGGTTCGATCTTCCCCTCTCCCAGTTGGTGCTGCCTTTTCTTCCTCAGTCGGTTCGGTCTCTCCCTCTCTCTCTCGGTTGACTCGGTCTCCCTCTCTCTTTGCTAGTTTGAATAGCATAATAAAAAAAATAGGAAGAAAGAAGATAAAGACGTTGGGTCTTAAATACCCACGGTCTCTCCCTCTCTCTCGATCAATTCAGTCTCTCTCTCTCTCTCTCTCTCTAGTAGTTCAAACAGCAAAATAGAAAGAAAGGGATGAGAATCCCTGCTTAAAAAAAAACCATGGTTACTGCTGTTTCTTAAGTGGAGCCCATACTTGAGTCATTGACACTTCAGTCTCTTTCCCATGGATACAATTTGATCAAAATCAATGGAACCCAAGTCTTGATCAAGTTTAGATGAATTTGGGCCTTCTTCACCTACGGTCACTGTGATTTTAAGTAGTAGGACCTTCTCCCATGGTCATTGTCTTCGCCATTTCCCACAGACTACTGTGTGAGACAGAGGGGTCCACAGCTCTACTCTCCATTCCATAGTCACCACTGGTCGGCCTTTGCTCACCAACATTACTGAATTGCATCAGGGAATCCATGACCTAATGCTCTCACCAACCATGCCTTGGCTAAGTGCACAATCATTGCTTCTGCCATTATCTTGTCCTCACGGTCACTATGATTTTGGCCAACAAAAAAACCTATACATAATGACTAAAATACTCCTAACCTTGAACTTTGGCTCTGGCTAACCCAAACGACTAATTCAGCTAAACCAAAATATAAGACATAACCCAACAATCTTCACATTGTCTTGGATTCCGTAAATCCTCAGAGCCACCTTGAGATACTCGATAATGTCTTCATGTGTCACACCCCAAAAATTGGGCCAGATCCAAACCCAGTTCTAGGAGTATGAGAATTGGGGCCAATTAAAATTTTTCTTACGTAAACGATATGGGCCCCAATTCCGGGTGGATCGAAGTCCTTCGTGAGGCTACGCTTAGTGATCAAGCAATCATAATCACACAACGAACTGAAATCCATAATCATTGCAGATAAATATCATACATTAACCAAAGAATAAAAATCTTAATAATAATAAAGTCAATGTCAAGTGCTTCGAAGCATCATAATTAAAGTTTTAATTTTAAAACAAATAAATTAAATGAATAAACTAATGGCCCAAATATGACCTTATTACATAATATAAAGTTTCGATCTCTGCACCAACACTAGGACACCTCAGACGATGTCATCGGTGTTCCACTCAATAACTCCGCCATTTGGCAGAATTTCCTGCGTCGTCTAACCCTCCAGTTCGGCACGGTAATGGAACATAGACACCAAAAGTAGTGAGTCAGATTAACGTAATCTGGCAAGACGGAAACTGCAAGTAATGGTGTTAATCAACTAAATTAAAGCATAATATTCATTTTGACTCAAAATTATACCGAATGCAACCCAATGGCATGAATGCACAAAAACGAATGTCCCCACAGATACAGTATACTAAAAACAGGTACTTCTGCAGATATAATATAAAAAAAACGGATATTCCCACAGACAGATAAACAAAAATCGGGATTCCCATAGATAAATACAAAAAAACAAGTATTCCCACAAACAGATAAAGAAAAACGAGTATTCCCGCCAAATATAACAAAAGGCACAGCTGTGTACTATAATCCACAGTACACACTACCCGATAGCGTACATCCACCTCCGAGCTGCAGTCGGTCAAACATATAAATATATGTATATATATACAAATATACATATGTAAATGCATACGTCTACTGATGCATAATGAACCATGATATGAAACCCTTAATTCATACTATTCATACTAAAATCAATTTTAGAGTACTTAATTTAAAAGTGTATTATGAATTGTGTGTCTTTTCAAATTCTCTGATGTAAGCACTAATACACCTAACGGTCATAGTTAGAGAAATATGCACATGAGAACTAACCATCTTTCACAATGAAAATGAGAGTCTACAATGCTAATATCCTACTTTCAGTGTCTATCAACCAACTTTTCTAAAAAAAACATATATGAATCACCTAATCCAATTATGTATATTTAGTGTGTTACAAATTGGGTAAAAGATATTCTAATTTCAAGTCTAAACTTAATCAAATTATAATAAAAAAAGGGGAGGGAACAATTAAGTTCTTAATTAACCTTGTTGTGTATAATAAAATACTTTATCATCTTATATAAAACAAAGGATCTAAATCGTGAATTTAAATTCAACATTTAAACTTAATACAAAAATCCAAATTAGGAATTCAAATACTATTTAATTAAGACTTACTCACTCCCAATTAAATCTTAATTAAATTATATTCAATCTAAATAAATTATTAATCACAAGTAATTAAACTCAATTAAAATTTATAAACAATTCTAATTAAATTTATAAAAACTCCTAATTAAGAATCAAATAATAAAATCAATACACTATTAATACATTAAACCATTAATCAAACACAACTTTCTAAATCATTTAGAAAAAATAACCTAAACCTTAATTACTTATTTATTTATTACTATTATTATTATATATTTTTTCTATTTAAAAAAATGGGCCTAGCTGCGACCTAGGCCGGCCAGTGACCCGGCCTGCCTGTAGACACGACCTGCCAACAGGCAGGTCTGTTGGCAGTAACACAGGCAGTGCTTGCTGCCTATGCATGCTTGGCAACAGTGATGCCTGGAGTGTGCAAGCAGTAGCGTTGCTTGCACTGCGGGCACTGCTGTAATTTTTTTTTAAATAACTATTACTTGCTTAAAATACAATCGAAAGCACTAAATCTTCGTCATCAAATCTTAATGAAGACATCAAAATCAAGAAAACAATCACTATTATTAAATCATAATCAAGATATTAAGGCTGCTCAAATAAACCATATCTTAAAGCATGTTGCTATTCAACAAAATAACCAAAACACATTGTTTACAGTTATCCACTTGCCTGGATCAAGAAGCCAAAAGCAAATCTAAAATCAACCTTGGTTTCTCCCCAGAGAACTTCTAGGCTTGGTTGCAGAAGAAAAGAAGAAGATGGGAGAATGGGGAAAACTATAAGGGTTTATATTATGAAGAGGTTTTTTTAAATTACAAGGAAGGGCTTCCTGTTTTCTAGTAAGTTTTATGAAATTTCAAAAATGGTCTTTTGGCTTAAAAGGGTCAAATAACGCAAACCCAAGGCTGAAGAGTGTTAATCAGTCCATCTAACTCCTCTTAACGCGACTCAAACCCGACAAAAGCGATTCGACCCAAAATAAAATTTTGAAAATTTGAGGCCTGACATCTCATCCCCCCTTAAAGGACATTTGGTCCTCCTAATTACTAACATACCTCTGGAAGAAGGTGTGAATGCTATCTCTGCACTTCCTCTCTAAGCTCCCACGTTGCTTCCTCTCGGCAATGATGACTTCATTAAACCTTCACCGAATGGATAACGCGGTTTCTCAGCACCTACTCTTTGGTGTCAATAATCCCCATTAGCTGCTCACTGTAGGTTGTATCATCCTGAACTTGCAACGACTCATATT
The DNA here is from genome assembly GCA_037013555.1 of Sextonia rubra. NCBI lineage: Eukaryota > Viridiplantae > Streptophyta > Magnoliopsida > Laurales > Lauraceae > Sextonia > Sextonia rubra. Next base: position 56,742,301 of record JASUAD010000008.1, on the reverse strand, counting down.
GTAATACGTGTGAAGGGTCTGCTACATACTTCCTCAACATAGAAACATGGAAGACGTCATGAACACCTGATAGCTCTGGTGGCAGTGCTAACCGATAATCCACGTCATTAACCTTACTGATAATTTGGAACGGTCCCATATATCTTCTAGAAAATTTCGCTTTCTGTCCAAACCACAAAGTATCACGCGTAGGTGATACCTTCAGTAATACATAGTCACCAACCTCAAACTTCAGCTCTCTCCTCCCTTTATTTGCGTAACTCTTTTGGCGACTGTGGCCAACCTTCAATCTTTCCCAAATCTATTTTACCTTGTCACTAGACTCTCCAACAATAGACGGCCCATGAAAACCACGAGCTCCAAAATTCAACCAACATATAGGAGTTCAACATCTTCTCCAGTACAAAGCTTCAAAAGGTGCCATGCCAATGATAGAGTGGTGACTGTTGTTGTACGCGAATTCACACAGAGCCAAACTTTCGACCCGACAGATCTTCAAATAAAAAACACACGCCCTTAACATATCCTCCAATGTCTGGTTTGTACGCTCTGTCTATCCGTCTGTTTGGGGATAATAGGATGTACTAAAACTCAACTTAGTTCCTAAGGCTTCTTGCAGTGATACCTAAAACCAAGATACGAACTTGCTATCACGATTGGAGATTATGGAACTGGTGCTCCATGCAATCTCACCACTTTCTTGATGTATAAATCTGTCATTTTCTCCATTCCTTGACTAGTCTTGAATGGTACAAAGTGGGCTGACTTAGTCAAACGATCCACTATCACCCAAATCACATCAAATCCCTTTCTGGTGTTAGGCAATCTGACACAAAGTCCATAGTGACGTGCTCCCACTTCCACTGAGGAATCTCCAACTGATGCAAAAGACTTGGGGGTCTCCTGTAATCTACCTTAATCTGCTGGCAAACCAAACACTTTCCAACGAATTCCGCAATATCCTTCTTCATGCTCTTCCACTAATAGTGATCCTTCAAATCTTGATACATCTTGGTACTGCCTGGATGAATAGTATACCGAGTATAGTGTGCCTCGACCATGATTTCATCCTTCAATTCTGGAAAATCAAGCACACAAATTCTGCATTTATAAGACAAAATGTTATCTTCCAACTTAAAATTAGGCCTCTAATCCATATGATCTTTTATTCTTATTATCTCGAGGTCTAGAAACTAGTATTCTCTGATCCTCGGAGGTAATTCAAGTTCCCATGAGAATATACTAACCAACACTGCTTGCTCATTGATAGGCTGGAAATAAACATTCATATCTTTCAAACATCAAATCCAGAAGTATTCTGCAATTAATCTTTCAGTGAACGCTGCTTTTATACTTAAAGCATCTGCCACTACATTAGCCTTTCCTAGATGGTACTTTAACCAAAATCGTAATACTTAATATACTCCATCCATCTCCTCTATCTCATGTTCAAATCACCTTGCATGAAGAGATATTAAATGCTCTTATGGTCTGAATTCATTTCAAAAGTGGCTCCATAAAGATAATGTCTCCACATTTTCAAAGCAAAGACCACTGCTGCTAGTTCTAAGTCATCAGTTGCATACTTTCGTTCATGTTCCTTCAATTGTATGGACCCATAAGCCACCACCTTCCCATGTTGCATAAGAACACAACCAAGTCCAACTCCGAATGCATCAGTGAAAATCACAAAACCATCATTACCAGCAGGTAGGGTCAAAACAAGGGTTGTGGTCAACCTTCTTTTCAACTCTTGGAAACTCTGCTTACAATCTGTCACAACCCGAGCCCAGGAGATCGGGGGTTAGCAAAAACCGAACCAGTGACACACGTACTCCCGTGCATATGCACTAAAACCTAGTGTAGATGCACACGCACAAGGGAAGATCACACATGCAAACATGTACGCGGAAGCTGTAGGTATCAAATCGTAACACCAAGCAACACAAGAGACCAAAAGAAAGGAAATCCAAAAGCTTACATACAGGTTGGAGATATACAAATTAAATCCAATCACAAACATACAGAACATGAATATAACCAATGACATAAAAAGAAGACAATATGCAAGTATGATCATGTTGCACTTCGATGGAGTGGTTCCACACACTCCGCAAACCTGAAGAGACAACTAGAGTCTCCCTTGCACTCTGCAGGACCGACGGGAACTCGGTCAGGGGGTCTGAGCCTGCAACACCAAGGACAACTCATGAATATAACGATTCAGCAAAGTATAAGCAATAACAAGTTAACACATGTGGTATCTATTAGAATACAGACATTAGAGAAATCTTAGCATTTCCATTTTGTAGTCTATGCAGTTGTGCATTCAAATGAAAACATGCTCTTAGAATCACTATAGACATGACATGTACATACATGTAGCTACTACATATGCCATATGCTCCCAAAATGAGATCTTATATCCGTGTAGAGAACATCATGGGCCAAATGGTTCTCGGTTTTCTGAGGTCCGGATTCCCCAAGACGTTTCCTTTACTGCAGCAAGGCCATGAAAACTACACCAAATTCAACTCGTCGGGATCCTAAGGCTGAGGCTTAGTAGAGCGGGACCATATAGAGTCAAACAAACATAAGAACATGCATAACTTATCATAGCGTGCATATCATAACGTGTGCATAGCATAACATGTATATCTTATTAGAACGTGACATGCATGTCTTGTTGGGCATATATCAGACAGATCAAGAGGTCATTCGAGTTAGACTAATCATACATCAATCTTACCAAATCATACTATAGAATGAATACCAAATCGAGCCTACGGAAGTAAGATAAAGGCTTATCCATTCACATGAATCAAATGAGTAGGATTGAACACGCAAGACCGTTGTTCCACCTGGGATTAACCATGGACAGAGCCAGGACATATCCAATCGTTTGCCCCAGCGCAGAAAGTGTATAAGAGGGCAAAGACCGAAGCCAATATGTAATGCAAAGCAAATTATCTTGCGGGAAGCGCGATATTTTACTAGCCAATCATCTTCTAGTTATCCAATGTTTCTAACCGTGCATAATGATGTAGTTTTAAGTTATTCGATGCACCGTTGTCTAGTATTGCATTATATCTGGAATGTGCACCGAAGTCCCTTAAACCAACACCCATAAGAAGGTGCTAAACAACCGGATAACGTACATGAATGAACCGCAGCCCTCGAGATCATTCATGCCATACGTTCATACCATTGGGCAAGCTCAGGTGATCTACAGTCTATCATGAAAGCCATATCAGTCTCTTCCTTAATCCTATCATTTTATTCATTTCTCAGGGGTGATACGGCTTAGCCGTAGGTGAACATACGGCTTAGCCGTAGACATCTTACGGCTTAGCCATAATCTGCGCTGCGGTTCCCCTTACTGTTCATCCGCAGTTATGGTTCACCCGTAGTTTGTTCTACGGCTTAGCCGTGTTCTGTTCTACGGCTTAGCCTTAGCATATTTGATGGCTTAGACATGGCTGGGCCGTAGAAGGTCTGTCAATTGCTTACTCCCAGTTGATCCAGAAAAAGCCACCCTGTACTGATCTACGGCTGGGTCACGGCTGAGCTACGGCTTAGCTGTAGTCTATTACATGGCTTAGCCTTGACCTGGCCGTAGAAGAAATCTAGGTTTTTAACTCTCTGGACTATGAGCCGTAGGCAGTTTTACAGCTTAGCCGTAGACTGCTCGAGGTTACGTTCTGAACCTATTACAGAGACAACTGCATGTGTACCAAATGGCAAAATCACGTGAAATAGATGGAAACTCACACAAGATAGGTTGTAACTATACTTCACAGCATTCGTGAATCAATCACAGTCAAACATCTACCCACATGGTTCATACAAATTATGCTTATACTTACCTCAAATGAGTTCTAACACGCTTTTTATTGTCCCTAGGCTCATTCACACTTCTGGACAATGATTTAATACCATGCATGCAAAAGAAGAAGGAAAGAGAAGCGTAAGTGCATGAAACAGTAGCTGACATGAAGTAGAAAGGGGAAGAAGAAGATGCCCTTAGCTAAACCCAACTCATACCTTACCTCCCGCAAGAGAGAAATCAAGACTTCAGTGCATGGAATCCCTTTCCCTGACTTGATCGTTGGAGAAGAAAGGAGAAGAGAAGAGAAGAGAAAAAGAAGCGTACAGAGGAAGGAAGAAGGTCTGTGGTTTATAAAGATAAGGATTAAGGCAATTTGCAAGAAGGTCCAAGTCATCTTACTAATTACAGTTTAAGTCATTTGTTGATTTAACAAAAACAAACGACATATTTTGCGAACAGCACAGTTACAAGAATCAACAAGCTTAACAAAAGACACGCGTTGACATCAAGATGATATATGAATGACAACGTTAAATAAAATCTAAAATTATGAAAAATGGCTTATGACTACCTAAACCAGGTCAAACTCAACCAAACTACTTATCCAAAACCCAGAACAAAGCAAAAACAAAGACAAAACACAATTAGCAACCAACTCATCAATCATTAGTCGCTAAACCAGATTAAGTTGGGTCAGAGTGTTACACAATCTTCATACCACACAAAAGGAACTCCCTTATGAGTCAATCTCGATAGTAGGGCTGCTATTGTGGAAAATCCTTCCACGCATTTGAGGTAATAACCTGCGATGCCTAGGAAACGTCGGATCTCTGACACTGTTTTTGGTTTATCCCACTTTACCACCACTTTAATCTTTGTTGGGTCCATCGTTAAACCTTCCCTGGAGATGATGTGACTAAGGAATCCTATCTATTCCAACCAAAATTCACACTTACTTGCCTTAGCATACAATTGATGTTCCCTCAACAGTTGCAATGAAGAAAGAAGATGCTGAGCATGCTCTTCCCAACTCTTCGAATATACAAGTACATCGTCGATAAATACCACCACAAACTAATCTAAGTACTATGCAAAAACCCTATTCATCAAAGCGATAAAGGCTGTCATCGCATTAGTTAGTCCAAAAGACATCACCAAAAATTCGTACTGACCATATCTAGTTCTAAATGCAATTTTCGAAATATCCTGATCTCGTACCCTCAACTGATGATATTCTGATCTCAGATGAATCTTAGAAAAATACTGAGTATCCTGCAATTGATCAAACAATTCATCAATTCTAGGTAAAGGGTACTTGTTCTTAATGATTATTTGATTTAGTTGTCTTTAATCAATACACATTTTCATAGAACCATCCTTTTTCCTCACAAATAACATTAGATCCCCCCAAGGAGAGATGCTTGGTCTAATAAGACCCTTGTTCAATAGCTCCTGTAATTGCTCCTTGAGTTCTCTCAACTCGGATGGGGCCATCCTATAAGGGCCTTTCGAGATCAGAGCCGTGCCCGGTACAAGCTCAATTTGCAAAGTTAAACTCACAGACCGACGGCAATCCGATAATATTATCAAAAAAAACATTTGGAAACTTAAACACCATTGGCATCTCCTCCACCGCTTTAGTTCATTTATCGTTTGTGATAAACGCTATATACCCCTCAGAACCTTTCATCAAAAACTTCGTAGCTTTAATAACTAAGATCATACAAGTAACAACCTTCTTCTTAGATCCCACAAATAGCACCTCGGTGCCATTACCAGCTATTAACTTAACTGTCTTAGCACGACAATCCATCATGGCACTATGAGTAGCAAGCCAATCCATACCCAAAATAGCATCAAAGTCATTCATCAACCATAGTATTAAATTAGCCTTAAACATAACTCCACTTATCACCAATTTGCAATCTGGGTAGTATTTCAAACAACTAACCTTTTTACCCACCGGGGTAACCACAATTAAATCAAAAGGCAGCTTAGCTGCGCTACCACCAATCTTCAAGGCAAAACTAGGAGAAATGTAGGAATGGGTAGAACCGGGATCAAATAATGCTTTAGCATGATTATTACAAATAGAAATAATACCTTCCACAATGTTCTCTGAAGCATCAGCCTATTCTTGAGTCATGGCATACACTCTGCTTGTCTGCTGGGGCCTTGATTGCTATTTGTTAGGCCCTGGTGATCGCTGAGGTCCTTTTTGAGGTCGGGGCTGTTGGGGAGGTCGGTACAACTGCATCTGTTGCTGCGGTGCCTGGGTTCGTTGCTGCTGCGAGGGAGTTGGAACTATCTGTCTCAACAGCTCTACTTGAATGGGAGTTTCCTGTGTAGATGTCTACCAATATTGTTGGCCTTTCTTCTTATTGTAATCCTTGATTGGATGACTAGTATCTCCACAATGAAAACACCCGCTATCTGCCTCTAACACTTAGATGTTTGGTGGTTATTGCCACAAATGCCACAAGACTCTCTTTTTTGCTTCTTGAATTAGTACTGTGCGGTTGAAGACAAAGCAACTTTCTGCTTGAGTTGGCTTATAGAGGCAATGTGCCCGATCACCTCCTCGTCCCCATATGCTTTATCCAAATATGCTTCATAAGTATTTAGAACTTGTGACTTGGCATGTAATAATATATCTGGTCGAAGGCCATCAAGGAACCGTCGCATCCTTTTGCTTTCTGGAGTGATAAGAGTTGGTGCGAAATAAAAGACACGGGTAAACTGCAGCTCATACTCCCAAACAGACAAATTCCCTTGCTTCAATCTATCAAACTCTATTCACTTCTAAATGGGAACATGCTCTGGTACATACTTATCACGAAACTGATTACAAAAAATAGTCCAAGCCACCTCTTCAGCGATCCCCTCATATGTTTCATTAACAATAGTTCACTACCTGTCTGCACATCTCAAAACATGGAAACTGCCAATTTAACCTTTTGTACCCCCGTGCAGACTAAGTTCTCAAATATCTTCTCCACTTAGATGAAAAATTCCTCTGCCACTATTGGATCTTCACCCCCATTGAACTCCGACGGAACCCTCTTTTTAAACTTCTCAAAAATATCATTTGGATCATGGGGTCTGGGGGCAACAACAACCTAAGGTTGCCCAATCCTCTGCAAAGCCTCAAGTACACCAGTTTGAATGTGCTGCTTGATCCACTACTTGAGGCCATACCACAGGCGTTGATTACGGCATTATCGGTGGCTGAGTTACATGCGTTGCATGAGGTTGATTCATCCTCTGCACAACCTCCAACAACTGTGTTATCTGTTGATCCTGATGTTGCTAATGGGCTAACATAGACTGGAGCAGTGTCTGTATCAGATCATTGGCGGTACGGCTAAGCTCACCCAACTCCGAACTAGATGGGTTAGTTTTCGTTTTCCTTGTTCTAGGTGCCATGTCTGCAAAACAACCCTTTGTTAGAAACTAAAAAATTAAAAAAAATTCCAAGGATAGCAAACTCCTCTAACCTCTAAACCATACTAAAATTCATATACGGTTATATGCATCAAAACCCCAACGTTCCCATTTAAAATTTCTAATCCTCACACCAGACCTACGTTCTAACATCTTTTAGAACATGTCAAGCCCCAAATTTTTATTTTGGGTCGAATCGCTTTTGTCGGGTTTGAGTCAAGTTAAGAGGAGTTAGATTGACTAATTAACACTCTTAGGCCTTGGGTTTACGTTATTTGACCCTTTTAAGCCAAAAGATCCTTTTTGGAATTTTGTAAAACTTACTAAAAAGTAGGGAGCCCTTCCTTGTAATTTAGAAAAAACCTCTTCATAATATAAATCCTTATGGTTTTCCCTATTTTCCCATCTTCTTCCTTTCTTCTGCAACCAAGCCCTAGAAGTTTTTGGGGGAAAAACCAAGGTTGATTTCAGATTCGCTTTTGGCTTCGTGATCTAGGTAAGTGGATAACTGTAAACAATGTGTTTTCGTTATTTTGTTGAATAGCAACATGCTTTAAGATATGGTTTATTTGAGTAGTCTTAATATCTTGATTAAGATTTAATATCAGTGATTGTTTTCTTGATTTTGATGTCTTGATTAAGATTTGATGACGAAGATTTGGTGCTTTTGATTGTGATTTTAAACAAGGAATAGTTATTAAAAAATTTTTTTTGCAGCAGCGCCCGCAGCGCAGCGCAGCGCTACTGCCTGTGTTACTGCCGGGCTAGCAAACCCGGTCTGCCAAAAGACTGGGCCTGCTAGCAGGTCAGGTCTGCTGGCGGGCCGAGTCGGTGGGCCAATGTCGCGGCTGGGCCCATTTTTTAAAATAAAAAAATATATAATAATAATAGTAATAAATAAACAAGTAATTAAGGTTTAGGTTATTCTTTCTAAATGATTTAGAAAGTTGTGTTTGATTAATGGTTTAATATATTGATAGTGTATTGATTTTATTATTTGATTCTTAATTAGGAGTTTTTATAAATTTAGTTGGAATCGTTTATAAATTTAATTGAGGTTTAATTACTTGTGATTAATGATTTATTTAGATTGAATAGAATTTAATTAAGATTTAATTGGGAATAAGTAAGTCTTAATTAGAAAGCATTTGAATTCCTAATTTGGATTTTTATATTGAGTTTAAATGTTGAATTTGAATCCACGATTTAGATCCTTTGTTTTATATAAGATGATAAAGTATTTTGTTATACACAACAAGATTAATTAAGAACTTAATTGTTCCCTCCCCTTTTTATCATAATTTGATTAAGTTTGGACTTAGAATTAAAATATCTTTTACCCAATTTGTAACACACACTAAATATATAAAATTGGATTAGGTGATTCATGTTTTTTTTTATAGAAAAGTTGGTTAAATGTTCACATGAGAATTAGACTGAATCCATAATGGAAATGTGAGATTCGAGATACACCACATAATAGACACTGAAAGTAGGATATTGGCATCGTAAACTCTCATTTCCATTGTGAAAGATGGTTAGTTCTCATGTGCATATTTCTTTAACTATGACCGTTAGGTAGTTTAGTGCTTACCTTAGAGAACTTGAAAAGACACACAATTCATAATACAACTTTAAATTAAGTACTCTAAAATTGATTTTGGGGTAAATAATATGAATTAAGGGTTTCATATCATGGTTCATTATGCAACAGTAGATGTATGCATTTGCATATGTATATTTGTATATATACATATATTTATATGTTTGACCGACTGCAATTCGGAGGTGAACATATGCAGCGTGTACTGTGGATTATAGTACACAGTTGTGCCTTTTGTTATATTTGGCGCGAATACCCGTTTTTCTTTATCTATTTGCGAGAATACTTGTTTTTGTATATTTATCTGCAGGAATACCCGTTTTTATTTATATGTTTATAGGAATTCCCGTTTTTTATATTATATTTGCGGAAGTACTTGTTTTTTGGTATATTGTATCTGCGAGGATACCAGTTTTTGTGCATTCATGCCATTGTGTTACATTCGGTATAATTTTGAGTCAAAGTGAATATTATGCTTAAATTTAGTTGATTAACACTATTGCTTGCAGTTTATCCTCTTGCCAAATTACGTTAATCTGACCCACTACTTTTGGTGTCTAAATTTCGTTACCGGTGCCGAACCGAAGGGTCAAACGATGCAGGAGATTCCGCCAAAATGGCGGAGTTATTAAGTGGAGTACCGATGACATCGTCTAACATGTCCTAGTGTTGGTACAGAGATCGAAACTTTAGATATGTAATAAGGCCATGTTTGTGGCATTAGTTTATTCATTTAATTTATTTGTTTTAAAATTAAAACTTTAATTATGATGCTTCGAAGCACTTGACCTTGACTTTATTATTATTGAGATTTTTATTTTTTGGTTGATGTATGATATTCATCTGTGATGATTATGGATTTCAATTTCGCGTGTGACTATGATTGTTTCATCACCAAGCATAACCTTACGGAGGACTTTAATCTACCCGGAATTGAGGCTCGTATCGTTTACGTAAAAAAATTTTAATTGGCCCAAATTCTTATGCCCCTAGAACCGGATTTGGCTCGGGCCCAGTTTTGGGTGTATGACATCATTTATGCTAAATGGTACGTTACTCATCGATGGTATAGTCTTCTTTTTTCAACACTTTAACATGTTGAACCAACACTGCTCGTACCTCACTGAAAGGATGCATCCAGTTAATTCGAATATAAGACAAAACCCAATAATTATTTCATTCAAATCAAATAATGAGGTTTACCTCTCTTGGCCAACAACTTCTTCCACTTCTTCTTGTCATATATACGAAACGAGAGAAATGATAAGATCAAAACAGAACCTGATCAAAACATGATAAGATCAACTTCCTCCACGCCTTTTACTCGGTTTCTCTCATGGTCAAAACTTGATAAGATCAAAACTCTTTCCTTCCTCCTCCCTCCAGATGAAGGCGGCAACTTTGACTGGTGGACAACAGGAAAACCTGACCAATATATACATGGGCCATGTAACAATTTTAAGATAGCTCCATAAACACACAGACAGCGAAAGACACCAGCCATGGCCACCCAAGACCATCCTAACCGCCTCTACGGCATGCATCTCTCCTCCCTCATCAGCTTCCCACTGACCTTGCGAGCAGCAATTCGCCTCAATGTCTTCCAAATCATAGCCGATGCAGGAACTGAATCCCACCTCTCCTCATCGGAGATTGCTGCCAAATTGCACACAACCAATCCCCATGCACCTGCCATCTTAGACCGCATTCTCCGAGTCCTTGCAGCAAACAAAGCCCTCACCATATCAAGAAGAGCGTCACAACCCAACAAGACGGAGTGGGTCTTTGGGCTCACGAGCGGGTCTCGCAGCCTTGTGAAGGGGGAGGAGGATGGAGTTTCCATGGCGCCTCTGGTCCTGTTGTGCACAGACAGGACTATCGTAGAGAGCTTTTACTGTTTGGAGGAGACTGTGATTGAAGGTGGTTCCACCCCTTATGAAAGGGCTCATGGGAAGGATTTGTATAGATATGCTGCTGAGGATCCGAGTTATGGCAAGTTTTTGCATGAGGCTATGAGTAATTGTACCACATTAATTATAAAGGAGGTGCTTAAGGTGTATGGAGGTTTTGATGGGGTGAAGAAGATTGTGGATGTGGGAGGGGGCAATGGGACTTGTCTTAGCCTTATTGTCTCCAAGTATCCTCATATTCATGGGTTTAATTTCGATCTGCCGGAGGTTATCTCTCGTGCTCCACAGTTGCCAGGTACGCTCTCTCTCTCTCTCTCTCTCTCTCTCTTGCAACAATATGACGACCCAGAACACTAACAAATTTTTTTTTTCATTCGCATTTTTACTATACATTTTTTCCCATAAATATAATATTATCCACTTTAGCTCATAAGTTATCATATTGAGTTGCAACTTACAATGTGGATTTCCCTTTCTTAGCTTATATGATCACTCAAACACTTTTAACTTTGGAGTTGTGATGGAATTTGCGGTGAGATGGCTTTAAAATGTGTTATAATGAATTAACACATGATTTAACTTTTAAGGTTAGGTTCAAAACTTGGATAGCTTAGTATTAAGACTTAGATATCTCTAACCTAAAACTTACAGATATTTCTAACGTAAAACTTACACAAAATTTGATTATGCTAACCAAGAGTGCATTTGGCAACGTGCTATTGGGATGTTCTCATGTTCTCGCGAGATAAGCCTAAAGAAAAATGTTTATTACGTGCAAATCATTGTTCCGAATTTTGATTTCACGGAAAAATTTTTTAAAATCTTAATCTGCTGGTATAAGAAACTTAGAAAGTTTTTTTTTAAAACAAATTGTTGGCACATCAACTTTTACTTATCTCAAAGTGATTCCACTATGAAATTTCTAAAGTAGGTCTTATGTTAACAATTATAAAAGGTGAGCCCATACAATGACTTCTAAATTCGTATAATGGTAGGACCACATTATCAATCCTTGGAAGACCTCATATTCTACCTTCTAAATATGAGTTATAAAGTAAAAAAAATGTATGAGTTATATGGTAAAAAAAATGATCTTTCAAAAAATATTTTAATCTTTCAAAAAAAATTTTCTCTTTCACAAAAAATTTCATCTTTCAAACAAAAATTTCATCATTGAAAAATAATTAATTTTTAAAAAAAATTTAATATTAAAGAATTTTTAATATTTCAAAAAAATTTAATATTTTTAAAAAATATTTAATATTTCAAAAAAATTAAATTTTTTTAAAAAATATTTAATACTTCAAAAAATATTTAATATTTCAAAAAAATTAAAATTTTTTAAAAAATATTTAATACTTCAAAAAATATTTCTTTTAAAAAATATTTAATCTAAAATATTTAATACTTCAAAAAATATTTAATCTTTTAAAAATATTTAATCTTTGAAAAAATATCTAATCTTACAAAAAAATCTTACTTTTTCAAAAAACATATTTAATATTTAAAAAATATCTAATTTTTTTTAAAAAATCTAATCTTTCAACAAAAATATTTAATCCTTGAAAATTTATTTAATCTTTCAAAAAATATTTAATATTTCAAAAAAGTATTTAATCTTTTTAAAAAAATATCTAATCTTTCAAAAAAATATTTAATCTCTTAAAAAATATTTAATCTTTCAAAAAAATGAATCCCTGAAAATTATTTAATCTTAAAAAATATTTAATATTTCAAAAAATATATATAATCTTTCAAAAAAATATTTAATCCTTTTTAAAAATATTTAATATTTCAAGAAAGATATTTAACAATTTTAAAAAAATATTTAATCTTTCAAAAGATATTTAATATTTTAAAAATAGGGAATATTTCAAAAAACATATTTAATTTTTTGTAAAAAATATTTAATCTTTTAAATAGGTATGTAATCATTCAAAAAAAATCTTAAAAAAAAACCAAAAAAAGGTGGAGCCACATTTCAAATTTTACGATTCTCTTGCTTTTGTTCATTGAAGATTTTTCACGCCGTTAAAAAATAAGTTCCGTGTAGCATATTTTCAGTAGAGTATTTTAATACAATATTGTCAAACAAGTTCTGTAGAGTTTCGTCTCGACACAGTCTGATTTCAGCACAACTAGATCTGAACACAAAATCAGAAACAACATGGAAATAATGCCAAATAGGCCCAAATCACTCAACACTTATCCTTACAGATTCCTCTTTCTTGGGTCATAAAATCACTTGACCTCATCTTCCCTCAAGTGATTACACACACTGATCGAGACCGATTGGGTCTTTTCCCCAGTCAATCCATCTCGAACTTAACTTCGTAATTTTGGACTTTGGTTTGCCTTTTAATTTCAAGGTGGGGTGGGTTGGCATATTCAACCTAATTATTGGGTAGTTGGCCTGAGTTTGAGCCATGGTATGCATTTTACCCACTAGCGTAACCTTAACTTGGTCAAATTCAATTCTTTGCATTTTGACCTATTAACACACACTGAAACCAAGTTAGTGTTTTATGTTTTGGGGATTCTTTTGACTTCAGATAAGTAGGACTTGGATTCCATCCTATCGGGAATCACTCCTATATAAATCAATCAATCACATGTTTGTAATTAATTATCAACATTGAGCTCAACTCTCATTGCAATAAAATTTGGCCAAAGGGACGCATGAGAAAGGCACTCATTTTGACCTGTTTAAATTTTTACTAAGTGAACCAAGGGCTCACAAATTTCTTCTTGCCGAACTCACTTTCGTAAGCTATATTATAAGCATGATTTTACAGCAACATCGTTCAATTAATTTTCCAGAGGATTATGCACCAGAGTTCAACAAAATTTTACCTAAAATCGAACCATTGACACACTAAATTGATCATATGCATGGACAATTGGGTATTGTATTCTCCCGAATCGACAGTTCAATCTTTGTTTTTTATTCATGATGTAACGCACCACTTCTACACACATGTATGATATTGTCTGCTTTAATCGATGGACCTCACGATTTTACTTCTGGAGGGCCTCAACTTACCAAAAAGCCTCCTGTAAGGTAAGGGTGCAAGCTCTACATATAATTTCAATCACTTTTTTCTTTATAGTTGATGTGGGACTCCAGAATGTCACAATCCACCCTCCCTTAGGGCTACACGTCCCTGTGCAGTAGCTGCCAGCCCTCTTAACCTGCTTATTTGCACTAGACCACGGCAGTGACCCATGCTTGAACTAGTTGACAATCGGCTCTAATACTATTTGTAACGCCTCACCCCTATACATATCCACTCCCTTAGGGCTGCATGTCCCTGTGTAGTAGCTTGCTAACCCATGTTGCCTGTAAGCATACTTGGCTTGCCCACTTGTATCAGACCACAGCAAGGACCCACATTCGAACTAGTCAAAAGTCGGTTTTGATACCATTTGTAATGCCCAACCCCTACACACATGCATAATATTGTCTACTTTGGTCCATGAGCCTCATAGTTTTACTTCGCTAGGCCTTAACTCACCAAAAGGCCTCACATAAGGTATGAGTACAAGCTCTACATATAATTTCAATCACTTTCCTCCCTATAGTCAATGTGAGACTCCAAAATATCACACATGAGGCTCTCTATTTTATCATTTTCTTTTATTCCTATTGATTTAAACAAATTATTACAGTTTTTGCCTCCAAATTCTTTGATTTTTTATTTTATAAGAATCCTAAATTTAAAAGTCATACTCCAACAAAAGTGGAAAAACTTAAAAGTAAACACAAAACTTGAAAAACATTATGATTTATTGATTTTCCCACTGTGATAAAAACCTTTTTTAAAAAAAATGATTGATCAACACAATTGCCGATCAAGAATTGATTAGGCAATTAACATGTATGCATCTTAAATTGTTTTTAATTTAGATTCAGTGACATGTTGTGCTGGTGGATTGTGTATATATTATTTTCATTCGGTTACCTGCTTTAACAGGAATACGAGTGCAATTGTCTGCACTGGACTTGGGTCCACTTGAAAATTCAGATGTAAAAAAAAAATTCCAAATAGTTCACAAAATCCAACTACATATTGGGTCCGCCTCTTTTCAAACGAAAAATTGGAGTCCACCATTGATCCTTTGATCAAATCCTTGATCATAGTTCTGCATATTAAATTTCGTTAAATGTCTTATGGACTATTCATCATATCATCAAATCATATTATCAATCAATAATTAAATAGTTTGCAGTGAGTCTCAAGGGTTTTCATACAAGTGGAGTCTTCCCGTTGAAGATCATGTCTCTTGCAAGGCCATGCAGTGCAATTTTATACGACATACAAAACCTAAAAAATGAGGAAACGTTTAGATACGTTGTCCATTCATGCTAATTAAAATCTTTTTGAACCATTAGATTTTCTTTCTCTTGCTTTTACTGTATAGATTTCCTTGTAAGAAATTTGCAGCAGCAGACAAATTATTGATTGGACTTTGAATGGTAAGTCCAAGACATTGCATTCTAAAGTTGAGCTATTTGAAACCCTCTCCCTGCAACAGCCACTAGTCACCTACATCACACGGCGACAACCCCACTTGGCTGGGCTGTGTGGCGCAAGTCTGGTTTAGGTTTGGTCAACTTGCAAAGGCAGTGTGAGGGCAGAGCTAGTTCTTGCCTTTGCACATCCATTGAGGAGGGATTGTTGTTTGGATCTTCTGAGTGATTGCCCGATGATAATATGATGGACCGTGAGTAATGCACATATAACTGTGGGACAAACACTTATATAATCTCAGTTCGGAGGGATGGGGTACAACAATCACCCTCCTCGACTGTCGGTTTTGACCCGCAAGAAATAAGTCCACTAAGACAAAGCAAAGAAAAAGATGGGATTGGTTCTCCTGGCTTTTTTAACTTATCATGTGGAATAAGTTGAGTTGCAGAGAACAACTAAGACTTAAGGTGTAAAAGGTCAAAGGGAAACCCGACAGCAATCAACATTAATCTTTTTTCGAAGTCTAAACGATGAAGGGCATGGAAGGTGATTCAATTGGAAAGCTTAACAAATCTCTTTCACCTCCAGCTCGACCTACAAAATAAAAAGAATACCAACCCCAACCTTAACCCTACCCCTATATGATGTACATACGCCAATCGCAAAAGTCACACTTTCTAAAAAGTTTCTAGTAAAAAACCCACGCATCCACTAATTCTATCGAAAATTTTACCTTGGGATCGGATCAAATCCTTTACTAGTGCTATTTTATTCTCTGCCATGTTGGGTCTTACGTAGACCCGGAAGGATGCCGGCTACACAATATCCAACAAAAACAGGATAAGATCCACACATGTCCCTTCCTCCCTCCTTCCGGACAAAGTTGGCAACTTTGACTGGTCGACAACAGGAAGCAGCTAACCAATAAATAAATTGGCCTAACTAGTTTCGTTAAGCCCCACAGACACACAGCCAAAGACACCAGCCATGGCCACCCAAGACCATCCAAACGGCCTCTACGGCGTCCATCTCTCCTCCGTCATCAGCTTCCCACTGACCTTGCGAGCAGCAATTCGCCTCAACGTCTTCCAAATCATCGCGGACGCAGGACCCGAGTCCCACCTTTCCTCATCGGAGATTGCTGCCAAATTGCCCACAACCAACCCCCATGCACCCGCCATCTTAGACCGCATCCTCCGAATCCTTGCAGCAAACAACGCCCTCACCATGTCAAGAAGAGCATCACAACCCAACAAGACAGAGTGGGTCTATGGGCTGACGAGCGGGTCTTGCAGCCTTGTGAAGTGGGAGGATAATGGAGTTTCGTTGGCGCCTCTGGTTCTGTTGTGCACAGACAGTACTCTGGTGGAGAGCTTTTACTGTTTGGAGGAGACTGTGATTGAAGGTGGGTGCACCCCTTTTGAAAGGGCTCATGGGAAGGATTTGTATAGATATGCTGCTGAGGATCCGAGTTATGGCAAGTTTTTTCAAGAGGCTATGAGTAATTTCAGCACCTTAATTATGAAGGAGGTGCTTAAGGTGTATGGAGGTTTTGATGGGGTGAAGAAGATTGTGGATGTGGGTGGGGGCAATGGGACTTGTCTTAGCCTTATCGTCTCCAAGTATCCATATATTCAAGGGGTTAATTTCGATCTGCCGCCGGTTATCTCTCATGCTCCACAACTTCCGGGTTCTATCTCTCTCCCTCTCTCAAATGTGCAACCCTATGAATTTTAGATTCATTGAGACCCTTTTCATTACATTTATTTAAAAACCAAGATATGAGAACTAAGTTTGAAACTCATAGAAAGCAGTGTGCACTGATTTCAATTAATTTTGGGCTTTAGTCGACCTTTTATTCCAAGGTGGGGGTGGGGTGGTGTTTTCTACCCAATAATTATAACCAGTTGTGCTGAGTTTGCGTCTATTTTAGGTAATTGACCCATTAACGTAACCTTGACTTGATCAAATTCAATTATTTGCATTTTGACCAACTAACATAACCTTGACTTGATCAAATTCAGTTCTTTGCAGTTTGAGCCTATGGTAGGTATTTTGACTCATAACTAGTAGAAATAATTTTTAATATTTTTTCCTCGGGTCGAGCTCACTCGTCAACTACTCATACTATTTACGCACCTAATTTCATTCTAATTCTGTGTTTGTTTGTATGTTCTGTAGGTGTGAAGCATGTGGCTGGAAATATGTTTGAGGGTGTACCAAGCAGTGAAGTCATATTCACAAGGGTTAGTTCTGGTGTTCTTCAATTTCTAAAAATATATCCACCTTACTGCACATGCTAAGCGGGTTTAGGAATGATCTAAGTTACAATAGGGTGCAGATGGTAGCCAATTCCTTATTTGTCAAGTGCACGTCTGCGTTACTAAATCTGTTTACATCTGGGGGACACGAGTCCGGATCCTCTGATTAAAACCAACATGGTGACTTTCCCACCTGACCATCATGCACATGCATGGCAGGCTCTCGAGTCTCGAGAATCTTAAAAACCCCCATTGATGACGTAATGTTTTACATCCCTTCATCCCAATTCGGGGGACACCTCTGTCAGAAAATATCTAAGAGTTTCATCACTCCAAAAATATTGCTATCTTCAGTGGTTCTTATCCAGTGATTGAAGCGAAACTCTAGTTTGTTCCATATGCAAAGGCGTCCGTGTGATGTCGGCAGGTTAGCTCATACAAATTTCGGCCCCTTTCAAGTTAAATCGAAATTTAGCAACAGGGGATCGTTTCTCGTTATAAGATAAATAAATACCATCTCTCATTGCATAATATTTGATAATTACTTACCTAATTTTGGGCCAACTAGGGCTGTCTATGATCTTTCCCACCAGTGCACACAATCACCTTGGCGTGTTCTTTTAGCAAAATTCCTTACGGAAATTCATCATATGGGAAATTTCTAGCTATGAACTGATGGCTGCGCAATGACACTTCTACAGGAAGTGCATCTCAGTTTTTTTTTTTTGGTAGAAAGTGCATTGCTGTTAAAAGTTTGAATTCCAGCCACTTGAAGAGGCATTCATATTCTATTTTATGTGGAATTCTCATAATTCCAACTTCTACATTGAAAAATTCATGTTGGGGATAGCATTTGAAGAATTTCCAAGTTCTCCACGTAGGAATTATGCTAAAGAAATAGGGCCTCTATTGACTCTTATCAAGCATACCCTCATCAAAACCATATATATATAGACGAACTACTATGCATGCCCTTATATTATAGTGAGTGACAATTTCACTTTTGGAAAGTATTAATGTGCAAAAGAATAAAAGCATTATACATCATAACACCTTTTTTATCTTATTAATCTAAAAAAGGAATTGTCCCTCACTTTGTGGTAAATGATGGATGCATAACCGTCTTTTCCATATATTTATGTGCAAGCATTTCCTAAGCTCAAGTTTAATAAGAAATTCTATAACCTGACCATTTGGGGCCCACCTTTGTCCCATCCAAGTGGACCAAACACAAAACCTTCCTGAATTGCATATTTTCACTATTTTTTTGTTAAATCTGAATTTACTGGACCGTTGGATCAACTGTGCACCGATTCGAATGAATTATTGACCATTAAATTTTTTAGGCTCAAATAGAGCTGATAGAAATCATAGTTGGGGTTGATTTTTTGCAAAAATGAAGTTCCTATGGAGTCCTTCAAATCTCCCCATCTGTATGTGGGTTCTTAAGTTGGCCCCATAGGCATAAGTCACGCACTTGGGCTTGCCTTATCCTAAGCTTGGGCTTAGGAAAGGGGCTCCCTATATATATAAAATATATCTTTATGGGAAATAATCCTATTAGAACTAATTTTCACAAATTTTTTGTGAGAACTCTAGGTGGAGCCCATCTATCATCCAATTCAAGTTTTGCAATGCACAGGAATCCCCTGATAGTTACTTGCCTCAAGTTTCAATCAGATCCGAGTTTACTGGACTGTTGGATCAATTGTGTACGAATCCGAATTGATTGAATTTGTGGGCCACAGATTAAAGGGTTAGGGACATGTGAGTGGGGCTAAACTTGATATGTGGAGTAGTCCCACGGATCTTTTCATCCCCCTAGTTTTATGCCCAAATGGGACCCACAAGTGGGCTCCATAAAAAGTTCTCACGGTAGATTTGTGAGAACAGCTCTCACAGGATCAAAGCCATATTATATATATTAAAGTTACAAGAATAGAGGCTTTTGGATGGTGCCACATTAATATCTTTATTTTTCTTTTTTTTTAGAGCGCAACATCATCTTCTAAAAAAAAAAAAAAATCAATCAACCGTTTTTGCATTATCCCCTAAAATCTATCCCTCTACCTTTCTCTCTCTCATTTATTCCCTAAAAATCTCTCCTACTAATCTCTTCCTTAAATTTCTCTATTTAAATTGTCCTCTCAAGATCCTCATAACTTACGACACAACCCGACCTGGTCCAAACCTAAGGGAATGTTGGACCCATAGCAATTTATCCAACGGAGGGTTGCAAGTAATAAAGTTATTCTTCTCTCCAACAGACCAAGTCCAAATCCAAATATCATTGGAGTTGGGCTTTGGACCGCATACCCCAAGCTTATGTGATTACTGCAACGAGCCGTTTTGGATTTATGAGGAGAGAAATGAATATCACTTTTCATGTGATGAGTTTTTTCTTAGTTCTTAATATTTTTAGAAAATGTTATGTTTTTTATTTTGCTTATTTTTTTATGGGGCTCTAATATGTTTGAACTATCTACAATTAATACATTTTTAAAAGAAAAATGTTTGAAATTTAAATGCTAATAAAATATCATATAAGCTCTGAATCTTTATCTTATAAACATAATTTTACATCATTCAGAATTTTTGACTTAAGTGAAATTTAAATATATTTTATTACTAAATTTTGCAATTTAATTCGATTACTACTTTTAGATTTTTAATATTTTGAATTTTTTTTAAATTTCTTTGTTGATTCAATCCAATGGTCAAGAGTGTAAAGGAAAGAGCACCCACCAGGGTTTGAACCTTTGTGGACACTATGAGAGCGGGTGCCTTATCCACAAGGACTATCCTACATTCCCTTATAAACCACCTACAATCAATACGTTTTGCAAAAGAAAATTTTTTTTTGAGCTTAATACAATATCATTTGCTCAATTGGCCAGACTAATCCCTTCGCTACCAGGTGGAGCTGGGTAAATCCCCTTAAGTGTGAAAGAACCATTTAATATTCAAACTTGGTAAGAATATTAGATTCAAACTTTTTCAAGTATCTTCTCCAAAATTATACTTATATTATTTAATTATCTCCACCGATTTACCAAATGCACTAAATAAATTTATAAATCATTTTATGTTACATTAATATAATATAATATTTAAGTGCAAATAATATGACAAGTTTTAAAATGTAACTCTTTTATTATAGGCCCGGGCTAAGCACGGGCTTTTATTGCTAGTATGTGTATATATATATATAGGTAATCTATTATACATTCATTCTTCACTATTGGATAAGGGACACTTTCATATTTAGATATATTAATATGCAAAAGATAAAAAACTTTATAAAAATAAAAGAATACTCAAATACAAATAGGAAAAGCCATGTAAACATTCTTAAGCCCTTCTTATTGAGGGCTAATATAATTATTAATTAATTGTCAGCTGGTGAAAATTAAGATCCATTTATGGATGGATGGATAAAAGCATGTTTATGAATTGATTGATGGGTGCAGGGGATCCTTCACAACTGGGATGATGATCAATGCGTCAAGTTGCTAAGAAACTGTTGGAATGCACTGCCAGACAATGGGATGGTGATCAACGTGGATTTTGCCGTCCCTGATACGTTGGGCACCGATGAAGTGTCCCGTTTAACGTCTGGATTTGATCTACTGATGATGAACTTCTGCTCTGGTGGCAAGGAGCGAACCCTATCAGAATATGATGATCTAGCAAAAGCAGCTGGATTTACTGAAATGAAGACCTTTCCTGTAGTTCATGGCTTCCATGTCATTGAATTCCACAAGGCCCGTGAAAATTGATTTTTCCGTGGCTATTTATCTAGATGCTTGCCTGTAGTTTGGTTGGTCTCTACTCTTCCTATTGGACTCTTTTTTATCTTAGTTTTCTCTCACTCTCTTCTTACTAAATATGTAACTAAGGAAAGTCGTTCTGCCTTTATCTTGAGACTCAGATCTGAGCTGTCCATGAATCATGGAGTGGGTCCTTCATACACTTCATCTATGGATGGACCTTTCTAAAACTCAAACAAGTTACGTATGGGATGCAGCCCATCAGTCCAATGGACCACAAACCTTGAGCGCAAGATTCTTTAAGCTCCATATGATTTGGTATTGTGTCACTTCTGTGGGAGATATTGGTTTGGGAGTTGGGACTGTATTTTTATAGAGACTATATATGCAGGTGAATTGGTCTTGTGCTGTGTGTTAAAGAGCATGATGGAGCCAAAGGATTGGATTATGGGCATGTCTTGTTCTGATGCAGCCCCTTCCCAAAGCCATTGTTCGAAAAAAGAAATGACTTGCGCGATGGGGCACAGCAAAAACATACAATCTGCATACAATCCTGATGCACAATCTGGAAATAATCACACACTCGCGACCTTGATTCAGCAATATGTTTACATCCATGAAAGAGGAAACTCGTGTTTGTTTTTCTTTTTTCGACCTTCTTGTTTTCCCTACTAGGTTAGGCTCACCGATTAGGCGATTGCTACAAAAGCCTTAGTATAAATGATTAAATTACTCTAGGTACTTAAATCTGAATACTGATTGGCATCGATGAATCAATCTAGTCAAACTAGAATATAAGAAATAGCTCTTCACCTTGAAGTGTTAAAAAAAATTCCCTCTCTTGCTATTTCACTTTAAAAGGGTGAGCCCTAAGAGATTGGTTGTATGACTTGTATGATTAGACGAGGCCTACAATGAATGTCATCTTCCTTGTTTGTAATTATATCAGATAGACTGCCGTCGGTGTGCAATTATTGAGGGTACGTAATTCGCATTGGCCAGGAATCATCATCTATATATACATCTCCATAGAGACTGGGTTTGCACAATTGGCTCGTTTACTCCAACACATGCTGCACTAGTACTTGAGTCACACGTGCAAATACTGGAATGACATTTTCTTTTATTTTTATCCCAAATAATGGGGTTGGGTCCAGAAGAGACTCGAAAAAATAGGAAAAGGATCCACAAACACGGGGAGTGAACCTTCTTTTTTTTGGTAATCCAGTCAACGGGCTTAGGCCCTAATAGAGAGTCCGTACATATGGGAAGGAAGCTTATGGGAAAGGAGCCCCCACATGCATGAAGAAAGCCCATAAAAGTAAGAAGGAAGTCTGCACATGTGGAAAGAGGTGGCATACCTACGGTTCAAACCTTGCAAAGCCAAATAAGAACTGATACTTCATTACCACTGGAGTAAGAGGCTCTTCTTATACATGAAAGGACGTGAACTTGTATGTCAAGGAGCAACAAATTGCATGTGAGAGTAAAAAGCAGCTTGTACACATAACCAGGATAACTTGCACATGCTAAGAGAGAGAAAGTCACACATGCATGAGTGGCGGAAGGCCAAGGTCAAACCCTAGACCTCCTCGTGAGAACTGCCACATCTCACCACCAAGGTAAGATGCAGCTCCCAAATAAAGGAATGACTTAAGACTTTAGGGTCAATTTTCAGGTAGGAGTGTTCTTGGGTCAAATCATACTTGGTCAATTCTCTACCTTCCCAACTAGGGGTGCTCATGGGCTAAGCCATATATAGGCCCAGCTTGACTTTAAAAACACTCGCCCAAGCCCAATATAGGCCGTATAAGTCAGGCCCGAGCTAGCCCATTTAATCAATCAAGCCAATACAAATTGGGTGTTTTTTTTATCAAGTTTATGGCCATTTGAGTAATTAATTGTAATATTTAAAATAACTTACATGCATTACTTTCACAGGCAGGGATGGCCTTTGGGCTTTGTATTCTGAATCCAAGCCCACCTGGCTGGGCCCCGACAGGCTCAGGCTGGCCCAACCCATAGCACCTCTATTCCCAACTGGAGCCTTACATTCAATCTTGGGCCCCTTGCACAGGCTGAGGGCGTCTTCTTGTTTGGCCAAAATAGGCCAGTTTGCAACTATTATGTTACATGTGTTGGGGTGTGCTACCCCATAATAAATAGGTCCTCTAACAGATCATTTGCCAAAGCAGGGGCCATTTAGCTAGCAAAACAAAAAATCATGTTGGGCCTAAGGACGCAAATGGGTCAGATCTGGAATAAAAACCATGGGGGCTTCGGTGCTAAATCCTCTTCATAGAAATTTGTGCCAGATATGGATCTGAATCCAACATTAAACCTGTGTTGTATCTGTTTGTAAATACAGAACCGAACAAGATGTAGTGTGCATTAATATAAATGGATAAAATGGATTAATTTTTTTAAGCATACGAGTGGAACCATTAAATGATATATCGTATGATTAAAGTTTAGAGGATTTTACTGAAAAAAAGTCCAAGTAGCCTTTGTGAAGACCAGAAAGGTCCTCAAATTCTAATTTCAACACAAAAAAGCTCTAAATGGGGATATCCCCGCTTATATTGGTAAGCAGCAATACAGGTAAGCGGCGATATTGCCCCTCAGCAAAACAACAAAAAAAATAAAGAAGAATAAAAAAGGCGGAAAAATCCCTGTTGGCCTTTTTTTATTGATATTGAAGTTTTAAGAGTATTTTTGTGTCTTCACTGAGTGTAAGAGAATTTTTTTGATAAAATCCCCTTAAAGTTAAGTAGACTTTCAAGTATAAATATAACTCAAGTTATTTAAGGCCCTTAAAATCTATCTGTATTTTAGTGGGCCCTACCCCCAACTAATTTCTGACAGTCACAGTGCACGTGGTGGAGCACCCTAAAATAAGGACCCTGTTTGTCATGGAACGCAGGGTTTGGCACCCA
Source organism: Sextonia rubra (assembly GCA_037013555.1). NCBI lineage: Eukaryota > Viridiplantae > Streptophyta > Magnoliopsida > Laurales > Lauraceae > Sextonia > Sextonia rubra. The sequence continues at coordinate 56,718,076 of JASUAD010000008.1, read as the reverse complement.
TTAGACTGACTAGACTATTGGAAGGATTGTGCACTCCTTTCTATAGTGAAAACTTGTAGGCCTTGATCAAGTGAGGCCGATAATGATCTAAGCATTTGTCACCATGAGGGGGCTGGGCTTGGGCTCCCATTCTTAATATCTGAATGTATTGTCCTGAAGTTGACCTTTGGGTCACTACTTATATAAGGATCTAATTTGGGATCCGGATTTTTACATCCAATCCCATCTATCCGGATCCAAATTTCTCTAGGTTCAAAAAATAGGTTTCATAACTACTTTTACCATAAAGAAGCCAGCGTATACTCCAACAATCATGTAGAGGCTTGCAACCTACCTGGGCCTAAGGCTTGACTAGAAACCAGTCCCATGTAGCCAACCCAAGGCTGACTGACCAACTATGACAAAAGAACCGCTAGGAGCCTAGACTCAAGATAGGCCCGTCATGATGCCACCTTGGGGAAGCAATTCCCACTCACTTCTCAGCCATCAGAAGTGGGAGCATCCTTCTTTGCCGCAATGGCTGAGAAATGGACCGCTCAATTGATGATCGACCAGGGGCGGACCAACATGTGAGGGCCTGGGCCCTACCTAACCAAAAGACACCTATATGCACAATGCCAAGAAAAACCCAATAACCCCCACTTGTTGTGTTTGTGGGGCTCAAGGTGATCTAGACTTTTGATTTGATGGGGCTCAAGATCTTAGATAATGCCAAGAAAATGAAATCTCAAAAATGAAAGGTCTGACGACACAATTTTGCCATCATTTAAATGAATTTGGTTCTATATTTCATTTTTTTTTCTTTCGTGTTCTATAATATCTCTTTTTATCATAGTAGTAATTTATTTCTGAAAATAGTCCGCACATCATTTCAGTGTGAAAACACTAAACACATTATTTTATCTTATTTTATTTTTTCCCTACAGAGAGTGTGCCAACAATTTTGGCTGAACTAATTCCTTCAAACCCAAAAAAAAAAGGATAAATCTCTTATGGTGTTAGTATGATAATACAGTTGAAACTCATAATCTTCAAGAGCAAACTATGATCCTAATTAAATTCACATACAAAATTATTTAAAATTGAATGATGTGATGGACCTCATACCATATATGAAGAAATATTGGCCATCCCCAGCCTCAAGAGAAAATCTTTGGTCCGTTGATCGATACACTGAAAATTTTGTAATAAACCAACCCCAAGACCCAAACATTTTAGATTGGAAGGCTCCTAATGACAATACATGCAAGTCATCAAATCCATGATCCAACACATTCAGTGTCACTCAGACCGTGAGAAACGGACGGCAGAAAGATCAACAGCGTGTCTCAACGAGATTGGCCCACCTCAGAGCAAGTGATTACTGCTGGTACGACAAGGTGATGGGTGCAGTGGAGTGGGAGAGCGGTACCTTCCGTGACATGACATGTCGAGACAGCAGCCACAGAAACTATGGCTGGAACTTTTTGCCCATTACTCATCATGAAATATTCAACGCACCAGATCTCATCTTGGGTGGGCCACAATCGTACGTACGTCCTCCCAAAGTTGGCAGAAGGGAATGATGGAGGGAATAATCAGATTTACAGCAGAGGTGATATTTACTGGGCGCAGAGCATGTTTTTCGCTGAGAAAGCCCACGTCCAGAGTCACAAGGCTCTCAGCCTTCGGAACCTTTTGTAGGAGCATTAACCGCCCGAAGGAATGTAGAGTCCATGTCCATGGGCCAACTGGTGCCTATCTTTCATTTAGTGCAGCTCCTTTTACACTTTCCAAGATAAATAAAAATTTGTTGGTTTAGTCATTTTATTTTCATAAAGGACCCACTCAAATGCTGAGAACTCCATTTTGATAAGTTATTTGCATTTTGAATATTTGATTGATAGGTCTGATTTAAACAATTGATGTTTACTTTTAAGTAATAATGCATGAGATATGAAGTTAGCAATTTTTAATTTCGCCAAGTTTTGCTGCTAGTTTTAAGTTTGGGTAAAGAAGGATGGTTGTGTTAGGTGGGTTCACAGCTAACGTAAAACTTTATCACAACGCAGATATAAATTCTAAGATAAGAGAAATAGAATTTATGTAACTGATCTCAATATAATTGGGATAAGGTTTTGATGATGATAATAATATAAAGTTAGCAATTTTAAACTGATGATTGAAATGTAATTTGAGATTTGTATTTTATTTCTCATGTTCGGTATTTACAATAAAAAATTATATATGTAATATGTAGATATTTTCTTTTATTTTTTGCATTATTAGTAGGTTTCTTGTGTATATATATTTGTTAGTTTAAATTGATTATCATGTATGCATGTGAATAGATGTATGTTTATATTTTATAAGTATTTAATACATTTTTAAATATCTTCCAAATTATTTAAGAAAAGACATGACACTCTCGAGCTACCAAGATTACCCTATTGGAGTCAAATATTTTGCATCAGTTGAGTTTGAATCAAAAGTTTTGCAATGTTGTGTGATCCGACACTATGGTCAATCTTAATACTTATTGGACGTCATCGTTGGATGGAATCTATTAAACTTCTATGGCTAAAAGACCATTGGAATCGACTTAAAAGTCTAGGATAATATGATATCATCCATTTTAACCTCAATGATGGGGCTGATTTTTCATCTTTGCATCTATCTTAAACCCCAGGATGGGAATGCATTTGACTGCTTAACCAAATTTTGCGCTCTGTACAAAACATTAAAGTGAACATACAATCCATTGATATTTCAGTACTGACCCTACCAGGTATCTACAATTTCTACCCAAAAAGAAAAAAGTATCTATAAAATATATTGTTGTTTATTGTCTTTTACTTTCTTTGCCAATTAAGATTTTTTTTATTTTGAACAAATTGACATATTTTTTATGTTGTAAAATGCTTCACAATTGGGATGATATATTTTTTATGCCGTCTTAAATGTATGTAAAATAACAAAATTGAAAGTCAGCTTCAATTGTGTTCAAAACCTTTACATGACGGGTCATATGGCTCAGGTAGGACTGAGTTCTAATGACTTGAACCAAGCATTACCTGGCTCTCTTTCAAATCTTAAAAAATAGATAAAACACTATATTTTTATTTCTTCCACTGCAGAGCTCTATAGTATTGCATTTTATGGCTGTTATTTGAGGCGTGCTATCCTCTCAAGTATAAAGATCTAGCCAATAGAAAAAGGGAAAAATAAGAACCATATAATGGCCTCTGATACAAGCCTAAGAAACAGTCATTTCATCATCTGCGCAAGACAGGTGGTTTCAACCCATGGGTGATATATATTACCTAACTCCCAAAGTCCTCTTGTAAAAAAAAAAAAAAACGAAATATGTTCACTTGGGGTCCATTTTTAACATGGGCTCAAAACCAAATTACTAATCTGAGACCTGTACTAGGACTAAAAATCCTACCTGAGTCATAAACCTGGACCCATGTCCGAGTTTAATTTAGACATGTTCCAGAATTTTTTCTGAGGCTCGAGGAGCAAAATCTTAACCTAGGTTGAAAATAGTTGCAAAAGTTGGACCCCCACATCTTATTCTACAATCCTGATAGCAGCTTAGTTTCCGGATTTGATAGATAAAAACACACCAACCACCACCACCACAGCAACTACCGTCCTGATCAATTAGCACCAAATTTAAAACAAAAGTCAACTCCAATATCTGTTTTTCCTTCTTTCCCTAACTGGGGCCAATCAATCTGAAAATTGCCTGTAGCATCAGATAGGGAGACGTGTCCCAACCCACCTTTGTGGGACTATGGACCAAACGCCATATGAGTTGACTACTGTACACACATGGCATGTCTAGCCCTTGGGTCCACTTACATGTGTCGAAACAGAAAAATTCTGACCTAGAAAACACCAGACACCAGGGGTGGTTGGCTGAACTGGATGGTATGGATTTTCCACTTTAAAGATTAAAGACTTTGTAATCTACTACCAATAGTATCTACGTTCCATTGATGGATTGTGTTGGGAAATGACCCTCACCGAAAGCATTGCAAAAGCTTTTACCCCCCCACAAACTCAACAGCTCTATATTCGAATCGAACTGCAGTACCATGTAATGATGGCAATTGTTCCTTTCCAAAAGGCCCATGGATGGATGAATGGAAGAGATGAAATATGTATTGATATCGATCATCATCATTGTATGCCACATATATTTTAGTAAAGAAAAAAAATGGTTGGTGGGGTTAGGGTGGTGTGGCCTACATAAGCCAAAAGAGTCACAATACATGACTCTCATGGAATGAAATGATTGCGTTAATATGGTTTGTGGGAAATGTCATAATTGAATGGGGGGCAGATGGGTATGATGAGGGACACGAAGGTTAGCATTGATCGCGGCCTCTCAACGCACCAGCCTCCATCTTTTGTCTCATGTTGGTACTTGTTTTTTTGTGTTTTTTTTTTTCTCAAAGAAAGGAGAGTGAAAGTTTGGTAGAGATAGAGGTTGTGGCTGTTGATTGCATTTACATTGACATTTGGATTAATTTGGATGTGGAGAAAAATAAGAGGGACTGGAATATGGTGATAGCAGGAGCAGATCCATGGGTGGGCCATTTGTGAAGTGTCACGATCTGTGTGATGGTTGTTTCATCATTCTCTTGTTCGTGGGCTCCATCCTCATTAGGAGCTGTGTGCCACTTGTCCTTTGTGCAGGGGTATGCGTGTCTGTGCATGAAAAAGTGGACCATTTACAAGGAAGATGGCCCCTCCCCTGAATCTTGGAAGAACCCCCCTCAAGTTACTGTAACTTGAAGCTTGGATTTACAATGGCCCCCAAAGATTTTTATCTTTCACATGGTGGCCCCTCCAAGCCAAATCTTCTGGCTCTACCCCTGGCTAAGCATAAGCTTATTATGAAGGCAAATTAAAGAGGTGATATGTGAGAGATAGTTGAGATTCTGGTCAAAATATATACCTAAAATCAATGGATTCAAATTGCAGCACCCAAAATTCCGAGGTTTTGATATACTCCCCTAAACCTTCTATTTTTTTTTTTTTTCGTTGGGCTACTGGTTAAAGAGCAGCACTGGCACATTAACTTGAGGACCCACAGATCGACTGCTTGTCATGTGAGTCAAATTAACGTGCCTACACCAACTTTATTTAAGACTTTGCTGACCTAAATTTTGAAAGATAAGCTCTGCATATCATTTTTTTTTTTCAAAGGATGGCCTATGTGATTTCTAAATGTGTGTCCAAGTTTTACTTGCTAAAAGACTGACCCTGCATATCATAATTTCTAAGTGGGTCCCACATATAGCAATTCTAAAGGCGATCCTCCATTATAATTTCTAAAAAGTGGGTTCTGCATATTACAATTTCTTAAGATGGGTGTAATATACTAAATTATAAAACCGAGCCTCGTTTTGTAATTCCTATAGGCCCAACATGCCACAGTGCCCTATGGTATGTCCCACTTAATTTTTAAACATTAGCCCACAACTAATTTTTAAAGGTGGACTCTGCATACTATAATTTCCAAAGATGGCCCCCTATCTATAATTTATAATGGGGCCGTAGATTCTAATTTCTAAAAGTTGCTGTCATGTTTGTAATTTCTAAATGCACATGACTGTTTTTCTTGCTGCTATTGGTGTTTTTTAGCAATGAAAATTTTTTCCGTCGCTAAAACGAGCGCTAGCTAGTGGCTGTCATCAGAACCAATAGTGCCAGTTCTACTGACGGAAAAAAAAACAGTTCACTGCTGAAAGTAACTTTTTTAAAGTAGTCCCATTGGCGGGCCAAGGATTTGAGTTTGAGGAGAGCAAACGGTGTTCAATCGAGAATATCAAACATTATTTTGTTATTATGTACTAATATTATTTTATTATGATTTATTCATATTACTAATAGCAAAAGAAAAACAACTTTTATTTAAAATAAACATAAAATATTTAACTACATCAAACAAGTAGCATTCTCTATCATTGCTTTAATCTGAAGCCATGACCATGAAACTTTTGCATTTAGAGAAGAAAAAAGGAGAAGAGAGAATACAAAACGACTTTGAATGATTATATCTGTCCAACATTTTTCCATTAAAAGATACCATAATATTTTCAACTACGGATGATATTTATGTACTAGTTGGCAAAAATGCAAACAAAATTTGGAACTCTTATAGGGAAGTAATTTTATTTGTTAAATAAAATATATTCATTAGGAACCTAGGAACCACATATCCTACTAAAAAATACATTAAACTTTAATTATTGATTGGGGATATAATTATAATTAACCCTAAAAAAAGATGAAATTTCTTTTAAAAAAAAAGAAAGAAAGAAAGATGAATGTGCTTGAAGTTGAATCAAAATTTTGCCTATCTGAAAAATGCTTTTCTTCATAAGGGAGAGAAGAAAGAGATGGGTGAGATCAAGAGGAGAGAGGAATCAGAGAGAGAGAGAGAGAGAGAGAGAGAGAGAGAGAATTAATTAGTGGGTTTTGCCCTTTTGAAGTTTCAGAAAGGAAAAATGGAAATGGGGATAAGGGATGGGGTCAATCCTTTTGCATTGATGGGGGAATGGGCCAGCGTCCTATTTACAACTATGGTGAGCTCCATAGGGGCTCCATGTGGTCTGCTACGGAATGTAGCCCCTATTTTAATTTGTAAACTTAGGCCTCAATATCATAATTTTTACGGATTAGACCGATATTGTATTTTCTAAATGTGGCCCTAAGAATCAAAATTTCCAAAGAAGTAGTCCATGTTATAATTCCTAAAGGTGGCCTCATGCACTACATCGCATATACATTTATTACTCTCTACTCAGCAATTGTAGTAGCTATGAAACAAGGAATTTTGAGAATTTCTTATTTTTGAAATTCTAAATTAGAGACTCCAGCTTGCATGAAATAAGAAATTTAGGAATGATAAATTTTGACAACATTTCAAATTTTCAGCATTTGAAATCCATAAACCACCAAACATAAACTTCAGAATTTCCAAGTGAGAAGCATGCCCTAAGAATACATACAGGTAGATGACAAATATGCTAAAATAACCAAAGACAGAAAATGTTTATATCCAATTGAGACAAAATCAACCCAAAGAGTGTTAGAAAATAAACAGACAAAAAGTGGAAGCAAAATCACTCCATGTCTGGTATGGATACGACATCCACTATCGATTAATATATGCAACTTTTTTTTCTACTTGATGAGTTTAGGTATATCACAAAAGCAATATAAAAGCACTCAACTCAAGTACGCTTACAGAAGAAAAATAATAGTACTTAATGACAATTCAAGCAATTGGTTACTGAATTGCACACACATAAATTGGAGAATAAAGTAGGATAATTATTACATTAATTCGTTCATTCATTTGAGAAATATAAAGTACAAAATATACCACTTAAACCATTGTCCAAAAATAATTACCTAAGGTAGTTTGTGTAGGCTCCTGGCTCCTCCCTTTTTTGTTTTTTTATGTTTTTGTTTTCTAGTGTAGGTGGTTTGTGTAACTTATTATATGCTAGTGGCAGAGGAAGTGGCAAGCAACGGCCCGACATATCTAACATAAACACATAATTTATAAGTGAAATACTACTAAAATTACTACCCATTGTTTCAGATCATATATAACTAGCTGTCTATACAGTAGCCAAACATAAGCAAGATATACTAATCCAAAATTATAAAGATTGTCTATGCATATATCAAAAAAGTCAAAAGGTCTTGATTCTCGTGGGCGATTTGTAGGCGCAGTGCCGCAGTTGGAAGATTTGCAGGTCATTTTATGGATTATCTGCGAACCAGGAAAGAAACTCATCTGAGTGGGATTTATGATGGACAGCTTGTATGGTAGGGTGAAGTTGAAAATGGAGTGGACTGTGGGGACGTAAGCAGAGTTAGTAACCTCTTAATTCAACAAGAAGAACCAAATTAGTGATAATTTTGACTCAGGGTTCAAAAATAAATTTCACATCAAAAGTGGGCCATCCCATAGATGTCCATTGTGTGATGATTGAAGGTAAATGTTATTCGATCGGTGAGATCTGTTTGTGGGTCATAGATTCTATTGCCTTTTCGGTGTTTATGTCCATTAAGTGATTATTTAAGATAAATAATTGATTAACGAAATCTGTAAGTGGGCCACAAATCACATCACCTTTGGGTGTTTTTGTCATCTGGCTGAAGCTAATGGAGCCCGCTTCCATCACCCACTTCTCTTGACATGACACTAAGAAGGCAATCCACGGAGAGATCTCATTTTAGGTGTTAATTACCACTCAAGGCCATTATATATAATAACCTAATTGTCTTTTCATTCTTCACTAGCAAATCAAGTTGATGGATTTGGGGACATATTCCCTATCTTCTTTTCCACAAAAATGTATGTGGTGGTGTTCGGATATCCATATTCGTCTCCCTCAATATATTTCTAGGCTTCTGCTGAGTCAGGAATTGAAATAGTGGAGAAGCTAGGGTCATGTGCAAAAAAGGAAACTTACTTTTCAACCATCGATCATAGTTTATAAACATGAATTTAAATCTTATAATGTTAGGGTTAAAAGCTTACAGGATAGCTGATATAACGCTCTAAACAGTTGCAAGATTACTCCCAATATTTTTCTGTATGACCAAAACTATCCTTAATAAATTCAAGAGGCTACATTGTGATAAAAAAAAAATCATCCTACCATTTGTTAAGAAAATCATCCTAATATATACTAGAGAAACCTATGAAAAATTTAAACCTAACATCTGTAACACTCCAAATAAGATTTTTACTAAAAAAACATAGCAATCAAATCGAATGCTCAGATAAAATTGTATTAACATAGCGTAAGGGCATGTTGAGACATTGTGTAAAGTCTTCTTGATACCTTCAAATGTGGATTTCATAACCGTAGAATCCCAATATTTACAGTTGTGCAGCAATGGATAGAGGATGGAAAAACGTATTGGCTTTCTGCATAAAATTTCGTCATGACTTTGAATACTAGACTTTTGAAAGACTTTAAATTTTGACACAGGTTAAGGCCCCAATCAAAGTATGCTATGCAGATAACCAACAACAATCACACAAAGCAAACCAAACAATCACACAATATAGATGGACACAGGATTTTTATGTGGAAAATCCTACTGGAAAAAAACCACGAGACCTAACACTGGTCCGTCAAGAATAATCATTATGAAAGAGAAGTTACAAGACTACTTACTACCCTTTACCCAGTTGGACACAACCTACGGAACTGAAGCTCTTCTTGTCGACACACACGCCGTTCACTCTCTTCTGGATTGATCTTCACTCCTTGATGCCACTCAAGACGAACAAGCACATCGGAGAAGAGAACTGAAACTCAGAAGTAGAAGTTAAGCACATGTAGGATAGAATACCTTCTGAGAAGATGAAATCTCTCAATAGATATTAGGGTTTTGATATGGAGAGGATGATTCTTCATGGGAGTGGTGTTCCTTAAATAGAGAGGAGTCATAGAGTCCTTACCGACTTTAATTCATAAAGGATAAGGAAGCACACGAAACAAATCCGAAAAAATAGAGCTTTTGAATCGCCCGTTTGCCAACTGAACCGACCGATCGGATACCTTATCCGACCGATGGGGCATGGGGTCCGATCGATCTGGCACTCAGCTGACCGGTCGGTCTTCAGTTATGTCTGCAAGTATCTGTTTGCGAGAAATTCGATCGATCTGCCATCTTATCCTATCGGTCCGACGATAAAACACATGCATTCCATTGTCTAAGTAGAAGACCATCATCTGTGACTATCGTAAAGACTTCAGCCCATCTAAAACATAAAATTACAACTCTGGAAACCCAAGTTTTGTCCATCCCGTGAATTTGCCAACATTACATGCTTTCAATCTCCCCCTTTAGCAATTCATGAACAAAACTTCCTAGATTGAACAATCTACCCATATCAACCCAAACACAAACGATAAACATGAAGGCTTGAAGACTTGGCAGCTCTTGAAAGGAAATCCTGAAAAACACAAACAGAGGCACACATGATCAGGTTATCAATATAATCAACATAAAAAAATAAGCAACACAAGTAATGAATCAAAATTATGCTCTATTGATTAGACCATCAGTCCAAACATAAACATATGAGAGGTGAATGATAAACACATGACTATAAGATGAATAACACAGTCAGTAAGCAAATTGCTCTCCCCCTTTTTGGTCATGAATTGAGAAGGGGATTAGTAGCAACAAAAAGAAACAAACGCCATAACAATCAGGAACGCCGAAGATGATCCAGGATGGAGTCGAACTTAGATTGAAGCCCACAAATCTCGCTACGCACTTCACCACGAAGTGTCTAAACCTCGCCATGAAGGAGTTCAAGATAGTTAACCTTATCACAGAGAGCATCCTCAAAGGCTGATAACCTGGCATGAATGGAGGAAGCATCAGGAGCATCCTCCTTAGCAGCAGGGGCAGGAGCAGGGCCTTGAGGAGCAGGCTGACGAAGTTGAGAGCGAGATTGCAATAGAGTACTCATGGTGATGGGGTTCGGTATGGGAACTATGATATCCTGTACATTTGGCATGACACCTTAGGAGAGAAGAAACCAGGAGATCAGAACACTGTATGGTAGGGAGGCATTCTTTGCGGCAGAGTAAGCTCTGTACATGGTGTCAAAAATAACCTGTGGAAGGTCAATCGGAAGCAGGCTGCCAATCACATACATTAAATATCCAGCCTCACGATAGATCTCTGAGTGGTGCCTCGTTTCTCAATATTGTTCTTCACAAAAATATTGAGAAGCCGGTAAGAATCTATCAATTCCCATTGCTTCAACAAGAGACCATCAGGCCAGTCACAAGGCTGACCACATAAGGTAGATGCAACCTCATCAAAATCAATATTCACGGGATCCTCCTCCATCTCAGCAGGATCAGGAACAGGGATCAGATATTTGGCATCCGGAGTCTGTTCAATTGCTAAGAAACGGCTAAGAGACCCGGGAGTAAGGGACACGTGCTTGCCTCGCACATATGACTTGATGATGCCTCCAATCATCTCATACATATTGTTGTAAAATTCCCGAACCAAGTAAGGGAAAACTTCAGTATGGAATGTGTACAATGACTTCCAATCTCTACGTGAAAGCCAAGCTCCAAAGTCGAGTGTGCAAAAATGTAAAGGATTTATTGGCCATTCAAAGAGCACAACTCGTTTGCTGAAAATATTTTCATACTTATGGGCCTTTTCTTCCATCATAAAGTGATCGGAGTCAAAGGTGGGAGCCGATGAGCTACTTGCAACACCTTTTCTTTTAGAGGCAATAGCCTTTTTTGGAGCCATTTCTGTGACTAAGCAATGTAGGTGGGAAAGCACAACACAAAAGCATATGGAAATGTCAGCGAAACGATATATAATAGGAAGGAAATTCATTAAAGCATTCTACCGAACACAAGGCATGCACATGTAGTACCAAGCTTGAAGAAACACAAGCTAATAAGAAGAAATGCCCAAACAGCATACATGAACATCCACAAGCATCAGCACACACACATCACAGTGAATAGAGTAGCCAAATGGGAGAAATGGAAGAGAACCATCCAATCCAACTAAACACAATCCACCGGCATCATTTTTCCCCCTTTTGTGAAAACGATGGATGGAGAAGATAAAGGCACAAACAAATCACAATAGGGAAGAATCAAGATGAGGAAAATACCTTTGGAATCAAGGAAAAAGAAGAAGAACCGAAGATGCAAGGGTTTGCACGAAGAAGAGAAGAAGAGCAAAGGAGCACCACAAAGACAAAGCAGGTGAAAAGAAATGAAAGGACGCGCTAGAATTTATTGTGTCCTGTCATATTCGACCGGTCGGATGAATGACCCGATCGGTCGAATTCTAGTTCTATGAATAAAATATGAATGACTCGACTGGTCACAGAAGGAACCGATCAGTCACAATGCAGTTCTGGAAAACATATAACTAATAGGTCCGATTGGTCTGATGAGGAGCTCGACTGGTCGGTATACAAAACTGTGAGTTTTTTCTTTCTTTCTTTTTTTTTTTTTTTTTGAACTCATAGAGTGTATCAAAGAAACAATGATGAAGGAAATAACAAAACCAATATAGAAAATGCAACATACCAGCATAGGACTATTAACATGAAAACCATCAATGTTCAGAGACGATGTTTTACCGTAGTTAATAAGCCAACGAAGCCAAGGTAACACATTGGGAACTCAATGCTTTTGTCATCTCATCTATCTTACAAATACATAGGAAACTCAAGATGTTATAGACTTCTGGTAATGCCAAAAACACTCCCCCTGAATAAGTAACCCTTTTTTTTTTTTTTGAGATTTGAACATAGCACGATCAACTATCTCTTATGTTACTCTGAATGGAGTGAATGAACTTGATAATCACAAAAGCGATGTATTGAGAAGTCCCTATAATTCAGTGTACCAAGACGAGTAGGCTTAGGAACTAAAACAAAACAAAGTAAATTGCATATCAGATAATCATGAAAACAGTAAATAAAACAGGCATGTGCATGCAGAAAGTGAAGAAAGGAACTGTTAAGTATGGAGACCAACTCCAAGAGATTTACGAAGAGATTCAAAACGAGAAGGCTCAAGAGGTTTAGTAAACAAATCTGCTAATTGGTGCTCAATTGGAAGATGTTCCAAAGTAAGAATTTTAGCTTCAACTAATTTACGAATGAAGTGATGCCTGATATCTATGTATTTTGTTCATGAATGCTGAACAAGATTCTTTGAAATATCAATAGCACTCCTGTTGTCACAATAAATCGTCATGAGATCTTGCTGAATACCATAATCTGCTAACATCTGCTTTATCCACAGTAGTTGAGTACAACGACTTCCAGCGACAATGTATTCCGCCTCAGCAGTAGATAGGGAGATTGAGGTCTGTTTCTTGCTATGCCATGCAATAAGATTGTTGCTAGTAAAGAAACAGCCTCTTGATGTGCTCTTCCTATCATCAACACAATCAGCCCAATCAGCATCTGAGTATCCAACAACAGTTGTGTTAGTGTTTCTAGTTAGCCAAATGCCATAATTGATCATTCCTTGCACATATTTCATAATGCGCTTGACAGCCTTGACATGGGATTCCTTTGGATGTGATTGATAACGAGCACAAACACCCACACTGAATGCAATATCAGGTTTACTGGCAGTTAGATATAGCAAATTCCCAATCATGCTACGATACAATATATTATTCACATCTTTTCGATCTGGATCTAAGCTGAGTTTAACAAAAGAACTCATTGGTATCTGTTCCTGCTTTGATATAAGCATTCCAAACTTCATGAGAAGATTAGTGACATACTTCGATTGTGAAATGTATATACCATCTGCACTCTACTTTATTTGTAATCCCAAGAAGAAAGCCAATTCTCCAACCATGTTCATCTCAAATTCACTAGCCATAATGTCAGCGAACATGTTCGCCAAGTACTGTGAGGTTGATCCGAATACAATATCATCGACATATACTTGAGCAATCAGAATATCATTATCCTCAATTTTTATGAACAAGATTTTATCAGCTCCTCCTCAATGAAAGCCATTTTAAAGGAGAAAAGTGGTTAGCCGTTCATACCATGCGCAAGGGGCTTGCTTCAAACCATACAATGCCTTGTTCAGCTTTATATACGTGATCAAGAAACTGCTAATCTTGAAATCCTTTTGGCTACTCAAAATACACTTCCTCATTCAAGAGACCATTCAAAAATGCACTTTTGACATCCATTTGAAAGAGTTTAAAGTTTAATGCACAAGCGAGAGCAAGCAGGATGCGTATTGACTCAAGTTTGGCTATGGGGGAAAAGGTTTCATCAAAATCAATACCCTTAACTTGTGTAGAACCTGGTGCCACCAGCCTAACTTTGTTCCTTACAACCTAACCCAATTCATCTATTTTATTTTTGAAGAACCACTTTGTGCCAATGACATTAGTATGGGTTGGTCGTGGAACAAGTTGCCATACATTATGCCGTTCAAACTGTTCTAATTCTTCATGCATGGCATTTATCCATGAGTCATCTTTAAGTGCTTCTGACACATTATGAGGTTCAGTATTAAAAATATAACAAACGTAACTTACCTCATCACTTACCTACCGACGAGTGCGTCTAGGCTCATTTACATCTCCAATGATATCTGATAATGAATGATGTTTCCAGGCTCCGGCTTTAGGATTTATCCTAGATGACGTATATTGATGAGGAACAATAAGTTCTGAACTGGGACTTTGAGAAACTGTAGGTGTCTTTGGTTTTTATTGTTCTTTAGAGGAGTCACCTAGGTTAGTGCTAGATGGCTTCTCATCTGAGTCTTTTGCCTTTGGAGGATTGTCCTGTTTTGCATCAAGATAATCATCCTACAAAGAAGAACGAGTACTAAAAATTACTTCATCATCATCAGAATTAAAATATGACTCTGCTTCATCTACTACCACATTAAATGATTCCATAACGGTAGAATTGCGCAAGTTAAATACTCGGTATGCTTTGCTATCCAAGGAATAGCCAAGAAACACACCTTCATCGCTTCGGGAGTCAAATTTGCCAAGATGTTCTCAATCTTTAAAAATGTAACACTTACTCCATGTCACAACTTGAGCCCAAGGGATCGGGAGTTAGTATAAACCTAACTGATGACACACGTACTCCCATGCCTGTACACTTAGACTCGGTCTAAATGCGCACGCACAAGGGAAGGTTCACACGTGCCATATATGTACGCGGAAGCTGTAGGTATCAAACACGTAAAAAAAAAAGGAAACATGAACACACTGTTATACTGAGCATACATAAGATCCGAGTTATACAAAATGATTCAAGTACAAATGTACAAACGTGAACACTTCAAAATCCCCAAAATATAAGAAGAAGGAGACCGATATGCATGCATGCCATCTTCGCACTCCAACGGAGGGATTACATCCACTCCTCTAGCCCCGATGGGGCACCTGGGGTCTCCCCTGGAGCCTGATTGACCGACGAGGGGTCGGTTGGGATATCTGAGCCTGCAACACACCAAGGACAATTCGTGAATACAACGATTCAGCAAAGTATAAGTACTAACAAGTTAACGCATGTTGTATCTAATAGAATGGTATAACATGATGTCAATTATAACATGTCAAGTTCGTATACTAGGCAGTTGTGCATTCAATTCAAGTATGCTATTCGAATCAAAATATACGTGGTATGTACAAAACTAGGTGGCTACTACATAGGCCATGTGCTCCCAAGATAGGGATCTTATAACATACTGAGAACACGATCGATCGGGCCAGGGTACGAATGGGTCTCGGGTTCTTGGGGTCCGGAATCCCCAAAACATACACTCATTGCAGAGAGGCCATATATACTACGCCCAAGTCACCTCGTCGGGCATACTAAGGCGGAGGTTGAGTAGTGCTGACAATGTAGAGTCAATCATATACTAAATCATAAGTGGATCATGCATATCAGATCATACCATATCGAGCATACCATGCGTGCATATGATTCACTCATACCTACTTGCATACATATTCCAAGAAGAGAAGCCATATGAAAAGTAAACTGACCAAATCAAATAGTACACAACATCAGACGAACTATACCATAGGATGAATGTCGAACGTGAACACTTTCCCGCCCGGGATTATCCGTGGATAGAGCCGCGGTGGATATCCATTCGTGTGCCCCAGCATAGAACACATAGAGGGCAAGACTGAAATCAATATGTACATGCAGATCAAATCATGTTGCAGGAATCAAGGTCTTTTACTAGCCAACCCTATTCTAGTTATTCAGTGTTTCTAACCGTGCATGATGGTGTAGCTTTAAGTTATACAATGCATTGTTGTCCAGTGTTGCAGTATAAAGTACCTATGCATCGAAGTCCCTTAAACCAACGCCAATGAGGAGGTGCTCAATACTGAACAACTCACACATGAATGTGTCATAGCCCTAAAGACCATTCATGCGATGTTCGTAGTCCATTGGGGTAGTCAAGGGTCGCGGTCATCCTCTAATGTGAAGGCCCTACTAGGCCCAATACATACCTACCCTTTTATTGGAGGTTTTGGAACAACCTCCTCATAGCATTCACAAACCACAGGGCCCGTGAAAATAGCTTAAAAGGTGCCTCGGTCATTGTGGAAGATAGAAGAATAGGACTGAATACAAGGTTCCAAGTGTACAGACCAATTCATAGAAAACAGGGCATTACGGAACCGATCGGTCAGATAGGTGCCTGACCAGTCGAATTTCGCTTCTGTTACAGCAGTCTGGAGCTGTCCGATCAGTCGGCTCTGAAGCTCGACCGGTCAGATAGTTTGTTCTAATACAGAACGAACCTGCTGTTAAACCATTCGCAAACACGGCAACAACCCAAAACACATACAATTTCAAGGTAAGGGGCTGTAATTCTCTTGACACACATGCATAAACAACAAGAGACTAAGAAGAATCATGTGTTACCAACATGGGCTCAAACAAATCATGCTTATACTTGCCTTATGAAGCATAACCCAAACTTGGTTGTCCTCAGGCTCAATTTAGACGTTCACACACTCTTTAGTCCACTATGCATGAGAGGAAAGAGGAACAACCAGTGAGCACCAATCTTGGTTAGCGAGAAGAAGAAGGAAAAGGAAAGAACCAAGGGTACCTAAGTCACACGAAGGAGGTGAAGACAAAGTGCTCTATTTTCCGTTCTAACTTAGCTTGCTTAAGAAGAAGAAGAGAGGAAAATCAAGAGAAAGAAAGAGAGGGAAAAACCCAACGTGAGAAAGAAGAGAGTGAGACAGGAAGTCGGTGGTTCAATCTTTATATAAGGTGAGGATAAGAGAGAAATTAGAAAAAGGTCCAAAAGTTCACAAAAATCGCAATTCAAGGCAAATGACGATCCAACAGAAGCAAATGACATTTCTAGCATACGAGTCAGTTACGAAAGTTAATGAGTTCAATAAAATACACGTGCTAACTCAAAGATGATGCATAACTAATGACGTCTTAGAAAATAAAAAATTACAAAACAGCTTAAGTCTACCTAACCAAGGTAAAATTCAATCCAACTACCTAATCATAACCCGTAACGAAACTAAAATGAAGCCAAAACATAATTAACAACCAACACATCATTAATTAGTCACTAAACGGGATTAAGTGAGATCGAAGTGTTACACTCCCAAAGGCTTTGAAGTGTTTAACTGTTGGTTTTCTACCATTCCAAATTTCATACGGAGTCATCTTAGTTATAGGTCTAAGATATACCTAATTGATCATATGAACAGAAGTGTTTACTGCCTCAGCCCAAAATTTTTTTGGAATGTTTTTACTGTGAAGCATAACACGGGCCATCTCTTGTACAATCCGGTTTTTTCTTTCCACAATTTCATTTTTCTAAGAAGTGTTAGGGGCCGAGAATTCATGTTTAATTCCATTTTCTTCACAAAAAGATTAAAAGAAAGAAATCTCAAACTCTGTTCCATGATCGGATCTGACTTTAGAAACTCCACCAAATTGGGCACCTTTATTTGCAATCAATTGAAGCCATAAGTAATGAAAGACATCAAAAGTTTTTGATTTCTCCCTTAGAAATCTAACCCAAGTGAAACGTGAGAAATCATCCAGTAATAAATGTGTATTTTTTACCTCTAATGCTCTGAATCTGAGTAGGACCCATAAGATCCATATGAAGTAATTCCAGTGGCCTAATTGTAGTCTTTTGGTCAACTTTTTTATGGGGTGACCGATTTTGCTTACCAAGTTAACATGGACCACAGACAATATTAGAAGGCTTTTGAATTTTGGGAAGACCTCGAACTAACTCTTGTTTAGAGAGAAGTTCATGGTCAGTATAATTCATTTGACCTAGACGTTGATGCCACAGATCAACAGTGTCTAATGAGGTTAAGTGACACTGTAGGCTATCAGAATTCCCAACAACATAGCAATTATCTAAATTTTTCTTTCCATGAAGTACAGTCTTTCCCTCTTTATTAACAATGATGCAGTCATTCAAAGAAAAATGCACTTCATGCTCAGATTCACAAAGTTGGCTTAAACTCAAAAGATTCGCTTTAAGACCATCAACAAGAAACAAATTGTGAATAGCAGACATACCTGAAATGTGTACAATACCTTTACCAATTACATTGGATTTATTTCCATCACTGAATTGAACGCTACCATTATTACACTTCTCAAGAGAAGTAAATAATGATCTGTCACCAGACATGTGTCTAGAACACTCACTATCCAAGTACCACACATGTGAATTTTATGCACGAAGGGCAGTAAGGACCACATTACAGTAAAGGTCAGACTTTCAAATCCAGACTTGTTTAATCTTAACCTTTTGAGGCAAGATATATCTCTGCCTCTATTGATTTCGGGTTACGTTTCACAATTTATTGCAATGAGGTCTTATATGTCCTTGAATTCCACAAAAGTGACATACAGGAATGAATGTAGCACGAAACATTTATGATTTGATTTATTTGCAAAATTCACTTGTGCATGTGCTTGAACGGTGGGTACAGAAGTGGTTATGGTGGTACCTTTAATAAACTTACTTGTATTCTGTGACGTAGAACCAAATCCAAATCCCAGTCCTCGTCAATCAGCACTTGACTTCTGGACATCTAGAATTTCATCAAGTTTTCTTTGAGCCCATATTCATCCCTGTTAAATCAGCTTTGTCTTGAGCAAGTTGTATAGAAGTTAAGTGAAGCTTGTGATTGAGTGATGCATTATCTTCTTTGCTAGATCTAAGTTCTTCTCTCACTATTTCCAATTATTTGGAAGTCTTAAGTGACTGATCATGCAGCAAGGTCCAACTGTTACCTGTATCAGTCAACTGATTAGTCAGAAGAATATTTTGTGAGTCTAGGGTAGATATTTTACCATGAGCCTCTTTCAATTCCTTCTTGAGAGTTGCAATCACTTTTTTAGAAATCTCCACTTTTCACTGAAGTGTGTCGTTAATCAAGGCGACTCTTCGTGAATCTTTCAACAGCTTATCATATGCATTCAATAATTCTTTTTCAGACCGAGGCATGTCATCCATGGAAGAATCACTATCTGAATCTGAAGCAGACCCTGCACTATTGGCATTCTTAACAGAAGTGCTATTAGACTAAGCCATAAAAGCAATGAATTTACTTATATCAGACGATTACGATTCTGGAAATTGTTCCTCTTATTCCAAATCATCATCCCAAGTGACATTCAACACTTTACCCTGATGACCGTGATTTATCAAGGTTCAATTAACACATTGGGATGCATAATAGCCAAAACCTTTGCATTCATAGCATTGAGTATTCTTGGGAGGTATCTTGGAAGAATTCTTTTCGGGCTTAGATGCAGGATTTGAAATTGGCTTAACATTCAATGTGAAATTTGACTTGTTTTTTGACTTGATTTTCTTGTAAGCCTTCTTCAAATCCCTTTTCTCAGAACTTTTCATTGCCTTTTTGAATTTTCTGACCAGAAACGCATCAAATTCAGGATCATTAGAGTCTGGTTCAAAAACATCACTATCATTACCAGATTTGGAAGAAATTAATGGAATACTTGTAACACTCCGACCCGAGTTGATTCGGATTAGTGAGTAATCGCGTGCGATTTTGTCGCTAAGTGTGTTTTGATTTTGTTTTTCTTTGGTTTGAGTTTTAGAGAGATTGTTTGGGTTGAGTTGACTTGGTCTAGATAGTTCGAGCCCTTTTTCGTAATTTTGGCTTTTGATTGACCTTGTCAGTTTTGCGTCATTCTGATGTCAGCGCGTGTATTTCGTTGAGCTTGTTGATCTTCGTAACTGTCTTGGACTCGACTGAGTCCGTTTGCTCTTGTTGGATCATCATCTGACTCAAACTGATATTTGTGTAAACTGTTTGGACCTAGACGCAAATTTGACTCATTTTAAGTATAAATATCCCACCAACTCTCTTTTCTCTCTTGATCGTCTCTGTCTATCTCTCAGTCGACTCTCTCTCTCGTCAACTCTCTTTCTCTCCTTCTCCTTCTCTGTTTCGATTGCTTAAGGAAGGAAGAAAGGAGCAAGTGTGTGTGTTTCCCGGTGGACTGAGCCAAGCAACGGTCGTGTGCGTGTGGACTTCGTTCGTGAGGTAAGTATAAGCCCAAGTAGTATGAACACCAATTGATATGGATTTGATTGTTGTGTTTTTATGCTTCATTGTATTTCTCAGTATTAGACAGCCCCATTGAGTTTGTTTCACTGTTATTTGCTGTTTTTCAGTCGATTCGTTCACTTTCTGTATGACTGTGACAAGTTCAGGAAAATGACTCCGTGCACTCACGGCTACACCGTGAAATGTGCTATGGCTAAGCCGTAAAATGGCTTACGGCTAAGCCGAGACCCAGCCGTAACCCTAACCGCAGAACAATACAGACTGTTATCTGAAAATAACTGAGAGTTGGCAAATTGCCATCCTTCTACGGCCCAGCCTGATCTAAGCCGTACATTGTCCTACGGCTAAGCCGTGGACCAGGATACGGCTGAGCCGTAGAGTGAAATACGATTGAGCCGTAAATCCGGATGGATATTGGGGGAACCTCAGCTCAGCCGCAGTGCATATTACGGCTAAGCCGTAAGATGCTTCGGCTAAGCCGAAAGGTCACCTACGGTTACACCGTGAGACCCTGAGAATTGAATGAAAAGGACTAGGTTTAAGCAAAAGACCGTATATGACTTTCATGTTAGAATGTAGCGAACCTGAACATGTCCAATGGAATGTCTGCATGACATGAATGATCTCAAGGGCTGTGAATCATTCATGCCTGTTTTCCAGTTGTTTAGCACCTTCCCATGGGTGTTGGTTTAAGGGACTTCGGTGCACACTCTTGACACTGCAACAGTAGACAATGGTGCATCGGACAATTTAAAACTACATCAACATGCACGGTTAGAAACACTGGATAATTAGTGCAGGATTGGCTTGTAAATGACCTTGATTCGTACAAGTACTTGATTTGTTTGATTTGTACAGCATATTGATTACGGTTATGCCCTCTTATGTGTTCTGCGCTGGACCTCTCGATTCTGCGGGAATTGCAGCAACCCCAGAGCGAAGCCCGGGTGGGACCATTCTATTGTTGTGTATTGTGTTTTACTGTTGCTCCACTGGAGTACTTGCATCAGTCCCTAATTGTTATGAGTACTTGAGTCAGTGCTTAATTGTTCTGGGTATTCAGTTACCCATGTTTCAGTATTGCTTATTTGCATTCAGTATTGTTATTCACATTCAAGTATCTCCCGTTATTGCTTATGTACATTCAGGTCAGTATCAGCTTATTTGCATTCAGTATCAGTATATGCGATGCACTTCCTATTGTTTGTTCAGCATGATATGTGAGATCTGTATGTGGTATGTGATATGATATGATTGATTGATTGAGGTACATCATCCAATTTGATTGTGATTGGTATTGGCACTACTGAGCCTCAGCCTTAGGATACCCGACGGGGTTAACTTTGGTTTAGTTTATGTGTTTGCCTCTGCAGAGTGATCCGTCCTGGGACTCCGGACCCCGGGAACTAGAGACCCATGCGTACCCTGGCCCGGTCGCTGGTGTTCTCATTCTGACTGCTCTCGTAAGGGAGAAAATGGCCAATGTAGTAGCCACTTTGACTGTTATCTGTTTATGATTCCGATAGCATGCTTATTCATTTGCATTATTGCTTAGTATACGAATATGATTTCTATGGATCTTGCACTGTGACTATTACTCATGATTAGACACAATTCGTGTTAGCTTCTTGTTGGCTTTTATTTTGCTAAGTCGTCGTACTTATTAGTTGTCTTTGTGTGTTGCAGGCTCAAATACCTCTCCCGATCCTGCGTCGGTCGACCCGACTCCAGGAGAGGCTCGCGAGGCCCCCTCCGGCCTAGAAGAGTGGACTTGATCCATCCTCCAAAGTACGGTTTGCATCATTTTGTTCTCCCCATTAATCTGAGTCTGAGTCTATTGAGGGGATTTTTCTGTATTTGCAATGTGGGCTTTGAATGATATCTGTATTTTGATTTTTGATTGTTGTAAGCCCGCTATATTGTCATACGTTCTTGTAAATTTGTTCTTGTTATCAGTTCATGATTATTGTAATCCACTATGTCTCTTGGTGTGTTGTTATATGCCTTGATATGTACAGCTTCCGCGTACAGTGGTTTGTATGTGTGAATGATCCCTTGTGTGTGTATGCTTGGACGGGGTCTAGGTGTGCATGCACGGGAGTACGTGTGTCATTGGTTAGATTTCCTCTAACCCCCGGTCCCTGGGCTCGGGTTGTGACAATACTCTTCGATTTTCTAGTTGACCTCAGATTGGCTTCAAATGTTTGTAAATTTCCAACAAGTTTATCAACCGATAGGGTATCCAAATCACTAGTTTTTTCAATTGCCACAACTTTAGGATCAAATCTTTCAGAAAGAGATCGAAGTATTTTTTGAACAATTTTGTTTTCAGAAATGACCTCTCCTAAATTAAAGGTTGAATTTACCACATCATTAAGTTTGTCATAAAACTCATCAAATGTTTCATTTTCTTTCATAATCAAGGTTTCAAACATAGTGGTCAGTTTCTGAAGTTTAGACCTGTTAACCTTTTCAGTTCCTTTATGGACAGTTTCCAAGATACCCCATACTTCTTTAGCGATGTTACACTTAGATATTATTCTAAATTCTGTAGGTGAAACACCATTAAAGATAGCATTTATGGCTTTACTGTTAACAAGAAAAGCAAATTTTTCTTCCTTACTCCACTGAGCCATAGGTTTAGGGATTTCAACATTCCCATTAGAAACAACAGTTGGTAGAACATACGCAGTATGAATAGCTTGCCAGACATCAATATCAATGGACTGTAAAAAAGCAACCATTCTTACTTTCCAATTGGCGTAATTTATTCCATCCAGGTAAGGAGGTTTATTAGTTGAAGTGCCATCTCTAAAAATCTCCATAGCAGACATATGAATGGATCTAGAGACAATGGTAAAAACTTGCTCTAATACCACGTGAAAGACTTTAAACCTTGACACAGGTTAAAGCCCCAATCAAAGTATGCTATGCAGATAACCAACAACAATTACACAAAGCGAACCAAACAATCACACAATATAG
Source organism: Sextonia rubra (assembly GCA_037013555.1). NCBI lineage: Eukaryota > Viridiplantae > Streptophyta > Magnoliopsida > Laurales > Lauraceae > Sextonia > Sextonia rubra. The sequence goes on along the minus strand of JASUAD010000008.1, from coordinate 56,694,934 downwards.
ATGGACACAAGATTTTTACGTGGAAAACCCAACGAGAAAAAAACCACAGGCCCTAACACCGATCCGTCAAGAGCAATCACTATGAAAGAGAAGTTACAAGACTACTTACTACCCTTTACCCAGTTGGACACAACCTAAAGGACTGCAGCTCTTCTTGTTGATGCACACGCCGTTCACCTTCTTCTGGATTGATCTTTACTCCTTGATGCCACTTAAGGCAAACAAGCACAGCGAAGAAGAGAATTGGAACTCAGAAGTAGACGTTGCAGCACATGTAGGACAAAATACCTTCTGAGAAGATAAAATCTCTCAATAGATATTAAGGTTTTGATCTGGAGAGAGGATGATTCTTCATGGGAGAGGTGTTCCTTAAATAGAGAGGAACCCTAGAGTCCTTACCAATTTTAATTTACGAAGGATAAAGCAGCACACGAAGCAGATCAAGAAAAATGGAGCTTTTGAATCACACGTCTGCCGACCCAGCCGACCGATCGGATACTCTATCCAACCGATCAGGCAGGGGGTCCGATCGATCGGGCACTCAGCTGACCGGTCAGTCTTCAGTTCTATCTGCAGGTATCTATTTGCGAGAAATTCGACCAATCTGCCATCTTATCCGACAAGTCCGAGGATAAAACACCTGCATTCCATTGTCCAAGTAGAAGACCATCATCTATGACTTCCGTAGATACTTCAGTCCATCTAAAACATTAAATTACAACTCTGGAAACCCAAGTTTTGTCTATCCCATGAATTTGCCAACATTAGATGCCTTCAACTTTGAAATCCTAAAAATCATAGGTCTTTGTTGGTTTTTCTCCATTGACCATGAAATAAGCATATATATTTGTAGAAAACCTCTACTTCTCACTTAAGTACCTCTAATCTCAAGGTGATGTTTATGATAGTCAAATAAATGAATGTCAAATCAGTAGCAAAGTTATAGTCATGTAAAGGAGGAGTGTAGTTTTTGATAAACTTTGTTTGCAGTTGTTTTCATGAGTTTTCATATAGTAAGATCAAGTGAGATTAGCAATTGACAAAATAATCAGTACTCATATCTTATGACGTAAAATTTCGTTGACGGTTTGAAAGTAAAAGTAAAATTTTTTTGTTGGCTAGGCCAAACTTTCCCACTTGTTTTTTTATATTAAACTTTTCCACTTGTTATGAGCAACAAAATTGTAAAAAAAAAAAAAAAAAAAAACAATTCTCCATCAATTTACTTCCCACAGTTTTCATTGTACATGGTTCTAATCATCACAAATAAATATGGGACTGGCTATTTGAACTCATAAAAGGACACAATTCACTCATTCTTTTTTTTTTAAAGTATGAAATTACCTAAATGCCCCCTCTCCCTCTTCCTCTCCTTCCCCTCTCTGTCTCTCTCTCTCCCCTTCCCCCCCTCCCCCTCCGGCAACAATCACCTACTCCAGCTGAGGAGGATGGTCCCTTCTCTCTCTCCCCCTTCTCTCTCTCTCCTTCCCCTATCTATTTTTTTTCTCCCCCATCCCCTCTGTCTTTTTCTCTATCCCTCCCACCTTCTCCTTCCCAGTCGACAATGACACTTCCAGTCAATGATGACTGAGAATGAGAGGGAGAGGGTGGGAAGGAGAGAGAAAAAGGAGAGAGGGTATGGGGGAGAGAAACAAACAAAGTGGGGAAAGAGATGAAGAGGGAGAGGGAGAGAAAGGAAGATGGAGAGGGAAGGGAGGAAGAGGTGGAGGGAGGGGACCATCCCCCTCTGCCAGAGCTAAAGAGTCGCAAGGAAGGGAAAGGTGGGGAAAGGGAGAGAGTGTAACTACGCCAAAATTTGGATTTCCGAATAACTCCATATTTTAAGGTGTTAATGATGAAATTGAATGGATCCGCAATATAAGATTAATCAACTGAACGATATTCACAGCAGAACATAATTGTAAAGCCATCATAAGTACCATCACAAGACAAAATAAATAATTCTACTTAAATTTAATAATTTAACTGCATCAAGGTCATAAATAACACCACAAGTAAAGATATAATCCAACTATCTTAATCCTAATATAAATAGCCAACCAAGGACTTACAACTAGTCTAAAAGTAAAATCATTATAAATAAACTAATTATTTAAATTGTCAACTCTTTAACAGAGGTACGATATCTTTAAGTTATATCATCTGCGCTCCATGCGTAGTTTTCCTGAGGTTTCTCCTCGACCGCTGTTCTCACCGGTTCATTGGAAGGGGTGTCGTTACCTACAAGCACCAATCAAAGGGGGTCAGGTTATGAAATAACCTCAGCAAGTATACCTACCGAATTTTCATATTCCATATCGTATTTTGATAAAAATCAAGACAAATAATTCATACGATTTTCAAAATAGATTGATAAGTTATAATAATTCAAGATATAGGTTCATGCATAAAACCAAGTAAAGATTTTACAAATATCATAGCATTTAAAACTAATTGGCGTCCCACAATGGTTAGGTTGTCTAAGTATTATAGAAGCCTCCTTTTAACCTGACGGAAATAGAGAATAGAGTTTAGTATCCAAAGATTTAAAATTATGGCCATTGGCCATCAAAACAGAGTAATAGAGTTTGGTACCAAAGTGACTGATTGTCACTGACAGAGAGTTAATTAATCTGCAAATGGTTTCAGAAATATATCGCTACATAGAGATACCCCACTATGCTAGACTTAAACAGCCTAGTGGTGTAGCCTTAATTCAAAATACATATAAATAGACAAATAATTGTAAAATAGAATTTATGATAAATTTCAAAGTTGACAAATTTGATGTGAAGATTCCATAGGTCATAAAACAGAGAAAATAGGTTTAAAAATGTCAGAGCACATATTAGGTACGGTTAAAAAACATAAAACCAAATAATCAAATTTTATTATATAAAAATCTAGAATTTACATGTTACATTGAGTGTAGGGTCACTTTGTGCATGCCGGGTCTAGGCCAACTTAACCTTATGATATCATGAAATTTCAAATACCGTATACTTGCTCTAAATATAATTTGGATGACCGTAAGGATCTCTTCATTAAATCTAGGTTAACTCTTAATTGGCACTTTCGAAGGTAGTTTGTATTTGGAGAGCCCATGGCATCATACGCTGAGGTTCTCATAACCTTAGGTACGATTTCAAAACAATTCGGAGACAGATGTCAAGCCATATATCCTGCACTAATTTAACCCAAGTATGTTCAGCATCATGATTACTTGATTTAGGTTTCCATATCTCCAATAACAATCCACAAGGATTATCCATGAATTAAAGATGTCTAATTATAAAAGCAAAGGTTACTAGGTCCTTACGAATAATCTTTAGAAGTTTACAACTCTACAGTATGGGTCAAAAGGTTAAATTGTAATAAAGACAGTAAGGATCATGGGCCTGATATTATTTTAATCTAAAATAATTGACTTATTGTAAACTTCCAGAACCCACATGAGGCCAAGAAAGAAAACAGCACAGTGCTTCGTCTGCACTATGCATGTTTATGGTTTTTCAGAATGGGTCTAATGCGCTACCTTAACAGGCCCGTTGGATGAGGACCCTAGTGGGCCCAGTCCATGAAGGGGCTAGGTCACCAAAGTTGCCCAAGAGTGGGCTTTCAGATGTGAGGTTTGGATTTCCAAATCAAGCGGGCCATGGGGTCCCACAGCTCTTTCGACTGAAGTGCTTTTGTGGCGGATTGGTTCTGTATAACTCCCATTCTGGCTGGGATTTGTGGCCTATCTTCAGCTGGATTCAGCAAAATTATAATCTCTAATTGTCCTACCAACCTTACCACTAATGCCACAAAATTCTATGTGTAGGGGAAGAGGGTTTAAACCCAAGACAAAGGCCATATCATGTTTCAACAGTAGCTTTCAATGTATGGGCAGGGTTTAGGTCAATTGGATAGTGGCCATAGGGAGCCCAGTCCATGTGGGTCTCTATCTGCTGGGGTCGCCCAGGTGTGGTCCATCGGATGGTTAGGCCGGATCCTTGATCAAGTGGGTCGTATGGGCCCCAAAATCCCAAACGCAAAAACTGTTGTTAGTTTCTTTATATCTAGTGGACAGATTTGGGACGATCAAATGGCATGCAATCCATATGAGTCCAGGTTCTCTATGGTCGCCCATGGCTCTACTTACAAATCTATGGTTCAGATTTGAGATCCAGTGGTCCACCCGGCCCCACAATCCCAAATGTGGAAGGTTCATATGATGTCCTAGGTTCTAAATTCTTAATTGCAGATTTGTTGGCTCACTAATATCAAATGTACGATATACTACTGTATGCAAAGATTATCAGAATTTACAAAACATAATGGCAGTGCTGTAAAACTTGATAAAAGTCAATTGAAATAGTAAATTATAAAATACCCCAAAAGGTCAGAAATATGAAAACCGAATAAATTATATTCCAAATCAGGTTTACAACAAAAAATTATATAAATCACATTCTAAAGACAAAATCAGGTAGAAACATAATGGGTTTGTACACTAGCCTTAATTGCTGATTTTTACTGAATTTCCCAAACTGTAGAAAGCCTCAAAGTAGTTCTTCTATGGCTACTTTCAAATCCTTAAGCCTAATGTTGCACTATGGCTACTTTCAAATCCTTAAGCCTAATGTTGCAGACCTTCTAATTGAGAGAAACTAGGAAGAGAGAGAGAGAGAGTTGCTGGAGAGAGAGGAATTGGAAAGAATTGTATATAGAAGAGGGGGTTCTAGTTGTATTATATATAGAATTTAATATGGGCACTTATACTAAAACTAGGAAGTAAAGGTAATGTAGAATTCTTTTTTTTTCCTATATAGAGTCTTAGGACAATTCTCTAGCTTTAGCCTTATTGTATTCCAACCAAACTCCTATCATGATCGAAGGTGAATGCTAACTTTTTTTGAAGATGAGACAAACATGTAGTCCCCACACCACTAAGAATGGGCTTAATCTAAATCTCTTTCAACTAGGCATTAGATTAATCTGAATGGGCTCGTGTCTTAAGGAAAAATTTCATAATTAAGTATTCTCTATCCAATAAGCCCTATTTTTGCTATGTTTTGAAATTATAAACATACCCCTCATATTTTCTAAAAATTATGAACATGCCTTATAATTCCCAAATTAAGTCCTGGTCGCGTTTGTGCCCTAATTTTGCCCTAATTGTTTAATGTGGTTTGTTTTCACCCAAATCGATAAATGTCATTATTTATTTAGTAAATTATTTTTAATTGAATTAAATTTATTAATTTGGGCCGGGATTTTACAGAGAGACAGAGGTAGGGACAGAGAGGGAAAGGAGAGGAAGATGTAGAGGCTAGGGGGCATTTGAGTAATTTCATATAATTTTTTTTTTTTTAAGAAAAAAGGTGAGTGAATTGAGTCTTTTTATAAGTTCAAATAGCTAGTCCCTTAAATATTGTCTTGTATGTATGCTTGTGAGTACTGTTTCTTACAAAATGAATAGAAAAATGTTTCACTTTTTGCAAGTTAATGTGGACAATTTAAAAAAAAAAAAAGCAATAAAAGCCAATGAATTCTTTTACAAATGTTGCAAAAAAGTTATTTCCTATAAAAAGATAGGAAACGCATTTACACAAAACATGAAAATCAGAAGTCCATGGAACTCCATTTATGTGTAGTTAAACAAACTGCTCTTCGACTTTTTTCCATATATTATATATATAGTGGAATATTACTATGCATCCATTCCTCACCATTGAGTAAGAGATATTTACATGAATTTTCTTATTTGAGCATGAACATTTCTTTTATGGAAAAATATGTTATGATGTGTGATAGTTTTATTCTTTTGCACATCAATACTTTTAAAAAATGAAAGTGGCCACACCATAGTATAAGGAACATATATATAGTAGTTTTATCCTATATATATTTATATCATAGTTTTTAATATGGTAGGAAGCATGAATCAATGCTGTGCATTTAAGGTATGAGCGTGACGTAAACAAAACATCACTAATCACTTGGTAGGGGAACTTACACCTAACCATAGGGGAATACAGATTTCATACATTTCAAAAATGAAAGTGTCCCTCATCATAGTGTGATGGATATATGCATAGTAATTTTTTGGATACATAGTTTTGTTTTATATATATATATATACACGTAGCTTTTAATATGGTAGGAAGCATCAAACGCTACCATGCATTTAAGGTATGAGCATGGCGGTAACCAGAACATCACTAATCACTTCGTAGGCCAACTTGCACTCAACGATGGGGGAATTGTGATTTCCTTGCTTTGAGAATGATGGACATAATGCTATAAACAATGGTTTTAGGTTGTTGACAATGACATTTTCATTTTGATAATCTATACTCTCGGTGGTTAACTTTGCTCATTGGCCATTGGTTTTAGCAATCTCCCAAATGTACGTCATGATCAGTAGCCGGTATTATTCCAAAATCAAATACGAGCACGTGGGCTTTTCTCATCATTCCTCGAATCACATCTGTACTTAGTTGTAATGCCTTTTTTTAGAATTTAGTAACACATATTTGAAGTAGTAACAAGTGTAGCATATCCAGGCCATCCATCCTGTGAGATCATACAAATGGACCACTTGGCCTGAAAATCAGGCCAGTCCCGCAGACTAATTCAGAAGGTGGTTTATAGTGCTATGGTACATGATTCACAGTATAGGAAGGGTCGTGATTCACAATATGGGAAGGGTCTTCAAACATTAAACCTAATCTTATAATGGTAGTCACCCTCTTGTGTTTGAAGGGTCATTCAATTGGTTTTAATGGGGCGTTCTTATGTGGCCCACTCACTTCGGTTATATAAGTTCATTTCAAGCATGGAACCTTTATTATTATTATTATTATTATTATTATTATTATTATACATAAATAAAGGATTTTATCAAAAAAAATTGAGAATTTGCCCATTCAGAGTATAAAAGAGTTGAATTTTCTCAAAATGGTATTGACCAAAATTTAATATCAAATGTCGGTATTTCTCATGTTTCATTAATTTTTTTTCCAAATATATCCTTCTGTGTGATATTGCATAGTGGGCGATGTCACACATATCGCACCGCCCTTCTGCCTCTCCTAAGTTTTCTCCATTGTGCTCTTCAAGTTTTTTCATCATTTAAAAAAGGTTTTCAGGAAAGATTTTAATTTTATATTTTCTCAAAAGAATTTAAAGGTTTCTCCTAAACAACTATTTTGTATCTTTATTTGTTTCATCCAGTGATAAGATTACGAAATCATGAATTGCATATTTGTAGGATTTTTTTCCTTTTCTTGCATGGCTTGCAAGTATTTAATTTCCTAAGTTTACTATATTCGTACGGCTTAGCTGTATTTTAGCCATGGGTTAAAATGTGCTTAAATTTAACCACATTTATAGTTCAATTGTATGCTAGTCTACGGCTTAACCATATGAAGCCTAGGCTGATCTATGGCTTCGCCATGGGACTTAAGTTGTGTCTAAATTCACCTGCATTTACGGCTCCACCAGATGCTATTCTACGGGTTAGCCATGTGAATCCTACGGCTAGGATATGGTCAATCAATAGCTTAATCGTAGGGCTAAGTGTACTCAAATCCACCAACATTTACGGCTCAGCCGTATAATAGGTAATGGCTTATAGCTAAGCCGTAGCACAATCCACTACTCAGCCATTTTCGGCTCCATAGCTGTTGAGCGATATCACACAGTGGGTGATATCGCACACTGGGCAATATCACACAAACGACTAAGCCGTAGAAATACCTATGGCTCCGCCGTAAATAAGGGTGAATTTATGGACGGCTAAGCCGTAAGAAATTTTACTAGTTTAAAATAACGAAAGTAGATGCAAAAGCAACCTTTACCAGAAGGTTAAAGAGGAAGGTTAAAGAGATATCCTCCGTCTGACCTAAGTCCTGTCCTGCAACCCATAATCTAAAACCAAGTCCTTCATTGCAACAATGAATGGCAACAGCTTCACAACAGCATATATAGCATGTACCGACGAAATGCTTCTCTAGCGACGGCGAACGCGAACAGTGAATGGGAAGCAGCGGCAGCAACCGAGAACTAGTTTGAATCCAGAATGTTATTCTTCTCTTCCTTCTGCAACTCACGTCTGTGCTCTCTTTCATTGTTGAAAGTTTTTTTTTCTATATAGATAAAATGATGAAATGTTAAAAGTAAAGGTTAACATAGGGGCAAAGCTGAAATAAATAAAAGGGCTGCCTTGTACGATATGCATATATGGGATATTTTTTGGGTCAACAATGTTTTGAAGAATACTAGATCTTTTATACCCGGTATGGGCAAATTCCCAAAAAAATTTCTTTAGACTCCCTATAGATAAAAAAAGACCAAAAATATATATAACCACCGCAGTGGTCCCATAGGCCACATTTTTGTTTTTTTTTTTTTTTTTGTTGAGCGGCGATATTCCCTCTCACTCACATATACCAGCTTATTCTTCATCATTCTCTTTCCTCCTCCTTCCTCCTCTTCCCTTTTTTTTCATGATATGGTGACTTCATTGTCTTGGACTTGGGTGCAAAAAAGGGCTTATTACCAAAACAACTCGGTATCATATATATTCATTTAAATACATTATCTTCCACATCCCTTTTTCTTTCTTTCATTTTTTTCTTTCTCTTTTCAATCTTAAGTCCCTCTCAGTTATTTCATCAAACATCCTATAGGCATGTCCCAAGCTGTCACACTTTTCATACATGTCGTCCAAGTACTCTATAAACAAGCATCCATCTCAGTTATTTCGTCAAACACCTTACCAGCATTTAACTCTAAATGTAAAATCACGTGCTTGTCCAGCAGCAATATCTCCGCTCACTTGTTCATTTTTTTCTTCTTCTGCACAGTGAAACACGGATATCGTCGCCCATATCAGATTTAGAAAAAAAATCACGTACTTAGCCAGTAACGATATCCCCGCTCACCTGCTCATTTGTTCTTCTTCTTCACAATTAAGCAGGGATATCGCCGCCCATGTCATATTCAGAAAAAAAAAAAAACTTTGTTTTTGGATGGTGGTCGTGCAGGTGATGGTGGTTGGATGGTGATGATGAGTGAATTTGAAGATGGTAGTGAAAGAAAAACGTTTGAGGTTGAGGTTTGTTTAGATGATGTGAACTAAAATGGTAGGAAAAGATGATACAAAGGAAATGAGATGAAATGATAATAGGTTAGAACACTTAGGCAATGCCCGTAAAGTGTTTGACGAAATGACTGGGAGAGACATCTGTTTATAGAACATTTGGATGACATGTATAGAAAGTGTGACAGCTTGGGATATGCCTATAGGGTGTTTAATGAAATGACTAAGAGAAACTTAAGATTGAACAGAAAAAAAAGAAAATTAAAAAAAGAAAATGGATGTAAAAGATGATGTATTTAAATGAGTATATATGATACCGAGGTGTTTTGGTAATAAACTTCCACTTGCACCCAAGTCTAAGACAATGAAGTTATCATATTATAAAAGAAAAAGGAGGAGGAGGAGGAAGGAGGAAGAAGAAGCTCGGATATGCAAGTGATAGGGGATATCGCCGCTCAAAAAAAAACCGAACAAATAAACAAAAAGGGCTTATGGGACCATTAGGGTGGTTACTTATATTTTAGGTCCTTTTTTATTTATAAGGAGTTTAAAGGGATTTTTTTGATAAAACCCTCATGTATATATATATATATTATAAATAAGAGATTTTCATTGAAGAAGCAAAAAAACAATACAGTCACCATAAAAAACTAGTCACACAAAACACTCAAAGTTTTCAAAAAAAAGAAAAAAAAAACTCTCAAAAGTCGGCCGCCCCTCTATCCAAACCGGCTTTATTTCAAGCATGGAGTTAAAACCCTGCTAAGCTCATCTTTGGACATTAATGAAATGCGAGACTGTAGAGTTATACAATCCTCGTGGAGTATTAAGATACTAGTAGGCGCCTTTTTAGCTTTCATTTCTAATCTTTAGAGGGTAGTTTACATAAAATTGTACCATAAGTTGTTACATTTGAGTTCTTTATCCTAAGTTTGTTTATTTGTTTTTAAGTTTTAATTACCCTTATCTATTTTTTCGATACTGCGGCTTCAAATGCATTCTAACTCATATGTACACCCATGTCTCCAGAGGCAAACCTGGAAAATTCAAAGTTTTGGGGGTTGCATTTTATGTGAAAGAATCAGAAGGTAAAAAAAACCTATTACTTTTTAGAATTTGTAGGGGTGACGGGGGTGTGTGGGAGAGTTTAATAATTTTGAACTTTTTTGGGGAAATGGGTGGCCCTAGACCCATGTACCTAGGTCTGCCCCTTCATGTCTCCAACCAGTGGTATAGTTAGGAATTTAGGTCAATGGGGTCATTCAATACGATTGTCAAATGACATATAAAAATATGTTCAAAATGACTCTTATCTTTAGTTTTTCTTAAATTTTATACAGGGATCAATTTCAAAAAACCCTCAAAAATTAATAAAATTATATATTGAAAAAAAATTCAAATTTCAGTGGTGTCAGTTGACACCACTGAAATCAATGTCGCACCACCCCTATCTCCACCCTGAAGACCTCGAACCATTACTTTGTTTGCTTTGCTAAACTAGACACCCATATTTTCTTCCTGTAGCCAAAAAACAAGGCCCATTTAACCTATGAAAAAGAGATGAAGGACTGGGTTGTGTTGACTAATATATTAGATATAAGATAACAAAGCATTTCAAAAAATGTTCTGCTAGAAGCCGACTGCATGTGTAGTCCACTATATAGGCTCCACTTGCACCCACCATTAATCCGTGCACCCCCTTCCTTAATCTTGTCATCTCATCAACTAGCAGTAGTCCTAGTTTTACACTGATTGAATCTTCACTCACCGTTGATTGATTCTTAAAAATATCCAAATATAAGATGCCATTAAATCTTAACATTTTTAGATCAAGGGCTATGATAACCTGGTAGGGCTATTTTTCGCTCCACCTAATCCATAATGAGACTTTTGGTTTCTCCTTCTTACTATTAAAGACAATTTCTTTTCTTCTTTCTTTCTCCTTTTTTTACTGTATCTTTTTTTTCCTCTTTTTCCCCACCCAAGTAGAGCATAAAGGATGGACAACTTCAAAGCAATGACACTCAAGTACCTTAAAATCTATTTGAGTAGATATATATAAATATACATTTACTTTTAACACTAATGGTTGGTACTTCACCATGTATTCGTCTCATCAAGTTCAAATGAAGTTGAAGAGTTTTGTCAAATGGAAACATTTTGCTGAACCTTTTGTGGAAAGTATTCAATACAGATGATATATATTGTCTGAATCATGACAACTACAATGACAATGACAACAACGATGATGATGTTAACTATGTTAAATAAATTTTAGTATTTGGATTAGGAATATGTCAGTGACTTGTGGACGCTACATGATGTTTTAGCCAGGGGTTTAGGGTTAGAATACGTAACATCTGAATGGGGACATCTTAGCACACGATAGTGAATTATCAGCTAACATTAAGATAGGAATCTTTTGACACAGTAGACGTTTTTCTACCAAAATAATTCAATCTCCTCCCCACGTTTCTTGCTGTTTTATGAGCAATTCATTGCACTTTCATCTTGCATTGCAAAGGAAATATCATAGAATTGATTCAAAGTTTTTACTGGGTTTAGATCAAAATGAAAAAAATAATAATAATGATATTAGGCCGGCATGCCCTTAATAACATCTGTGTGATGGAACCCAAAGGTTTGGAGGTTACCTGGAAATATCTCTGAACCCTGAACTCAACTGCAGTGGCAAGGGAATTTAGAGGACACAAACACAGCATGACAAAGGAATTTAGAGGACACATGCACAGCATGTTGGCAGGGTCCACTGACAGAAGAGAAAGAATAAGCAGTTAAATGAGGCTTGTGGGATTTTTATCTAGTACTGAAATGAATAATTGTATTTGAAACTCTGTTTCAATCAACAAATAGTAAATTTCATGATTTTTTGTTAGATCGTTGGACATGAAATTGTGGCTTTTTATCTAGTAGTAATTAGTAAAATTGATGACACTTTTTCGCACAAAGAGGTAAAAATAAATTAATTTTTCTCAATAAAAATTATCCATTCTTATGTAGGAGCAGAAAAACAAAATTTCTCTTCATTGAAGAAGCAGAAACCTTAGGGCCCACAATCCTCTAGTTGAACAAACACATCCTAGTATTGGGTTATCTCTATCTCTTCTTTCTGTAGCAAGAGAGGCCATGCTCTAAATATAGACTGCCTTATGCCTTCCAAAATTAGAACTAGTTTGTAGGGTGCCTAGGGATTGTTCTTGCCCTGCGTTTTACTATATAATGGAAACAAGGCGAAAGCATAACATCTACAACATTGGCCTTTTATGGGGTCCACGCTACCCATTTCCATTTAATGAGTAAGGTTGTCATGGGGACGGTATTCCGTTAAGCAACAGAACTCTCACTATTTGCTTTTAGGGCATCCAAAAAAAAAAAAATACTATCGATTTCAAAGAAAAAGGTCCATTATTAAATATTACTTGTCATCATCATTGTTAAAATTATATTCTAACTATGTTGGAATTGACTATATGAATTATGTTTTTCCATTCTCATTTGTTATGAGCTAAATTCTTGGAAAAATTAAATTTCTTCAAATCTAATTTTATTATCTCTATCCACTTCTTCGGCCCACCTCTTTCCGCTAGTGGGCATTCAATCAAATAGCAAACTTTTCCTTACTGGAGATGTTGCTGGCATGTGTTCAATATGTCTAAACTATTTTAAACGAACTTCTTTAGTCTTATACCCTATTGATCATGTTGCTCCCAAATGCTCTCGAAAAAATTCATTTCTAATTTTATCTCTTCAGTTTTACCGCACTTCCACTTAAACATTCTTATTTCTCCTATATCCATTATATATATTTTTTGCTTCTTTATTTGCCAACATTCTACTCCATAAGCCATAGCTAATCTAATCACTATCTTATAAAATTTTACATCAATCTTATTGGCATTCATCAATCACAAAGCACTTTAGAAATAAATCTCTACTTCAACTGTCCTGCTTTTAACTTATGTTTAACATATTTATTAATCTCCTCATCCTTATTAAATTATTACTAATTTCCAAAATCTAAGACTACAAAATATAGTTTAAATAATAAAAAAAAGTATCCTTTCTTTTTTTTAATTTAATTTGTATGGCTAGCCTTAGACTTAAAATTTGTCTATCAATGGTTGAAGTTTTAAAAATTTATATAGAGCTGTTTGTATGATATCTTAAGGACGTGAGACAGTACACTATACAATATCCTATATCCTACAATCGCGCACAATTTCCCCATTTCTATCATTCTTTTGCACCCTTTGTTCATAAAAGTTTTTACGAATATCTCTGCAAAAAATTTGTAAACTTCAATTGTTAAAAGGTAAATGCTAAGTCCTATGGCAACCATACAGTCAAAATCCCTTTATTTTTTGGGATAGCTGAAAAGAGCTCTACAAACTCTACTATATGTCCTGTTATAGAGAAAGTTAAAGGGTCTTCGTTTCCATCATTGGAGGGTACGAATTTTGAAACAAAAATCAGTGCTTAATTCTTGTACGTGTGTGCTTTTTATTTTACTTCCAATTGAAGGCTTTTTTCTAAGTTTTTTTTTTAATAACATCAAACACAACGGCTTGGCTTGGATAGATGAGAACTCATGTCTAGTGACATTGTACAACTCAATTCACTTAATGAGGGATTTCAAATTCTTGTCAGTCAATGTCCTTATGGATTAATTTGACCATCATCAAATAATAATGATCAACTTACGCACCAAGTTTTTGGTAACAGTGCTTTATTTTGTTTATTGAAAAACATGTCAATCCTACCATTTAATTTCAAATTTCATACTGAATTTTCACAGATCAAGTGTCACTTTCTTCATAATCCATCATTCGGACTAAATTTTTGCAAGACCCATTAGTAGATCATCTAAAAGAAGCCCAATTTCCCAAATCTGAGGTCAATGGCAGCACTAACTAGTTCAAGCTAATTGCAGTCTTTTGGGAGGGACCCAGCTGTGTTAGCTTCCAGTTTTCTTCATCATAGCTTAAATAAGAAAGTATCCATAGAAACTCGCAACTCAAGAAAAGATTAAAAAAACAAAAAAAAGAAGGGAAGATATTCAGGTGCATAAGTTGACAAGGAGTACCAAACATAGCATAATAATGCATCTTTTCCAATGCCTAACAAATCTATTACAAACAATGATATTATAAATAAATTAAAAAAATCAGTAAGGAACCCACAAAGAGGAATCCGAAGGCTTGAAAGTCTGAGATAGCTTGAATTGCAATTAGTATGATTTCTAACCAAAGGAACCTATGCCCATGGCACTTTTCTAAGTGTATCATGAATCTTATAAAGCACTACTGTTACTTTTCTTTGGAAAATGTCTAAGTTGTACTGGTTATTAATTAATCACTATATTACTAGATTTAGAATGAGGTTTAATATTACCCCATTTTGTTTTGTAATGTAGTGTGGGCACATGAATATATACTTTCCAAGAGAGGGGTTGTGGTTGCCAGCTTTTTGTGAGGGATGTGAAAAGCTTCTTGCCTTTTGGGTTGGGTCGAAACTGTAGAGCTTTTTATAGGGGTTTGGGACTTAAAAGCTTTTAGGGCCCTTATCAATCTCATTCACATTAGCCTAAAGACAAGTGATGCCATCATTGCTAAATACCATATTATTCAATGGCGTGGGCCACCATGATTTTAAATATAATCAAAAGAAATAAAATAAAAGCGTTACATGTCACACCTCAAGGGATTCGATCCCCCCAAAATCCAATGGGCAATCATATCTCCTTTTGCAATATATTTCAGAAAAATAATAAAACAAAAATCTTGATGCGCACCCCCCCCCCCCCCCCCCCCCCCCCCGGGGGCAAAGTCCTTCCGGTAAATCTACTTGCCCCTGAAGAAAGTCAGCATGCTGCTTTTCCGAAGGAATTATAGTTATTCTTCTTTTGATGCTGCTCGATTCAACATATATTTATTATACATACATATATGGGCCATGATTTTGTTATCCTCATTGTTGACTGATCCGACGGCCGGTAATGCCTGGCATGTTCCAAAATCCTCCAACAGACCTCCAAGAGTTAAGCTTGGTGGGCCATCTAGGTTGAACGACTTGGATCATTCAATCGGTGTAACCAATCAGATCAATGGTTTGGATTATGGGTCAAAATATCCCCACATTTAAAGTAAAGGAAGTTGTTCATTTGTTGATGGGGTAGGACACTTTTACCCTCTCTCCTTTCCAATGGTTTACAACTTCAAAAAACCTGCAATCGATGATAGATAGAGAAAAATGCAATGATCTCACACTCAGAACCATGAAAAGGAAATTAGGGACTATAAAGGCTCAAATCCATATGAAATGGATAATATGGCGTCTGTGATTCACAAGTTAAAACAATTTTTGAAACATGCCCCCTGTTGTTAAAACAAGAACCAGGAATCCAAGGATCATCATCCACATTCCAGACCTCATTTGACAATTACATTGCTTCTTGATTGATTATCTTGTTTTTGTAATCAGCTACTCCTAAAGAGGAGTCTAATCAAAGGAAACCCATGTGGAGCAGTTGATGACACCCTTTATTATTTATTAAAAAGGGAAGGAATTCAAATTCCAGTTTTAAGGTTTCGGCACCTATTACTCCCCATATCACGCCACAAATCACTCCTTTTAATAAGGATCCAAACAACACAATCTCTCTCTCTCGTGGGTTTCTTCATTGTATATTATGAAAGGCTATGGACTAGTTGAATGATGATGAGATGCACACATTTTCATTGTTGCATGAAAAAATGGAGAGAACAAAAGACATGCAATGCAGTGCAGTTAGTACACACACACGGAGAGATTAGAGAAAATCAAAATTTTCATAATCACGTCTATGTAGTTGTATAATCAGAAGGAAACGAAGAAAAGAGAGATATATTTACATAAGAAAACAATAGAGTGTGGTGTTTTTTTGCTCTTTGGACTAGTGGGGCGGTTGTTGTAATCTTCATAGATGAAGCGAAAAGACCAAACTTCTCTCTATTGCATTACATGGTCCTAATCTGAAGAACAAATCCACGAGTCTACCATACCTTCACCCCTCGGCGCAACGTTATCCGACCCCTTCTCCACATGAAAATCAGACGAAGAAGCCGTATTATAATTCACCTTGCAGCAGCTGCTAACCCTCTGCGAACTACTAAAATTCCCATCAAAAGGCCTCAACTGGCCACCTTCATCGCCACCGCTCGATCCCCCTCCATCACTCCATCTTGGCGGATCGTCGGTTGAGATTAAATTCGCCAGTGTCCCACCCCCATGATGCTGATGCATGTTCACACCCCCTTGATTCATATGAAAACCTTCCAACGTCCCCATTCTATCCATGGGCCCTTGGCTTTTCCCACCAAATCCAGATAAACCAACTGATGGGTATTTAGTAGTAGTAGTAGGAGGAGGAGAGGAACACCGTAGGAGAGACTGAAAATTGAACATTGGGTTTGGCATGTTCAATAAATTTGGTTTGGGAAGGCCTAGATCAGATGAAGGCAGCTGGTAGTTACTAGTAGAAGCTAAATTAGGAGTATCTATACTAGTACTACTACTCATGATAATAGAATTAGCAGCAGTTGGTGAAGAACTTACAGCATTAAGCATAGTTGAAGATGCAGCAGCTAAAGAAGAATTAGAAGAAGAAGAAGAAGAGCTGAGAGGAAAAGAAATTAAAGGTCTTGTTTGGGGGGCCTTGTGAACAAAAGGACGTAGAAGATAAGGTGGAGGTGATGCGTCGGAGAGACCAGACCTTAGAGTCGAACCAGAGCCAAAAAGTTCGAGCCTGGTTCGAGGAAACGACGAGCCAGAAAAGGGAGGAGCAGGGATCCCTGTGAACTCCTGCACCATAGCTCTGAAATTGGTGGCGTCGGTAGTGAGAACTGTGGTAGGTGCTCTCCTTGAAGCTCTAGATCGCTTCTTCGAGCTCCTAACTACGTTCTGCTGATCTGCAGATGAGGAGGCTCGACCATTTTCAGACCCAGATGAAGGGTTTATGGGGCTCATGTAACAAGGGTTGGCGAGATTGGAAGGTTGCAGGCCAGAAGTAGAAGAAGAGGATCTGAAAATCCCACCCACGTCGGTGCAATTGGGGTCGTCTGATCTTTGGCCTCTGGCCCAACCCATGTCGAGATTTAGCAGGGAATTCATGTTTGAAGGAGGAGGAGGAGGAGGAGATCTTGAGAAGTTGTCGAGATAGGTAGAGATGGAATCGAACATGGGAGGGTGATGAGAGGGTTGTGAGGGGTTTAAGATCGTCATTTGAGCAGAAGAATTCAACAAGGCAGAGATGGATTCTGCTCTTGAGTCATACTCTTCATCTCCACCACTTGATGACTGCATACTTCCACTGTTACCAGAATCCATGGCTTTTGATGTACGAAAGGATAGCCACAGAGAGAGAGAGAGAGAGAGAGAGGTTCTCACTTACAAGAGCATGAAAGAGAGGCCTGCAATTCAACACACGTGTTCTACAACTGCTATCAGAAGAAAGAACCCATATCGATCTACTCTTAAAGACACAATCTTTTTTCCTCTCTTTCCCTGCAACTAAAGTGTGAAGGAAAGAGAGAGAGAAAGAGAGAGAGAGAAAACAACAGCAACAACTACCAGTCACAGATCTTGATGTGTGGAGGAGAACGAAGGGGAGAGGGAAGAGAGATGGGTAAAGGAGCTCCTGTTTTTGGGATGGGTTGAATTAGGGTTATGCACAGAGAGAGAGAGAGAGAGAGAGAGAGAGAGAGAGAGAGAGAGAGAGAGAGAGAGCGAGAAGGAGGAGAGCTTTTCTTGAGAAAGCTTTTCTTACTTTCTCTTCTCTAAAAGAGAGGCGGCTTCTGCTCATGTTTCCACTTAAAAGATCCTCCAGAGATTGCGAGGTGGGGCCTCCATTATAGGGAGCTGATGGGTGGTAGCCAGTCAAAGTGAGAGAGAGAGAGAGAGAGAGAGAGAGAGAGAGAGGTTCTGGTTCTTTTGGTGTGTGTGTGAATGGAAGGAAGAAATGAATATGTAGTTAAACCATGGTTAAAATAAGAGAGAGAAGAAAGGTATAGAGATGAGGTGGCCAAACCAAGTTGGCGTTATGGTGGTTGTTGAAGAAATGGAGAAAAGCAGCTATTCACTCTCTCTCTCTCTCTCTCTTGCTCTCTCTCTCTCATCATCTCTCTCATCATAATTTGCATATTATCATGTCATTTAGCATTGTTATTCACCTAATGCCGTACAGAGAAAAAAAGTCCAAACAAAAAAGAGCCTGTTTTATGATGTTCATCTGATGATCAGACAGATGTGGCCCATCATGAAGTTGAATGTAATGAATAGTAATGATACCAGACTCGATGCGTGGAGAGTTTGCAACTTGGTGGCATAAACTCATATATGTAGCATGGAAATATATTTTTCTTTTCATAAATATTCTCCCTTTCTTTTATTTCTAGAGCTGTGGAAAGAAACTTTGAAAGTTTCAGTCGTCGCTTTGACAATTCAAAAAACGCGAATCGTGTAGTGGAAGAGGAAAACAGAATATTTTCTCTGCACTTTTCGCTGTTTATCTACCACAACTTAAATGATAAAATGAGAAGAGAGTCAATCAACGCAAAAACATCTTTACTTTTCTTTGTTTTCGTCGCTGAGACTTGAACACAAACTAATATTGTTTCTTGTCCACATCCTTTGCCGTGGATATTTTGTTTCTCTTCTTCTCTTGGTACAAGGTTATTGATGTGCTTTTGCATCTTTTGATCATTAAATCTGTTTGCAGCTCTCAACAATAAGACCCAAATACATTTATGAGTGCACATGCCCATGGAGTACATCAAAATGGTTAAGGCAGTGTTTGTTTCTCTTTAAATATATAAGAGTTAGACACATGTAGGGTGGTTAAAAATAATGACATATCTAGGGTGGATTTTCAGAAATGAAAATCACATAAATAAATAGAAAGACGTCATCCTTACTATAAGGGCAAGTGACTCATCATTATCATCATAATCATCCAAGCCTTATTCCAACCATATTAAGGTCGACAACATGAATTCTGTTTTTCCATTTCATTCTATTTTAAATCAAATCCTTAAATAAGTTAAACTTCTTTAAATATGATTCAATGACATCTATTAATGTTTTTTTTTTTTTTTGTGTTTACCTCTACTTCTTAATTGGCCATCAACCTGTATAGTTAAACTTTTTCTCACCGGTGCCATTACCGGTCTACACTCAACTATAAGAGTAAGTAACTACAAGAAAGTTTAGACATCATCTTGATCACATCCATCTAATCAAGTTCTAAGCTTCGACACAAGTATCTCTAAACCATTCTCTAATTTGGTTTTTAGGTGATTATCAACTCCAAAACCCAACTACAATAATTATGAGTTTATCGTCATGGGAATTGGAAACACTAGCAAGCTTAAGCAAATATGAGTTTCACACATGCTACATCCAAGTATTTAGCTACCATCACTATGATGCAATCCATAGTATTATCATTGTGAATTAGAGAGATTGAGACGACAAAATCACACCTTATGGAGCTATGGGCAAGGCACCATAGGATCCCCTTCACGAACATGGCTAAAAAATATACGTAGTTGTAATTTAATGGTTTGACTGTCACATGCCGGTTTCAATAGCCATTGTAATTACCATCACTTGGTTGTAACGGTTTTACTATTATCACCAGTGACATCATCTTTTAAGCGTGTTTATATTGGTTTCTAGGTTTTTATCAATGAGGAGGTTTAGATAACAAAAGAGGTGCTTTAATCATTCTTTTTATGTTTGTTAGTAATCTTGTCATTTTACCCTGAAACTTGAAGGTTTTGACTATGACCAACACCAACATTGCTGGGTAAAAATGGAAAAAAAAAAAAGAAAGAAAGTTAGAAGGACGAACATAACTATCTTTTCTGTTAATTTAGTTTGATCATCTAGTTTATCTAATAGTAATTTTTAAAAAAATGGCCAACTCACTCACAATTGAGTGATGTTAATACCCTAGTTTCACACATATGCCTAAGAGTCTTCAAGTTAAAAATATTACTCCTTGATTAGTAGACAAACAAGCAATAAATAAAGTAATTAAAATGAAGATTTGCCAATTTTTCATTTTGTATTGTACGTAAAAAAAAAAAAGCAAGTTGTCAACAAAAATAACACAAGCAAACGCACAAAAGATCATACGAGAGACATATAATTGACTTTGATGGTGTGTCAAAAGCGGCACAATGGAAATAATCCGCGATCAACGGATCAACCATGATGAATACACAGCAATCACATCATCAAGTAATCACACACATAAACACAGGAATTTTACGTTGTTCGGCAACCTTGCCTACATCCACAGAGAAGAGAATTCATCTATCATAATCCTCTCTCAATCCCCTTAGGATCTAGAATTACAGTACATCAATATATATAGTTCTCACTTTCTTGGCTAACAAGAAAACACATACATAATGACTAATATACCCCTAACTATGAGCTTCGCTTCTCGCTAAACCAGATGACCGATCCGACTAAACCAAAATACAAGACAAAACCCAACAATGTCTACATTTGTGAATAGAAAGAAGCCTCTTTCTTTTAACTCTTGAAATTTATGATTTTACAAGTTACAAAATATATTGACTTTCTTCCTCACACTGATCTTAGCTAACCCATTGGACCAATGTGGTTAACTCTACATACAAGTCATCAACCCAATAATTCAGAATTTTTTGGTAATTATTTTTTTCAGAAAAAGTAGGGTCTAACCATTGAAGCTGATATGAAAAGGTTTTGGCATCACTAGATGCAATTTACAAAAACCGTGCAAAAAGGTAATTTCTATGCAGATCTTTTTAACAGTCGAGAATCATTGCTGCCATGTAACAATTTTATCCGCTTTGGTGCTTCTTTTAGCATCTGTTGTGACAGTTTTGTGCATCATGTTAGAGCACAGTTTTAAAATTTTCAAGCTATGATTAAGGTCTAATGCTATAAATCATTTTCATTGAAACAGCAAGAAAATAAAATTTATAACATCACCACTTCACTTCTTACCTTACTTCTTCCATCCAAACAGCATTAAAGTAAAAAATTGTCACATCATTACCTATTTTTAAGCCTTCATTACTGCTCCTTTAGCTAACCGTAGAACCGGGTTTTTTCACCTATAAGGGTCCCCTGCTGCTCTTGTGTGGGATTTTTCGTCCCCACCATGTAAGCATATAGGGCCCCTTTCGTTGGACCATGGGGATTTGAAATTATGCACCACATTTATGGCCAAGTCCTCGTATAAAGTGAGTCAGAAATGAATGAGATCACCAGGCCCACAGCAGAAATAGATGGACTCGGCCTCTTTTGGATCATGTACGTCGTCTACCCCAGCTGTTCCCCTCTCCAGTAATCCAGGTAGTGCCTGCCAGCACATGTGGCTGTGCGCGTTTAATCTCTTGGATCAATAACCCTAGACAGCCCTCACGTGTTTCTTCTAAGGCCAACCCCAAAAAATCCATCTCCCAAGGCCCACCTTTGAAAACTAAGCCACTCAAATCAGTTCCAACTGCTAGCTTCCCTTCCAATGTATTGACAGTTAGGCCAAATCTCTCTTTGACCACAGTTGGGCCGCTTGTTAGGTTGGCTTCATGTAAAGCAGGGGCTAAACCCTAATTAGTGGAATTCATTGAAGTAAAAAAGCAACATGCTTAGCCATATAATTAAACTCCTTAACTATGTTACGTAACTTTGAAAAAAACAAAGTCAGGCTTCTGGAGTAATGACTAATTTGTAGTGGACCTCATGTGGCTCTTTGGGTTTGAGCCAAGAAAACATCCCAGTCAACTTTCGCACCAGCTGTTTTTGACCAAGCCCCAGGAGCCGGCTAATTCTGACTTTCACAGGCCGGAACTGGTTCGCTTACTGGGCCAATAATTAAACAAGAATGTAGCCCATGCCAAATAGTTAAACAGGATTGTAGCATGACTGCCTGCGGCCTATGATTTTGTGAATTGTGAATTATAATAAGAGAATTACAAGAAAGAGTTTCCAGCAGCAAGTATAAAAAAAATTTATGCAAATCATAGAAGGATGCTTTAGCATAAAAAACTTGTATATGTATAACGATAATAGGTTGAGTTTCAATACAATCACTATATATATATGGACCAAAACAAACCTAGGTTATACGTACTTGAATAAATTCATTATAGCAATGTGACTGTATAAAATTAATTGATCTAAAGTGATTATGCATCTAGTGTTAGTAGAAACAGTGAAAATACAATTCAATATTCTAAATAGGAAGGAACCCATTCTTCAATACTCCCCCTTAGTGGAACCTAGTCGCCGCACTTTTAGCGACACGCATTATTCTTTAGAGCTGAGTCATTCCTATAGAGATTCAAACTTATAATTGATTGGCTTTGACAGCAAATTAAATTTTCTCAACTAACCATTCCTACTAAGGCCTGAATGTGTTAGTAGAGGTAAAGGAAATACTTTTCAATATTCTCCATCAGATAGCCTGATTGGCACACTTTTTTAACAACACACATTTTTTTATAGCCCCAAGTCGTTCCTTCTGAAATTCGAATTCGCGCCTGGTTAGCTTTGATACCATATTAAAATTTCTTTAGCTAGTCATTACTATCAAAACCTCAAAGTGATAGTAGAAATATCAAAAATATTTTTTAGTTTTTTTCATCAGGTAGAGCTCACTCCTCGATAGGCCCAGAGTTTCACTTAATCTTATAAATTTGAAAGGTGTATGGTTAAATAGATCACATGCAGCATGTGGCCCATTTTAGTTTCTTATCAACTTGAAAAGATTCACGAGAGCATCTTCCTTGTCTGATATGCCACCTTTGGTAACAAAACACTTTCAAACGATTGACTATGTGATTAAAATACTTTCCTGCAACAAACTTTTGTTTAGCTATAGCATTTGTAGTTTATTGGTGGAACTTACGAAGATGCCCGTCATAAAAAGGTATAGTCCAGTCGCCCATGATAAAATAAAATTTCTTAGCAATCTTCATATAAAAATTTAAGCATTATCAAACATCAATAAAAGCTGTGGTCAATGGTCTAAAATGGTTGCCCAATGGAAGTAAAGTGTTCAAAGAGCATTTATATTATTATTAGAAATACAATTTTAGAGGGTTGGCTGAGTGGATAGGCAACCCATGCCCATAGCGCCCACCAGGAATTGATTCTTGGTGGGCAGCCATCCTTTCCACTTAGGACCATTGGGCTAAATCAGCAATAAATAAATAAATAAATATAATTTTTCTTTAATTTCTTTTATTGATGGAACAATCAGTTTTAAATTAAGCACTGCCTTACGAATATATTCCCTGAAAAGCTAACTATTGGGGTACTTTATTTTCTTTTCTTCCTTTCTCAAGTATTTTTAACTTTCTATCAACGTTCCACACCGCCCATAGAGTATCTAAACATCTAAAGGTGTGCATTGTGGAACATCTAAATTAGGTGAATCCTCTTCTGCAAATTAACATAGATTTAGTCTATCCGGCCCTTGTATCTCTTAGTGGGATGACCCTTATAAAGAGGACTTTTATATCTTATTCCTTATAGAATAATCAATTTTTTTCTTTATTTTTCTTTTTCAGTATCTCAATAAAAGGGGCAAGGATCCACGAAAGCATTCAATAGGAAGAAAGACTCGCACAAGCATAGAGGGAGATATAATCTCTAGTCATCAAGGTGAGAGGTGGGGTTCCCTACCTACTGGACAATGCCTTGTTATCAAATCAAATTTGTTATAGATTGTTAAAATTTTTATTATAAAATGAACGGTAAGCAAAGTGTTTATTTCCTCTTCTCATGCAATAAGCTTAAAAGTGAAACTGTTGAAAACATTCAATGAACTTATTTACTTTTCTAGGCCTCAACAATTTTTAAATGGATAGCAAGGAATAGGTCAGCTGGTTTAAAACCTCAGTTTCCTCTTGAAGGTTGCGGTCCCAGCTACCCTGCTACTATAAAATAAAATTTTTGATATTTCTCCTGGGGCAGAGACTTTTATGCAACAAAAGCTGGATAGGATCAAAACCTCAATAAATGCTCCATCAAACGATAATGATCCGGTAAGTACAAATATCACATGTGACACAGTTGCATTATCATGTGCCCGGGCATCAAATGATACCTTTCCTACAAATGACTTCAAAATATTCACATCTGAGGTGAGTAATCTATTACACGTTGCTGGATCATGCTCCTAGAAACATACTAGTCACAACCAATATGCTTATCCACTCATATAAACGTATTCACTTTGACTTCTTGTAAGTATAGCAATAACAATGTGGGCCACTGACAAAGGAAATCAAATCGTGGTCGAATTTTTAAAGCCTACCCTTCCACCTGATCAACCCAGCCTCAGCTTCAACTCTGTTTCAACTCTTTCTCTTTTCTTTTTTCTTTTTTTTTCAAAACCAGAAAAGATTTTCACCAAAAAATTATAAGCTCTCTCTCTCTCTCTCTCCCTCGCAATGTTGATCAGCAACAAGTATGCGAGATTTTTCCTTCTACATTTCATCTTCTTCGAGTTTTCCTCAATATGGTGACATCTAGGGGACATGAATTACCATGCACAAAAGAATCATTCTACCTCTTTTATAAAAAGAGGCTAGCACAATAACTTATGCTAATCACAGGCATGACTCATAAGTCTCCATGCTATTTTACTATGCTTTTTATATTTTTTTAATAATAAATTATATATTAGTTTTATGTGGTGTAGTGGTTAGGTTTATTATTTAAATTAGCGAAAGGTCATGTGTTCAAATCTCAAATTAAGCTTATAATATTTTTCCTTTACCGAAGGCTCAATAAGAGTGGAAATTGATTTGAAAACCTCTTAGCTTAATATATTATAATTAGAAAGGATAAGAAAGCTTAGGTAAAAATCAGAGAAAAAACTGTTTTTTACTGTAATTATCCCATGATTTAAGATCAGACCCACACTTAAGATGATCATGGCCAACTTGATCTGTCCATCTATCTTTAGAACAGGTGTGCTCCAATTTCCTTTTATTGTACTAACACGTTTCTTCTCTTCCGGACGGATGTTAAAAGAAACAAAAGACCCACCGTGCATGGCATGCACTTTTCACAATTCACCAAACTCAATTGCCCCAAAGACAACTTTTGACAAAAGAAAAAAAGAGAGAGGGAGACAGAGAGATGTGGAGAGGACGAGGCGTTTGGCTGAAATGGCGTGGGTTTAAGAAGGAGCAAGTGAGGAGATATCTGGCGTCTCATTCTTCCACTAGAGAAGTCAAGTTTCCGGTATTGGAAAGTCACCAACGAGCCCAAGAGCATGGAGAAGCTACAGTCGACCACTACCAATCTCCTGAGCACAAGAAAGTCAAAGAGTTCAAGTTCTACAGATGGGACCCTGATAACCCCACTGTCCGGCCCCACCTCCAGTCCTACCATGTGTACCTCACCACATGTGGGCCCATGGTCAGCCCCTCTAGCTATTAATCACCTTAATCCTTAACCAAAAAAGAAGAAATAGTATTAATCTCTGGGTTCATTTCATTTAGTTATCTATGTTTGCTTTTGAAAGGTGCTTGATGTGCTGCTAAAGACAAAGGCCGACAATGATTCGACCCTGACCTATAGAAGGTCTTGTGGAGAAGGGATCTGTGGCTCTTGTGCTATGAACATTGATGGGACAAACACAGTAGCATCCCTGAGACCCATTGACACAAGGACTGACAGGGCCACTATAATACCACCTCTCGCTCATATGTTTATGATCAAGGATTTAGTCGTCGATCTCACCAATTTCTACCAGCAGTACAAGTAAGACCGTCATAATACATTTTAGAAAAAATTAAAAGAAATAAGATATGGTCCACTTTTTGCATTTTTGTTCCTGGGTCTGAGTCTGGGTTTGGGTCCTTGGAATTGGGTTTATTTGTAAAAGCAGCAATAGTGCCCAAAAAATTATAAAGCGTTTGGATTCGGATCTCCTACTGCTTCCTTAGTATAAGACTTATGTTTTTTAATATAGGAATGTTGCTTTATTTGCGGTGACAATTACAACTTTCAATACAGCAGTGACCCTAAAAAAAGAAATCGTTCCAGAGATAGGCACATCTCACCTAAATGATGAACGAATCAACTGGTGAAAATGTAAGAAATGGAATGGGGTTTGCCCTTTTTCTATCAGATAAATCACTCATGAAAGATCCTATCATTTATCCTGTATTATATGTAGGATGGGTCACGAATCAACAACCGCCCAAATTGCATTCGCTTTTTTATAATGGACTGTGTCACACAGTCAATGCTACAGTGGATCCAAATCCAAAATATAAACCAGTAAAAATAAGGGCATTATTGTCCTTATGAAAATTTAAAACCAGGATTGGCTAAATGATAATAAAGGGAGTTTCAGGCTTTTTTTAGTGGTTCAAAAGATATTCAGAGTAAAGGTGTCAGATAAAAAATGAAAAAATAAAAACTATAGAAAACTTTTGTAAATGACAGAAAATATTTGTGGTTATACATAAACTTTCTCCATCATAAATTACATCTCTACATAATAGATATGAGTATTATATTACTTTATATAATAATTTTACACTATATAATTGTGCACCTGGGCTTTCAGTGGGCCACTAGAGTTGGGTCGGAGCGAATCCTGTGAGTTTCACATTTGTTGGGTCCGGGGCCAGGTACACAAAATTAGTAATAAGGTTATAGTTTGGGCCCACAATTTGTCCAACCTAAACTCAACGCGTTTACATTCAAGTGGTCCTATGACCTGAATCCACTAGTCGTCGTTGGTAGTTTGAGTTTGGACCCATTTCCATGGCCGGGAACACTTGGGAGTTGGGAACGAGCCGAACTAACCCAAAGCCCAATTTGTTCTAGTTGATTTGTATCCGCTGTCGCTTCTTCCTAGTCAAGAAAAATATATATTTGTTCCATTACATCAAGAACATATTATTGTGACACATGACAGTCTCTAATTTCTCGTCTGTCTGTAATATAAGGTTGATCGAGCCATGGCTTAAGACGAAGGGGAAACCACCGGACGAGCGGGAATACAGGCAGTCACCTGCACAAAGAAATAAAACTGGATGGGCTATATGAGTGCATATTGTGTGCTTGTTGCAGTTCAAATTGTCCTTCCTACTGGTGGAACTCAGAAGAACAGTTCCTTGGCCCTGCAGCACTGCTCCAAGCTTGTCGTTGGATGTCTGATGCCGCGATGATTTCGCCGATTTGAGGTTGCAGGCATTGACAGAGGATATGAGGAAGTTGTACAGTTCCAGGACCATCAGGAGTTGCACAATCACCTGCCCCAAGAGCACGCTCAATTAACCATTACTACAAAAACTTGAAGGTGTTAATAGAGACAGCAGACATACTTTTCAATATTCTGTATCTGGTGGAACTTACTCTTAGGTGGAACCCGGTCGGTGCAATTTTAGCGACATGCAATTTTTTAGCACCAAGTCATTTCTCGTTGAATTCAAACTCGCAACCAATTGGCTCTAATACTATATTAAATTTTCTCAGTTAATCATTGCTACCAAAATCTCAAAATGTCAATAGAGACAATGAAAATACTTTTCAACATCTCTCTCTCTCTCTCTCTCTCTCTCTCTTTTCCAATGTATAGCAATTAGAACTCTAATGGCAGAATTGAGTGACCATATGGGTAGGCTTGAATATTCGTGTGCACTAACCTATCTACAACTTAGTTTGACATCCTCTTACATAAGTGGATGGACTAGATTGTAGATAGCATGTTTATGGCCGTCTTTCATAATGGCATTATGTCCCATGTCAGGGCCAGTCCAGCCAGATATGCAAATGTAAGAGTTTTATAGGAAGTTTTCTAAAAATTTTGGAGGATACATATGTAAAAATATTAAAAACTTAAAAAGGTTTTGTGAAATCTTGGGGGCCATGGCCCTGGGCCTACATATGGGTCTTCCCTGGGTGACCGCTTGGACCTGGTCGCCTCAATTCACACATCCGGCCACCTGACATGGGACATGATGCCAATATGGAAGATGGCCATGAACACACTATAGACAGTCACTGCGAGGTTTATCCACTACTGCAAGCGGACGGCCAACCGAGTTGTAGAGATGACCTTTTTCCTTACTACGCAAGATATTTTGGACGTATTTTATTAAAATACATAGAAATTTAATACATATGATGGCTAAATATAAAGACTAAAGGTGAATTTCTAAAATGATCATCAAATAGATGTCCGTCATGGAAATTTACCTTTGATCTTCATTTTTAACTATTTATTTTATTTTTATTCATTTTAATGCAGGCCCAGAGAAATTTGTTTCCCTTACCATGCTTATATTTAAATAGATTTTATCAGCAACTAAATTATAACTTAAAGAGGGGATGTATCGCCTTTCAACAGACTTATATTTTTGTTTCCCTGCCAAAACAAAAGGGGGAGTATTATCCATTATAAGGTCCACGCGCAATGGTTCACATGGGCCCCATGTTAGGATGCCAACAATCCGATGTCTCCATATTGCAACATGGGCCTTACCCGGAGCAAGCCCGATAAGGGCAATAAATTTTGATTACCTGGCCCAATTTGGGGCCCACATTATACATAGTAGACCTGAGCCTGCCCATTTAGTCAATCAGGTCAGGCCGGAGTTTCCAAACTGCATGCATTATTTATTTCGTTGGGCTTAGAAATTTCTACCAACCCTGGCCCATACATCAAACGGGCTAAATTTAGATCCAGGCTCTGCCCCTCACCCCAAGCTTTGCTACATTATTTTCAAGCAATTTTGACTCAGCGAGTTTGTCTGGATTGGCCCAGTGTATTCTGAATTTATTGATGGGTGGATTCACTGAGAGATTCTGGCTCTGGAGTAATGACTTCACCAGTGGAGCTGGCCCACCCAATATGGTTTGGTATGTATGAGAATCTTGGGTCCTTCCCAAGTTCTATCCATCAGTGACTGCATGTAAAAGCCTGGATGTTAAGCACAGAAGCTGAAATCGGGTTGCCTGGCCTGGCCTGTTTTGGGCTGTATTAGCCAGTTAATTTGAGATTTAGGGATAGATCTACCGTCAGATGGTCCATGCATGTACGGAACTAATGTGCAACTAACAAAGTGGATGTGAAAATTAGGTGGATCATTTCAGTCCACTGGGCCATTGACAAGCAGCAATAAGAGTGGATCTACCCCTTGCAGATGTTAAAAGCCCGTCCTTGCTAATATTTCCCTGTTCATGTTTTAAGTCTCATGTGCGCACTAATAACTTACCCACAGTGGGTCACTGGGTGCACCAACTAGGTAGATGGAATCGTTTTGGGCCATACTTACAGCTTCTTCTTCCATCTCCCGTATGTGTGATATTTAACTAGCTAATCATGTTATTTCAAAAAAAAAAAAAAAGGCTAACCATGTTGGGCCTTATAAATATTTGATAAGATCCCAAGATGAGGCCATTGGATTTGATCCTCTGTGCCTGATTAATCATGATCATTATTAAAGCCTTGTCCCAACTATCTTGGGATCAGCCCTCAATGCCGGATTGGATTCCATAAAAACATTGGTCAACTGTCTAAAGGACTAAAACCATGATCACCACTGATGATTTGTATGATTCAGGGTGTGAATGCCAAACAGGTTTCGATCGTTGTCCGCTCACAGGCCACCCAACTGATGGGCCATCACTGTAAATTAAATTTGGGAATTTCCATTAAATCAGTCAATAATCAGAGTACATTCTTAATTCCATATGAATAGGTCGGTTCGGGGTATCTGGATCCATACCCGTCGAGTTAGGGGCATGGAGCACCAAGTCAGCCCAATAAAGTCATCGGAGGAAGGCTCGAGCCCAAGTATTGATGGGCCTTTACCTGAGGTTCTGATTGGGCCTTTACCTGAGGTTCTGATCATAAACTTGGGTCTAGGGATAAAGATACAGAAATTAAGTTGACATAAGTTTGTATCGTGGCCTGTCGGCTTAGTCCAATTCCTGTCCACTGTTCTCAAGTTTGGGTTAATTCACTCTGGGCCAGATCCAGATCTTTTGACAGGTCCATCTCCATTCCCATCCCTAGTTTTTATTTCAGCTAAAGAGCAAATCTGTCATGATTCTCAGTCATCCACTCTTGGTGCCCTACCTAAAACCTAAGTTACTCAAAAGCACTACAACCCATGTGCTATCACTAGTTCATATCTAACTTCGATTAGAGATTGCTACACGTCAAGATTGATCACTATTAAAAATAAAATGTTATTTTAACATTTATATAAACCATGTGTTTTTACACAGAATCATTATGAATGTAAGTCAAAATTTGATTGACGTGAATTGTGCCCTAACATAGATTTGGATTTTAGATTTGCCCCCAAAATTAAAAAATATCACCATACTCAAACTTATTCAAATAAAACGAATTGAGTAGATCAAATGAACCCACTCCATTGAACTTTTTAATAGATATAAATTTAAAAATTGTGAACTCGTATGCAAATTAAGGAAGACAATGAGTCAGGTATAAATGGGACCCGCTCCGCCTCACTCCTATTAGGGGCAGGTTTAGTAATTATTTTTTTAATGCAGGGCGGGTTTTAGTGTTGTTAATCCAACTCATCTCGCCTCGAATATATAATATTTATATACTACTAAAGTAATAGACAAAACTCATACAGTGCAGGTGATTTTGAGCCTTAACATAAGGCATATGAGAAGAAAAAGTAGCATGGTCAAACTCTATTATACAGATTCCCATTCATTTTTACAAATTTTAAACGTTTAAAGCTTTAATTTTAAATTTTGCTTGACCCACTCTAATGGGGCGGGTTTGGTGTTGGCAAGACAGTTTTGGATGAGATGAATTTGAGATGGTGTGGATTTGGGTTTACTTCAGCCCATATCAAACCCGCCCCATATTCCCTAATGCTAATTGATTGAACTGTGAACCAGTTAACTAAGGGCCTGTACCTAAATTTACCATTCACCGAATTAGTTCAAGGTATGACCTGACAAAGTGACAATGCAATATAAAACATACACATACAGAAGAGATAGTGAGCGGTTTGGCCTCTTTTCCATTGGACAAACTTTGCACACAAGAAACTCCCTCTTCCTCTTTTGGAGGAATGGATCTTTCTAATTCCTGAAAAGAACTCCCTTTTCTCTCCAACTTCACAGCGATGAGCTCCTATCTTTTTAGGAAACGATTCACAGCAACTTTCAATATCATTCAGAGGTAACTGAGCCCCTTGTTTAGTTTCCCAGCAATCTTTTTCTGGAATTAGCAAAGCATCTGTTCTGTAATATGTATATAAGTTGTTGTATATGCTGCATCCTTGATAACCAATAACTTTTTTCTTTATTGGGAGAATGTTATTATACTGTGTTCATGTGGATTAAGATGGAGATTTAGACTGGCTGTGTTGCAGTATTTGATGCTGGGCCTTGCAGTATCCTGAATTTGAGCTTTGGGTCAGTCGTAATATGATGTTTTAGAAGTTTGTGATATTGATTTATTGCAATATCGGGTTTTCTCCAAATGGGTAGAATTGAAAAGCTGACTAGGATCCAAATGCACCCGGCGGCTATCTGCTATTGGGGTGGAAGTAGAAAATTTCCCAATTTCTCATTGTTTGTTGATTTTGTAAGAATGTGGTTGTAAGCAGATAGAAGTGGAAAATTTCCAAATTTCTCATGGTTAGTTAATCTTGTAAGAATGTGGTTGTAATCTTGCTGGAGTTACTGGGATAGATGGCCAATCTTGCGAGTTTTCCTCTTCTGTGTTGTTTGGGTGCATGTAGGATAGAATATCTTTAGTGCCGGGAACTATAAGTAAGGTGACTTGGTTTTGGCCCCGGGGTGATATAACTTCCACTGGGAATTTTTTCTTTATTTTTTAAAAAAAGTGAAACTTCATAGAAGGAAAATAGAAGATTCCAAGAGGGTAGAACATGGTCGCTGGGAATATTTCACTCAATACAGAAAAGGAGAAGGAGGGTGATTATCCAACTCTTTAGAGCTGCCGGCTGTACCTCTCTACTAGACACTGCACCAACGGGGGAAGATTGAGGTTGCATAGTTACCTAGTTTGCCGCGTGATTAATTTGCATTCAAGTTTGTAATTTGTAATTCAAGACTTTCCCTGATAAGAAAATTTGGTGAGGTGGGTTCATGCAATTCGTTTCTCAATTTGTCTGATTCAAAGTTTGAGTCTGACAAGTTAGATGAACAAATGCATCATGGGCATCACTAGGGTCTACATCTAAAATCCAAGATAGCTATACTTTACATTTACTCTCGGAAAAATTTTACATAAATCAGAGTCAAACCAACAATGAGATTAATTCGAAGTATAATTCCATGTTTATCATTGATCACTCATAAGGTGGGGCCAACTCTTATTGGAGTAAGATATAAATTAGTACTAATACAACGAGGAGCTGTGTTTTTTTTTTCTTTTGCTTGGACTTTTAGGTACATCCCACTAATGGGTTTACTTTATAGGACTTGAGATTTGAGAAGTGAGAACTATATGAGATTGGTTCGCTAGTAGTTCGCAAACCAAACTATGAATTTTTCCAAATGAAATATTCACAATTCGAAGGCTTTCTGAGCAAATTAGTAACTCTGGTTCAGCACCTTTCACTCCTGATGGGAGTTTTCTGGCTCACCTGCCTCCTATTTGGAAAGATCTGGAGCAGAACTTAGGCTCCAACAAGGTCTCTTGTTGAACAGTTCTTGGAACTGTTGTCACTGTCAACATTGCTCCTCCCAGTGCCTCCCCGTTGGCTCTAACAGTCTGTAGAAGATTTGTGCAATCACCTTCACTCTTTGTTTTTTGCATTTTCACTTTCCTAAATGTTAGGTTCACAAAACGAGTCAATATTTTTACACAAAGGTGAAACATGATATTTGATTTTTTTTTTCTTCTTTTTGGTGTGAGATTGTATACATGGGACTGTGGATCTCTGTGTTTATCATATGTTTCAGTACTCATTAGCCTGAATTGTACATATAAAGTTTATGCTTTCATGTTATATGCTCATTTCAAAGTTCAAACATTGTGTTTTCATTGTAGATTAGCTCCAGCTAGGACCTCTCAATTCCGTGGTTACACTGGATCGCCGACTCACAAATGGTCGGATAAGCAGCTTCATGAAACTAAGAAGCCATTGCATTCAAAATCATGGATTAGTTATGCAGTTGTATGTTACTTCACTCTATTATTTCTGCTAATGAGAAGATAATTTATCAATTAAACTTTCTTTCCTTTCTACTCTTGACATTAGTCTTGGACCCTCGGTTGTGTGGGAGTAATTGTATCTGGTTTGGGTGAAATATTGGAAACTTTGCAGCCAGCAGCTTTACTAGTGATTGCAGGAGGTGCAATGTTTGTCCATCACAATGATAAGAAAAGAGCAATTTTGAAAGGTCAATTCTGTCTACGACTGCTTTTGCTGGATAGCCTATCTTTCTGCTATGAAGTCATTTGATTGCATTATTTAGTGTGTGCCATGTTGGCTGTTACCTTTGCTTTCTCAATTTAATTATTTTTTATTTGAAACCGGTTGTGGCTTGGAGTTAGTGGAATGTTCTATCTTATTATGCTCCTATTTTGGCCCCTTAAGGTTTCTTTCTACCATATATGTACAAGTACTCCATGCTATCTGGTATTACTTTTGTACTCATTTCTCTGTTACTATTACTAGAACTGCATTCCATGTATGACGTTTATCATGGAATATATCACCTTGCTTGTTGGTTAATCCCGGCATGACAAATGAACTAGGATGCATTGATACTTCAAAATGGGCAACCTATTGTTTTGTGTAATATCCGATACTTTACTTTATATGTGTAAAATCCATGTACTTGGCGTGCCCCTGCTGTGTCCATGCTGTACTTGGGCATTGTAGCAAATAACTAAAAAGAAGGGATGGTGTTTTGGCCTCTTTACATATGTTACAAGGTACAAATGAGTTACTTATGTTAAGAAGTCAAGCCAAACATTGAGCTGGAAAAGATTTGGGAAAGAATTAAAGAAGTTTTACAATCTTGAGAGAAGAGCAATGCACAACAGAAAAACACATTGTGCTCTAAGAGTAAAGTTAATCAATGGCTTAATAGCTCATTCAGGAATGAAATTATTATTATTATTACTACTACTACTTCTCCTTTTCTGTGTTGAATATTGAATTGGTTGTACAATCCCTAAGAGTATGTACAAATGTCCTTTTACCATTTATATATGTGCTTAATTGGTTGTTGTTCATTGATCTTTTATTTAATCTACAGCTTAGATATATGACGTTGTCATATTTAATAAGTAGAAGTTGTTATTTTTAGTATAGTTTATGCTAAATGATATAAGTATATTCTTGTGTAAGTTAAATTCATATAAATTTTACCTTTTTCTATATTCTTTTTTTTTCCTTATTTGTTTTTAAAAATAGAATCCTGAAATGTTTCATTTCATGGCCAAATCAGGATCAGCAACTATGCTATAGACTCTATTCTTTGTACAAAGATTAATCTTTTTTGTTTTTTTTTTTTTTTTGAATGTTAACAGTAAATTGTATTAAGAAGATATGACTACAACACCATACAAAAATGATAAAAGGAAAGAAAAAGAGGGTATAAGAACTTTATACCAACCACCCAACAGAAAAAACACAATATTACATAATTAAAGCACACAAAGGAGTGACTCTGAACACCCCTTTTCTAGCTAAAGCATCTACAAAACCATTAGCCAATCTCCCCACATGCCAAAAGACCACATGAAGCAAAGAAGCCAAAGATTTATTCTCCCTTAAATAGAAATGAAATCTCTAAGGGCCCTTAACCATTGAAGAAAACCCACAATGTGGTATTGAACAAAACGCTCTCCATAATTAACCTGCCTTGAAATGAATGAGAGAAAATCTGGAGAGCTTCTAATATTGCCAACACCTCCACCTTATTGGATTCTATGACACCACTTTTTTTTCTTTTTTTTGCTTTTTTTTTCTTTTTTTTTTATAGTTAGCAATAAAATTTATTGAAATGAAAACAAATACAAGAAATATAAAAGCATACATAAATGCAACTTATAAGTGATCCAGTACAATAGACATGTACCTGCCACCAAACCCAGCCCCAACTACATTATAGAAGCACTTAGATGACATGATTGATCAACCCTTTGCTTAGCTAAAGAATCTACCATTCCATTTGTAGATCTGCTAATATGTTGAAATGCGACTTGCATCTCAAAAACCAAAAGGACCGATATAAAGATCATACCTTTTAAGAATAATCTGAAATGGCTTATCACTCAATAAGTTCACACAACCAATCTAATGTTAAGAGGTTGGAAGAATATGTTTGTATACATGTTATGCATTTATGTGCTTAGAGAAGAAACCATGTTGAAGAGTGTTGGAATTACTTCAAGGGATTAATACCTTCTAAGTAGATTGCCTGCTCAATGTATGTGCTTTTTTTCTGATTAATTTCTGTGGTGGTGCAAACAGATTAAAACACACCATGAAAGCGCTGTTGAACACTTGAACTTGCTTTACACATATATTATAAATAGTGCTTTGCAGAGAATCATATTCTATACGTGAGCAACCACAGCGTACTAGTTATTGAATCAAGTTGTGTTCATATTTTCTTCTTCATTTTCAAATTTCTTTACAGGTTCTCAGGGAACAGGTGGTGAAAGAAATATCAAAGGACTGGGACCTGCTTTTGGGGGGCCATTTAAGCTTATTGATACAGACTGCAACTTGGTAACTGATAGAGATCTTCGAGGGAATTGGACTCTCATCTACTTTGGGTATACTTCATCTCCAGATGTTGGTCCAGAGGAGGTTAAGAAATTGGCTAAGGCGATTGACATATTAGGTCCAGATTCTTCTACCCTTTTCCAGCTCATCAGTTTTCTCTTTGCAGTTGGAACTTGGATGATTATTGTTTGAGTGATTCTGTTTATTACCTGATATGGTCCTGTTTGATTACCATTGGGGGGATACAGTTGGGACTTTGAGCCCCACTTCCCACATCACCTAAGTAATGGGTTTTACATGGCTTCATATACCTGTTTGGGCCTTCCACCTATCAGCTTAAGCTTTTGAGTTGGTACATGGTATCATAGTGGGTATAGTTCTTGTGTAGCCCACGTGGCAAGCTCGTCCATGGAATTTGTTGGGCCGGCACATGAGGGAAAGTGTCAAGAAAAAGTTCCACATCGCCCAAATAATGGGTTTGACATGGCTTCATATAATTGTTTGGGCCTTCCACCTATCAATTTAAGCTTTTGGGTTGGTACAGGATATTTTACAGATACAAAATACAAACTCTTGTGATTGCCTTTTTATCTAGAGTTATAGACCAGTTTCACTATGCTTTTGATCTTTTTCTTGTGGGAAATGATGGAAAACATGATCATTGAGCTTCCATGATTCATAAGGCCTTTTTTTGTGGCCTTTGTTGTTATAATCTATGATGCCCAGATACGGACACGGGTACGGATACAGAAACGGGGAATGAGGGTTTGATACGCCGACTTAAAAATTTTAGAATACAGATGCGGGTACGGCATTTCAAAAAATATATACATATAAATACTTATCGTAGTGCTCAAATATTATGAGGCCCACTGTGTGGATCAAATTTTCAATGAGGTGGGTTTGACAGTATCTTAACATAGAAGAAAATAAAAGAAAAGGAAAAAAGAAGTGGGCCAAGTGTCTTGGTTGGCCTAGTAGCTCAACATTAAAATAGAAAGAAATAAATAAATAAAAGCCCAATGGGCCCATTCTCATTAATAAAATGTGACGGGTTCTTTTGCCCCTTTTACATCTCTAGGGTATCATCGAACGGAAAAGAAGAAGAATGAATGAATAAGAAGAAGAGGAGGCGTACATAGCACCTGAAGCTAGAAGCTCGAAGCAGTAATAGTAGCAGAAAGCAACACCTTCTCCTAATTGAAGAAGCAACCTGTCAAAATGAAAGCAATAGCCCCGGTAGTTTAGTTATCTTCATCCTTGCTGCCACCTTCTCCTCCTCCTTTTCTCCTTCTTTTTTGCTTTCCTTTTGATCAAACTGAGAGAGGGCTCATTTAGGAGTAACTTGGTCAAAATGGACAAAATCTGTCGTAATTTTGGGTAAAAAATATTGCATAGCGATATCCTAAAATTGGGGCCCGTATCCAAGCCGTATCTTGCCATATCCCATACCCGTATCCGTATCGTATCCTATCGGTACCAATACCATAGGGCATTTGGAGTATACGGGTATCATAGGTTATAATTGGTCCTGATTCTAGCTCGTAGGATGACAAGAGTATCAAGGGGCTTCTTTGATCAAAGGTTAGCCCAAGTCGGCCCCATAGATCTATAGATCTGGGCTACACATACAGTCTTCTTGTAGGAGAACATTCTCCTATCCTTAGGTACTTTATTTGCTAACAACTCCAACCTTTCTATCATGTCATGTTTTTTGTAAGGATCTCAAATAGGAAAAAGAAAATCTTTTGGTTTGATGTTTGTCCACTTTTTGGGATCTTTGAAGCCTTGGATCTGCATCACTTCACCATGAAACAACCAATTCACATTCTTAAGAGTCATGTAATCTTGGATATGTTTTTACATGAAATCACTGCCTATATGCTATGATGCACGGATACTTCAAGTTGGGCAACGTATCGTATCGTGTCATATCGGATACTTCACTTTTTACATGCAAAATCCGTGTCCCTACCGTGTCTATGGTGTGTCCACATTGTATCTGGGCATCACAGCCTATATGACCTCTGAATTTATTCATTCTGAGTATCAGTTTTAGAGGAAAAGGACCTGATCATGGTCTACCAGATGTAGGAGCCTATCTCCTGACCATTTCGACTAACCAATGAATGTCCCAACCCTCAGACCTCTTATTTGTACCAATAAAGGTTCATTATCTACAGGGGCGAATCTTGGTTCAGTGGTTGTCTCCACCATGACTAATCGATGCTAATAAGAAATAAAAGAATTGTAGTTACATATTTTCAATGTTGGATTTCATTAGTTGTGTCATCGAAACAATTCACACTTCATAAGGGCTTCTTGTTAGCATCATGAATTTTCTTTTAAATTTTTTTTATATCTATCATCAATTCTTTATTGTGAGGTTATAATTATTGGTATCAATTGTAATACGTGGATCAGTGGGTGTCTTTATTTTATTTTATTTTTCCTGTTTCTTTATTTGTACGTCTGCACCTTCCTGATGATTGTGATATGCTGATGCCATTTAATATTTTGACTGGAACAAGAGTCTGAACAGAACCTGAAGATTAAACCAGTTTTCATTTCCATCGATCCCGAGAGAGATTCCCCTTCACATCTCCGAGCATATCTTGAAGGTAAGTTTCTTATTTTTCTTGCTCTATTTTTCTTCAGTAAAATGAAAATGAGCTGCTGTTAAATTTTAAAGGTCAGTTCACCCTCACTACCTTAACTACAGAGTTTGATACAAGAATCATTGGCTTGACTGGATCCATTTCGGCAATCAGACAGACAGCTCAAGAGTATCGCATTTATTTTAAGAAGGTCGATGAAGAAGGTGGAGATTATCTTATCGAAACTTCACATAAGATGTAAGCTTTGAGCGTATTCAAAATCAACTTCAGAAAGCAGTATCTTGATGGTCTTCAGTGTAGTAGTTTCTGGACTCCTATTGGCTGTACATTTGTGACCCATGCCTCATGGGACAGTCCCATCGCTTTCCACTGTTAGAAGTTAATAATCTTTTTTCTGTTGTCAGAAAATTCATGCAAGACTTATCACATCTATTTCAACAGGTATCTTGTGAACCCAGACATGGGGCTGGTTAGATGTTTTGGGGTGGAGTATGATGCACAGCAGTTATGTGAAGAAATACTGAAGGAGCTGAAGGGAGTTGCGAGTTCAGATAAATGAGCATGTCATCAATTTTGACTCACCCTCTAAAATGGTAATGTTTTCTTCCAATTTATAAGTTAAGAGGCCCTAATCATGGACAAAGGTTAACGTGGCATTGGTTTCCATGGAAAGGTGGAATTTCATTATTTTGTGTGGCCCAAATATCATGAATTTTGATCTCCATGGGGATTGACTTGGCAAAAAGGGGTGTTTATATTTCATCCTTCGCTTGTTATAGCATCTATGATACATGTTATTGAGGTGCCATGGGGCTTGCTCCACATTAAGCAGTCAGGCTCATATATTATTGGTCTTGGCTCGTCTTTGTGAAGATCACATAATTGCCTTTCATAGAGATTTTTTGGAAATCTATGTCCTCTCCATGATTTCCTTCCCTTCTCGTTTGGCCTTCTTGCTGCAGTCATCCAAGGCTATCATAGCCTGGCTGTGAACCTGATTGGCTAACTCCCCTTTAATACAGCCGCTACCGGCTGATACCACTAAAAGGGTAGAATTTGAGTTACAAGAAAATGAGTTTCAGGAAATCAATATTTTTCAGAAAGGCTTCTTCCACTGACCCAGATGTGCCTGCATTATTGCAAATTCAAAAACTAAGAGACCTCATCGTGGATAGAAGATGCCGTAAAAATCTTGCAGGCTTCTCAGATTCGTAGTATTGAAGTTTTGGCCTTTGTTTTATGTCTGTGTGTCAACTTCTTGTTTTTTGGAATATATATATATATATATATATATGAAAAATGATCCTGTACAAGCTTCCCTTATGGTCTTACGGTATAAGCTATCACATGGGGCCGCCTACTGGTCCATCCAAACCCCACCCACCGTATTTATATATATGTGGGAAATATTTAAGTGAGAACTAGTTCTCACCGTGCTTCTGTGAGAACTATTGGTGGGGCCCATCTATCAATTCATCCAAACTGTGTACAAACAAGGACCCCCTCGATAGTCACTAATCCTAGGATTTGGCACGCACTCGAATGGACTATGCTGTTGGATGGAGGGTTAATTTTTTTTTAATATGAAGTCATTAAACTCATGAGCCACGGATGATGGGCTTACCTATGGAGTCTGGCATCTAGGTGTTCTGTATAATTACTTATGGTCCACGGCCTGATAGTATCTAATTTAATTGCTACTATTTTGTTCATCAGATCACTCCTATTTTAACATTATTAAAAAAAATTAGGGAAAAGATAGTGACACCTCTTACTTTTGATTCATGTTTCCTCCATCAAGGACAGCAGCAAGAAGCCAGAAGAAACAGGGGGTGTCCAAAAGGAGGCTGTGCAATCATCATCTTCCACAAAGCCGTGACCTGATTCCTCCACTTCATTTATCCAGATGATGATTTTTAATGTTTTCTTGGCGAATTGCAATTTTCACGTTCCATATTTTTGTGGAACGGTGCTGCAAGTAACACTGATTCTTAGATTTGGACGATAAGCAAAGGTGTTCCAATGCTTGGTTAAAGACTATGCTCAACTGCGATGAAGGCCTGAAGGGGACTTGCCCATCCATGGCTACTGAATATCATATTCTTTTTCACTAATGCTTACACACTTGAACAATAGGTCCCCTCTTCGCAGTTAGTTCAGAATAGAATCGTCAGTGTTGGGTGCAAAAATTTGAGAAAATCTTCTCGACTAAAGGGAAGAATTTTTGTTACCATGTTACTTTAGCGACAATTAAACAATTTTAACTCCTGATGATTCTTTCCAACAGAATGCAGGATGACTGAACTTTGACTTGTGCATAAGGGCACGGTTGTGTAATTCTG
The DNA here is from genome assembly GCA_037013555.1 of Sextonia rubra. Classification (NCBI taxonomy): domain Eukaryota; kingdom Viridiplantae; phylum Streptophyta; class Magnoliopsida; order Laurales; family Lauraceae; genus Sextonia; species Sextonia rubra. The sequence continues at coordinate 56,654,082 of JASUAD010000008.1, read as the reverse complement.
CAGAAACATTTTTCTGGACTCCTCCCATTGGAAATATATTTCCTCCTTGGTGAGGAAAGATAGAAAATAGCTCAGAAGCGCGGGGAATGCGCTGATTGAACTGCACGAGCTTCCTCCTTCATAGAGAAGCTCCTGCAACAAAGTTGCCCAAGGGTCTTTGGGATTTGAAGGATTGGACTGAAATTTCAGAACATTCAAACAACGGGATGAATTTTCATTCTGGCTATAAAAGAAGCATGGTGCACAGTATGCTTATTTTCACTCGTGATATCTGTTTTGAGGACAAATGTAAATGTTTTTACCTAATAGGAATTAACATATGGAACCCACATTTAGAAATGACGAGCATAGTGCCACTTTAAAACTGTGGTATGTGGGTCTCACCCTCAGAACTTGTGTTATGTGGGGGCCAACTTTCTAGCAACTTGAATTTCAGGGCCTACCATTGGGGGTTACAAACTGTGATACGAAGACCACTTTGGGAATTGATGTTGCTCGAGTTTCACTGGAAGGTCAAGATTTTGAATTTGTGATGATTGAAAGGTGGCACCCCATTCTCACCTTGGTACCTATGGATTGAATTTGAACCTGGGTACGCTACTGGGTGGCTGTTAATACCTCCAGGGACGGAGTTTCATACTGGAGGAGTGGATCTTATCTCTAAGGGAGAGGTTTTCTAATGGCTATCAGCCACCTTGGCTGGGTACCCTTCATACTACCCTTCATACAACCGACACTTTGACATGTCATGCATGTGGCAACCGTGTCTGGTTGCTAAGGTTTATTTCCCATGGAATAGATTAAAGATAGAGTGAAGTAAAGTTTAATAATAGAATTTTTCTTTTTTCACTTAAAAACATGTTTGCAGATATTGTAAGTGATATTCTTACATGTTACTTGCCATCTCCACAAATAGGTTTTTAAGAAAAAAAATTGCTACTGTCAAACTTTATTTCACTCTATCTTTATTCTATTCATTGACAAACAAACAGGTTGTTTTGCATCCCTATGGGGTTACACCTGGTGGCTTTCTTTTTTAGTCAAGAGTTTGATTGTTATTTGTCCTTTGACATTCATAAAGCTTGTTTATTTGCATTAAAACACATATGAATAAAATACATAGAGTGGTTAAAAATGAAAATTAAAGGTAAATTTTAAAAATTAAACATCAAATAACATTTTCTTTTGGAGAAATAAAATCAAAGAAGATGCTATTTGATACTCATTCTTGAACATTCACCTTTCATCTTTATTTTTAACAAATACTATGTATTAAATTCCTATATATTATAATGCAAGCAAATAAAGCCTAGGAACATTGCAGGCTACACCAACATCTGTTTGTTCTCACAATCTTGAAAGCATCGAACTCCAGTTGTTCCATGCATTTTAGAATACACCCTGTGGTGTAGGCTGGGTCTACTTCTGTTCTTGTTGGGAAATAAAGAAGGAAACTAGCACATGAGCTGACAAGAGCGAATTTTGGCCCTTGGTGGTTCAACCCACACCCTACATTGGCCCAGCTTCCAAAGAACTCAAGATCAGACCTTCAACTTAGGAAAACTGAAACAAATACCTCAACCCATTTTTGTCCTCATAGTGCAAATTCCTCAAGACTTAGAATACGAAACAAACATTTAGGACCTGTTTCATGAAAGAAATATCTTTTTCTTTATAATTTTGTTAGACTAATCGTAAACAAAAATTTTAAAATTAGAACTTTTATTAAATCTTAATGTAACCAACTCTTATAAGATTAGACTAGAATTTCCGAACGGCCCCTTATAAATGATGCACCATCTGGACTTAGAGCATAGAAAACATAACCCTTAACCCCACTAGGGTTAATTAGTGCTAAAACCAAGTTCAACCTACCCCCAACAGAAACTATTTTCCATGCAAGAGAGGAAAAGTTAGTTTGTTTTTCCACTTTTTCTTTGGCTACACCTGTTGTGAAACTTTCAATGTCAAAAAAGCTTTTTGACTTTTCACCCCCTTTTTATACAAAAAAGGGGCCGCACCAACATGTACTGTTTTAAAAGCTTAAACGCTATGAACATGATGTTCAAATGCTCCAATTAGGGTACATAAATGTTACTTAAAGAGTAGCATTTATATCTTTAAAACTTCATATAGTTTGAGAAATATGTGAAAAGTCCCAAAAAATTTTATAAAAAATTAAAAAATAGAAAAACTTAATCCTATGGATTTGACTTTTTGTACTTTTGTAGGCTTTCAATTAATGATTTACTAGTGCCTTAATCCCTGCGTTCAACGTGGGCTATAGGAAAAAAATTAAATTTAGTTAAAAATTAGTAATATTTTAATAAAATATAAATAAATATTGTCATATAAGTCACAACAAGAACATAGTTAAAATTAACTTTCTTAAGGTAAAAATTTATATGTTAGTTCCTGCACTTATTTCAACACTTGCACTTGTATCAACTCTTAAACTTGTCTCGGAAAAGTTATTTGTCTTCGGTATTGCATTAAAATTACTTGATCCAACATATTGAAATGTCATATTCTCTTGAAAATTGTATACTACAATTCAATATTCAATTAAATTATTAAAAAGTAAATGATATATGTACAAAAATGTGTTGATGATATTATATTAAAACTTATATATTTCAAATCTGACAACAAAATGTTGATTTGCATAATCTAACCAACATCTAATATGAGTTCGTACAGGTATAGTCAAATGGGTTAGGTTAGAGTTTATCCATATAATCCTTTTAAATGGGTGAATCAAAATTGATTGCATAGTTGGATTGGCGAAGAAGTTTGGTCTTTAAATTATGTTTTGGGCTTTCTTTTTCCTACAACCAAATTCAAATGTAATCAAAATGGTTGAAATGAATTAGAAATGGGCAAATTTTCTAGAATTTGACAAAATAATTCATGCAGATTGCATAATTAAAATGGAGAAAATAAAAGCAGATACAAAAAAGGAAATTATTTACATCAAAGAAAATATTAACCATCTAAATAAACTATAAAAAGTCAAATACCAAAAATGTAACATGGGCTTGGACTCAATTGTAATTGGATAAAAGCTTGTACATAGTGAGATTGGTATGAATACAAGCGGTTGCCTGCTCTAATATGAGGGACTTGTAGGAAGACTTGTATGGTGTCAGAAAGTTGTGGAGGCCCAATAAAGCTTTAATTCAATTAGCAATATATAGACATATAATTATATTATGCAATGGTGTTTATTTTTTAATATAGCAAATTCTTCCAAACTATGTGGTCTTTCCTGATCATAGAAACTCTATCAAACACGTCCACTTTTGTGAATTGGTAGTTTCACGTCAACATGTCATTATCTACCATGAGATAGAATGGCAATAAAAATTATTTACCCATCCAGTAGAGTTTGAGGAATGAGAGGACCATTTTAGAGTAATGATTGCCCATTTCCTTGGTCCCCTATTACCCTTGAGTCTTCATTAAGATTTAAACTCTCCCTTTATATATATTAAAACTCTAAGAATGGAGGCCTCTGGAGGGTGCCACATCAACACCTCTTATTTTTCTTTTTTTCTAGAGCGCCACATCAACATTCTAAAAAATTGCATGTGGCACCAAGAAATCACTAATTCTCCTAAAATCTCTCCATCTACTACTATTACTACAATGTCTCACTCATTTTCCTTTTTTGCACCTTTTTTTTTGTCACCTAATCCTATTTGTTGCTTAAATGATAGCATGATAAATTTTCTTGTGAGGCCTCTTTATAAAGATTTGGCACCAATCAAAATAGATGGCTCTATTTCTTATAGGAGTTAGACTTATGATCAAATTATAATGCTAATTTTTCTTATGGGGCCTATTTATAAAGATTTGACACCAATCAAAATAGATGGCTCCATTTCTTACGGTACCATCAAATTATAAAAACTTTGTAATACTTTCAAAATATGAAAGTAGGCCTCACCAAAATCATTCCCAGAAGATATGTCTATAGGCCACCATTAAATTATGAAAATATCAAGATTTTTTATAGTTAAAATGGGCTCAACTTATGCTCATTTGAAATTTAGTTTGGATAAATCCAAGCCCGTAACACTTGATTCTCCAATTTGATATGAAATGTTGTTTTATCTAATTTTTTTTTTAGATTGGTTTCCAAGTTAAATCAACTTTATTTAAGCAACTCCAAGGAAGAAGGTTAATGTTGCATTTTTTCAAATTATGAAAATGAAGCTTCTCAAGTAATTTTGGTATTTTGTTACTTGCTTATTTCTAATTGATTCTAAAGATGAGGATTTTGTGATATTTCCCTTAAACATTTAACTTGGTGGAATAATGTTTGTATAATATCCTTTATTTTTCCTCCTTTTTTTTTCTAAGTAGGAAGTGAGCTTTTTTAATAAAAAAAGTTTTGGGATTTAAGTAGACTCAAACTACAAGAATTTTTTCCTTTGAAGATGTTATTTTTTTAATTTTATTGAGATAAACTCTCATTCATCATCATCATCATTTCCTTTTTTTTAATTCTTTTTTTAATCAATTTTAAAGCAAGTAACATTAGTATTTCAATCTAATTCTAATAAATAAATTAGCTTGATAGATAATATATTTATCTATTATTTATTTATTTTTATTATTAATATTTTGAAGAATAATACAATAATATTTGATGTATTATTTTTATGCAGCAAAAACCTTTAAAATATCTATTTTAAGTAAGGGCTCGCAATGCAAGCCCGTGCTTAGCCCAGACCTATATGAAAATTTTAAATGGTTTATTACAAAGTTAATAAAAATAATAAAAGTTCAGATGTTTATAAAATTTAATAGACTTTTGAAATTTTTTTATTTAAATCATGAGAATCATTAACTGGGCTATTTACATTTTCAAACATTTTCTAATTTTTATTTTCTTGATTTAGGTGGACTTTTATAAATATTTGAAAATTTGTATTTTTTTAAAATTTTTAATAAACAATTTAATTTTTTTATGGAGGCCAGGGCTAAGCACGGGCCAGTGTTGCTAGTTATATATATTAAAGCTACAAGAATGGAAGTATCTGGAGGGTGCCACATCAGCGCTCCTTATTTTTCTTTTTTTCTAAAGCATCACATCATCTTCTAAAAAAATCAAGAAATCCCTAAAATCTCTCCCTATATCCTCCTCTCTCTCATCTTATCTCAATAGCAGCTGTTTAAAATACATAACAAGGTTATTGAACAATATACAATAATATATGTATGGGCCAAATTGGTTGCTTTAAGAATATTGTACATTTCCTGATCAACAATTTCAGTATGTTTGGTGCTCATTGAATTTGATGAGTCCCTACATGGATGATGATTTGGTAAACCTATGATGCAATGCCATCTTGGTGGGGCCTAACCAATTGTCAAGTTTTTTGGCCATTAAAACAAGGACCTAAATAGACAATTAATGTTTTGACTTTTCTTTTTTCGCTTACTATTGATTTTAATTTACTTTTTTCTGTAATTTTTTAATATTTTTATTATGTAAGCTCATTTTATTTACTAAAATGAGATCTTAAGATTTTTCTCTCAAAATTCTTTTCATTCATAAAATGGGCCATGCACCTCATTTTTTTAATCTTGAAAAATAACATCAGATATATTATTTTTAAAGTTGTTTATTTTTACGCTTATTTCATGTTTTTCATTTGTTTGAATATCTTCGTTTTACTAATATTTTATTTCCTTTCTTTACCACTCCCATTCACTAAAGAATCTTTACATTGTCATTTCTAAAATAACATTTTCTTTCAATAGTTTCTCAGCCCATTCTTAATTAATATCTTGAAGATATAGAATTTGAATTTTTTTAATTGGGGTTTACTTTCATCTTTTTGCTCTTATTTTTTATGATGCAATACTTTCTACTATTTTTTCATTTAATTTGTTATTAAAAATATTAGTGTTCATTATTAATTTCCTTAATAATATCTTTCTTTTACCATGAAATTATAACCTCGGTTTTTATTTCATTTTCTTCTAAAATCCTCTAATATGAAAAAAGATTTTTTTTCAAGTTTTAACTATTAAAGTAATTTAATTTAACTTATTCTTTTGCCCCATGGGTCTACTTTTATTTGAAATTAATAAGCTCAATAGTAATTCTTATCAAGAGATTCCTTTTCAATGCATTAACATAATATATTGAATAATAAGACAACATTTAAAATGTAGATTTTAGGACCCGGGCTAAGCGCGGGCCTTTGTTGCTAGTTTGTCTTTATAGAGATTTAAATGTTCTCTAAAAATTAGGAATTTTCTTTAAGAGTCTAGCACATACAGAAACACCATATGCCATATGGAAATCGTACCAATTTTTTCTCATTTAAAACCTATATAAAAAACGTGTGATGACATTGTGGGAAGAGAGCATGCTATATGCCAATGGTAATTTTCCTTATAAAAATTGGGCAGTCTTTTGAAATTCTCATCCCTATCTCATGCCTTGGTTGCTCATATAAATTGAGTTAATTTTAGAAACCATGATCTCTGTTGAATAGGAGTTGGGGCTGCAGGGAACACTTTGAATTTTAACAGACAGTAATAGATCCAATTATAGAGATACTGACCAGAAAAATGGGCCTGATTATCTAATTGCTTTGAACCGAAGAAGTGTATTGGAGTTGTCAAATCGGGCATGATTATTGTATGATTTTTTGAAAGATAGTATGGAAGGAGATAAGTTTGGGGATTTTTTTTTAGGTCGGATTTGTCAAATCAGGCATGATTATGGTATGATTTTTTGAAAGATACTATGGAAGGAGATAAGTATGGGTTTTGTTTTTAGGAGCGCCACATGTCACGCTCCTATTCTCTCTCGTGAAAGAGGGAATTCTGTTAATATATACTAACGCTTCAGAGCCCGCGCCTAATGCAGGCCATGAAAAAATAATAATTAGGTCTTATTAAAATTTATTATTAATTTAAATAAAATATTAATGAATACTATGACATAAATCATAGCGAAAACATAATTAAAATATTGAATCTTTATTTTTTTGAAAGGAGAAAATATTTTTCTTTGAATCATAGATATATAAAAGTTGAGGGTAAAAAAAAATAAACCGTTGATATTAAGCCATCCTTGAATGATTAAGGAATTACATGTCGTCTAAGGAAAAAAAAACAACCATTGATATTTGTTTATTGGCATGCATTTGTCTCAATAGTTGCACTTAGTTCATCTTCTCCGGTTGTCTCAATAGCTACGCTTATTTCATCTTGTGCAAATCTTTTAATTCATATACTTGTTTCAATTTGTGCGCTTATATCAATAAAGTTATTTATTTTCTACATTGCAATGAAAGTACTTAGTCCAACGTAAATGAAGAAAGGTGCTTCTCAAAAGTTGTTGATATATATATCTGTACAAGAAACTACCAGGAGCGAGAGGGGATACTTGCGGAGAGTTGCAGTTGCAGATGGTTTCATCGTGACTAGGGGTGCACAAAAAATCTGTCAATCCGTTAAACCGATCCGATCCGATCCGATCCGCGGTTTTTTAACCGATCCGATGATTAATGGATTGGTGACGGATTAAAAAAGTCTTAATCCGTTAGTAACGGATTGGTGACGGATTTTATCCTTAATCCGTGGATTTAAACCGATCCGATCTGTTAAGATATATATATATATTCATCTAAAAATGTTAAAAAACATTAACTTCCATTCATCATCTATCATTTAATCTCAGCCATATACTCTTTTCCACTTTTAATCCCAGCCATTCTTATCAAATTGGGGCATATAAATTGAAACTGTCGAGGGTTAGGGCAATAAATGTTCCCCTGTTGTTGCTCTACAACTACTCAGTGCTCGCCGCTCGCCCTTTCAATCCCTTGGCGCTCGCCGCTCGCCCTTCTCAGTATTCATCTGCTCTGCAACTACTCAGTTTTCATTTTGTTGGCTAGACTTCCATCACAGTGGTAGACATGTATGAAAAAGCATGGTTGTTCTCTAGATACAGTAACTTTTAACACATTGTTAGACTGCCATGTATAAAGCACATAATAAGTCATAATCCTTATCACTTACTATCAATGGATTGAACGGATTTAACCGATCCGAACCGTTGATCCACGGTTCGGTTCGGATTGGTTTTAAAGGGCAACGGATCGATGACAGATTATAAAACCATTAATCCGTAAGTAATAGTTTGGTGACGGATTTGGCTCAATCCGATCCAATCCGATCCGTGTACACCCCTAATCGTGACAATGGTAAAGGCATACTAAAATAAATAAATAAAGTTTGATTGAACAAAAACGATAAATATGCTGCCGTGCGGGGAAATATAAAGATAATACAAAAGAAAGAGAGAGAGGGAAAATGAAGCACACCTGAAGTGGAGACAACTTGAAAAAGAAGAGAAAGAGGAGAGAATGAAATTTGTGAGAGAACTTTAGCCAGGCCGTCAGATTGAATAATTTGTAAAGAAAAAGACTGCTAATCTGCTTAAGGATAGCCAAATTGCTAGAACATGTAGGATTCTATTTATAATGTATTTGCTAATCATGCAAATTAGAAAGTACTAATTTATAAGAAGTAGAAAACTTAATTTGTAAAGAAGAATACTGCTACTACTAATCTACTTAAGTAGAGCCAAACTGCTAGAACATGTATGATTTTATTTACAACGTATGTGCTAATCATGCAAATTGGAAAGTACTAATTTATAATGAAGTAGAAAACTGGAAAGTGGAATTTTTAAGAGATTAAATAGTGAAGAGAGAGATTTCAGGGGAGGAAAATGGGAGAGAATATTAAGACTTTAATTGGAATGTGCTGTAATACTCCGACGCAGCTTAAACCCGGTTTAACGTTAATTAACCCTTTTTGTGGTTATTTTGCAGTGGATTAGTTTCGTGAATGTTGTTTTCTTATTTTGAATTCTGTTCCGGATCATAGATAGGTAGTTGGGTTGAATTTAACCGGGATTAGGTAGACTTGAGTCCTTTTTTGTAATTTTAGATTTTGTTGAATGTTGTCAGACATGCATCATCTTGGTGTCAACATGTGTATTTCGTTACGCTCGTCAACTTCCGTAACTGACTCGTACGCAAATGACTTCGTTTGCTTCTGTTGAACAGTTATTTGACTCGAATTGTAATTCTTGTAAACCGTTAGACTTTGACATAATTTTCTCAATCCTTATTTTATATATATCAGACATGCACCGACCTTTTTGCATTTCATCGTGTTTTCTTCTCTTCTTCGTCTCTGTTTGTTACTTCTTCCTTTCTTTTTCTTTCTTCTTCTTCTTCAAGCCAAGTCAAGAAGGGGAGAATTCGTGGCATCCATTCATCAAATCATCTCTTATCAGTTGAAAGGTAAGGTTTGAGACTTGATACTCTCCATCTATGTAACTTACAGTCCCTTCCCCTTGCATGGCATGCTCACAACATCTCTCTCTCTCTCTTTCTTCTTGCATACATGATGATAGGAAGGCCATTAGTCGGTGGATTTGAGCCTTAGAACAATTGTTTGCGTGTTTGAACCCAGTTAAGGCAAGTGTAAGCACAATTTGATTGAACATTTGTTGATAATGATTTGATTGTTTTGATTCTTGTTAATCTTACATGCTTTGATGATGTACAGCCCTCTTGGATTAGATTTGATGTGAGTGTTTCCTTGGTTTTCAAACTTGCCTATTCTCAGTTATTCTATAACAGGTTCAAAAACTGGAGCCTGAAGCTTACGGCTAAGCCGTACAGGCTTACGGCTCAATGTCCCGAGAGCTGAAAAATCAACTCTTACACTACGGTAAGGCTACAGCTGAGCCGTATATTGCACTACTTCTAAGCTGTAGGCTAGCCGTGACCTAGCCGTAGGTCAGTTTACGGCTGGACTTCCCGAGAGTTGAAAATTCAGATGACCTTCTACGGTCCAGCCCTGTCGAAACCGTAAAATGTGCTACGGCTAAGCCGTACTCTAGCCGTAGAACAAAGCAGGGCTTAGCCATAGAACAAAATACGATTAAACCGTAAATGCGGATGAACAGTAAGGGAAACCATAGCTAAACCGCAATGCATATTACGACTAAACCGTAAGATGTATACGGCTAAGCCGTACGTTCACCTACGGCTAAGCCGTACAATCCCTGAGAAATGAACAAGAAGGATAAGTTTGATAAAAGACCTTGTAGGGCCTTCGATCTAGAATGTAGGTAATCTTAACTTGCCCAATGGAATATAAGAATCGCATGAATGGTCTTTACAGCTGTGACTCATTCATGTGTTTTGTCCAGCTGTTAAGCACCTCCCCATGGGTGTTGGTTTAAGAGACTTTGATACACATTTCCCGATGCATTGCAACACGCCTTATACGAACAACTGTATATCGAACATCTTAAAACTACATTATCATGCACGGTTAGAAACACTGGACAACTAGGTTAGGGTTGGCTAGTAAACAACCTTGATTCATAGTAATAATTTGACTTACATTGCATATTGCTTTCGGTTATTGCCTTCTATGCTCTTATTCTTGTTTGACTTATAATTGTTCACTTGTAATGATACGGCAAGACTTGAGTGTAGTGATTATTTTGCATATGATGCACACACACTATATTGCTTACTGATATGTACCGCCTCGTTCTGCACTGCTTGACTGAGATTAATTGACGTGCACCATATGATATGACCGATTCTGTTTGTCTGGCACTACTCAGCCTCAGCCTCAGGATATCCGACGGAGTTGACTTTGGCGTAGACTGTTTATTGCCTCTGCAGAGTACTTCTGTCCTGGGATTCCGGATCCCGGGAACCAAAGACCCATTCGTACCCTGGCCCGGTCGATGATGTTCTCGTCTTAACTGCTCTCAATAGGGAGAATATGGCAAATATAGTAGCCACCTAGTGTAACACTCCGACCCGAGTCGATCCGGATTAGCGCGTAATTGCGTGTGATTTGAGCGTTAAGAGTGTTTTGATTTTGTTTTTCTTTGGTTTTGAGTCTTGGAGAGATTGTTTGGGTTGAGTTGACTTGGTCTAGTTAGTTCGAGCCCTTTTTCGTAATTTTGGCTTTTGAGTGACCTTGTCAGTTTTGCGTCATTCTGACGTCAGCACGTGTATTTCGTCGAGCTTGTCGTTTTCGTAACTGTCTTGGATTCGAATGATTTCGTTTGTTCTCGTTGGACCGTCATTTGACTCAAACTGACATTTGTGTAAGTGACTTGGACTTATCCGTAATTCTGGACTCATTTTAGTATAAATATCCCACCAACTCTTTCTTTCTCTCTCGATCGTCTCTCAACTCACTCTCTGACTCTCCAGCTCGTCTCTCTCTCGTCAGCTCTCTTTCTCTCCTTCTCCATCTCTGTGTCTATTGCTTAAGGGAGGAAGAAAGGAGCCAACTCGTGTGTGTTTCCCGGTGGACTGAGCCAAGCAACGTGTGATTTTCGTCCGTGAGGCAAGGATAAGCTCAAGTTGCATGAACACTGATTGATATGGATTTGATTGTTGTGTTCTTGTTCTTCAGTGTATTTCCTAGTGTTAGACAGCCCTGTTGAACTCATTTCACTGTTATTTTGCTGTATTCAGTCGTTTTCGTTCAGTTTCTGTATGACTGTTAACAATTTCAGGAAAATGACTCCGTGCACTCACGGCTAAGCCGTGAAATGTGCTACGGCTAAGCCGTAAAATGGCTTACGGCTAAGCCGAGACCCAACCGTAAACCAAACCGTAGAACAGTACAGACTGTTATCTGAAAATAACTGAGAGTTGGCAAATTGCCCTTCTTCTACGGCCCAGCCTGATCTAAGCCGTACATTGTCCTACGGCCAAGCCGTGGACCAGGATACTGCTGAGCCGTAGAGTAAAATACGGTTGAGCCGTAAATCCGGATGGATATTTGGGGAACCTCAGCTCAGCCGCAGTGTATATTACGGCTAAGCCGTAAGATGCCTCGGCTAAGCCGTAAGGTTACCTACGGCTACACCGTGAGACCCGGAGAATTGAATGAAAAGGACTAGGTTTAAGCAACAGACCGTATCTGACTTTCATGTTAGAATGTAGCTAACCTGAACATGCCCAATGGAAATGTTTGAATGACATGAATGATCTCGAGGGCTGCGAATCATTCATGACTGTTACCCAGTTGTTTAGCACCTCCCCATGGGTGTTGGTTTAAGGGACTTCGGTGCACATTCCAGACACTGCAACACTAGACAATGGTGCATCGGATAACTTAAAACTACATCAACATGCACGGTTAGAAACACTGGATAATTAGTGTAGGATTGGCTTGTACTTGATCCTTGATTCGTATAAGTACTTGATTTGTTTGATTTGTACAGCATATTGATTTCGGTTATGCCCTCTTATGTGTTCTGCGCTGGACCTCTCGATTCTGTGGGAAATGCAGCAACCCCAGAGCGAAGCCCGGGCGGGACCATTCGATTATTGTGTTTTACTGTTGCCCCATTGGAGTATTTGCATCAGTGCTTCTTGTTATTGAGTTATCAGTGCTTTCTCCGGCTTATTTGCATTCAGTATCTTCAGTATCAGTATCAGCTTATTGTTCAGTATCAGTATGTGTGATGCACTTCCTATTGTTTGTTCAGCATGATATGTGAGATCTGTATGTGGTATGTGATATGACATGATTGATTGATTGAGGTGCATCATCCGATTTGATTGTGATTGGTATTGGCACTACTGAGCCTCGGCCTTAGGATACCCGACGGGGTTAACTTTGGTTTAGTTTATGTGTTTGCCTCTGCAGAGTGTTCTGTCCGGGGACTCCGGACCCCGGGAACTAGAGACCCATGCGTACCCTGGCCCGGTCGCTGGTGTTCTCATTCCGTCCGCTCTCGTAAGGGAGAAAATGGCCAATGTAGTAGCCACTTTGAATGTTATCTGTTTATGATTCTTACAGCATGCATTATTCGTTGCACATTTGCTTAGTATACGAACATGATTTCTATGGATCTTGCACTGTGATTATTACTCATGATTAGACACAATTTGTGTTAGCTTCTTGTTGCTTATACTTTGCTAAGTCGTTGTACTTATTAGTTGTCTTTGTGTGTTGCAGGCTCAGATCCCTCTCCCGATCCTGCGTCGGTCGACCCGACTCCAGGAGAGGCTCGCGAGGCCCCCTCCGGCCTAGAGGAGTGGACTTGATCCATCCTCCATAGTACGGTTTGCATCATTTTTGTGTTCCCCATTCATTGAGTCCGAGTCTAATGAGGGGATTTCTCTGTATTTGTACCGTGGGCTTGAGTGATATCTGTATTTTGATTTTTGACTATTGTAAGCCCGCTATATTATCATACGTTCTTGTAAATTGTTCTTGTTATCAGTTCATGATCTTTTGTAATCCATTGTATCTTTTGGTATGTTGTTATATGCCTTGATACGTACAGCTTCCGCGTACAGTTGTTTGCACGTGTGATTGATCCCTTGTGTGTGTATGCTTGGACGGGGTCTAGGTGTGCATGCACGGGAGTACGTGTGTCATTGGTTAGACTTTCTCTGACCCCCGGTCCCTGGGCTCGGGTTGTGACATACGTATTGTATGGTATCAGAGCATTGTCTCTCAGAGCAGTGTCTCTATCTTAGTTTGTAAGCATGTAGGCATATAGGACGTGGTGAGATTCCGTAGTCCAGTTTTGGACTGTTGTGTGTGGTCTCCTTGTCTTGTGAGTCTGTGTGAGTACCTAGTGTGATAGCAGATTGACTTTTGTGTTTTGCAGGCTATGGCATCGGGATCTGGAACACACGACACCAACAATCAGGGAGACAATGAGAGTGGATCAGCCGCTCCCCAGCCACTTGTGAACTTTGACGAGCGCTTCTTGACTATGCTACAGGCGATCCATTCTTTGCAGGCACAGGTCGTTTCATTAGTAGACCGATAGAGCCAAGCGCCAGTTCAGCGGCCTGTAGAGCAGCAAGTGGTTTTTCAGCCTAAAGAGAGCGATCCAAATGCGTTGTACGATAAATTCAGGAAACGTGGAGCCACAGAATTCTACGGCAACGAAGATGCGTTGAAGGCTGATCAGTGGCTAGAACATACCGGAGATCTCTTCTCGACTATTGTCTGTGATGACCGGCAGAAGGTTATGCTTACGGCCTCGATGTTCCGAGAGGTAGCAAGGACATGGTGGAAGAGTGTTAGTGCAGCCTATCTGACTATGCCTAGTGAAACGGTGTGGGAGACGTTCCAGAAACAGTTTCGAAGAAAGTTCATCCCTGCTCATGTCCGGCGTGTGAAGGAGGTTGAGTTTCTGGCCTTACAGCAGCAGCAGCTGACCGTTTCCGAGTATATTCACCGATTTACCCAGTTGTCCCATTTTGCTGAGGACATGATCAATACCGAGGAGAAGAAGGTGAATCGTTTCATTTCTGGTCTGCATCCTCGATACGCGAATTTTGTGACTGCTTTTCAGAGGCCAGCTACTTTTGATGATGCGGTCGACAGAGCACACGCTGCGGAAGCCAACCACCTAGCAGAGAGAGCTATGGACTTCAAGAGGAGTGCACCAGTGGGGTCCAAAGGACAGATCCGGAAGAAATGGAAAGGGAAGCAAGGCACTTCGAGTTTCTCGGGGAGCAGATGTGAGTTTTGTGGACTGGGACATCCGACGGAGAAGTGTTGGAAGAAGTCCGGAGCCTGTTTGAGTTGTGGATCGATGGAGCATAAGATAGCTCAGTGCCCTAAAGCCAGGACCTTCCAGTCGTCTAGATCTATGGGGTCATCCAAGTCTTTGAGTTCTGCAGCTTCGAATAGCCCCCAGCCGTCTCGCCAGAACCAGAAGCCACAGCGTCAGACTGCTCGCGTGTACGCAGCCTCCCATGATCATGCAGAAGATGCGAAAGTGGTGGAAGGTAAAGTTCTCATTGCCCGAGCTGAAGCACATGCACTATTTGATTCGGGGTCTACGCGTTCGTATGTTGCACCTCGTTTTGCGGAACGGTTACCGCAACCCCCTCAGTCGTTATCCTATTTGTTGGTGGTGTCCACTCCGGTGGGCAAGAGAGTAGAGTGTAGTGTATACTACCCTCAGTGCGACGTGGTGATTGAAGGTCGCCAGCTGCCAGTTGATTTGATCTTGTTGTCCATGTTGGATTTCGATGTGATCCTTGGAATGGACTGGCTAGCGCGGTATCGTGCCTGTGTTAACTGTTACAACAGGACGATTTACTTCGATTTTGAGAAGGGGTTTCGTTTCGAGGGCAATCAGGAGAGATGCCCGAGGCGTGTCATCTCCGCATGCAAAACGGATCGTTTGATACGCAGAGGTTGTGCAGGATTTTTTGCTTTCGTCTCGGAGAAGAAGGAGGTGAAGCAGTTGGGTGAGATTCCTGTCGTACGTGAGTTCCCGGCTGTATTTCCGGAGGAAGTACCCGAGTTACCCCCTGTCCGAGATGTAGAGTTTGCGATCGATTTAGTACCTGGTACAGCACCCATTAGTTTAGCTCCTTATCGTATGGCCCCTGCCGAGTTGCTCGAATTGAAGACGCAATTGCAAGATCTTTTGGAGAAGGGTTTCGTACGGCCGAGTGTGTCACCGTGGGGAGCGCCAGTGCTGTTTGTGAAGAAGAAAGACGGTACCCTACGAATGTGTATAGATTACCGGCGATTGAACAAAGTCACGATCAAGAACAAATACCCATTGCCGCGTATTGATGAGTTGTTTGACCAACTTCAAGGTGCTGCCTATTTTTCCAAGATTGATTTGAGATCGGGGTATCATCAACTCCGGGTGAAGGAAGAAGATATTGCGAAGACTGCTTTCAGGACACGGTATGGACATTTTGAGTTCCTCGTGATGCCATTTGGATTAACCAATGCACCTGCTGCCTTTATGGCTTTGATGAACAGGATCTTCGCTCCTTTCTTGGATCGATTCGTGGTGGTCTTTATTGATGATATTCTCGTGTATTCGAAGACCCCAGAGGAGCATGAGGAACATCTACGTCGAGCCTTGCAGTTGTTGAAAGAGCATCGCTTATATGCTAAATTGTCGAAGTGTGATTTTTGGCTCGAGCAAGTAGCTTTTCTTGGTCATACCATTTCACGAGATGGGTTGGCAGTGGATCAGATGAAAGTTGAGGCAGTGATGAGTTGGCCTAGCCCAAAGACCGTGACGGAGATACGGAGTTTTCTTGGATTGGCTGGTTATTATCGTCGATTTATTCAAGATTTTGCCAAGATTTCTGCCCCGTTGACTCGATTGACTAGGAAGAATATTCCTTTTCTTTGGACGGACGAATGTGAGCGCCATTTCCAGATGTTGAAAGAGAAGCTTACCTCGGCTCCAGTTTTGACGTTACCGGATGGGCATGAAGGATTTATGATCTACTCTGATGCTTCTCGAGTCGGTTTGGGATGTGTTTTGATGCAACATGGCAAAGTGATTGCCTATGGCTCGAGGCAACTTCGGGAGCATGAGAAGAACTATGCCACGCATGATTTAGAGTTGGCAGCCGTCGTTTTTGCGTTGAAGATGTGGAGACATTATTTGTATGGCGTGACATTCGAAGTGCATTCAGATCATCAGAGTCTACAGTACCTCTTCACGCAGTCTGAGTTGAATATGAGGCAACGAAGGTGGCTTGAGTTGATTAAGGATTTTGACTTCCCCATCAAGTACCATCCAGGGAAAGGCAATGTTGTTGCAGATGCCTTGAGTAGGAAGTCGGAGATTCTTCAGGCCTTGGATAGCCTATATTTTGTGAGGCATGCTCAGCCAGTGGAACTGCAATTGGTGGAGAACTGTTTGACACTTGCCAGCACAGTGAGTTTTCAGCCTGACATCATTCGGCGTATTAAAGACCAGCAGTTTGAGGATGTGATGTTGAAGCGAATTCGGGATAGCATTGCAGATCGACCAGACTTTCGCTTGGAGGGTGATGTGTTGTATTTCAGGAGCAGGCTATGTGTGCCAGCAGTAGATGCTTTGAAGGAGAGTTTGATGACAGAAGCACACCATGCTCGTTATTTTATGCACCCTGGAAGTACGAAGATGTACCAAGCTCTCAAGGACAGATTCTGGTGGAATAATATGAAGAGAGAGATTGCTGGGTTTGTTGCTAGATGTTTGACTTGCCAAAAGGTGAAAGCTGACCATCAGAGACCGCCAGGTTCCTTACATCCATTGCATATGCCCCAGTGGAAATGGGAGCACATTACGATGGACTTTGTTTTAGGTCTACCCCTGACGAGCAAGAAGAACAGCGCCATTTGGGTGATCGTGGACAGATTGACGAAGACAGCCCATTTTCTTCCATTCAAGAAAGGCATGACATTTTCCGAGATGGCGAAGAAGTTCGTTGATGAGACCGTTAGACTACATGGTACGCCTGTATCGATTGTATCAGATCGAGATAGCCGCTTTGTTTCTTCCTTTTGGAGAGCATTTCAGGAAGCCATGGGAACGAAGTTGAGCTTCAGTACGGCGTATCACCCGCAGACTGATGGACAGTCAGAGCGAACTATTCAGACGCTCGAGGACATGTTACGGGCCAGTGTACTGAATTTTGAGAAAGAATGGGATCTACATCTCTCGTTGTGCGAGTTTGCGTATAACAATAGTTTCCACGAGAGTATTGGAATGGCACCCTATGAAGCTCTGTATGGACGGAAATGTAGAAGTCCTGTTTGCTGGGAAGAAGTTGGAACAAGGAGTTTCCACGGACCGACAATCATTGCTGAGACTACAGAGAAAGTTCAGAAAGTTATTGATAATTTGAAGATTGCCCGATCGAGACAGAAGAGCTATGCAGATACGCGAAGAAGAACATTAGCATTTCAGGTTGGAGATTGGGTATTCTTGAAGGTCTCACCGATGAAAGGGACAATACGATTTGGCCAAAAGGGCAAGTTAGCGCCAAGATATGTGGGTCCATTTGAGATCAAAAGCCGGATTGGCGATCTAGCGGACAGATTGATTCTACCCGTGGAGTTTTCTGGAGTACACGACGTTTTCCATGTGTCAATGCTTCGCAAGTATGTTCGAGATCCGACGCATGTGATTCGTTACGATGATATTCAGATGCAACCTAACGCGTCATATGTTAAGCATCCGCTTCGTATTGTTGGGACTAGAGAACAGCTCTTGCGTACGAGGACTATTCGATGGGTTAAGGTACTCTGGGAGCATCATGGACCTGATGAAGCCACGTGGGAATTAGAAGATCAGATGGCGCGTCAGTATCCTTACCTTTTTGCTCAGGTACGCATTCATTCCGAGGACGGAATGATGTCTAAGTGGGGGAGGATGTAACACTCCGACCCGAGTCGATCCGGATTAGCGCGTGATTGCGTGTGATTTGAGCGTTAAGAGTGTTTTGATTTTGTTTTTCTTTGGTTTTGAGTCTTGGAGAGATTGTTTGGGTTGAGTTGACTTGGTCTAGTTAGTTCGAGCCCTTTTTCGTAATTTTGGCTTTTGAGTGACCTTGTCAGTTTTGCGTCATTCTGACGTCAGCACGTGTATTTCGTCGAGCTTGTCGTTTTTCGTAACTGTCTTGGATTCGAATGATTTCGTTTGTTCTCGTTGGACCGTCATTTGACTCAAACTGACATTTGTGTAAGTGACTTGGACTTATCCGTAATTCTGGACTCATTTTAGTATAAATATCCCACCAACTCTTTCTTTCTCTCTCGATCGTCTCTCAACTCACTCTCTGACTCTCCAGCTCGTCTCTCTCTCGTCAGCTCTCTTTCTCTCCTTCTCCATCTCTGTGTCTATTGCTTA
This sequence comes from Sextonia rubra, assembly GCA_037013555.1. Taxonomy (NCBI): domain Eukaryota; kingdom Viridiplantae; phylum Streptophyta; class Magnoliopsida; order Laurales; family Lauraceae; genus Sextonia; species Sextonia rubra. Next base: position 56,635,361 of record JASUAD010000008.1, on the reverse strand, counting down.
ATGGAGGAAGAAAGGAGCCAACTCGTGTGTGTTTCCCGGTGGACTGAGCCAAGCAACGTGTGATTTTCGTCCGTGAGGCAAGGATAAGCTCAAGTTGCATGAACACTGATTGATATGGATTTGATTGTTGTGTTCTTGTTCTTCAGTGTATTTCCTAGTGTTAGACAGCCCTGTTGAACTCATTTCACTGTTATTTTGCTGTATTCAGTCGTTTTCGTTCAGTTTCTGTATGACTGTTAACAATTTCAGGAAAATGACTCCGTGCACTCACGGCTAAGCCGTGAAATGTGCTACGGCTAAGCCGTAAAATGGCTTACGGCTAAGCCGAGACCCAACCGTAAACCAAACCGTAGAACAGTACAGACTGTTATCTGAAAATAACTGAGAGTTGGCAAATTGCCCTTCTTCTACGGCCCAGCCTGATCTAAGCCGTACATTGTCCTACGGCCAAGCCGTGGACCAGGATACTGCTGAGCCGTAGAGTAAAATACGGTTGAGCCGTAAATCCGGATGGATATTTGGGGAACCTCAGCTCAGCCGCAGTGTATATTACGGCTAAGCCGTAAGATGCCTCGGCTAAGCCGTAAGGTTACCTACGGCTACACCGTGAGACCCGGAGAATTGAATGAAAAGGACTAGGTTTAAGCAACAGACCGTATCTGACTTTCATGTTAGAATGTAGCTAACCTGAACATGCCCAATGGAAATGTTTGAATGACATGAATGATCTCGAGGGCTGCGAATCATTCATGACTGTTACCCAGTTGTTTAGCACCTCCCCATGGGTGTTGGTTTAAGGGACTTCGGTGCACATTCCAGACACTGCAACACTAGACAATGGTGCATCGGATAACTTAAAACTACATCAACATGCACGGTTAGAAACACTGGATAATTAGTGTAGGATTGGCTTGTACTTGATCCTTGATTCGTATAAGTACTTGATTTGTTTGATTTGTACAGCATATTGATTTCGGTTATGCCCTCTTATGTGTTCTGCGCTGGACCTCTCGATTCTGTGGGAAATGCAGCAACCCCAGAGCGAAGCCCGGGCGGGACCATTCGATTATTGTGTTTTACTGTTGCCCCATTGGAGTATTTGCATCAGTGCTTCTTGTTATTGAGTTATCAGTGCTTTCTCCGGCTTATTTGCATTCAGTATCTTCAGTATCAGTATCAGCTTATTGTTCAGTATCAGTATGTGTGATGCACTTCCTATTGTTTGTTCAGCATGATATGTGAGATCTGTATGTGGTATGTGATATGACATGATTGATTGATTGAGGTGCATCATCCGATTTGATTGTGATTGGTATTGGCACTACTGAGCCTCGGCCTTAGGATACCCGACGGGGTTAACTTTGGTTTAGTTTATGTGTTTGCCTCTGCAGAGTGTTCTGTCCGGGGACTCCGGACCCCGGGAACTAGAGACCCATGCGTACCCTGGCCCGGTCGCTGGTGTTCTCATTCCGTCCGCTCTCGTAAGGGAGAAAATGGCCAATGTAGTAGCCACTTTGAATGTTATCTGTTTATGATTCTTACAGCATGCATTATTCGTTGCACATTTGCTTAGTATACGAACATGATTTCTATGGATCTTGCACTGTGATTATTACTCATGATTAGACACAATTTGTGTTAGCTTCTTGTTGCTTATACTTTGCTAAGTCGTTGTACTTATTAGTTGTCTTTGTGTGTTGCAGGCTCAGATCCCTCTCCCGATCCTGCGTCGGTCGACCCGACTCCAGGAGAGGCTCGCGAGGCCCCCTCCGGCCTAGAGGAGTGGACTTGATCCATCCTCCATAGTACGGTTTGCATCATTTTTGTGTTCCCCATTCATTGAGTCCGAGTCTAATGAGGGGATTTCTCTGTATTTGTACCGTGGGCTTGAGTGATATCTGTATTTTGATTTTTGACTATTGTAAGCCCGCTATATTATCATACGTTCTTGTAAATTGTTCTTGTTATCAGTTCATGATCTTTTGTAATCCATTGTATCTTTTGGTATGTTGTTATATGCCTTGATACGTACAGCTTCCGCGTACAGTTGTTTGCACGTGTGATTGATCCCTTGTGTGTGTATGCTTGGACGGGGTCTAGGTGTGCATGCATGGGAGTACGTGTGTCATTGGTTAGACTTTCTCTGACCCCCAGTCCCTGGGCTCGGGTTGTGACACCTAGCCAGCTTAACTATTTCATGATTCTGAAAACATGTCGATTGTTATGCACAACCTACCTAGTATACGAACATAATCTCTATGCGTGTTTAATTAGTAACTGTTAACTATTCTACTAGATACAACGTGTGTTAACTTATTGCTGCTTATACTTTGCTGAGTCATCGTACTCATCAGTTGTTCTTGGTGTTGCAGGCTCAAATCCCTCTTCCGACCCCTCGTTGGTCGGCCAGACTCCAGGGGAGACACGCGAGGCCCAATCTGAGCTAAAGGAGTGGATTTGATCCATTACTTAGAGAGTGGTTTGCACTACATCAATTCCTTGTTTGAGTATTTGGGGTCTGAATTGATTTTTGTACTCAGGCTTTCGGGTTATACTTGTATTTTTGTGACTGTTTCCCCCATTTTGTTGTACATTCTGTAATTAATATAATCTTTTGCAGTTATTATTCATTTTTGTATATTCTTCAGTGGTGCAATGATACTTACAGATTCCGCGTATACCCTGCTTGCACGTGTGGATATCCCTTATGTGTGTACACTTGGGCTAGGTCTAAGTGTGCGTGCATGGAACTACGTATGTCAGTTGTTAGGTTTTTACTAACCCCTGATTTCTGGGCTCGGGTTGTGACATGTGCCATATGTCACTCTCCGGTAAAAAAGAAGCAACACGTGTCGCTCTCTCGCTAAATGGGGTATTATTATAATATATATAATATAATTAGAGACTCAAATACTTCGATAAGTAGATACCCATTCGCTACTCTCGTTGAGGCATCACTATTTGTCATTTTAATTTCTACATTCACAATTGTAAAATAAAAATACTAAGCTTAAAGATTACATATAAAATAGATATATTAGAATGCATTTAAAGATATACCATAGCTATTCACATATGGGCTTCATGGACTTAAACCATATCTAAATTAATAGAGTCGAATCGAAACCCAAATCTAAAATGGGTAAAAAGAACTCCATAATTTACATTGGGTATCCGGATCAGGACTCACCTGTTACTGTTTTGTTTTTTCCCTAATTAGTTGGGCATCTACTCTAGGATAGCAGTTACCAACATCTCTACCATCCATCAACTAGGCCACTGCCCTTTCGATCTGCCCACACCTTACAAGGGGTAAACCTTCACTCCCTTCGAACGTGGCCACACCTAGGCTTCCACCTCAACCCCAATCTTGAGCACATATGTGATCTGCTTCTCTATGTAAAAGTGATCAGCAGCCAACGTCCACGTTGCCATCGGCAACCCCGCAGTCACGTTGTCCAGCACCGACCCCCATCCTACATGGGTCACGAACCCTCCAAGGGGCGGATGGTTCAGAATCATCAGTTGTGGGGCCCATCCCCTTATGATGACACCTTTCCCTCTCATCCTCTCCTCAAACGCATTGTGACATCCTGGAGTCTCACATCGACTATAAAGAGGAAAATGAATGGGTTTAAATATAGAGCTTGCACCCTTACTATGCATGAGGCCTTTTGGTGGGTTGAGGCCCACCAGAAACAAAACTGTGAGGCCCGTGGGCCAAAGCGGATAATATCATGCATGTGTGAAGGGTGGGGCGTTACAAATGGTATCAAAGCTGACTCTCGACTAGTTCGAATGTGGGCCCCTACCGTGGTCTGGTGCAAATGGGCGGGTTTCCATGTGGGCAGGCCAAGAGGGCTGGCAGGCTACATGGACTGGCAGGCTACTGCACAGGGACGTGCAGCCCTAAGGGGGGTGGATTGTGACATCCTGGAGTCTCTCATCGACTACAGAGAGGAAAGTGAATAGGTTTAAATATAGAGCTTGCACCCTTACTATGCATGAGGCCTTTTGGTGGGTTGAGGCCCACCAGAAACAAAACCGTGAGGCCCATGGGCCAAAGCGGATAATATCAAACAGCCCGATGCTTCCAATGCTAGTGCAATCTCCACCAGCTGGGCCCCACACAGATGGCCTAGGCTCCCGAAGCATACATAGAGCACCGAGTCATGTTCTCTCGAATAAAGCCAATCCAAACACTGGTTTAGGTCGATGAATGACTTTTTGCCTCTTTCGGCCATATCCATCTGGTCTTTGTTGGGACAAACATGCAATGAAACTGTTTCACATGTAGCCTCCAAAAACATACCTGACCTAGAGACAACTTAAAGGAGAAGAGAAAGAGAAAAGATGAAGCATACCTGAACTGAAGACAGCTTGAAGGAGAAAAGAAAGAGGAGAGAATGGTAGTGCACGATTGATTGAATGTGTAGGATTCTATTTATAATAGATTTGCTAATCATGCAAATTGGAAAATACTAATTCATAATGAAGTAGAAAACTTATTTTATAAAGAAGAATCTGAGTGAGATGGAGAATATCGATGTTGGTGATATCCATTAGAAGGTGATGAAGAAAGGGAAAGAAAACAAAGAAGAAAAAAAGAAAAGAAGAAAGCAGAAAAAGATAAACATGCAATGAAACTGTTTCACATGTAGCCCGGAAAAACATACCTAAACTAGAGACAACTTGAAAGAGAAAGAGAAAAAGGGAAGATGAAGGATACCTAAACTGGAGACAACTTGAAGGAGAAGAGAAAGAGGAGAGAATAGTAGATCACGATTGATAGAATGTGTAGGATTCTATTTATAATATATTTGCTAATCATGGAAATTGGAAAATGCTAATTCATAACGAGGTAGAAAAATTATTTTGTAAAAAAGAATCTGAGTGAGATGGAGAATATCTTAGAGAAGTTTTCTTTTTCAAAGAGTCCAATCAAAATAGAATTTACTCTCTCTTATCAAATCAATCTATAAAATCTTCTAGAGTTCCGTTCATTCAAGATTTTTTTCTGCATCCAAACTGTGAAGAGTCCAGTTTTTTTATTTTTCCCTTTTTCCAAACATTAGATAATGACGATCAGCCACTAATGTGAATTGGGTCCACTATAGCCAGCCAAACTCACCAAAATTGGGTTCATTTTCTTACCAAATCAATCTATAAAATCTTCTAGAGTTCCGTTCATTCAAGATTAGGAAAGAAGATTAGGTTGATTGGTAATGAGAGAGATTTTAAGGGAAGATTAAATTTTAGGGGATCAGAGAGAGGAAGGGCAATGAGAGAAATTTTTAGGACTTTATTGAGAGTGCACTACGTGTCGCTCTCCTGTAAAGAAGAAGCGACACGTGTCGCCCTCCCACGAAAAAGGATATTGTCATAATATATATAACTAGTGCTATAGGGCCCTTGTTGGACGAGGGCCTTGTAAAAAATTAATTTATTAGCAAATAGAAGCATATTTAAGTATTTCAATGAATTTCAAATTAATATTAATATAAAAATCATTATTTAATAGAATACTTAAATATAACCTATAAAGATAAATAAATAAAACTGGGCAATCGAATTATGTAGCATGACATATTGTAATAAACGAAAGTGTAAAGATTAAATATGAATCAAAGTTAGGTCGTCAAACTAAATTGTCAGACTTGGACAATCTTTGGCTCAGACCTGTTTGTCACTATAGAGACCAGCCCAAGTTCTTCAGTCCTAAAAGGCTTGAGGGAATCCCTATATTAGATCAAATAATAAAATAGCCTCAGCGTATGCAAATTAGATAACTTGTTAAGACCTCCAGTTGCTAGCATTGACCTCTAAATGATAGAGGCATTTGCCATCTTCATGGCCAATATATATATATATAATAGAAATATACGATGGTATTGATTAACTAGGTTGGGCTCAAATAAAGTCCAAGACTTGCCTGTTTATTTTACTGTTCACATCAACATCAAACGCATGTCCAATCCGTTTGCAACAGTTATATATGGCTTTGTGCTAAATTAGGCAAGCCTAGACCATAGGCTTGAAATCTACATTTTCTTTCATCGACCTATATATTGTTCAAAACTCAAAATTTTGACTTACTCACATCATGTATTTGCTTATGAACCTAGACACATTTGAAAAACTCAATCTTGTATTGAGAGGCCATAGGGTAGTGGCTATGTCATTATTCTCTCCCATAACTTCATAGTATAACTCATAAGTTTAATCCGTTGATAGTTGGTATAATTTTGTATATCTCCCTTATTCTTATATATGATTCTTGTTCATTCATTCGGCATTTTCTTTGTCACAAGTATCTTATTGAAAAGTCTACATAATCAACTCACCCCAACCTCTCCCATGCATTTCTATACCTCTATCAGAATATCATCTAGGCATGTTACCTTTCCTTTCTTCATTCGCTTCAATGCTTCCTTTACTTCCACCCTTCTAATTCTACGGAAAAAAGTATGCTCTGCTAATGAAGTATCTTCCTTAATTCTTGCATTCCTCATATGTTCTTCGTTTAAATGTTTACTAAAATATTCCTTCCACCTTTCTTTAATATCAATGTAAAGTCATTATATATATAATCAAACAAAAAAGAAGTTGGAGAGGAAGCCATGTCATCAGCACAAGAATTCTTATTTGAGAAAAATAAACACAAAATTCATATATGACTTTGTTGTTCCACGTCATTACACGCTTGTTCTTCTTGTACCATCTCATTTATTTGCTTTTTTTTAAGATTCTCAAATCTTATCATCATTTAAATCTTTCCAACCTTAATGCTTTCTCTCTCAATTTCCTAAAGAGAATTGCCAAATAAACATCAATTTCATCTCTCCACACAAAAAACAAAAAAAAAAATTTAATTAAAATCCCCAAAATGCCCCCCCCCCCACACACATCTCTCTTTCTCCCTCCTCTCTCCTCTCCTTTCCCTCCTGCTAGTGACGAGCTCCGGCCGGCTGGAGGGGGGCTCTCCCTCTCTCTCCCTCCCACTTCCTCTCCCTATTCCTCCTATTCGTTTTCCTCTCCTCTTCCCCTCTCCCTCTTCCTCTTCCCATTCCTCTTCCTCTCCTCTCCTCTCCCTCCCTCTTCTCTCTTCTCCTCTCCTACCACTTCCTCTCCCTTTTCCTCTCCTCCTCTCATCTCTTCTCCGCCCTATTCAACCCTATGAGATCCAACATCACACTGATGGTCAGCCCCGCAAGGGCCTACACTGTTAGGACCCTGCGAGGCTGACCATCAGTGTGATGTTCGATGTCGTAGGGCTGAATAGGGTGGAGAGGAGATTAGAGGTGGAGAAAAGAAGAGAAGGATGAGGGAAGAGGAATAGGAAGAGGAATAAGGAGAGGAGGAGGAGTAGGGAGAGGAAGAGAAAGAGAGAAAAAGAGAGGGAGAGCCCTCCTCCCATTGGCTGGAGCTCATCGTTGGCCAGAGGAAAAGGGAAGAAGAGAGGAGGGAGGGAGAGAGATGTTGTTGGGGGGCATTTTGGGAATTTTAATTTTTTTCTCTTGTGTGTGAAGAGTTTCTTTTTCTTTTTCTTTTTCTTTTTTTTTTGTTCAAATAGCAGCCACCTTTCCTAAAATCTATCCCTATCCATTTGTTTCGATCACTCCATAAAATCTATCCTCTATCCACGTTAAATGGTATGTAGCTTTTTGTGAGTATCACACAAAATACAATCTAACTTTCCAAAACTGAAAATCTATCTTAGTATCTTCCAATGCCTATCAAGATTCTATCAGAACAATCAAAACGAACAACTGGAAGGAATGAGAATTGGGGACCCCACTCCTCCATGTTCCTGATGATGTGAACCCCACTACCTATTAATCTGTACTACCTCCTATTAATATCGAGAGAATTGTTAGCGCCACTCCTTATGTGCTGTTGGTAATGTGAGCTCAACTTCTTTGTAATATCTACCATCTCCTCTTAATATCCTGTCCCAATTTTAATCACTTTCCACTGTTGATATGCCTCTCTACAAATATTTACTTAAATAAGATAATAAGAGAAACATTCTAAATCTAATAAGATACTCAATTCTAATGGGACTCTTATACATATATCTAATGATAAAATACTATATGGTCCAAACAATATTTTATCATCAATAGATGTGAAGAAGCAATATAGAATGACAAAACAAAACTCATGTTTGATTTTTTTTTTTAATTATAAGTGGATACTCTCCCTATGCCAAATTAATATTGAGAATCTACAAAGAGATATTCAAGTTTGTGGCAGTGTGGAGTCAAGGCTAATGGACATAATAATCAAATTTCTATTTTGCAATAAATATATTTTCTCCAAAGAATTGCTATCTAATGCTTTGGATATGATTTTCACGAGTCTTTCATGTGTAGAACTATTTCGGTAATTGGTTTTTCAAATTTAAGAATAAGCTAAATTAGGTTTTAGGTGAGAGATGTTACTTGCATTTTTATAGGTTTTTTTTATATGATTTTTTATAGTAATTTTCAGATTTTATCATAATTTATTTTGCCTAGGCCTTTGTTGCTAGTTAATATAATACCAAACTAAGAGTTGGTAGAGTTGTGTAAGGCATGGATTTACTACTATGTTCTGTGTTCGAAAACATCACAAATTTGCTCAGTGTGCGCTTGTTTGGGTTTAGCGGGTGCCACCCAAAGTAGTTGTCCTCTTGGATCAAAAACCTCAGTATATTCATGTCATTAAAAAATTATTAATATTGTAATCAATGATAGTCCTCAAGACATTTAATTTCATATCTTACATCCTCACAAATACCAAAAACACGTGAAAATACATTTTTAAAAAATCTGAAGACACTTTTTATTAATTTTTAATGTCCACTTTCTAATTATCTCACTTTTCTATTACCCTAATTAAAAAGCCACACTTTCTCCTCCTGTTTTGGCTCCTTCCCTTACCCTTATTTTATATTATATTTATATTATCTATATAAAAAGGCCAGGTTTTCTCCCCCCTAATTTCTTCTCCTCACGGCTGGTGAGCCCAATGCGTCACCCTCCTTCTTTTCTCCTCACGACTAGTGAGCCAACACATCACCGTCATCTTTATCATCAACGCCTGAATGTATATTCCTTTCTTGATTGTTCCTCTGTACACAGATTTGCAAATCTCAGTGTCTCTCTGCGTCAACCATCGCTTCTCTCCCTCACCTCCAACAGAGTGCAACAAGAAAAGATTGCAGCAGCACATCGCCTCTTCTCAAGTCAGGCTTTCTCTCTTTTCCTCTTCTCCCTTTTTTGCTCCCCCTCTTTCGCTCTCTCTCTTACTCGAGGGTATGAGGTCTTTGGATGAGATATTGGATGTGGGTTTTCTCCATCGAATGAAGTGAATGTGTGATTCTAAGATCCTATTAGCTTGAGATGTGAGATTTGGGTTCCAAATGTCCAAAGATGCCTAAAAATCTAGGTTCCAGATCTGAAACTTGGGCCTTTGATAATATTTTTTTAATTATTTTAGAATTAAAATCTTCCTTTTTTCCTAATTGTTGCTTATCATAAATTTTGAGGTTTTTTTTAATTACTGTTGATTAATTTTCTTTTTTATGATACTATTTCTACTTCTGAGATGCCAAAAGATCTCAATTTTTATGTGGATTTTTTTCAGCTTTTAATCTGAAATAACAAGTTTCAAGGATGTTTTGCTCTGATACCAATGGATGCAGGGCGTTGGAGAATGAAGGAGTGGGCATACAATCTTCAACCAGGCTCCAAGCTTTTATTATCTGCTGAATGGTTGCAATCAACTAAGTCAAAACCAATGAGAGGAGGATGGATTCATTACTAAACTCATGAGAAATAAACTTGTGCTTCATAGAATACAACATGTAAAGTAAAACATTCTCCATCCTTGAATAAACTTGTGCTTCATCTTTTTATTTTGGGGGTGGTAGGAATGGGCTATCCAGCACCACTGTCCTATTTGGGGCATTCTCCATATTATAAAACTTTCTCTCCCTTCTTTCATCTCATTTCTCTTTTGATTTAATGAATGCTTCTTTCTCTCCCTTTGTTTCTCATATTATCTCTCTGTGCAGTAATGCCGCTCCCTCTAATGGATGCTTCTCTCCCATTGCCTCACCTTCAAATTTGTGTTGGCATCATGCTATCATCAAGGTGAGTACGCAGACTTTTTTCATTGTTTCTTATGTTGTGCCATTTTATTATATTGTTTCAAAAATTGGGTCTTCTCTATTTCTTCTGTTTTAGCATGCCTCCTGTTATTGTGGTGTATGAAATGGGTTTTCAAAAGCTCTTAGCATTACTATTTCTTGCAAAAAAATTGGCTCTTGATATGGCACTCTGGTTGATTTCTAAATATTTTTTGTGATCTTGATTTTCTTTTATGGAATGGTTACCATGAGGGTGAGTGGAACCCATGTCATGTTCTTCATTGCATTCACGAGTTCTCCTTGAAATTTCCAAATTCCTAATGGTGTACATGCTATTTGGTGAAATGGGATGCTGGAATTTTTATGAATAAATAGGCCATTCAAAAAAATTCTTTTCTTATGAATAGAATTTTGAATTTTCCATGGCACAAAAAATCTTAAGAGCTTTACCAATTTTAGAGTAAATGGCATTGGTGATCTCTTTGGAATGCTCTATTTCCTTCTGTGGAAGTTTTTGAATTGTCTGGATAAAGATGAAGCTTGACAAAGTAAATAACTCATAAGTTCATGAAAGTGATTAAAAAGTTTTCCAGCTGCATTCATGTAGTGCATGGAAATTGTTTGATTAAATGTCACTCTAGAAAGGCTGAAGCCCAAATAAGGTATTCGCTGTTAGACTGTCAATCAATCATCCCTGATGTTTTGGCCCATCTCATTCTGAGCCTCAGGAGTCAAAAGAGGTTGCCATGGCCCATGACCATAGGCCTTATCATATTTGCATATGCCTTATCATATTTATTTTCTTTATGATATTTTCAGTAGTTAGATGTTTTCAAGAATGTTTGAAGTAGATCCTACATTTTTTTTGGGAGTGATAAAAATCATATCTTACAATTAATTCTTTGGCAAGTTTGAATCCTTAGATATGTTGGATATGTGGAATTTCTCACAAAAATTCACTAAGTCTTGGAATTCCAAATGCTTTTTAGACCTTGTCTCCTTAAAATTTCCCAAATTCTTTGATAGAGAAAATCCCAAAAACATGCTACAATAGCTAAAATAGCCCATGGAATCCTCCAGATTCTGTAATTCAAAATGCCTTCCAGAGATTAGCATTTTGAGAAATTTCAATTGTAGTTGCATAGTTTCTTACTAAGGATTTTTTCGGATATTGATATTCTTCATACTAAAATTCCTACAAATTTTTTGCCATCGAATACGCCTAGGATTTGGAACATTCGATGGTTATATCAATGGTTTTAGGCTCTGTGTTGGAAATTGGAATTCCTCGTATGTTAATCTCCAAAAAGCATTTTAAATTCTAAGAATTGGATCATTTCAGTTTTTTCAAATGAATCTTGATGCTTTTTTGGAGTTTTCTAATGGAAAGTTGAGGGAACCAAAATCAGACAAGTATTTGGAATTTCCAAATATAATGAGTTCATTGAGAAATACTAATGGCACTCTAGGCCTAGACAGCCTAAGCTGGAATTCTGCTGGATCTCGGCTATATTTTTAAGCCTGTAAAGTGTAGACTATATTTAGTTATTTCATGGCATGTTTAATGGATGGACCTAGATTGACATTTGCTTAAAGGCTCACCTCAGCCCAACATATTTTTGACACAAAGGGATGACGTATTTATTTTGCACAGACCTTGGGCCTGATTTTCATGTTTTTGGCTTGGATCTAGGCTCGAATATTCATTCTCAGTAACTAAATGTGCTGGGCTTCAACAGGTTTTTGTACTGAAAGCATGTCAAGGTAAGTTTGAAACTTTTTTAGCTAAATATCAAGGCTTAACAAGCATTATATTCTATATTTGTTGAAGATGATTTAGTATTTATATGACCATTGACTCAAATTATCTATTAGCTAAACTCTGTAACATCTCTTCATGGTTGTAACTGTTTAGAAATTAGACTCATTGAGGATTTGGCTTTGTCCACATTCTTCTTTTTTGAGGAATTTGATTCTAATCAAGTTGGATTTCCTCTATGTGCTGGAAAGTTGAAGCCATATAATGGCCATTTGTTTAGTTCAAGTTTGATATCTGGATGTGTATGATCAATTTTTTCAAAAAACGTGGCCGCATCATGTCCTATCTATGGTTGGCCCTACCTTATGTATGTTTCTAAACACCATCATATATGGCCACCCTACAGGTCATGGCTTGAGTTTATGGTTGTATGGTGTTACCATCATTTTGAGTTATTTCAGTTTCTTGCCTTCACACCTTGTGCTTGAATCTGTAGCTAGTGGCAATGAGCAGCTGCCTTTGTTTTTTATATAGTTAAAACTGGAATCTACTATTTTTCTTTTCTTTTGCTTGTATAATGGATTCAATTTGAGTGATATATTAACTATATTATACCGTCCATCATAAATGCTAGAGAATGTAATGATGTTTGGGTTATTTGATTCTTTCTCCTAGAGAGGTTGATTTGTTGGCTTGTTACAGATTATGGTGACTTTAACTTTAAATTGCTGAGCAGTTAATAGGGTCAAATATAAAGAATTTGGGTAGTTTTCATTATCTAAAATGAAGTCTAATTCAGCTCTTTACCTGACTTGAAAACACACACTTTAAAATTGTTGGCTTAAATGATCAAATCTATAATGAACTTTATTTTTTTTTATTCTTTTTTACGATGTGGGTGGTCAAATTTTTATAGTGATGAATCTTCTTCCATCTTTGCTCTCTTGCATATATATTTCTTCTCTTTATGTATCATCTTTTTATTATTTTTTAATATGTGGGTGATGAGATGTTCATGGATGAGAGTAGCACCTTATGCTCCTACCAATTTCTTCGCATTTCCATCACTATAGATGTTGTAAGCAGAAATTGCACACATAAGGATTTAGGTGATTTGACGCCTACCATTTCTGTTTTGAAATTTTAAGTTTTCTTAGCAATATTTTGTAAATGTCTCATATTCCAGATGAAAGTATAGGTGCCTAAGTGCCATTGCAGAGGCTTATAGAGGTGGCACTGAGAGGAGATGTGGGCTGCTTTCGAAGTACTTTAGTGGAGGTGGATGCTCCATGAATGTGAATTATATTGGGACTACTAGCTTGAAAGTGAAGTGCGCCGAGACTATTCTTTATGAAGGGGTGGATAAGGTGAAGATCGAGCATGCCAAGTTCAACACAAATGTAACAACGTTATTGCTGTAGCTCATTCGGGCCATGTTGAGATCCCGCGGAAGCTGTTGGTATGATTTGGTTGAATTTGGTCGTTCTTCTTTTTCTATTTTGTTTGAATGGATTGTGTTGATTTGAATTGCTTTGCTTTGTTGTCTTTGATCTCATATTGTTGTATTTTGCAAATTGTAGTATGTTCACTTAAAGTTGTTTGAATTTGTTTTTCTTCATTTGGTTTAATTTGAGTTAATCAAATAATTTTCTCAGTTACTTACCTAGATCCTAAGCAATTTTAATAAGTATATTTGGTTGAGACATGTGGCCAAAATGACAACTAAGTTTATAAGGCAATCATGCAACTACATAGCAAATATGTGATGAATCATTGAAAGCCACCACTGTAGCTAAGTCAAAGTTATTGCTTGAGTTTCCTGGCATTGATTGGAGTTAATTGTTTTTTTAGCTTCAATAACCGTGACTGTTATTTTTGTTGTACTACTTTGTTTTTTCCTTTTTTTTTTCTTTTTTCTCTTTTGCAGGAAATGGTATCATGACCATCCATTTGCCTTTGAACTAACATTTAAATGTAAAATGGCGTACACATGCTCTAGGACATCGACCATGCGAAATAGTTTTCTTTTCTTTTCCTTTCAAAGTGCATCTTAACACAATTATATGAATTCATTTATTTATTTATTTTTCATTTTCAATATTTCTCAACTCTCTTCTAATCCTATTTGGTAATTGTTAGCATGGCTACCAAGTGCTACTTTTCAATTACAAAATACCAACAACTGCATCACTAAGGTTTCTGTAGTATAAGATAAAATCACCCTTATTGAGTTCACCTTATTTACAAGAGAGTGTCCCTAGATAGTCAATGTCATAAGGCATAGGCCTCTTTGAATTCTTTTGCCCAATTTGCATGTGGGTTAAACGATTTTGAGACATTTTATTGGTTTTTCCTGCTACTTGAAAAGGGTGCTCTTCATGGGTGTAAGCAACAGTGTCACCCATCCATCCATCCTAACCAATTTCAGGTCATTCACAAACCATTTGATGCATAAAATGTGGTCAGATTGCCTCTTTTTTTTTCCATGTATGCAATCCCCTCTCTATTCTTTTTTTGCTTGCTTTTGTTTTATTCTCAATATAAATATTGGAAATTGATTAATAGCTAAAGTTGATCCCTCATTGACAATATCTGAATTTGAATCCCTTGTCTTCTTTTTAGATTTTGACCTTAATATTAATTATTGATGACCTTTTTAACAAATATTTAGCTAGAAGATTGGGATGATAAGGACTACATTCTTGATCCTAAAGATAAGAAGCCAAAGATACGCTTCTGTATCTCATGGAAAACAAACAAGTATTCTTTTAGAAAATCCTAGCTTGGAAAAATGTTTTTTACGTTCGGTCATCATAAATGTATTTGCTGCTTGACTATCAATCTAGGACCACTATATCATTATTATCATTGTCATTGCCACCACCTTTATCCAAAGCAGTATAAGAATTATGGTTGTTACAAGAATCGCCTAGCATTTATATAAAAGCAAGTAGGTGAAGAGCAGTTATGACTCGTCTCTGCCCTCTTGTGGTTGCTTTCAAGTGGAACACTTTTATTTTTCTTTTGTGTACCCTTGCAGTCACTTAAATGCAAAAGAGATAAGAAAATGAAATTTTTTATTTTTCTTTTGATATTCCCTGTTACATTTATGCAACCATTCTTTTCTTATTTTAGCATAATCTTTCAACTTTTGCATATTTTAATGCATTTTCTCAGTTTGATTTTGTGTCCTCTGCTATTTGTTCTTAACACTTCCTTGGCCATTTATTTCTCAACCAAACTATGTATTGTGTCTTTTTTTTATATTTGGTGGCTAATATATTTTTACTCCTGTTGTTCTTGAATGCTACATTCTCCAACTAAACTACTAATTAGACTGGTTATTGTGCTGATTTATCTTGCTAAAAACTGTTCTGCTTGTGCATGCTTCCTTGCCATCTCTTTGTTACTTGTGAAAAACATATCTCTCATGGAACTGACTGATTCTATTTACATGCAAAGGGAAAGTCCATGTAATCTTTTCAGTCAATGAGAAGAATCACTTGATCAAGAAGGACATTTCTTGTGAGACTGACCAACTTACTTATCTTTACACACTCATCATCCGCCCAGTTGGGACATACAGTGTCCTTATTGATAACAATGAGAAATAATCAAAGAGTGTATACTGATTGGGACATTCTCCCGCCAAACACCAAAAAGGATTTTGAAGCCAAAAGGCAGCTATTTACTTTGCCTCTCTAACTATTGTTAGTGTGCTATACTATTAGGATTGCCAACTAATGGCGAAATAGTTATAAGAAGGGATACTAATGGACCAGCCCTCCTTTTCAAGGATACTCGAAGAATATAACCTCTAAAAAAAAAAAGAAAGTACCCAATCATTAGGAGAGTTAAGCCCAAAAAATAGGTCGTAAGCCTCATTTACAACCTAGCAACTACATCTACTAAAATAAAACATCAATTGGATCATCCTTTTTTTTTTTTTTTTGTCTGTGCTTTTCCTAGTAGTGCCGTGTGCCCACAATGTTGTATAGTTATCTGGAATTCCTTGTTTTCTTTTCATATTTTGGCCTTAATATTGAATTATTGATGACTTTTTTTTTTACATATATGTAGCTAGAAAATTGGGATGATAAGGAGTACATTCCTGGTTCCAAAAATAACAAGGCAAAGGTACTCTTCTGCATTTAATGGAAAATGACCAAGTATTCTTTTAGAAAATACTGGCTTGGAAAAGTGTTTTAGACTGTCAATCAATTATCTCATATTTGTGATATTGTAATTACAATATCACAAATATGTTTGAGGGTCCAAATCCATCAATTCTGAATAGAATCCGATAATTATTGCTAACCTCAGTTGGACAATTCTATTGAAAATTTGAATCCCATTTTAATGATGTACTCTTTATCACAATTGAACCGTTCTTGCCATGGTTTTTGAAGTATTTTTTATATCTCTGCATTTAAATACATTTTACTTGGGAAATACAATTACCTTTTTTTTCTTGCTTCTCAAAATGAATGATAACTTACCTTTTTTAGCCAGGTGTATCCATTGCATTCAATAAGTAAATCCATTTTTTGCCTATCGTCATCTGATGTAAAATCATAACCATTCTTAAATCTTTACTCTTCAGCAAAGTTGTCAGTATTAGAATGGTGGCCACCAATATTTCATTAAAACGATTACTACTCAATTGCTACAACCTTTAACCTGATGTTGCACTTGAAGCAACTCTTATTGCCATGTGCATGCATTCGACAATGCTACAGAATATTCCTCTATTATAGTTGGAGGAAGTCACATAACCACACATGATTATTTCTCATAGCAACACCTGATTAATCAAGCACATGCTTGGAGCAAGTCCTTTTACCATGTGAATGCATTAACACTTGAAACACATCTTTCTTATCTATACTGACAAAGCATGCTCAACTTGCAAAACTAGAAGCTTGAAGCAATTAACATGGCAAAAACGATTTAGCTTCTAGAAATCTCTAAGCAAAGACGATTCAGCTTTTAGAAATCTCTAAGTTGTTAGGAGATCACTCTAAAATTTTATGCGCAGACTAGAAAATATATGAAAATCCTTTTTTCCCCAGATATTTTTATACTTAATATCATGACCTTATCCTTTTTTGCCCATATATCATTTTTTTCAAGCAACTTTTAGGAGATAGCCTAGGATAATGTTCTATAGAGGAACTGCAACAAAGAGAAGACAGAGTGGAAGAAAGCCTAAGAAAGATTAGACGAAGAAAGGTATATCACAAGAAAAAAGTGTGATATTCAGTGAACAAATTCATGATGTTCACATTTTGATTTATGACATTGAGTACTTACAGTTTTTCAGTCTCAGTTACTCAAACAGCAGATTGATCAGCTAAAAGAAAGGGTATACCTAAAAAAACACAAGTAATAGTTTTTTTTCCTCAAAATTAGAATGTCTCCTTGTTTACTAACTTTCAATGCCAATGAAATGCACGAGAGGATATGATATGGTACAACTGGTGACACAGATTCGACACAAGTTGAAAGACATTCAAAGGAAGCTGACTTAAGCTTCAAATATCCTTTGCAGACCATTGAAAATTAATTATAAACATGGTCTATACCTCAGTTCTGCTAAGGCTATTGGATGTACCAGTGTCAACATTTGGAACATAGGACTTGATTGATTCGTCATATTTGATGTATTTTGCATATAGATGTCATGATACTAGTCCAATTATTTTTATGTAAACAACTTACGTGCAACGCACGTACACTCCACTAGTATATTTAAAAAAAGGTTCTTTGGAGCACTTTTATCCAATTCTATTAGTCACTCCACTTTTTATTTTAGATTTAGTTCTGTGTTTTTAAGTTGATGCGGGATCCAAAATCAACACATAGGTTCCTTGTCGAATCCGAGTCTATAAAGACAGATTCAAATTCAAATGACCACCATGGTTCCAACTCTTATTCAACTGTTTTCATCCAAAAAAATTATTTCATTCTCTCTCTATCTCTCTCTCTTTATCTCCACACCACATCAATTCTTTGTGATAACAAACAGCATAATATCTTTCACATGTCAAAATGTTGTTTTCACATGGCCAGAGATAATCGTCACTCTCTCTTGGCCCTTAGAATGGGACTGAAAATAGTGTACCACAAGGTTGCATCTCTGGCAGGGGTACAATAAAAAAACAGTTGGTTGGGAGCATCTTTTATCCTTCTTAAATATGTATTGATAGCGACAATTTCGAGTGACATTGTAAAGACCATTTATAGCCGAGCATTGGGCAGGCTGTCCGGCTGCTTATTATGAAATTTATTTTCTTCAATGAGAATACAATGGAGAAGGCCGAGCTAATAACAATGTTCTTAGATACGCCTTTAGGGCAGCAATTTGAATTTTGATATAAAAGCAGTTTGATTTTTTGTCAATTGGAATGGCCCCACTGTTGAATATGCATAATCAATCAACTGTACTCACCTGATTAGCTTACCAATCCAATTGGTGGCCTTCAACCGTCGGTAGGAGATGGCATGATCAACCACAAACTGACTTACATCAGATATGAGTTTAGGATTTGCATAAAATCAAGGTGTTTGTTTGTATCCACCCTAATTCAAATTAAGAACTTTTAAAGAAACCCTTTTCACATGAATTACATCCATCAAGGAGAGCCCCACAAAAAGATTCCATTGAAGCTGTCCGTCACACATTCCTACATCTGGGGCACATGATGGTAATGTAATTTTTCAAAGTCATAGTAATGATATAAGTCAAACTAATATAACACATTGGTTTTCCTGTAAACTAAAATAGCACATTTAGACTATCATAGCAGCACAATCCACCATGAGGGACCAACTATAGTCTATAGGGGCCCTGCGATCCTATTATCATCACATAGGAATGATCCAATACTTGATTACATAAGACTTTTAGTTTCAAATTTGGTTAATTGAACACAATCATTAAGAGGAACATGCAAATTTCCTGGTTAGATCGACCAATTTTTTTTTCATTTATTTTGAAGGCTTATATTAAAATAAAAAAATCACAAAATGAAGGCATTTTCTCAATCAATCAAAAATAAAACTTATTCTAATCTAAGCATCCACCATGACAATCTCTCTTAGATGAAGCCACCGGCTTCAATGTGCGGTTAGGTGTCATCTTCATAGATGGATTTTGAGCAACTCATCCCATATGTACTAAGTGCCCGTTATTTTGCATGTATAAGTTGTGTTGCATTTATATTTCGTCCAACCCTTTAAAAAAAATCTAAATTGGAGAGAGAGACGGGGGTGTTTAATTAGATTGACCACATCAAGATCAATAAAAACTAAAATGGATACATAAATAAATTATCAATTCTAACAAGAAAATTGATAGAAGGTAAACAATCATATAATTGTTGAGGAAAAAAAGTAAAGGTTACAGCTTCAAAAGCATACATACATGCACCAAATGAAATCAATAAACTGTACAAAGACAACACAATCTCAAATAAAATGGAAATCTGCTTGGATTTTCCCAACAAGGAAAAGCATACCAGATTGGGAAAATTGAAAATCTCAAATCCAACAGCAAAATCAGAAGAAAGGATGATTAGCTCAAACCATTTTCATCATCATCTCTTCCAGCTTCTACTCCTGGAGAAAGGATCTCTCCTCCCTACCACCCAAGTCTCCTTTGCAATATCAGGAGACACTTTAAAGAAATCAGGAGCATAGCTCATCAATACCAGCTTCTCTTTCTTCTTCTCTTCCTCCAATATCATCTTTGCACTTGTCATCTCCTCCACTTCTTCGTCTCCTTCCTCTACTTTATCTCTTGCCTTCTCTTCTATCCAACCTTTTGCAGGGGCAGACCTGCACCTCATGAGCAGAAGAGCATTGGGAGGAGGTGCAACAGGAGCTTCAAATGACCCAACTCCTCCTTGATCCTCTTTCACACCCTCTTCTTTCATTGACCCATGACTTTGATTCTCTTGCAAAACCATAAACCATTTGGAAAAGATGGTTCTAGATGGGCTGGCTTCTTTCTCTTCCTCCTCATTTTCTTCATTATCTTCTTCTTCCACTTCATCATCTGAGCTGTTGTCAGAGCTCACAACGGTCCCATGGAAGGAACCAAAGCACCTTAGATCAAACCGGATGGATCTCAAAGTTGTCAGGAACTGCATGATGTCCTTTTTGAGGCCTAGAGACTCAACCCATGTGTGCTTTTTCCTTTTCTTACGTTGGGTGGTGCTGTTGTGGATTCTCTCAATTTCTTCCATGACAGACTGCCAGTTCTTGCAGGATGAAGTGGGTTTGGGCCTGACCTTGATCTGACCGGCGCAGGTGACTTTTGGGGAGGTGGGCTCGGAGATTTCAGAGGCATTGGGTTTGGGCTTGGTCTTGAAGAGAGGGCTAGCCTGTCCACGGTTCATGGGTCTGGGGTGGTGGCGCTTGCTTGGTTCGTTGGATGGTCGAGATGGGCTGCATATGGGCTTGGGCATCAGGCTTAGATGGGCTCGGGAAGGGAAGCAGACCAAAAGATCTGTCGGGTTTCCCCCATTTCCTCTTCCTCCTTCTCTTCCTTTCATTGCTCTCTCTCTCTCTCTCTCTCTCTCTCTCTCTCTCTCTCTCTCTCTCTCTCTCTCTCTCTCTCTCTCTCTCTCTCTCTCTCTCTTCTTTTGGTTCTGGTTTTGGGGGTGCTTGAGTAGCACTAGTAGTAGTAGTAGTATGACTATGAAACTATCAGAGGCCTTGTTTGTTTAAAAGGAAAGGAAGGGATTGACAGCTTTCCTCTCCTTTTGCTTTTGTTCTCTTTTTCTTAATGTCCAACCTCCTTTATTGCCTTTTGGGCATTGTCACGAGAGCTCTTCTTTCTTGGCCTTTGCTTTTAAAATTGCTGGAAGTTCAATGAAAGCTCCTGCCCATGGACATTGTTTCATGATCTAACCACACCCTACTTTGTTATGGATAGATTATTTTAAGAGGGTTTAGCTATTGTTATTTATACTTTTAAAGTAGGTTTGGTTTAGGAGCTTGGTCTTGAGAAGAAATACCCAAAAAATCTATTTTGCCCTTACCTAGGGGATATGACCGTATGATCCAAATTCCAAACCATTCAAATCATGATACCAAAATCTAAACCAGTTAGATCATCATAGCCATTCAACTTATGAACTTTCTTGGTTTGAAATTTTCACCTACCCCAGTTCAAAAGTAGAATTGAGCGGTTAAAAAATGCATGATCCAATTCATCTTAAGATGATGACCATCAAAGAGGTGTCTAGTTTGCTTTATTGAGTGATTTCAGTTGATGGGTGTCTGGATTTCTGCAACAATTGGCATCAGATACCAACTTTCGATGTATAAGTTCCTAATATAATTCATTAATAACTAAACAAATGAGTGGTTCTTTGGATGGAATTTCTGTTTATAATGGATGAATCCTTCGAAGGGTTAATTTGCAATATGGATGATGGCATATTAGTACCATGTTTTGTGGCTTTCCTTAAGTGTGAAGCGTAGAGCAACATCACCCAAATTTTAAATATGGGAATTGATTGCAGGGACAATGCAATAATGGAAGGTGTAATGCAATCGAGAACATTAGACTGTGGCCCTCTTCCCACTACCATTTTGCCTTGATTCGACTTATTAGCCTCCTCATCGACCTTCTTTTAGTGGGGTCCAACCACTTTTGAACATGCAAAAGGACGGTAAGTTAGGCTTGTGTCTTGGGCCTTTTTCTTCATTCTTCCTTCTTCCTTCTTCCTCTTCTTTTACTAGGAAGATTGGAGTGTCATTGCCTTTAAGCAAATATAACTATTAACGCAAACTAGTCACTATGGATGAGAGAATGATAAGGAGGCCACTGATTGAAGTATGAGAATAAAATGGTTCTAGGTGGTGGTTGAAGGGCCTTTTGGTTAAATTTGGCAACGGTATACATCATTCGGCACCATGTGCTACTGATGGCTATAGTACTTCAATCATATGTGTATTTGAATAGAAAAAGAGTCTGATAGGATATAGAATTACAGAGAGAAACATTCTGATGGACATCAGATCTTCCAGTGAATGAACAGGTGAGAGATGCCAGAATCACAACATGAGAACTGATTTGAGTGTTCTGAGAGCTGGCCCGTGTCTCGCTGAGGCTGTATACAACTAATGGTGCCTGTTGTTAAGAATTCGATGACTATTACGGGCCACATGTGTTAGTCCCAACTTCAACCCGAATACACAAACCATGAATTATCAGATGAGTCAGGTTGGATCAAGGATTAAAAACCAGACTCGACTCGACTCAATCCTGCATCCATCGGATTCAGCCAGGTCGCAATGAGTCCCTTCTCAAGTCCTTCAAAAAATTTTAAAATTGTGAAAAAAAAATAGAAAAATCCTTAGATATATGCAATAAGGTTTTCTCGGGAAAAAAAACAGATTTATAAAGAATTCAAAACGTACAATTTCTTGTTTTGCTTCTTGAATTTCGCAATTCTGAGTTTCCAAGAACCTTGAATTTCTGAAAAGATTAAATGCACATGTTGTGTCGTGTTGTCCATGGGACCAAACAACCAAACGTGCATGACCCATAGGCCAACAGTCATGCCAATCAGATTCAATGTTACGGTCGAATTCAAGTCCCACGGAATCCGATCAATCGAACTTATTTATCCAAGTTGAAGTTGGATTGGTAAGTCAAATAGCAAGCATGAACTCAATATGAACTTTAACTCATTTATCAATCCAAGTACAAATGTTAACCCGAGAAATAAAAAGGATCAATCTGAACGATGAATTACCGGGCTGATCAGGTTTGCTTTTGGGTTGGTGGAAGAAGTAAGGAATTTGCCACCCATATATATAACTTTTAGTTTGGGGGTTTCATACCCATCAAAGGCAAGTGGACTTTAATAGGAACAGGAATGTTGTGGGTGAAATCAGAGGAAGTTTTCATGGCAACCTTTATTGAGAAAAACAAAGGGGAAGTCGTATGTTTAGCTTTGCATTCTTTTATAGATGGGAAAGGCATGCGGGCCGGGAAGAGAGAGGCTAAAGCTAAGGGGATCAACTAAAGAAAGGAGAGAGCCATCATCATGCGTGTGCTGTCTAAGCAGTATGAAGGATATATATGTGTATATACCTAACATACAGGTAAGGAGATGTGGGGAGGTTGCGGCTTAAATGGAAAAGGTGGTTCTTTCTTTTTCTGTGGGGAGTGTGGATGATATCATGAGATTCTTACCCTTGATAAGGACCATTACTTTGACTTGCAAGTCCATTTTTTCATTTCTATATCTAGACTCTCAAAACACTTCACATGGCAATGGGCCATCTTTGGTGAGCACCGTTGCCTGATTGAGAGAAGGGATTCAAGATGGGTACCCGCAGGGAATTTGGTATTGATATCATTGCACAATTTATGGGCCATATCAGCATGATTTCATTTCGGCTAAAATAGTCTAATGTAGTATGCATGGAATCAATCTATATCAGCTGAATCAAAGCTCCGCTGCAGCTATATTAGAGTCAGCTATATGGATTCATATTGATTTATGTGATAAAAGATTGCCCTTAATCTATTTGTGCAAGTCACTGAGTAGATTGTAAGACATTTAACTACTTCATAAAACAATACTTTTTTTGAACATATGATTTAGATTTTATAGAGATTTTAATCAATGAAACATCATACATATCTACGATACTGCTCCAATGAGGTTTGAAGTGGTCCTAACAGTGGCAGTAAATTTAGTGGGACTTTTTTTAATGAGCAGAGTCAAGGATTTAGACCTGTATAGTTGCTATTACAAACTCAAAAGCATTAAGAACTGCAGCTTCGGCCATTTTATGTCAAAGTAATCCAACGGCTCATAAGATGGGACGTTCTAGCCCTTTAGGCTCTTAGCTTTCTTTTGATTTCGGCCTCTCCCTACGTCTAGACCCTCTCCCTTCAGTTACAAGTTTTTCTTTGATAATAATTAACCCAACTCAAATGGTGGGACCCATATGGAGATGGTGACATATATTGCTGTCATTACCACCTTGACCGGAGTAACCGTTTAATCTCACCTTTGTGGGCTGAACTTTGTTTGAATCAGATTGTTCAAATCAAGTGCCAAGACAAAGGTGGAGTGAGCAGGGTCTGGCTTTCGACGGACGATAGGAATTGAAAATCCGGCAGTGCCGCTTTTGCAAATTCTGATGGATAAATATTTAGCTTCTTATGCAATGACACACTTTCCACTCTAACAAAAATAGTGAGGTATGTACGTTTTTTTCTTTTTTTTTAAACGGCAATGAGCATGTACTATTAAAGTAATATGATTAATTAGTCATGTCTTTTGTACCTTATCTCTTTTTTTATTTTTATTTCTCACTTTTTGCAATTTTCCTTTGTAATGAAAGTTTTTGTTACCTATAAAAAAAAAAAGATTATACTTCTTATCATTTGAGAGGTTGATTTTCGTTAAAAGACTAAGAAAAAGAAGAAAAAAAGCAGGATATGGATCCCGGACAAGTGGGATCATGAAAGAAAAAAAAAAGCACTTTTAAGGTTTGGAGTCCGTTAACGAGGGGGAGAGAGAGAGAGAGAGAGAGAGATAAGAAGAACAAGAAAAGCAAGACTCAACCGAGTCAACTACGATCTAAGAAACTCGGACCTAACTCAATCATAGTCAAGTAAAAGTCATATCCGAGCAGACTCAAACTGGGACAAGTGATGAAATTGAAATTCGTATTCTATTAATACTAAAGTTCGCAGCAAAAAATACTCAAATTTCAGCTCTAAAAATTAAAGTTGATTGAACAAAATACTGAAGTTATAGAAAAACAAATACGACTTTATTTAAACTAATTTATCTCAACAAAAAACGAAGATAAAAACTCAAGAGAAGAAACTAGTTCTCTTGATATTAAACAATAAAGAAAAAACAACTAATAGATAGACTAGGTATAGGACCTTAAATTTTCACTTATAGAAGTACGAATGCAAAAAGATACAAACTCTATTTATAGCCTCAACTTCTAATTAGGAATTAGACAGGTCACAATCCCTTACACTTCTCTAGGCAATAATCATATTGGTAAAGACACATAAAAACTGGAAAAAACATATGGGAAAATCCAAAAAACACTACAAGTTATATTGGAAATGCATAGAGTTGTAAACCATATTAAATGAAAGCAGCTTAATAGAATAGTGAACCCACCATAAAATCTGACTTACTTCGAATGATGATTTTATAAAACGAGACTGAACACTAGTCTAATTAGGGTTCCATGGAATCTGAAGCGCACAATGAATGGTTGGCCCTCATCAAAGAGATGATGCTTCAATAATCTACTCAAATATAGAAGATCATACACATTCGACACTAGATGTTGTATTTTCCATTTTTCTTTCAAGCACCTCATCAACGGAATTTGATCACCGCCCATATTGCATAGTCTCCACTTCGTGGGTCTAATTTTGGATTTAGAATGATAAAAATATTATTAAAATAATCAGTGGATTATATCCTTGTGTTGAGTTTTACTCTGTTTGTATCCATGTTATGGACTCTCTCTCTCTCTCTCTCTCTCTCTCTCTCTCTCTCTCTCTCTCTCTCTCCCCGCATGTGTTTTGAAGTTCAAACTTAATTGGGATTTGTGATTGCAATTCAGTATTTAAGACTTAGTTTGATCAGGAAATTCGATAGAGTACATTTGTTTGATTTGCTTTTCAATTCATTTAATTCAAGCTTCTAGTTCAGTCCATAAATCCATCACTACAATCCGCATCTAAAATCCAAAATACATACTAATTATTTTATTTATTTTTTTGCTCTACAACTAACTTTGTGTAACTACCCGAATTTTTATTTTTAATGAGAATTAATCTTGACCTTTGTTTTAATATTAATGGAGACCACATGTGATTATTATTATTATTATTATTATTATTATTTTATGCTATTTAAATCTGATAATTAGTTAATATGTAGGTCCCATAAATTACTAAAATTTAAGAATCTTAGAGTTGTACTCAAATTGGAGTTTCATTAGATTAATTGTATTCATTTATCCCAATTCTACTTGGAAATGGAATTCAATTCAAACTAAACTTCTTTGACAAAGTTTAGCTAAAACTAAAATTTCTTTTAGAACTCTTACTTTTATTTTTCTATAAATAAATAACATTCCTTCTCTCTTGAATCACATTTATGAATCTCTTTTGCTCACCCTAAAGATTCCCCTCTAAGGCATGTTTCCCTCTTTTCTTTCCTCAATTCATGTTACTATTATAAGCACAGACTTTAGTTTTTCCCATTATAATAGCATGCTAATTCTTGATTTTTATCCTTGTTACCTTCACCAAGTTTATATTAATCATGCATTCACCATGATCATGGAGGACCACCCTCAAGTCATCCACTCTGCATCATTGTTCAATCATCACCACAATTAGTCAATGCATTACATCGGGCCACCATGAGCACCATTCAATCGGATTTAGTCCGTTGGAACCCCATCACCTCCCAATTTCAATGCCCCACTCACCACGGACCCACCTATTCATGATGCCCACTGTTCATCGTCATCTTCCTTCTTTTAATCTTCTTTACTTTTTCTTCCTCCTCCACATGGAAGAGCCCGAGATCTCTACCACCACCACCGTTTGCATCTTCACCTCCACTCCCCTCTGCATCGTCTTCTTCATAGCCTCCTTTTGTTTCTTCTTCGTCTGATCTTCTCTCTCTTTGTTTCTCTTTTCTTTTCTGTTTCTCCCTCTTTGCTTCCTCTCGTTTTCCTCCCTCCTTTCTGGTTCTCTTCATTCCAACTTTCTTTCTCGATTTCTTCATTCACGTTCCTCTTCTTCGTTCCTTTTCTTATTCCTTCTTCCGTTTCAGCCCAGACAACCCACTGCATCATCTTCTTCTTTGTTCTCTTTTCCTTTTCTTCTCCTCCCTCTTTGCTTGTTCCTTTCTATGTTTCTGACTGCAACTGAGCCTCGTATCCTCTCTTATGTTCTTCTTTTTTTCTTCTTCTTTCTTGCCTTTCAGATTCCTTCTTCCTTTCTTTTTCCTCTGTTTCTTTTTTTTTTTTAATTCTTTTTCTTCTTGCTTTCTTCCTTCTTTCTTCTTCTTTCCTGGTTTCCTCTCATCCAAACAGAACCCATCACGTAACCCTCATTTCAGTCATTATCACCATCATCATCTTTCATCCAAACCGGGCCTCACCCCTACCATTGCTCTAAACAATTGATTGTTTCCGACTTCTTTACTTTAGTCTACATCCCAAACATCTCAACTTTGCAACAAACCAAGCTCAACACCAGCCACCTATACTGAACTTCACCATTGTCTCTGTCCAATGTAATGAACTGGGATCAAGCACCTTTCTCCTCTATTCATCTCAACCACCACCACCACCACCACCATAACCAGCCTCTCAACTCTTCTTCTGTAAAATTAGAACTGAACCCATCTAGTGGGCCACATATCACCTGCTAACTAGAACCCCTTTGTACTCATGTGTTGACAAAAAACTCAACTGAGCCTAGTCTGCACATTCTAGACCATCTCTTTAGTCTGCACATCCAAGCCCCTCTGTTGGACTAAGCCACTACTACACAACTTCAGAGCCTCCTTTCTCCTCTTTCTGCTCTTGGCCCAAGTTTAACCACTGCACTTAGATGCATGAATGACCGAAACTACTCAGGCCCACTTGCATTATCTAACAACCCGGCCCAAACCCAGTTAACTCATGATACGTGACCCATTTTCAAGCCTGACCCAAATCCAATAGAGGCCATGCATGAACCTGAATTATTGGATCTTATTCCTAAATAAATTGTAAACCGTTATTAACAGAGATCCACACTATAGCACCAGGATATCCAAGTCAAGACCAAACTGATACGCCGATCATCGTGAATTCAGGCAAGTAGTCTTACCATGGTTCCTTAGCCATAGAGTTTTCAAACCTTGTTTCGTTTTGATTTAAATATGTGAGACTTTGAACTATTGAAATAATCATAGGTTATTATGTTATTTTGTTACCTTTGACGTACTTATGCATGATAGTTATGCTAGACCTAGTCATGTTTTCTTACTACCGTCATGCTACAATTAATTTTTTTGTGAAATGTATTGTTGACCGTTAATTATTATTGGATCTAAAATGCTAAAAAATGTGAAAAATCTTGATAACTATTAAAGGAGAGGGGGAGAGAGAGAAGAGGGAGAAAGAGAGAGAGAGCTATTCTTATTGAATGAGAGGTGTGTACATAATGGGGGGGAGGAGGATCTTATTTATAGAATAAGATTGCTTACTCCCCAAGCAAACCAGTATAGCAGGACTCTAGCTTTCTATATCTAATGTGGGCCCCAAAGTGGGCATTTACTAATATCTTATAACACTCCCCCTTGGATGACCACCATTCAATAACGGTTGCCTCATTAAAACCTTGCAAAGGAAAAACCCAATTGGATAAAAACCAATGCGAAGGAAAAAGAGTACAACGTTCTATAAAATTATTGAAATGGTGTTGGACGTGCATAATGCTGCCTCGTTAAAACCTTAACTAGGAAAACCCAGTGGAACAAAACCTAGAGAAGGAAAAAGAGTACAGCGCACATATGTCCTGAGTAGCAGGTTTCAGGATGCCTGTCTTTGATCTGTTACTACCCCTGACAACAATACCCTTTACATTTTTTGATGATAAATTCTCCGCATGCTGATCTCATATATAAGCTTTTGAAATGTTGACTTTGGTAATGACTTGGTAAACAAATCAGCCAAGTTGTTGTTTGAACGAACTTGCTTGACTTCGACCTCATTGTTTTTCTGAAGCTCATGTGTGAAGAAGAACTTTGGTGCAATGTGCTTTGTCTTGTCACCTTTAATGTACCCTTCTTTAACTTGTTGAATACATGCCTCATTATCTTCGTAGATAATGCTCAGGGTACCTGTACTAAGAGGCAATTGACAAGAACTACGAATATGCTGAATTAAAGATTTGAGCCATACACATTCCCTGCTGGCTTCATAGAGGGCTAAAATTTCAGCATGGTTAGAAGAAGTAGCAACCAAAGTTTGTTTAGTAGAGCGCCAAGAAATAGCAGCATTACCATTAAGAAATACATAACCTATCTGTGATCAACCCTTATGAGGATCAGAAAGATATCCTAAATCTGCATATCCTACAATAAAAGAGTCCTAAATCAATTGTACCACGTAAATAGCGTAGGATATGTTTGATACCAGTCCAATGTCTTTGCGTTGGCGCAGAACTGTATTTAGCAAGTAAATTCACTGAAAAGGAAATATCCGGTCTAGTACATTGTGCTAAATACATTAAAGCACTAATAGCACTCAGGTATGGTACTTCTGGACCCAATACCTTTTCGTTTTCTTCAATTGGACGATATGGATCCTTGTTTATATCTAAAGACCGAACCATCATGGGAGTGCTTAGTGGATGTGCTTTATCCATACCAAAGCGTTTCAGTATATTCTTGGTATAATTAGATTGATAGACTAATATTCCACTAGAACTTCTCTCGATCTGCAAGCCGAGACAAAATTTCGTTTTCCCAAGGTCTTTCATCTCAAACTCCCTTTTCAAATAATTAACAGTTATTTCGAGCTCTTCTGGAGTCCTGATTAAATTTATGTCATCGACATAAACTGCCACTATTAAAGAAGAGGGGGAGAGAGAGTAGAAGAAGAAAGAGAGAGAGCTATTCTTATTGAATGAGAGGTGTGTATATAATGGGGGGAGGAGGATCTTATTTATAGAATAAGATTGCTTACTCCCCAAGCAAACCAATATAGCAGGACTCTAGCTTTCTATATCTAATGTGGGCCCCAAAGTGGGCATCCACTAATATCTTATAACAATAACATGTTATTTAATTGTGATCTCAACCCTTGGCTAAAATTGTGATTGAAAAATGCTTTGAATTTTCTAATTTGCTACGTGTACTCTTAAGGCATTCTCTAAAGTATGGGCAATGCACCGTGGTACACCCACATGCAGATTTTAGCACCTTTTTTGTTATAATATTGGGATTAGGACCCCTTTGTGCAACATTGCTAGTCTGCAACTAGCTCCTATTTTGTTTTAAGAATTACCTGTATTCTCGGGCCTTGTGCCAACTTTGTTTGAAAATAAAACAATTTATACTTGGAGAGTACTTTGTACTTAGTTCAGGCCTAACTCTGGTGAGTACACTTTGATATTTTATTTATTGTAGAGATGCTTGATGCCTTTTGTATTTATTGATTTAGTTATTTGCTCGCTTACTTGAAATACCTTGAATTTTGGTCACATTACATTCTTGTCAGTTTTAAGATATTGCAATTACCTTACTTAATATACCTCGTATATACGAACCATGACTTTACATTTGTTTTTCTTAGATTGTTATCTATTTGTTAGGTTTTACAATTCGTATTACTTGTTGAGTTTTACTTACTCTTGGTTTCCTCCACAGATTTCGACGTTGAACTGGAATCCGAGAAAACTTAGCTAGTTTTACAGAATCGAGATTGAGGGATGAGCTGCGGAACTTCAGCCTTAGATTTTAGAGAATCGATTATTAGAAATGAGAAATTATTTATTATATTTTGAGGATCTGAGGATCACTCTCACTTTAGAATTATTTATTATGTTAATGAATTGATTTTATTGTTTAGTATGAGATATTAATTATGTTATTCCATTTAGATTATTTAATAAAGCTTGGAGTTTATTTAAATTAATTGTTGAAAATCCATCATGCCTCGTGATTTGAGGGTCTCAAAAATTTCAAATTTCGGAGCGTGACACTTTTCTTCAACTAAACTTCGCTCTGCCTTCATATTAAACACATTGAATTAAGGTTGGTGTTTCATATGATCAACATAAAAGTTAGGTCAACTCTGATTAGAGTTAGATATGAACCAGCGGTGATACACAAAAGATTGGTGCACTACTTTAGAGCGGCTTGGACTCGAGTGTGTCATTATTGGATTGACAAGCCCCCATAATGAATGATTCTCTAATTTCGTGATGTTAATCTACAATTCATCAACTACTTCAATGCTGCACGGTAGACTTCCATAATAATGGTTGTACACTCACCAAGCCTCAATAAGTTTGGGCCTGAATTTTAAAGTCCTCCCTGGGCTCATTTCATAATTTTTCATTTCCTATGCTCAGGTGCAAGCCGCGTCCCTGTTCAGTTGATGAGATGGGCGACACCAGTACCACGTAGGCCCCGATTAACCCAAAGATGGGCGCCTAGGATCTACTTCTCTCGTCTGCTTGAAGGCTCTCACTCCTTATAGGTACCGACCTTAAGATCGAAGTCTTGGGAGAGCTACTGCCTTCCTAACTTTAATCGAAACCCGGATATCGATCGGTGCCTACTGCCTAGAGAGGACCTTAGTTGGTTCAACTCCTCTGGGTGCGAGGTGAGTTCATGGGCTTGGTCAGGCCACAGTGTAAAGCTTGTCCAAGCCATCTTGATTTAGTTAGCAGACCTAAAATTCAAGCCCAGATTCAGCACATGCACCTAATGGTCAGGCCTATGCCTTACCCATTTGCAAATTATATATAGTTACACTGAAAGTAGTTAACTGTGTCTGTTGTTCAGGGCTTTCAATTAGATTTAGTCTCAGGCCCATTAAAATACTACTTGGCTAAAATTTAGGCCCACTTACAGACCCACGTGCCAGGCCTACAACCGGAATAGTCCAGCTGGCCTGAACCACGAATACCCTAGTGCCAAAGAGATTTGTACTAAAAACAACTAACAACCAGTTTGGGCCTTAGTTCAGAACCCTTTCCTCAGGTCCACTGGATGAATGGGTCTAATTGGCCTGTTTGAAACAGCCCAGTGCTACAAACTTCATCTCATTCCATTCTGTTGTTTTCATCCTTCAGTTAAAGGACCAGCCCATAGAAACCCTGTCATCAAAGATCTCTTTTTTGCAAAGGCAAAACGGTATGAGCTCCCCATTGGATTTCATTACAGCAGAAGATTCACTAGTCTTTGGAATGGTAAAGGGGTGAGCGGCCAAGCATATTAGGGAAGATATACATGGACCTCAACTTATCTAGAATTTCATTTACTAGGGTGATTATCCATTTTCCATTCCCCCTTAAATTTATTTTTCTAAGTAAAGCTATATGATCACCATTTATAGATCTTCACCTTTGTTTTTCACTTTTCATTACTTCTAAAAATGCATTTTTTAGGAATTCTAGGAACCCATTTCAATGCAAATGCAAACGAAAGCGGCTGCCTTAGTTAATTTCTTCCCCCATCAAATTATGTATAAATTTTCTTGATTCTTAATTTTTTTAATGTCAATTCCTTTTATAGAGTTGAAGAACGCATAAAATTTTCTAAACGAGAATATTTAACCTTTTGTCATACAAAAAACATCCTTTTTTAAGTCAATGATCAAGAGGTTGGAGGGAGCTTGCTAGCATTAACATATATAAAAATTTATGAAAATTCTTTCATATATAAAAAATCAGATTAATTGGATATTTCTATAGATACAATTAAATCAATCCATGTGGATATCATGGCCTTTAAAAGACCAATTAGCCCTGCAAAACTGCCACATCTTCCATTTTAAGAAAGCCACATAAATCTTTTGAGTGCCTATAGTTTCGTGGGTCTTATCAACTTTCTTGTCTGATGGGAACCTCCAACTAAGCTACCTTCAATGGAAAGAAAGGGAAGGTGGTTAAAGCTTGCAAAACCGACTTGACCATTGAGTTAAAAAGGTGGTTGAAGCCCACAACCATAGATTAGTGATTTATTGCGAATGGACTCGAAATAACTCCCAACATCTAAAGATATCCACCACACTAGCACTTATCTCAAGTCTCAACAGCTTTAGTTACTGGTGCAACAGGGCATTTACAGGCCCATTTGGGCTCTATTTCTTGATTTAATCTTCTCAGATTGTAGTAATTGTGGAACATGGGTATTGCATTGGGACCACTCAGTCCTTTTGCTCCCACCATTGATGCCTATAGCTCTGAAGATCATCACTTCTCTTGGTCACTGGTAGGCCCTTGGACAAACAAACCATTAAGGTAGGATGTAGCCAATTGAACGGCTCAGAATGAGATCTTGTACGTCTGCACCATGGGTATGAAATAAGCAGTCCTGATGGAACTTATAAGCATCGGGCTTGGCTCGCCCTAGGCCTGTTGTTAATGGGCTGGATTTGGCTCAATTTTGTCCAGGCCACAATATAATTTCAATTGTTAACAGTAATCTATAATAATTCAATAATTAGGATTTTTTATCCGTTTATCTTTGGGCCATCCTCATTAGGGCCATCGACAACTAGCCATGGCTGAAACCCCCTAATACCTCCTTAATATCATAAGGGGTTGAAAGCCAATTGGATCCAATTCATTGAGTACTTGACTGGGTTCTAAAACAGGGGGAATTTCAGAAAAACTCAGCCGAGTTTGCTTTGTAGAAAACTGAGGAGACTCAACCTAACTCAGTCAGAACTCAGTAGAACTTCAACAACTCATGCAACTGTCAAGATTCAAGAAGAGGTATTGAACTGAGTTTTCACTCGCCCAATCAAGAACTCAGCCAAGTCCCCAAATCAGCTGATTTGATGGGTTTCCGAGTTTTCAAACGACATTGCCCAAGCCCATTTTTCTGTGAATCAACAAACTCAACTGGGCTCAGATTGGCCCAGCCCACTTGAAAACAGAATGCTGTACGACCCACCACTTGGCCCAAATTGTAGATTTGCTTGGCCCTGCACGTTTCATCCACACAGATGGGTAAAGGGCCTGGAGTCTTGGGTTTCACTGCAAAAACTTCTGCAATGGTATTTGGACTTTGGGAGTCTTCGCTAATCACAAAAAGATTAGTGGGGTTGATGGATTGATGCTATAGAAACAAGGAGAATTTGCATTTTATCTGTTTGGGCTGCTTTTCATCTTCTTTCTTCTCCTTTGAAAGGGATTTGGGTGGGATGGGCGGCGAGTCCTCATTTAGGAGCAAGGCAGTGCATTTTGTCTCTGATCTGACTACTGGATTGCTCAATCCAATCTCTGATGAGCCCTCTAGACCTCATGTGAGTTGGGTTTTTTTTTTTTCAATCCTTCTTCTGTTCTTTATGTTGGATTTGATTGTTTTGGGAAATTAATGAGTTTCGTTTGGAAAGATGGAATCTTTAGAGAAATTTGTAGAAACCCTGTTCTCGTTTGTGTTGTTTGGAACTGGTTGAATGAAGTTTTCACAACATTATCTCCATTTTCTGCTCTCGATGTTGGATTCGATTGTCGCTGTAATTTGATGGTTTTCTTGGTAAAGCTGCAGTCTTTTGGAGAAATTGGTGGAAACCCTGTCCTAGTTTTGTGTTGTCTGGAACTGGTTGTATGAAATTTTTACAACATTATGTCCTTCTGTTCTGTATGGGGGATTTGATTGATGTGGAAATTTGATGGTTTTCTTCGTAAAGCTGTAATCTTTAGAGAATTTGGGGGAAAACCCTGTCTAGTTTTTGTTTTCTGGAACTGGTTGCATGAAATTTTCACAACATTATCTCCCTTTTATGCCCTTTATGTTGGATTTGATTGTTGTGGAGATTTGATGGTTTTCCTTGGTAAATCTGCAATCTTTAGGGCATTTTTGTTTGCATGAGGGGAGGAGTGGAATAAAGAAAAAAGCGAAAGTACTAAAAGAGAAATGGGCGGAAAGCCCATCGAAATTTTTGTGGTCTTCAAGGAGGAAATGAAATTTTTAGAACCGTGGTTCTCTTTTTTGTATTGTAGAAGTTGTGTTTCTTTTTTCAACTGTCTGGAGCTTTGACCCCTCTGTAAGCTCTGTGATTTGCTAAAATTTCATGCATATTTTCTTCGTTTTATTTATATCTTGGTTGGTTTTCAAGCTACCTTCTTTTGGAGGAAATAGTTGGTGGTTACATTTAATTTGTCAATTAAATTTGGCAAATGGGCTTTTTGAGGTTTTTTCTTTTTTAAGTTCTTGATGATCTAAATTTTGCTCTTTTTAAGCTCTGTAGTTTATCAATTTGGCTTTATTCTTGGTACTAATTTCGGAGAAATTACCTGAAATCCTCATCTTTCTTTTTTATTGTTTAAAATTACTATGGGAGCCTTTGCTACTGGGGCATATGTGTCGTGACTTGTGTTCTTTTTGTGTAGACAGCAAGTTCTTGGTTTTTTTATAATTTGGCATCAAGTGAAAATCAGTTTGTCTTTGGTTTTGACATCTATCCATACAAATCAAAAGCAAAGTCTAAAATAAAAAACTGTAAGTAGGAATGTACTCCAAATTTTTAATTCCCGATGAGCACCATGTTTTGGTGGCAAAATGAGAAATGTAGCGAGTGGTGACTGGCTACTTCATCCTTTTTTCTCATCTTTTTCCCCCTTCCTTATCAACCTTGAGATTGCCAACATTTCAATCAGACCTGGAGATGCTTAATTTGATTTGGTTGGAAAAGCAATCCATCTTCACAAAAACTTGGGACATCCAATGGTAGGGTAATATTGCTGGATAATATACAGAGAGGCAGGATATCTAATTTACAACACTGATGAAACACAAATCAGCAGTTCTCAAAACATTGATATGTATTGTATCGCATGGTCTTTGTATCGCACTAGATTCTGTGGTGATATGATACAGATGTTAATACTGTGAAATGCACATTGTGCCAGTTTTCTTGTTCTTCCCTGTGTGTGTCATTGATATGTTCCAATAGTGCTGGTTCTCACTGTTGATATTAACGGAAAGGCAGACTAGTGCTGCAGTCTTTTCATGTTTTGAAACACCTTAAATTTATAACTTTTATCTTTAAATGTTGTTACTCATAAGGCGCATACTGTTAACATAATGTTTCTATGTCAAAGAAAAATCATGAACTTAACAGTTTCTTTTTCTTTTTACCTCTTACCATGTTTTATCATTATGCTTATCCTGGTGGTATCTAGAAAGAAGTCATATTATTGTATTCACATACTACACATTAGTGAAAGAACCTATCTGACTTCCACTCAAGGAAAATGTGTATTTTAATGTCTCTGCCAGCAATATGTTTCTCTTTCTGTTATGATAAGAGGAGCACTTAACCTGAAGCACAGTTGAAGGGTGCTCATTAGCACAACCACGAGGTTGTGAGTTTGAGATATGTTACCAATTAAAAAAGGGAGGGATGGATTCACCCAATGTAAACAAATGTGTACGAAGTACTTTTTTACAAACTCACAAGTAGAGAACCAAGTGAAGCACCTTCACAAGAATGTATGTCTTTTCATAAAGGTTGTTGGACAAGAGCCTGTATGGTTGTAGGATTCGACATCAACAGCTGACTAGTCAGTTCCAGTGATTGTGGGTGCAAAAATTTTCTTAAGACTCAACTTCCTCACATAAGGAATTTTTTTAGGATTCCCATATAGAATTCACGAGTAGAAAAATAGAAATACAATGTAAAAAATAGTAATACAATATAGAACTCATTCCATAATTGAGGACTTTTTCTGATAAAACTCTGCTGCTTTTGATACATTGCCTACTGAATATCTGAGACTACACTGGAGCTGGCTTGAACTTCTCATTTGCTTTGTTGGCAATGTTTGGTTACTGATCTGAGTACAAGGTCCTCATCTGATTTGTTTCATTTTGAAGGAAATCAGGCTGTAGTGTGT
Organism: Sextonia rubra; assembly: GCA_037013555.1. Lineage (NCBI taxonomy): Eukaryota > Viridiplantae > Streptophyta > Magnoliopsida > Laurales > Lauraceae > Sextonia > Sextonia rubra. The sequence continues at coordinate 56,598,806 of JASUAD010000008.1, read as the reverse complement.
ACTGTATTACTGTGTAGAGATTATGCAATGCTGGTCTGATTTTCTAAACATGCACTATTTGCTGGTTTAGGATGATGGAATAGAGATGAGAGATCAACCGAACTCAGATGCTGAAGGGGATTCTGAGGTTACAGTTGATGGCCCTGATACATCATCTTTTGCAGCGTTCCTCGTTTCTCTATTGTCATCTTCAGAAGCTGGAAAACCCGCTAGTGACGATCACCATCATGCAGAAATTCGTGAGTTGGCTTCAGATTCCATAATAAAGGAAAATCGGGGAAGGCGATCTTTGTTTTCTATTGGGAAACAGTCACTTGGCAAAGCTATTAACAAGGCAGCCAAGCTAAGTGGGTACAGACGTCAAGGCTTAGAGAAGAAGGGCGATCATAACATGACAAATGATGAACCAATTGATTCCAAACCCCATATGCATGACTTGAGGCCTGTGCAAGGCCTAAGAGAGACTGTGACACAGATTGTCCTCCCAGAAATTTCTGAACCCTCATCACTTCTTTCAGAAAACACACGGAGAGATCTTTATTTTTCATTGCCAGCATTGATTCAAGAGAGGAAATGGATATTACTTTACAGGTGTGCAAAACAAACCTTAATTATTCTTAATACCGTCTTGGATTTGATTCCGCATATGATACATTTTAATACCGTCTCTTGTTTTCACCAGTACTTGGCGGCACGGAATATCACTTTCAACTCTTTACAGAAGAAGCATGCTTTGCCCTGGGCACTGTCTGCTGGTATTGTCTTCTCAAGTGACAATTGATGTACACCTGTGTTTTGTTGAACACCTTTTGATACTCTCTGCCTTCTTGATGAACGCCTTAGTTTGTACAGTCATTTCTTAGGGAAATTATAACGATTTCTCTTTTCCCTTTTTTTCATGAAGCTCAGAATATCTAACAAGGAGGTGCTTTTACATTAGATAAATATTAGAATCTTCATGTGTAACTATTGATGGCAACAAATAAAAAACTAAAATATAATAAACTGAAATTAGCGTAGACCGTGGTCAAGGAGAAGTTTCGCGTGTATGAAATGTTAGAAGCCCCTTGTTTTGTTCTGAGGTCTTTAAACTTATCTACAATAATTGCCATTAGATAAAGTGGTATGGGTGCCAAAAATTTGCATGACTAATTTGAGTGGTCTACACAACTCGGATTGGTTTCAGATTTGAGTCAGAGGGGTAGGGTTGGGATGAAATGAGTATGAATAGCGGAGATTGATCACAGAGGTGAGTCCCACGGGCCAGGCTGTTAATCTTATGGATGGCTGGTAGTACCTGAAAATTTCTGGTTTACATTATATTACATAATTACATTCATGCATATATTTTGGGGGAATATTCATGTGCATATGTCCCTCACCATTTTTTTCGTGAGAACTCTAGGTGGAACCCACTATATGGTTCATCCAAATGGATCACGCACACAACCCCCTTGAATTGAACATGTTTACCAATTTTTGGTCAAATCCGAATATATTGGACCTTTGGATCGACTATGCACCCATTCAAATGGAATGAATTTGTGGGTCACGGATGAACTGTTAGAGATATGTGATTGGGGCCAAACTTGGTATATAGGGTGATCTCGTATGGATCTTTCCATCCCCCCAGTCTCATCCCTTGGTGGGGTCCACCATGGGCCCCATAGAGGAGTATGCATGGTCTCTTGGTGAGGGACATATGCACATGAATATTCCCCTATATTTTGTTCTATTCTATGTTTTATGTGTAGATATTTGAACAATATTTATATTTAGAAATGATTTTATAGTACCATCAGCACCATATTAATGGCAGCGAACACTTATTATAACATGTGTAGGACCTCCATTACTTGATTCAATCTCCTCATATCTTGTGCCTCTAGGGATGTAGACATTGGCTCTGCTACACTCTAATCAGAGCAATTTAAACTGTTAGATTTACAGGTGTGAGATAAATATTTATACTTAATACACAGTATCATATCAACAGCATATATATATAGTTGGACTTGGAGCTAAATATGAGCCAATTCCTAAGCTAACGGTGGTGTGTAATGTGAGTGGTTTATATTTGGAAAAGGTGCGACAGGATATATCAGGTGGTTGGCTACTTACTGTCTGTACAGGACCAACAGCAATATAGGAATTTTCTTTTTGACATTTTGTTTTGTTTCATTGATGTATTTGAATTAATTTAGCTATTTTCTTACGTTTCTTGATTCATTTAATATATTTTTCATGTAACTGGATAGAGAATAGACATGTCATCATGTTAGGTGTTTCAGAATCTAGGACATCTTTGACGAACAGCATACCTGTGTCTAAATTCCTTCATGAATTACTTATTTTATCAGTTTTCATATTTCTCATTTGGATGTATGTTTAACATAGTTGACATTGCGGTAATGATTGTTAAATATCTTATCAACTATCATACATGATTTATATTCAGTTGACTGTGTTCTGAGATTTATTATCAGGCAGAACTACTTTGCAGCACCACTGCATTTTAAGAGGTTAGCCCCCATCATAATTCATGATTGGGGTCCACCTTTGTAAGATCTAAAATGCTTACAGGTCACAAACTCTGCAGACACCTTCTCTATACTGACACTATTTTCAGTTTCACCCAAACCACATGAGGCTTACTGTTGGATTGATCACATGTTCTCCTTGTGATTGGCTACAATCTATTTTCCCATTTTTACATACCAAATGGAGTCCATAACATGTAAAAACATGTGACCAACCCCACTACATTGACTTGAAAGTGATGCTAGAGAGAGAAAGAGAGAGAGAGAGAGATTACAGTTTGTGATCAGTTTTTATTTGGAATGTGGGCCCCACTCATGGATTTAAGTGGGAACCTTCAGGTTTATAAAAAATGAAGTGATGCCGCACTGCAGGCCCACTCCTTTTACTGTGTTATCGTTTTTTGGAGTGAAGCCATTGATACATGCTTATGTATGAATTTTAGGTTGTCGGAGACCGGAAAGGTGCAGTTTTTGGTGGTTTAGTTGAGGCACCTTTGAGACCAACTAGTAAAAGAAAGTATCAGGTGCAACAACTTGTAAATTTTATTTTATAATGTTTAAACATTAATATCATTTCATCATTTGTTACTTGTTGTGTTTCTAACAGAATGTTATGTATTTCAAGCAGGGAACAAATAGTACCTTTGTCTTCACAAATATATCAAATCAACCGGTTGTCTTTCGCCCAACAGGTAGTTAACCACACCTTCTTTCTTGTTTAGTGTCAGAACCCAAGGCCTTCTATTTCATTATTTTAAAAAAATAACTTCTTAATGTTAATATTAGAGTTCATGTCATGCAAAAATGTTATATATTGAACTATCATAAGACAAGAAAGGTCCCACATCTGCATTATAATTTCCAGTGAAAACCTGGCTGACATGATGCAAAGCATTGACTATGCAAACAAGTTGACAAAATCTCCATTCAGATTTTGCTATTAAAGAAAAAATATATTGAGAATCAATGTTATTTTCATTAAAATAAAGAGGAAAAAGTCCTGCCAAACCATTGATGCTTCAGTGGCAAGGCACCTTAGTATCACCAAAGAAACCAGGGATCAATCAGTGGTCCTCACCTTGAGAGTGTTACTCCCCTAGCACTGTCCCAACCTTGCAAAAAAAGGGAGAAAATGGGCAACTCCAATGGATGTACATGCGGTAAACAGCATATAAATGAGTGTAGAAATCCTCAATATCACAACGTCATTTGCAATGAGATTAGTCTCTCGACACTGCAGATTTAGACTAGATGAGTCTTATTTCAGGCATATACATTGTTTATAACTTCCCTGGACTAGATTGGATCTCTGAAGTCACACTGTAGCACCTTCAAGCCCATAAGTGCATCTCAATCATGCGTGATGTAGTTCAAGACAACTTGAAGAAATGCTAATTTTGCAGCACATATTCCTAACTGAGTTGATGCTTTAAATTTTTCAGTTCTGCATGTTGTTCATTATCAGTATTAAACATTTCTGTATGTAACTCTGAGTAACAGGATGTTTAACCAAATCTTCTTGAATATAGTTTCTTTTAAAGATGCCAAACACAAGCTGTCTTTTTTGGGAAGTTATCAGTGGTGTCACTGTTACTAATGAAGTGTGAATATGAGCTAGACATACAAAGAGAAACTACATAGAATAATAACATATTGTGGCACAAGATTTTGGACTTCAGAGTGAGAGAGAAACCAACTCGTGGTAGCGTAGTTGACCAAGGACTCTGCACCTCAGAAAGCAGAGAGGTCTTGTGTTCGATATGCACGGTCGTTGGCCACCTCCCATAGTGTAACCCGGTGCATGTGGATAGGAGGATTTGCATGTGCCCCTAGGGATTTAGTTCTTGGTTTTTTAGAATCGAGTGTCCTTCATGCTCAGGGCCAAAGGCTTCTGGGCTCGGTGGGGCGGGATATACCCTGTATTGTCATAAAAAAAAAAGAAATAAAAAAGAAATCATAGAGACAAACCCAAGTTCATGGCATCATTGAATTCTCTGGAAAGATGATCGTTGAATTATTATTATTATTATTATTATTATTATTATTATTATTTTGACAAGAGCCTGTAGCACATTTGGAAGTGCGGTCGGTGTTGCAACCACAGGGTTGGAAGTTCAAGTCATGTTTCGATTCAATTATATATTATATAGCATTGTTTTATAAAAATCTTTATTACTCAAAAATAAAACAAAATCTTTTATACTAATGGATGTATATCAAGGTCATTGGTATCTTGTATTGGTCTTTAACCTGTTCTCGTTCCTATTGTGAAGTGGTTTGCATGGGTGTTAAAATAAAGTGCAAAATATGGCATCGGGTCTGATTTTAAACAAGGACATTATTGTTCCTTTTCCACTCACATCTGCTTTGTTACAAGAGAGACCTCAAAACTAATCAGACATAACTCATACCAGAAAAAACGCTGATACTGATTAATAAATAAATAAATTGTGTCCTGCATATGTTAGTTCCAATTTTCATGTCACCAAATGCATGGTGCAATGCATTAGCATCTATGCCACCAAATCTCGGAACAGTTGTTTGTTCAGGTTGGTGACATAACCCTTGATTGTACTTTGGTGCCAACTGGTTTTGTGTGGATGACAAATTTTACTTAACTTCTCTTCAAGCTTAATCCAGTGAAAATATTGGGTCATTGTCGCTATCTTCAACCTAAAAAAACTAGATGGCTTTTCATAGTCTCCTAGACTACTAGAACCTTCCATTGTAGTTGGGTGCCAACCGGTTTTGTGTGATGATAAATATTACTTAAAAAATGTTCCTCAAGTTTAATCAATTGAAAATATCGGGCCATTGTTGCTATCTTCAACCTAAAACACTAGATGGCTTTTCATATGCGACTGCTAATTGGCATTTTTGTAAGTGTGTGCTAATTAGTATTCCACTGTGTTTTAACTGATTTTTTGCCAGGTGCTAATCGCTATTTCACTCTATGTTCAACCGACTTCTTGGCATTGGGTGGTGGAGGCCACTTTGCACTTTATCTGGATGGCGATCTGTGAGTCTCATGTTCCTTTTTCCCATCATCTTCTTATCCTATGGAGCATGGTTGGTGTTTCTATTGGGCTTGATAACTAGTGGGCATCTAGTTTAGAGAAGGTAGAATTGCCAGGTGTGATTTTCTCCTGCAGGATGTCCGTACACATTAAAGGGGGCATCAAACAACTGGGACCCCTTGAATTTTACGGCACTGACTCTAGCAATGCGGACATCCGTATGCAGGAACGTCTCAGTAGAAATTCCCTGAATTACCATTTCTGACATTAATTTCAATGTATTACTCTCTTTGAAGGCTGAGTGGGTCAAGTTCTGCTTCGGAAACCTTTGGCAACTCCTGCCTCGCTCACTCCCAGGATTTTGAAGTGAAGGAGGTTGAGGTACTGGATATACATTTCTTTCTATTATTCTTTTCCTTCTCTTTTTAGAGAGAGAGAGAGAGAGACCAGATGGTTTTTTATTATTTTCTGTACCAAGGTTAGGATTATGACATGTTGTCTGTAGTTTCGGTTATGATCACATATAGTATGCCTCCATTGGTTTTTGCATGCTATTTAGTTTTGTGTACTATGCAGTTATGGGGCTTTGCGTATGGTTCAAAGTATGAGGAAATCATAGCTCTATGTCGGACAGAGGCTCCTGGGATTTGCAGGTGGTGATTCATTTTTGGTCATTAACTGAATCCCACTTCATCATGAGCATTGCTGCACCAGTAAATCCATGGCTTCAGTTGAATATGATAGTGCAAATGTTGTAAATATAAGAATATAGTGATGTATATATTACTAGTGTAACTGATCAATCAAAGAAGGGAAAACTTTTGTGTCACTGTTTGATTATGGAGCAATTTTTTGAGTTGTCAACTGGAGCAATTAGAAAAAATAAACTGCATGCTGCATGTAACTTCCGGATGGATGTGAAGCGTATGCTGAAAATGCTTTTGAGTTGAACAAGCAGAGAGGTCCTGTGTTCGACATTTACCATCATTGGCTGCCGCTCTAGGGATTAGTTTTTGGCTGTCTAGAATGGAGCATCCCTTGGGGCTTGGTCAATGGCTCCTGTGCTAGGCTGGGCTGGAGATATCCTGGTATATAAAAAAACAATGTTTTTCATATATATATATATATATATGATGCAACAATCATTTATTCTTTTTTAAACACAAGTTTTTTGCTCATACCCCATTGCACACGTCCCTGCATTCATCCCTAGCAAGCGGAGCAATAGCTAGGGCACGAACAATGATTTCCTCATTTTTTCAATTGAATGCAACAATGGATGGTGAAGCTGCTGTTAGGAGTTTGCAAGTTTGATGTCAACCAAAAATAGCAGTGCGTCATTCATCCCCAACCAGAATAGCGTCTAACCAGTCAAAAATATGTTGGTGAATCTCTCTGCCAGTCATCCAACAGACGAAAACCCTTCCAGACTAATCTCTAGAAACGTCCATACAAGTCCTTCCTAACTCGGTGTTTTAGCAGACTCCATAAGTCTAACTAACTATGCTAGAAAACCCTTCAATGAGGTTATTTTAAAGTTACAAAAATAAAAACCAACTTAATTTTACCCTCAATCTATTATGGAGTTTTAATCTCAACTATTAAATAAATAAACTATTAATCCTGTGCTAATATTCTAGGACCACTTTTTCCATGGATGGATACAACGTGTAAAAGGAGGGACCCCACATGCATTTCTCCTCTCTCTCACACGCACAAACACACCCCATCAGACAAACAAACACACAGCATATTCAATGTACAGCTTCCTAAAATGGCAAACACCAACAGTAGTTAAGATGACACCAACAACGTCTTAAAACACCTTTTGCAGCCCCAAACGGCTCTACAACAAATGAGAAAAAAATAAAAGCGAAGTTATTTGAATTCTACTCAACAAACAATCACAATCTCTAAAAGAGCCTCAGTCTAATAAACTTCATAAAGAAACAACTTTTTTCCTGTGTGTACGCTCTCCTGCAGGTGTGTGTTTGGACTTGGCAAAAAAAATAAAAATCCCTGCATGCTCTATTTTCTAATGCACATGCAGCCAGAATGGACTTTTGCTGTGGCATACAAATATGCTCATCAAACAACATTTGCTCTTGCTTGTATTACTCCCTACAGCTTCTGGGGAAACCTAACTTCTGAGGTGGCACCATCAGCCTCCGAAAGTGATCATTCTGTATCCTCATAAGCAGCAGCATGAACACCAAGAGCAGCCCGACCAGACGGGTCAGGGTTTTTAGCCCACGCTGCATCCCATTCCACAGCTTTGGCAGTACTGCACGCTACACTCGGCCCTCCTGGTACAGTTGACCTTGCCGCATTCTGCTCAGAAAATGGTTGAAATGTTGTTAAAACATCTTTGCTGGAACGGTAGGGGATGCCAACCGGAGAAAAATAACAATGAGTCCCTAAATTTTGATGTCACAGCAGCATATATTCGTTCAATCATTCCAGATATTTTATTGGTTAAAAAGAGACATGGCACCAACAGATTATCATCTCTTCCCACCTCATTCCAAGTCGTTCCTTTCATTTTCATGAGAACAAAAGAGGAAGGCTGCTGTGACTTGCTCATGCTGCCCATGGAGTCGCATGAAGCACGCACCATGATTGACAGTGAGCAAGGTCATCAGAACCAAAAAAAAATGTTTTTTTTTTCTTCTAAACACTTCCGTGATCCTTCAAGATACACAATTGGCTCAAGTGATCAAAGCAAACGCATTTGTTTAGAGAGAGAGAAAGATTAAAATCCTTCTCGTCTAACATATTTTCCATGCTTATGGTTGGAACTCAAATGAACAAATTATCAATAAAATAAAATAAAAACACGCACGCACGCATGCACACAAAAAAGAAGGGATTTGGTCTTCTGCAAGTCCAAATGACAGCTTGGCTGGTTTGCCCAGATAAACAGAACAATGTAGGGGGTTCTACCTTGGGAAAGAATTTCTCAAAGATTTTTCGGTAATAGTATGCCTCCTTTGTTGTAGGAGTGTTCTCAGGATAAATGAAGCTTGCATTCATCAACATTGCATCAGAAACCTGATCAAAACACACAAAGAATCACTTGATATTGGTTATGGTAGCCAATGAAGTATGCAACCATAAATCTTCCCAAACAAGACAAAACTTGTACTGAAGAATTGCTACATCGAAATAAATAAGAAAATTGCAATAATGTGTTTTCTATAACACATTTTGAAAATTAAATAAAATAAAGTACGTGTTGATTTGCATGGTCTTTTAAGCCATCTATCCAGCTATACCCAACTCCATCACTGAATTGCTCCTTCTGCCTGTATAGGATATGCTGAAAACATGAACGAACAAGATGTCATTCAAGATTGTCGAGAAAAAATGGTACCAAAGCAAAAAATCTGCAGCTAGATTAAAATTTATAAAGCAAAAATACATATTGCTGAAACAAGTAAACTACAAACCTTAGGAAGATAGGGGTTTTCATCATCATCGAATGCATTACGCAGGACCCACTTCTCAATCCGACCAAGATCGGGCCTCACCTGTAATTGTTTAAGATAGTGTTTTCATCTATGGAACAGTTAATACAGTTCATGATTTGACAATCAGATAATCAATAGAATGACAGAAACCAAGTTCAGGAAGCAAGATGATAAATGTCCAATCCATTATGGATGAACCTAAGCCAATGATATGAGGGTGCATTTAGTTGCCAATAATTCTAGAGTGCCAACAAGCCCAAGCTACCCCTAATACCAGGGTAGAATGAATGAAACTCCACTTTTCCCAGCATTTAATGTGAAAAAGAAGCAGGCTCCTAAATGCCAACGGCTAACAGTAGTTTATTTAGAAACAGATTATCAGATGGGTCTAAACTCTGAAACAGAGGCAGGAAAATCATTTTGCCCAGTAACGATGACTGAAGTTACTTAAGAAATACCCCATTCAAGGCAAAGCACGCATCATGTGTAACATTTTGCTTGAGTTTCCTTGAAAAAGTCACTTAACAGTGGAACATCTCATTCAGCATGAATGTGTGTCTACTGCAACAAAAAAAAAAAAAGGATAACAGTGGTGTCTAATACACTTTAGTGGCTGCCAATACATTCTCCAATAAAATCCAGTGAAAGTTCTTATTTCTGCAACAACACTGGGCATCTTACTATTTTAATGCATGCAGCAAATGACTCGTCTCAGAGCATACGATGTACATTGACCACACCAACGGCTACCCGTTCCTCTCTCTCCCTCCCACCCACAAATACACAATAAGGCATCACATGACCAAAATACTATTGTCAATGTCTCCAACTGCCAAACATGATGTGATCTCTTTCTTTACTTATTGTCTCCAACTGCCAAACATGATGTGATCTCTTTTTTCACTTTTTCCTTTCTTTTCTGGTGGTGTCTTAGATCCAAGGACTGATTAGTTGAACCAAAGTTTCACACAAACAAGCCAGGCTTTAGATTGGCAATCTCTTGATTTCTTTTTAAGCTGATGATGCTAACATGGTTGTGTATTATGTAAGAAATGTAATTGAATTGGCATGTCTCCCAAAAAGAAAAAAATAGGTTGTATTTTGCTCCTTTTTATTTTTTTTTAAGTGGAAAATCTTCTTCCTTTCAAGTTTTTCTTACAATCCCAAAAGAAAGGAGATTTTTCATCTCACAAAATGGCAAGAAGCCAAATGGAGCCTGCAGCAAGCTTGTTTACAATTTACTGGAAAAGCTTTTGTGAGACAGAAGTTTGGAAAAACTGCACATACCATTTTCCAATCAGGATCAATATCCATTGCGATATTGATAAAATTCTTATCCAAAAAGGGTACACGAGCTTCTACACCCCACGCTGAAGTTGATTTATTAGCCCTTAGGCAATCGTATAAATGGAGTGCTTTAATCTGACAAAATGTAAATGTAGTCATTGTTAAGTATAATGCACTGCTGAGGAATTCTCAGAAGCAATATATGAGATATAAATAAAAAAAAGTAAGCAAATCCACTAGTGCATACCATAACAATCACTAACACCATTTAAAAAAACTACTGTAAAAAAAAAAAAAGTTTCTTTGTCTTTGTATAAAAGTACAATCAGTTCATGTGGAAAGTACCTTGTGGCATGTCTCTACATGAAACTCATTTTTATTAGGCGCCTTGTGAAAATACAAGTAACCACCGAAGATTTCATCTGAACCTTCCCCAGAAAGAACCATCTTCACACCTAATGATTTAATTTTCCGAGACATCAAAAACATTGGAGTGCTGGCTCTAACAGTGGTTACATCATATGTTTCAATGTGATAAATGACTTCTTCAAGCGCATCTATGCCCTCCTGGTATCACAAACAAACTATTGTAACATCTTACAGTGCTATGTCATCAAAGACATAATATTCTATTGTTTAGGCTTCTGAAAAGAGAATACCTGCACAGTGAAGTTAAATTCATGGTGAAGAGAACCAATATAATCTGCCACCTCTCTAGCAGCTCTCAGATCTGGAGAGCCCTGGGCAAGGATCACATATCGTAAAATCAAGTGTCAATGGACAAAATATATAGAAATAAAGTGTAGCAAAAGTAACAGAGACACCAAGTATCATAGAAAGAAGCAATTGGTTTCAGAATACGCCCAGCTGCAGCAACTTAAAAATTGGATGAAATGAAAAATGGTAGACGAAAATTGGGTAAAAGAGAGAAAAAAAAAAACAAAACAAAAGTCCTATCCAGTTACAAAATGTAAAAACAGCCTCCATGTTATGACCTTTCATGTATTTTTTGAACGTCTCCGAGACCTTTAAGTGAAGCTTAGTTGCATATTCAAGTGCAGTCTTTTCTCTGTACTTTATTATGTACTTGAAGTGAAGCCAAGACCTTAATTAACAAGAGCTCCCAAGTGGCAACCTGATCACTTTTTTGCATGACGACCGACCAATGATGGTTCCATTTTTTGCATCATGACCGACCAATGATGGTTCCATGCTGGGAGAAACAGGTAAAAGTGATGGCTCTTTTCACTAAACACCAGTCATCAATAAACACCAACCCACTTTTACACCACTAGGGGCTAGGAGGTCATCAGCATGACAGAATAAGGAAGGGAGCGGCTCCTTACTACAAGTAGAGTGGAGACAAGAAAATGGGGAAAGTACTGCCTTTTTTTTTTTTTTTTTTTGCCTCATCCCATTGGTGCATCCAACCCTCAAACCTCAACCCCATTCCTCTCCTTTCCAGGCCTAACGATTTCACACTTTGAACAATTTTTATGATGTTATCCCAGCATATTTATGATCTTTAGTCAATACAGTGTGGATTTAATATCTTTTCTATGTATTCTTTCCTATTTGTATTCTTTCCTGTGTTTTGAAAGACAATTTAATTAATAATTAAAGAGAAGTAACATGAAAAATCAATATCTAGAATAATGTCTCAGATAATGCCAGCCAGATCTATTTCATTTATAAATTGTATCAATGAGGGAAAGAGGAGAACTTTTAAATGGTGGTCTAGTTAGTAAAATTTCAGTCATGGGTACGAAATGTTACGTGATAAAAATGGCACAAACTCATCAATGAAACAATAATTGACACCATACATTCATCATCATCATCATCATCATCAAAGCCTTATCCCAACCATGTTAGGGTCGGCTACATGAATTCTATTTCTCCATTCCGTTCTATTTTGAGCTAAATCTTTCGATAAGTGCAACTTCTTCAAATCTGAATTAATGACTTCCATCCATGTTTTCTTCGGCCAACCCCTACCTCTTGATGGACCCTCCACCTGTATATCCAAACTTTTTTTCACCGGTGCCATTACTGGCCTACGCTCAACATGCCCAAACCATCTTAAACGAATTTCTCTAATCTTATCTCCTATTGGTGCTACCCCTAAATGTTCTCGAAAGCGCTTATTTCTAATTTTGTCTTTTCTAGTTTTACCACACATTCACCTAAGCATTCTCATTTCCGCTACATCCATCTTATAAATATGTGTCTTCTTAATTGGCCAATATTCTGCTTCATATGTCATAGCTGGTCTAACAACTGTCCTGTAAAATTTTTCCTTCAATTTTGTTGGCATTTGTCTATCACAAAGTACTCCCGAAGCTAGTCTCCACTTCAGCCATCCAGCTCTTATCCTATGCTCCACATCTTCTTCAATCTCCCCATCCTTACTAATCATCGAGCCTAGGTACCGAAAAGAATATTTACGTGGTATCTCATAGGTTTCAATTTTGACAGTGGTTTCAACACTTTGTATATGTCCACTGAAATTGCAATCCATATATTCTGTCTTTGTACGACTTATTTTAAAGCCTCTATATTCTAATGCCCTCCGCCATCTCTCAAGCTTTGCATTTACACCCTCTCTTGATTCATCCACCAATACTATATCATCTGCGAACAACATACACCATGGTACTTCTTCTTGAATATGCACAGTTAACTCATCCATAATTAATGCAAAGAGATAAGGGCTTAAGAATGATCCCTGATGTAAGCCTATAGTCACGGGAAATCCGCTCGTTTCTCCACATGTGGTTTTCCCATTTGTTATTGCACCTTCGTACATATCCTTTAAAATTTCAATGTAACCTCTTGGGACATTCCTTTTCTTTAAGACCCACCAAATTAAATTCCTCGGTACCCTATCATAGGCTTTTTCCAAATCGATAAAGACCATATGTAGATTTTTCCTCTTTGCTCGGTATTTTTCTATTAATTGCCTAAGTGAAAAGATAGCTTCCATAGTTGATCTCCCTGGCATAAAACCAAATTGATTTTTCGAAATCTTAATCTTTTTTCTCAGTCTTTGCTCTATTATTCTCTCCCATAACTTGATAGTGTGACTCATAAGTTTAATCCCTCGATAGTTGGTACAATTTTATATATCTCCTTTATTCTTATATATAGGTACTACAATGCTTCTTCTCCATTCATCCGGCATTTTCTTTGTCACAAGTATCTTATTGAATAGTCTACATAACCAACTTACTCCAACCTCTCCTAAGCATTTCCATACCTCTATCGGAATACCATCTGGGCCTGTTGCCTTTCCTGTCTTCATTCGCTTCAATGCTTCCTTCACTTCCACCCATCTAATTCTACGGAGAAAAGAATACTCTTGTAATGAAGTATGCTCCTCCACTCTTATATCGCTCAAATATTCTTCATTTAAAAGTTTACTAAAATATTCTTTCCACCTTTCTATAATATTGTTGTCCTTCACCAAAATATTTTCCTCATTGTCCTTGATACATTTGACATGATCTAAGTCCCTACTTTTCTTTTCTCTTATTTTTGCAGGCTTAAAAATATCCTTTTCTCCTTCTCTTGTTCCCAACCTATTATAGAGGTCATCGTATGCTTTGAACTTTGTACTACTTACTACTTTCTTAGCTTCTTTCTTTGCCTTCTTATACAACTCAAAATTTTCTATACTCTTAGTCCCCTGCCAAACTTTGTAGCAATGTTTTTTTTGTCGAATTACTTCCTGAACCTCCATACTCCACCACCATATTTCTTTATTAATATGTCTCTTCCCTTTTGATTCTCCAAGTACCCCCTTTGCAACATTCCTAATGCAATTAGCCATTTGATTCCACATTACTGTAGTTTCTCCTTCAATATTCCATTCTCCTTTTTCAATCATTTTGTCCTTAAATATATTTGCTCTTTCCCCATTCAAATCTCTCCACCTTGTTTTAGGGTCCATTTTGTTTACTATTGCTCTCTTTTTACTTCTAATGCAAATATCTAAAACTCCAAGCTTATGTTGCGTAGTCAAACTCTCTCCTGGGATAATCTTACAATCTTTACAAGCCAATCGGTCCTGTTTTCTAACTAGAAAAAAGTCTATCTGACTCCTATTACTCCCACTTTTATATGTAATTAAATGCTCATCTCTCTTTTTAAAGTAAGTATTTGCTACTATAAGATCAAATGCCACTGCAAAGTCCAATATAGTGTTTCCGAATTCATTCTTTTCTCCAAATCCATGCCCTCCATGCACTCTCGCATATCCTCTATTATCTCTTCCTATATACCCGTTTAAATCCCCTCCAAGGAAAATTTTATCACTATTTGGGATTTCTCACATTAAATCATCTATCTCCTCCCAAAATTGTCTTTTCACACTTTCTTCTAGTCCTACTTGGGGAGCATATGCACTAATGATATGAATTATGTCTTCCTCTAGTACTAATTTAATTGCTATAATTCTATCACCAAACCTCTTTACCCCCACAATTTTCTCTTTTAAATCCTTATCTATAATTATACACACTCCATTTCTTGTATTACTCTTTCCTGCATAGAAAAGCTTATACCCATCCATGAGCTCCTTAACTTTATTCCCTTTCCACCTTGTCTCCTGTATACAAGCCACACTAATTCTTCTTCTTCTCATTACCTCATTGACACCATACATTCATTTGGTAAAATCAAAATACATATAGAAAGAAATATTCACTCATTGTGACTAACCTGTGATCCATACTTACAGCAGCATTACAACAGCTAATATTCAGATTCAAAATATTAAGAAAAATATCGTCATCCATTAGATATGGATATATAACATGTATCTCTAAATTCTTTAATCTATTTTCAATAATTCAAGAAAGGTGAACTAATAATATATGTTCATAGCATAGGAGAAACCATGTCAAAATAACTTTGTCACTACAAGCATCAGTATTGTATGACGACCTTCAAACCAATGCAAAATGTATGCAATTGAGAGCCCCATTGCCTAGCAACTTTTGTTCCTCCCAAGTGTCGCGATGCAATAGCAGCAACAAGTGATGAGTCAAGTCCTCCAGATAAGAGAACACCAAAGGGCACATCGGCCATAAGCCTCTTAACCACAGCCTGAAAAGCATAAGCAAGTCAATGGATATGGATAGACAGTGAAGACAATAAAATGTATCTTCAGCTGGAAGTTTTCCTCCATGATCAAACAAAACTAATCACTAAAAAAATCTTGAGAGTTAAGACTGTATGATTAATTATATGCTTTATATACCTTTGCAAGGCTTGAGTAACTATGGTTTACACGTTTCTCTCCTTTTGAAAAAGAAGAAATCTTAGCAATTTAGACAAACTGTTGAGGGTTTTACGCACAAAACCCACGAAGACCCATTTCTACAGGTTTTGGCATTAATGCAGGCAACTTATCGTCTTGTTGAAATTGTGGATAATGTTGGGATTAGGTAGAATAAGTCCATCACTAGAAGTCTCTCAATATGTTTTTTAGCACAAAATGGTTGTTTTATTGTTTTAATTGTCAACCTTCAGTGAACAGGGTGTAGTTAACAAGGTAGTGGTGTTCCAATCAATACCAAAGATTTATGTTAGAAAATTGCATATAAGATCACTATTGATTTCTTTCCAAAAATAACCACATCCAATTAGGGCCTTCACTGTACAGGTGCCCTTAAACTCTGACATAGCCTGCAGGGTGATGAACCGAAAATATTGCTCCACTTAGTGTTTGTACTATCAAGCTGACTTTTCATTCCAAAACTGTCCTTTTTGTGCGATATCACATGTGCAATTTCGCACAATTTCATTATCGATGTAAAACCCAAGGCCCACTTTTGTGCGAAATTTTAGGGCCTTGGGTTTTACATCGATAATGAAATTGTGCGATATCACAAAAAAGGACAATTTCAATATCGCACAATTTCATTATCGATGTTTCCCGAAACTAAGAATTTTGTGTGATATGGCACATGCATATTGCACAAAAAAGGCAGTTTTGGAATGAAAAATCAGGACTGCTGGTACGAACATCAAGTTGGGCAATATTTTTTTTGTCAACACCCCGCTGGCTATATCAAAGACTAAAGAGCTCTTTGTAACAGACCACACAAAAAGGAGGAGAAAAACTAGGATTGTTTGAGGGAACCCAACATCTCCTTGATACTAATTAGGTTTACTGAATCATCAATGAATCAATAACAGGTCCCCCCCCCACCCCCCCCCCCCCCCCCCCCCCTCCCACACCACCAAAGTTCTTATAGAGTCCAGATTGGTAGAAAAATAGAAATTGCAGAATTTAGAAAGTGAAGCAAATCCTAATCTAATTACATATTAAAAGAAAGATCAGAAAAGGATGGACAGATGACAAGTGAGGCATGATAGACCTCGGGCCACATGTGTAGGGCCCAAGAGAGCTTAGGAAATTGGATTTCGATGGGTTTGGTGGGATTTGGGTGGGGCTAGAATGGATTGGGATTTTAGAGTTCTGAAATTTGGATTTGTGGAGGTCAAATTTGGATTTGTGGAGGTCGGCAGGGATAGGGATGGGCTACTATATGAGATTGTGTTCGGAACAATGGTTGGATGAGGTTCAGAAATCGTAATCAGTGATGGAATTTTGGGAAATCCGTTGAGCGTGGCTCAATTGCAGGGGAATGGGGTTCGATTGCAGTGGGTTCTGCAACTCAGGAAGGCTTGGCCAAAGGGCTTTTGAGATTGAGCTCACTAGTGGACAGATGGATGGTGCAATAGGAATGAATGGAAAGGGGTAAAATCTGAACGATCCAGCAATGGAACTTTAGCAATAATACCAAACTGATGCAGGCACTAAGGTTACAGCTTGCGTGGAAGTGCCAAAGCACAATGAAGGTGCCGACTACAGACACTTCAACACTTCTCCACAAAGACCATAAATGAGTACGCACCTCAATAGAAAAACCCAATTCTATTAATCAAAATCTTTGAATATTTCATTCTCTATAATGCCATATAAAAAGGAAAAAGAAAACTTAGGCTCTAAGAAAACCAATTAAACTAGGAAGCAAAATAAGAACCTAATTTAGGAAATCTAATCCTAATTACAATTCAATAAAAAAAATTGGAAATAAGTCCTAAACTATCTTGGGAACTACACATGTGGCCTGAGGTCTATCCTGCAACAACAAGGGAGAAATTGTAGGAGAAATTGTAGGGGTCGTTACACTGGTGTACAGTTAAAACTCCCATCCAATTTCGCAAAAAGAGAATGCTTGCAAACATGAGCTCCCATCAAGAAGATGGATAGACCCTCTGAAATGGATAAAGCAGGAACTTAGGGGACAAGGAAATACACTATTGACGATCACACTAATCATCTCAAAATTGATTACATTCATCAAATACCTAGAACTGAAATGTGTAGTATTTAAGAATGCAAGAAGCTGTTGTTATCACTTCAAGTTTCATTATGTACGTCTTATCTGTTACGATTCAACATAAAAGGGATGTCTCTTGCTAAAATGCTATATCTATTACTTCAAAAAATCATCACAGGACATTCAACTAAATGCTAAATACAAGAAAGGTTCAGAGAATACCTTCTCAAATGCCTCACGCAAAACTAAGGGATCATAAGGAGTTGAAGGAATATGCTCCGAGTACCACGGTGGGTTGTACCACCTTCTGATCCCTCCTGCATGCATTCTCAGAATAAAATGAAGAACTAATTATTTACTGCATCATAAGAATTTGAAAAATAAATCTAAAGAAAAATGAAAGAAGTGTAACACAAACAACTAATTCTTTAAATCACTAGAAAAGAGAAGGAATAATAGATTAGTATAATCTAAAATGTGAAAAATACTTCAGCAGTTTCTTCATTGACAACAAAAGCCAAAAAAATTACTAAATTTACGGAATTGATAGCATACCTTGCTTGCTGGAATATATGTGTCCAGGAGGGAAGACCATAAAACGTTCACAATCGTCACTTAGAGCTTTCATTTCAGAAGCAAACCAAATTGACCCTGTGAAATAGGAGCTATTAATTAACATTGTCTCAATTATTATCAGAGGGACAAATGTTCAAACATATAGGAAAAATGGTCCATCTGACTAGAACTTCCTTTACAAAAAAGAAAAATGGTCCATCTAACTAGAACTTCCTTTACAAAAAACTATATGCAGCCACACAGGATGATTCTTATCTTTCTAAATGTGGTGCACAAAATTAATGCCTCTTGCTTGTGCCTGTGAGTGGAAATATGTGCACAGGATGCAAGTAGGTGCAAGAGTATTTACGGGACTTACTGGTGACAATGAGTAAAATCCAAGAGAAAAACATAAGCAATTGATGCAGTCAGGGAAGGAGTAATCTCAGTTGATGGTGAACCCATGACATCCTGATCTTCAATCAAACACAAAATCCACACACAAGGAGAAAAGGGTAGAAATTCGCTAACCATTGATCCCAAAATCCACCTTAGAGATCTTCTATCCAATGGGAGAAACTTAACCAAGGAGAAGAAATAAACGAAAGCGCTCAAAGCAACTTTAATTAATTTTCATAAAAAATTCCAAAGCTGCCTACTACAGTAGACTATTACAATTTATAAGATACTAACTTCTTTCTATGGAATTGTAATCGAATCAATTATCCAACTTAATCATGATTATTTCGATGATCTAAAGTCATTATTGACACTAATTGATAGCTAATTATAGAAGAAAGTCAAAGCTTCTAGAGGATTCTTTAGATAAGGAAATCCAGCACTTTCTAAATTGAATCTCAAATTACAGAATCCGCCCCATTTTTTCTGTTTTCTTCAAAACAACTCCTGCAACCATACTTTCTTCACTATCCGGGTTTGTTTAAAGCCCAATTGTTCCTTTGGCTCACTTAGACAAGTGTGTCCATGCTTTGCATGCTTGATCACAAGCGTCAAATAATTATTCTTCTTGATTGTTACCAATTCATGATAGTTGATTTGCATCAGCAACCCTCCAAACGAACTTTCTAGATGCTAACAAAATAAAATCCAATATTTTTAGTGTCACGAAATATTGCAGTGTTTTACCTTAAAATGTGTATATTTGGAAATCATCAAAATTAAAAATAACACACGAAAATAGTGATAACACCAAAATAGAAATGGGGAAGTAAAAAAAACATACAAAAAGAATTTGAAACAGTACGTTGTATTTATTTGTTTTTATTCGTATTCTTAAATTATTTTTAAATTAATTTATTTTTCACAACATTTTTCCCAAAAATATCCTGAGAAAACCCAAAAATTTTACAACATCCTTAACATTTTCTCAAGACAATAAATTGCTCAGAATAATAATCTTTAGAAAGCAAATTGACATATGGGCCATGGGGTAATCTCTCCGGCCAATAATCATTAAGCAATGGTTATCTAATCCTAACTTGTCAAATCGCCAACAAGGGGACCAATTATTGTAGCCCTATCCCCACCATTAATGGTTGGCTTCGTGAGTTGTGCTTTTTCCACTCAACCATATTTGAGAGGCTAAGCTCTCAATAACTCCACAGTTTATTATTCCTTTCCCTTAATACTTCATCCAAGGTGGTTTGTTTTTTTTTTTTTTTTTTTTTTTTACAATGGAGGGTGTCCCAACCTTTTGGGCCGGCTTCATCAAAGGTATTTATTCGTTTACTTGGAAGAAAACTTTCCAAAGAAAAAAAAATGAGTAATCGATGATGATGTTGCATCAAAACACACAGCTTTTATGCACATGAAATGATGTGAAAGTATCAAAGCAAATTAGAACACGTACATTGTAACAAAGTGAAACAATGAGTTCCACACAGAAATAACTTTAACGCTAACAACTTCCATACAAATGAGGTGGTGCTTATGTACCAAACAAAACTACACACTCCCACACACAAAAACGAAAGGCTTTGATTGTAAGCCTAAAGATGCCACTGTATCATAGCAAAAGTCACACGTTCCAGCACAGAAGCTCATACACATGCATGCACAGGCACCCATTGGCCATAGGCACGCACAGATGCATTAAGTTTTGATGAAAATGAAATGATCATCATGATGTACCAAAGAAGATGGATGGATGCATGTATGAACTCACACGATGAAATTACGCAAATGTAGTGCGCCAAAGGTCACAAAGTCAAGTCCACATGCTACAAGCTCTCTAAGCAAACACACTAAAACAAAAGTCGTGATTTGCAGTCCGTGTATATGATATTCAACAGCATGAAACTGTGCATTATGTTTGAAGTGTATAGTCTCTTTTTCATAAACAATGGGATGCAAGTAAAATCCCTTTTAAAAATATGAATTTATGCCCACATTATTTAACTCCATACACAGCATATAGCCAGTTCTCTTTTGTATAATCAAAACAAATTATCACAGTTTATAGCCACAGAATATTCAGCATTTTAATGTTGGAAACCAGGTTCTTTGATAGAGAGTTGCACTAAAAATTCTTGCAAAGTTTGTTTTAACATGTTTATGTTATAGATAAGAATCTCAACATTGCAAGCAAGTTCATGTGGTCACCCCACAACGCCCCAATATTATCCACAAATGCCAAATGAACCGAAAAGAACTTGAAATACATACCATCAAGACCCCATCCCAAGTAGAGTGGTGTAATACCAATAGCATCCCGTGCAGCAATGAAACTTCTGTCACGAGTATCAAGAAGAACAAAGGAGAACATGCCGTCCAACATGTCTACAAAATCCTCTCCATGTTGTTCATACTGTCACAGAAAGTATATATAACAACCAGTTACCCGCCATATAAATACATATATCAAATGATAACCCTTTGTGAACCTTGAAGCCCGTAGGTAATACAGTTCTTAAACTCACAGTTCAAACTGCCTCTGCTGAAGTTAAGTTGATTCCCCTTAAGAGCCACATCCATATGTTGATAAAGAACTTGTACTAGCATCTAACATTCAAATTGAATTCAAGCACTAGTTGAATCTTGAGTTGTCCCACCAAGTCTTGAGAATCAGACTCGATTAGACATCGAATCAAGTCAGAATTTTGGACTATTACTAATATGTGTGGATTCATATACTTCATAACTCATGAACCTAGCTTCTAATTGATCCTTTATGGTAGAGAACTACAAAAAGTGCAAAAGTTTCAATTACTTACAAGATGAGCAATCACTTCACAGTCACTACCCGTACGGAATACATGAGACGTCAGTTGTCCTCTCAATTCCTCATGGTTATAAATCTCCCCATTAACCTAATCCAGCAAAGCACAGAAACTTTTAACCTCAGGGGTTAAATCACAGAAGCCGAACAGTTATATACTTTGCAAATTTCTTAGTGGAAAATTTTGAACATATTGTGCATCAATGAAATATTTATGATACATGTGAAGTCAACTACTCAATGGAACCTTTAAAAGTTGGTGAGAGATCAATGCAGAATTAGTGAAATAACCAAAAAAAAAAAAAAAAGCAAATTATTCTGGGAAGCAGCACATCATGCTTAAAAATACCATATACTTTATCCAATAAGCTCTACACCTTCCCACATTTTGGTGATCAAACATTTCATCTTTGAGCCACCATAGTTAAGACAATCGAAAACAGTATGATCAAATGGAAATGGTAAGGCTTTCGTATAGTAGTTTTTATATAGAACAATAACAAGAATCGTACAACACCTCAAGAGCCTCAAAAACCTAATGGTTCTCTCATTTCTGAAATGACACATGATAAAGGTATTAAGCACACTTTTAGAGATTATGACATACCGTAACAACGACTGTTTTGTCCTCATTGTAAAGTGGTTGATCTCCAGAAGTAGGATCCACAATAGCCAATCGCTGATGAGCTAAGTAACAATCTTGATTACAATGTAATCCACTCCAATCAGGACCCCTATGGCGCAATCTAGATTCACAAAAAAGAATATGTTTGAAGTACCAAACTTAAGAGATACTAGCTATAATACTATATATGCAGCAAACAATAGCATATAGATTGTTCTGAGTAGATAAAGATGTGAATTAGTCCACAATAGAGACCGCAATAATGTAAATAAATATCACATACATTCAATAAATTTTAACATTGAATTGCTTAGGCTGATCTATTAAAAACGAAAACCCCCCAAAGTAGTTAAATTTGACACTTGGGTCTGTTAAGACTGCACAATCTTGTGTAAAGGCCATAATTATGATGGGTGGTGGAATAACTCAAGGAGCGGATTCAGAACAGGTAAATGGTGATCAGGAGGCGCAAAGGTGCAAGGTTATGGAACCATTGCAAAAATTCAAGCCATTCACAGTTACCTACACCCTTTTACTAGTATGTACCCCATTTCAACACTTACCTAACCATTGATTGTGGTTGGATTTAAAATTCAATCATAAAATAAGAATACACTCAAAGAAACATTAAATTTGAGTCTTTAATAACAATGGTCAGGATTATCATGGTAGAATGATATTTGACCCACTCCTGCCCTCAATAACCCCCACACATCCTGCCTACATTGGTGAAACTCATGAAT
The DNA here is from genome assembly GCA_037013555.1 of Sextonia rubra. Lineage (NCBI taxonomy): Eukaryota > Viridiplantae > Streptophyta > Magnoliopsida > Laurales > Lauraceae > Sextonia > Sextonia rubra. Next base: position 56,575,976 of record JASUAD010000008.1, on the reverse strand, counting down.
CAAAGGTGGGCCCCATAGGATAGTCGCATTTTAAAAGCGTACCGAACGAGAACCCACCACTCACACACAGATGTAGTCGGTTCACCTAGGCACATGGTTTTAAAAATCGGGCAGGGTCAACTCAGCTTGGTAGGTGGCAAGTCAAGTAGTCCCCTGGGTCACCTAGTTGCCAAGTCCTATCATTTTGGGTACTAAACGCATTAATTTTCTAGTTTTTTTTCTCTTCACCAGCAAAAGGATGTGGCAGCCTTTTAGGAACATTTTGCATTGTTCTAGAAGATCAAAAATGTCTTCTTACTATCTAAGCCTTTGAAGATGTGGTACTAACCATCCAACTGAATTAGTTATATATGTATGTGTGTGTGTGTGCGCGCGCTTTGTGGGTAGCTATCAAGTCTTAAATTATAACTATGTAGAACTATATTTTTCATTATTTAGTAGTTACAAGCAAATGAATTTATTCTTATTCAATTAACCACTTCATTTATCTGCTTCAATACATTTCATCCCAACAGAGATTACTACAACAAACAAATGCTAATCACAGATTACCAAAACCCAATAACATAGATGAGCCTCGCGGCTGTACAACTTTGACTCGCGATATCTAAGCCATCCGGAGTCAGATTTGCAATCCGTCTTCGCCTGCGGATTTCTTGCCCTGAGCTCTACTTAATGACAGCAAAATAAAGACAATCCAACGGTCTCAAAAAAAAATAAAAGTCCCTTTTTTTATTAGGATTTCGGATATGTCTTCTGAAGCTGCATTATATTCCAAGAATAATCACGAACAAACCCTAACTTTGTTCACGAGCGAGGAAATCTCAGATGTGATTCCAATATTACCTAAGTGCTATGCCTATGTATGATATGTACCTTCGAGAGAGTTCGATGATTCGGGCGCGCTGAGCCTGAGAGGTGTCGACGCAACCGAAAACAGCGAGGATCCCACACATGGCTGATGCCTGCCTGCGGCTGCCACGAATGAGATTGAGAGAGATGGAGACGATGGAAAAAGATTTCGGCCTTGGTTAGGGGAAATAGAGAGCGAGGGAGGCGACCTTTTAGATGCTGAGAGAGAGCCTTGGATTAGCAGCCGTTGGATTTAGCACGCCTTCCGAGGGCTGCGTAAGTATGATATTCGATGGCCAACAGGATGAGCGTATCTGGTCAGGTCAAAGATTCTGATTCTTTTCATTTGGCGCGATACAACTCACCTAGGGTTCCTGAATCTCTAATGCACAGAATCCAATTCGTTCTTTTTATTTTATTTCTTATTATGCCAGGTTTCGATCACCGGTCCTGATTATCACAAAATTAATCAGGTCTCTCCAAATCTCAAGTGTAGCCTACCATACTTACTAAAGTTATGCGATAGTGATGGGTTCTACCAGGATGACGGTGAAGGTTTTTCTCAGTTAATCTCAGTCCCTTCCAAAAGTCTAGTGTTGGTCCGGATCCACTGTCTGACACATGCCCAGCTTATCATTGGGCCTGTGTAATTTTAGCATGGCCCTCACAAGATGAATCTCATCTCCATCTTCACATTTAAGTTAAACGTTAGCGGTCCCATCATCCAGCTGTCCTGTGAAGAATATTAGCACCGAGACATTTTCAAAGATTTGCTCATTAACACCTTCCAGCGCATCCATTTGATTGAAACGGTCGCAGTCCTTTGACTGACGACATGACCCGCCAGCCCAGTCACTTAATGTAAATGGTGAGTCACGATCTGAAATATTTCAGCCCGTCGTGCCGGTGGTGGGACTCATCAGGGTCCGCCGCGACTATTAGGGCTACCTTATATATGAAACTTTTAGGCCTGTTTGAATGTAGGGTACAAAGTAAATTTAAAAAAAAAAGTAATATATAATTGGGCTATGATGACTTTTTTATTTTTAATTGTTTGAAAATTAATCTTTTTTACTTTTTTGTATAAAAATAAATATTTTTTGTAATTTAGTTATTACTTTTTTTACTTTTTAAAAAAAAGGAGAAAATTTTGAAATCCAAATATTTAATTTTACTCCAATTTACTTTATCTTATATCCAAACACACCCTAACCGTTAGCATTTTGATGAGTTATCCTTATTCAACGATACATATCTTATACAAGGTATGACCCAGCTACATGTTGATGTTTTTGAAATATAAGACACATTGCATAGCCTTTTTGTGGTGATTTGATTTGCAATCTTAAGTCAATTTTGACTCCATTGTTATCTAGCCGAAGTTGAGCGTAAGATTTGGACACAGCGGCCGAATTTGAATTTACTGGTAGAAAGCCCAACCCTGGCCTCGCCAGAGTCCAACCAACTAAGTTGAAACTTTGGATGATACATGGAAGACAATTTGTTTTAATAATAAAAGTACTAGCAACTAAGGCCTGTGCCCAACCCTGGCCTCGCCAGAGTCCAACCAACTAAGTTGAAACTTTGAATGATACATGGAAGACAATTTGTTTTAATAATAAAAGTACTAGCAACTAAGGCTCGTGCCAAACCTGGGCCAAAAACTAAATTATGGTAAAATTTGAAATTTACTATAAAAAACATATTAAAAAACCATATAGAAATGTAAGTACCATTTCTGACCTATAGCTTATTTTTATTTATTCTTAAATTTAAAAAATCGATTAAGAGTTTATCGAAATAGTTCCACATACGAAAGAATCATGAAAATCATATCTAAAGCATTAGATAGCAATTCTTTAGAGAAAATATATTCATTGCAAAATAGAAAATTGATTATTATATCTATAGATTGATCCTATTTCCTCTTTGAACACAGCTATAATCAATAACTTAAAATGTTTACCTGAGGAGGCCCACCAGTGTCCGTCTTGAGCTGGGGCTAAAAAAATCAAGTACATCTTAAATGTTTTAATATTTTTCTGTATAAATAATGGTATTCATAGAGACAATGGCATGGGTACATCTTTATTTGCACAAAATTATATATGTAAAAATACAAAATTGTAAATCATTCTTGATTTGAGAAACACTTGAATAGTAATAGCTAATTCATTTTCTTTTAATTTAATAGTATCATGTAATAATCATCAACACCTTACAATTATCAAATTAATTAATTAATTAACGTTCTAATCCCAATAGGCTGACCACCAGCAATACATTAAAACACTTAATAAAAAAACATTGAAATCTAATGTTTTTTTAAAATTTATTTTTTAATAATTTAAATTTAATGAGAATACAATGTACAGTGGTCCAGTTTAATAATAAACAATTTATCAAAGGAGTCGACATTGATAATAGTAGCTACATGAGAATCTTTCTGGTTTTAAATTCTATCATTAGAAACATATTTTTGGAATGATGAATGGAATGATTAGATATTAAGAGGGAAAATCAAATTGAAATTTTAGAGGCTAAAAAAAGAGATTTTAGGAGATCCAAATTTAAAAAATGCTTATTGAGGGAAGGAGAGAGATTATAGGATGACAGATTGTAGCATTTTAGGATATTGACGTGGTGCTTTAGAAAAAATGAAAAATAAGAGTATGATCCACCTAGGCCTGGGCTTAACCTTTTTAGGCGGGCCAGGTGTTGGCCAGACATTTATGTTTTGAGTCAGACTAAGGACAAGTTTGGCCCAAACACTTATGCGATAGGATGTCTCAAAATTTCAAAAAAAAAAAATTTTATTGGGATTTTGAATATGGGATTGGAGATTTCTTGATTAGGAATTTTACTTTAGGGTTAGAGAATTCTAGAATTGAAACTATTAGAATTCTAGAAATGAAACTACTTTGATTTTTGGGTTGGAAATTTCTGAGTTTCTAATTAAGAATTCCAAATTTTGGATTAGCTGTTTCTAAAATTGAGGATAGAAATTTGTTCAATTCTGATTAGGAGTTTCAATTTGAGGTAAGAGATTCTGTGATTCACTTCGCCAATTCATACATGCCATTGAAACATTCTAGTTTTATGTTATTTTCTATATGTTTATATTATTGAAGTGCTCTACTTATTTATTTGTAAATTATACTTGTTCATTTTAACTTATCACTAAAATTAGAGGTAATTCCTTTTTTTTATGACTAGGAATCCACCAACCCCCCTCGTGGTTAATCATTGGTAAAACTCCGAATACATACAATCACCCAGTGGCCATGTATATCAGTTTAAGCTTTACGAAGGTTTGAACTAGATACCTCCAAGTAATTCCATTTGATTGTATGAAAAGCTACACCAAATAAGAGCACTACTTCTTCCAGCACCCTCTTAATTAAAAGGTATTTACAAAGTGGATTGGAGTACATAAAGAGGTTCATGGATCATAGCCCACTCTAAATAGTTCATCACCGATGTTGAATCTTGGAATGTTTTTCATGCTTTTTTAGATTATTAAACCCCATAGATTCTTTAGTTCTTTGCTTAAAAATTATATAAAAAATTAAACTAAGTGGAAATTATAAGTTTGAATTTTATTTATACATTGTATAAGTTTACTACTTTCCTCCTATATATTTTAATATATAGGGCTTTAATCCTATGAGAAGCGTTTTCACATATATACCGCGAGAACTTTTAAGAGGCCCACTTGTATGTCACATTTGGGGATGGGACCAAAGGAGATGAAAATATCTATGTAAGACTATTTTAAATATCAAGTTTAGCTCTAATTACATGTTCATAACACTTTCATCTGTGGCCCATAAATCCAGTCCACTTGGAGTGATATATAGTCGATCTAATGTTCTAGTAAATTTAAATTTGATTGAAATTTGGGGCGTGTGACTATCAGGCGGTCTTTGTGTATTGCAATATTTATATTGAGCGATAAATGGGCCTCACTTAATATTCTCATAAAACAGTGGTGAGAACTAGTTCTCATCGAATTATTTCCCGTATATATATAATGTAAGAATGATAGTTGATTTTCAAAGATTTATTTTCTTTTTAATAATATGCATCAAATTTTCAATATATCCTTACTAAGCTTAAGCCTTTGTTGCTAATATATATATATTTTTAAGTGAAAAGGCAATCATCTCATTCTAAAAAATGACATCTGGCACATTTTGATTTGACTCATCTATTTATTCTCTTTTAATTTGACCATTCTCCCCTCTTTACTCAATGAATGAAGTATCTACCTATAGTGGACTTAGGGGTCGTTTGTTTGCGGTGAAAGTGATTCACATGTGTAAATGATCTACACGTGAGTCACTTGCACATGTAAATGACTCATACAGTGGTCAGATTCTAGTGTTTGTTATTACTATAAAATTTCACATATGAATTTATAAACAATCCAATGATTCAATGACTATCATAAATTTATCAAAATCTATAATGAGTAACAAGCTTTAAAGTTTTCATCGTAGGCAAATTTGGCCTTCTAAAGAGAATCAACAGTTTGAATCATGAAGATGGAGTTTAAAGAATGGATGGAATTTGACATCTCGGTTATTTTTCACCTTATAAAGAGGATGCATGGTTTAGATTAAGATTTCATGGCCCATAGGATCCAAAGACCTGAGAAAAACGGACTAGCATTGTGAGATGTTATAAGCATGTCATTTCCATAAGATAAATCCAATGGTTGTATGCTTTTTTAAAGATATCTCAACATCAATAATGAGTTTAGAGGTAAGATTTGATTCCTTAGCTAGTCCTAAATTGCCTTCTTAAGAGAATCAATGGCTCATATCAGAAAAATGAGGCCCACAGAAGCCCAAAATGAAGTATATTTGCGTATGGACTTTTTTTTTTTAATTTCTTAAAATAGGTGGTGAAGCAATGACGAAAAGTAGAACACTTGATCGTGTTTGAACTTTGGGAGAGGATGGATGGTCCTGATTATAAAAATGGGGCGAACTGCTCTATATTGCACAGTTAATAGAGATTGTCCTTACCCTTTCTCTCCTTCGACCTGACGATCTAACATCAGAAGCAAATTCGACTACACCTCTCTTCCAAAACCCTGAAAAATGGACAGCAGAAACACCTCGCGATCTCAACTCAAGCGACCTCTCCCCGAAGAAGACGAAGACCAGCCACACCGACCTCCTCCTATGTATTATTGCTTTCTCTCTCATAAACCCTAACCCCTAAAACAGAACAAAAACCCTCCATTTCTAGGGTTTTCCCACCGCATCTTCTCCATTTCTTCTTCTTCTTCTTCTTCATTGTTTTGTGAGCAATGCATCTCTGCAATTTTGACAGGCAGAAGCGGCCGAGATTCCCCAAGGGCAAGAAGGACGCGAAGAAGGCCAAGACCGATGACAGCATCGAAGCCGGTCCAATCGATCGCCCCGATCCTCGTTTCGCCGCGAACGAGCGCGCGATGCGGAGGAAGCAGCTCACCAGCGAGCTCATCGCCGATCAAAGCCGTGCAGCTCTCCAAGACATCTCTACTGCAGAAGAAGACTACCAGGTCCGCCAATTCCCACTTCTTTCGCTCAATACACAGGAATCGAATTAAATACATTGGATGGTTTACAATGAATATGAAAGATGAATTTCCAAAAATGAGCATCAAGTAACACCTTTGATGGATTCTATATTCCAATCCAAACAAACAGGCCCTTAGGGTTTCAAGAAAGAGGTCAATGGTGATTTGGCAATTTGTTGTAAGAGATTTGTTTGTGACTTTACATTGTAATTCGCGCCTAAATTTGGCAGGACAATGGTCATTTTGAGGATGATGGGACTCTATATGAGCCTTTCAACCTCGATCAAGAAAGGGAAGAAGGTTATTTTGATGCACAAGGAAATTTCGTTGAATACGTCAAAGAAAACGAGATTAAGGTACTCTTTCTGGGATGGCTCTAGTTTTTTCACTTGCAGAATGATAATTAGATGGTTAACCCTTTTTTTTAATCTCCCTTATCTGTTGGTATTAGGATGCATGGCTGGATAGTGTAGATGTGGAACCAAGGTTTGCTGAAGAGAATAGTTTAAAAAAAAGTATAGAAGAAGATATACCTGACCTTTCTTCTGATGAAATTGGGAAAATCAAAAGACGGATTGCCAATGTACTTCTTCCAGGAGAGACGGTAATTCGCATTGTGCATTTCTAGCTCCGTTGGGACAGAACTAGTTAGTTGGTTCATTTTTTATGTATGACATTGTATTCCTAGTTTTTTTTTCTTATACATTATACTTCACATTTATGAAACCTGATTTGAGAAGTAGAAGGTGAATTTGTTATCTGTCTGCAACTTACAGGTTGTGCAAGCTTTGAAAAGGTTGAAAGGGATATCAGCTGGCAAGAAAGGGAAGATGCCTGAACATATAATGTGTATTTTTGACCAGCTTACTGATGACTCAATGAAACTTATGGACAATGGTGATTACAGTTGAGTGTTTTTCTTTTCTGTGTGTAATTTGAAAGCACCTTGTTGCGAACTCTTCAGAGGGGAATGATATGTATGGCTCTTCATTTATTAATACCTGAGATTTTCTGTTTCATATTTTTAATATTTTTTTCGTTTTCTAAAAATTTGGATTGTTATCATATTAATAATGCATTTATTCATTTGCATAAAGTTTATATTTTTGTTCAGAGTTCATCTTTGTAGTTGATATGTGCAATAAGTTAGAAGTCGTAGTCAGCTTCTTTTGTCATATTGTTAAATTTCACTAATTAGTTTATTGTGATTTGCTTTTGCAGATGTTTACCATGATGAAAGGGAGGTCTTTGAGCGTGAGGCTGGTCAGTATCATGTTTGGCTCTTTATTTTTGAAATTACATGTTAATCAAGGTTTTTCATGGTTGTTTTTAAGCTTTGGTAATTTGGTACACAGCATGCCAAAAATAATCTATTTTATCATGCCACTGAAGTGTCAGACTGCTGCCTTCCATTCCTTTAGTAGTTGGATACCAAGATTTCATCCTATGGTTGCATTATGTTGGGGTCCATCGGCCTTTCCAGATACTACCTGGATGGGCAGTGATTTTTTTTAGTTTTTTTTGGGATTGGGGGCAGGGGCATGTGAAGCAGTATTGGGAAGAATAATAGCCAACGAGCAAATCTCCAAGCCAAAAGGCTTAAGGATAGAATGTTTAGGTGCCTCACCAAAGACAAACAACAACTCTCTCAATAGAGAACTAAACCCCAAATTTCATTAATGTCAATAGTGTATCTCATAAGAAGGGATTACAATCTTTTATATAGACTCATACCTTAATCTATTATTGGAAGCAATCCTAATAAAGAGTTTTAAGTCAATCATAATACTAATTCCATAATAAAAGTACAAGACTACTACTAATAATAAAAGATTAATCTTCACTGTTGAGTCTTGTTGGACTTGAGCCAATCATGGGCTGGCCAATCATGGATCTGGCCTGCATCAATTCTCCCCTTCTTGGAGGAGAATTTGTCATCGAGTTCGGTAAATGTCCATTTAGGTCGAAAATCATTCGAACAAACTTCCGTGTTGTTGGTTAAGTGTCATGTTGAGGACGTGCTTTGAAAGCAAGATGAAACTTTGATGCAGGCCGTAGGGTTAGGGCTTTCGTAGGGGTGCCGAAGCACGTGTCCAAAGACACTTCAAATCATCAAAAAGACTTCAACACACGAGGACGCACCTTTCAAGAATAAACCCAATTCTATTAATCAATCAAGTTTGAGAATCTCTTCTCTACAATGCCATATGTATAGTAAAAGCAAACTTAATGCCTAAGTAAACCCTAAGCTATTAATAGAAACTTCCCTAATAACAATGTAATTAGAAATCTACTAATAAAAATAATATAATCCTAATCTAATTTGAAGAGGGACTGGTTGTGGGGCCTAGACTGCATCATTCTCTCCGGGTTGAAAGAAGAGTTCGTCCTCGAACTGAAGTCTTCTTTGGATTGCCTCTATAAATGTGGTGAACGTAAATGACTTCCTTTGTGGCAGCTTTCTAGGAATTCTTCTCTGGCGGTTGTGGTGTTTTGGGATGAAGAGTAACCTCTTGTCCACCATACATGAATGTATATGTGTTGTCGCGCACATCATGAGTTCCATTTTTGTCATGCATCCATGGAGGGCCCAATAAGATATCACCACTATCCATAGGTAACACATCACACCAAATTGTATCTTTGTAAGTCTCACCAATGGCAAAAGAAACTTTGCAAGTATGTCGAACATGCGCTTGATCACTATTCATCATCCACTTGACAAAATAAGGGCGGTTGTGTTTGTTAACTTTCAACTGGAGGCAATTAACAAGAGCTTGGGAGATGAGATTTTCACAACTTCCACTGTCAATAACAACTGTACAATCTTGCCTCTGAATTGTACCCGTGGAACAGAAGATATTTTTTCTCAACTATTTATTCTTAACAGTTGGTGACAATAAAAGCTTCACCTGTAGTATCTGCATATATTTTAGCAATTTCCTCATTGTCAATATCTCTGGGATCAGTGTCGGTACCCTTAGTATCATCTGGGATATTTTTATCAGCACCTTCAATCTCAATCAGATGCATTTGCTTTGGACATTCTGCTGCGCAATGCCCGTGCTGTTGACAATGAAAACAAGTCATCTTATTTTGACCTTCAGTCATTGCAAAAAGCTGTCTTGATGAACCATTGGATTTAGCATCTTATAGAATTGAATTTGATGGGGACATTCGATGGCTAGATTTCGAGGAAGATCCCATGTGAATTGTCTTGAAGGCCCCACACTGGAAAGTCCCACATGGGAGGAATAAAAGAGTTTCTGTTTTTTTTAGAGGGTCCCAAGTAAATAAAAGAGCTTTAGTAGAAAAGGGGACCCATGTTTTTGTTTTAAATACATAAGTAATAAAGAGAGGGGTCTGCAACTTAAAGTAAAAAGGAGATATACCTTGGGATACGTGCGCACATCCCATGCGCACGAAACCAAGGCATTGGCGCAAGTTTTTTTTTTAATTTCATTTTATTTTGTTTTCTTAGTTTTGGTGATGTCATCTTTAGGGTTATATTAAAAGACCTCTCTTGTACTCTTTTGGTTATGCTATGTTATGATATGATATTGAATGAAAGAGAAGCTTTTTCTTCTTCTTCCTTGAGCCTCTTGAGTCTACCTTTCTCTTGAGATCTCTTCTAACGCCTCCGGATCGGAGTTTGGTGAGAGCCCAATAAAGGTATCTATATCTCTTCCACTTTCCTCTTTCCAAGAGCACCTTTGGTTACTATCACTTAGATCCAGAGTCATCCTGGTATTGACATTAGATTTAAACTACCCAGATCTGAACTCTTTAATTTAGAATCCCTTGGTTACCAAACTTCAGATTTGAACCATAAACCATCTTAGATCTGAAAATTATTTCAGATTTGAACTTTTTATTAGATCTGAACCTTTGCTAGATCTGAAAATATTATATCTGAATTCTGTTATCATAGATCTTCTCTCTAGACCATTGTTCAAACATTGGATGTGCACTTCTGGCCCTAAGCAGTCTGGAAGTTCTATCTTCCATTAAGATCTTCTTGTTTTCTATACCAAGAAGAGGGTTTACTGCGGGATCTGTGAGATCACCTTGGGCTGTGAATCTATTATTTTCTGGGAATTCAATGTTTAATTTACTTTGATTGCTTATAACTGAATTTTAATTGTTCATTCAGATCTGATTTCACCATGTTAGGATAGATCTCATATTGTCCTGCATGATAATTCTTTTGCGAAGCCCATTTGGATGCAGCAAATTTTTGTGCTTGATAATTTGCAATTCCCTCGGCTTTGACAGCATGTTGGATGAGTTCATTGACATTATTAAAATGTTGGAATGTGAGGATATGCTGAATGTCTATTCTCAACCAATTGAAAAATCTATTAACAACTACACTATCATCTTCATTCAAGTCACAACGAGTTTGCAGAGTTAGAAATTCTTCAGAATAATCAACAACTGTTTTTGACCTTTGTTTCAAGTTTTGAAAGTTGAAACGTAGATCTCTTGTATAGTTAATAGGAAGGAATTTTTGCTTCAGAATATTCTTTATCTCAGTCTATGTTTCAACAGGTCCATATGCTAATTTCTTCTGTTTCATTGCATTTCAGTCTACCAAGTTGCAACGTAATTACGGAATCTAGTGGCAATCAGTGTGACTTTATGGTGCTCAGTTATTGGTTTGTGTGAAAAAATACTCTCCACACATACTAACTAGTCTATGAATTTAGTGGGCTGCAATTTGCTATCATATTTAAGAATCACGAGTTTAATCCCTAAATCTCGATCAGGATCATTGAGTGATGGATCTCGTGGATTCCAAATATTTGCACTATCATCATGATTGTGATACACACACTGATTAGTTTCCAAAGTTGTCACCCTATTTTCTAATTGTTGCAGGTGGTTTATATGCCATCAACTTTTGTAGATAATTCTCTAATGGTACAAACCAAATCTTTAATTGAAAAAGATGAAGATTCCACCTCAACTTGCTTCTTAGGAGGCATTTTTTTATTGCAAATTTAAAATCTAACTGACTTGATATGTAGATCCGCCTACCTCTAAAACAATGGTTTAAATTGATTGGAAATCGGACCTTGGATGAGCCTGATATCAAGAAAGTAAAATTTGACCCTTGATGTCACAATATATTGATGGGTTGTAGAGTGCAGATGGGTCCAACAGTTGGCCGGATCCAAAACCAGGCTCAATGCCCTGTGATTTGATTTTTTATGCCTTGGACTTTGTGCCAGAGAAGGAAACAAAAGAGCCTCTGCTCTTTCTGTTTCGAAAACCTTTCCTTTGCAACGAGATGAGGAGGTGGGAGAGAGAAGGGTCTCTGGCGTACGAAACTCCTTCGGCTTGGTGGGAACGTTGGAACAAAGGAGAAGAAAAGATAGCGATGTCGAAGGAAGGGAGGATGGCGCACGGTGACAGCAATAAAGAGATGCTGATCGATGGCACTTATTGCTGGCTATAGTGAAGATGGCAACGACGGATCAGCGTAGGGCGGCGGTGGTGTCGACGAGGCAGGCGGGAGAGCGGTGACGGCGAGCAGTAGCGACGTTGGAGGCAGACGACGGCGATGGACGATGGTGATAGACCAAGTACGTCTTTTGTTGTCTCTTCTGCATCCTTCTCTTCTTTTTCTTCTTTTCTTCTTCATCTGTTGCTGGGGTTGGGGACGATGGGATTCACGGGTTTTTTTTGTTTAGGAATGGCTTGGAGTGATGGTGGGGCTGTGTTGGTGTCGATGGGGAGGGAAGGGTTTTGGTAGGGTTCCTCGGATTAAGGCAAGGGTTGGGTTTTTGCAGGCAGGTAGGGTGTGGTAAAGGGTAATGGTTTTCGGTGGGGCTTGGGGTGTTAGGTGAGGCTTACGAATTTTTGATTTGGGTGGGGTGATGGACGTCTGGTTGGAATGGTTGGAATGGTGGGAAGATGATGGGATCTCGTGGTATCTGGGTTGGCGATAGGGGTATCGATGGTGGAATGGAGATAGGGGTAATCATGCGAGACGACTGAGATGGACCGTTTGTCTCTGATACCAAACTAATGCAGGCCCTAGGGTTAGGGCTTGTATAGGGGTGCTAAAGCACATGTCCAAAGACACTTTGAATCATCAAGAAGACTTCAACACGCGAGGACGCATCTGTTAGGGATAAATTCAATTCTATTAATCAATCAAGTCTAAGAATCTCTTATGTACAATACCATATATAGTAAAAGCAAACTTAATGCCTAAGCAAACCCTAAGCTATTAATAGAGACTTCCCTAATAACAATGTAATTAGAAATCTACTAATAAAAACAATATAATCCTAATCTAATTTGAAGAGGGGCTGCTTGCAGGGCCTAGACTGCATCAAACTTCTATGACACTCAGAAGTAGGTTGGAGGCGTTGTGTCTTCTGATAACTGCTTGTATCTTGATTGTGTGATCTGACCATTAGATGCTTCAATTGGAGACTCTGGACCAATATAACATAATCTTTGATTAGCAACGATTGATCTCCGAAGATGAAATCTATGTGGGAAACTTCAAAAGATAAATCTTCTTGTGAAACTACTAGAACAATTGATTTGTCATCTGATGTTGCAATCAGATTCATGGGATGAACAATGTCCTCTTGTACTTCTCCTTGCTTTACCACTTGCTTTTGTAGACCAGCGTTGTCCCTCGAAAGAGATTTATCTTTTTCCTCTTGAAGTTCAGATGAAACATGCATTTTGGAAGTTTCGCAACTTACTGCACTTGAAGTTGTCATGAGATCATTCTTTTTTTGAACGTGCTTCTCAACATTACCCTTGAATTTTGTTTTTTCTTATTATTCATGATGCATGACAAAATGAGGTCTATCCTCACGTGAAGAGATCAGATCTGAATGAACAATTAAAATTCAGTTATAGGCAATCCAAGTAAATTAAAACATTGAATTTCTAATAAGTAATAGATTCGCGGTCCAAGGTGTTCTCACAGATCCCCAGTAAACCCCCTTCTTGGTATAGAAAATAGGAGGATCTTAATGGAAGATAGAACTTTCAGATTGCTTAGGGCTAGTAGTGCACATCCAATTATTTGGACAATAGTCTAGAGAGAAGATCTATGATAACAAAATTCAGATCTAATATTTTCAGATCTAGTAAAAGTTCAGATCTAATAAAAAGTTCAGATCTAAAATAATTTTCAAATCTAGGATAGTTTATGGTTCAGATTTGAAGTTTGGTAACCCCCTCTAGATCAACAGGGTTCAGATTTGGGTAATTTAGATCTGATGTCAATACCAGGATGGCTCTAGATCTAAGTGATAGTAACCAAAAGTGCTCTTGGAAAGAGGAAAAGTAGAAGAGATATGGATACTTTTATTGGGCTCTCACTAAACTCTGATCCGGAAGCGTTAGAAGAGATCTCAAGAGAAAGGTAGACTCTAGAGGCTCTTGGAAGAAGAAGAATAAATTTTCTTTTCCATTCAATATCATATCATCACATAGCATAACAAAAAAAAAATACAAGAGAAGTCCTTTTAATAATACCCTAAAGATGACATCATCCAAACAAAGAAAACAAAAGAAAATAATAAAAGAAACAAAATTGCATCAATCCCCTTTGGTTTTGTGTGCATGGGTTGTGCACACGAATCCCAAGGCACTTCCCCTTTGTGCTTTAAGTTGCGGACCCCTCTTTTATTACATATGTAGTTAAAAATCCCTTTCTTATTCTTAAACTCTTTTGATTACTTGGGCCCTTCCAAACTTTAAAACTCTTTTATTTCCTCCCATGTTGCACTTTCCAGTGTGGGGCCTTCAAGACAATTGCATACATGGGGCCTTATCAATGAGATTCTGCAAAATCTAGCCATCGAATGTCCTCGTTATGATGGATCGATGGTAGATTTACAATTTCTTCACGATCAAAGCCTGGTTATTGTTCATCCATCCAAATTAAAGCATGATCCGCTGTTCGGCGCCCTCTTCTTTGATACACTTTGTAAGAACGAGAGGGATCAGATCTGATGTCCCCATCAATTCATCTTTTGACTCTTCAAATGACGGTGATGATGGTGATGAAGAGTTGTCGGTTGTGGAAAATTTTCTTGTAGAGACTTAACTTGTTGCAAGTGGAACCGTCGAAGCATGTGCTCAACGCGAAGAGCTTCATTGTATGCTTCGTGAACATTGTTTAAGGGTTTCATCTTTTCGAGAATGGTTGGCTTCAAACATCTGAGAAAGCAAGTCAAATCATGCAGCTTATTCTGTTCCAAGTTATAAACTTGGTGTAGCCTCGAAAATTGATTTAAACATTTAGAAATTGTTGAATATACTTATCTAAGATTGAGGAATTGCTCAAAGTGGACCTTATTCACATAATACCAATCTCCATATTGATACTTATAAAACTTTTTTTTAAAATCATCAGATGGTCCAAAGATTTACATATTGACTTTGTTGCAAGAAGATTAAAATATTTTGCACTCTCAAAATTGACTGACCTGGTGGCTTGATCAGATTGACAGAAATATTCACGTGAAGATGGGAAGGCCCGGACGCTGGGTTGGTCTGCTCATATGTGAGTTGGGCTTGTGAAGTTGGCACGTGTGGTTCCTTCTCGAAGTTGTTGTAATTGAAGGAAGAGAAAAGGGAATCCGAAAACCCCTTTTCTTGCTGTTTGGAGTCGAAGGCAGAGGAGGAGATGGTGCTGTGGTTGGCTCAACGACGAAGATGACAGTGACAATTGAGGCACGGAAAGGGTTTTCGTAACACTTTTTGGCTTCTACTGCACTTCGTCACAACGGGGAGGGATGGCGCGGTGGAGAGGCGGAGCTTGGGGTTGGCGTTGCTCGTGGTGAACAGTAGACATTCGAACCTTCCCGTCCTTTGTCTCTTCTGCTGCTGCTTCTTATACATACATATATATATATATATTAGGGAGGGGTTTTCATAAAGGGGTGTGGAAGGGAAGGGTTGTTTGGATGTGGAGATGTTGTAGTGGGTTAGGGTTGTTGTGGTCTCGGTTTGGGTGGATGGCGAGGGTGTGGAGGAAGAGACTGACGGAAGGGCGTGGTGGTGTTAAGCTGGGGTTGGGGTTGGGATTTGGTGTTGCGGAAAGGGATCTGTGGAGGGGTTGGGTGTTTAGTGGTGATGTAGATGGATGAGGGAGATGATGATGATGAATGATGGATGAATGAAACGAAATTATGGAAATGGGGTACTCGGCTTACCTCGGATTGGTGATCGGAGCAGCAATTTGAGATCGGATCTTCTCTCTGATACCAATTGAAGCAATGCAGGGAAGAAAAATAGCTAACGTGCTAATCTTTTAGCCAGAAGGCCTAAGGATAGGATGTCTAGGTGCCTCACCAAAGACAGACAACAACTCTCTCAATAGAGAACTAAACTCTAAATTTCATTAATATCAATAGTCTATCTCATAAGAAAGGATTACAATCCTTTATATAGGCTCATACCCTAATCAATTCTTGGAAACAATCCTAATTAAGAGTTCCAACTCAATTATAATACTAATTTCCATAATAAAAATATACAGCTCCTATGAATAATAAAAACTAATCTTCATTGCTGGGTCTTGTTGGACTTAAGCCCAATGGGCTGGCCAATCATGGATCTGGTTGCATCAGGAGGGGTCTACAAAATTAATTCCTATTTCATATGTCAAGCCATATGATGTAAAGTGATGAAGTCAATAGTAAAAATAAAATCATTTCAACCATCCTTTTTATTGGCTTAGGTCGGAATGCTAGAAATGTCAAATGGGACTGATATTTGTGGACTTCTTATCCACATTCCACCTATGTGTCTACTATGCCCAATGGCTCTCACCAATAACAAAAGAACGGAGATTTAAGAATTGCCAGGAAAATTGGATCCTCATCTTGGTGATTGGTCCTCTTTCTTGTAGCCTCCATGTTACATAGAAACAATATACAATTAGGAAATCCCTCTAAAGTTAGAAATCATACACACAGGTGGACCCTTTCTCATGAAGTCACAGATCACACGTTAATAACCAGGAAGCCACGAGTCCTACCTGAAAATGTGTCATAGCCTCACAAGAAAAACTACATTTGTCTAGCTGATTTATCTCTTCTTCTAAATGCAATTTTTATTTCTCTCTCTCTCTCTCTTTCTCACATCATCATCATCATCATCATCATCATCATCATTGATGCAGGCCCTAGGGTTAGGGCTTGCATGGAAGTGTTTAAGTACGTGTCCAAGGACACCTCGAATCGTCAAGATGATTTCAACACACACGAGGACGCGCCTCTCTGGGAAAACCCAATTCTATTAATCAACCAAATCTGAGAATCTCTTCTCTACAATGCTATATATATAGTAAAAGCAAAACTTAATGTGTAAGAAAACCATGCGCTATTAATAGTAACTTTACTAATAACAATTTAATTAGAAATCTACTAATAATAATCCTAATCTAATTTGCAGAGGGGCTGCCGGGGCCCAGACTGCATCATTCATCATCATCACGGCCTTTTCTCAATTTTTATCTATTTTGCAAGTTTTATATTTCCACTCAAATTATTCAAAGCTGCTGCTAAACTAAAAGAATTAATTTATCTGAAAAAATCTTCTTCGACAAAGAAACTAAAACACGTAAAATAACAGCATATTATGGAGATACTTGGTACAGTCAATAATGAAATATCTATGGGTTGTATGTTAACTTCAATGTTTCATGCAAACAAGGATATGGACGTTAATACTTTGTCTATCGGATTGGCTACAATAATACTGAAGCCTTCTGATGTTTTCAACTCTTTGAATATATCACTTGGGTGGTCCTGGGTTGCTAACCCAGATTTTAAGCGAAATTAGAGTCCTTCAGTGGGAGGCAGTGTTGGTACATTTGAGACGTGGTTGGAACATGGAAGTATCAGTCATAGCACCTTAGAATAATATGCTAACCTAGGAGGTTAGCACTATCAAAATGTTAGCTTTTTATTGCTCGAGTACCATGATATGATATGTTATATTTCCATTATGTAAATGGATCGAGCTTCTCAAACAATCTATTGTTTTATCGTAACTCCTAAGTGAAAAATTTGTACTCATAAAGCTGACCCCAAATGGATATGATAAGGCTTTCTGGTTGGTGATGATCCTGAATCCTGATAGCCTTCTCTTCAAAAAGTAATGAATAAGTATCATTGGAATTAGAGAATCTAAGAACATCATCATGGCAAAGCGACAAGGATATATGCTTATCTCCATCAATGGTAATGATAGAAATAAGTATCATCACATGCTGGAGTGACACTATGTTAAAATGATGTTTATATGCATTGCAGAGGCATGCAAGAGGGAAACTTGGTGCTAGTCTATGATGAATTATCACATGATGACATTCTCCACTTGGTTGGAATATCTTCTATAACATTATATGGAATTTCCAGTTCAAGCATATATGAATGATTTTGAGTTGTCTGGCAGATGCAGTATTGTATGGTAAAGATAGCTGTATATAGTATTTCCTCTGTCTGTCTTTATCTGTTTCATATGAATTGGGAAATCTCTTGAAGAATCAATGCCTGAATTATATTACATTTTCTTTGTTCCGTTCAGAAGGATATGAGCGCATAGCTCGTGCTAGAGAGGGTACAACAATGAGTGCAACCAATGGAACCTCGGATTCCCATGTCAGGGAGGATATTTTCTTTGGTGGATCAGGGACTGGAGTAGGCTCATTCCCAGTTGTTGAGTTGCCTGCAGGTGATTCAAACTTAAACATGCCTACTGCACAAGTTTCATCTGGCAATGATGGTGATGGATTTGATATGTTTGGGGAGGATGAGAATACAACTTCAAATCTTCCTATGAATGGGGATGGTTTGGGTCCTCAACCTGCCGCAGAAAGCATGGTGCCATCACAAAACATGGAATCAGAGGGTAATATCCTTTCCAAGGAGTCCCAAATATTTAGTTGGCATCCTTTTTTAAATGAAAGTTATTTTTGATGGACAATTGATCATGCTAGCTGTATACAATGTGCAGGTAGTGGCACAGAGCTGGGAACCGATTATGTGTATGATGAATCATCTGGGTAAGTGGTACATGTTTCTTCTGATTAAACACATGATTAAATGTGCTTTCTCATTTGTTACAATTCCTCGTTAAGTTCAACAGAATACTTTGAGCCTCTGTTCAATACAAAGTTGCTAGTCATGTAATTCATATGCTAGTGTAACATGTGACTTATTTTTACATTGTACATTTCGATGGCTTTCACTTTTTGGTGTTAGTTGTTAAGGTTTTTCTTGATTGTTATACTCATTACACTGGGGCCCAACACCTATTTTACACACACCCATTCCTATCCCATCACCTCTACACGCCATACTATCATGCATCTAACTGGGGTGCCACCTTTTAAAGCCTAAACGACCTTTTTTTTTTTTTTGATAGCTAAATTCTAATGCTAGCAGCTAAATTCTAATGCTAGCACCTTTAGCTTAACTTCACACATTGATTGTGTTAACATATGGAAAACCACCACCCATGACAAACTTGGACTTTCATGCTATTAGCTTATAGAAGTCATTACCTGACCTGGAATAACTCGAACAATGCACTGTTAGGTGGATTTTTACTGTTTTTGGGTAACCCAGCCAAGGGCAATGATGCCTAGATACGGCATGGATACGGTAAAGACTCGCTATGGATATGACAGGGATACAGTTTTTACACATAAAAAGTGAAGTATTGGATACGATATGACACGATACGTTGGCCATTTTAAAGTATTTGTGCATCAAAGGCCAAGGGCACTGGGACCCCACAGAGAGCCCATACACACGGAAAGAGAGCCCACTTATGTGGGACAGGGGGAAGAAAGCCCACAAAAATGGGAAGGGAGCTTGCACACATAGGAAGAGGTGGCATATCTAGGGTTCAAACTTTGAGCAACCAAGTAAGAACACATACCTCTTACCACTAGGGATTAATGCATATTTCGTTCTCATCGGCGGATGTTGCTGTCATTTTAACCTATATGTAATTGCCAAGCACTTCTATATTGTCATGAAACCTTTTAGTTCTTGACTTGGCATGCTATTAGCTTATAGAATTCATTAATGCATTGAATAAATTGAAAAATGCATGACGTTGGTGTCTCTTTAGCTTGTGTATGATAGTCAGGTTCTTCTATGTTGCCACGAAGTCTTTTAGTTCTTAACTATGCACCTAATTGCCCAGTGCTTTTGAAGGCGCGAGGCGCATCAAGGCGCAAAGGGTATCCTGGGGCTTAAGCGCAAGGCTCAAGGCGAGGAGCGGGCTTCATTGAAGTGAGGCGCACATTATAGATAAAAAAATAGATATTTTGTCATAGATAAATAATTTAAAATTAATATTGGCAAAGTGAAATTAATTCACAAAAAGCAATAAATATTAGAGAAGATTCTGAAAGTCATAAAAACATTAATCATTCAATGCAAAAACAGCATCAAAAGTCAATGCAACTCTAAAGTCAAACCAATAATACATATGGTCCTAAGGAGGATCTAATAGTCATCCTCAACATCTACACCAAATAAATCATAATCTTCTTCTTCATCATTCGATTTATATCCATCCACGTCTTCCTCGTCAGTCTCATCTAAACTTGCCTCTTCTTCATCTACCAATTGAAGAACATTTGAAGATTTTGAAACTCTTGGTGTTGCTCTTGAAGTTGATGTTGGTCTAGTTCTTTGACTACTTTGTCCAACTTCAGAAGCTGTAGCAACATCACCCCATGTCAAAATATCATCATCAAACACAAACTCACCATCTTCATCCACTTCTCTATCCATCCTCCTAAGCAACCACTTGATGTTGTTATTAATATCCTTCAGAGAAATGGGATCAAGTATGTCATGCATATCATATCGATATTTCAATGCTCTGTTGTACTTAACAAATACCAAACCATTGAGACATTTTTGATTCAACCTATTTCTTTTTTTACTATGAATCTACAACAATTAAAAAAGATATTAAAATTTATATCTATAAATTAAAAATATTTTGAATTCACCGCACTTGAGGTAAATACTTACTTGCTCAAACACACTCTAATTCCACTCGCAACCAGATGAACTACACGTCGGGCTAAAACTTTTATTGCAAATTTTTGCAAATTTTGTGTCTTGGACCCTTGTGTACTCCACCAATCAGTTGTTAATTATAAGTAATTAGCATAAATTTTACTAAGTATTGACTAATAATTTTAAAAAAGTAATTTTTTTAATATAATGGAATAAACTCATGTGATCAAATTTTTTACTTGGTGACCTTGTCTTCCTTTGCCTAATTGCTATAGGTATCCCAAATAAACCTTCAACTTTCGTATAAATAGACAATTCTTTACCAATCTTTTCTTGTATGTCAATATTTGGGACCAGCTTTGCAATGCAATTATAACATCTAGTCATGACTTCATGATCTTGCTCAATATTTTGATTTGAATAAAAAAACTCTGGGTTCAGAAAATACTCAGCTGCATGCAAAGGACGATGCAATTGAACATCCCATCTTCGGTCAATAATTTGAAAGATATTATTATATCTTTTTTCCTTTTCACCAAAAGCATTTGCAATTGCTTCTTTAGCCCTATCCATATCCTCGTAAATGTATCCCATGGGAGGCTTTTTCTCACCATCAACCAATCTAAGAACACGAAGAAAAGGACCTCAGACTTTAAGGGCATAGAAAACACTATTCCAAAATGAAGGCATTACCATAATTTGTGCATCCCTTTTACCCAGCTGCTCCTTTGCCCATTTGCTTGTTGTCCATCTCTCTGAAGTGAACATCTTCCTCAAGTTGTTCTTTTGTTGATGAATCCTTGCTAAAGTGAGAAAGGCAGTTGCAAATCGATTTTTTGCAGGCTTGATTAAATCTTTCAATTGTGTAAATTGCCTCATCATATTTAGCAAAGTTGGGCGGCTATAAATGAACCCATGTACCCAATACCTGTTTCAAATGTTCTCTTGAGAGTTGGTATCTTAAAAATGTCTTTCAACATCAAGTCCAAGTAATGGACAGCACATGGCGTCCAATACAAGTTTTGATGCTTTGACTCCAAAAACTTTCCTGTTAGAACGAAACCAAGAAAGAGAAAAAAAAGAGTTTTAGATAACTAATAACTTTTTTTTTTCAAGAGAAGATTTTTAGTTTCTTACCCGCCAAGACATTAGCTGCAGCACTGTCAGTGACAACCTGGACCACATTAGTTTCTCCAGTGTGCTCTACAAACTTGTCTATTAGCTGAAACAGTTTTTCTGCGTCCTTGGAGTATCTAGAAGCGTCAATGGACTCCACAAGCATGGTTCCTTTGGACCCTTTCTTGTTAGTCCACCCATCAACCATTATAAAACATCCATTCTTTACCCATTCCTCCCGGCGATCCTTCATCAAATTATTTGTACGCACTATCTCTTTTTTAAGAAAAGGAACTCGCATTTCATGGTAAGTTGGTGGTTTCATACCAGGACCATATTGTCCTATAGCTTCAATCATTGGTCCAAAACCGTCATAATTAACAACATTCAAAGGAATCCCAGCATCATACATCTACCTTGCAAATCTTTGACTTGCCTGCTCTCTTAATTCTTTTCTATATGGGTCATTTTTATCAATTCTTGTCTGTCCTTGGGCTTTTCAATTTTGCACTACATCATCCGCGTTGGGAGTGAAGAATACATCAATGTGCCCTTTTTGCTTTGGCTTTTTAGGTTTGGAGGTAGTGGAAAGATTATTAGAAGCTTGACTATTATGAGCCAAGGGTCTTTTGCCACATTCATTGACCTCTACAACATCATCTTTATCATCTTCCAACTCATTAACCAACTCATCAAAATGGGGCAACATACTCAATTGTTATTTTTCTGTCTTTTTCTTTGCCATGTGTTCTTTAATCTCTTCTCTAACTTCAGGTAGGCATTTTGGACAAGTAGTAACATTCCTGTAACCCCCAGCAAGATGTTGCTTGACCCGAAAAACACCTCTATTTGATATTTTGCCACAAAAATTGCATTTGAACCTATTATCATTTTGTGGATATTCCAAGTGTGCATATTGCCATGCTGTGTCCTTTTTACTACTACCTTTGGTTGACATCTATATGGAATATACAATTGAAAAAAAAAATAAATTAAAAACAGCAAGCATATAAATTTCAAAAGGGATAAACAATTAATCCAGCCCAGCAGACATATTTTGATACAAAAAGGGCAATAATCAACATGGTAGTCAGTATGCACAAACAGATGCATTATCAACACCAAATGAATATTCATGCAAAATAGAAATCCAGAGATGAGAAAACAAACAGCAGCAGCAGTATTAAAAAAAAAACTGCAGAAATAGAAACGGTAGCAGCAAAAAACATGCAAAATGGGAAGAAAAATGCAGATAGCAGCAACAGCAGAAAACAACATAAAAAAAAAAAAACTAAGGCAGCAGAAAAAAAATACAGTAGTGGAAAAGGAAAAAAAAAAAAAAAGAAACAGAAAAGCAGTAGCAGCTGGATAGCAGACAGCAAAAAAAACAAGCAGATAGCGGCAAAAGATGGCAGCAGCATATAGCAAATAGCAAAAAAAAAAAAAAAAAAGCAGATAGCAGATAGCAGACAGCAAAAAAAAAAAAAGAGTTTTGGCGGGGGGGGGGGGGGGGGGGGGGGGGTGCAGAAACAGGAAGAAAAAAGCAGCAGCAGATTGCAGATAGCAGCAGCAAAAAAACAAAAAAAAATGCAGCAGAAACAAACAGAGGCAAAAGAAAAATCATGGAAAAGAAAAAGCAGCAATGAAGCAGGAAAAAAAAAACCAGAAAAGCAAATAGAAAAAGCAGCAGCAGCAAAAAAAAAAAAAAAAAAACAAAAATGACAGATAGCAGCGAAAGAAAACGCTAAAAAGAAAAAGAAGAAAAAGAAGGTTGGATGTGGGTTGCAAAAAAAGAAAGCAAAACAGAGAGCATCAAGAACACAAAAATAAATAAATAAATAAACATACCTCGCCGGACGTGGGATGCAGCTTGGACGTGGCCTGCTGCCAAGCTTCTTCCTCCGCCGCTGGATGTGATGGATCCTCTTGGGAGCTGCTGCTGCTTCTTCTTCTTCTTGCGTTTTTTTTTCCTCTCCTCCTTGTGAGAAACGGCGAGCTCTTCTCCCCTTTTTTTCTCCCAAAAGATTAGAGCATTGGGCCTTTTAACTTTATTCCTTCATTTACAGATTTTACATTTATGCCCTTCTTTTTTTTTTTTTTTCTTAAATTCTATTTCAAGACCCTGGCAAACAAAAAAAAGCCCACACCTCACTCGTCTCTCGCTTGGGCCCCAGATGCGCGCCTTGTGCACTTAATCCTCGCCTCAGTGAATTTGCCTCGACTCACATGAGGTGAGGCACAACTATTGCGCCTAGCTGTGCCTTGCACCTGGGTGTGCTTTTTTAAAACCCTGCAATTGCCTAATGAGAAGAACAAAGATATGTGATACTTATCATCATTGTGGCAAGTGTGTGCTTAATACATTTGGGTGTGTGATGTAGTCTAGGGCCCAAAAGCAGTCCTTCTTCAACTTAGATTAGGATTATATTATTTTTATTAATAGATTTCTAATTACATTGTTATTTGGAAAGTTTCTATTATTAATAGCTTAGGGTTTTCTTAGACGTTAAGCTTGCTTTTCCTATATATATGGCATTGAACATACTTGATTGCTTAATAGAATTGGATTTTATCTCCGATAGGTGCGTCTTCGTGTGTGTTAGAGTTTTCTTGACGATTCGAAGTGTCCTTGGACACATGCTTAAGCACTCCTACACAAGCCCTAACCCTAGGGCCTACATTAGTTTGGTATTAGAGCAGAAGATCTCCTCGATCTAGACGCTGTGTTGCCATCATCCCCATTCCCCCACGCCTGCCTCCTGCCATCTCTTCCCTAACGAAACCCATCCCTCATCACCGAGACTGCCCACATCCATCCTGGGCCACCGATCCCCTCTCCAACTTCCATCCACCATACTGCCGCCTTCCAACCTAGTCACAGAACCCTAATCTCGCCAACATGTACATTCCGAACCATCTCAGAAATTCAACCTGTCCAAAACCCTAATCGTCGACAACTGGACCAAACCCTAATCGTCAGCTGACCAAACCCTCGCCACCATCAGCCCTTTCGACGCACAAAATCCCTTCTCGAATCCCTAATCCGGCCTCACCACTCTCAGTAAGCCCCATTGTCCCCAACTTCCCTCATCTTATCTCACCAAAATCCTCATCTTGGCTTGCATAATCGATTCCTGCTCAAGCCCTGTCGACCCAACTACCATCTCAGCAACCTTCACCCCAGTCAAATCTCCATCACCACTGCCTTCCAACCCCACCTTCCATCTCCGTCAGGCCACACCCTTTGTCGAACCAAATTCCAGAACCCAGAGTGCATAAAAGAAAAAAAGAGAGGGGGGGTGGGGGGGAAGACGAAGATGCGCAGAGATAAGAGACGACAGAAGACATACCTGGCACCATCGCCACGCCGTCTGCCGCTGCTGTTCGCCGTTGTCGTTCAAAGACCGTGCCATCACGCCATCGCGTCGACTTGCCCAAACCAGCCAGCTTCGCATCGCCTGCCATCATTCGTTGCAGATTGCAATCAGCATCTCCAGTAAGCCCCATCTGCCACTTCGTATTGGACTGCTAGCAGCGCCGACGACTTTCTCCATACCACAAATTCGAGCAGGACCCTTAAGTTTAACCTTGGTAAAGGCTATCCGTTGTGCATCATTCATACCATACCAAGCAAAACAGTCTTCTAGATAATTAAGCTAATCAACAAAAACTTTCAGGCTCGCATCACCACTAAAGTCAGCAATATCAATTTTGACTGTCCTTGTGATGATGCAGTCTAGGGCCCAAAAGCAGTCCTTCTTCAACTTAGATTAGGATTATATTATTTTTATTAATAGATTTCTAATTACATTGTTATTTGGGAAGTTTCTATTAATAGCTTAGAGTTTTCTTAGACATTAAGTTTGCTTTTCCTATATATATGGCATTGTAGAGAAGAGATTCTCAGACTTGATTGATTAATAGAATTGGGTTTTATACCCAAGAGGTGTGTCTTCGTGTGTGTTGGAGTCTTCTTGACGATTCGAAGTGTCCTTGGACACGTGCTTATGCACTCCTACACAAACCCTAACCCTGGGGCCTGCATCAGTGTGGTCCATGCTGGCTGCTGCAATGGATTTATCATTTGTTTCCTCGCTGATTATGTTTTATTCATTTTCTGATGTATGATCATCTCTTGTTTGTGCATGACCACATATGCATCTTGTTAAATTGATATCCCTGTACCTTTTCTATTGTCAATTAATTTCTAATTATTTCTTATTTATTTCTGACAGCTACTACTATAGCAGCAGTTTAGGTTACTATTATGACCCTACATCAGGATTGTATTGCAGTGCTACATCAGGGACATGGTAATCTACCTTACCTTTTTCCTTTTTAGTTCTACCTGCCTTCTTTGAAGAGAACTACATGGTCCAGCAGTCAAGTTTCTTTTGGAAATTTTGTGTATGCACATTCTAGCCAATGTCTCATGATTATAAGACTACTTATAGAACAGTTTACATAGTTCTTTAATGTGTTGCACCAGTCAAGTTGCCTAACTTATCATCCTAGTAATTTAGAGTTCCACAAGCTTGCACTGTGATTGAATCCTTATAGGCATGACACAGAGACAAATAGGTGGTGTGAATGATTTTGTTGTCGTGCTGTTTGTGGAAAGATGCAATTCGTTTATATTGCTATTATTTGTAATTTGGTAGTTATCACAAGAAACACTTGCCATAAACCCTTGGCCTGCAAATGGACATTGCATGTTTATCATATTGCCTGGCTCTCGTGGTTTTTTAGCTTGGGCTCTAATTCTTGTAGGCATTAAAAAGGAACTCTAGAATTTCCGGTCCAGTGATGATCTTCCTCTGTATAGTGGCACCTAAGGATTTTATGTCTGGAATTTGCATATGGAAGAGAGGAGCCAAAAGTAATTTTTTGTATAATATGTTTTATTGGGTTATGGAGATCCAGATGGGGCCCAAGAATTTGTGAAATTATTTTTTTTAAAATTGTGTTAGATCTTTCTGTAACCATCTTTGCAGTCTTATCTACATTATAAGTTAATGACGTTTTCCTATCATAGTCATAGATTAAAAAATGGTACACATTTTGGGAAATTTGCAATATTAATTATTGAAGAATTGGAGACTTTTCATTTTAGTAACAATTACTGATAAAATTTACCCGCTTTGCCATGCTTATCCGTGATTAATAATGGGATTCTCATTTCTATTATGTACAGGTGTACCACCGGTTGCGAGTGTCAAGGACAAGCCTTTTTTCTTCACGTTTCCAATAAATGTTCACACTCTTCTGTTTATTTGCAGGTACTCATTTAATGAGCAAACTGGCACATACGAGGAGATTATGGCTGAGGCTGGGACAGATGCTATCCAAGGCGAAAGTAACTGATGTAATTTGAGAAGCAAGTCCACCATTTTCAGGAATTCTGAAGTGATGCACATTCTCTTGAGATGATTGTACTGTAGATAGAATTCGCAGTTATAGGAAACGTTTCATCTCAGTTCTTTTTATTATTTTTTCTTTTAATTTTGAGTTTTTGGTATTTTCACAGGTAACAATGTAAATCTATAGCAACCAGTTCAACCAAGTTACGCACTTTAGTTATCACCACTGCATGGTTTTTTAAAGTCATGGGCTTTCTTGTCTGGACAGGTGTTGACTTCAATTTTATGATCTTTAAGTGAATTGATGGGCTGCAGATGGACGGACTGGACATTGACATCCATCATCATTTGGGAACATCCATCTTGTTGGGCACGCCTTTGAGCCATGCCTCTTAAGTATGCTTTGATTGGGGTTCTCTAGAAATCTGATCAACAATGAGTTGAATGAACGTTCCAAGTCAGTTAACACACTAGAAATATAATGTAAAATTAATGCAGACAGCTTCAGGTTATGCATATGATCTGGGATTTTTATCACCTCTCTCAATATGATATCTGCTAGCCAATTATAAGCATTTTACCTATGTCCAAGCGTTTTGTGGGGTGATCTTAAATGGATGTGGGTTTTGTGCATGTTTAAGTGTCTGTTCGTATTCAAATACATAGGACTTGAATATACGGATTCTACCATAAATAGTTACAAATTGAAGATGAATGGTGAAATTATATAAAAGAGTATAAAATAACCTTTTTCTTTTGGGAAACAAAACAAAAAGATGCAAATAAATATCCAACCTTCCATAGCAATTCAATACATAGGCAAGTTAAAGTCTACATCCCCATTGTCTTTTACCTCTCACCGTGTCAATATCTTTTGGTAGAGTGCATTTCATTGTGAATCTTATGTATATTAATGCAAGGCCATTATTGCGCTAGGAAGTTAGAGGTTTGCATTTCCCTGTTTTATCCTTTAAACCCTCCGGCATCCTCTCATCCTTAAAGAAGTAAGCAGTTCTTTGTGAATCTTATGTATATTAATGCAAGGCCATTATTGCGCTAGGAAGTTAGAGGTCTGCATTTCCCTGTTTTATCCTTTAAACCCTCCGGCATCCTCTCATCCTTAAAGAAGTAAGCAGTTCTTAAGTCTTGAGGTTGTGATATTCACCTCTTAAAAATCCAACAAATTAGTACATATTAAAGTGGAAGGATTTGCGTTCAATTTCGACTACATCTCAATTTTGACTTCAAATGGAGGAGCCCACAACCTCGCTCTAGAATCAAAACTCCTACAGCATTGCGCTACCAAGTTTCCTTGTGAACCTCTATCCTCAACAGTAAAGGGTCTTTGTTTTATTCTCACTATTTTGCAATCCCTCAAGTTCTTATATAGAGAGAAAAGGCTTCACATTTTTGTTTCGTTGATATTTTTTACTTTGGAAAATATGAGTGGATTTGGTACATGTATCTCTCCTATGATCTGCTAAAATTAGATCTTGTTTGGGATGGATTACTTACCTTTTCTCGGGAAAATGAAAATTCGCATCACAACTCTATAGAGAAAATGGGCAAATATTCTTGCCGACTGGTAAAGTTTGACGAACATACTGTCATGGTTGTAATTGCAAGATTAGCATTCATAAAAATGGAGATGGAGGAATGATATTACACAACAAGGTGGTAGGATGAATCTTTTATTTGTATCTTCCAAATTTGGTTATTATGAAAAAAGGGGGTCTCACTGTCTCAGTGTAAGCTGTGTGAGATACATATTTGTATTTAAATGTAGATGGAGTGCTATACAATTGCATTCATTATTTGAATCTGCATATCTATATATTAATTGTATTACATCTTGAGTTGGACTGAATTTCAAATCGGTTTGTGATGTGCTAGGGATCAAACCAACAAAGTCGGGCCTCACTTAGAAAAATTCACATACTAGCATATGCCATGTGGGTGTTGTTGAAGAAAGACTCTGCAAGTTCGCAATTGACTAGTTACAATGCACTAGAAAGGAAGCACATGTCAAGTTTTAAAGAGTGGTTGGATGCATCATGCATGCATGTTTCACAGTTAAAAGAAATAGCATGTTTAATCAACCATTAAATCTACTATTTGAAGAAGCAGGTTTTATATAAAAAGACCAGGTCACAGTGGAACACCAACAATTTTTAAGATAGTTAAATACTTCAGACAAGTTCTCGTATCTTGGTACTTGCAACGTCAAGTTCTTTACCTTCGAGCCTTTCTAAACAGGCAAAGCTGTTTTATTCAAACAATTGAAAAGTCCTAGTTTTTAGAACATGAACCTTTCCTTTATTCAACAGCAACTGCATTTCATTACACAAACAGCACCAACAGCGACAAAGTCCCAAGACAATTATTTATGAGCAATTTTGAGAAGAACCGTCTTTGAGATGAAGAGTGCAGTTTTTGGCAGGGGCAAAGCAGCAGTTGCACACGGGCTTGAGCTTCTCATTCCCTTGGGAGTTGCAAGTCATGTAATCTACTTCCAGGCAATACTGTGGGCATATTTTGGCTTCCACCCCTCTTTGGATTTCTCCAAACAGAACCATACCTTTACATCAAATAAATAGGAAAGAAAAATTCATGTTAGGCACTTCATCTTCCACTTTTACAAGTACATGGAGGATTAGAAGTTAGAATAGGCATCAACACTACATGTGATAAGCTGTCTATAAATGTGAGTATAACAGAAACTAAATGCCTAGCTATTGTAATATTAAAATGCCATGGTCACTGATAGCTCATCTTCATAGCATGAATTTTGGTCGACACCTTTAATTCAGAAGTCCTGCACTGTTAAAAAGTGAAAAGGGACCTTATGATAGATATTGGTTGATATGGACATTTTTTTTCATAAAAACAAAATAAAAAAAAAATGCCAATATGGCCAACACCTGGATCTGTAACACTGATATGTCCTGTATGTATCGGGTTTTAGTCTGGTCCGTATTGGGTCCAATGCTGATTTTTGAAGCCATGACAAACATGCAGTGACCTTCCATGGTGTCAAACAATATAGCTGGGGGAGCTGTTGATGCATGGCAGAAGGTCATTGTATGCATAGCAGTACTCATGCAGCATGCCAGTTCAATCGTCAGTTTTCTTTGGAAAAAATGCTGCTTCTATGACAAAACACAACTCTAATAAAATGGTAAAGCAAAGAAGAGAAAATACCATATAGAGCTAGAAAAAGAATAGAGAATACACGTTTGGAGTTCGCCATCTATTTCAGTCGTTGGTTTGAGAGGTTGAGGTGTTCTTTATTTATAGGGTGATTGAGAGGCGACTAGAATAAAAATATGCCATCTCCTCTATTTTTCTTTGAATTTTGGGAGGTGCAACCTGGTATGTTCCCCATCCATCTCTAATTTGAAAGTTGAGACCAACTCTTGGACAATAATGCCCTTTCAAGGTGTTGTTGATACTGTTATTAGTATTATTATTTATGTTAGGTCCGTCAGAAGTTTTGAGTTGGATACCTTGAAAGGTGGGGGTGAGGGTGGGGGTGGGGGTGGTGGGGCGGGTTACTTAAGCCATTTTTGTCCTTCTAAAAGAGAGAACTCTCACATCTGTGTACGATACATGATGTCCCTAACCAACACAGCAATAGAATGGATAACTTATGTCATCCATGGGGAGGCTCAAGTTAGTTTGGTGTTTTCAAAAGTCTATTTCCCTCCTCACTGATTGAATCAATATTAAAACCATTTCTTCTTCTTTTCAAAATGTGCAAAGGGAAGAGAATTCATTCAAACATGAATGTTGAACACAATCGCAAATTTTGGTTCTTTCTGACAAATTCGCCCATATAATTTTTATTATAAAGTAACTTAGCAAGTACTACTTTTACTATATATCAAGCTTGTGTTCTAAACTAAATCAAATATACTATGTTTCTAGCGAAATGGTCTATCTGTAAAACTACCATAAATGAAATAGATCTAATCAAATCACCACTATTTCAAATAATCAGTTGACTTATGACTCCAAATGGAATTGTTTGGAGTTTTCAAAGTGGGCCTTTACATAGAAGAGCTAACTAATACCAAGGCTCTAATGGGATGGAATTGGTTTGGGTCCATAGGCACCCATCCCCAGACCCAGTCGAATTTGTTGCAGCTATATTAGACAGTGCTGATGGACCCAAATGGATACCAACCCGTGTGCATACTCTCCTCGAATCATAATTCAATATACATGTGATTATATGCATATAATCAGTTTACTTATGGTTTCCTGCAGCATTTTTTTTGTTGGTAAAGATAATTTCTTGCAATATGGAAAAATGAGAATTTGGGTGATTGTGCTACTGAATCAGCGAGTTCCTGTTGGATCCATAGGCACATAATCCTGTTGGGTCAAATATCTCAAGCATATCCACATCATAAAAAGAAAAGAAAATAAAAAATCAGCAAGGTCCATTGACAACCTTAATTAACTTGACCTAGATTGCAAATTCTAGGGGCATGCGAAGTGGGTGAGTAATCATTTGAAGTATAACCATCACCATGACTTCTTGAAGGTGTTGGCTTGATTGATGAAAGGGCATGTAGGAGAATGGTTTCTTTGACCACCTAGAAGTGTGTCTTGGTCAATCTTCGTTGCCTTATGGAGCATTCAATTCAGTTTACAAGACTTAATAACGGACACGAAAGTGATAGTGTCTTGACTTTGTATTTCAAAAAATCATAAAACCACTCAACTCCTACAATATCTCTGGGCAAGACATGACTTGCTACAGCTCCCCTTCTAAAATCCCTATTAAACAACGCTTGAGATGATTATGCCAATTTCAGTCAAATCACTAGGAAAAGCAACCCCATGTGTATCAAGTCATATTGCGGCCATTTCTTTTCTTTGCATCCACACCTGTTCACAACTCAAACCACGCTAAGCTTTATGAAATAGATTGACAAAATGGATACTGTTTGAATGACCATTCACTTCCCTTTGGATGAGGAGATAACATGGAGAGGATGCGTGAGAGAGAGAGAGAGGATTTCATAATAATAAGGAAAATTGTTCTATTTTATGAAGCACACTCTTCCTTTGTTTTGTGTGAAAAAATGAACTGCTTTTTCCTAAATAGAGAGGCTTCTGATTTCAGGCAAAAGGGGTAGGAATTTAGCAATCCTCTCATTCATGAAAAAAGCACGAGCAAAATCCTCTCATTGCCCAAACAATACCCATCCAGATGAAGAGACAAGTAAGAGATCCCCTTGCAAAGATTCATCACTTTCTTTGGCAATGATTCTCCAGTGTCCAGATTTGAATGGAGAATGCTACCTAGGGGAAAACACTTTGAAAACTTGTTTCGTAAATAATAATAATAATAATAATAATAACCAATAGTTTAAATTTGTAAAATAATTAAAAAAATCGATCTCACTCCAAAAAAGGTGTTCTATCCACCCCTTCGGAAGAAACTAGTATAACCCCCTTCCCATTGAAAACCACAAAAAAAAGCTCAAACATCATGCAGCATAGTTCTTATTTCATAAAAAACAACTTTCATTCATATAAAATATTCATCATTCAAAAGGAATCCAATTTTACCATCATAAATAATGACTAGCATTTCCCGGACAAAAACTAACTGAATCACCTGTCTTAGATAGTCTTTTCTACTTGAAATTACAATTGAATGCTCCCAACAGAATGCCCCAACCTCACTCTTAACTAGGTAGTGACACTACTAGTTACTCGAAAAAAAAAATTGCAGTTTAGATTATTTAAGCTTCCTTCTTCTCATCCCTATAAGGATATTTCTGGTAGATGGATATGCTGCTGATGACGAGAGGCAGAGCTAAAAGGCAGTACAAAGATGGTGGCTTGCCATCGAAAACAAATTGCAGCAGTGCTGTTACAAGTAATGCAGAAACAATGACAAAACCCTGCACACACACAAAAATCATCAGATATCAAAGAAAGTAGAGTAATTTCAAAGCTTCTGTAATCAAACTACAAATATCCACTTGCCTTTCGGACACCACCAGCATGGGCAGTGACAAGTCCAACAAGGATTCCACCAATAGCATTGGACAGAACTGGTATCTGAGACAACCACCATTTCTTTCAAGTTTGAGAAAGCAACTAGGCAGTGAAAGTATAAGTGTGAACAAAATTAAAGTCTACTTGCCATCACATTTCAGGGAATTAAGCGGATAGGCGTATGGACTGGCAAAACCAGGAGCTGATCAGAAAGATATCACAATTGTAAATGGCACCTAATTCAGTAGGAGATTAATGAAACTGCAAATTCCCTCTCATCTAATAACACTGCTATTATTTCTCAAAAAATCATCATTTAGTTTATTTAAGTGAGCTATCATGAATTGATGGGGATGATATTTTACTCACCGCACACTAACGCACCAAATCAGCACTCAAAGAGTAAATATAGCAAAGTTGGAAAATCTATATTTGAGGGAAACCTCCATGAGTTATTGCGAACTCCATCATTTCAAACCCAAGGAATGATAGCCCATTCCACTACATACACATAAGGCCCATTATTTAGTAAGATAAACTCTGGTGGGTCCCACTATAAAAAAGGGTAGATGCCCATAAAATCTCCCCAAATGGAAGATCGTGATCCCTGCGTGTTTTCTAGCCATTAGTAGGGAGTTGATGTTAATGATGTATTCTTGTCTTACCAATGCATGTATGCAATCAAAGGTTGTATCTTTTGGTACCATCAGATCAAAGGTGGGTAAAAAAATGAGAATGTGCACACAGAATTGGCGCCAAATTTCAAATTTGCTGCCAGCAGGATTTTCTATTTCCTCTTCAAACGCAGGCTCAGAAATGACAATTTCTAGTGCAAGAGTTGATTATCTTTCCTTTTTTTAAAATTTTTTTAATTTTTTTTATTGCAAGAGTCCACCTTGATGGTAACAACTGACAAAACCTTCCACACAATGCATCTGAGGGAGACGCAGCCGGATGGAAACCAGTTATATAGTATTAACAAATCTCATACTCTAGGATTACAACCAGACGAACCACTGTGCATGATGAACCAACAACTCTATCGAGGGCAGATATGTGGGATACTCACAAGAGTGCAACCCACTAGTTCTACCACACGAAAGAGGTGTTTTTGCATAGGTGGTTGCCAAAAATCAGCCCCATCAGATGTTGCTATCCATTTGATTGAAGGCGGTGAAATGGATTTCACATAAAAAGCAATAAAGGACTCACAATCAATGCCCCTTTCATTGGATAATTAGCAACAATCAATATGAGGTTGGATTTTTCTAGATACCTAATCCACATACCCTCCCGAATGTGGTGGGACCATGCCAAGAGTTGCCTTTGACAGATCAACAATTTACAACACAGAGAGAATCATTTGGCCATCTTTTCCTTATAAAGTGAGCCGCTAACAAGTAGTGGACTGTCGAGCACCTTTCCATTTTGGATTCCCTATGAATTGATGGCACCCTTTACATCTCCACCCTTGACCATTCAGCCTTCACCTTCCAATGCCTAGCAAATAAGATCCCTTTGACTTGAATTCTCAGGAGTTTAATACAAGTTAGCTAGGAGGCACGGACACCTCTCTCGTGCCAGCGTGCAAGTGTCCAACACGTCTGGGACATGGACACGCCCCGGATACGCTCGGACACTTGTCGTACATGTAAAAAGTGTCCTGTTTTTTTTATTTATTTTTTAAATTTCAAACACAGCTCGGACACAATGGGCACACGGCATGGACACTGCAAGAACATGATGAACAAAAAAAATTGTCCAACTATGCTCTTCTTTGCATTAAAATTAGAAAAAAAAAACATGAGGGGGTAAAATGAAATTTTCAACTCAATCAAAAAAAGAAAAACCTGATCCAATGCAATCGAATCGAGCAGCATGTATTATCGATGAGACCTAAAACCCCTTTTGCCCTTTCCACCGAAATCCATCCCACATTGAAACCCAAAGAGGGAAACCCCATCGAAAGCCATCGCCCTTTCTCGTCACTCCATCGAAACCCATCCCCTTCCCACACCCAACGAAACCCTACCCCCTTCCCAGAACCCATCGAAACCCAAAGAGGAAAAGGAAAAAAGGAAATAAGAGCCACCGTTTGTGAGAGGAGACGGAGGAAGAAGAAGATGAAGATGAAGAGAACTACCTACATCGCCATCTGCTCCACCGCCTGCTCTACCGTTTGCTCGCTCCAGCTCCACTGTCTAATCTCCACACTAAGGTACTACTACTGCATCTTCTCCATTTTTTTTTAAATTTTTAAGAAGAAGAAGATGATTTTTGCTTTTTGCTGTGATGGACATGACTGCTCCACCATTTGCTCCTGCACCACTGTTTGTGATGTGCTATTTGCTGTTCAAATCTCCACACGGTCCAACTATTTATTGTTATGTACACGTCTAATCTCCATTTGTTTATGTGTGC
Organism: Sextonia rubra; assembly: GCA_037013555.1. Lineage (NCBI taxonomy): Eukaryota > Viridiplantae > Streptophyta > Magnoliopsida > Laurales > Lauraceae > Sextonia > Sextonia rubra. The sequence goes on along the minus strand of JASUAD010000008.1, from coordinate 56,540,601 downwards.
CTATTTTTACTTTTAATCCCTCTTCTCAATAAAGAATCAATCAACTGCCTTTGTGTGTGTGTGTTTTTTATTTTTATGTGTGCCCACCAACTTCGTTTTTTTTCGATTAATGTGTGTACTATGCAACATCTTAATACTTGCCTTTCTTTTTTATTGAGCTGTTATGCACATCTATATGTTTGCCTTGCCTGACTCGTCTCTTTATTTTTTCTTCCTTTTGTATGCTTGTTGAAACCTTTTGATTTATTGTTTGCCTTTGCCTTTTTTTATGACATGGTGTGCTGGGGCTGGTTTGTTGTGCTATCTTCTCTGGCAGGCTTCGTTTTTTCCAATTTCTCAACACTGTGATGAAGTCCATTCTCCCTTTATGTAGCCTCAAGTTTAATGTTGGAAGCTTTTTTTAGTATATGCTTATACATATCAATATAATATTTATTAACATAACGCCGACGTGTCTGTGTCCTACTTTTTTAAGAAATGCCGTGTCGGTGTGTCCGTGTTGTATAGTATCCATGTCCCGTATCTGTGTCTGTGTCCGTGTTCGTGCTTCTTAGCAAGTTAGACAGACAACTCCTAACAAAAAATGATATCAGCTCTCCATAGTGTAAGAGCTTATGGGCATGAACATTAGTGAACACATTATTTTAATACCCGAAGTCCCTAACATAGTTGCAAACAAGGCTTTGATAATGAATAGATAATTTAATAAACCACTAATACACAAGCACAAATGTGAAGAGTATCTTTTCCAAACATTACAAAAATGTCAAAACCATAAAGAAAGGAATAAGTGCGGGCAGTTACCAGTGTCATTGGAGTCCACCCATAAAAGAACCCATATTTTCTGATGGCTTCTCCATCTGGAGATTTATATGTACTGGCCAACAAGCAAAGGCATCCAACAACTGACATTTCTACAGTCATAAGATATGAGGTGTGTTTCTTCACCTGCACCAAAAGGAAGCAACAAAGGCAAGACATGTAAATTTAAACCACAACATAAATAAAACTCATCCAAACCAAAGACAGTTTGGCTCATGAAAGAACAAATTGAGTAGACCCACTGGCACATCTACACGTTTTAGATGAGTTACTGCATGACTCATATTGCTTGCCATTAAGTTGAGAACTGGAACAGAGTTTAAAGCCTTGTTCAAAATAACAAAAAAGTGAGTTCGAACCTGGGAGGCCCACTGACACAAAGATGAAGCTAGGCCGGAGAGTACAGATGCGAACAAAATGGGAACAATTCCATATATTAAAACAAGATCAGAGTCGCCGCCACTAGAACCTCTGCCAGAGCCTTCTCCAATGCTCAGAAGTATGGCAGCAAATACCAATAAAATTAGTGCCCCAATTTGCTGAGGTGATTGCTTCTGCCTGCAGATTGAAGCCAGAAAAATATAGGGAAGTGACTGTCAGAGAACTTCAGTAATTCTCTGAATGCACCTGCAACAGCAAAGCCATTAAAAAGGCCTTGCATCAGCCTACCATCATATGTGGCTATGCATGCTTGCTTAACTTATGAAGGAATATATGTAGCTTATGGCTTGACCGTAATGGAAAAATAAAAACTACATGAAAGTAGGTTATCAAAGCAGCATCCGTGATCTGCATTGAGATCAAGGTGTTTTTGGAAGTCCTAAAAAAGGAGAATCAGAGATACTTCTAACACAATATTAGATCTGGCACGTTTTCAACATAAAAAGTGCAAAGGGTATTATTTTGTACCGGGAAAGGAGGAAAAACCATACCCTGCATAACACAAATTCTTGGCAGAGTGGATAGCCAGTTAACCATTTCATTTAGTTCAATTATTCTTGGCAGAGTAGATAGCGACTTAACCATTTCATTTAGTTCAATTATCCAACCCCAAACAATTTGTGATACATTGAAATGCACCATTGCTGCATTGCAAATGGGTTGCAACGAATAATGAGCATTGCATAAAATAAGCACAAAAGAGAAAACTCCCCTCCCCTAACAAGTAGAACAGAGAAAATTTGATTTGCAAGACAAAATATGATCCTCAACCTAAGGATATGCATAGCATCACTGGCCCTGATTTGTCTGCCCATGCCCAAATTTTCCAAAAATATCTGTCAGAGAATCCTAACTATCCCATAGTGACCCTTTTTCATCCTATCAAATGTGATTAGTTGTAGTATTGCTCATTAAATGCAAACCATCCATTTGTAAGTGACTGATTGAAGGGTTAGGCTTGCTCTGTCCAGAAGGCATAGTAGGTTAGTGCATCGATACTGGGGCAAACCAAATCTAATAGTCTGGGTCAACCAACCACTGGTCCCATGTACACATGCATAATCAACGCGAGATGACAGAGTGCATCCCAGGAAAACAGATCATATTATTCCTCATGCATAAAAATCGAGATGTCTGCTAAAGTGATATCAGATTCAACCTAGCAATTCTTCTAAAAAAAAGTTTCATTGAGTACTTCTCAGTGCAGAAGACAACTGTAGATCATTATATAGATGACTATCTGAGAACTCATAATTTCCCGACCACCCTTCACCCAAAGAGAAAGAGCATGAAAAGAAGAATAACGACACTTTGACTCCATCAGTCCATTGCAAATTTTAGTTATCAACCAAAAAGATCTCAAGAATCCATCACTGTTGTTACATGGGTAATTGCAAAATTTGGCTCCACAGTAAATTAGCCACCACCTAAGGGGAATTGGACTTGGACAACATATTGCATAACATGTACTATTAAAAACTCTCACTCAATATTTCCCTTGGACATGGCCACCACTGAAGTCCATGATCAAGCATGTGGTAGGCCATCTTATGCAAAGAAATTAAAACCAGCTACAAATCTTATCATTCCTCATTGCTAGGTGTTGGTGTACTTATTGTTAGATTTTAGTTTATTTAAAATTAGAAGTTTTGAGTGATTCAAAAAAAAAAAAAAAAAAAGAAGTTTTGAGGTTGATTAGGATTTCTTCCCCTAGAATATGGTCCGGATAACTTTACTACAAGATTAAATTTGTTTTCTACTTTACATTAAACATCTATGTAAGCCAATTTGCCAAAGTAGTTATGGAGATATTATTACTGTTATAAGTTTTTTCCTTTTGGGAATGAGCCTTGCAAGGGTTGTGGAAGAACCTAAATCTTGCTGCAGAGGTTGCATCATATATTAATTTCAGTTTCTTTATTTTTCATTACTATTTCATTTTTCTTTATTCATGATAATTCATCAAAGCATTTATTCGACCAATTCAAGTGGTGAAACCATCTAGCACCAATGTGTTCAATATTTACTCACCCACAAACATAGAACCATGTAACTGGTATTTTACAATGGATCACATGTTGATATGCAAATGAAAAAACCTAGAAAAAAAGGATCAAGTCCTGGAATAAGAAGGATACTGAGAGGACACGGAGATTCCCATCAGAAAAGGTTATAAGTACATACCCCAAAATAAGGTAGGTAAATAATGCCGTGAAAATTAGCTTTGTCTGGTTGAGAATTGAGAAAGTAAGTGAATCAAGATTTCTGTAAGAAATCTGCAACAAACTATTTTGCAATGCATAAATAGCAGCTGGAAGGCCTGATGCAGTCAATGAACCAACCAATGTCCACTCCTTGTACAGTCTCCTCAGACTACCTTCTTTGGCCAAGAGAAATAGTGCACAAATAACCTAAAAATCGTGGCAAATGATGCATTATTGTTCAGAAAATAGAAATAAAAGAATGGTGGGGAAGTACAATTGGGCATTACCTTAGCCACCTCACACACCAGAACAGATGAAGTAACAATAACGTCTCTTCTGCAGCCAGCAATAAGTAAACAAAACAACATGCCAGTAATTAGATTTGTATTTTTAAGCTCATCCAAGTTATATATATATATAGCTCTTTATAAATAAGAAGCTCAGATTCAGATGACTACATGTGTCCTCATTAAATATTTCTCATCACCAAACAACAACATTTGATAATGCCTTATGGCGTCCAACAAGTAAAGAGCATGTGAAGAGCTGTTGATATTCTGTATAGCCTCTTACAATTTGGAGTAGAGGAGTTTTTCAACTCATCTGACTCTATCTACTGCACCATACACAAGCATACTCACCCAGCCGTCCGGTAAAACAAAAGGATATAGCTAATATACTGGCTTGTGTAGGCAAGGGCAAGTTGACCTCACAAATTCAGCATGCATATGAATTGTTTATCACAAATTCAGCATGTCCCAGAAACAAAAATATGCACAGACTTTATTTATAGCAATTCACTTCAGACAACTAAAAATTCACTCAACTAGGAAGAAGCATGGTCTTCAGGATCATTTTAACTGCTTGAAAATAGAAATTCTGCCAGTTTACAATGCAACACAGTTGTAAAAAAGAGATCCAGTTGAAATAAGTCATTTTCGTACCAAAACCGTGAGTCATCATCATCAACAGAGCATTATCACATTTAGGCCCAGTTTGGATTCACAAGAAAGTGCAAGATTTTTTTATTATTAAAAAAGTTTTCTTACCTTTGATATTTGAGTTGTTTGGATTACTTGAGAATTTAAGATCTTATCTCCTTTCCTTCTAAAATATTGAAAGATTGTTTCCTTCACCCCTATGCTGTAGGAAAGAATCTTATAAGATTATCTTATGTGATTCCACGCAGTCTTGAATTACGCAATATGCAATATGCATTGCCCCTCCCTCTTTTTCTTTCCTCTACACTTCTTATGTTCCTCCCCTTTTCCATCCCCTCCTTTTGGATGAAAGAGGATAAGAAAAACAAGAAGTGCAGAAACAAGAAGAAGAGAAGAAAGCAAGAAGCAGGAGAAAAGCTGAGAGAGGAAGAAGACAAGGAAGAGAAGAAATCAGAAGACAGAGATGCGGGTGGGTTCTTGCATACTAGACTCAAGAGGGAGGAAGAAGGAGAACAAGAAGAAGAGAAAGAAAAGAAGAAGAAGGAGAATGATGCTGGGCCTGGTTCTATTTGGGTCCAATTGCCGGTGGGGAGGAGAAGGAGAAAAAAGAATAAAATGAGAGGGGATCTCAGAAGATTGGTTCGGTTGTGGATAATGGTGGGTTTCGATGGCATAGATGGTGATATGAAGTGGCACCACATGTTTCACCATATATTTCCTTGTGTTCTCCATCAGTCCATCACCCCATCTTCACAACCCACAGCATCTTCAGTCTTCACTAAGCAAACTCACATCAACATATTTCCTTGTGCAGCACATGATGTTGTGGCTCAACATGCAAATTCCACCTCCCAATTTCTCATATTGGTTTTGAGAAGTACCCATTTGAGAGATTTAGAGGGGTTTATACGGATTTGAGTCCAAAGAAAAAAGGAATTTACATTTAATCTGAGATCGAGAATGAAAGCAGATAGCCAGAGACTTTAAGAAGAAGTGTACAATGAAATGGTATTTTAGGTACTGTTATATAAGAGGATATTAGAGAAAAAGAGGAACCGAAAGGCACAACAATCAAAGGCTTTGGGTCCATCAATATTTAAAAAATACATTGAGTTTAGTCATCTATTAAACTAACTGTGATTGAAGAAAGCAAGGGAAAGAATAGAAGGAAATAGAAGAGTATGAAAGAAAGAAAAGGAATATGCAGAAGATGGAATGGTGTTTGTTTCCTCCAAGTGACACTACAGTTGAGAAGGGGAGGTGATGGGTGATGGCAGTGGGATGGATGGCAGGTGAAGACGTGGTGAAGATGAGGAGAAGAAGGTGAAGACAGTTCTGCAATAGGGTGGAGATGATGATGTGGTCTTGGAGGGGCGATCGTGCAAGCCAATAGTGGAGGTGTGCTTGATGGATTGAGTTTGGTTTGGTGCCCAGAGAATTATGAATTATAGTGGACCTTTTTTAAGGACATTAGGACAAGTAGGGCATATGTTATAATCTCCAGGAATTGCCAAAAATATAAGTTCAAAATCTGTCAAATTCTTTAAAAATTGCCAAACAACATTATTATAACATTGTAGTATTAGATTCTGTAATATTTAATTCAGTTGTTATTTAAATCTATAAATATTATATTTTGCACATATCCAAACGGGCCGTTGTCTAAGGTCAGCTAAGAAACTCCAGACAAGGTTTATTTTCTTTCTTTCATTTTTTTTCTTAATCAGTAATTGGACTTGCAGTCATCAAATGGAAGATAATAGATTAAAAGTTAACTATGCCGCTGTATGATACAAATTATGGTATCTTAAACTCTAAATGTATGAAATCCAAGACTCCACAAGAGAATGGTCAGCAGTGTTTTGTGTTTTACCAAATGACTTCTTGTGATTTGGCATGGCAATGGGGATGTCCATAGGCTATGCTACATGGTGCCAAGGTGTATCCAGAGTCCGGACTTGACCCAACTAATAGATGGTTGTCCCAGAATGCCATACTCCAACCTTAAACAAACAAGGGCCAGAGACACAAGATATAAAAGCCAAACCACCATATACTGTAAATGTCCACATACATTCATTAAGATGATGCCTCAGCTTGTATATCTTTACAAATGAATAACATTGATCGATGTAAGATGGTTGAAGTAATCACGCACATAGATGAACTATCCTTGAATTAAAAGTTGAGTGCCTGATTTCCATTTCTGTACTCTTCCGCTACTAATAAAGTATCCATGGTATGGCTACAAATTCATTATCATCATCATCATCAAAGCCTTATGCCAACCATGTTGATATAGCTATAAATTCTATTAAAAAAAATGAAGAAGAAGAAAAAGAAGCTCAAGAATCTATGGTAGTGGATGACAGTGAAGATTTGGATACATTTCAAAAAAATTGAGGGCTGGGTTCCATCCATTAATTTTATTCAAATTTTATGCTGAATCCACAAAATCAATATTTTTGATTTGCCAAATCAGACACCTTGTACTAGTATCAGATTCAGATGCTTGTACCTGTACTCATGCAATTTAGGTTGAGACCCATCACTGATGAAGAATCAGTAGATTAAATATTATCACTCTAAGTTCTGCATCCGTCCCTCTGAAAAATATCACAAGTATCAAGAATCTTCTACACAACCCCACAGGCCACGGTGGTGGAGAATCAGAAACCTACCAGTTTTTTGCTGGATTTAGCTAAGTACAGTGTCAATCATACAGCGAGTTTCTATAACAAACTTTTACGTCTTCCAGGTAGAACTAAACAGAAGAAAGGGGAAAGCAACACACTCCAGAACCCCAATTCAGGTACTCCACAAGAATCACAACAATAAAAATCACACATCACGCATTCTTCTACGCATGGAATTCACCATTGTTTTACTGCAGACAGAGAAACACATTGCACAACTAATTTGTTGTCCAAGTAGTACACTGGGTTTTGCCCATCCTGCAAGAAAAACCTGCATTCCCTGTCCGATCCTAAGAAAAATCACCTCCACCACAACCACCACCATCATCCAATCAATCTTGGGTCAGTACCTCTTACGCTTAAAAAGACAATTTGTGAAAAAAAATCCAAATCCCAGAACTAAAACATGGTTCCCTGGCCTAATTAAGGAGTACCCACTAACGAAATACTCATCATAGATCGATTGAACACTAGAATGAGTACCATTGGTAAGTTCTAGAGTGATTAAAGCATAAAGCTGTAAACTTTATCGAGTCCCACATTCCAATAGCAAAAAAAAAAACAAAGAAATTTAGACAAAAGATTCAATTTAACCCAACAATGTTGACTAGAATGAGTACAAATTGGTGGGTTCTAGAGTGATTAAAGCATAAAGCTGCAAACTTTATCGATTCCCGCGTTCGAATAGCCCAAAAAAACACAGATTTAGCGAAAAGATGCCAAAAAAACACAGAAATTTAGAGAAAAGATATACAGAGAGAGAGAGAGAGGGGGGTACCCGGTGAAGCGCTTGGACAAGAGAGGTTGGGCGCCGTACTGAAGAGCAAGGAGAAAGAGATAGAGCCATACTCTCCCACCCACTGTTTCCGTAGGCCGTGGCTGCTTCCGTTTGGTTGCAGAAGCCATGGATTTGGGAGGAAAAAAGTTGGTCAGAGGAGGTCACAGCTGCAGGCAGAGAGGAAGAGGGATATAAAGAAGAAAAAGTGCAGTGGTTGTGGGTCCACTGGTAGAGGAGAGAAGGAGTCCAGATTCCAGCCCATGGGTGGCTCTTGGGTTTGAAATAAAGCCCTTGGGTTTAACTTGGTTTGATTTAATTTAATAACCAGCACAACAACCCGTGCCTATCACAGGTATTTCATACACTGTAAATAAAAAATTAATATATTTAAAAGGTTACGAGAGTATCAATTTTTTGATCCGACAACAAATGACTTAAAATGAAAATAGAAAAATCTGGATAGCAGGAAATTAGAAGAAGTGAAATAAAAAGAAGATTCTTGTAAAATGGACGGTGGAGGTAGAGTAATTTGATGAGATAAAAGAGAAAAGAAAGTAATTGCATGATATGAATAGTGGGGAAAGAGTGAAACTTTTGAAAAACAAAAAAACATAATTGACAATCCAAATTATAACTAGTGGTCAAAATTAAAACCAAAACCTTTCAACTTAATATAGTATAATGAGATAAGCTTGTTATTTCATAGAACTTACATAGCAACATTATCATAATGTAAGAATAGTAGTAAGAACGGTATAGGTGAATTCATCATAAAGTAAAAATAGTATGGACAAACTCATGATATTTTAAATTTTAATTGTGCAGATTTGGAGACCAATAGTAAAAGGTGACCATGTTATTCGGAATGAGTATGTGATTGTGAAGATAAATAATTTTTTGCCCACATCATGTGTTTTGATTTTTAAAATATTTTAATATTCGTGTGATGAATGAATTAGATGGTAAGGAAAAAAAATCTACAAGAGTGTGATTTGTGAATTACTTATTTTATCATAATTGCTAAAATATGCTTGTTATTATTTCAATTTAAGTTTTAGATGGGAAAGATAATTCCAATTGATACATATATCAAGAGAAAAAATGACAAAAAATTAAAAGTTGATACATTATTGCCAACTTCCGATTTGCGAACCTCTTTCAACATTGAAATTCTAATTTATTAAAATTTTAAGGAATACTTTGAAATATAACGATTTTCTTATAAAAATTTTTTTTAGCTCAACCCTTTTCGTAGAGAATCCTAGTTTCGCCCATATAATGGAAAAAGGCTTTTGAGAGTATATAGTTTATACTACATGCAGAACTTGTACTCCTGGGCTTTCTGTTAGCTTCTGGGCTTTCCAAGTCTTTATGTGATGAGCAAACAATCAAATAACATGTATTAATTATTCAGACCAAGCCATACTGACCAGGCTTTTGGCTTTCCATCATTAACACAAGCCCGACCGAAACATTGAAAGTGCAACAAAAAAATTAAATCCAGCCCAAACTGCCCTTTGAGCACCCCTACAAGCCAGCAATATTTATCAGTTTTATCAAAAGGTGGGCCTCAGTCATTAACCATCCCAAACCAAACGGATGGACATGGAGCAGTGCACCGGCCCCACACCACTCGTTCAATTAGGGCACTACGATGCCCCAGCGTCCTATTAAATCTAACCCAGGAGTCAGGACAGCATAATTCCCTATCTATTTCCCCAAATCCTTCCCTTCCCTTCTTCGAGCCCTAACCCTATCCGCTCCTCTCTCTCTCTCTCTCTCTCTCTCTCTCTCTCTCTCTCTCTTGCTCTCTCTCTGCAAAAACAATGTCGCATTTTGGAAGATCGGGTCCTCCGGACATCAGAGACACCTTCTCCCTCCTCGTTCTGAACATCACATTCCGTAATTAACCATTCTTCTCCTCGACCTTTCTCTCTTCATCTCTGTTCATCTGATCTGCTATCTTTTTTGTTTTGTTCAAGCAGGAACTACAGCTGATGATCTATTTCCCCTCTTCGATAAGTACGGAAAGGTGGTCGATGTCTTCATTCCAAGAGATCGAAGGTATGTTCGGAACTCGCGATCTCCTTCTCTACTTCATCTCTTTTGATTCATCTTTGTTTTTTTTTTTTTTTTTATGCAGGACGGGTGAGTCGCGAGGATTTGCGTTTGTTAGGTATAAGTATGCTGATGAGGCGCAGAAGGCCGTCGACAAGCTAGATGGCAAGAAGATTTTGTTTTGTTCTGTTTCATTTTTATAAATTTTTTTAATTATTGAATTCCATTAGAAGGGCAGCTTGGCCATAAAGGCTTACCGATGGCATCCTGGAATACGCGGGTTCGAGTCATGGAAACAGCTTCTTCAATGCGGGGTCGCCATGCACTGGGCTGCCCTTTTTTTTTTTTTTTTTGAATTCCATTGTTTTTTGTTTTATATAAATTGAGGATTTCTGTCTTCTTGTTGGCAGGAATAACTGTTGATGGTAGAGAGATTATGGTTCAATTTGCAAAATATGGGCCAAATGCGGAGCGAATGTAAGTTAATTAGGTCTCCTATATACATGAGTTTTAGTTTTTTGTTTTTTAAATGGTTCCTTCACATGTGTACATACATATATTAGTTGGGTAGGTGTCAAATTAGAAACGAATTCGGGTGGAGTGGTAGCGAATGGAGGTCATTGGATTGTTCATCAATGGCCTCTTGCGGGTCTCATGATGCTAGAAATTTCCTACTGTCAATAAGGGGACACCATGGCACGGGCCCCATGCAAGTAGAATGATTCTTTATGATAAATCATCCATTCAGTCTCATTGGTAATTTTTAACCATCATATACAAAACAATGAAATGGATGGTGAAAATAATTAATTTTGAGCTCATTGGTAATTTTTAAACCATCATATATAAAACAATGAAAATAATTTTTGCCTCAAAACAACATTTTCCCCCTTTCAGTTTAATTTTCACAGATAGGATGGTTAAAAATAACCAGTGAGGTTGATTTTCAGCAGATGCATCACTCATAGCTCATCGTTCCACTTGGTCTGGCCAATGGAGCCCAACCTAATCTCTCATAGTCTGTTATTAGCTGACACTCATGACCACGGAGGATCCAGTCTCTTATTTATGACAATGCCTTGCCGCTGTATCTTATGGTTTTACCATGCGAGCAGTTGTAAGTCCCCTTTTGTATGCATGCAAATGAAGGGAAAGTTTCTGGTCCAGCTATTGATGACGCAGAAATCACCATGAACAAATCAGGATGGTACTGATATCATACCTTGGAATATCTAACCGTTTAGAGGTGCTGGTCAATCCATGGTAAGTTTATCTATTCTTTTGGCAGAATTGTTAAAAAAAAGAAAAAAATAAAAAAGGGAGGAATCAAATCACCTTGTCGTATAATCTAAACCTGTAAGCAGCAGTGTGGAAGCCACCCGATGCCTTTGTTCGTTCAAGGAAAATTTTCACATGCAGGATGTCTTACATCTCTAGTGTGGGATTTTCAATCCCCACCATTCACATAAGCGGTGTCCTCTTGAATTAAAGGCACTCACTGCTGTGTGGGATTCTCATAGGATAAAATCGTTGTTTCTTTCAATGCCTTTGAATACTTTCTCGATGCACTTATGAACATCTCTCTCCAAACATGGTACCCTTTCGACGGTGATTACTTCAGGCATTGTTGCCATCCAAAGAAATTCTCCTTTGACCATTATAAACCGTCTGTAGAAATTACTCTTTTCACCCTCCCTTATCTCTATTGGATGTTCTACTACTCTTCCATCAATGCAGATATTCAAATATTGTACACGGAATGTTTCATTCTTCTTTTTATCACTGCATGCAATGAATGAATTTCATATTTTCCTCCATCTTTGAGCGAAGTAACACACAGTTTTGCCTCCATAGAGCCTAGTTACCTTTTGTTATGCCTTATAAGTCCTTCTTTAGCTTCTCTCTCTTTCTTCCCTTTCCGATGCGAGAAGTTCTCAATGGTGCATTGTATGTGAGCACTTCAACCAAGGGCTCAGTCATGATTGACACTTTAAACAACCCAATTCAACTCCATATTGGCGTAGATCGCCAATTCCCATATGCATTCATTATACCACAAAATTCTAGTCTGGAAGTCAAGATATGTTTGAGATTGAACATTTTATTGTGGCAGAATGATTGGGTAGAAATGTAATGCATGCTCTCTAGTTTCTACTTCAATTGTGGGATTTGCGTCCAATTTTGCTGTAGTTAGGCAGTCCAGCTGAGTAGATCACAACTTGTTTATAGCTGCGATTGTGTTTCAACAAAGAAGGAAAACTATTTTGATTGAAAAGAATTGAGACATACATGTATGCATAAATAATTTGATTGAAGTTGCGCATTTCATTGTACCAGAAGTCTTATGAAGCACGGATACGGACACGGGACACGGATATGACACGAAACGGACACGGCGATACGGCAAATTCTAAAAAAGTAGGACACGGACACGGACACGGACACGGCGATACGGTAAATCCTAAAAAAGTAGGACACGAACACGAACACGGACACGGCTAGGACACGGCAAATAATAAATATATCTATTTTTATATATAATCATAAAGTTAAATAATAGTTATATTTTTAGCCAAATTAAAAAGTATAATTTCACAATTAATAAAGAAAAAACATAACTGATACTGGAAAAGTCAAAAATAAAATCTATAATGCATAATGTAATGTAATAGTAGGCCATAAGCCCATAGTACATCAATCATCATCAACATTACATGTCACAATTACATCATAATCAAATCAATTTCCTATCACATTGAAAAACAAACTATCACATTGAAAAATAAACTAGGAAAAAAAATGCAGCAGTAGCATGGAAATATAGCAGCAGTAGTTCTGAAAAAAAAAAACAAACAAAAGAAAGAAAATAGTAACAACAGCACAGCAGTCCCATGGAAAAAAAAAACAACAGCACTGAAAAAAAAAAGCAGTAGCAGCACAGCAGTCCCATTTAAAAAAACATAGCAGCAGCAGCAATTCAAAAAAAAAAAGAAAGAAAACAACACCAGCAGCAGCATAACAGCAACAGCAAAGCAGTCCTGTGGAAGAAAAAAAAATAGCAGCACTGAAAGATAAAAAAGGAAAAAAGAAAACAGCAACAGAACAGCAACAGCACAGGAGTCCCATGGAAAAAAAAACACCAGTAAAAAAAAACAGCAGCAGCAGCAGTTAGATGGAAGAAACAAGGAAAAAGAAAACAACAGTTTGAAAAAAAAAAAAGCAGCAGGAGTGGCACAACAGTCAGATGGAAGAAAAAACAGCAATAGCAAAGCAGTAGTTCAAAAAAAGAAAGAAAGAAAACAGTAGTAGCACAGCCGCATTGGAGAGGAAAAAAAAAAAAGCAGTACCTGTTCTTTCTCCTCCTCCTCCTCCTCCTTCTTCTTCCATGCGCAGTTGCAGATCTTCCTCACGCATTTTCCACGTTGACCTTCCTTATGCTCGGATCTTCCACGTATCTTCCTGATGAAGCTCAGATCTTCCATGCGCAGGCGTAAATCTTCTTCTTCTTCTTCTTCTTCACTGCTGGCGGCGATTCCCCCTTTTCATCTTCTATTTCTCCATCTCCCAAATGCGGCCGTTCTCCCCCTTTTGATCTCACAAACGAAGAGTGAATATAACATTAGGGTTATAAGTTTAAAAAAATTACATTTACCCCCTTTCTCTCTTTTTTTTTAATTTTAACCCAAGTTGAGCTGATTTTAATTATATTTTAGTCCCGCCGTGTCCACAACGTGTCCGAGCCGTGTCCTGCCGTGTCTACCCCATGTCTGAGCCATGTCCACCCCGTGTCCGAGCCGTGTCCACCCCGTGTTTGAGCCGTATCCGAAATTAAAAAAAAAAAAAAATCCAGGACATGTTTTCGGCGTGTCGGACACGTGTCCCGGCGTGTTGGAGCCGTGTCCGTGTCCGACACGGACACGGGGGCCATTTTGGAGTGTCCGTGCTTCATAGACCAGAACAATCAGGTGGAAATGTAACACATGCTTTCACATGCACCAACATATCTTTGAACAATATTCTAGTCAAGCCACGTTAAGGTTCTATTTTAATGGTGGGATATATATCTAATAATTTGATGGGTTTAGGCAGTCCAACATATCTGAGGATTTGGCAGATAGATTAGAAGGGAGAAAAAGAACTCATGTAGTATCCAACCCCTATATAGTTGTGCCAAGGCTCTGATTATGATGATGATGAATTTGATGGGTTTAGGCCAAACTACTGAGTAGATTACAACTTCATAGTTGTGATTGTGCTTAAGCAAAGAAGGAAAACCAATTGATTGAAAAGAATTGTGCCATATCTGTATTCTTTAATAATTTAACATGGACTAAAATTTCTACTTTGGACGTGTGTTTTTTGAGTCCAACAGTTAAAGGACTTGATGGAAGTCATTAATTGAGATTTGAAGAAGTTTTACTTATTGAAAGATTTAGCTCAAAATAGAACGGAATGGAGAAATAGAATTCATGTAGCCGACCCCAACATGGTTGGGATAAGGCTTTGATGATGATGATGATGAGTTGAAGGACTTGAACTTGATTTCATGATTTTTGTCAGCAATGAACCATTTTGAGTAGCTTCTTCTATAAGGTCTAAGGTACTTAGCAATATTTACAAGATGAACACACACGAATGAAGTGGACGTTTTCATCTTTAAATTTCTACTGTAGGGTTTCCCTGCATTAGTACTTTTTTCCAGTTTTAAGGTACCATCGATATAACTATTAGTCTATATACATGGAGGAAGATTATTGCAGTGCCAAACAACAAAAACGGAAAACAAAAGAGAGAAAGAAAGGTGCCTGTATAGAGTAATGGTGCATTGTATGTACATTTGGCTACTTTCATTTTGTTGCACTTTAAAAGCTGGTTTCCACTTTGTTGCTGCATAACAATCCCCTGTTCTTTATTTCAGTTCGAAGGGCAGGATAGTGGAATTTTTTCCGAAGTCGAAAGGTCGGTCGAGGAGCCGTAGTCCTAGACCAAGGTAATGACATCTAAAGCCTCCTTTTCTTGCATGTTTCATCATTGTCAGATTAAGTGGTTTTGATGCAAGGGCCAAGGAGATTGAATTGTCAGGAGGTGTTTCTTATCTAGGTTAGATGTTTGTCAATGTTCTTTTGAGTTCTCAAAATGCATTGGACTTATTAGAAATTATCATATGCTGCTGACAGTAATGGAGTTTCCATGTAGCTAGTAGCATCTGATCATCTCTCTCTCATTCTATCTCTCTGTCTATATATATGCATATAATGATTTGCTAAGCACATTTGTTAGCTATTTAGGTATGAACCTCACTGTGGGGCCACCTAGATTCATGATAATCATGGGTAGTAGGGTCTGTTGCACCCATAATTAGCCGCCATAGGATCATCATAACTCATTGTCTTTACTTTCAAATTTTAATAGCTTTATTAAGGATCTTTTTTTTTTTAATTTTTAATCCAATGGTGAGCAAGTCTACACACACACACGCACACGAACCATGACTGTCATGCATCCAGGTGGGCTCGTCAGTGAGGTGCACACAGAAGTTATCCTAAGCCTAATGCTTAGCATATCATCATTGCTGTATACACACAGATACAAGTGTTTAAAACCAGTAATGCTTCTATCTATGATCAGACAGTGGCTGGCTAGCTAGCTTTGCTACTGTGGTTACTAATCCTCTCAGGAACACGTAGGTTTATTATTCAATATTAACCAACATACTGTCATTCTGTGCCTATCTAGCCAACTAGGTGTGTGTAAGTGCTTATGTGCTTCGGCCTTCTCTTTACCTTCTTTTGCACGTATTTGATAGCTAAAGGTGTCACACTCTTAGGTACCGAGATGATTACCGAGGAAGAGATTCCAGAAGGCGAAGTCGCAGTCGAAGTAGAGATAGGTATGATCGTGACAGGTACCGTGGCAGGGACAGAGAGCATCGTCATCGAAGTAGGAGCCGCAGTGCAAGTCCTGATTATCATAGAGGCCGTTATAGAGGAAAGCTTGATGAAGAACCTAGGAGGAGCAGGACTCGGTCACCGGATGGGTAAATTGTGTTTTCAATGCTGCAATTATTGTTTATTGAGATGTGTTAGTATATCTATCATGTGTTGTGTTGTGTGCTGTAGCAGCTGTATTTTTCTTGGTCTAATCTTTTTTATTTGATTTTCTATTACTTTCCTTTCATGTAGTGCATCCCCTGTCCGTCGAAGTGTCAGTCCCCGAAGGAGCCCTTCCCCACGACGAACACCCCCTTCCCGTGATGAAAGTCCTGCTAGGCACAGCCCAAATGGGCGCGATATTGACAAGAGATCTCCTACTCCACGTAGTGTTTCGCCAGACCGTCGGCGCCATGCTGATTCTCGAAGTCCATCGCCTCGCATGGAGGATGTATGCTCATCTGACTGCTATACTTCAAAGCTTTTGATTTGTTAGAACCTTTAAGTTGATTTATAATGAGTTGCTATTGGAATTTGCTTGTTGCAGGACTGATTACTGTATGAGGGTTTCAAGGGGATGTCCTAAGCTCAAATATGTTTTTATACTCCCCGGTTCTACCTTCGTGGATTGGAGATTTTCTTGTCAGATCACTTGATAGTAGTTATGTTCGGTGTGTTGTTTTTCAAGGTTAAATTTTCTTTAAAACTCGACATGTCCTTCCTTTCTGTTGCATCAGCTGGTTGGTTATGGACTTTAGTGGGAGTTGTTGAACTATTTATTAGCAAGGTGTAAGACGTAGGTTTTTCTCACTGATTTTCGTTATTAATGCTTATGAATGCTATATGCTTGTCTTACTTGTTCTCTCATTCCTTTTATATTTGGATAGATTATCACTCACTTGCATATCATGGGTTTTATAGTTCTGTTCGGGAAAGGGTGATTGTAGCTGATTGACGAGATAGTTGCTGAGGGATGTATGCTGATGATGTTGTTGCTGATGCTGCTATACTCCCTAAATGATGATGATGGTGTTTGTTTGATGGCAATGATAAGTGTCAGTGCACTGTCCTCAACAACACCTGGTAGATATAGAAGAACCTTTCGGGATCTGGACCAAATGCATCTTAGACTATTTCTGGGATGGTATTGTGATTGGTAAGATTCATGTTTGACCTCTCTTATAAATACAGTCTTGTACCCCTTTCAGAGGAAAATCTCTCTATCCAACTGGGATACTGATTCCATCCTGATGATGCTCCTTGGCCTTTTTTTGATTTTAAACTTTGACGGATAATGGTAGTTGTGAGGGGCTCCTGTTACTACCTGTAGCTGATGGGAAAAGTTGTTGAAAGGGCCACATCACTTTACCTGTTGCCGATGCTGCCGAGAGGCTGGATCTGCAGTTACATTGACATTGATGCTGAGCCGAATGTTATTGCCATGGCCAGACAAAGGTTGTGACGGGGTAACATATAGATCATTGTTTTAGACTTCACCATTTCTATAGTCTCATGTATTAGGATTTTCACTTAAAACAGCATATGTGATGGGATTTGGTAGAACATGGGCCGTGGTTGTAGCTGCAAAGTTTAAAAGAAGTGAAGGGCCAGCACATATTTTTGTGAGCTGTGGTTGGCTGCTGTTCCTGGCTGCGGAGGATGCACTGAGTTTGACTTGGTGCTGATAATCGCAGCCTGGTTTTGTTGGTAGATTGCAATCTGCTCCAATTCTCTTTTATAGAACATGGGTCGTGATTGTAGCTGCAAAGTTTAGAAGTTGTGTGGCCAATGCATATTTTGTGAGCTGTGGTATGCTGCCCCTGGCTGCAGAGATTGGGCCAAGTTCGATGTTTATCTTGATGCTGAAATTTGCAGGCTGGTTTTGTTGGTAGACTGCAAGTCTGCTCCAATTTTCTAGTGGATTAATTTTTTTTTCCCCATTCTTGTTTCATGCTACTCGGTTAGACTTACATGTTATTTTATTTGAAGCCATCAATCTTCACCCAAAGTATTAAAATATGGATTTGGAGCTTAAATCAACTCTTGCTATTGTCTGCATATAGAATACCTGACTTATAATTTTACCAATATATTTCTGAGTAATATCAGTGAATGCAGGGCATTATCTCATTCATTTTCCTGATGAAAATGATCTCATTCATGGTGGAATTGATTGGGTAGTTTTGGAGTATATAAAGTCTAATGTTCTTCCGTGTATGCTTGTAATGACCAAATTGCTTTGGGTTTGTACTTTGCATACTGCTTTGAGTCCTTTCGGAGTATTTTGATGATATTCTTTCTTTTTGGAACATGCTTCATATATGTTTATGTTTTCAGTTCAAATTCCAATTAATGGATCTTGCACATTGCACTGATTTATATTTTTCAAATGCCTGAAATCTGTATTAAAGAATACACTACACTAAAATGTACCTTCCACTATCTTGTGTGCTCGTCGGTGCTTTTCCCGTCCTCCAAAACGATTTTCACGGTATGTTTCTTGTTGACCATTTGCTACAAAATGAAGGTAGGTGTTTTGAAGGACTATTGATTTTCATGGTCCCGTCATCCGTGGCATCATCTCCTTTGATTTCATTTTTCTCTTGCAAGAAACTATTTCCATATTGCATAAGCCGATTCTGATCAGGTGAGGAATGAGTATTTTGGTCTTACTAGATACATCACAATTAATTGCAGAAAGTCTTTTATCTTTTTTCGTTCCTTCTTTCTTTTGATAATCTAGGGTATCTCTCCCCAAGCCCAGCCCAGCCCAGCCCAGCCCAGCCCAGGAGCCTTTTGGCTTTTGAGGCCAGGGGGCACTAGGTTTTGAACATTCGAGAGCTAATCTCCAAGTGGCACACGCAAACCCTCTTATCCACATGAATTAGGTTAAATTATGATACCTGACTGACGAAGGTAAGCGTCAAACAGAAAACCTCCTCTTTTTGAGGCAGAGATTTCTTGGCCAACTGAGTTACTGCTCATTGGTTATTGTAGAAAGCCTTTTGCCCCCACCAAACTATTGAAAGTAGAATTTGAATCTAGAATCTTGAAAAAGAAAATCCATTGGCTTTTTTTATATTTTTTATATATATTTAGAAAATGATTTCTCTCAGCAGGGTATCGAAGTATTTAACTCGGGCTTTCCATTGGGCTTCCTATGGTTAATCTATTTCAGTCCAAATCTTAAAAAGGCTCTAAAAATGAGGCTTTTACCCCTTGAAGCTCTGGGGTAAGGTAGGACATATTTTGCGCACCTGCCAAAGAAAATGCTAGGTCATAGCCCACTTGTCTTTCATTTTAATGCAGCGGTTTTTGCTTTTTCAAAAAAAAACTTATGCTTAAAGTCTAATTTAAAAAATATGATGACATCAGCAGATGCGGTCATTTTAATACTGCAATCTCCCTGCAGCAGCCAGATGCGTGGAGGGAGAAAAGAGGGAAGGAGGCGGGGAGAGAGAATAGAGAGAGGAAAAGGGAGAGGGGAGAGCCCCCTTCCACCGCTGGAGCTCGTTGCTAGCCGGAGTGGGTGGTGGGGAAAGGGAGCAAAGAAGAGGGAGGGAGGGAGAGAAAGGCGTAGGGGTATTTGGAATGTTTTTAATGTTTTTTTAGCTGTGTAAGCTTAGCAAAAGTTCGTATCCTTTTAGCAGTAGTCTTGTTTAAATAAATAGCCAATTAACCACAGGTAGGTAAAAAGGTCGGTGGGTGTTGTCAGTTGTTTGGGTCTTTACTATCCCAATTTACCACATGTATTTGGGCGGAAAATCTCCTGCCTTTTTACATTTGCTGGAGACTGCGAGCTGGGTCAGGATGACCCGACCCACCTGAAAGCTGACCTATTTAGGCGCAAACTCGCACTACCCTGGCCTAAATGTTTAAATCAAAGATAAGAAGATAAGTAATCCATATCATATTTTCCAAAGGTAAAAACATCAAGAACATGAAAATGTAACACGTGTTCTCTTTGTGAATTGTGATTAGAACTTTGAGGGATTACAAAAAGAAAAGAAAAAAATAAAATAAAATAAAACCTTTACTATTGCGGATAGAGGTTTCATGGACTATAGGGTTTTAAATGGGCCCCAAATTCTCTGATTTTATGAAGGTTCTGAACCATTAATAACTATGTTTGGGTTTTTATTTAGCTCTTGATAAATAAACGGGTTCGGCCTAAATCTTATTTTTGTGCTGGTGACTTAAACTGTCGTGGGTCTGATTCAACCTTGGTTTTAACCCAAGACCTGACATATTACCCCAGAAAAAAATATTTTTTTTCCTCCAAAGCATTCTATAAACAAATCCAGACGTGGCCCATACATAGAACTGCCGAATCCGGTTCTATATTCTCATTAACAATTCCGGTTCCAGAACCAGAAAACTGGTTCCCAAACCGTTCCAGTTCCACGTCCACTATAGATCTCCACCGAAATCGACCCATTTGCAACCATTAGAAGTATTGATTATAAAGCAACCTTATGGATAAAGGAGATTATGGGCCCCACTTGTAGTCAAAATTGACATGGAATGAAATTTGAATGAAAAAAACTTCCACTTTGATATGTAAATATAATAAAGGGAAATTTTCAAAAGAAGGTTTAACTTTTTACCACATTTCAAAATAAGATAAAGAAATTTATATTTTAAATTAGTACATAAGTTTTTCGCTTTTTCTTTTCCACAGGGACAACCCGCAAACCGCCGGATGTCTTTTAGCACTTAATTTTTTTAAAATCCCAAAAATACCCTTCTTCCTTCCACGATCCCTCCTTCCCTCTGTTCTTCCCCACCGCCGAGGCACTTTCAATAAAAAGCAATGATCTGAGAACATAAAAGAGGATCCAGATCGGTTGATTTCGTGATTTCCATAGCAAGAGATAGAATGATCTGATCAAAGGTGGGCCACAGGTGTATTACTGCAAAGATTAAAACAGTAGTTGCAGAAAGGAGATCAAATCTGATCGCTGGTTGGCCACACAAATCAGACGGAGGCCTGGGTTCGGTTCTGCAATGAAACAGAGAAAGAGACCGGACCGCTATAGCAGAAGGCGAAGGGAATAGAAATCCCATGCAATAGTCAAGAGTTCTTGACGGTATCTGGCTGGAGCGATCTGCTCTTCCTGAATACCCCAATTCAAAGCCACAGAATTTCCTGCCGCTACCATATAGTAGTCATCTCTACTTGGTGATTAATAAACCATCTGTTTTTTTATCTCTGGCTGTTTGCAGATCTCGTTATAGAGAAAACCACGGTTCTTGTTTTTCTTCAGTGAGTACAGATCGAAAGTGTGGGTTCAATTGCCTTTGTCTCTATGTTATTGACAAGTGCTGTGAGAGACACTAAAAAAAAAAGTGCCAGCTTGCATTCGGGTAAAGAGGATGGAAGAAGGGTATTTTAGGGATTTAAAGAAAATAAGTGGAAAAAGTCATTGAAAAATGAGCCCTACTATTTGAACATAAAAAATATCTCTCATCACACATCATGTTGTTATAAATTTTTAATCCAACTTTGCCCTTATATAAAATTACAAAATTACCCAATTCCTTCTAAAATGCATAAAATTTCTTCTCTTCACACACAATTTATTATCTTCACATTTAAACCCTATCATCATCTATTCTTCCTTCATCTTCTTCCCCAATCTTCTTCCTACACATTCAAAGCTTCTCATCATCTCTTCTTTTTCCATATTCTTCATACACCTTTTCCCTCTATCTTCTTCCCTACTACTCACTACAAGTTATTATTCCTCCAACTTACTTGGATAAGGATATGAGATTTGCTGGATAAACCTTAATTTGGTCTCTCTACACACAGTCTCTCTTTACACACAAGTAAATTTTAAAAACTTTATAAATTTTCTCTCTTAACACACCCTATATCCCTAAAATACCCAAATCCCTCATTTCTCCCCTCTTTACACACATTCAAGCCTTTTTTCTCTTCTCCTTCTCTACAGCAACTCTCTACCTCTTTTCTTCTTCTTCCATTCACTTCTTCTCCTTCTATTCACTTCTTCTCCTTCTTCTTCTTCCATTGCACTAAGATCTTCTTCCATTGCAAGGTAAGCTTCATTTTTATCCTCTTTTCTTATTTTGTGTGTTAGTATAAGAAATCCTCTTGAGTTTTTGGAAGGTAAGTTTCCACCTAGCAAGCCATGGAGGGATCTTCTTCCACCATTTTCTCGGGCTCCGTTCGGCCATGGAGGACCGAACGGATCCCATCTGTTTGGCCCTGGAGGGCCGAACAGACCAGGTCCGTTCGGCCATCCATGGCCGAACATAAGTTTTAAATTTTTTGTTTTTTGTTTTTTTGTGAATCATTTGCTCTATAGGCTCCTACAGAAGAAAGCGATGTAGGTTCTGAATGTATTAAAGATTATACAAACGAGTTTATTACTCATGAGGTAAGGACGATTCATCATAGTTTTTACCAAAAACACTTCGTAAACATTTTTTTAAAAGTTTATTTACTAAACTTTTTTATAAGTTTTGCATTTCTAGATCTTCCATAATCGTCAGGCAATGATCGATTGGGCTCGTAATGTTGGAAGGAGAAATGACTTTGTCATTGTTATTAAAGTTTCTAATGCGGCTGGGGTTGGAGTAAAACCTAGAGTATTACTTGCATGTGAGAGAAGTGGACACTATAATGCAAAGAAGCTCACCGATAATGAGCCATCTGAGAAGAAGATCAAGCAAACAGGCACCAAAAAATGTGGATGCCCATTTTCATTGAATGGTAATAAATTAGAAACAAATGATGATTGGATGCTAGAAGTGCTTTGTGGTGTACACAACCATTCTGCGGCACAATATCTAGAGGGTCATTCATATGCAGGCAGATTATCAGAAGAGGAAACGAAGTTATTGGTTGATATGTCTACGAGCATGGTCAAACCAAAAGAGATTTTGATTGCCTTGAAGCGAAGAAGTGAATTTAATGTGACAACAATGAAGGCGATTTACAATGCACGGCATAGGCATAAAGTCATTGAACGAGGCGGGAGAAGTCAAATGCAACTTCTGTTAGGAAAGTTGGAAGAGCATAATTACATTGAATGGCATAGAAATTGTGAGAATTCCGACATTGTGAAGGATCTTTTTTGGATGCACCCAACTAGTATTGACTTGTTGCATGCATTCCCATACATATTGATAATGGATTGCACCTACAAGACCAATCGGTATCGCTTGCCTCTATTGGAAATTGTTGGTGTAATGTCTACAGACATGACGTTCTCTATATGTTTTGCATATATGGAAGCTGAATGTGAAGACAACTATATATGGGTATTAAGTATCATGCGCTCTGTAATTAGGGAAGGTGTTCTTCCGGATATTATTGTGACAGACAGAGAATTGGCATTGATAAATGCGATTCAAAAAGTCTTCCCAACTGCTACACATTTATTATGCAAATGGCACATCAATAAAAATGTGCTTGCTAAATGTAAGAAGTTGTTCGAAACAAAGCAAACTTGGGACAAATTCATTACGCATTGGAACATGTTGACAAATTCATCAACGGAAGCAGAGTACATCGAACAGTTAACAAAGCTAAATGAAAGTTTCAGTACATATCCAATGGCACTTAAATATGTCAAGGACAACTGGCTTGACCCATACAAAGAAAGATTTATCTCAGCATGGACGGAACATTATATGCATTTTGGCAATACTACGTCGAACAGGTATGGTTAACAAGTTTTCTTACATTATGAATTTTAAACCTTCTCTAAGATTCTATTCATTACAGGGCAGAGAGTTCACATGCGCAATTGAAGAGGCACCTCTAATCTAGTCAAGGCAATTTTGAATCAAATTGGACAAAGATCCATAGTTTGCTTGAATTGCAACACACGGGTATTAAAGCATCATTTGAAAAAAGTAAAACACTTGTCCAACATAACTTCCAGCCGAAAGAATTCAAAGAGTTGCGTGGGAACGTATCAAAGAGTGCATTGGATAAAATATTAATGGAAAGTAAAAGAACAAATGTTGTTGGAATTGATAAAAATTCCTGTCAATGCGTTATGAGACGTACACATGGGTTACCTTGTGCTCATGAGATTGCAGAGTATATGATTGAAGGTCGGTCGATTCTTTTCCAATGCATACATTCTCATTGGTCTAGGCTTGATATGATACATACTCGTACAACCAATGATCCAGTTATGGACTTAGATTTGATGGCGGAGTTGCTTAATATTCAATCAAAGTTCAAAGCTTCTGATCTTCCTCAAAGACTACAAATGTTGAAGAAATTACGGGAGATATTTAGGCCTTCCACTACATTTTTACAAGAACCAGAAGTAAATTCAAAGCCACGGGGTAGGCCTCCATTGAAACGTGATACATCAACTAAACATGCCCCAAGTGCTTTTAAGTTGGTCTTATCTGCACAGGATAATTATAGTCCTGTATGCACAGAGTGGTAGACTCCAAGGACTTAGCAAAGAAGAAATAGAAGGTTAAAAAGCTACCAGTTCGAATAAGATCGAATAGCTCGAAGACTTCGTCCTGGCATAAATCATTCCCACAGGGAATAAGGCCTTATATACGCATTGTGAAAGATGTGGCAGCTGACGGTAATTGTGGATTTAGAGCTATTGTAGGATTACTTGGCATCAATGAAGAAAGTTGGAGACAGGTCCGGAGAGAGCTTGTTGGAGAGCTTATTGGAAATGTGGATCATTATAGAGCATTGTATGGAGTAGAAAACAGAGTTGAAGATCTAATAACGTCATTATCATACTATGCGGATCATCCATCATATGATCATTGGATGACTATGCCTAATATGGGTCATCTTATAGCATCTCGTTATAATGTGGTCCTGTATCACTTGAGCAATGAACAGCGCCTTACTTTTCTTCTTCTAAGGTCGACTCCCGTGCCTATTTCTAATAGAAGAGAGATAGCTATAGGCTTTGTTCATGCTTGTCATTTAGTTCAGGTACGATATAACTACTATGCCATAGTATGTTTCATTATGTTTGTCATCTTATTCATTCTAATACTTTTGTCTATTCTTTTAGGTTTTCCTGGTACCTGGTCATCCAATACCACCAATTGCAAATAAGTGGCGAGAATTCCATCATTCTTGTGCGAGTGGATGGGAAACTGCATATACAGATCGCATCGAGCAATTTAAACAACTTGTTAATCCTAATGTAGCTACATGTGAAAGTATTGATTTGGAATGACAGTGTAAAGTTTATAGACTTGAATTCAATTGAACATCATGTAAAGCATTTCTTTTTTGTTGTGGTTTTCACTTGCAAATTTTGGAGAGAGCAATGTTGAATGTTAACTTGATTGCTTCATTACGTCATAGTTCATTACAAAGTGAAATGACATGAAAAGTAATATGAAAAGGGAATTTCATTAACTTGAATGGTTCATTATATCATAGTTCATTACATCGAATTCAAGACATGAAAAGTGATCTTGACACCAAATTCATCTCTCTTGTCTAGACTGACGAGAGTAAGCACGTGATGTCATACGGGGGTTTCTACTTGATTCACCCTCTTCCTCAATGGTAAGTCCACGCAAAGCTTGGGCCATATGTCTGACATCTCTGTACAAACTATGCCTATCTTGTGCGAATGCTACTTCAACCCTTGCCTCAATTCCTTCGTAAATTCGAAAAGCATTTCTGTTGCGCAGTTCATAATCAATTACATTATATGCTTGTGGCTCAGGCTCACTTTGACGAAAACCAGATTGTATTTCGGGGTTTGTCAATATTCTCCATGACACAAAAGCGTACCAGTCTATGTAATCTGGAGCGCAATCCCAAGGACGACGGACAGGTTTACTCCGGTTTACTTGGGCCAGTAAGTGATTACGCCACTGATGCCACATTTGAACATAAACTTGGACTGATGCATTGATTGATGTTGTTGTATTACCCCTCAAAACACGTACTGGCTCTAACGGTGCCATGAGAATCGTTTGGACCCGACCAAATTGCCGGAGAACCCTATCTGGATGGTAGGGCTCTACAATATCTACATGTGTTAGGCATCCACAGTAGAAAGCAATTTGATGTAAGGGATGATCTCGCCTACAAGAAAGATAAGGCTCCCATGTGACCTGCACCATGAGAATCATTGTAAATAAATTGAATCATCATAGGTTAACATGATATGATCAATTAAAGAGTGATTTACCTTATTTACGCTTAAGAAGTCTAGTTTCTCCCGCAAACCCTGTAAAGGCGAACGGGTCTCCCTATGAGGAATCCAACGCATCGCACGAGGCTGCCTCACTGAGTATGATACGTTGGCAGTTGGAGCTAGTGTTTCAAAATGCTTGTAGACCCACGCTTCAAGAAGTGTCAAGTATCCAGCCATTTGTTTGACGTCATTCCGACTTGCTAAGGCCAACTGATGGTACAAATATGCTAGTGCACCGGCGCCCCAAGCATAGTTCTTGACATTTTCTAAATCCATCAATAGCTTCAAGTATATGCATGAAACTCTTGTCCCGGTCTTGTCAATAAAGAGCGTACAGCTAAGTAAATACAGAAGGTACGCCCTCACTGCATAGTCAACACCATCATTTCTAGCATCATCGTCCACTCCAGCAAAATTTTCTCTAAGCCATTCTAATTTTAGCGATTGGCCTCTTTGACTGGACAATTCTTGTCTTGCTTCATCAGTAGAGACCCCCAACGCATCAAAAACAAGATCTATGGCGTCGGGGTATGTCAATTTCTCTAAATTTGTTGTAAGGGAACCAATGATGGGAATCTTCAAGAGGCAAAAAACATCATCGAGGGTGATTGTCATTTCACCAAAAGGCATGTGGAAGGTAT
Organism: Sextonia rubra; assembly: GCA_037013555.1. Classification (NCBI taxonomy): domain Eukaryota; kingdom Viridiplantae; phylum Streptophyta; class Magnoliopsida; order Laurales; family Lauraceae; genus Sextonia; species Sextonia rubra. The sequence goes on along the minus strand of JASUAD010000008.1, from coordinate 56,513,906 downwards.
TTGTTTCAGGACGCTACCTTTCAACAAAACCGGACACAATGGTCTTTTTCACCATCTGGTAAGAACATTTAATCAATGGAGATAACATGGAATCTCTTACCAGCTACCTAAAACGGTTACTATCATTTAGTGGCCACAAATCTATTTTTTACCAATGACTTAAGCATTTCAATATTCCACGATCCTGCATTCAAATATGAATTACTAATTAGCTATTTGTCATTAAACAAATAGATTATATTTAAAAAAAAACATATTACTAAAAACACACTTTGCCCTTCCACAAGAAATATGTGACATGAGTCTGGAAATTCAGGTGGCCCAATTGCAACATTCTCTTCTTCATGGTCATTGTCTTCATTGGAAGTATGTTCTTCAATCTGAGGTTCTTCTTCCACAGGCTCTTCCAATCTATGGCGACGCCTCCTATTAGAGGTTGTAGGTCTCACTCTTGAAGTACTAGGATGGTCCATATCTGTAAATCACAAATAATGCATTAATCTCTTCAAACAAATGTTAAAAAAAATTTTTGAAATAAACATTACTCTTGTTCGGCCTTCCATGGCCGAACAGACCAGGTTTGTTCGGTCCTTCAGGGCCGAACAGATGGGATCCGTTCGGCCCTCGATGGCCGAATGGAGACTGAGAAAAGTTTGAAGTGGATCCCTCCATGGCCCTGTTGGTTGGAAGCTTACCCTCCAAAACTCAAGAGAATCTCTTCTACTAACACACAAAATAAGAAAAGAGGATAAGAAGGAAGCTTACCTTGCAATGGAAGAATCTTAGTGCAATGGAAGAAGAAGAGTTGAAAGAAATTAGTGAAAAATGAAGACTTACTTGTAATTGAAGGAGAAGAAGTGAATGGAAGAAGAAGAAGAAGTTGATACCCAAATCCCTTGCTGTAGAGAATGAGAAGAAAAGAGGGTTGAAGAGACAAAAGGTTTGAATGTGTGTAAAGAGAGGAGAAATGAGGGATTTGGGTATTTTAGGGGTAGAGGGTGTGTTAAGAGAGAAAATTTATAATTTTTTTAAATTTTCATTGTGTGTAAAGACAGATTGTGTGTAGAGAGACCAAAATAAGGTTTATCCAGCAAATCTTTTGAAAAATATTGGATACAACAGTTTGTCTTAAGGGCATGTTTGGAAGAGTGGTAAGGTAAAGTAGAACAGAGTAAAATTTTTAAAATTAAAAAAATTTTCCTTATTTTTTTTAAAATTCAAAATTTTCTTTTCTATTTTTCAAAAAAAGTCAAAAAGTCATCACTAAATTACAAAAAAAAATCTCTACTTTTTATATAAAAATTAAAAAAGATTCCATATTAAACAACTAAAAGCAAAAAGTTATCATAACCCAATCATCATATCATTAAAGTCTTATCCTAACCATGTTGGGTCCACTACATGAATTCTGTATTTTCATTCCGTTTTATTTTAAGTTAAATCCTTTGATAAGTTAAATTTCTTTAATTTTAAATCAATGACCTCCATTAATATTTTCTTCGGCCTACACTTACCTCTTAATGGGCCATCCACCTGTATAGCCAAAATTTTTCCACCGGTTCCATTACTAGCCTACGCTTAACATGCTCAAACGATCTTAAACGAGTTTATCTAATCTCATCCCGTATTGGTGTTACCCCTAAATGCTCTTGAAAGCGCTCATTCTAATTTCATCTTTTCTAGTTTTACCACGCATCTACCTAAGCATTCTCATTTTTACTACATTCATCTTATGAATATGCGTCTTTTTAATTGGCCAACATTTTACTCCATATGTCTTGCTGGTCAAACCATTGTTCTATAAAATTTGCCCTTTAATTTCGTTACTATTCGTTTGTCGTAAAGCACTCCAGAAGCTAGTCTCCACATCAGCCATCCAACTTTTATCATATGCTCTACATCTTTATTAATTTCCCCATCTTTACTAATCATCGAGCTTAGCTACCGAAAAAAATTTTCTATGTGGTATCTCATGGATTTCAATTTTGACAGTGGTTTCAACACTTTGTTTATGTCTACTGAAGTTGCAATCCATTTATTCTGCATCTGTACTACTTATTTTAAAGCCTCTAGATTCTAATGCCCCCTGCCATATTTCAAGTTTTGCATTTACACCATCTTTTGTTTTATTGATCAATACTATATCATCTGTAAATAACATACACTATGGTACTTCTTCTTGAATTGCACAGTTAACTTATTTATAATTAATGCAAAGATATAAGGGTTTAAGGTTAATCCCTTATATAAACCCATAGTTATAGGAAATCCACCTGTTTCTCCATATGTGGTTCTTACATTTATTACTCCTCCTTCATACATATCCTTAAAAATTTCAATGTAACCTCTAGGGAATTCCTTTTCTTTAAAACCCACCAAATTAAATTCCTTGGTACCTTATCATAGGCTTTTTCGAAATTGATAAAGACCATGTGTAGATTTTTTATCTTTGCTAAATATTTTTTTAATTGCCTAAGTGAAAAGATAGCTTCCATAGTTGATCTCCTTGGCATAAAACCAAATTAATTTTCAAAGATCTTAGTCTTCTGTCTGTCTTAGTCTATTATTTTCTCCCATAACTTTATAGTATGACTCATAAGTTTAATCTCTCGATAATTGGTACAATTTTGTATATCTCCCTTATTCTTATATATAGGTAATACAATGCTTCTTCTTCATTCATCCGGCATTGAATAGTCTACATAACCAACTCACTCTAATATCTCCTAAGCATTTTTATACCTCCATCGGAATACCATTTGGGCATGTTGCATTTCCTGTTTTCATTTGCTTCAATGCTTCCTTCACATTCACCCATCTAATTCTACGAAGAAAAGTATGCTTTAGTGATGAAGTATCCTCCTTAACTCTTGTATCGCCCAAATATTCATCTTTGCTTAATATCGTTATCCTTCACTAGAATATTTTCCTCATTGTCCTTGGTACATTTAACATTATCTAAGTCCCTACTTTTCTTTTCTCTTATTTTTGCGGGCTTAAAAATATCCTTTTCTCCTTCTCTTATAGAGGTCATCGTATGCTTTGAACTTTGCATTACTTACGATTTTCTTAGCTTCTTTCTTTGCCTTCTTATATAACTCAAAATTTTCTATACTCTTATTCTCCTGCCAAATTTTGTAGCAATGCCTTTTCTGTCAAATAACTTTTTGAACCTCCACACTCCACTACCATGTTTCTTTATTAATATGTCTCTTTCCTTTTGATTCACCAAGTACCTTCTTTGTAACATTTCTAATGCAATTAGCCATTTGATTCCACATTACTGTAGTTTCTCCTTCAATATTTCATTCTCCATTCTCAATCATTTTGTCTTTAAATATATTTGCTCTTTCCCCCTTCAAATCTCTCCATCTTGTTTTAGGGTCCATTTATTTACTACCGTTCTCTTTTTACTTCTAATGCAAATATCTAAAACTCCGAGTCTATATTGCATAGTCAAACTCTCTCCTGAGATAACCTTGCAATCTTTACAAACCAATTGGTCCTATTTTCTAACTAGAACAAAAGTCTATCTGACTCCTATTACTCCCACTTTTTTAGGTAATTAAATGCTTATCTCTTTTTTTAAAGTAAGTATTTGTTACTACAAGATCAAATGCCACTGCAAAGTCCAATATAGCGTTTCCAAATTCATTTTTTTCTCTAAATCCTTTCCCCCCATGCATTCTCTCATATCCTCTATTATCTCTTACTATATGCCCTTTTAAATCCCCTTTAAGGAAAATCTTATCACTATTTAGGACTCCTTGCATTAAATCATCAATTTCCTTCCAAAATTATCTTTTCACATTTTCTTCTAGTCATACTTGGATAGCATATGCACTGATGATATGAATTATGTATTCATTTAATATTAGTTTAATTGCTATAATTTTATCACCAAACCTCTTTACTCCCACAATTTTTTCTTTCAAATCCTTATCTACAATTATACCCACTCCATTTTTTGTATTATTCTTTCTTGCATAGAAAAGCTTATACCCATCTGTGAGCCCTTTAACTTTATTCTCTTTTCACCTTGTCTCCTATATACAAGCCACATTAATTCTTCTTTTCTTCATTACCTTAACCAATACCATACTCTTGTCTGTCAAGGTTCTTATATTCCAAGTAGCAAGTTTAATTTTCCTATTCCTCATCTTTTTTTCATGGACTAATTTATTTAATCGCACCAACCCAGAGTCATGTGGTAGCCCTTACACATTTTTTACTGTAGCCGGAGCGATGCTGTAATGCTTCGCTTAAAGGGGAGAACTCCCCAGCCTTATCGTGAAATATCATTATCTCAGAATTTATATTTAGATTGTGATAAAATTTTACGCTAGCTGTCAACCTACTTAACGCAATCCTCCTTTTTTACTAGTGGTTGGGGCTGGCGGCAAAACTGGTAGAGTTCATTATAACCCAAACATATATTATTTTTTCTTGATTTTGGGTTTACTCTACTCTACTTTACCTTATCCTGCTCCCAAACATGCCATAAGGGAATTGCTGCTCCCAAACATGCCATAAGGGAATTGCTGGATAAACAACAATTCCATCTCTCTACACTCCAAAAAAAATAAATAAATAAATAAAATTTCCATTTTACCCCACACATCTCCCCCCCCCCCCCCCCCCCCCCCCCCCCCCCCGGCTGAAAGGGGAGGAGAGAAGAGGGAGGGAGAGAGATGTGTGGGGGATAAAATCCCCCTCCTACCGGCTGGAGGGAAAGGGGAGGAGAGAAGAGGGAGTGAGAGAGATGTGTGGGGGATAAAATGGAAATTTTAGTTCTTAAATTCTTTTTTCCTCTTGTGTGTAGAGTTTTTTTTTTTTTTTTTTTTTTTTTTTTTTTGGTTCAAATAGCAGCTCTCTTGTCTTAATCCGGAAGAAAAGTGAAAAACTCATGTTCTCATTTGAAATGTAGATTTTTTTTGCCCTATTTTAAAATATGGTAAAAAGTTAAGCCCTAATTTAAAATTTTCCCTATTGTAAACTGTTAGATTTTAAAAGTCCAAATCAAGCCCTCCAAATTACCACCAACTTCTTTGTAGATAGGAGGTCAGTATCAGAGATAAATAGGGAACCGACAACTGCCAAAATACTGCTTTCAGCATATTGTCACTAGTCAGCATCCCGCGCCTGCCAGTATACTGCTTTCAGCATACTGTCACAACTTAGCATTCCATACCTGCGTAAAACATATTGATGTAAAGCCTTTCACGCAGATATTGGAAAAACATTTCTAAGCCAATCATATTATGTTGTTAGGAATGCAACTTGGGCCAGACAAATCCTGAACCCACATGGATGACCCAATTGACACCCAATTCAGGGTGGTTATCATCCGACTGGCACTTGGGCTGGGACACGTTGCCCAAGCCCTCCTAGAAATCAGGCTGGGCTCAGGATCCAGCCTTGGGTGATTTGAATGCCACCCACCTATGCAAATACATGCAAGTTCATAGCAAAGATTCAGTAAACAAACTATATACCACATGCTTAATATATAAACTAAAAGTCTTAACCCCTAAACCCATCAAAAACAGCCTCTTAACCAAAATTCTCCTCATTATAATCTGATTTACCTGAATTGTAAGTTTATTAGAACTTGGACCAGAGCCCATCATATCGATAACTTCAAATCGTAGATCTAAAATGTGTCCCCTTCTAAATATAGAAATAACAATTGTTTGATCCCCAACAAAAAATTTCTCATTCTACCTCTAATAAACTGGAATCATTGATGGAGAGAGCCAGATATCCTCAATGTCATCCACGCTAACAAATTCAATTTTCAAAAAACTACATGAAGACTTAAGTCGAAGATCTATATTTCTAGCTTAGAAGTAGTTCAAAGCGGCCTTGATTCTGGGATGAAAGGTACGTGAATGAAACAGATGAGGACTTGAGAAACGGGTGAACTTAGAGCATTGCATAAGTCAGTTTAGTCGGTTGTCTGCTGGCTTGGTGTTCAAAAGTAGGCCAAGTTGGATGAGGTTCCTGCCTTTTGCACTGGAAAGTAAAGCAACCGCCTCCCCTACAAAGGCGTTCCCTGACAATGACCGTAGATAGACTTATCATAGTCCGTCACATAACTAGGGGAAGCCCGCTATTCCCTTCGGCAGTAGGCAGTGGCCAATGGCTGCCTTCATCCAAAGCAGCCTAATAAGCCCATCCTATGAAAGCATGGCTGATCATAATTGGTCCATTTATGATTGCCATGGGTTAAAAGCTTGATGATCCCAATTCCTAAATCTAATGCAATCTTGAATTGTTTGTCAGGTTACGTTCCAAAAGTCAACAAATGTTACGCTTACTTTTGTAACTTTAATTTTTCAAAATTGACTTCGTTACTGTAACAGAGTGATGAGTGATGTATTGATATCTACGTGGATATGGATTTTAGTGAAAGTGACAAGAATTGCTAGTAATCATGTGGTTATTTTATTGCCAAATTGATTATTAATCAATCTTTTCATTTGTCTCTTGAGTTGCTCCCTGTATAAGTTTGGAGTTGCCTAACAGGAAACACCACATGTTTTAATCGATTGTTTGTGGCTCTGTGGATGCATGATTCACTTTAAAAATGTTGTCTGCGTGGTGATTTTCAATTTTTTATGCACTGATCTTTTTCTGTTTTCACACAAAAAGGTATAGTTGAAGAAGTCATTTTCTCACTCATTTGATCACGCAAAGAGAAATTATAGGCTGCGTTTTTTAATCCAGCTAACGGTTTGGGTTCCACATATGAGGTAATACCAACACGTACATGTAAAGAGGTGAACAACTCACATATGTGAGGTAATGAGAATGCCCACGTGCAAGGGTGAACGTTCACACATGCAAAGAAATAGTAAATCGCATGAAAATAAGATACATTTTTACAGAAATTAAACTCAGCCTAGTTTATACTAATAATTTCACGTTATATACAGCGACAAGTCCGAAAATTGTAAAAATTTAAAAGGATACATTTCCATAAAATAAACTGAGTTCTTTTACTGTAACAGACCAAATCATAAACTTTATATATTTTTTTTATTAAGTTATTTAATGAATGTATAATGCTTTGAGGAGAAGTAGAAGCTTCTCTTTTAGCAAACATCGATATTTCAATTTATGTGAAAGAGATTCTATTTTTTAGTGAAAAAAATACTATAAATTTATGTTTTACTCCCAAGTGTGATACACTGAATTGCAAAAAGCTCCTTTTCTCTCCTCTTATAGAGAGTTTCACTTTTTTTTTTTTCCAACCCACTAATGATATTTTTGTTTTACCTAACAACTTGAGTTACTAGTAATGATATATCTGGTTTGGCTTAGATGTTCGTAATGATGTGGGTGGGTATCTTTGAGAGGTCTTTTCACCCAATAAGAATAAACTCCCCAGGGGTGCCCACTAGACCCACACAAGCACGGTAAAAGGCAAACTTAGGGCTGCATTGATCACAAGATATGGGGAGCAAACCCTTGCGTGGTTGTGCCATTAATTTCCTATTTTAATATTAGTACAAAATGAGACTTGATATTTGGTTAAAAAGAGCGGCTACGTTTACAGCAGAATCCATCTGACCCAATAACCCTTTACCTTTTCAGGCTTAGAATGAACCTGCTGACAGGCCATTATCTGTATCAGATCACAACCGTTCGATCATTTCCTTTGATATGGCCAGGGAATAGTTAAAATTAAAATGACAGTTGTATTTAATCTGAAGCCTACAATGACAACCTTCTCTGTGCAAAAATAAAATAAATTTCACCTCCCGTGCACCGTCTCAGTAGATTTGTGGAAGAATGAAAGAATAAGCACCTTCTTCTATTGATCATGACTTCTGAGTTCCACCCCAATGTCAGCGGTTGACAGTTGACGCAATTGTACTAATTTTGGCTCTAAATTAAGCTTTACCTCTACCATTAGAGGGCCATCACAATTTAGCGTTTGTGGCGGACTAACACCCCAGTCGGACTAACTGACAGCTCCATACTTTAGCTGCTGATGATCCCGACGGTCGATCTAACTGGGCCCACCATGGCTGAATTGCCGCTATATGTGGAACATCCCCAGTCCCACCGGTAATACATTCAGTGGCCAATAGTAAAGGGTTCACAATGGATCGAAAGACAGCAACAGGTCATAAAAGAAAAGGTCCAACCAGCAAACTACAGTAGATCTTCCAACAGAAGATTTTTCTCCACCATCCATCAAAGAGGGGCCCACCGTATCAGCAATCCTGGTTGCTCATTCATGGCCCCACAGTACGGTATTGATAGTTAGTTTAAGGGAAGTTTCAAATAAGGGAAGTTTCAAATTGCACATCTATCCACCGCAAGAGGATGGTGAAAGGAAAAAGAGCACCCGACTACCTTCAGTGACCATGTGATGGGTTCTAATTACAATGTGATGTATTTTTTCTGGTAGCTTAATAATGAATTTATTTTACTTTTCTTAAAAAAGAAGTGGATGAAATTTTTTATCAGTTAGTGCGTTGAGAGTGTTGTTTTTTTTTGTTTTAAAAGAGGAAAAAATTTTGAATTTTTTATTTTTGACCTCATCCATCACCTTTTCATGTCTCGTAAGTGGAGGTTTCACTTCACTTTACTCTACTGATTAAAAACCTAGATAGGCCTTACGTACGTTTTAAGCGGTACTTTAGAAAACTAATTACATGAATGGTGGTTTTATTTTTCCACAAAAAACTTTTCTGGCCCTTTATAGGGAAGTGTTTTTTCTTTTTATTTTACAAATTCCATAAAAAATAGTTCATTTTTCCAAATTTCCTCAACGGACAATACAAATACATGGCATTTTTGAATGTTGTGGAAAAGCAATTCCAACTTCTTTATAATCTTTTTATATAAAAAAGGCCCACAAACATGCCCAATGGCCATACCAGAGAGAAATCCATTGAATAAATGAGCGAAAGTCCACAATGGGGCTCATTTGGTGAAATCATAATGTTTAAAATAAATGCTTAGTATCCTTAAATCTTGTTTGAACGTGAAGTTACACACACACACATATATATAATCTTCAATCATATGAGAAGTGTTCTCACACATTTATTATAGAACTTTTTATAGAGCTCACTTGTGGGTCCCATTTGGGGATGGGACTAGGGGATGGAAAAATCTATATGAGACTACTTTAAATATCAAGTTTGGCTTCAACTACATGGCCCTAATCCCTTCATACATAGCCCGCAAACCTAGTCCATTTGGATTGGTGCACAGTTGATCCAATGATCCAGTAAACTTAGATTCGATCAAAACTAGGGACATGACTATTAGGGGGTTCCATGTATATTACAAGATTTGGATTAAGTGATGATGGGCTCCATATAGACTTCTCACAAAACAGTGGTAAGAACTAATTCTCACAGGATTATTTCTCTATATATATGGGCTTTAATTATGTGAGAAGTTTTCTGACACACCTACCGTAAGAACTTTTATGGGGTCAAGTTGTGGGTCCCATTTGGGGATGGGACTAGGGATGGAAAGATTTATGTAGGATTATCTTATATATCAAGTTTGGCCCAAATCACATGTCTCTAACCATTTCATCTGCAACTCACAATCCAATTCATTCAAATTGGTACACAATCGATCCAACGGTCTGGTAAATTTAGATTTGACTGAAACTTAGGACATATGGCTATCAGGTGGTTTCTGTGTATTGCAAGTTTTGAATTGGGTGATAGATGAGCTCTACCTAAACTTCTTACAAAACAATGGTGAGAAGTAGTTCCAATAGGATTATTCCCCCTCCCCCCCCTCCACACACACACACACACACACACACACACACACATACATTTATAACAAGCTCTATATGGGCTTTGTTGTAGTTATAACTATTCTTGCGGAGTTACCATGAGAACTTTCTATGGAGCTCATTTGTGGGTCTCATTTGGAAAAAAAATATTAGAGATGATGGAAAAAATCTATGTGGGACCACCACAAGTATCAAACTATACCCCTGACACCTTCATCTATTGCCCACAAGTTTAATGGCTTCATATATATATATATATATATATATAATGCCCCCTTTTGAATAGGGGTGTTTTTGCCCTCCTCATCCTTTCCAATGAATTTTAGCCATGTAAGAACTCACTGCCAAGAAGCATTAAATTCTATTAAAACCCAAAACCAATACAGCCTCTCTTTCGTGTCCTTTGGAATGTTGTGACGGATACTTAGTTTTGAGTTATTTTTGCTTTCTATCAAAAAGTCCAAGATATCCTACACGATTTATTTTGGAAAATTGGTCATGAATTAGTGAGGTCCAAGGTGAGGCCCACTTATGAACGATCCAAAGTGATCAAAATGATTATCCCCATCTATTATGGACCCTCAGAAAATTTCAATTATCCTGTTTGTTTGTGGAGTAAAGTTAAATAGAGTAGAGTAAATCTAAAATCAAGAAATAATAAAATATAATTGGGTTTTGATGATTTTTTGTTTTTAGTTGTTTGATAATGAATTTTTTTACTCTTTTTTGTTTAAAAAGTAGATGTTTTTTGTAATTTAGTGGTTCCTTTTTGGACTTTTTTTTTTGAAAAATAAGAGGAGAAATTTAACTTTTATGAAAAAGAAAGGGGAAATTTTGAAATTCAAATATTTAATTTTACTCTAATTTACTGTATCTCCTACCTAAACCCACCCTAAATAGGAGTTGATCCCACCATTGGATTATGAAAATAATAATATTTTACAATGTTCAATCTAACCTAGGGTCTGAATATGGCTTTTTGCCCTTTGTGACATTTAACCAAAAAAAAAAAAAAAACAAGTAGGGAGAAATAAAAGAGATTAGGGAGGGAAACAATGGATCATTTAACACCATTAAATTTTTGTTCCTTAAAAGTAGTTGTTTCTCATCTAATCTCCTCCTTTTATGTAAACTACAACCAAACCACAATCAATGCAAGTACATGTCATTCTTATCTCATTTGTCAATGCATGGGGTGTTTTTGATTTAGAAGTGCCCAGCTGCTATATATATATAGGTATAATAAAATTACTATGCATCTATTTCTTACGCTATATTGTGAGGGATATATATATATAGTAGTCTTTCCTATATATATTTATATCCATGGATGTGTTTGGAAGTTATATAAAAATTTTGAGCTAAAAGAGTGTGGTGAGATCCAAATGTTAGGAGAAAACAAACTTCCTCCACTCATACAGGGTGTCCTAAAATTCTACCTTCAGTCAAAATGTATACTGTCATTTGTTTCATCATTTAATAAAGAACATAATTAACACCATCTTATTCATTGGTACATTTTTAGCGAATCAATCAATCCAAAATGGAACAAACTCCCCATTGAGGCTACTCATGTACCTAGGAGGCCATTTACCATTGAGTTACACTCCATATAATTTCTCCATGTTCAACGGATCAAAGAAGCAGTGGGCCTTTAGTTTTGGATGATCATGATTGGCCCGCTCGTGAGATTGACGCGGATATTGCGCTATTAAAGACGCACAGCGGAACAGTGCGGAGAAAGGTAGATTTAAAAGAAGAGAAAAGCAGAGAAAAGGTAGCGGCAACAGGGGAAAAGGAATCGAGGGTCGGCGCTGCTGTCTTGCCGACTATTCATGACGTCTTCGTCTTCTTCTTCAACCCCAGCATAATCAAACCCTACTCTTCCTTCAATCTCCCTTCTCTTCTGAAAATCTCCTTCGTTCTGTCTATCTATAGCTATAGCTGTTGTTTGTTTTGATTCTTTTTCCTGTTTTGATCTTATACGTTGTTGCTGCTCTTACTCTTTCCGTGTAATTTTTTTCTTCGCGGGAGAGAGAGACGAAAGAATCGTTGTTTTTTTTGTCTTCTTCTTCAGATCTAGGGTTTTTTTTTTTTTTTGGATTCTTCACTTTCGAATTTTCCTCTTTGGGTATTTTTTATTTGTTTGGATCTTGAACTGTGGAGCCATGAAAGGGATGGTGGCACAGCAACAGCAGCAGCAGCTTGCGGCAGAGAGAAGTGAGGAAGGAGATAAGGAGAAGAAGAGGAGGCGCCGACAGCGGAGACCCAAGCAGAATCCTGCTGTTTCAGGTAAAATCTGAAGTCTGTAGTCCTTGTGCTGTGATTGTTCAAGAACATGACATGATGTGGATGATTAGAAAGGAAGAGTTTTTCTTTCTTGTTTGGTTTAATTATTATTCTTCTAGTTGCACCAGAGGAACTAACATCATCAGAATTTGGATTTGGAGAGTTTTGTGGGGCAAAAGGAAGTTGAATTCTGCCTTTAGATTTGAAGTATTTGTGTCCAAATGTCTAAAGTTAGATTTTACTGCGTGGGATGTTTGTGATCCTTTTGCTGGGCATCAACTCTCCTAGTCATTGGGAATATGGCCAAATCTGGGGTGGAGTGATTTAGATAAGGACCCAAGGACATATTACTGATAAATGAAATGTTGTCTTGAAGATAGATTTGCCTGCACACGATTCCTAGAATTCAAATCCATGCAAACAAATGGGCATTAGTTCTTTCGGCCTTGTCCTCTTGTTTATAGAATCTTTGTTACCGAGAAATGGTGGTGGCAAAAGAAGGCCAGTAGGAATCAAGGTCATATTTTCTTATTTTGTTGGTAATTTAAGTTTATATTTTCTAAATTATCTTCGACTAATATAAACTTGTCTATGTATTTTGAAACTTGGACTGAGAGATTAGCACTTGACCATTGGAGATTCGCATGAGCAATGGAGCCAACTTTGTCTTTTTTATGAGTGGTGGCTATTGGCAAACTGCTGAGTGCTGATGCATGAGATCGCTTTTCACTGAAGAGCTTGGTTTCTATTGCCTTTTCGCTTTTCAAGCTTCATCTCGTACTTATTGAAAGTGATTGTTGTTTTCATGTGCAAAGTAAAAGGATTTATTGTCAATGGCAGCCTCTTAGGCCTCTGTGAAGATTTTTGCAATAGTTTTTTTCTACACAAACAGACATACTGAAAAGTGCTCTTTTCGGTCCACCCAAATTTATTGAATAAATGATGAGGGATTTGGAGAGTGCATTTTCCTTGGGCACCCAAACCACATATTGGATAATCATATAATGTAAATGAATAGGGAAGAGTACTTTTTTGTAAGGCTGGAGTTAGGCATGCTCTGTTTTGTGGACTTGAATTTTGGGAATGGAGATATTCCTATGACAAGAAGATTGAAGTTGCGGCTGAGCTGTGTATGTTAAGATGATTGAATGTGTGGAGTAACAAGAAACGATATTCATGCTGGGTTGATGCTTTGAGATCTAGGTTTGGTTCATTTGGAGAAAAAAGGTCTGCTTATGCTTTGCTCCAATGCTTTGGCAACTAACTTCATCCGCAAGCAGTTGATGCCCCCCCTTTTTTTGCTGTAGCAATGCCCATTTATCATACAATGGAACCACTGCATTTTCTCTGCGAGCTCTGTTCTGAGTCCATCTAATGATTTTTTTAAAGATTTTAAGGTGTCAGAAATCTGTTTCATCCAAGGTTCATGGGCATGTTCTGCAGTGATGCATTCTTTTTTTTTTTTTTTTTTTTTCAGTGGCAGGTTGTGCTTCAGCTTATGGATTGTGTGGGCAGATGTCATCTTGGGAGAATGGCAGCACTTCAAATTGTGCTACATCCCTTGCGGATTTGTCATCAAAGAAGCATGAGATATACACACATGCATCAGAAGAGCAGGGACCAAGTAGAGCATCTGATGTTGCTTTTAGTTCTCTGCCACCTATGCATATTACTGGTGAGGCAGCATCAGGGGAATTGGGTTGTATGCAAAATCAGCATTCCTTTCCATCTGATGTGGAACACTTAATTTTAGTACAAGGTTCCAAATCATGTCCAGTACCTATCTCTTATGGAAAGGCAAAAGTATCTGTGAACAAGGAAGGATATCCTGGTTTGATGCAAAGAAATCCTTTTCTTCCTCACTGGTCACTCGAGGCTGTTAATGATGCAATAGAGGTTGGTTGTGTTGCATGAGTTTGGAAGTAGTCAATTCTTTTGGGTTTACTGCTTATATTTATGGCATATGATGTCTTTCCACCAAGCAGAAATGAAGACCGACAGCGTTTTTTTGTTTTTGTTTTGCAGAAAGGTGATGCTTTTAGAGCTGTGTTTCGTGTGAATGCTCATAACCGGCTTGAGGTGAGAACATCTACTGTATCTGTATGTATAGTGCCATCCACTTATTTGTTTTTCTTGTTCCTTAAATGATGGACTTTTTTTTTTTTTTTTTTGATTATCAGGCATATTGTTCACTAGATGGGGTACCAACTGATATTCTTATCAATGGTCTTCATGCTCAAAATAGAGCGGTAAGCATGAAGTTATTTTCTTGATTGGAGACTTGTCTCTATGATACTGATCAACACAAGAAATTGTTTCCTCTTGCTTGATTCTATATATATATCTATTTCTATATCTATATCTATATCTATCTATCTTTGGCATCCTCTCTGTGTGTGTGTTTCCACTTATCCACTGGACTACCTAATTAATTCTCCCGTTAGTCTTTCCCATTTATTTGATCATTCAATTGGACTTTGTAATTGTGTGAACTGTATGTCATGTAATACATTTCAGTGAACTTTAGGGGAATATCAAATGGTTCTTTCTCAATTGTCCTGTTCATCAATATTGTCTTCATTTTTCTTTTAATTTTGTGTTTCTTCAAATGACGACAGATTACCAAAAAGATTGAATAAATATTATAATAGTAGTATTGCAATGAAGCATCCCAGTGGAAGATGCAGACACCATGGTTTCATTCTGATTCTTAATATGAATGCCCACTGGGATGCTGCTAACCAGCCCTTATAATTGAACATCCCCCTAACTATAAAGAGATTACGTCTCCAACAAACAGGACCTCCAAACAATGTTTAGCTGGAACATTAGCCTTAGTTGCACCCTGAGAGTATGGATAAGGAGACCTGAAATTCTCCTTCTAGGTCATCACTTTTTGGTTCACTTTAAGTGGATAAAATTTATGGAGCAGTACTTCTTCCTGCCACCTGCTAATGGCAATAAAAGAGTCTCTCCCAATGATGGGCGGACTGATGTTCAATTTAAATGCTTCACCTCCATTAGTGATGTAAGAATGTCAGTGCTGTTGATTGATCTAAAACCATAAGGCCCAAGCAATACCTAAATGCAGTGGCACTAGTGTCACATAGTTATCCTTCAACCTGAATTTCACATTGCTTTATCATCAGAGTCCAATTTAATTGATTCAACTGTGGTAGGGTGGTCTTAGCTTTGGTGGACTTTTACAGGTGTTTGTTGAAGTAGAACGCCTATAGCGAACCCCAAATTGCTGGTTACACACTCTGCTCCCCCCTTCTCTCTCTCTCTCTCTCTCTCTCGGCACAGGGAGGGAGGGATGCCTTATTCTGTCTAAGGTCAGCAATTACTGTTGGTTCATCCTTAAGCAAAAGACTGCAGGGTTGGAAGGATGCTTAATTTTATAAATTTACTCTGCCAGCCTACCCCTTTTCTTGGGTCATATACCATCTCAAATGTGATGTTTGCTGTGTTTGCCTAAAATTTTATACATACTCAGTTTTAATGTATTTGATTGGTAACTTGGCTGTGATGCAGGACAACATGAAATTTCCTCTAATGGGATGCAATGCAATCAAGAATAAAATTAATTAACAAAGAAAATTAAATTAATGTCAATCATGTGTAAACAGATATCCCAAGTAATGAATCAGCCATATATCTAAAACCTTTTCTCAGATCCCGCAGTAAAATCCTCTGATTTGAGGGGTAGGATCCTGATGGAAGGTAGAACTTCCAACACTTAGGCTTGTGATTTATGGGAAAATGATTTAGAAGAAAATAACGCCAAAATAATCTTCATCAGATCTGAAGGTATTGGCTCAACATCTATTGAATAGATCTGAAATTATAATGGATGTAGTATAGCTCTGCAGAAGGGAAAAGTAGAAAAGATAGTAGTTACCTTTGTTGGGCTTTCACCGAACTCTAGTCGTAGTAGGTGTTAATGGCGGTTATATAAGAAAGGCGGCTTACAAAACCCAAGAAGAAGAAGAAGAAGAAGAAGAAGAAGAAGGAGCAATCTCCTTCGTTCTCATTCAATAATCAGGTTCATACCATAGCATGGTGAAAGAAGGAACAAAAACTGTTTTTAACATAACCTAAAACCAAAAACAGAAAGGAAAGAAAAAACCCGAAACAGAAGAAGGAAGGAGCCCTCGGGATTCTTGCACAAAATCCCATGAGGATTCGTGCGCATGATGCATGGACCCCTTGTCTCGGGATCTGCGGGCAAGTTTTTTTTTAATTTTTTTTTGGTGATGGCCCCCTTCTCTTACTTAATACAAGCCTCTTAAAAAAAAACTTAAAACACGGGCCCCTCTTCTTTAACAAAGACTCTTAAAAATTAAAAACATGAGACCCTTCAATTTTAAAAGATTTTTATTTCAACCCACTGGATCTTTCCCAATGTGGGGCCTTCAAAGAAATTGTGCACATGGGGCCTTCATCTCTTTACGGACACGATCATCCAAAATCCAACCGCCGGATCTCCTCTGGATGGTAATCCAACGGTGGATTTATGTCTTCCTTGCGATCAAAGATTGGTTATTGATCATCCATCCAAATCATAGCTTGATCCGCTGCCCTATATCTTCACTGATAAACCTTGTATGGACTGGGGGAATTGGATATGATATCCCCATTAGGCTGGTTGATATATGAAACAATAAGACAGTCCTTAGGTAGTTGTTGCAGAAACCACTATAAATGGATTGATTCAACTCTTGAAAAAACAACCATCTGCTCCATTCAACATGTAGCTAGTTAAACAACATTGGAGGCAGGTATTTGTGTAGAACTGCCCTCCATGTTTCATTTTTTTAAAACACTCTGACATCTTTTTCTCTTATATCTTATGTGCTATCTTTCTTTCTTAATGACATGTACTTATGATGAAAGCTTGTCCTTGTAGATAGAAGGAGACACTGTAGCAATTGCATTGGATCCTGTGGCCTCATGGACCAGACTGAGAGGATTGCCTGGACGTAATTCCAGTGCTTTAGAGGTGGGCGATTCTAATGAGGTAGTTGTTGATGACTGCAAAGGAAAAGACAGGGAAGATCCAGAATGCAGGTATTCTGCTTGTAGACATGGCTTGCTCCCCACCGATGGTGGGTACTGTTATCCAGAGAACAATTCTGGTGAAGCTTGTGATCTTGACAGGGGAATTGGACATAGGAATTCTAATTGCATGTCGAATGAACAGTTTTCGTATATTTTAGATCCTTTTGAAAGAAGTTATGCTAGTCAGCAGGTAGGATCCTCAGGTGCTTTGGAGAAGTTATGTGCCATGATAAATGCATTTCCATTAAAGCGGCCAACTGGCAGGGTTTTGGCCATCATTGAAAGGTCACCTCGCCGTAGTGCTGTGACTGGTTTTCTTGGTGTTAAGCAGTGGCTTTCTTGTGAGGAAGGGTATAAGCAGGAGATTGGTGGACAATCACCTAAAAGAGCCAAGAATCCCGTACTGTTCTCTGCTAGGGAATACATCCAGTTGACACCCACTGATGCAAGATTTCCAAAAATGATGGTCCCTGTGAGAGGCTTGCCAGTGTTCATCCAGGACAGATTGAAGAATGGAGATGCATCAGTTGAAAAGGAATTGGTAGCTGCAAGAATCGATACTTGGGAGGAAGAAAGCTCCCTGCCTCAAGCACATGTCATGCTTGTTTTTGGAAGGGGTGGAGAAATTGAACCCCAAATAGCTGCAATTTTATTTGAGAATGCCATTTGTAGTGCTAAGTTCTCTCCTGAATCCTTTGCCTGTCTTCCGGATGTTCCATGGGTTGTACCGAAGGAGGAGTTGCAAAGAAGAGTGGATCTTAGAAATCTGTGTGTCTTCACCATTGATCCATCCACTGCCCGTGAGCTTGATGATGCTTTATCAGTTGAAAGAGTGTCTGATGATATTTTCCGAGTTGGGGTTCACATTGCAGATGTGTCATATTTTGTTCAGCCAGACACAGATATGGACACAGAAGCTCAAATCCGATCAACAAGTGTCTATCTCTTGCATCATAAACTTTCTATGCTACCTCCATTGCTTTCAGAGGATTTGGGCTCACTTATTCCTGGGGTGGATAGACTAACACTCTCTGTTATCTGGGACATCAGTCTTGCTGGGGACATCTTGGATCGCTGGATTGGCCATACAGTGATCCGTTCCTGTTGCAAGCTCTCTTATGAACAGGCTCAAGACATGATTGATGGATTACTGGATGCCAAGGCACCAATTACTATTGGTAATGGCTATCCTGAACTCCATGGCCAGTTTAAATGGCACGACGTGGTCAACTCTGTTAGAGTCCTCCACGAAATCTCTAAGAGATTGAAAGATAATCGGTTCAAAGAAGGAGCTCTTGTGCTGGAAAGCTCCAAGCTTGTTTTTTTGTTTGATGAGTTTGGAGTGCCATATGATAGTCTGCTTTGTGAGCAGATAGATTCTAATTATCTTGTTGAGGAATATATGCTTCTGGCAAACACAACAGCTGCCGAGATTATATCTAGAGCTTTTCCTAGTTGTGCCTTGTTGCGTCGGCACCCAGAACCTAATCCACGGAAACTCAAAGAGTTTGAATCATTTTGCAGTAGGCATGGTTTTGAATTAGACACATCTTCTTCAGTCCAACTTCAACTTTCATTGCGAAAAATAAGAGAAAAGCTCAAGAATGATCCTGTGTTGTATGATATTCTTGTTTCATATGCTTCACGGCCCATGCAATTAGCTGCATACTTCTGTACTGGAGATCTAAGAGACCGCGGAAATGATTGGGCACATTATGCTTTGGCAGTTCCTTTGTACACTCATTTTACATCACCATTGCGTAGGTATCCTGATATTATTGTGCACCGGACATTATCTGCAGCCCTGGAAGCTGAACAATTGTATCTGCGACAGCGTATGATGACACATGGAGCAAGGAAAGAGACTATGGCCTACGCCTCTGGAAATATAATTGTAGGCAAGTGTTTTACTGGCCTTCATTTTGACAAGGACGCTGTGGAATCCAGGGAAGGTATGGAAATGTTATCCTTTGCTGCATTAAAGCATAGAGTTCCAGGAGCTGAAAAACTTGCAGAAGTTGCCGCTCGTTGCAATGAGAGGAAGCTAGCTAGCAAGCATGCTCAGGATGCTGGTGAGAAACTCTGCCTCTGGGCTATGCTCAAGAAGAAAGAGGTAGGTCTCTCTCTCTCTCTCTCTCTCTGCTTTTGTGCATCGCCCTTTCACAACACACTGAAATTCAGGACGAAGAGGGCAAATGCTTCTTTGATTGATTTTGCCTTCTAGCTGTTTTTTATTTTTTTATTATAGTCATATAAATGAATTTGTATGGCTCATTAATAGTTGTTTTGGAGCTTGTGTTTGAACTATTGTCAAAGTTATTTGACTTTTGATTAAAGTAGCTTTGTGAAAACTTTTGCACAATTTCGAGTAGTTTTAGCTTCAGATTGCGGGAAAAGAAAAGAAGTGAATTGATTGGCACTAGCAATTAAAAGGAGCGACTAGCACTTAAAAAACTAGTAGTGTGTTCTGTTTGGTTTTGTGGCTTAGCTAATTATGCAAAGCAACATGTGTTTATTATTGTATCCTTCAAAAAAAAAACCTTTATTATTGCATTTTGTCTTGGTTAGAGTTTCAAGATTTTCTCCCTTTCTCATTTATTTTGTCCTTTGGCAGATTTTTGTTTCAAATGCTCGAGTTTTGGGACTGGGGCCAAAATTCATGTCTGTCTACATCCAAAAACTTGCAGTAAGGCTTCGCCCACCTGCCCCTATTACATTTTTTTAATATATATTTTAAATCCTCAGCTTAGTGTTATAATCTGATTCTAGATGGAGCGGCGGATATATTATGATGAAGTTGAAGGCCTCATTGTTGAATGGCTGGAGACTACTTCAACGTTGCTTCTGGATATACGTACAAACAAAAGGTTCCAGAAAAGAAGTAGCTCTGGGAAATTTAGGACACTCGAAGACGTAGCATTGGTTGTTAACCCATGTGATCTAAGTTCTGAGCGAGCTGTTCAAGGCAATACTAAGGGGGCAGGAGAAATTCAAGACAAAAATGATCCTGCTGTTTTTCCTCTGATGCTGCACGTCCTGTCTTCTGTCCCTGTGGTGCTGCATGCAGTTGGTGGGGATGGCAGCCCATTGGATATAGGTGCAAGACTGTACATGAGCTCTTATTACAGGTAAGCGGAGATTTCAGGAAGTCGTCGCCTTCAAGACTCATGCAAGCTCCTTAAGCTCGAATTGTAGTTGGTTGGTTTAGGTAAAAAGTGGGTTCTTGAAAGTAGATTTAACTCGAGAATTGCAGATGAATCATGGATTCATCTGATATGAGACTATGCAGTGTAGATAGCCTTTTTTAGGCCACTATGAAGCAAAATCTAGGAAATCTCTTTATATAGTTGTATTGGAGTGTATGACATGACCTTTTATGGTTAACCTGAGGTGGGTTATGTTGTGAATAGCTGACTTGAAAGATGAAATCTGGTTGGAAGGTGTAGATATGCATAGGTTTGGCCTGTGGTACGAGTTTAGCAGCTTACTCTTTTACAAAGCTGCATGTTGGAATTGGCTTAGGAATTTTTTTATAGGCCAATTCCATGCCGTTGTGCCCCAGGTGGTTCATTCCGTTGCCAATATTTTTAGATTACGTTTTGTTAAGAGTAGTGTATCTTGAACTTGAAAGGCCTAATTTGTTGTTTGTTTTTTTTTTAATCTTTTTGGGCTATTATGATGCTCCTCTTTTGCAATGTTACCTGAATAATTGGATATTCATATCTTTTATGTAAGCATTAAGGATGTTACTTTTGAAGTTCAATAATGCTGCATTTGTTTTGGGTTTCTCTCGAGCTTATAGTTACTATTGTGCTTATTGTTATTAAACGAAGAAAAAAAAAATTAATGCTTACTGGGACGAGCTTGTGTGCTCAATGTTGGTTGCGGCCTTTTGTCATGTTACCAATAAAGACAACCTTACTGCTTAATTGGATGAGACCCTTGGGGTGCTTCCCCAAGTACTCGTCTATGCCTTGTGAATCAGTTTGATGGGAAATCTTTGTCTAATTCTTGAAGCACCTTGCAACCGTTTTGATTGTTCTTTTAAGCAGTGTCTTATAACCCTTTTATTTGACTGGTCAGATTGGCACACTGTTACTGGAAGAGGCGGTAGGGTTGGCACTCTTCTATCTAATGCCTGAAAACAAAGGCATTGCGGATGAGTCAACAGAGTAAGTGTGTTTTACATTCACAATGCATTCTCTCTAGTAGCTAGAGATGATGCTGACAGCATGGTTTTAAACAAGCCGAAAAAATTAGGGATGAATCCTGGGCAGCAGTCGAAAAAACAAGCTTACTGCTTTATTGAATGAGACCCTTGGGATGCTTCCTGAGTATTCATCTGTGCGTTGTAAATCAATTTGATGGGACACAGTGCTACCATTGCATCCAGCGGTCAAAAGACTTCAAAGCATAGATTCAATTTGATGGGACTCAATGGGCCACCATTGCATCGGACGGTCCAAAGACTTAAAAGCGCTTCAGTGTTGTTTCATAGGAAATCACAGGCTTAGTGTTTAGGGGTGGGTCAACGCCTAACTCAAGTGGCGTGACATTTGATTGGCTCTTTTTTCTAAGGTCGCAGTTGGCAACTAAATCTTTGAAGAAAATTTTGTCAGTTTTCACAAAGTTTGAAAACGTACTTTTGTCGTTTGTGAATTCCCATGGGATTGGGCCAAATGAGGATTTTCATGTCTAACCTTCTCCATTAGGATATGGAAATCCTCAGTTGAAAAGGAGACCGTATAAAATCCTCGATTCTACAAATTCATCATTAATTATCAAATGTAACTTAAGGAATCCTCAGTTATGCAAATCCCATGTGAAGAAAGGCTTGAAGAGCGTAGAGGCAGTGAGGAGTCCTTAAATCTTCAGATTCCTCACCTGGACCCAAAAAGTTGAAATTGAGCAAAACTTATATTAGAAAAGGGGAAAGTTTCCATATAAAATCCAATCCCACCCCACTTCCGAGCATCTCCGATCATTAGGTCTGCCATGTTTTATGGGTTAATGATAATTGCTCAGTAGAAAGGAGAGTCACTCAATCACTTCCTTTCCTTGGCTTGGTTCAGTGCTTACTCGTCCATTCACTTTGTGTGATTTAAAATATAAAAGATGAAGCTTTTGGCCGACAATGGAGGCTTAATAGCAGTTGATGCTCTTTACCTCTTATTATTCCTAGTCCACTAGCAGTCACCTTTATAACCATCTCATGTGTTAATATATTAATAATGGTAGATGCGTCTAAAGATGATTGTTTTGCTATTTCACGTAATATTGTAGTCTCTCTAAATATTAATCAATCATATATTTGTATAATTACATTCTTTCCTTTCTTGATCACTTCTGCATTTCGTTAAGACCCATTTCCTGCTAATGAATCATCTACTCATTAACTTTTGCTTTCTTTTTCTATCTTGCTTTGTTTTGTTGGGCCTATTGCTGTACTCTTAATTGAATTTTTAAGAACTCATCATGGTGAAAGGGGTTCTGCTGCGTCAACATACTCATGGTTGAGTGAACATACAGTCCAGCTTGATGGGCCCCACTTCGGGCCGCCTTTGGTCAGTGCACCACCTTTCACTCTCTTATTCTCCCATCAAACCTGTAATCATTGTTGATTCAATCTGAAAAAAAAAAAAAGGAACTATGGTTAAAATACCACCAAAATTTAAGACTATTATATTAAAGGCTAAAATAATTTGATGGGGCTAATTTTTCACATGATCCTTATGCTTAGAGAGATCTTTCCATCAATCCTAGTCCCGGTGAATCCAAATCGGCCCCAAGCATTGGACTATTTTGCTTGTATGTGAAGATTTTTCAAAGCGTGATGGGTCGATAGGTGGAGATCTGGACAAAATTCCCACTTCACAAAATTTAATTTACTATGGTGATGTAAAATAGTAGTTTTTTTTTCATTTATTTATTTATGCTTGAGAATCGTAGTTTATTTATACGTCCCATTTATTATCTTCACTTTTGATCCATCATTTTGAGCCCCTTCTACTTGTTTTCTAATTAGTTGTCATTTCAATCCTTGTATCAAACTTCAGATGCAAACATTATTCACCACCATCTGATCCCCAGTCATGATCGCAGGGCACACATTCAATCCCACAGGTCTACCCAATCCAATCTCATCATGGATGGGCACACATTGTTAAGTGCGTCTGTCTCCTAATTAATAAAATTAATTATTGCTAGTCCTCAATTATTGAGCTTTTTTTCTTTTTCTTGACCTTCTCTTCAGAATAAATGCAAGTCCTGTGTCTCAGTTCCTTAAGCAGCGCACTATCAGCTGCCATAACCTCAGAATAGATGCAAGTCCTGTGTCTCAAGATCTGCTTGAAGCCCCTGTTATCTGATGGATAATTCAAGGCATCCAGTTTATGTAAGAGTTTGTTTTCTTTAAAACTTATCAGGAAGACCATATTATGTACTTACAATAGCAGCAATCTTCTAATTACTGGAAACCTCTTCTCTCTAAAGAAACTATTTACATAAACATCCATGAAAGAAAAATGGTACATTGAATTCTAGTTGATCAAGGCGAGCAGATTCTTTGGAAATTAGTTATACTTTTACTACCATAATTGGATTGGCTATCATTTGCTAAACCATTGACAACTTGGTGAATTTTTTCGTTCTTTGTGTAATTTCATGAACATGTTACATAACTAATTGTTCATGTTCTTTGTTATTTTATGGAACTTGAAAAATACAGAGAGATGGGCCAAGAACTGCTACTGGAACCCGTCGACCAACGACAGCAGGCGCCAAGAAAAATGTCGGGTCCATCTATCGAAAGGGAAGCTTGGGGTATGCATTGGAGGAACATAAATTAGAGTTGAAGAAGAGTCCACTGGGTGTGATCGAATTGCTATCAAGATCATGGAGCAGCTCATCAATGAGAGCTTTTGAGATGATTGCACATAGCTTGGATTACGAGATGCAGTTGCAAGATGAAGATGAGAACAGAGCAGAGAAGCATTTCAAGCAGAAAGAGGCCTCTATGAATGGGGATGCTCAAATAGTATAAGCTTTTCTTTCCTTTGGCAATTTAGTCCCTGAAGTTTTTTTAGATTTCTCCATAGTCATTGACTTACTATAACGGTCACTGAAACTGTGGAATGCTTTCTTGGGAAGTGATGTTCCTTTTGCTATTTAGTCCCTTAAGTCGTATCTTATTTCTTGAAATATGTGTACGATGTTTTAGTTTCCTATGGTTTTGTGATCATGTAGCAAAGGTGGCCATGGATGCAACAATCGATTCGACACCTTCAACAGAGCTGGGTGCGTAAACTCTTTTGCTTCTCTCTCATTTGACCATCTGTCATCATCGTTGTTGTCTCGCTTACTCCATTTCTCTTGGCCGTGCAGGCTGACATGATTAAGGTGAACCAAGTGAGGATGAGGAGGTGGTTGAAAGAGAAGCTATGTTCAAGTGATACTAGAAATGAAAGAAGAAAGCAAGAGCAGAGGCTGCAAGCAGCCATGTCAGTGGCGGGACTCGCTGCGGTGATTGCTGCTTTCTCTGCAAAATCTGCTGGAGACACACCTGACAAGAAGAAACTGGCCACTGCTGCTGCCGCGGCCCTCGTGGCCGTGCAGTGCGCAGAGGTAGCTAAGCTGATGGGCGCACAACACAAGCATGTTTCTTCGGTCATCGATGCTGCCATTGCGGCAGCCACTCCTGCTGATATCCTTGCCTTAACAGCAGCTGCAGCAACATGTACAACAACAAGAAGTTCTCTACTCTCCTTTTTCATGGATCTTCATTTCCTTCTATAGAATTCTTCTCTTACATAGTATCAAGATTGATGGACATGTAGCAAATGGAGGAATCCTACTTAATTCAATAATGGATGTAAGAAAAATGCACAGTAGCTGAGTGGGGAAAATGGCTCAAATCCAACTGTGGACCAAGTGCCATTGGGAATTGAAGTGGTTTTAATCATCCTCCAGAAAAAAAAAAAAATCATCCTTAATGAGTAGTGTGCCTCACATCCACTGTTCTATTTTCATTTCTCTGCAATTGGAATTTCAGTTGTGTTTGTGGTCTCTGTTGCTTCATTTTACTTGATTATTTTTACTTTATTGCGGAATTCCTTTCTTTCTACTAAAGAGAGCAGTTATGGTGCAGCTCTACGAGGAGCAACCACAGGAAGGGGCAGGCATCTAAAAGAAACTAAATTGTACCAGAATCGTATTCTAAGGCACTCATCCAAGGATTTAGATTTCAGCTGGAAAAAACAAATCCTTGCCAGAGGATCAGAGCATCCCACTTGCATAACAAACGGTATACTCTATCTATCTCTCCACCCCCTGGTTTGACCATGCAGCATCGTCACCATCCTAGTTGTCTTCACCATCATCATCAAGGCCTTATTTCATTCATTTGGGGTTCAGCTTTGTCAGTTCTTATTTTCGAACTCAACCTACAATATTTTCAGGAATTTTCTAATTGGTAATATCTATTCTTGAACACTTCATTAAGGTCTTATATTGCTACCTCCCTAGTTCCTCATAACCCTTCAGGATGATGTTCAATGGCTGTTTATAGTCTTCTGTGTACATACCTCAACCATTCCGAAAGGCATGTGGTGTGACTTGCTTCATAGATTATGAACTATAATCTAATTTCATAATCTCTGCAGGGAAGACCCAACTGAAAACTGTGCATGTTTTTGCCAAGCAATCACTTGTCATTCTACGAGTGAGGACAAAACATCTGGGTGGAGCCTTTACAACATTCAAGGACTGTAAGTAGCCATTTTTATGACCATCCTTCCCTCCTATCAGTTATCTATAGTTGGGAGTTTGGGATCACTTAGAAGGTCCCTTCAATCTACCATGGATTGAAATGAAATGACTTAAACATGCTTCCAATCAATATTACTAGATACTATAATGGAAGTGGTGGATGAATCAAAGGAGACAACTGCAGAAGCAGTGCTCGTCACTAATGAGGTGAATGGCTACTGCTGCATTTGCATCAGAACTTCTCAAGGAGATATTCGTATCACATTCAAGGACAAAGTGGAGTGCAGCATATGGGTAACCACCATATCTCATCTCTTCCTGTCAACTACGGAGGACCATCTCTCTCACAAATAAATTGATCCAGGCCTCAGAAAAGACAGTTTCAGCAGATGTTTGTATCTTTGCCTTTCTGCGTTTGTGTAATCTATGAAACTTATAATACCTTACTGTACTTGATCTTCCTAAGCAATATGGCTGCACTACTGCCGCTCCTGCCTCTGCCCCCAATTGGTAGCACTAATTAAATATCCACTGTGCAATGATAGAAATATGAAATTGTGGCAGAGTGGATTGGACAATCCAAGTATCTGAATCGATTTTTTACTTTTCAGAAGAAGTGAAATCCAATCATGGAACTAGATTGCGAACTGGTCATTCAACGTAGGATTGCAACAAGGTGATAAAATTGAGCAATCATAATGCCTTGACTTAACAAGGATTCCCTGCAGAGTGCTAAGTATTATCTGATATATATTTTTCAGCCATGGGAACTGAGAGCTGCCATATTATGGCGTGAAGCCTCTCACGAAAGATCACTATTCCCTTCAAAATTATAGGGAAAAGATGATTGTAACCCTCACATACCAACCTTAAGAGTGAAGTCCTAACAAATTCACAATATTCTCAACACATTACCTCTCGAATAACCCAAAAGTTTTAAGCACTGCAAGTGAAGCTTGAAATCAGAACTTTTGGGGCCTCTTATTTCCAATATGCAGATTGTTCGAGTCAGAAAAGCTAAAATTATCTCAAAACAATAGATATCCATTAACCATTATAATGAAACAAAGCAACTAGCAACAAAGAAATTAACATCCTAGCAAAAAGAAAAAAGAAAGTAAAAGAAAAGAAAGAAACTAACATCCAAAAGCAAATGAGCTTTCACAATACATCTAAACAATGAATTAGACAGAACAGCAAGACCAACTTCCTATCTTGGCAACTTCAAATCAACCAACCAACTATCCAAATGTCAGACTTGCAAAGCATTAATCCTAACCCTGATGGCTCTACTGCATTCATCTTTCTGGTTAGTTTCCAAATTGATAGAGCATGGTGATTTTCATCTCTAACACGCACATCCACCACCTTGCTGGTCTGTATTGGATGAACTATTGGGGGCCCTCAAGTTCACATCGACCATGTCTTCCTGTTTTGTTGAAGAAAGGGTCTCCATCCCTGGCAATGCAGCAGCTATCTTACGGAAAAGTGGCTGCATTTGTTAACGTTTACGTTGTCAAAAGAAGTCATTGAAAAAGCCAGAAAAGCATTGACAGAAACACAATATTTCACCTTGATGTTGAATCCTGCTTTGGCACTGGTTTCTATAAACATAGCACCCAACTCACGAGACTTTGCATCTCCTTCCTCTATAGAAACTTGTCTGTTTGGCCACCACAAAAGAATGGTTAAGATAAACTAAGCAAAGAGCAATGGCTTTGTAATGAATGATTAGGCAAAAACACAAAATTGGGAAACTTTTCTCTATTTAAAGCAACAGCATTTAAATGATCAATTGGTATTAAAAAATATAAGGTTCATTGAATAATTTTTTTAATGACAGTATTAAGTAACTTTTTTTTAACCAGAGGGACGGACACTTCAATAAATTCCAAGATATAGTGAATTTATGCTAGTTTACAAAAACCAAGGATCGCCAATGTTGTTCATGGTTTTGATAACAAGGTACTTTTTCTTGACATTGAGCTGGTTTTATGCTTGCGAACTAGATATGAGTGCTTGCAGGTGTGATGGGAAAAGCTTGTTATTTGGTCCCTAGGGAGGCAGAACCCAAAAGCCAATTATCTCACAGAGGCCAGAGAGGAGAGATAGGATTTAGTTACTGGCTTTTACTGGATCCTTAGTTATCTTTCATTCTTAACTCCTTAACGGGGTAGTAATTGTTGTATTCTTCTGTCAATTGACATGGAAAATCAAGATTTCCTTTTTTTCCCCTCAGCCACAGCTCACCTGGTTAGGGATATGGGTGTGCAAGTAAAGTGCATGAGTTTGAATCACCAATATAGCAAAAAAATTAAAAAAAAATAAATGCATTGATGGCTGTCAATGTGGGGGAAAAAACTAGTCAAATGATTATATTGAAAGGGGGAAAAACTAGTCAGCTAATAATTGTGAAGGGTGAAAGAGAGGGAAATTCAATCAAATTGAGATATGAAATGAAAGATAAAATATGGCAACCAGAGCCTAGTATTATATACCAAGTGATATTAAAAAATAGTAGTGTATTAAAGTCCAAAAGAAGACAGACTGTTGCACATGCAGAGGTTGGGAAAGCAATCCATGTGCTTGCTCATGTTAGTGTTGCTATTGCTACAAAATTCTACCGTCAAGTGTATCTTATTCTTCATGTGTCATTAAAATCTTAATGTAAAATTCATGATCTAGAGAAACAAATTACTGGTATATAGTAACATTTTATCCTTTCACACATTGCAGAGAAGTTTTACTGTTAAACCTTAACTTGTGATAGAAAAGACACAAGGTCAACAGAATAAACCAGACTGAGCACATCCTAATAACTGCGTTTTCTGAATCCCCCGTAGTTAGGCAATTTATTTATAGGCCCTTAACACCTCTAGGCCCTAACGTTGATGGAAAACCTATTTGGTGTTGCAAACCAGACTGCTGATCCTTTTAGCCATACGACAAGCATCCTCTAGGCATGGTGGTTGGCATACTCTCCATAGAAGATGTATAGGGTTTGAACTGAGGTCAGCTCCCTTGACAACCTTCAGATTTCAGACTAGTCTAGCAGCCAGTGTGGAATCCAACGGAAAAAAAGAACCCTTTAGCCTTATCCACAAGAAAGATGTAGTTGTCTTCTAGAGCTACAAACTGTTAACCTGAGCAAGACGGGTAGACTTGAAATATATATGGTTCATGACATTACTCATACATATCACTAGAATCTCAATTGCATCATAAGATATGGAACTATGAGGTTGATGGTAGAAACTATATTTGCCAGAAGAGGGGAAAACATTGATGTTGCCGCTAATACCATGCACTCGCTCTAAAGATAAACCATGAATCCTTACGAAATGTTAAAGTAAAAACTACATTTAAATGGATCTTACAACTAGGATAAAAATACCGCTCGACTAAAAAAAATTGCAATTACTAACAAGAACAAAGGATTACCCAGTCCTTATAAACCTTTTGACCAAAGGATTATTGACAGAAATACCTTATCAAGGTTTGTGTAACACACCCATTATAGTGTGGACAATGCGCTTATTTCCCATGCACTTTGATTTTCTGTTATTTGATGCAGCACTTTTCTATGCAGAAAAAGGTGAAAATTTTTTAAATGATTTCCATGATACCAATGAAAACCATTTCCTCAGTGTGTGGGTGGTGGTGGTGGTTGGTAGGGGCAAGAATGTTGGAACCTGCTTTTCCACACTCGTGTGAAAACAGGGTTTCCATATAGTGCAGAATCATAGCATTAGTGCATTACTTACACAAACAAAAAAATTAAAGTCATTATCATAGATAATTAATTCTTTGTTTAGGATAAAAACTCCATAGAGAAGTCTAAACACTGGATAGATCACAAACCTTTTCAGACAAAACCTAGGTTTTGCTTTTCTGTTATCACTCATACAGGTGCATATCCTTAGAGCAGCAAGCGAAATGGTGCTACAACTCTCAAAGCCGAACACATATTAATAGGATAAGGCTAATACGATTATGATGATGGATGATGATAGTGCAGCAACACCTACATCTTTGCGGGCTTTCACCATCTTTGAAACAACATGGACAGAAGTATTCCAATGAGCAGAAATGATGGCTCAATTCAAATGGGGAACATGATAGCATTGCCATATGTTTCTTACTTCTCTCTCGAGGCCCCAAATGGTAAAACCACACAGTCATGCTACACTAGGTCATCATCCTTGTCCTATAGTAACATATAAAGATTAGGAACTCCAAAGATACCAGACCCAAATTGCTAAGAAATAGAAAATAGCAGCAAAAGCATGAATCGTTCGTGCTAAACATGGCAAAGAGAGATTTATATTCTAGCATCAACTGGTCACCTTTTCTCCACAAGATCAGTCTTGTTTCCAACAACTACAATAATGACATCACTGCCACGTTCCGTGCGCACTTCTTCTATCCACTTGGAAGTGTTTAGAAATGACTGTCTATCTGCATTACATTAAGGAGAGAAAGATATAGCTCAGATGAATTTTTATATGCTTCTAAAAATTTGATGACCTAAGAGAAGTTAGCAGAACATTGCAAGCGTGGTAATCCAAAAGATGGCCTTTCTCATTTACTTGTGTGTTTAAACACAAGTGTGTTGGTTGTCCTGTTGCTTTCTAGAACTTCTTGAGGAAATATATTCTCTGTGATGTGTTTGTAAAGATCACCAACAAAATGGGAAAAAGTAACCTATGAGGTTGTGAACTAGTAGAGAATTACTCAAACTTGTGCTTTTGACAATCATACCATTGAGTAGATTATTACAAGTGCACCTATAATCTGAAAAAAACATCAACGAGGAAAACGAAAATAATAGGTGAAATTTTACCATGCGAGGAGTTTTATGTGGACCACGATGGATGCTGCCAATTAACGGGAGAGGGACAGGATGGTCTTAGAGTGGATAAGGAATAGTCCCAAAATCATCCTTGTCATCTCATGACAGCTGTATCTCATGGATTGGAAGATATAACCATTATAAAAAGCCTGATTCTAACCAATTGGCAGTGTAGTGTGGAATCGAAGTTTAGGTGCACAATGTATCAAGGAGTGATGCCCTTAGGTGCAACTGAAAACTTAAACTCACTTGAAAGCATGAAAATCATGAGGGTAAAGTTCAACGCAATGGAGGATGGCCGTTGGATCACTTTCAAATTTGGGTGAATGCGAATCCAACCACTCATCCAAGATAATGCATTGGAGGGTTTGGATTGAACATGTGTGCCCATGTTTTCTTAGTTTTGGCCACACACCTGCAGACACATGTACATACAGACAGATAGGTAGGTAATGAGTAGTGATCTAGTGACCAGTGAGGGTAGTGGCAGACCTAGGATTTTCATTTGAGTGGGGCTAACGATAGTCACTAAAAAAGTTAATCATTATTGTGTTGTACTTTCTACACATTACAAATAGCAAAAGAGAAAACAAGTCAATTGTATATTTATATTCATCTCTAGAAGAGTATAATCAATCAAGACCTTAGGTGAAGCAATGTGTAAACAAATCAATATGTAATCTTCATTCATTTGTTTGTTTAAATCAAAACCAAAACTACTTCTGAAAATCCAATTTAAAACTCTTCCTTAAAACCCTAATACAAATTACATCCACAAAAAACCAAATATTCCCTTAAAATTAGCTAATAATCAATCACATACATCAGTTTATAAAAATCAATAATGACAAATTAGTTTATCAAAAAAATAATGACAAATTAGGTGCATCTCTCCTCACCATCTCTAGTAAGAATATTTGCTTAATTTTTATTGAAATCAAATTCAATTTCATCAATAGAAACTATTTCAATAATGAAGATTTTTAAAAATGTTGGATTTTTAGGAGAAATCCCCGTTTCTTAAAAATGTTTCATGAATCAAAAGAACCCATTTAAAAAATGAAAAATTTCAAGCAATGGAGGTTTTTCAAAATTCCCCATTTCTAATTATCATCATCATCGAAGCCTTGTTCCAACTATATTGGGGTCGGCTACATAAATTTTGTTCCTCCATTTCAACCAATTCTGAGCCAAATCCTCCACCCCCCCATTTCTAATGTTTTTGAAAATTTATTTTTGAGAGCAAGCACCTAACCAAACAACCTTGCAACCTCTAAAAATTGTTTAGGATCGATTTGTAGAGAGAGAGAGAGAGAGAGAGAGAGAGAGAGAGAGAGAGAGAGAGAGAGGCTGATTGGTTTTGCTCCATGGGGCCTAAGCTTGCCAGCTCCATATAGCCAATGGACTTCTTTAAAAGTTTGTGGGGGCTGAAGCCCCCTTGGAGCTACACATAGGTCCGCCCGAGTGAGGGGAGTAGTGATCTAGTAACCAATAAGACGTTGAGATGAAAATTGTAGGTTGTGGGGCCCAATTGGGTGTGTGATCTGGGCCTATGGAATGTGATTTTGCCCAAGTGTCCATTTTTTGAAGTCCTGAACCACACAACTCCAATGCTCTAATTGGGATGGAATTTCACCCATGTAATCTATATAATGCAGATGCTCCCCTTCTGATTTGGCATGCACCTAGGCCAGCCATACAAATTCTATAAGCATTGCACTAGATCGATACTTCCCTTCTGATTTGGCATGCATCTAGGTAAGCCCTAAAAATTCTATAAGCATTGCACTGGATCACACACCCTTATGCTGCTTCTTGAAGCAGAACCACAATCAAGATGATTGGATAAGACTTCAACGATAATGATGAATTTGAGGCTTTTGATTGCATGGCTAAACCCATTTACTTTGCATATTTTGTTCTTAATGCATGTGATGTTTTATACAAGAAAAGATGCCTAAAGGATTAAAAGAGTTTCAAGAGAACATAGAAAATGAAAATTTCATCCAATAGAACCATTACTCACTGGCTACATCATAGACAATTACTGCAACAGAGGAATCCCTAATGTAGCTTGGAATGAGACTCCTAAATCTCTCTTGTCCGGCAGTATCCCTGTAAAATTAGAATATAACATTCAAGATCATTGTAAAATATGCCTACAATATAACAGAGCAAAAATGCAATACATGATTGTATTTAAATTAAAAGGTACTGGAAGAAAGATGATAAGCAACGACAAGTTATATATGCCGCTGAAATGTAGATAAGAAACTTTCAAAACATGAAAGTGATTCAGATTCAGCAGGACTAAATTACATTATGAGCTGGAAAAGCCATCTGACAGGCAATCAGAATCTCATCCATGTCTAAGAGAATAACACACAGCAAAAACATCTAGCTGCTGTAAACTTTCTTATGAATATGATGTAAGTAATATAATAACTGTTGTCTATATACAGCACTTTTATGATGTGCATGCATAGCTGTCTGGACACAGTACAGAATCTGTAGAGAGTACTGCAGCTTTTACTGAAGGTGCAAAGGTGCCAATCCATAGTGCATATGTAAGTCGGTCAAATAATATGGGTTTGCACAGCAGTAATGTTTGGTGCAGGAACAGCAAATCCTCAAATCTGTTTTGCTTGACTAAAACAAATAGAGGAGTATGAACTTTCAAAAAAAAAAAGTGTGGGAAAGTTTATATTTTAAGATATGAACAATTGGAAAACTTGGCTGCATGAGCAAATTCATCATTCAAATTCTTGTCTTGGGAAATAAGTTCTCTAGTGTGTCCGATTCATTTCTTCATATTTTGGCCTCACTTCACCTGGTTTCCCTTGCATTCCCCGAACTCCAAAATTTTTGGGAGCAACACAAAATCATTTCCAATATGCATATCTGGGAGAACTTGCTCTGCAATTTATGACTGATTTCCCTAAAACTGTGTGGAAGATTAGATATAATTGCATAAAAATTTGATCACATGAATCATGTGCTAATTCGGTTATGAATGTCCCACCAAAGCTGCAAACGAACTGTCCGATCTTCAAGGTACATTGTTTTTGACAAAAAATCAATGCCAATTGTAGCCTGTAATTCAAACAACAATCAAAGTGCAAATGTAGCAAAAGTTAAAATGTAAATCTTGTAAATGAAGCAAAATTATGTATATTGCTTCTAGGTACTATAAGGAAATGTAGACATCCGCTTGGCATTGGATAATGAAGAAATCGACCATTGTAGTGTGATATTATGCCTGCCAATACTTGAAGACACTAATACAAAATCCTAGACTAGCATAACCATAGTTCTTTTTTTTTTGAAAAAAGAATAAAAATAAAAAAGAACTCAAATATGATCCTCACCAAAAAACTAGTGAATTATCCGCTTGGCATTGGATAATGAAGAAATCGACCATTGTAGTGTGATATCATGCCTGCAAATACTTGAAGACACTAATACCAAATCCTAGACTAGCATAACCATAGTTCTTTTATTTTTGAAAAAAGAATAAAAATAAAAAAGAACTCAAATATGATCCTCACCAAACAACTAGTGAATTAGCTCAAAGAGAGCAAAGATCATCCAATTTGATGACAAAACTTAAAATTTGGTTGTGTATATCCAGTGATGAGATTGAATTTGTATGTGAAGCTTAATTCAGATAAAGGAAAAGAAGAAATGACCAGATTGCTATTGAGATTTACTATTATTTTGCAGTGCCTAATGATCTATAATTATTCCTCTACCTCAACATGGTCTGTTCCCAATCCCAGAAAAAGGACAAAGGTTGGTGTTAGACAAGCAATCAGCAACAAAAACTTGTCAAACCAAAATTTGTGCCTAGCTTAAATGGAAGCAACATCCATCCTACCTCTTTTTCGCCGGAGAAATTTCCAGCCAATGACAAGTAAACCATTCACAAAGAGTTCCATCTGCATTCTTCTCACTTCTAGCTCGAATATAATTCAACTCCAATTGGAGCCTAGCTACTGAAAATGAACAATAAGAAAGGTAACCATAATTGGTTTATCTTTCTTCAATAATCACCAATTCAATTGAACTATGCATTGAAAAACATTGAATGAGTGCATGTTCTAGACTTCCGGGCTACCGCCATTCTAAAGAATCTGAACTAAGTATTTTAATCTGATGTAGTAATGCAGATATTGGGCTAGGACCTTGAGACTCACACATGTGAGGTGATGGGAACTCGCGCATGGAAGGAGAAACAGGCACAACAACCCACACCTACGGGGTGTTGGAAACTCACACATGTGAGGAGATATAGACACAACTTACACATGTGAGGTAACGAGAACTCATATATGTGATGTAACGCAATGGGAACTTGCATATGCGAGGAGACAAAAACACAAAAACACAACTCACACATGTGGTGTAATAAAAACTCACACATGCAACATGCAAGGAGTTGGGTTGGGGGGGTGGGGGGTGTGGGGTGGGGTCAAGTTCCAAACTTGGACCTCCCAATGAGAACAGTCACTCGCCACCACAAAGATATACAAGGAGCCTTGCTTTACATATTAGTAATTACGAAATTGTAATTCCATCACCAAATGATATCGGGTTACACATAAAACAAATAATGGAATTCCAAGACCGGACTAAACATGAAAATGAGAAAGAAAGAAAGAAAAAACAATCCAATTCTTCCAGACCCAAACAGCAGATCTCCACAATTCAAGATCCAGAAATTCAAAAATCAAAGAAGAAGAAGAAGAAGAAGAAGAAGAAGAAGAAGACGAGGAGGGGGAGATTAACCTGATAGGTGGTGTCGAATTTATCGTACATGAAGCGGGTGATGATGCTGGTTTTGCCGACTGATTGATCGCCCAAGAACACAAGCTTGTATTTGGCGAGAGGAGAAACTGTCGCCATAGAGAGAGAGAGAGAGAGAGAGAGAGAGAGAGAGAGAGAGAGAGAGAGAGAGAGAAGAGAGAGAAAGATTTTCCCCTTGGTATTCTTTTTCCACTAACTCTCTTTTGTTCGTGTATTTTGTAGTTGCAGAAGAAGAGATTAGAGAAGAGAAGAAAAGAAAGATAGAAAGAAAGGAAACTGAAACAGATCTGAAAGATTTTCAAAGGTGGTGCATAACCGCCAAATATGACGGGAAATGAAAACGTAGTCAGCTCTTTCATTTGCAAGCCACGAGGCCGAGGGTGACCCTCTCCTTTTACAAAATGACAAGCATGTCCCACATATTTATTTATTTATTTTATTTTATACAAAAATCATTTATTCAAATTCAAAAAAATTCCATTATCAAGCCAACTAAAACAAATTATCTAATAAAATCTGATGGAGAATGTTACCAAACCATCATATCGCCCACAACTTTGACATAGTTACTTATTTTCAGGTTGAACAATTAGCAACATATAATTAATTTAATATATACTAATATTATACCATTGTAGGTTATGTAATTCTATTAGAATTGAATTAGAAAGTGGCTTGATTTTAACTAAAGTGTCTCGAAGCCTCGGGTGCTTTCTAAAATATTACACCAACAAAAAGGAGCTATGTCTGTGCATCTTAAATTGCTTTACAGGGGGTACTGATTTTGTAAAAGGTTTAATTAGGAAGGGTTGGAAGTTTTTGGTTATAACAGATACAGTCTGTCTTAGCATTTATTAATAGAGTGTCCTTTTTGCATGGATTGCTTAGATACGAAGTTCTTGCACTGGCAGTTTTTATGATGTATTCAACGCATGAGTAAATCCAACGTTATTACACTTCCAAAGATTTTCAGCATGTTGAACTTTGACAATCTTTTTGGAGATCTACTATGCAATCTACATGCGGGATGATTAAATAATCCCTCCTCTATTGTAAAAAATGAGCAATCAACTGTAGATCTCTGCACCTTTCACTCCTTCTTCTAGACCCATATCAATATAAGCTAATGTTTAATGAATTCAAAGGAAATCAATGTGAATAACCAGGAATTTGGGTCTCTCATGAAAATGCAACCAAATTGGTTAAGTTTGGGGTGTGATTAGACTCATTTTTACCCTTATCCACCTACAGTTCCTCCGTAGCATACGGGCTAAGACCATTTATTTCATGATAATTCAAGGTTGGAACCAGGGAGTCAAATTTGAGGGGTTGGAATTGCACCAAGATTTGGCCTTGAGTCGAACTTGGGCAAGGGCTCAAGCTAGAGTTCTACTCTTAGGCACCCAAATTACATATGAACATATAAACATAAAATAAATAATACACTGTTATATGATATTATTTATTAGTGGATGCCCACCTTGAGGCCCACGTTAGATATGGAAAGCAAGAATCCTGCTATATTAGTTTGTTTGGGGAGGAAGTAATCTTACTCTATAAATAAGATCCTCCTCCCCCCTTCATAATGTACACATATCTCTTATTCAATAAGAAGAGCTTCTCTTTTTCTCCCTCTAGTCTCTCTCCCCTTCTTCTTAAACACGTTATCAACACATTGCCTCGATTTTCGTGAAAGAGAAGACGGCCACCACGCTTTTTCTCTGTTTTCTTTCCTTCCCTAAGCCACGTTACTTACTCCGTGTATGATCCATGTGCAAAAAGAAATTTCATAAAAGCTTCTTTTGCCATTCTTTTTTTCTTTTTGCATATTGTTTCTGTACGTTCAACGTGCAACATTTTTTTTTTATTGTTTCTGTACATTCAACGTGCAACAAGCAAGCTTCTTCTGTATTTCACGAGAATCTACATTATTAACTCATCTTGCGTGCGACAAAGCCTTATAATCAGTCAAAGCTTATTTGACAAAATCAAGGTGCCAATCTCCTTTATATGATATCTTGCGCATCCAAAGTCTGATCGCCGATCCGTTTGACTTTTCAAAAAACTCAGAAGCAAATCTACACGTTACAAGTGAAAGGAGGAAGATTCAACGCTATTGCCTAATGTCGAATTTAACCAAACTTGAATTTAAAGCCCTTAACATTACCGGGGACAACTACTTATCTTGGCAGTTGGATGCAAAATCACATTTGTAATCCAAGAAACTTGGAGAGATGATAAAAGAAGGTAATAAAGAGTTCCGAAAAATAGGGCATTGGCACTTATCTTCTTATGTCATCATATACATGATGACCTCAAGAATGAATACCTCACAGAGGAGGACCCTGCAGGTCTTTGGAAATCTCTGAAGGATAGATATGATCACCAGAGGATGGTCTTATTACCAGCAGCTCAGAATGAATGGCTAAATCTGCGATTTCAGGACTACAAATCGGCATCGGAGTATAACTCCGCTCTTTTCAACATTGTTTCCTAGTTAAGATTGTGTGGGGAAATGATCACGGAAGAGCAGATGTTAGAGAAAACGCTGTCCACTTTCTATGCATCAAATGTAATCCTTCAACAGTAGTACTGTGAACGGCGTTTCTCTAAATACTCAGGACTAATCTCTTGTCTCCTTATTGCTGAGCAGAACAGCAAAGTCTTGCTAAAGAATCATAACTCCAGACCAACTGGATCTATGGCACTGCCTGAAGCAAATGCCAAATTCAATTCCAGCAGAGGCAGAGGAGGGGGCGAGGGAGAAACAATCCCTTCAGAAGGGGTGAAAAAAGAAACTCCTCCCGACGAGGAGGATTTCGAGGTCCTCCCAATAAAAAATTCAAAAACCACCAGAAGTGGTCTGATTCTCAGAAACAACAAAATCCGGATCAACCTCAGAATCCCCCGAATACTTCTGCCTGCCATTCTGATGACGCTTGTTACAGATGTGGAAGGACTAGGCATTGGTCACGCTTTTGTTGTGCACCAAAAAGAAGTGGTGGAACGATATAAAGCATACAAAGCCTCTATTCATTCTGCAGAGTCAAATGATCTGGAAGATTGGGATTGGGATACCGACCTACAAAATGACAATTACCAGTTGAATATTACAAATTTGGAGACTAAAGATTTTTTTGAAGACGAAAATGGCCAACCTCTGAGCAATGTGGCATTTAGTGCTAAGATTGGAACCCCTCTTGAAATGTTCTAGAAGACCAAATAAATATTTTTAGAATCTCCATTTAGAATTTTTTTCAGTTATTTACCATTTCATGGATATTTTATGTTGGATGATTTAATTTTTAGTTTCTTAATTTTGATAAACCTTTTTATGGATGTTTTTGTGATGGATGATTTCTTTTAAATTTGATGACATTTCCCTTATGTATTTTTTTTCTTAATCATGTGATTGCTTAGTTACATTTTTTTGTATTATCTTTTGTTTAAAGGTATGGACCACAACAATGAGATACTCACTGTCTTGTAGATAGTGCTACAACACATACCATTATGAAAAACTAGAAGTTTTTCTCAGAATTGGTATTGAATCCATGAAAGGTATCCACCATAGCTAGACTTGTGCAAATAATTGAAGGCTCCTGAAGAGCCCACATAACGTTATCTAATGGTACTCATTTATTCATTAAAGATGCATTGTTCTCCAGCAGTTCCCGAAGAAACTTGCTCAGTTTCAATAGCATTAGAATAAATGGATACCATATTAAGACTGTTAATTAAGGTAACAGGGAAATGTTACTTATTGTTATTAGTATTGGAGGCCAAAAGCAAATACTAGAAACATTAAGTGCACTTTTTTCTGTGTTATATTATACGATGATATCCATCGTCGAATCACATTCGGTTTTGAGCAAAACGAGACTGTTAAGCCCGAAGCTTAAACTAACCCCGAAGCTTAGCAACCCTCAAGCCTTATTGCTTTGGCATGATAGGTTAGGGCACTCCGGAGTTACCATGTTAAAGAAAATCATTGATCACTCTGTTGGACACTCTTTACACAACCATAGATTGACCATACCATATGGGTATCTATGTGTCCCATGTTCAAAGGAAAAGCTAATTACTCAACCTTCCTTCGTTAAGATTGCATTAGAATCCACATTCTTTTTGCAAAGGATACAAGGCGACACCTGTGGACCGATCAATCCACCTAGTGGACCTTTTAGATATTTTATGGTTCTGATTGATGCTTCTACTCGTTGGTCTGATGTTTGCCTACTTTCAACTAAAAATATAGCCTTTGCTCGTATATTAATATAAATCATTAAACTTATGGTCCATTTCCCTGACAATCCTATTAAGTCTATATGACTTGATAATGTGGGCTAGTTTACATCACAATCCTTCGATGACTATTATTTATCTTTTGGCATTGTTGTCGAACATCTTATCTCTCATGTCCATATCCAGAATGGCTTAGCTGAATCCATGATTAAGTGCATTCAACTTATTTCTAGGACTCTGTTGCTGCAGTCCAAATTACCAATTAGTGCTTGGGGACATACAGTGTTATATGCATCAATGCTCATTCGACTTCGACCCATAGCCTACCATCAATACTCTCCCGCACAGCTTATATTGGGACATCAACCTAATATCTCCTATTTGGGCAAGTTTGGTTGCACTGTTCTAGTCCCTATACCACCCCCTCAGCATACTAAGATGGGATCACAACGTATGTTGGAAATCTATATCGGATATGACTCTCCTTTGATTATTCGATTTTATAACCAATGACAGGAGATGTTTTTACTGTTCGTTTTGCTAATTGTCAATTCGATGAGACAAAATTCTCATCGTTAGGGGGAGATAAAGAACGTATTGTTCCTGCAGAACAACTTGTTTCTGAACAATGGCATGAACTAATGTGGAATACTTCCACTTTGTCTCATTTAGACCTACGTACTTTACAATGTGAATATGAAGTCCGTAGAATTGTGCACTTAAAAGAAATTGCAAATAAATTATCTGATGTATTTAACGATATAACAAAGGTAACCAAGTCACATATTCAAGCTATGAATGGATATGCTAGACTTAATGTCCCTGTAGGACAAAGTAAAAAGCGGCGACAAACGAGTCTGTAATATGCCAGAAGCGTGGCAGACCTATAGGTTCAAAGGATATAGCTTCTCGAAAAAGGAGAAATGTACAATCATCATATCCTCCCAAAGATACACTTAACACTCCTGAAGAGGTTCCTCTTGAAGAGGTTCACAACGCTCCCGAAGGAGCTATGAAAAAATCCACTCTCTCTAGAATAATGAAAGTCCTTGATGAGACTATATGTGACACCCCGACTCCAATGAGTAGGTTAGATGTTGTTTAATTTCGTGATTAGTGTCTTGATAGAGGGTACTG
This sequence comes from Sextonia rubra, assembly GCA_037013555.1. NCBI lineage: Eukaryota > Viridiplantae > Streptophyta > Magnoliopsida > Laurales > Lauraceae > Sextonia > Sextonia rubra. Next base: position 56,472,972 of record JASUAD010000008.1, on the reverse strand, counting down.
TTAGGTCATTGTGTTTGACCTTCGCTGGATTATATTTGAGGTTTTGGTTAGGTAGTTTGGTTGAGTTTAAGTTGAATTAGGTAGCTTCAGGCCCTTTTTCGTAATTTTCTTATTTGTGCGAGTTCGTCGTTTTGATGTCATCGCATGCCTTTCATCGTGCTTGTTAATTGTTGTAACTGCCCCGAGCGCATTCGGAGTCATTTGATGTGTTCAAGTGTTCGTATGATTCGAATTATAATTTATATAACTTCTGGACATGGTTGCAAAAGGCTAAAATATATATCTATATATATAATCGAACCAACTTGTTCATCCTTATCTCTTCTTTTCTGCTTTCTTCTTTCTTTCTTCGTTCGTTCTTCAATTCTTCTTCTTCGTCGTTTGATCCTTCGTCCCTTTTCTCCTCTCCTAGTAGTGTCCGGCCATGGTACCCTTCGCCAGTTTTGCGTGACTCAAGTCTCGAAACACGTGAAAGTTTGGCAATCATTGTTACGCCCCGATCCCGGGAATTTGGGGATTTAAGTGGGCCCCCAGGGTGTGGATACGTAATCCCGTAGAAATCCGTGCCCTGACGAATTATGCACGAATTCCTACAAGGGAGATTCCACAGGAACGTGTGAGGTAAGCTGACACACGTACAAACATAACTGATCATAAGCGAAATCCTGCGAAATACTCAGTAATTATCAAGAGCATATGAAGTTCATAGTCTGTTAACTTTCAAAAGTAAACATATATATATGATAGTGTTAAAGTCTTTTAAGTACATTCCAAGAATACTACTTAAGAGTTTGATACAAAAGGTCCAAGCATAACATCCCAAGAATCCACGCGCTCCGTAGGATGGCTAGTAATAGACATCGCCATCCGTCCACTCGCCTACGCCCCGAGGTACCGTTAGGGTACCCTCTAGGGGCGCGTCAGTGTTCGCGTTGGGACCGGGTTCTGAACTTGCAATACCAAGGGTAACACTGTTAACACGACTGTTAAGCAAGTACTAAGGCATATGAAACTAATACAACATACTATATCAACAGGAATAATCACTGAACATGATGCATGAGCGAGGAATTAAAACTTAAATATCATACATACTGATTGGCAACCACGACGCTCTATTCTCCCAAAAGGGAGCATACATATCATATGGGTCGCTAGGGGATCAAGCTAGCTTCCCGAGGAGCGCCGACTACTCCTTCGTAAACTTACTGCAGTGGTGTCATACATATACCCAAAGGGCGTAAGCTGAGTGGTGCCGACTCAGATTCAATCGTATCAGTCGTATCATACCCTTGGCTAACAAGCTTGCACTTATTAGAAGCTCTAGCTTGTCAGACACGCACTCATTAGAAGCTCAGGTCTGAATTGCTTCAGGGTTTTGCTAAAGGAAGTAGTTTATGTTGAAGGTGGTGTATTGTGGCAAGATGCATGCATTCGGATTGAGATATTACTACTCATCCTATATTAATTGGCCCATGATTCCCAAGAACACTCAACACGACGTACTCATAAGAAATCCGGTGTCGTTGTGTTACCGCACTTGGTATTACCTTATAGGCATACGGGACACCTTCTTATGCCAACATCCATGACTTGCTATTGGGAGCTCATTCATAAGTCATTCATTCATTCCAACATGTAATTACCGGTGGCCAATGTGGAGGTGTGGAAGGTACCAATACTAAGGCCCTACAAGATCATTGGAGGTTCCTAACATCCTACATTCACTGGGTCCTTACGGTTTAGCCGTATACAAGGCTACGGCTTAGCCGAGTGGGTCAGCATCCGTCCGGATTTTCAGGAGCATTTACGGCCCAACCGTATGTTGGCCTACGGCTTAGCCGTGCTAAGCCTACGGCTAGGTTATGGGGAGGTTACGGCTTAGCCGTAGTGTATTCCATGGTGCAGCCGTGTGCAAACCGTAGAAGAAACTGTGTTCCATGAGCTCTCTAGAAAGCTCGCCGTAGGAAAACCCACGGCTTGGGTACGGGCTGGATACGGCTTAGCCGTAGTAAAATCCATGGCGTAGCCATAGGTGAGCCGTAGTACAAAATCCCATTCTACTGCTCTTTGGACTTTGAGCCGTAAATGCTCACGGCTTAGCCGTAGCTTCGTCGTAAGCTTCAGAAATCTGAATACAGTTCTGTAGCTCGGTTCCAATGCAGTTCAACACAGAACATGGATAAGTGAAGTGTTCCTATGGCTCAGTAACACTGTCTTTGAAAGTGTTTAATGCCCACACACCCTTCTAATGCATGTTCACCTTGTAATTCATTCCATATCACATTTACATCAATTAAAACAATGAAAATGGCTGAAATTGGGAAAAATGCAAGTAGCTAGCTCAATAATCCATACTTAATTATGCATGCAGTACATACAACTCAGTACTTGCCTCTTCTAACAGTGCTAACCCTTTCAAACTCCCTTTCTTGCTGTGTGCTCAGGAAAATCTCTGGAATGAAATGGGTTCTCTACAAGTAACATGAAATGTGGAATATGGAGGTTTAGATTTACATGCATGTCATGGGAATTGAATCTTCATGGCTCTAACAAACCCAACGTATGAGAAGGAGGTAAATCCTTTACCTTATATTATTGGAGAGGATTATAATTACAGGAGAGAGATACCCCAAGGAAGAATGAGAAGATGGTTGAATGCTATCCTCAATGCATGCACAACCCTCCAACCTTAGCAGCACCTCAATGCAAGGAGAAGGAAGAAGAAATTCAGAAAGGGAAGGGAGAGCTCCACTAGCTGAAACGAGGGAAGAAAGAAGAGGGTACGTGGAGCTTCACTTTTAAACATAATTTTCTCCTGAAGTTACATGCAAGTCCACTCGTTTTCAGAAATTTCAGTTTAAGCCGAAAGGACCTCAATTCGCCCAGGATGAGTCCGGATCAACTCGGGCCCAACACGAAAGACGATCCATGCGAAAAGTTACACGAAAGGCAGTAGACGGGGTATCTAATAGATGCAATGATAATTGACAAAAGGCCCTTAACTACTAAAGTTAGGTCCGAACTCTGCCCAACTACCTATTCGAGGCCCAAACCCAATAGTTTTACACTAAATTAATCATCAACAAGTCTTAATCAAAACAAAACAAGGTTAATTAACGCAACTAAGATTAGTGGGGGTTTGGGACCTTTTGTCGTGTAAGGTAAGTAAAAGCAACTATCGATTGAATACATGTTGGTACACCGTGATGACTCTAATTTGCTTTATTTAGGTATAGTGTATACATGGTATCACAGCCCTTTTCATGTGCATGCCTTCAATTGTTAACAGAAAAACCGTTTTCAAACTGTTTCGTTCGTGTCCACCTGCTTCAGGGCTGACCGGTCGGTCCTGAAGCCCCGACCGGTCTAACTTCGGTTCTGGCTGGTGTCCGACCGGTCGGACCATTACCTGATCGGTCGGGTAAGTATTTTGCAGGACTGCAGGAATTTCATGGAAATGACTTTCTAGACCGACCATAGACCACTTAGGAGACCTAGAAAGGGACCGCCCTAATAATTGACTATGGGCATACCGTGAATAATCTTAAGGGCTGAGATTTATTCATGAAGGTTATCCATCTATTAAGCACCTCTCCATGGATGTTGGTTTAAGGGACTTCGATGCGCTTTTCTCTTACAATGAAGCACCAAAAGAAAAACAACTGAGTATCAGATAACTTAAAACTACATCATCATGCATGGTTAGTGACAGTGGATAACTAAAGTAGAAGGTGGCTAGTAAATGATCTTGATTCTATCTAATTAAACTGCACAGCATATTGACACTTGGTTATTGCCCTCAAATCTTGTGTATCGCATGGAATGAGCCTTGACACGTTTCGTGTTGCTTTGAATGTCTTGCCATTGACAGGGACATTGATTTACTTGTATGTTCACACTTGTGTAATGATCTCATATCTTGTTTGACATACATTATTAAGCATCAGCTTGATATCAGTTCGATGAAGGGGTATAGAGCCCTCTTGGGGACATCTCGATATTCCGCTGCTTGACTACGAGGGGGAACCGAAGTCCTACATCCAGTCAGAGATTAATTGATTGATTGAGTGATTGATTGATCGTGTCTGGCTCTACTCAACCTCTGTTTTACGATACCTGACGGGGTTGACATTCAGCGTATTATTGATTGTTCCTGTTGCAGCGTGCTACGGTCTTGGGGATTTTGGACCCCAGGAAATCGAGACCCACTTGCCGATGGTGTTCTCACTGCCGATTGATCCTCATAAGGAGAATGGGCAAATGTAGAAGCTACTTTGTTTAGTTTTCTTGTTAATGACTCGCATTGGCATGTTTTATTCATGTGCATGATTGCCTAGTATACTATCATGACCTGTATGAAATCCTCCTGTAATGAATTCTTGTTAGATACAATGCGTGTTACCTATAGATTGCTTATATTTGTTGAGCCATTGTACTCATGTGTTGTTCTTGGTGTTTCAGGCTCAGATTTCATCTCCGATCCTACGAAGGTCAATCAGACTTCGGGAGAGATCGTAGAGACCCCTTCTGGGCTAGACGAGTGAGAATGAGTAATCCACTCTAGAGAGTGGCTTGTCAGTATTTTTGTGCATCTTGCTCCATTGCATATCACTGTCTCACTTTTGTTTTGTCTTTATTTTTGGCTTGTATTGTATTTGTGACCTAAATGTCCATACTATATATATCATTTTGCTTATATTATTGTCTTTTTCTCTGGTTCTTTTGTTGTAGCATAATGTAATGATACTTACAGCTTCCGCGTACAATGTGATTGCACGTGTGAATGTTCCCTTGTGTATGTGCATCTAGATCAGGTTTAGGTGCAGGTACACGGGAGTACGTGTGTCCTTAATTGGGTAGATCCTAGTCCCCGGTTTCTTGGGCTCGGGTTGTGACACTATAAAAGCCCCTGAAGAGGCATCGGTACCAAATAATGAAGAGATCTCCATATTTTACAGTTATTCGAGAGAGAGATTGGATAGAAAAAGAATTGTCATCGATGACACATTTGCATATGCGGTAGCTATACAAATATCAATGGAACATGAGGATGATGATTGGGATATGAACCACGTACCATAATGAATGTCGACAAAGGAAAGATTGGCCAAAATGGAAAACTATTATTATAGCAGAATTAGAGTCTCTCAATAGACGTGGTGTATTTGGACCTATAGTACAAACCTCAAAAGGAGTTAACCCTGTAGGTTATAAGTGGGTGTTTGTAAGAAAAAGAAATAAAATGAATGAAATTATTAGATACAAGGCAAGACTTGTGGCACAAGGTTTCCTGCAGAAACCTGGGATTGAATATGAGGAAACATACACCCCTGTTATGGATATAACGACATTTAGATATCTGATAAGTTTAGCGGTTTCTAAAAATTTGGGTATGAGACTCATAGATGTTGTGGCCGCTTATCTGTATGGGGACTTAGACATAGAAATTCATAAGAAAATCTCGAAAAGATTTACTTTGCCTGATGCAAAGCTCAAGAGTACGTACTCAATACAATTGAGACGATCATTGTATGGATTGAAGCAATCCGGAAGAATGTGGTACAATCGTCTCAGTGAATATTTGTCTAAAGAAGGATATGAGAACAATCCCATTTGCCCATGTATCTTCATAAAGAAATCCTCAAAGGGGTTTGCAATAATGGCAGTTTATGTCGATGACATAAATTTAATCGGGACTCCAGCAGAGCTCGAAATAACTGCTGATTATTTGAAAAGGGAGTTTGAGATGAAAGACCTTGGGAAAACAAAATTTTGTCTCCGCCTATCGAGAGAAGTTCTAGTGAAATATTAGTCCATCAATTTAATTATACCAAGAATATACTGAAACGTTTTGGTATGGACAAAGCACATCCACTAAGCACTCCCATGGTTGTTCGGTCTTTAGATATAAACAAAGATCCATATCGTCCAATTGCAGAAAGTGAAAAGGTATTAGGTCCAGAAGTATCATACCTGAGTGCCATTGGTGCTTTAATGTATTTAGCACAATGGACTAGACCGACCATTTCCTTCTCAGTGAATTTACTTGCTAGATACAATTTTGCGCCAACGCAAAGGCATTGGACTGGTATCAAACATATCCTACGTTATTTACGTGGTACAATTGACTTAGGACTCTTTTATTGTAAAGATTCCAAGTTTGTAGGATATGTAGATTCTGAATATCTCTCTGATCCTCATAAGGGTCGATCATAGACAGGTTACGTATTTCTTAGTGGTAATGCTGCTATTTCTTGGCGCTCTGCTAAACAAATTTTGGTAGCTACTTCTTCTAACCATGCCGAGATTTTAGTCCTCTATGAAGCTAGTAGGGAATGTGTATGGTTAAAATCTTTAATTCAGCATATTCGTAGTTCTTGTCAATTGCCTCTTAGTATAGGTACCCCAAGCATTATTTACGAAGACAATGAGGCATGTATTCAACAAATTAAAGAAGGATACATTAAAGGTGACAAGACAAAGCACATTGCACCAAAGTTCTTCTTCACACATGAGCTTCAGAAGAATAATGAGATCGAAATCAAGTAAGTTCGTTCAAACAACAACTTGGTTGATTTGTTTACCAAGTCATTACCAAAGTCAACATTTCAAAAGCTTGTATATGAGATCGGCATGTGGAGAGTTTATCATCAAACAATGTAAATGGTATTGTTGTCAGGAGGAGTAATAGATTAAGATTAGGCATCCTGACGCCTACTAATCAGGACATATGTGTGCTATACTCTTTTTCCTTTTCTAGGTTTTTTTTCCGCTGGGTTTTCCTAGTTAAGGTTTTAACGAGTCAGCATTATGCACGTCCAACACCACTTCAATCATTTTGTAAAATGTTGTACTCTTTTTCCTTCGCTTAGGTTTTTATCCCATTAGGTTTTTCCTTTACAAGGTTTTAATGACGCAACTGTTATTGAATGGTGGTCATCTAAGAGGGAGTGTTATAAGATATTATTTATTAGTGAATGCCCACCTTGGGGCCCACGTTAGATATGGAAAGCAAGAGTACTGCTATATTAGTTTGCTTGGAGAGAAAGCAATCTTACTCTATAAGTAAGATTTTCCTCCCCCCTTTATAATGTACACACATCTCTTATTCAATAGGAAGAGCTTCTCTCTTTCTCCCTCTACTCTCTCTCCCCTTCTTCTTAAACATATACACATTTGTAGACACACATTATTATCATCATTAAAATCTTGTCTCAATTATATTGGGGCGGCACATATGTAGACATGCACAAAAATGATTCTCTAAGAGTACCTCATATAAACTAAATCAACTACACTCTCGTGGGGTTCGCCAAATTCAATAATCAAGCAGATCTTCATGCAATCACTATATATGCTCGTATGAATTGGCATTCATTACAAATTACAATGAGTCACTCATCCAACTATGCATCCATCTATAGATTGAGAATGGCCTCTTTTTATGTCTACTGTTGGTGTTGAGTCACATAAACCAAACCAATAGGAATCTAGCGGTTGATGTTTTTGTTGGATTCTTATGTAGACTCGAATGGGGCATTCTTGTACACGGATGTATGATGTTGTCACAGTCAATGCGCTGTTAAATTTAGGGAGGTGCCCGTTCTATTGACAGGCCCACACCTTCACTGCCCGCAGGGTGGGGCTGGGCTAGGACTAGGCTAATAATCGGCCCCACCTGGCACCTCGATAGGTAATGTACTAAATGAATTAGCACCTGGGTTAATAATTTCTTCCTCAGAAGAGTGATGAAAAACGAAGGCGAATTCTCTAAATTTTCAAATTAATATATGGTATAGGCAACCTTTAGAAAAATAACAGTCCGGATAACTTAGTTACATGGTATAGATTTGGCCACTATCAGGTGAAGATAGCTTAAGGGTTTTGGACCCAAATATTGCATGTGGCAATCCCACTTATATCACACTGGTCAATTAATTACACCGTTTGGCACCCATGGGTGGAAATAGAGGGGGTCTAGTAGGGGCCATGGCCCCTCCAAAATTTCAAAATCCCCCTTTAAGCGCTCTAAGTTTTTAAAAATTTTATATTTATTTTACATATGCCCCCCTTAAATTTTTTAGAAAGGTCTTTTTTGAAAACCGTATTAATTTTTTAATATGGGCCCTTTCAAAAACTTATTCTAAACAGTACCCCCCACACGCACACACCACAACAAAAACAACAACAACAACAAAAAAAAAAAAAAAAAGAAAAAAAAAACTAGGTCTGCCCGCTAATGGCACCATCTAGTCAGTCCCTTTTAGGTACATTGGTCCAGTCCCATACAATGAGGAGCTGTGGCAAATGCATATAGCCAGCCCTCGGCCAAGACGACGGCCGTTCAACTGAGGAGGATGTTGTGATTTTCTGATATCACCCGTTGTACGCATACATCAATCACAAGATCAACACGAAAACAACCACACACATGAAGAGATACGAGATTTACGTGATTCTCCCAAACAGGGCTACATCCACGGGCACAGAGACGATCATCTTCATTGTCACAAGTAAAGTACACAGAGACACACGTTCTCTCACATCGTCTCACATACGTGGTGTGGGAACATCACGGGCAAGAGAGCGCTCACCTCTCTTCAGCTCACAAGATCTAGGGTTACGGACATACATATATAGTCTCCGCTTTCTTGGCCATCAATAAAACCCCAGTACAATTGCCAAAATACCCTTGACCTTAAACCCGTCTCTGGCTAACCCAGTGGACTCATCCGGCTAAACCGGAATACAAGACATAAACCCACAATAGAAGAAAGCTAAGCAGGGGAAGAAGAATCTAGAGCCTATTAACCAACCCATATATCGATCAGTGTGGCCTATTTCTCGAATCCAAACATCAAATTCATGTTTTCTACGGTGTGGGTCAAATTTCAATCCAACCTGAGATAGACCATCATCATATTGATCATGAGTTGGCCCCACAATATGGTCTTTTGCTTCCATTTTTAGTTGGGGAAGAAAAAACTGACATTTGGAAATCCTTTTTCAATTGGTATTTACATGAGGACGGCAATAACAGATGATTTCCAGCATTGCTAGTTCCTACACAAACCATTCTCCCTCTGGTATTTCACATCCCCAAGGAGTTCATTTCATCACCGGAACATCTCATCTCTCTACCATTTTCTCTCTTGACTCTCTATTCTTGGTCTTGTTTATCTTTTATTCACAAGATAAAGCTTAGTAACTCTATTTAAACAAAGACCAAAACATCATGTAACACTTGGATAACCATAGACTCATTCGATATCAATCCCTACAACAGAGAAGAGTCTAGTTTGATTGCAGGGATTTGGTCTGTGGGGTTCAAGAACTTGCAATTTGGGCATGTTGGGGATGATTTACACAGCATCACTAACATGTGACAGTGCATGCAAACGGCGGCGAGCATCTCTTGTTCATCTGCATCTAGAGAGACCCACGAGAGCGAACGAGATAGGATGGGCTTGGACTTGACGCAGGGGTCAGTTGAATTGGGAGGTGGGTTCTCCTCCTCATGGTTCAAATGGTCCTGGAAGGAGTAGGAAGGGAGATTGAGCTCGAGATCTAGTCTCATTGTACGTGAACGTACAGGCTCTGGGCTCCCTCTCGGATCTCTACATGTTCTCTTCTGGGTCCTTGTGTTGTAGAAGTGCACTTGACCTGACTGCATGGCAAAAGCAATATAAAAAAAAGAGTAGAAAATAAGAGTCACCTCTCTCTCTCTCTCTCTATAAATATAAAGAGTCACCTCTCTCTCTCTCTATAAATATAGAGAGAGAGAGAGAGAGAGAGAGAGAGAGAGAGAGAGAGGGAGAGAGAGAGAGTGAGATGAGTGCTTAAAAAAATTGTGAGATGACTTCACAAAGGGCATTAGAAATTGAAAGATCCTCCCGACGGATGAGGGCCATGTATGTGTGAAAAACCAATCTCGATTTGATATGTGAGATGGACGTTTTTTTTTATCATATCCATTGTATAGATTTGCAAGTGTAAACTATTGCGATGAAGGGTTAAAGATGATTAGAGGAAATTGGTTCTTTTAACATACTTAGCCCTCATCAAGATTTTTCAATTTGCTGTGCCTTTCATGGTTGGCACTCGTCCAGGTAAACTCTCTATAAAATCATCTTACTCATCTCATCATCCAAACAAGATAATTCTATATACATGATACCAAATATATATATATATATATCTATTTATCCATCTCTAAAGAAGGCATAAAATATTTTACCTGGAGATCAAGGCATCGTTGCCAGTCTATGGGAAGAGGTGTTTCAAGGTGGAGGTCGATATCCAAGATGGGTTCTGTAGATGTTCCTTTTGGGTCACTGACTTTGTTCGAGTAATCATCTTCTCCTCCTTCCTCAGATTGCCACTTTCTCTTCTTTGAGGAGTTGTTGGAGTTGGAGAATGTCTTCCTCTCCTTTAGAGAAAGCGAATTTTGAATCGATATCATGTGGCTTAATCAAAAGATCTCTCTCTCTCTCTCTCTCTCTCTCTCTCTCTCTCTCTCTCTCTGTGCAGTTGATGGTTGAGACATGAAATGAGGAATTTATGCTGATTTTATAGGGTGAAACGGAGCCAACATCGAAGTCTCAGTGAGGATCTAATTGAGCAACTGTAAAAAGAGGGCCCACTAAGCTTCCAAGTCGGCTTGGCTTCCTTAGCCAGTCTCTAGCCATAGTAAAAAAGTTTCAGAGCATGTAACTGAGTAGATGACTTGACGTGTTGTAGTTCCTATGAATGTTTAATGTATCTCTGAAAGTTTGTACACTTACTACTATTTATTTTTATGAATGATGGGTGTTTGGATGGCAACATGACATCTTCAATGTTTCTTGGATGAAAAATGTGTAGTGGGGCCCACTTCTCTCAACCTATATATGTATTTGGATCGGTCCTCCATCCCATTGTTGTGGCTGCAATAGCTTTAAGGGCTCAGATCTTTTTGACCTGCTCAAGTCATTTATGCCACTATTTTGAGGACGAGTTATGAAGAACAAGGTTTTGAAAGTTTTTCAAGTTGGATATCAATGGTCAAGGATGGAAAAGAAAAGCTGGAGATTTGAGTTGGATATAACTCACAGGATCAATGCAAGTTAGAGAAAATTAAGAAAAACAATTGAAGTATTATGAGATCAAGAGGACAATAATTTTAAAGCAATTTAAATATTGGACGAGGAAAGTTAAACCTGCTTTAAAGTGTGGAATAAAATAGTGAACCATGAGGACAAGAGAAATCTAAATTAGTTGATTAAGTTACACACGTTAAGGTGGATGTATGATTTAAAAAGAAACAGAAAAGACAAATTAGAAAATAGCAAATTAGATGAAGCTTAGAGACAATGCCAATGGAGGAAAAAAAAATCAAAGAAAGTCCTTGATAGGATTTTTATTTTGGCTTAATTTATGTGTTGGATAAAACTTGAGTCTATTGATTTGTATTTTATATTCTTAAGTATGAACTGTTAGTGTTGCAAGAAGTGCTTAAATTGAAGAAATAAGAAAATAGTACTTGTGCTCGAGCGCACATAGTCACGCGATAAAGACGACTGAGCTCAAGCCCATGAAGATGGTGCTCAAATTTGATAAGACAGATCGCAAATATTTGGATGTGCATAGCAGGTGCTCGCGAGGGTACTCACATGCGCATGGGATAGAAGCCCATCGGCCTACAAGGATTTATTTCTAATGTATGCCAGACTTACCCATTTTAGTTAGATTTGTTTTTTTACTCCAAGGCATGAATTTTGGGTTACAAATAAGGTATTCATCTCAGCCCTAAAGCAATGTTCCCCATATTCTGAGTTGAGATTAACCATTGATGATTTCTTCTAAAGCTTTTATAAGAGATTGGGCTGAAAACTTTAAGTTTTATAGTTAATGCTTCTACATTTTCGTAGGAGATTTATGACTCCTATTTTTTTTGTAGAAGATTGTTCTCTTATTGAAAGATTTGTTCATTGTGGAGATAAAGGCATTAATAGCGGAGTACTGAGAAATTGCGTGCTGTGGGGATCTATCAAGAACATCTACAATGTCTTGTGTTGAGGGATTGACTATGAGGTTGTGAATATATCTTGTACTACGGAAGTTAGTGATTGATTTTGTCCACTTTAGACTCGTATTTTTTTTTTGTTTGGGTTCACATTAATTAAATTGTGTATTGTCTTTTTTGTATGTTTAACTGGTTTTATTAATCTGCTGCATAGAAATAGTAATTGAATCACAATCTAGATAAAATAAATCTCGGGCATTATAAACTTTTAGTCCCTCAAGATGATTTGAGCGAAGAGCAATTTTTTACCTAAGTGGTAAGGAACGGTAGTTCTTAAAGATTACGTACCTACTTCTGTGGACTTTCTTTCTGTATTAGCTTGTGACTTTTTTTCTACTTATGTGGACTTCTTTTTTGCATGTGCATGCTCTTCCTAGAGTTCGAGTCTCCTTGGCTGGGTTAAAACAGAAAAAAAAGATTATCTGAGCATGTTTCACATTCCAAATAAAGACCACGAAATCATTTCATGCTCATGCATGTTTACAAGAGAGATTGTTGTCAGCGTGGAAAAACCCATCATCCAAGCTAACTTGGACATTTCACATTGGCGTTAGGCCAGAATTTCACCACAAATTATATTCATCGTTGCAATATTCAAACAGGCCATGAGATGTGCCATGGGTTGAGAACATCACTTGCATGTACTCCTTTGGCCGATATTGTCCTATGTCATCATAAATATTTCAATAGCGAACATTCTCCACCATTTGTAGGTCCGTATCACTTCATGCTCCAATTTACGTGCTCACAAGCAACTACGCAAGTCCCGATTATCCTTGACCTGTGCCCTCGTAAGCTAAACAAAGCCGAGCTGAAAGAAGACGAAATGTCTGGGGGGTCATTTAATGGGAGGCTGTATACAGTTGAAGGAAGCTTGAATGCTTGGCTCTTCTATAACTCCTAACTTCCTTATTTGGGTCACCCAAAGAACTAGCCTTTAAAAGCTCCCAACACCCTTAAAACCTCAAGTAAAACCCCCACACCACCCAGGTGGAAAGACCTAAATGATCTATTCCACTTTTAAAACGAGAACTACCCCACCATTAATAAAGGCATTGTCTCAATAATACCAGTGTAAATTCAACAGAGTCACCAACGCTGCCATGGTTAGTGTGGTTTTGTTTCATTCATCTTCTCTTCTTAACAACATACTATGATGTTTGAAACATCCATTGATCAAGCTACACAGCTTGTTGGGCTCATTTGGGCCTGGTATGGCTCGACTTGGGTAGGCTTGGATGAGCCACTCACTCCTTGTCTTAATCCTTTCAATGTTTTTGAAAGATAAGCAAGTCTTTCAAGCTATTTTTGTCTTGGGTCCTTAATGAGCCGCTGGACATTTCAGGGTTAATGAATTGTTGGGCCATCAATCACAAATCACCAAGTACCATGCCTTGAAGTATCCATTTGTTTCTCAATACACAAATCTGATTCAACCTACACCAACAAAGAGAAGGGGCAGTTGTGCAAGTAGTTAGCTGGATAATTAAAAGGAAGTAACAGAAAAGGTAAAAGGACTGAGGAGAGGAGAGGGAATTGAAGGAAGAAGATCCAAACCCATTAAAAGCCAGAAGAAGCCGGTTATTGGCGATGGTTTGGAAGGCCTACCTGCCTTCATTAAATCTTCTTGAATTCCCTTAAATGCCGAATTCAAGGGCCCTCGCTTTCTACCACCCCATGACTTGCTCTTCCATCACCACTCCAATGGTCCCATCACTGGTTTCTGTTAAATGCTCAACCCACCTTCCCCTCCTTTTACCGATTTAAGCTACTTTTTTCTTACTTGCGGTATCTCATTCAAAACCCCGCACCTCTACTTCTAAGAACACATGTACCAACGCGGCTCCAGCCTCAATAGACACTAATTAGAAATGCTGCTGAATAATTAAAAATGACAAGGTGGCAGTAAGTTGTTATTACTTTTGCCTTCAATACAAGAGCCCAAGTTGCTGACATACGAATATTATTCCTTAAAGACAATTAAATGTTTAATATGTTTCCATGTTACTTAACTCTATGAGAGTGTTTGATTCAACTATTTGGATAAGAAAGGCGAACCTTGTCTAGCTGATCAGGGGCAACCAGTAAAGCGCATGTCTATTCTGGGTCGTCCCATCTGTTAGGATAAGCACACAGGTCGACTCATCTACGCCCAAGCAGAGCAAGAGTGGTCTCATCATAGCTGTAAAATAAATTAAGTTAGAGCAAGAGTGGTCTCATCATAGCTGTAAAATAAATTAAGTTATCTCAAAAGAAGAACTTTCTGTATTTGTGAAAGCTGTTGAACTATAAAGCTTATCAACATAATTACTTGTATTATATACGCACCCATTAATGAGAATCAAATTATGGTGAATTGATACAACACTTTCATGGCATTAAAGCTCTTAAAGAACCTGTGGAATTCCTTTTTCCGTTTTGAGGTCTTTGTTATTGTTGATTCCAGTGGATCTGCTAAAGATATGTCACCAAAACCTGTTAGAGACGTGTAAGCACAATGCACAAATCTAAGAACAGACAGTGAGTTGTCTTTGTGCTATTGTTTTGTGCTCTTTAATTCATCAGTTCTCTAGTCTTCTTGTTCGACATCGTACTCTCCAACTTGTACTCTGTGCATCACCTACAGCAACTAACCGGCACACCGATCATTAATGACCATCTGTGATTAGATCTGTCTTTGTGATCAGCACTGTGTGTTGAACCACAATCTGTTCATCATTGCACTGTGATGCTTGTATTTCTTTCTTGGTGTCCAGTGAGATCTGTTCTCATGGCTACTACAGGTACCTCCTCCAGCACAATTTCAATTTCAAATATTGCTAGCCTAGTCTCTATATGGTTGGATAGGGACAATTACCTATTGTGGAAGAGTCAGTTTCCTCCTCTCCTTCGGACCAATAAATTGCTGAATTATGTTGATTGCACTGGGATTTGTTCTGCAAAATTTCTTAATAACAAGGATGGTTCTGATACATCTGAACTTAACCTTGCATATGAACAACGGATGGAACAAGATGCTCTTGTCCTTATTTGGATTAATGCCACACTCACACCCTCGGTGTTACAAAGGTTTGTGGGTCTTCAGTTTGGCAACGATTGGAAAAACTTAAATCTAATTCAATCCAGATTTCGGGTTCTACAGTTGGAACAACAATTTCAAACACTCAAGAAAGGCGGTCTTTCTATTACAGAATAGCTTGATAAAATGGAAGGTATCTCTGATGCGCTTGAGGCCATTTCTTAGCCTGCTACGGAGTACGACCTCGGCAATCAAATAGTAAATGGCCTCGGACTTGAATATGACCCCGTTCACACCTTTATTGCGAACCATGAATCTCCTATCACTTTTGAGGATCTGTATGGACAACTTTTAACATTTGAGTAAAGGTTGGAATCGCACCATTCTGCTCTTGTCATAAAGCAACCAGCCACTGCTTTATACATGACTAATAATTTTAAAGGTCGTGGACGTGGATGGGGCCATGGTCGTGGCTGTGGACAGTATCAGAATAATAACCGTGGGCCGTGGGGGATCTTCATCTCATTCATCTCCTCAATCTCAATCACCCAAGCCACGCGCTTTGTGTCAAATTTGTAATAGGGTTGGTCATTTGGCCCTTGATTACTTTAATTGCTTTGATCTCTCATTCCAAGGAAAACAACCCCTTAAGAAGCTTCAAGGCTTCAAGCCATGGCTGCTGCCAAGCATGGAGAAACGACATGGTTTACTGATAAAAAGGCAACAAACCATGTCATATCGGATCTCAGAAACCTGTCACTTCATTCTGACGATGTGGGTACATGTGGCCTTGCAGTAGGTAATGGTAAGAGTTTAAAATTTTCTCATATTGGTCAATCTCAGTATCTTTCCAATGCCACTACTATTTCTTTATGTGATATGCATCATGTCCCTACCATCTCGCAAAATCTATTGTCTGTGTCCCAGTTTACACTTGATAATGACTGTTATTTTGTATTTGATGACTCTGGTTTTCTTGTCAAGGAAAAATACTCGGGGAAAATCCCCTTCTGCGATCCGATTAGTAATGGTCTCTACCCGCTACAGCTTTTTGTGAGTATTCATCATTAGTTGCGTGTATCTCATGTGGTAACACCACATGTTGCACAATCATCCCTTGGCCAAATGGTTCTTATGACTAGTCCCACTTTATCTTTTTACATCAACCATCACAAGTGCAAGGATCAGGTGGTTCCCATGATGTAGGTCTGATCAATAACGTTGGCATGAATCAAGATGTGGCAATGCCTATTACACACGTGGACCCACATACTCATGTGCCTGCCTCTGATGGAATTCTCATAGGACCCATTCAATGCAGACCCGGGCTATTGATGGAATGTTTATGTAAGCATAAATGGCCCCTTAGGAAAAACTTTATCGGATTGGATTTGCATTTTGACGGATTGATTTGCATTATGAAAGACAACCAATATTGGGCATACCTGAATCCATCGCGAAACGAAGAGGAGATCCGCAACTTTAACTCTCTCAGTCTTCTCGTAATGCCTGCTGATCGATGGGAATGCCAAGCAGTAATGGTATGTGTGAAGATGAGAGAATTCCCAATGCCTTTTATAGACTCCGTTAATGCTTTCCTCCCCATCAACGGAAAGCCTTCCATTATCGTACGACTGGAGAGTTTCCAGGGACGTGGCTTTAGTGGAAGACGTATACTTTGAACATATCAAAGTGAGTGGTGGTCATGTGGGCCACCACCCATGATATCCAACAATCTCCCACTTGGTCCATATGACCACCATTAATTCCTGTTTATTTTATAAAACTGTTGCAAATATAAGAAAAAACTTTGAAAGAAATAACTCTAACTGATGCGCATCATTTGAAAATACCGGTTTTCATTTAACTTTAATGTTAAGATCCTTTAATCTGTGATAAGGTTAGTTTATTAATGCGAACTGTAGCGGTTACACATCTTAAGTGATATGCTTCCTTCCACAATCACAACATTAATATTCTCACCTAATCCAGCACTTAATAAGTATCTCCAATATGACTTACTTTAATGGGAACTGTAATGTCATAATGCTTTTATATTCCTACTTTATTTTACAATTACCACATGTGAGCCAATAACAAAGTAAGAATTGCAAAATCGTTTCTTTATTTGATCAATACATTAAGTGTCATACATCATTGACTTTTACAAGGCATTTCATTCAAGCCCATATTTATTACATGGTCTTTAAAATCCTTTGGCGCCAATGCCTTTGTCAATGGATCAGCAATCATGAGCTTCGATGGAGCTCCAACAACTGACACTAAACGATCTCGCACTTTCTCTTTGAGTACAAGATACTTTACTTCCAGATACTTTGATTTACTGGAACACTTATCATTTTGAGCGAAACGCCTAGCAGCGTCGTTGTCGCAGTAAATCTTTATCGGTTCAGACATACTGCCCATAATTTCAAGTCCCATGATGTAGTTACGCATCCATAATGCGTGACCTGTGGCTTCAAAACATGCCACATACTCTGCATCAAATGTAGATGGAGTGATTAGCGTCTGCTTTGCACTCCTCCACGATACTGCCCCGCCGGCCAACAGAAAAATGTAACCTGATGTTGACCTCCTTGTATCGAGACATCCAGCAAAGTCTGAATCTGAATATCCAATGACCTCCAGTTGATTGGATCTTTGATATGTGAGCATATATCTTCTTGTTCCATTGAGGTAACGCATCACTTTCTTGACAGCTACCCAATGAGGCAAACCGGGATTACTTTGATATCTACTGAGCATTCCGACTGCAAAGCTAATGTCTGGCCTCGTGCAAGTCTGTAGGTACATTAGACATCCTACTGCTTCTGTATAGGGATATTTATTCATTTCTAACTTTTCTAAGTCAGTCATGGGGCATTGATCCTTACTAAACTTGTCTCCCTTAGTAATGGGTGCATTTTGTGGTCTGCTACTTTCCATTCGGAAACGTTTGAGAATAGTTTTGACATAGGCTTCTTGACACAACCCAAGTAATCCTCGAGATCGATCTCTAAATATCTCGATTCCTAATACAAAGGTTGCTTCACCCATATCTTTCATATCAAAATTATTCTCAAGATATATTTTAGTTTCTCGAATCATACTTAGGTCATTACTGGCTAGTAAAATATCATCTACATACAAGACTAAAATAAGAAATTTGCTCCCACTGACCTTGAGATATATACAATGGTCTACTGGATTTTCGGTAAAACCGAAAGATGTAATAACATGATTAAATTTTAAGTACCATTGTCTGGAAGCTTGTTTTAGTCCGTATATCGATTTCTTTAATTTACAAACCAGTTTCCTTTCATTACCTTGTTGAACAAACCCTTCCGGTTGTTCCATATACACTTCTTCATCTAGATTCCCATTTAAGAAAGCAGTTTTTACATCCATCTGATATAGCTCTAGGTCATAATGAGCTACAAGTGCCATAACAATTCTAAATGAATCTTTCTTAGACACCGGAGAGTAGGTTTCATGATAATCGATACCTTCTTTCTGAGTGAATCCTTTAGCTACAAGTCGGGCCTTAAATCGTTCAATTTTCCCTTTAGAGTCCCTTTTGGTCTTAAAGACCCATTTACAACCAATTGTTTTGGACCCTTCAGGTAGTTCAACGAGATCCCAAACTTCGTTTATAAACATGGATTCTAACTCTTCATTCATAGCGTCTAACCACTTATCAGAATCTTTACTTTCTACTGCCTCTCTAAAAGTCTTTGGATCTTCTTTAATTCCAATATCTGATTCTTCGAGATACACAACATAATCATCTGAAATAGCTGGTCTTCTCGTACGAGTTGACCTTCTCAATTCCTCTGGATGTTCTTCAATAACAGGTGACTGTATTTCAAAAGTTGGTTGTGTATCTTGAGGAATCGGAATAACAGATCGTTCTGGGAAAACCCTTATATCAAGTGGAATCATTAATCCACCTTGAGAAGAGGATTGAGGCTCATTTCTAATCTCCTTATATTCAATATTTCTAGCCTCAGAACTCCCACTGTTTTCAAGATTCTCCAAAAACTTAGCATTATTGGACTCAACTATTCTTATTGAATGATTAGGACAGTAAAATCGATACCCTTTAGACCTCTCTGGATATCCAATAAAATATCCGCTTACTGTTCTAGGGTCTAACTTCTTTTCTTGTGGGTTATAAACCCGCACTTCAGATGGGCATCCCCAAACTCGAAAATGGTTTAAGCTGGGTTTCCTCCCAGTCCATAACTCAAAAGGAGTTTTAGGAACTGCTTTAATAGGAACTCTGTTTAAAATGTACATGGCCATCTTTAGTGCGTCACCCCACATAAATGCAGGTAACGATGTATTACTAACCATACTCCTAACCATATCTAAAAGAGTCCTATTCCTTCTTTCAGCCACTCCATTCTGCTGAGGTGTTCCAGGCATTGTATATTGGGCAACAATACCTTCGGATTCTAGGAATTTAGCAAACGGGCCTGGGTTACGACCTGTTTCAGTGTACTTACCATAATATTCACCACCTCGATCTGATCTCACGATTTTGATCTTTCTATCTAATTGTTTTTCCACTTCTGCTTTGAATATTTTGAACATAGTCAAAGAATCAGACTTTTCTTTAATAAGATAGACAAAACCAAAACGTGAGTAATCATCTATAAATGTGATGAAATATTGTTCTCCTGTGAAACAAGGTATATCAATTTTTCCACAAACATCCGTATGAATTAACTGCAGGAGTTCAGAACTTCGTGTGGCAGTTTTCTTGACTGTTTGTGTCTGTTTTCCTTTAATACAGTCAACACAGACATCGAAATTAGTGAAATCAAGGGTTGGTAATAACCCGTCTTTCACCAATCTCAATATCCTCTCTTTCGAGATGTGTCCTAACCGTTTATGCCACAACTTAGGGGAGTTCTCTTTTATTAGTCCTCTCTTCATGCCAACATTCATCCCACAAGTAACATGGTGTGCAGTTAGTGATTGTGTGTATAAAGTATCTAACCTTAATTTATACAAGCCATCACATAATAAACTACTACCAATCATTATATTATTGTGGAAAAGTTTCAAAGATCCTTGATTAAAGTTAAACACAAATCCCTTTACATCCAACTTTGAAATGGAAACCAGATTTCGGGAAATATCCGGAACATAAAAGGTGTTCGGCAGATCCAGAACAAATCCTGTATCTAGCACCAGCCTATACGTGCCTACTGCCTCGACTCTTGACTCCTTCCGGTTTCCCATAACGATGGCTCTTTCTCCATCACTTGGCCTCCGGGTTGAAAGGAATCCCTGCATACAACCAGAAATGTGAACGGTTGCACCAGAGTCGACCCACCATGTATTGGATGGGACATCAATAATATTGGTTTCACATACAAGAGATAATTTTCTTTGCTTACCTCTTTTCTCAAACCAATTCTTCCTTTTGAGGCAGTCCTTCTTGAAATGTCCTTTCTTGCTACAAAAGTGACATTTTTCGGATCCCTTCTTTCCCTTACTCTTCACCGGTTTCTTACTTTTCGGATCTACCTTAGGCATGTTGGCATTAGTTTTGAATTTTCTAGGACCTTTCTTGCCCTTAGCATGGGAGACAAAGTTCACCTGAAGTTGCCCTTCGGCTTTAAGCCTCCTCTCTTCTTGATCACATCGTGCGATCAACTCAGTAATGGTCCACCGACTAGAGCTCTGATTGTATGTTACTTTAAATGGGCCAAATGCAGAGGGAAGGGAGTCCAGAATGAATTGGATCAAATATCCATCGGAAATACTCATGTCAACATCCTTTAATTTTGATGCTAGGTTGGACATGAGTAGGATATGTTCCCTAACTCCTTTTATCCCATCGTACTGCATGTTAGTCAATTTATTCATTAAGGTGGCACCTAATGCCTTGTCTGTCACTTCGAATTGTGACTTAATTTCATCTAACAGTTCTTTGGCATGTTTTCCTTGATCAAGCGATCCCCTAATACTCTTAGAGACTGAAGTCATAATAACCTTTTGGCATTTTTTATCACATTTGTGTCATTGATCATATTTTGCCCTTTCATATTCAGAGCTCTGTTCGGTAGGCGCAGGAGGCATGGGTTCATCTAAAGCCATCTCTAAGTCTAGAAAAGTTATGGTTAATGACAGCATGTCTAACCAGTCAGGGTAGTTTGATCCGTCTAAAGAAGGAATAGTTCCTAAGCATGAGGGAAGAGACAAGGATCTGGAGGAAGATGCTGTAAAAGAAGAGATAAACTATTATTCTCACAATTCTATAATGTTTTGAATTTAAAAGGGACACTTACAATAGAAATAATAGTTTTACATCATTACAAGTAACCTTTGGGTCAAATGTAACACGTTAAATTTATTATTCTCGTTTATTTGATAAAACCACAATTTATTAAGTGAATAAGTGAGATCCCACCTTTGGGCATAGATCAACACGAATTCACAAAACATCTTTAATGTGTTTTATCCCAATCTCCAAATAATCGAAAGATAAACTCCTTTGGGTCGATTATCTATCTTTTAAGTGAAGTTGCAATTTAGTATCATTTATGGTATTTCTAATTCAATAATTGAAACATGAGTTTCATCATAACTGGGCCACTTTGGTGACTGCCTAGTTAACTCATAATTGAAACCTATGACACTAATTCATTTATCAAACATTCATGCATGTAACAAATTATAACTCAAACAACATTAATCATGTAAACAATAAGCGGAAAACATGAATTTAAATGAGTTAAACATGCATAAAACCTTATGATATTATCATTGAACCATTGGATCGGGAATTAATTCACTAATATGGTAGATCTCATCATAAGGAACACAACAAAAGAAACGGATCGAAAATCCGATATCATATGTGTCCGTAATGATCAAAATAAGATTTTGATCGTTCATTTTTTCTTGATCTGGCCTTGATCTGATCACATTCAAATGATCCAGTCCCATCAGAATGATTACAGCATTTAAATATATCAAATGGACGGTTCTGATCGGAACGGATCTATTTATAATGACCCAATTATTCAAAATATACAATTATCAAAAATTAATAATACTTTATTCAAATCAGGACAGGCCAGTGGGTCGGGTTAGACCCAGGTCAGTAATTTGGACTGTTCAGTCCAGTCAATTCGGGTACAGGTAAAAGCCCAGTCCATTTATTAACTGAACCGGGTCGGTTTGGGTCGGATCGGGTCAGGTCAGACTGACCTGTCGTTGTATAAATGAACCGGGTTGATCCGGGTCGGATCGGGTCAGGTCAGACTGACCTGATGTTATATAAATGAACCGGGTTGGTTCGGGTCGGATCGGGTCAGGTCAGACTGACCTGACGTTGTATAAATGAACCGGGTTGATCCGGGTCGGATCGGGTCAGGTCAGACTGACCTGACGTTATATAAATGACCCGGGTCGGTTCGGGTCGGGTCGGGTCAGTTCGGGTCAGGCCGGGTCAAACCCGTTAACCCAGTCTTTATTCTTTAATAAACCTAACCGGGTCAGGTCGGGTCAGGTCCAAACGACCCGATCCGTTAACCCAGTTTTTATTTCCTTACATAAACCTAACCGGGTCGGGTCGGGTCAGGTCCAAACGACCTGAGACCCGACCCGACACCACTTCATCTTCCTCCCGAAAACAGGGCAATCGGTTAAAACCGATTGCCCTTTCACCGGATCGTTCCACCTCCGACGCCAAGGTTCTCGGCGGCAGCGGACTGCCGGCGCTCCCACGGCGACGGCCGAAAATGTCGCCGGCTGGTTCCCCGGCGGCAACAGAAATTTTTTTTTTTTTTTTATTTGTTCTTGGGCGCTGCCGCTGGAACAGCGTCAGCGCCCTGCTGCGCCGCTGCTCCGCTGCAGCGCAGCGCCCTGCTGCGCTGCTGCAGGGCAGCGCCCTTGCCGGTTCCCTTGCAGCGCAGCTCCCCACTGCGCTGCGATCCTTTTTTTTTTTTTTTTTTTTTTGTGTTCTTCTGTCGGCCAGCGCAGCGCCCGACTGCGCGGCCCGCCGCGCAAACCAGTCCGGCCCTGTAGTTTTGGGCAACGCAGCACCACGCAGCAGCGCCCGACTGCGCGCGGCAGCGGCGCTCTGCTTCCGCCAAGACTGGGCGCTGCGCGCAGTAGTGCCCAGTCCGCGCAGTTCCCGCCGCGCAGTGCCCAGAAATTTTTTTTTTATTTTAATAACTGTAAACCCCTTGATGCAAATCCGACCCCATCAATGGAAATCCATGGCTCTGATACCAATTGTAAGTATAAATGGCCCCTTAGGAAAAACTTTATCGGATTGGATTTGCATTTTGACGGATTGATTTGCATTATGAAAGACAACCAATATTGGGCATACCTGAATCCATCGCGAAACGAAGAGGAGATCCGCAACTTTAACTCTCTCAGTCTTCTCGTAATGCCTGTTGATCGATGGGAATGCCAAGCAGTAATGGTATGTGTGAAGATGAGAGAGTTCCCAATGCCTTTTATAGACTCCGTTAATGCTTTCCTCCCCATCAACGGAAAGCCTTCCATTATCGCACGACTGGAGAGTTTCCAGGGACGTGGCTTTAGTGGAAGACGTATACTTTGAACATATCAAAGTGAGTGGTGGTCATGTGGGCTACCACCCATGATATCCAACAGTTTAAACCCAAGAAAAGACATATGGCTACACACTACCCGTTGTCATCGGCTTTCCAAATTCCAATTGCGCCAACAGAACCTACGTGTTATTCTCAGGCGATCAAGTCTCCTGATTGGAGGAATGCAATGGCTCTTGAATTTGAAGCATTGCAAAGACAGGGCACCTGATCTCTTGTCCAGGTTAAGCAAAGCTATAATGTAATTGGATGTAAATGGGTGTTTAAACTTAAAACAAAAGTCAGATGGCACCATTAAATGATATAAAGCTCGTCTTGTGGTCAAAGGGTTTCATCAGCAACCAGGCCTCAACTATAGTGATACATTTAGCCTAGTAATAAAACATACAACTGTAAGGTTGGTGCTTTCCATTGCAATTCAGTTTGGTTGGCCTATTTGTCAATTAGACGTTAACATTGCCTTTTTACGTGGTGTTTTAATTGAAGAAGTCTATATGGAACAACTCCAAGGCTTAATGGATTTGTCAATGCCAATCATGTGTGTCGGTGCCATAAAGCCATTTATGGCCTAAAACAGGCATTGCGGGCTTGGTATCTATGACTCACGAACTATCTTTAGAGTCTTGGCTTCATTGGGTTCAAAGTAGTTACATCATTGTTTATTCGCAACTTTGGCAGCAAGTTCATTGTTCTAGTTATTTATGTGGATGATATTGTTGTGACTAGCAACAATTCTGCTGCTCTTCCTAAGTTGATAATTGATCTCGGCTTTCTTTTTGCAATGAAGGATTTAGGTCCTTTGCACTATTTTCTTGGCATTGCAGCATACCGAGTTAACTCAGAGTTGTATCTCACCCAAACAAAGTATATTTGGGATTTGCTATGGTGAACAAACATCCATGATGCCAAACCCATCACATGACTAGTTGACTCAAAGTCCAAGCTCTCAAAATTTTCTGGCGATTCACTGCCATCTCCACATGAGTATCACAGTATAGTTGGAGCATTACAATATGTCACGTTAACTAAACTAGATGTTGCCTTTGCAGTCAAACATATGCATAAGCCTAGATCCACTCATTGGATAGCAGTCAAAAGAATTTTGAGGTTTCTCAAAGGTATGATCACCCATGGTATTCACTTCTCCAAGGGTCTCTTTACTCTTACTGCATATACTGATGCTGATTGGATAGGAGATCTAGATGATAGAAGATCTATTTCAGGGTACGCTGCATTTTTTGGTCCAAATTTAATTTTATGAAATGCAAAGAAACAACCAACTGTATTAAGATCAAGCACTGAGTCAGAATCTAGGTCCCTTGCCCTTACTGCTGCTGAGTTGTATTGGGTTAGAATGTTGATGCGTGACCTTAGACTTTTCTCTAAACACCATCTCTTCTGTTCTGTGATAATGTCAGTGCAATCTATTTGGCCTCAAACCCAGTTTATCATGCCAAAACTAAACATGTGGAGGTGAACTATCATTTCATTAGAGAAAAAGTCATTCGGGGTGATCTTCAAGTACAATTTGTAAGCTCCATTGACCAATTAATAGATCTTTTTACAGAGGGTTTAAGCTTTGCACGTTTTCAATTATTAAAAGACAAGCTTCACGCCACTGAAAATCTGTTTTACTTGTGGGGGCATGTTAGGATAAGCACACAGGCCGACCCATCTGCGCCCAAGCAGAGCAAGTGGTCCCATCATAGCTGTAAAATAAATTAAGATATCTCAAAAGTTGACTTTGTGTACTTGTGAAATCTGCTAAACTGTAATGCTTATTAGCACATCTACTTGTATTATATAGACACCCATTAATGAGAATCAAATTACGGTGAATTGATACAACACTTTCACCATCCACATATACAGCGCCCCATTGTGTTTATACGGATTTTAACGTTTCTTTTTTTAAGAAACCTAGGATTTCAAGACTTCTCAAGGCCCAATTAAAATAAGTTGGGCTTGTTATAAATCATCTACATTTTTTGTAATCTTGATGGACTAGAACACATAATGCTTTTTATAAAAATAATGAATCAGTCCCATATAGAACAATCTAGACAGAAGCCATTGTCTTGTTATGAGGGTAGTTGCTTAATATTATATCTGGTCATCATCTTAAAGATACGATAAACCATGGATATAAGTATGCCTAAGCACTTCTCTAGGTTTTTGTGATTTTTGACTCCAAGATTCATTAATGATATACATGATCTCGATTATGATGATCATTGAAGCCTTCTCTTTAATATAATTTATGTTACAATAATTTAATGTAAATCCAATGTTTTTTTTTTTTTTTTTGTGAATCTTGGACAACATTAAGACAATTCCCCCCAACACATGGGTGAGAGAAGGTGACCTCGGGTAACATGTGGGAGCCCATGAGTGAGGGAAGATAGCCCTTGAAGGAAGGTGGTATATATGCCCAAGGTTCAAATCATAGACATTTAATTTATAACCAATACCTCTTACTACTAAGGTAAGATGTTATTTTTAAAATTTGGGCAGTTGATAAATAATGTGCGTGCAAGGTGTACAATTCTTACATTTTAGGAATCTATTGGTATTGAAAGTGTAATATATTTTTGTAACTATCTCACATGTGCCTCCCTTATAGAAGGGCATTGAGTCCGGCGAGGATTAGGTGTGCAATGGTGCATATATCCCATGTTGAAAATATCCAAGTCCTGATCCTAAAAATATAAGTGCGGCCTTAGCCTTAACCTCATATGGAGGATTTTAAAACCGTGAAATAAGATTCGATTAGAATCTTATAAGTTAAAGCGGATAATATCATTTACGTAGTGGGCTCGGATCGTTACAAATGGTATTAGAGTTGGCCCATTTCCCCGTGGGAGAGTATGTCATGCATGTGTCTCCCCCGTAGAAGGGTGTTGGGTTTGACAGGGACTGGTGCATAAGTGGACAATATCACATGGTTAGTGGGCTCGCGTTGTTATAGTAATATTTTAAAATTTCAACACCCATTGCTATAAAGAAATCAAATTATAATTTTTTTTTTCCAAATTTGAGAACCTATCTGACTGTCGAACTACTGGTGGAATCTGATAGCATCAATTTTTTTTTTTCATTTTCAAAAAGTTAAGATCCTATCTTTGCTGAAAGTTTCTTAACCTTGTCAATTTTAGTCAAAATTCAGTACCATAATTAGATAAAAAATCATGGTGTATTAACAGAACTGTTATCTGGTGATATTGTTTTAAATTTCAGAAATCATCAGTACCCAGGGGGTTTGAACATTTTGTCTGTGTTTTTAACATATGAAAGCGTCTATCTGTAAAAGCTAGTCTTGATGAAATCATGGTGTCCAATGCAATTCAAAAGAAAAAGTAGAATTTGGGGTAGGTCATAATGGTGTGGCCCAGAAAGGCCATATAAGGCCCACATTTAGGTATTTTTGTACTGCATTTTTGGTTGATAACGTAGTTAGATTTGTTGGATCTTTAAAAGCTAGCGACATAACTAAGAAAGTTGACACGTGATTATTTTACTTTATTTATTATTATTATTTTTTTTTTTTTGTGTGTAGAAAATATGCACTTGATTTGTAATTTTCTACTTTCTTCTTAAATGCAGCAAATACGCAAGCGGGAACACCCTCCTCACCGGCAGCGAGAGCTTCACGCCGGCAGCCCCATGATTATGCCGCGCTCTCCGGCAATAAACTCTGCAGCACTGTAGACCATACACAGCCAACAATTGCCCACTGCATCTGGAGTGGGGGTGGCATACATAGGGGTGTTCATGGGCCGAATTGGGGTGTCCCGGGTGACCAGCTTTTGAAGCAGAAGCCTTATCCATGAGCACACCATGGGCCTCATGTGATGGCCGGAGTGCGTTACACATGTCAGGACCTGGACCAAGCCTTCCCATTATGTTAATCAGGCCAGGGAAGGCTTTCTATTACTTATTTTGGCTCTCTAATCACTTGTAAGGGTAAATAAGCCGTTGAATTACATGCATGTCTTATTTGGGTTGGGCGGGGCCAGGCTTTAGGCACTTATCACCTAATCCAAGCCTGGCATTAGTAGTAAAACCCAAGGCCAAGGCCCGCCCATAGGAGGATGGGTTAGGTTCGATCGACGCTAGGCTGGCCTTGAGCAGCCGAAAGGCATATCTGCAGGGTTGGGTCGGTTCACTAGCGTTGAGCCCCAAACCTGTATCCAACATATCTCGTGAAAGCCCCAAGCCGTAGAAGCAGCAAGTCAACCCAATATGACCTATATAAATCACATCTTGTGAGGGTCATTTTGTTTTACCTGAACCAACATCTATAAGCTTGCGCCAAGTCCATTTCAAACAAAAATGCTCCATTTGAGTCTAGCTGCAAGCCAAAAAACGCCAAACACGAATTTGGCTCATTCCATTTTAAAGTAAACTATTCTGAACAGCAAAACATTGAACCACCAAACCATTTAAATGGGTTGGGATGTACAAGTCTACCTTAACCGGAGCCATTTCGGTGGTTTATCCGTGTTATGCGGGTTATACTAGTCAACCCAAACACAACCTGTTTAAATGTGGTCAGATTTTTCTAATCCGTGACTGGCTCAAATTTATTGCATGTGGGGTTGTACGGTCAAATGTGGGTCCTTGCTGTTCTATGTTTCAGCTAAGTTGAAGTTTACAGGCTGGGCCCAGAACTCATTCTCTGACCATCTTGTCATGATTGTTAGGTCCATATGCTAGATCTATGCTCAGCAGTGTAAGGGCTCTGTTAATCATGGATTTTGAAAAAACTATTAACCAAATCGTATTATACAATTTTTAGTTACTAAAAATCGTAACTATAATTGTACTCTAAAAAACCATTAAAAACCCAAACCATAGTTCATTGTTTTAGACGGTTCGATTACGCTTAACTGTATTAAGAGAGGGTTTAAATATCGAAAAGATTTGAAAGTTCTTATTGGAAAATCTATCCAGGATCTGTGATCAACCATAGCCCGCACAAATCAACAGAAGCACAAGCACCAAATAAACAACCACGAAGAAGATATACATAAACAATTACGTGGTCCGGCAATCTTATCTACGTCCACGGAAAACCTGACTCAATTATTTCTCTCCCTGTTATGTTCAACACAACTCTAGGAGTTTAGGGTTATACATTACATTAATATATAGATCCCTTTTCTTGTCAACCAAGAAAAACCCATATATAATTACTAGAGTATACTAAACTCTAAACTTCGGTACTTTTGATTAACTCAAACGGTCGATCTAACTAAACTAGAATCCAAAATAAAATTCAATATTTTTTTGATAAGAGATCAATGTTTGAAATTGATATAAAAATAGGACTTGAAATGTAATTGTATGGTTAACCACATATGGTTAATCGAACTGTATGTTACAGTTTGATTCAATTAATAACCGTGAGTCGAAATTGAAAATCGAAATTGAATAGTAAAAATTGATTTTTAGATTTTAATAACCGTACATGTAACCAAACAGTGAAACACATTTATTAACTGTTGGTTTGATTTGGTTCAGTCGATTAGATGGATTTTCTGTTTTTTTTTACACCCCCATTTATGCCTGAAGATAAACCAGCATCTAAACGGGCTAGGCTGGGGATGTAAAAAGTCTTTCCTAAGCTTAACCCAGCCTGTGAACGCCAGTACTTGGATGGAACGAATGCTTGTGATTCATGCAAATAACATCCTTAATGATCTAGTCTCTTGAATCATTCAAATTCCCACTAACAAAAACATTGAGCTGCTTGTGATTCATGCAAATAACATCCTTAATGATCTAGTCTCTTGAATCATTCAAATTCCCACTAACAAAAACATTGAGCTAATCCCATTCCCACTGTTCTGCACCACCAGACCCTCTTCAATAGTCAAAAAGAAAGAAAAGAACAGCCACACCTCTTCCATGGGCACAAGTTAGAAACATGGCCCATCTGCTCAAGTGGTTCGTTCTGGTTTTGTCTCCTGATTTACAAACCTTCTCCAGTACCAGTGTTCCTCCCATACTGTATGCATAGAGTCCAAAGGCACCCCTTTCGTTTCAGGCAGGAAGAAGGCCACAAAAACCGTCATCACCGTTATCCATCCGGCATAGAACAGGAATGTCCCAAACTTGAAGTGGCACAGCATGGTGAGGAATGTCTGAGCTAGGACGAAGGTGACCGCAAAGTTGACTGCCACTGTTATGCTCTGCCCGGCTGCTCGGATCTCCATCGGAAATATCTCACTCGGGACGAGCCAGCTTAGAGGGCCCCATGACCACCCGAATCCGGCCGCATACATGCACATCAGAGCCAGGACAGCCTGTGAGTAATTCTTTGGCAAGGATGCCCCAGAGACCCCAACCTTGGCTCCTAGTATCCATGCCACTGCAACCTTCATCAACAATAAACACAATGTTTGTGTATGTATTAATTAGCAAATGAACAAGCTGGTGGAGTTTATATTGTGCTATTGCATTATCTAATTTCAAATTAAAGAACATTTTACATATAAGACAACTGCAAATTAGAGTTACATGGTTATATATAAAGATTTCATTAATTCGTTTCAAGTCTCAAGATTTCAATTGATTCAATGGTCATAGCCATCCTAATACGGCTAGAACAATATTGATCTAAAATCAGCAGTTATAATCATTGAAATTATATTTAATTTTATGACATGCCTTTTCTTCATCGTTTCGTCGTTGTCTTCTTTTTTTTTAATTTTTCCTGATGAAATGCCTTATCTATTTAATGATCCACCTCATACATTCGAGGGTGCAACTTGTGCCGGTCCAAACACAAATCGGCGTGACTTGATCTGAACATAGGTTAATCTAAGTCAAGTTTATCTGGTTTACGGTCTAACTGATCAGGCCAGAATTTTACAACTAACATGAAATTTGGGTCAAGCTTGAGTTTTGAGATTTTGGTATCTAGTTCAACTTGGGTACCCAATAGACGTATGGTTCTTGTATCCGTATGATACATGCACTATAGCATATAAAATGGTAGAACATCCCCCAGTATATAATTTTCTGAGTGATCACCATTTCAGTCTCTTGTGGTGCCCACGTCTGATAACAAGATGACAGAAAGGTCTCACTGTGGATTAGATATTGAATGCAAGTACCACAAAATGAGATTATTCTAAGACCTGATTTAAGTGCCTCAAAGTTCTAAAAAATTCAATTTAGCTGTGAATATAGGTTGAAAGAGCATCAAAACAAGGTAAGTGCCAAATCATAGCGAGGTTAGCTAGCATAAAGCTGTTGGATTGAATGTAGGGGTGGCAAATGGATTGGGTCAAGTTGACAAGAAGGCATATCTGCGGGTTCAAATCCAACTTGTACATAACCTGTTTAAAAAATGGGTCAAGAAACTTAACCACCCATGCCAATGCTGGTCAACCTGATTCAACTTGAAAGACAAATCAACCCATTTAAACTGACCCAACCTATAGCTCGTTGGCCAAAATCCAACCATTTCAAATATTAAAGCTATATTTGAGTTTAGTTCTAGGCCAAAAAAGCGTAAGCTAAGTTCATTTCATATCATTAGACTATTTTAAGACCAAAATATTAAATCATCAAATTCTTTAAATGGTTTAAGATATGCATATTGACCCTAAAACTTTTGTTGAGCAGTTGACCCTAACCCAACCCGTTAAATTCGGGCCAGCTTTCCCTAACCCATGACGGACCCATCTAAAATGTGGGTCAGAATCGAGTCAGCTTAGTGAGCCAAGTTAGATTTTGCCACCAAACTGAAGAATGGGTGGATCCTACAATTGATTAAAATCAGATGGACACCAGAAATAATCATACGTCATCAGCACAGTGGGATCATGAACAACTTACTTGGCAGAGGATCATATGAATCCCACCCTCTATGAACAGAACCCTTCGTCCATAACGGTCCACAATGAACGTGGACACTAGGATCGAACACAAGTTGACCCCACCCAATATCACAGCAGCCATCAGGGCGGGGTCGGATCCGAACCCGACTGTTTGAAACAGGACCGGCGCGTAGAAGGCGATGACATTGATCCCAGTCAGCTGCTGAAATAGTGGAATTGCAATGGACATCACCAGGTGGGGTCGATACTGCCTCCTCAATATGGTCTTGAAGGGCTCTTCCTTAATTGATTTGGACATCTCATGGGCCCGAATGAGATCCGCCAGCTCGGGTTCTATGTCTGCATTGGGTCCACGGACCCGGCGGAGTGCCATTCGGGCTCGGTTCTCCTTGCCCCGGAGGATGAGGCTGCTGGGTGTGTCGGGTATGAAAAGTGCCCCGACTAGCATGACGGCTGCGGGCACAGCGGCTAGGCCCAGGGACAGGCGCCAGCCCCACTTTGAGATCCGAGATGTGCCGTAGTTGACGAGGTTGGCCGCGACGACACCGATGCCAATGAAGAACTGGAAGCCAGTGTTGAAGGCGCCCCGAAATTTGGATGGGGCCATCTCTGAGAGATATATAGGAGTGGCCTGCAAATAAATGGAGAACAAAGGATTGAAACGGGTCCCAAGTGCCCGAAAACTCAAAGACGGATCTCTTTGCACTGTCTGGCCCAGGCCCAGGTCATTTTGGGTCATCTTAGTGTACTTGGGCTGGACCAAGATAGTAGACTCTGGTCCGTTATATATTTGGGCCAGACTTGGATGAGTGATAGGAGGCCCAAATGCTAGAACAAAACAATTTGTCCAAACCTTAGTGCGTTGGCTTTCTGGTTAGGGAACATGGCTTGCCTGGCCCAAGTGACTAATTAGGCGCTTATGACCTATATCAGGCTTAGGGTGGATGTGGGCCTGTGTTTCAAAATTTGGCTGGGCTGCATATGCAGCATCCTTTCTCAACCCGGCGGATGACCACCCTAACTAGACGGACCCAAGCTGATGCAGCCAGGTATAATTAGACAATTGGGTCATTTTTTTAATTTGGTTCAGGTCCGCTAATGCTTTCGCATAACTTTTGCTTCCAATTCAAGTCCATTAATTTCACAGACGAGTACCTAATTCTGGTTCTAGTCCAGGTACACCATAGTCTCCACCTGAACCCCGGTTGGACCAGACATGACCCATTTTTTTTATCTAGAAAAAGCAATTTTAATGGATCATTGCTCGTTCATCAGATGGTCCCTTTCCTATGGATCATTCATCTGAAGTAGGTTCCACCTCACCCTCAGCTCCACTGAATGTTTTGATGAGGTCATGGACACTGGTGACCCACCTGGTTTGTGAATCCAACTCCTAATCCAAGCAAAATCCGGCCCAAGATGAGCATCTCCACGTTCACAGCAGCGCCATTGATGATCGAACCGCTTAGGAAGGTGGTCCCGCCAAGCAGCATGGTCATTTGCCGTCCAATGGTCTTAGTCACACGACTGGCCATGAGCGATGCAACCAAGCCGGCTATGTATAGAGAGGAAGTGAATGCAGTGAGAACTTGACTGTCATAGACACAGTACTCATCCCTCTTAGCTTCCTCCTTCTTCCTAAGCACTGTTGGGAAGAACTTGCCAAGGAATGATGGCATTGTGGTCACTCCTCCTGAAATAAAATCATAGGAACCAAACACACTTTCATATATAATCATCAATGCAGCAAGGACTTTATTAGTAGTCTGACGGTATCTTATTTTTCCTATTTCAGATTCAGGTTGTAAATGGGTTAAGATTAGAGGTAGCCCCAACCTGAAATAACCTGGAGATAATGTGTCTAAGGCCCACGACTTGACGGATCTAAATAGTATGGTGTTCAAGTTGACTCTGTCATTATTAGTAGTAATATTGACATCAATATTCTATCAAGGGCGTAGCCTCTGGACAAAAACCTTAATGGTAATTGACCTGAGCCAGCCATATCTGGGTGTGGATGCAAAGATACGAAGCAACTTGGACCCGGACCAAGCCCAATCAGGTTTCTATGGTTTGGGTCTTGCATTAATTGAACACTACTCTATAAAATCTAAGCTTGGATTCATTTAATTGTTATGAGTCTTGATTTAAATATTGGGCGATTTTTCAGTGCGAATTGCTCGTGAAATCCTCTGTGGGGCTCACTATGGATCCCGTTAATGGATAAAATTAGGGAGATGGAAATATCTATACGGGACCACTCTAGATATTAAGTTTGGACCCAATCATATCTCTAAACCCTTCATCTTTGGCTTACTAGTTCAATCCACTTCAATGGGTGTACACTTGATTCAACTATCCAGTCCATTAGGATGTATGCCAAATTTGGGTTGCGTAACAATTACGGGGTTGCTATCCATCATAAAATTTGAATTAGGAGATACATAGGCCCCACCGATGATTCTCACTAAAAAAGGATAGTTTTCGCCGAAATATTTTTCTTATATATTAGACACTTTCGTCTCCTCTGGGTCTTGTCTTTTTCATTTAATTTAATCACATATGAATGAACAGTCAGTCAATCAAGAAAAATTAATTACTTAACTATTGAACACGTTGCTTCCGGTTGCGTGACTATGTGGGATGTTTTATTTTTTTAATGACTTCTGTGCAAATGTTTTGAATTCTTCAAATGCTATCTCTCACTTCTTCTTGTAGTTTTAAATATAAAATTTAAAGAATAAGTCAAAACCTAGAATCTCCGAGGCAGCTGATTTTCCAAATCCCACTAACCAAAGAGAGAGTTTCATGTGTGGGAGATTTCAGACAACAGGACCCTAACATTTAGAATTCCCAATAGAATTTTCTCTAGCTTTCCCATGAGTAGCTGAATTGGTAAGGCACCCTTCTTTAATAGAAACAACCAAGGAAAAACCAAGGATCAACTTGGATTGTCCGGGTGCGGATGCAAAGATAAACCCACTTGGACTGGACGAAGCCCAGTTAGATTTCTATGGTTTCAGTCTGGCAACAACTGAACATCACTTTAAAAAAAAACAAAAAAAAAAAAAAAAATCTAACGATGGATTCGTTTATTTAAATTTATTAGATACAAGTTCTAATTGATATTAGACACTTTTGTCTCCTCTGAGCCTTTTCATTTAATGTCCACAAACTGACAGCTCAGACAATCGACTTCATTGACAGTGGGAGATATTATTCTGAGGCCTGTCTGGAGGACTGGCGATATTTGCTTTTATAAAAAGCTACTCTCCTCATTTTACAAATGGTGTTGTCCAGCTCAGCTCAATTCACAAATGCCTAGAAGAAATTTTTTTTTTCAGAAATTCTGAAATTTCAGACAGCAAGCACTCCAGTTTCAGCTAGCACCCCAGGTTTCTGGAATTCAAGTTGATGTTAGAGATTTCTCTAAACAAACACCACCTTATTTGTATTTGGACCCTACAAAACGGCCCAAAAGCTTGATGGTTGGGTTGACCCTTTTGGGATCCCAATGCTGAGTCTTCATGTGTTTCTGACGTACGACGGGTTTAATTCCCTCTGCTTCTTCACATACTATCCTCCCCCACAGAATCAATTTCCAAAAGGACCCTAAGTAGCAAAATCCCATCCTTAAATTTCAACCCATTAGCAAAAACTTTCCATCTAAAAGTTACCAATCACTCCAAAAAGAGGACCAAAAGAGAAAAAGAAAAACACCCAATCACATGAAACACAAGAACACAATAGAAATCAAGTATCAACCAACCTGAAATTCCAATATCATATCCGAAGATCAAACCTCCAGAGGCTGCCACTATGCAGGTGATGAGCACGGAAACGGTTAGCTTTCCACCATATTCCTTCCCGTCGCCGTTAACGGCGAAAGCCCCACCAGCCATCTTCTTGTCTCCAGATGTTGCAACGGATTCCGAATGAAAGGAAACAAAAAACTTTCTTTTCAAGTTCCTACAATTAATAGATGCATTTCTATGTGATTGGTAGTTGGACTTAGAGATAACGCTTGGATTTCATGAATGGGGTTAGTTGACTAATTATACCATAATACAAGCAGCAAAAAGACAATGCAAATGATGGACTCGGAGGAACAGAAGGTGTAAAAGAAACGGCGTGAAATAATAGTGGTAGGTGAGTCAGGGGCACGTTCTCTCATCTCTGCCCTTCATTCTCGTCTCTTTTACCGTTTGTTCGGACCTCCAGAATAGCATGCGTCCTACTTCATGCTATACTACTTCTTTTGCGTCACATTTTTATTATTATTATTTTTGTTTTTTTCAATCTTGATTTTAAGAAAAAAACAAAGAGAGAGAGAGAGAGAGAGAGAGAGAGAGAGAGAGAGAAAAAGAGGGCAAATCCATCTAGTTTGAGGGGGCTGAAGATTAAAATCGTATATAGAGAGTTTATTTGGCTGGAAGTATTTTTGCCATGAATCGTGAAGTTACCTTATTTAAACGTTCTGAATGAAATGCTTGATTGAGATTTTAAGGGGAGAATTTGTTGAACTAGACAAGGGAAGAGTCACATTTGGCCAGCTAAATTCTATAAATTATGCAATTCAGAAAACCCTTGATCCGTAACCATTTTTGGAATTCTACTTAACATGCAGTGTATGAGAATTTTTAAATTCTCTAAATAAGATATCTTCATATGCTTGGCAAGTATCCTAATTTTTTAAAAAGTGGGTTCGATGCAGGAATTCTTGAAGGTGTGAAATACAAAATTTTTTGAAATTTAGGATATATGAAATTCCCAGATACGAATTAAAAAATAAATGAAATAGAGAATTTCAAATTGACAGGATTGAACAAACATTCCAAAAATTTAGTATTTAAAATTTTCAAATAACCACCGGATATGAATTCTGCAAATTTTAACAAAGAAACAGACCATGAGAAGAGAGTAAGGTAGCCCTTATCAGTTATTACTAGACCATCTCGTGCTTCTCCCATTGAGCTGGTAAGTTGACAAGCCATTTTTTAATCGGGTTTGAAGTATCAATCAAAACTCTTAAAGTCAAGTTAGAATTAGGTGGATGGGAGGAAAATAATGCATGATTAGAATTAGGTGGCCGGGAGGAAAATAATGCATGAATCATTGTACAAAAAATTTCTACGAGCGCTAGACCATCCTTGAAGCCAAGGAACCCCTAAATTTCATGGGTTACCATTATGACACAAGCATTGATCCGAATGGTAGTGTAAGAGAAAATGGTACCTCACTAACGTGAACGTCTATAATTTGCTTGAAATAAACAGTCCATCATAAGCTTGGGGACTTGACTCACCTCCGTGTCTTAGGGAGTTATCTTTGAATTTAGAAAGTTGAGTCAGTTTTTATTAAGTTTAATATTTAAAAACTTATTAAATAATTAAACTTATAAAAATAATGAAAAAGAATAAAATTTATCAAAGAACTAAGATTAAAAATTAATAAAAATATGCTTGTGCTAATTTTATGGTTTAACTTCTTACATAATTAAATTCAACACGTTTGTCAGTTTTTATCTAGAACTTAAAAGGTGAAACAAAAAAAAATAATGCAAAAGTAGAAAAGGTTTTAAAAAATTAGATCGTAATTTTTTTTAGAAATCAGAAGAACTATATTGATGGTAATTATATAACTTAAATTTTTGAAAAATTAGTATAGGACAGTTTACAATGTTCTCTTTTTTTTTTTTCTTTTTTTTCCTTTTTCCAAGAAGGATATTTATGTTCACAAGCTGCAAACAAAGCAACACACCAGATAGACTATATGCTGGGGCAGGGAGGAGTCAAATATCCACACATACTGATATATTCACAGAAGATGCAAGAGGGAGAAGTATTTACATACAAAAGATAAAGAGGAAAGATATGAGATTCTGGTGGAGGCCAGGAGCTAGCTATGACCCTGGCACAAAACCGTGAGGCTGCAAAACATCAAAAGGTCCATCTACAAAATATCTGTTGGATATCTGTTGTTATATATCTGTCGGATGGTAGTGAGTCGCAACAATGCTGGCTTTCTCCGTTCTTTATATTAAGACATTAAAAAAAATTGTAGATAGCCATGATTGTAGTTTCTTACACATCAACATAAAATATCGTATTCCTGGTTTCTTACACATCAACATTAAAAAATTGTAGATAACCATGATTTAAAAAAACCCCAAACTGGCTTGCATCTAATGGCTATAAATACATGTGGAACATATTTCAGTAGGTGGTAAGTTCTCATCCTCCTTTTTTTTTCTCTAATAGATACCTAAAATGTATTAGATAGAGAAAATATAGAAAACACATTGGACAAACCCAGACAACCAAAAAGATATAAAAAAAAAATTATATCTACAACTAGTAGCAGACCTAGGATTTGTGTTTGAGGGGGCAGATGATAATTACAAAGAACTACAAATAATTTTATTACTCAGAAGACGTTAGCCTTCTTGCTCACACTGAACTATTTAATTTGGAGGAGTTTGAAATTATAAAATAAAAGAAATAGAATTATTTAGACTCCTACCAAAAATAGCATAGAGTCAAACTCAACACCACAAAATATTTAAAAGGTTGAAAAGTAAGAAATAAAGTAATCACCATCTGCTTTATAAATTAAATAGATCTGTAACATGAATCGTTGAATCCATACACATCACTACAAGATTATTCTCTTAACATGGAAAAAAAAACAATCACACAAGTACAAGTTTCTTTGCCCCCTTGAAAATAAAATATCTTCACATAACATGTATGTTATTAATAAGAGTACACCCCTTTTTACACTAGTAATAGTATATAAGAACAATATAAAAAGCCTAAATAAAAATAAATCAAAAGCAAAATAATAATGTAGTGCTTATTGGTCATCCAAGTCCAACCACAAATTTTAGGGCTAGAAAAATATCCAAAGCACTCATTTAAGGGTTTTTGAAATAGAAAAGTTTCTTTTTAAGGATAAATTTGTCAAAAATAAAAAAAATCAAGAGTTTCATTAAGTTTTGTTTAATATGACAATTAGTTGAAAATTTTTTAATAGAAACAGAAACTAGAGTAGCTATTTTTGAGAATATTTGAAAATAAAGGGTCTTATAAATTATTTCATTTCAACTTTAAAATAAAAAATTTATTTTGTATATGCTGAGGGATCCTATTTAAACTTTAGTATAAAAAATATATATTTTTTATATATATTAGGAGATATCGGATTTGAACCCATAGCACCCACAATGATCATATAGATCTGAACCAATGAGCTATTATGTTAAAATTATAATAAATATAAAAACTAAATATATTGTTTTGGGTTGAATGGCCCATTTAAAAGTATAGTCATTTTTTGAAATCCAGGGGGTCCAATGCCCCCTATGGATCTAATGTGGGTCTGCCCCTACCTCTAACCAACAATAATTATAAATTGAAAACAACAATAGAAAAAAGATAACAACCGTTCGAGCTGTGATCGGCTTATTGCTCTCTGTCTGTCCATTTTTAGATCTTTCTTCTACAACACTCATCATTATAAAGATATCACAACCGTTCAAGCACGTTGGTCCAATCACCTCCAAGATGGATGGTTGTGATTTTTCCAGCGTCAGCACACGTAAGGCATCCGTTTCCATTTCGGCATATCTCTTCGGTCGCAGTGGACCTGATGGGCCCACGAGAAAAGGTTGAAGTGTCAGCAGGTAGAAATGGAATTGGGAATCTTTCAAAGGATGCGGATTTGATTTCACTGAGAAAACTGAAATGACGTGTGAACAGTCGGTTGGCGAGTGCAGATCCTCCACCGCTATCGTTCCTTTCGCAAATGGATATGCAGAGAATCAATTAGTGGTCGCAGGAGTTTTTCATAAATAAAAAAAGTCTATTCTACATAATAAATGAGTACGCATGGGAGGTTTTACTTTGAAAACCTCAAGACCGTGAGCAGAAAGTCCAATTTGTGGTGGGCACACATGCCCCAAATCGAAAGCAACTTTTGAAATTTTTGGAAAGGTATTTTTGAGAACCTCATTTGATGTTAAAGAAGAAGATGAAAGCCAATTACATTATCACAACGCGAGCTCAAAAAATTGGGGATTAGTTTAAATCTAATCAGTGACATACGTACTCTCGTGTATACACACTTAGACCTTATTTAAATGCACATGCACAACAAAAATTTACACGTACAAACATGATGTACGCAGAAGTTGTAAGTATCATTGCATTAAACGAAAGTAGACAAAAGAAACAAAAACATATATTACAAGGTATACAAAAAAAGATACACTATCTATACAAAAGCGTGAACAAGAACAAAAGTCAAAGCACTAAAATGCCAGATGGTAACACATGAGACATCCCACAAAAATCCCAGAAGGAGCCTATCATACCATGACGCTCTCCGGTGAAGTGATCCCATCCACTTCTTTAGCCCTGACGGGGCTTCTATGGTCTCTTTTGGAGTTTTGCCAACCGATGAGGGGTCAGTAGCAGAATCTGAGCCTGTAACACCAAGAACAACTAATGAATACAACGATTCAACAAAGCATAAGCAACAATAAGGTAACACGCGTTGTATCTATAAGCATAATTAAACAGGTAATAGTGCAATAAGTTTCATTTTCGTATACTAGGCAAGTCGTGCATAAGAATCAAACATACTTTCAGAATCATAAAATAGATGTACTTGCTAGGTAGTTACTACATTTGCCATATTCTCCCTATCAAGAGCAAGCGTTGAGAACACTATTGATCGGGCCAGGATACGAATGGGTCTCTAGTTCCTGGAGTCCTGAAGTCCCAAGACAGGAGCACACTGCAGTGGCAACAAGCAAGTTATGCCAAAGTCAACCTCGTTAGGTATCATGAGGCTGAGCTGAGTAGAGCTAGACCGTATCAATCATGTCATATAATGCATGTCAATTCAAGTCTCATTCAAGCTATACAGTATGTGCATTACGTCATATTACAACGTTATATCACAATAAGATCAAATAGACAATAAGAAGGTCAAATGCCAATATCAACTCATTTAGGACAAACACCACTTGAAAACAAGAAGAGAAGAATGGAGGGCAATAACTGAAATCAACATGCAATGCAAATCAAGTTAGTTTAGGGGATCATGATCGTTTACTAGCCAACCCTAAGCTAGTTGTCCATTATTTCTAACCGTGCATGATGATGTAGTTTTAAGTTATTCGATACACAGTTGTCCATCTTGTGGGTGTTGCAATGTATTAAGAAATGTGTATCGAAGTCTCTTAAACGAACACCCATGGGGAGGTGCTTAATAATTAGACAACACACATGAATAAGGCATAGCCCTTAAAACCATTCATGCTATTAAGGTAGTCCAAAGGGCAAGTTAAGGGTTTGAGAAATCCATGTGAAGGCCTTATAAGGTCTCATCATGTCACGACCCGAGCCCAGAATTCGGGGGTTAGCGAAAAGCTAAACCGGTGACACACGTACTCCCGTGCACGTGCACCCAAACCCAGTCCAGATGCACGCACACAAGGGATCTAACACGTGCGAACTAAGCGTACGCGGAAGCTGTACATATCATAGCAAGCAACAAAGGAAAATAAAATAGCGGAAGCCAAAGTAAATACGAAACGGAAAAGACAAAGACGAATACACTGATATAAAACCGAATACACACCAAAACAATATACACAAAATATACAGAATACAAGTCCAAAGTCCAAAGATCCAAAGTCCAAATACAAGCTCTCAAAACCAAAACGCAAAATAAAAGCCACTGGTATGCATGCACGCACTTGGCAGAAGTGATCAGGCCCACTCTGCCAGACCGGAGGGTGCCTCTACACTCGCCCCTGCAGCCTCCTCGACCGCCGGGGAGCTGGGCAAGGTATCTGTGCCTGCAACACCACAGACAACACAAATGAATACAACGATCCAGCAATTATAAGTAACAAGAAAGAAACACGCATAGTATCAAAGCGAATGAAATAGGGACAGAAGATTAAATACAGAGTTCATCTTAGTATGCTAAGCAAATCGTGCATAGGAGTAAAACATGATAATGGAATCAAAACATAGAATACTGAACTAGTTGGCTACTACGTTAACCATGTTCTCTCCAAAAGAGAGCAGAGCAGAGGAGAACACCGCTGTCCAGGCCAAAGGTACAACGGGTCTCGGTTCCTGGGTTCCGGGGTCCCAAGACAAAGCAACACTGCAGTTAAAACAGAGATACAGAGATCTACGCCAGAGGTAACCCCGTCGGGTATCCTAGGGCTGAGGCTGAGTAGAGCCAGACTAATACCAATCAAATCAAAGCTAAAGAAAGGAGATTATCCGTTTTGGACTCACCGATGACAAGGACCGGATCTTATCCTCACGTATTAACCTCTGGGCAGAGCCACCAGGGAATACCCAAAAATCAGAGATATACAAAGCCAGAGAATATACAAAGCATAGCATAGATCAAAACATAGTACAGAGCGAAGAATAATACAGATATACAGAACGAAAGCAAAATGACTGAGGAATGCATAACATAGATTAACAGAACAGAGGGCAAAACCATAAACAATATGCAATGCATCTCAGATTAATACGAAATCAAGGTTCATTACAAGCCAAGTCTAATCTAGTTGCATCACTGTCACTAACCGTGCATGTTGATGTAGTTTTAAGTTATTCGATGCACCGTTGCCATCCTAGTGTTGCATTATAATCCTTATGTGCATCGAAGTCCCTTAAACCAACACCCATGGGGAGGTGCTTAACAGTGATCAACGCTCACATGAACAAGTCACAGCCTAACAGACTATTCATGCGATCCAAAGAGTCCATCGGGCCGGTGTACGGGTATGGTTAACCTGTATTTGAGCCCTACAAGGTCACACCATTAGCCTAAGTTTAACCGATAGT
Source organism: Sextonia rubra (assembly GCA_037013555.1). Lineage (NCBI taxonomy): Eukaryota > Viridiplantae > Streptophyta > Magnoliopsida > Laurales > Lauraceae > Sextonia > Sextonia rubra. The sequence goes on along the minus strand of JASUAD010000008.1, from coordinate 56,430,547 downwards.
TTACAGGTCTTACGGTTTAGCCATGGGTGACCTACGGCTTAGCCGTGGCATCCTACGGCGTAGCCGCAATATGCACTACGGCTTAGCCGTGGTTCCCTTCAGAACACGGCTAAACTGTCAGTTTTTCCACCTCTGATCTGATACATCTCACGGCTGAGCTACAGTCAGTATACGGCTTAGCCGTAGACCAATCCACGGCTTAGCCGTAGCCTCACCGTAGGAGTACTGATATCAGAAAAGTTTCGACTGATCAGAGATTTAATTCACGGCTGGGGTACGGTTTGGGTCACGGCTAGCTTACGGCTCAGCCGTAGGACAAATTACGGCTTAGCCGTAGCCTAGCCGTAGAACAAATTCAGATTTTCGAGTCTCTGGAAAACGAGCCGTAGAAATTTACGGCTTAGCCGTACAATACAGAATACGAGTTCGGGAAGATTTCAGAAACGAAATTTTTGTACAGAAACTGAGTAAAACAAGCTTAACTGATTCTCAAAGCTTAGAAAATGGCTGTAAAACATTTCTATACAGAGAATGAGAATGAATCCAAGCAATCAAACAACACCCATATGTGTTATCAAAACCTGTACTTATACTTGCCTCAAATCTGACAAATCTTCTGAAATCAAGCTCCAAGCAACTAAAATCAAAACAAATCAAAGCAATCACACATGCATGAGATGAGGGAAACACACATAGCTTGGAGAAGGAATCCAATCAAAGATGAAGAATGCAAAACCCACTTACCTAAGGCAAGGACAGAGATGAGAGAATGGAGAAGAACCCAAACCAAACAGAGGATCCAAATCCTCAATCGATCAAGAGAAGGAAAGAAGAGAGAGAGAGAGAGAAGAAACCGAAGTGAAGAGGGAGAGAGAACGTGGCTTCTCTGGAGATTGCATGCAGTCGATGAAGACAAATGGGCAAGACATCTGGAAGCTGACTTATATATATAGATTTGTAGTTTTAAAACAAGGTCCAATGGGTTTAAGCAATTTACAGATTAAGTCACGCGAAGGTCCATCCTCCCCAATTGACTCCAAACGGATCTGACACAGTTACGGAAATTGTCGAGCTCAACGAAATACGCGTGCTGACACCAATATGATGCAAAGATGATATGAGCAAAACAAAAGCAAAATTACGAAAAAGGGCTTAGAACTACCTATCTCAGGTCAAAGGTTGCTCAACTACCTATCCATGACCCAAAACAAGTCCAAAAGAAATAAACAAAACAAAACACACACTAATGAGCCACTAATCCGGCTCAAAGGGGATCGGAGTGTTACACATCATTAAACCTATCTTTTTCTTTATTTGTCAGTGAGTTCACGGCTTAGTCGTGGGTGACTTACAGCTTAGCCGTAGGCATCTTACGGTTCAGCCGTATTATGCACTACGGCTCAGCCGTGGTTCCCCAGACTGTTCATCCGCATTTACGACTTAGCCCTATTTTGTTCTACGGCACGGCCATGGTTAAGGTACGGTTGAGCCGTAGTACATCATACGGCCTAGTCGTGGCTGGACCGTAGAAGGTCTTCCCTCATTTCTGCTCTCTGGAATCTAAGCCGTAACTTGACCTACGGTTAAGTCACGGCTAGCCTACGGCTTAGCTGTAGCCTTACCGTAGAGTAAACTCAGATTCTGTAGCTCTCTGGACACTGAGCCGTGAAACTCTACGGCTTAGCCTTAAGTTTCAAAAACGCACATTATGAACTTGTTACAGATAAAATTGAATTTGGACATAATTGAAAACAAAAATAACAAACATGCGAAATCTGCTACACAAGGGCTGTAAATCACCAAACCACGCAAGAGTAATTAGAATAAAAGCAATCATAAGTTATCAACATGTGTTTATTCATATCGTGCTTATACTTACCTCAAATGAGCTTTGTCAAGTTAATGGTTGTTTTTTAGCTCAAAGTTGATGTTTGTACGCAGTTCTAACAATTATGCATGCAAGAAGAGAAAAGCGTTGAGTGCATGCAGTGAAGGATGAGACTCAAAAATGGTAGACTTGAAACAACTCTTACTTCAACTCACACAAGGAGATGACATGTAAGATGGTTGCTCAAAATTCCCCCCTTTTCTTTGTTTTGATCGTGAAGAAGAAGATAAAGAAAAGAAGAAACGAAGGAAAGGAGAAACCAAGAAGAACGGCGTTCAGAGAGAGCCAAGTGAAGTCAAGGTCAGTGCATGCATTTGTTTTATAAGATAAGTATTGAAAAATTTATACAAAAGTCCAAAGATGAATGATAATTACAGTTTGAGTCAATTAACGATCCAACGGAAGCAAACGAAGTCGTTTGCATACGAATCAGTTACGGAAATTAATAAGCTTGACGAGATATACTTGATGACACCAAGATGATGCATGAATGTTGAAATCTTACAAAAACTAAAATTACGAAAAATGGATAATGTCTACTTAAACCAGGTTAAACTCAACCCAACTACCTATCCATGACCTGAAACGAAAAGCAAACAAAAACAAGGCGACAAGCATAAAACAAATTCTCTAGAAAAGAGCAAAAGAATAGTAATTAAATGTTCAACGGGATTAAGTTGGGTTGGAGTGTTACATATATTACATGTTCAAATAAGAACAAAGGTTGTAAACCCTAGCCCCAAATTCGTCAAACAGAACAAGATCAGATTTAGAGTTCTAAGCCCTAGTCTCACTTGTCGGAACCAAACAGAGGCATCAATATTAAAGAGTTCTAAGCCCTAGTTTCAAGCATACCCTCCAAAACTGAGAGAAACCCTCAAAATCTTGGATAGATCTTGGCACCACTCAATTAAAAAAAGAAAAAGGATTGCAATCCATGAGAGATGTTTTTGCATCAATCAAACAAAGGCCATGCACAAAGCATAAAAAAGATGAAGTTCAAAGTTTATACCATCCATTGATGAAGCTTGAAAAAGTAAAAGAAGATTGATATTTGCTTGAAAAATTAAAAAGAAAAATTGCTTCAAGTTTTGGTGCCCAAATGAAAACCTCCTCCCCGTACCTATTTATTTTGCTGAATAGATATTTTTTATTTATGAAAAACCCCTCCCACTATTAATTTATTCTTTGCACATTCATTTGCAAAAAAAAAAAAAAAAAAAAAAAGGTGAGCCGATTGAGCTGAAATACGTCATTCTATTAATCCACTTACGCTGACAGTATAACGATAGAGGATCCTGACTCATAAATAGAATTGAGAATCTTACATAGGATGCAGATTTAATTTAGAGATTATTATCGAACAGAAGCCCTTAAGCTTGACAAATACCAAAAAATTGTCCAACAAAAGTTATTCACACACAACTATTCATCTAGGAAAGGACCCTTGAAATATGTCAATTTTACCCATAAATTTGTGATATCTAAAAGCAATAGGATATCGAATTGTGCAATATCCTAAAAATGTAGGATATCATAGGATTTGATATCTAGCTAAGTTGGGATATCAAACTTTGCGATATCCTAACGATGTAGGATATCGAATGAATTCGGATTTTTTTTCACTCCTTTCCTCAAAACTAAAGTGCATTTTTACCATGAAATTATGTCTCATCTTTGTCGTTTCTGCATTTCTTGGATTCTTGTATTAGGGCTCTTTTTTTTTTTTTTAATCATCTAGAGATCATTTATTTTGGTCATCACAAGAGGTATATGGCTTGTATCTCATTTTTTAAGAGATAGATAAATCAATTTATGTGGCATAAAATGCCTTTTTCAATTTCTTTTTTTTAAATGGAAATTGTAAAATCACTTAACAAGATTTAGATCCTTATATATATGATGTGAAACCAATAGGAGAATGCCTCCTTATATATGATGGATGACGGTTCTATATTGATTTTGAAACTGATAGATTTTATGAACTGATGGGGCTTATTGCTGAGCTTGGGACATTGTAAGTTATACTTTACAGATGTAGAGTGGAGCGGGATGAGCTTTGAACAAGAGCGTGGGCCATTCAGCCCATAATTCTATCTCTTTATGGAGCTTTATGTGACTACAACCACATCACAGAATGTTTACGGTTCACCAGTTAAATTCTGTGAGACCTAATACAACTTTGAAAATCATGGGAGGGAAGATGATGGGAATGTCATGCTATTAATGAATAGGTATGGAAAAAAATTATATCCCTCTCACCAGTATAAAGAGCCTCACACAGTTTCAATTTCCCACCGTTAGAGATTTTTGTTTTGCTTGATCATTATATAAAATGAATTATTATGCTTAAATCTAATGGTGGATATTGGTGTAATAAGTTACAAGAGGTACGTGAATAAGGGTATCACTGTTTGATGAAAATACTAAGTTGTAGTTGCCTACCATCATTTTAATCAAGGAATGATCTTTATTGTTATTTTGGAGAAAAAGTTCCTCACTACTGAGGTGATAATGCTTAGGCATTTATATTGGTTCATTATGTAGTAATTCTTTCACCTCCATATCTTTTACCTTTAACCTCTATAATAGTACACTAGTAAAGTATAATTTACTTTGGATTCTTATGTTTTATTTTGAAAACTAAGAAGCTAATAATTATTTTTAAAAATAGCCTTTAGTCTTTTTAAGTACTAGTTTTGTAGCATCATATTATTTTCATAAATATCATAGTATAGGATTTGATGGAATAATCTGTTTCATAATTAATACAAATTCTCAATCTACGTAAAGAGATGACCTTTATTTTTTATTGATAAAACTCAAATTTGTTCGATATCCTATATCATTAATATATTGCAGAATTTGATATCTTAACATAGAAGGATATCCAACCCTCCGTTATTATTCCTTTTTTAGGATATCACATAATTCGATATCCTACTGCTTTAGGATATTGAAAGTTTAGGAGTAAAATCGACATTTTTCTGGCAGCCTTTTTTATACGAACAGCTATGTGGTAAATAACTTTTGTTGGGCAATTTTTAAATATTTGTCTCATTTAAGAGCTTCCCAATGGTAATAATCCCTTTAATTTATTGAGAAAATTGAAATGATGACATGTGAACTGCAACAAGCTTACGGATCATCAGCTGGCAAAACATTATCAACACGAAGAAGCATTAATGAAAACGAGGGGGCTAATTTTCGAATTCTTATTGATAGCTTCTGTATGCTTTTGGCTTGTATCTTCTTGCTTTATGAATATATCATTCTTTCCTTAGAAATAATAACTTAAAAAATTTGGAGCTTTGGTGAAAACATTTATATGTATATAATATTTTAAAATTATTACCAGTACATTCTAGGTTGGGTAGTGTTGCCACCTTAAAATCACACATATATCTAAGAATTGATGCATTCGTATTCAAGTTTAAAGTATCATTCCTGATTAATCTACTTAATTTTGCAAAAAAAAAAAAAAAAAGGAATACAAATATATTATTATTAAACAAATGATTTTATTGGAAAAATCCTCTTAGAATCCCTCTATACCAAAAAGGACTTTAAAAGACATGATTTCACCATAGTAGTCGCAGGAGTGCTTTTTTGTTTAAGTTTTTTATATATGCATTGGGCGTAGATATTCCCACCCACCGATATACACAAGCGGGAATATCCCCACTCGTTTTCTTCTTTTTCTTCCTTTTCCTTTTTCCTCCTTTTTGTTCATTCTTTCTTCTTCCTCCTTCCTTCATTCTCTTCCTTATTCCCTAAATCACTACCTCCAAGGCGAAAATCCATTTCAGCGTAGCCCATTCAACTCAATCTCCATCCCACATTAATTTTTCACACCACAAGCACAACTACCACGCCTCCCCTACCACCACCACTTCTTGCTTCGAACTCGTCACAGTTGGCATCCACATCATCCACACCAAAGGCATCTTCGCCCTCTTTTTCGGCATCTCTTTTGCTTTGATTTGGTTGGAAAGAGGTTTAAAACAAAAATCATTTTCTTACCTTGATTTGGATTTGAAGAAGCATCTAAAAAAATCAAAAATTTTTTTCCTTTGGAATGTTGCTTACAAAAAATGAGTTTTTTTTATGGAGATTTTAATAAGAAGTTTGGAAAGATGTTTTTTTTTTCTTCTTCTAAAGATAGGATGGAGCATGTGTTTGTTGTGTTCTAGAGAAAAGAGGAAGGAGGAAGAAGAAGAAGAAAAAAAAAAGCATAGAAGGAAATAAGGTGGTGAGGAAGAAAAAACGAGCGGGCAGGGATATCCCCACTCAACTCAGATGCAAAAAAATTAAATAAAAAAGGATCTCTGAGACCATTGTGGTGGAATCATGTCTTTAGGGTTTTTTTTTAATTTTTTTTGTTTATATATATATATATATATAGATGGACTCTAAAAGGAAAAAAAAATCCTCTACTAAAAATAAAGTTAAAAAGAAAAAGTGCCATATTTTGAAAGATGAGAAGAATCTTTTTTAAAAAAATCAGACCTGGATTATTTAGTGTTTTTTTTATAAAAAAAAATTGGAATACAAATGTATCATCATAAAATTCAAAAAAAATGAAAGAAAGTAATGCTATGTTTGAAAAATGAGAAGACAATTTTTTTTTTTTTTAGATCAGACTCGGGTTATTTAGGGGTCATCTAACTACCTTTATGCAAGGGATAAAAAAATGAATTTTCATATGCAAATGTTACATATGAGAAGTACATTACCATATTAGTTAAAATCACTATTTTCATGAGAAAATAAGTACTTTTGAACTGTTAGATGTATTTGATTTCTATTTTTCAGTTTTTTAACAAAATTCCGACCCTACAAAGATTTAATATAAGGAACTAGTATGATCTGTGAGGCGTGTGGTGCTAATTTTGTGAGAATGCTGCCATTGCAATTCTTATGAAGGATCGGGGCGGAGGAAGGTAAAGAGCTTTTTTGACAGACATGATTGGCAGTAGGTTGGAGAGGTGAACTAGATGTGAGATCGGTGGTTGGGAGGGACTGACATGGACTTCGGGTCCAGTAGATGAGCAGGCATCTTATGATGAGGTTCTTTGAGTTGGAATGACGGACAACCCATATTGGAAGTGAAGATACAGCGTTGGCCATACTGGGTTGAGATCTCTTTCATGCTGTTTTATCAATCAAATCATCTGTTGATATCGGATCCGTTGAGGCAAATGGGGGCAGAGGGGGATGGGTCTGGTGTCGGGTTGGGGTTGATGGTGGACCTTGAGGTGAGATAGATTAAGGACGGTAGAATTTTCGGGCTGGGTGGGTTCTGCAGCTTTCATTGCAGAAAGTGGTCTGCAGGATATGGCCTTTTTGGCAGCTTAACCATCAATGCCCATTATCCTTTACACTTCTATGAAACCTTAAAATGAAGTTTAAGCCCTACAAATACTCTGCATTATTCCAATTGAGTATGCTGCAATTAAATGGGATGGACAAGACAAATGTCCAACGGTTAGATTGACATTTAGGATCATTTGGTTTGTTTGCCTAGCCAAGCCATCAAAGATTAGCAATGCTTCTGCATATCAGGTTAAGTCTACGATTAGGAAGCCCGGTCTAATACATGGCCATGGGCAGGCTAGGTAGCACAGAACATGCCATTGAAAGAGGTTGCCTGAGCTCCACTAAAATAAAAAAACTTTCTTTCTATTCTAACGAAATTTAAGCACGCTCCTTTATGATTTTTGGAAATGCTGAAACCCATGCAGTGCACGAAGTATCAAAGGTAAGATTGACTTCGTGAAACAGAGAGAGAGCCTTGCCTTCGCCTTGGAGGTCAGCCAACCTTTTCAAATGGATGTCTCACCCAGCCATCTTCCAAACCGGTCTAAATGGACTGTAGTTACAAATATGCAACAACTGTTGGATCCATGTACATGAGCTAGCACAATAAGCATCCGACCTACATGTTTGAATCAAGGAATCATGAATAGCAATGTCCTGAATCATCCATTTTACAATCTTCACTATTATTGAATCTTCCTGGCATATGTACAGTTTCCCTGACCAGCTCCACACTCCCAAAAAGATATCGAGTTTTCATCAGCAAAATAATCTCAGGACAACAAGCAAAGTGAACCTTTCATAGCCATTTACATACGATGCTGTCCTCATTCCATGCTGTTTGGATCCCCTGTATGTACGGTGCAGTATAAGGATAGAACTTCCTCCTAGAATGCTGCAGATCTTAAGATCTTCTCCTTGGAAAATGGAAACTCTTGAAGCATGAAAAACTGACTCTACAGAAATGCATTGTAGTTTGTACATAACCTTAAAGAATGAAAAAAAATGGCCTTTTGAAGCTCAATCCTTTTAAAAATGTAAACAGGCAATCACCTCTAATCAAATGCATAAGGATCATCAGTATAAGGGTTCAGAGACCCCTCCGTGAACAAATCGCCTATATTTGAAGGGCGTGAATGTGCTCCCTTCATTACCTGAATGTGAGAAGATGCATTGTTACGTATAGTTGTGCAGCAGATAGATGGTGTAGTGTTTCTTTCTTCTTCCCTTTTTTAATTTTGGTTAAGATACTTCAGAATATGTCAATATACAAAAATGATCTTACATGAAATTCTGTCGCCTGGTTGTTTATGAAGACAACAAAATAAATGGTTTCTTTGCTGTAACCTCTGTTTCTAGGAATCGGTGCTTCCATTAGAAGCTTATGTGCTAGCACTTCTCATTTTTCTTTTTATCAGTAACGGAGGGCATGTTTCACTGATTTAAATTGTGTGTGGGCACTTTTGGTTAACATTAGTGTCGTTTACCTTACCATGATTGGTTAAATTGTCAAGATATATGAAGATGGATATAATTTTATAAAAGAGATGGGTTGTCTAGCATCCACTTAAATTGCATGTTGTACACCTTTGTTGGTGTAAATCAACCTCTCCTATCTTTTCCTATTCATTAGGAAATCGTTCAGCCTAATGGGATTTTTGGTGATAATAAATACCCAGCTTCTAGGTGAGGCATCTAATGAAATCATTACAATACCTTCTGTGCCTTTCTGACATCAGGAGTCTTTAAGTTCTTCGCTTTTTTATGCATTGCCGGATCCTGAAATGACATAGATAAAGCAAAAGTAAAATCGAATTTAAACTTCTGTGAATGTCAACAATCTGGTTTCATGTTGAAGTGCTAGCTCTGGGTGAGAAATACCCACCCCAAACATAACAGTACTCTTTGTTTTTCGACGCTTTGTAATTGTTCTCCCATTAGAAGTCTCAACCTCATATTCACGACGAGTTACCTGCCACATTTTCCTCCAAAAGCATAAAGAAAAGAACTATACATTCAAACCAATGTTGGCATTGTATTCAATACATGAAAAATCTTGAATTAAAATTGCCAATAGTGCTAGGACTCCATAATTGATTTGATTAGTTTATCACCATTCAAAAAATATGATAAAATAATTAAAAAATTCATGTAGTCCAATGGAATTTGTTCATTGTGGCATAAAGTCAACAAATCATCACCACCACCACCACCACCTGTATGTCTTCCCCATAATACATCAATCTGGGATTAGCATTTAGCATTGCATATAGTCAACAAACAAAGCATCTACATACAATTTCATCTTACATCTTTGACCTTCCCCATAACAGATCATGCATAACATCTACGAGCATACATGAGTAAATAAAAAAGATAAGTATAAATTACCTTCTTACTGTGCTTGGGAATATCAGCTATGCTCCCTGTGTGGCCTTTCTCTACTTTCTTCAATAATTTTGCCACTGGTGTGCGCATTGCTCCAGGAAAATTTATGTTCTAAAATGAATGCAAAGCCATAACTTGAGTGGCTTATCCTACTTCATATTAGCAACTGCTTGCCACAAAAGAAAGCAGGAAGAATCATTCTATTGGCACCTTTCCTTCATTCTCTGGGCTTTTCAAGGCAAGATGATCTTCATTGCCACCACCATGATCTCTCATTTTTATTGAAGAAACAGAGAATTCCTGATAAGTGTCATAAATCATAACAATATTAGCCACTTATAGATTTCTACATTACAGATTCATATAGCCTAACACATTCGGGTTTCAAGGCCGTATCAAAGAAGACTGAGAGTATGAAGTTCTTGAACCCTATCCCAAAGATTGCTGTCCTGAACAATATGCTAATAAAGCTGCTCCATGGTGGCCAATAGGCAAGTTAAATATCACGAAAAACATAGACCACAATGTAAGATACCGTGTACCAACTCAAAAGCTTAAGGTAATGGGTGGAAGGCCCAAACAAGTATATGAAGCCATGTCAAACCCATTACTTGGGTGATGTGGGATGTGGGACTTTGCACAACATTGGCCCTCACGTGCAGGCCCAACAGATTTCATGGATGGGCCTGCCACGTGGGCTACACAAGAACGACACCCTCTCTGATATCATGTACCAACCTAAAAGCTTAAGCTAATAAGTGGAAGGCCTAAACAGGTATAAGAAGCCATGTCAAACCCATTGTTTGGGCGATATGGGATGTGGGACTTTGCCCAACGCAAAAGGCAGAAAATTATGAAAGCAAGTCTAGTCACATCCTTCACAACTCCTTATTCTTTAGGTCTCTCCACTTCCAAAGGAAAATAAATCTAGACTTTTCCATCAATTCAGAAGCTCTTTTTGTTGAGATAAATCGTCTAAATCCTTGACAATCAAGAAAGAGCCTAAAAATCAACTAAAGTCTTGGAGAGGCAAAAGGTCTTTGCAGGAATTCATATTTCTAAAAAATAAATCAACAACAACTCTTGTTAATCAGGTAGAAAACACTACTCCAAATTAGAAGGATTCAAGAAAAAAATGGCATCATTTTAGCATATAAGAATTCCCTTTTAATGCCAACCATTAAAGGGATAAGGCTTTGGTGATGTTGATGATGGGAATAGTTCCTTTCCCCTGGATGAATTGAGGATATCCTCACAGTTTTTCTTCCATGGAAGAAATTTAATGGCTATTGAGAATGCATATAACAAAATGGTCTTTCCATTTCTTCTTCTACTGCTCTGTTTTAGTTTTGAGCTCAGTCCAATGCATGTATTGTAGCAACAGAAATTGCATCAAAATTCACGAACTAGATTTCACTTTTTCTGTATTCCATTTTTCTTGAGAACAAAAACATCTTATAAACTTCAACAATTCAATTATCTCATACAGATTTGTATTTTCACATGTAAGAATCAATTATTATTAGATATCTTGTTGTGTGATATTAGTTTCTAGTCCAATTTCAATTCATTAGGTCATTTGAGGCACTCTTCCATCACCTGTTGGGACTATTTCACTCACAAAGTTCATGAAAAGATTAGCAGATTTTTCAAAAAACTGATTGAAATGCAGAAGCAGTAATGTTGTAAGAGGGCATCCCAAATAGCATATTGGTGTGTTTCTTATGAAGACTGGACAGCCATTTTGGGATTAATGAATTAAATTTCATATTCAATAATAGTAAGGTAGAATTTAATTCTATGGATTATCATCACCTAGTGCTAGTCAAGCTTGGATGAACATAATGATAAAGAGATGCCTTTGTTGCCAGATTTAAGAACATTTAATAGGATCTGCTGGTCATGAATCACCAAAATATTTTGTGATGAGAAATGATCAGCATCAGAATACACAACAGGGTGCAGTGTATTCCCTAGTTATCTCCATTTTGGTACTACATCTCTGAGAAAAATTTCAGATCTAATTCACACCCTGAAACTGCAGGTGTGCTCAACACCAATTTGATCAAATTAATAATCATAACTGAATTGAAACAGTGAAAATGAGATGATTAACCACTTGCTCTAATCATGTTCAACGAGATTGTTTCAATTCAATGGTGAAAACACTCGAGTCATAGTGATATTGGGAAACTCTCCAATCATTGTTCAGTGAGGGTCCCAACGAAGGAAGGTCCTGAGAGGGTCCAGATTGGAGACAGATCTGACTTTTGACGATTTTGCACAAAGTGGGTGCTCAGAAGTCTCGGGCCTCATTATCACACATGGCACCGGAGATGTTTACCATTGCAAGGTGATTACTTAGTGTGGCTCCCACCAAAGCAGGGTCTTGGGAGAGTCGAGACTGGAGACAGACCTAACATTTGCTAATTGTGCATAAAGTGGCTGCTTGCAGGCCTCGAACTTGTATTATCAAGCATGGCACCCAAGACTTTTCCCATTGCGCCAAAGCAATGACCCTTGGGAAACTCTCCAATCATGGTCGGACAATTTGATTTTAAGTGGAGTCTCAGAAAAAAGAAGACTACACTTTTGAGAATTCTTTGGGATAGACTTCTCTATGTTGGATAGCCGGAGACACTTGATAATTTCTTTTTCTAATGATTAACATTATATTACAGAGATCTGTTATTATATCATTCTGAAAGCATTTACTGAGTACTGAAGCCTATTTAGTCTTTATTACTAACCACAAAAGGTGATATAGACATGATTAGAAGATAAGTGCCACAAAAGGGAGGCAGAAGAAAGCCCCACCCCACTCTCTTTCGTTTCTATTTATCTTAATGGTAAGAAGAAAAGAAATCAATCTAATGGAAAACCATTATTCATGATAAGATAATATAGAAATGTAAAGCGATGCATCTGTGTTCATCAAAAAGCTCTAGAACAAAACCTTCTTTGACTCTACTTCTCGATCCTCATGTTTATTATCATCCATCACTTTCCACTGCAATTGTAACAGAGCCCTCTGCTTCTCTTCCTGTGACAACTTCTTCAAGCTTAGAATAAGGTAATAATAAGCTAAATAGTCAATCTGCTTAAGAAATTATACCTTTGACTTCTGGAGCTCCAGTTCATCCTGGAGTTTCCTACACTCGTCTTCATGTTGATGCCTCAAAGATCTCATTTGAACTTCATGCTCTTTCCTCATCAATGTAGCCCTCTAAGTTTCCAAAATTGAATCAGTTACTGAATAGAATAAGGTGTCTCCATTGGAGTCTTGAACAATCAGAAGCGTACAATTAACATGTTATACCTCCCTTAATTCATTGTCAGCCTGATGCTGAACACGTTCTAGCTCTTGGCTATGCTGCAACCTAAGATTTGATTCCTTCTTTTCATGCTCTTGTTGGATCTGATTAAGCTGCATGGTACAAAGTAATCTAAGAATCAAACAGTAAATATTTGGTACAACATACTTGGTATCCCAGTTCATAAACAAAAACCAATGCCAATTGTGCCACTTCAATGTCATTGGGAGTTTAGTCCCCAGCCTCCCAGCAACAAGAACACGGAAAAAAGTTGTCAAATGCATGCACAAAATAGGGTCATTAACAGTCAGACACATTCTGGTAACGAAAGTGAAGCATCCGGTCATGGCCTATAAATTTTTCACAAAATGCCCAGTCCTGACTCCTGAGAAATCAAATTATTAAAACAGGTCATCAACCAAAGAGTAGTGAACCATAGGGAAGAATGTTTTGGGGATTGGAATGTGAAACCGGCTGGCAAACATTTGGAATGAGACTCGTTCATTATATTAAGCTAGCAGCCTTTCAAAATGAAAATAATAGCATAAAAAGAGAACCAGCTGACCAGTATACCATCATCATCATTATAATTGATAATGAAGCCTTATCCCATTTAACTGGCGTCCCTCAAATTCTGAGAGGGATGTGTTTACAACCCTATCTATCTAGGGTCCCGCATTTGGATGGCCCTAAAATTTGGAGAGGCCATCACTTGATGCAATCTCAATGTTAGACTTAGATACATGGCATCGAATACAATAACTTCGAGCATCCAATCAACCAACATGCATGCCTATAGAAATATGATTAAAACATTAAATAATTACATTTCAATAGCGCATTGTAATTATTTATATTCTCTCACATGGTGATTACATTCTTGTGGGCCCCAACAATTACTGTTATTTTTTTTCATCCTTGTGGGCCTCATATTTTTAATCCAAACTGTTCACTTTGTTTATTGAACTAATAAACCCCAAACCTCAAAGCTGATTACCTTAAATCTTCATAGATTCATAGTAATTTATGAAAAGATGCGTATAGATATTTATAGAGAGAGAGAGAGAGAGAGAGAGAGAGAGAGAGAGAGAGAGAGAGAGAGAGAGAGAGAGAGGACCACCTTCTTATATATAAATAACCTTCTTTATACATATATAAATATATAAATATATATATATATATGAATGGTAAAACTCCACAATTCGTAGAAGTTAGGAATGATGAACACAATACTGTCAACTCATGGATTAAATGGATGATACTCTGACCAAGAACAGGATGCAGCTTGGAAAGAGTATTCATTCCAGATTTTCAAATGGTGAATCTGTGACTCTGTGTGGCAGTATTTAGGCATGATCACACAACGACAGCCACAATCTATAGTTATTTGAGAACATAAACATACCAATGTCTCATGTTCCTTCTGAACATGCAATAAATGCTGCCGTGCTTCTTCTTTGTTTTCTGCAATTTTTTCATCGCATTTTCTCTCCATTTCTTCAATAAGTTTGTCTGCCTAAAGGTTTAAGCAGTTGAGAAATTACTAAGTTTAAAAGGACAAAAAGGAAATGGAAAAAGTGGAAGATATGAAGCCAGCATTCAATCAAGAAGTTTATTGAGAAATTACTAAATTTAAAAGGACAAAAAGGAAATGGAAAAAGTGGAAGATTTGAAGGCAGCAATCAATCAAGAAGTTTACCTTTTCTTTCTCAGCATTAATGATTTCCAGCTTCTCCATCTCATACTTCCGACGGATGTCATTAATTGCCTATTTAAGTTCCTGTTAGTTTTCAAACTAAAATAAACCCACTATAAACACAAAAGAAAAGCACATTACAAAATATTACCTGATCATTCCTTTGTGATATTTCTTTTAAATGCTTCGTTAACTCTAGCTGTTTTCCTTCCAGCATCAAATCATATTGTTTTCTTGCTTCCGCAAGGGTGCTTTTAGCTGTGTCGAGTTTCTCCTCAATCTGAAAGAAGAATCTGATTATTTTCAGCTATTCAGAAACCCCCTAATTTCATAAAATCATTGTGTTTGCTTTCTAAACCTCTGCTCGTTGGTCTTCCAACTGCTTCACTCTCTCTTTGAACTGTAGATGATGATGTTCCTTCTCCTCCAATGCTCCTTCAAGCTGGTTGACTTGATTCTGCAGTGACTCAACATGTTGGTTTCGCACTTCTATCTCTCTCTGAAAGGCTTCTTTTGCCTCCTCCTTTCCCTGCAGATTCAACTGCATTTTTTCTTGCATATCTTGATTATCTGATTCTAGTCTTCTAATTTTCAGCAATAAATCTTGCTGTGAAATTCAATAGGGGATAGATTTAGTACAAGAACATAAAGTTTCACCTTTAATGTTCATGCATAAACAGATTGTGACAAACCATTTGATTTGCAGTTAGGTTTGAAGCTTCTGTCAAATTCTCAATATTCTCCTTCAACTTGGCAACTAATGCCTCTAGCTCGTTCTTCTTTAAAATGATAGTCTCTGCTTCAGACTCCAATCTCCGAATTTTGTCTTCTGCTACGCGGCATTCCTCAGCATGTTGCACCATTGCAAACTCTTGAGCTCTCTGCAAATCAGTTACCTTACTCTTAAGCCCTTCAACTTCTGACTGGAAGGCGTCCTTTTCTGATGTAAGATGCTGAACTTGATCATGAAGTCTTTCTAGTTTACATCGAGCATTTTTTGCAGCAAGGTCTTTCTCTTGTTTTACCAGTCCATAGCAAGTATGGTAAACAGATGACAACTGAACAACATTGTTCGAAACAGTAGCACTATATTCATCCAAGATGAGTATTTTCGATACCAAGTCATTAACCAAATCTTTGAGAAGCTTAATCTCTTGTTCTGAGGAGAGTATTTTATGTGCCAAATCTGCATTGCTTGACTCAAGAGAAACCTTTTCCTTCTCCAGATTTTCCTGAGTAGCTCTCAAGAAATGGCAGATGTCTTCCTTTAGGTTTAACTCATGTTGCACCTCTTGCAACCTGGCATTAAGATGTTGCAAGTTCATTCCATTTTCTTCAACAGTAGCTTCTAGGTCTTTTATCACATTATCTACATGCAAAGAACACCCAAAAAATAAAACAAAAATCTAATTATCCACAATCTATCAATGTTTTAATCTATGATGCTTAGATACAACATTGATACGGCAAGGACACGCTATGGACAAAGTGGGGACACTGATTTTACACATAAAAAGTGAAGCATCGGATACAATATGACACAATCCATTGGCCATTTTTGAAGTATCCATGCATTATAGGTTTTAATGTTTAAGAAATGATCCTTGTCAAGAAGCTGGAGGAATGTTCAATTGTCCATGAACTGGTTATTACAGACAAAGAATTCAAAAACTATAGAACCATGTTGACCCTTCCAGTCTATTGACAGAATCTTTTTTTTTTATTGTTCATCAGTTTGATCATAAGCACTTTTATATCTCCAATGCTAACATGCTTGAAGTTTGTCAGTCCCGAAATCACGCTAACCATCCTATGACTTGTAAAATTCAAGCAAGAAATATCTACCTTTCTCCCTTATAAGATTGTGAGCTACAGAGCGCTCATTCGCAAAGCTCTTCTCCAATTCCCCTTTCCCATTTCTGAGTTCTTGCAGCTCTTCTTTCCCTGCCAAAATTTTGAAGAAAGGGCACATTATTAAAACAGCAATATCTCAAAAAGAAGTGCTCTCAGAGAAAATATTTGATTCCTTCTATACATATAACATTCAAGAATATGCTGACTCCATGTCAACAAGTGTGGTTTAGATAAATATAATCTTGTACAATTTTCGAGGTAGGACACTAGGGAGGATAAATGGGCAAATTTGAAAACCATGCTGTTCGGCAGTGTGCTAGATTCCAACATTTTGAGCAACTATTGAACAAGATGGAGGGCATGAAGATGAATTCACAAGCAATATTATTGCATGGTCGGTGAAGTAGAGAAGCCAGTGGAGATATGTGCAATTGATTATTGCCACTCTGATAATATATGAAAAAAAGCACCTGAACGGCTATACGGAGATAATTGTTGGGCAGCAATGAAACAAGAATAAGATGAAGTAGATGCTGTTGAGATGTGTTGCTAAGATGAAGGATTAAAAAGAAAGGATTTAATTAGGAATGGGTGCACAAGAAGAAATCTACAGATTTCTCCTTCGGAAAAGAAAAATCAAGGTTTGTCAATGGAGAAGGTTTAGGCATGCACTTAGAAGACAGCCATGTGCAGAAATTGAACAACAACTGGGACAAGTGGGAGGAAATCCAGAGTGACATGTCACATTGTGGCATAACAGGAACTAGAATGTGGCATGAGAATGAGAATGAGATGAAATGAAATAATTAAAAAACCCCAATAAAAGGGATAAAGCATCAACAATTACATTCATCAATGAGAATGTGAGATCAAACAGTAGATAATTCTAAAAAACTAATTTTTTTACAATGAAGTTATTCTTTGAGATCTTACCATTTGCAATGCTCTCCTCAGCAGACTGTAGTTTTGAAGAAAGTACATCCATTTGGAGCTGTAGATCATCGAAAGCATTTGAACTCATAGATAACTTGTTCTCAAAAAATTTTTTGTCTTCCTCAGCTGAATAAAAAAAAAAAGATTTACACGTTAGGTGTTGAATATTATAATCACACCTGCCCAAGCCCAGCATTCTAAGGGGAAGAGAAAAATAGTCTACCTCTTTGAACCTGATCAGCTAAGTGCTGCAGAGTTTCAGTTAACTGATCACACAGTGTCTTTGTCGAGGAGAGTTTGAACTCTAATCCATTCCATAGCATTGCATCTTCTTTCTGTTTTGCTTTAAGCTTCACATTATCATTGCTCGTCTCCTGTATTTTCAACTCTAGCATGCGAATGTGCTCTGCTGATTTCTTCAGCTTTGAATGCTGCATCATTTGTAAAATGGTTTGCTAAGCATGGCCTTAAATTAATGTTCCATAAATATCTTAAAAACAAAGAAACAACCAAAGAAGAAAAATAAAGGCGCCACAAAATAATTGATTCAATCTGATGAAAAAGCTTTCGATATTATGGTGGAAGAGAAATGAAGCAAGAGATGGGATTGAAATGGAGCTCTAGCAAGTAAGAGGACAGGTGAATATAAATGAATATTTTGGGATTTAAATCATCAAAAAAGAGAAATGTTTATAACAAACTAGAAGCTCTTATGAGAGTGGCATAGAGAGGAAATTTCTAAAATGTAAAGAGGTAGAAGAGGGAGCCTCTTTCAGTTGGAGGCTGAATTCAACCAAATGCCAAATTGAGACCATAAACAAACAAAGATAAGACCAAAATCCATAGGAATTTAATTCACGGGCCAAAACACAAACAATCTCCTGATTAGGATATGAACATAACATATAGAGAAAAAAAAATGGATAATTTTCAGATACAACTTGAAGGTAAAGGGACTAATAGAAAAAGAATCTGAACATAAAAACAAAGTATATCAAAAGATGAAAACTCCTCAACTCAAGGCAAAAGTTAGCAGGAAAGCCAAACTGAGGACAAACCATTAAACACATGAAACCAGAAGTAGATGTGGAAAAATGAAAGAAAGTAAACAGGGGCGAAAAAAAATAAAATCCAGTAATGAGAAGCCAAATCTCTCCAATTAGAAGCATAATTCAACTCAAGAGAACAGCTTAAGCAAGAAATGAACTACAACTTCAAAAATGAAAAAAAAAAAAAACTTCCACAGATTCAATCACATTTAGGTATAATTCGAGAGTTAAACATGTTAAGCCTGGCGAATCACAAGCCTTGTTCAGGAAATCCAAATCTCTCCAATTAGAAGCAGAATTCAACTCAACAGAACAGCTGAATCAGGAAATGAACTAAAACTTCAAAAAAGGATCTAAATCTCCGCAGATTCAATCACAAATAGGCAGAAATCGAGAGTTAAAGATACTAAATCTAGTAAATCAGACGCTTCTTTGTTCCAGAAATCCAAATCTAAGAGAAAAACACATCATCTCGCTGCAAATACACTACAGAAACTCCAGAAAACGCAAAGGAATTCATTTTACCGCCATTTCGAGATCAGTTTTCACTGAAGCTTGTTCCTTCACCAATTTCTCTGTAAAACGAACAAACAACAACAGAAACCATCTTAGATCAACGCGTTTGTGTAAATCTGAGAAAAACAAGCCGACTCTGTTTGAAAAAAACGACCAGCGGTGAGTTTCAGATTTGCGAAACTGCCATAGGAGATCGAATCGGAAGATCGAGATGAGATCGAGAAGGATTTCGCAGATCCGGGGGAGGATCTGTAACGTTCTAAGCTCTTCATGGCTGGAAACCCTAGCTTCTGCATGTTGAAAGATTCCAAGAAGAGGGAAAACCCTAGTGTTATGATGCGGGAGATCGCTGTGGTCCGAGACGAGCTGACAGCATTCGAAATGGAACGAGCGCCAAAAGCCTCTATTTATTGCTGCGGTATGAAAAGGCCGTAACGGTGTCGGTTGTGGCGGGGGCAGTTACGAAATGGGAAGCGTAACGTAACGAAGTCGGCTTGCACAATTTTTTTTCTTCTACCAATTATGGTGCACTCGCACGTGTCACGAAGGTTAATTGCAATTATTTGGAGGTAAGGAACAAAATATTTTTGCGAATAATTTTTATTTTAGGAGTGCGGACTCTTCTAATAGATAGTTTGGTTTTAGAGTCAAATCCAAAAAATTTATGTAGTTTTTAAGATTGGGCCCATGATTTTTGTTAGATTTTTTTTTAAAGTGAATCTAGAATTTTCATATATTTAGTTATGAAAGCGCTCCAAGATTTGAATTGTACCCATCTGCTTGTAGCTAGGTCCAACCTTGGTTAAAAAGCTTAGATATGTGAACATTGATAATAGAATACTCTCTTTCAAGGACAAGTGAACTTGAAGATACATGGGCAAAGCATTTTACCTTTTCTTTTTTGTTCAAGCTTTAAGCCACAATTCTCTCTCTCTCTCTCTTTCTATTAACAAGTTTGTTAGGAAGAAAATTACTTCTTTTCATTTAAAAAAAGCCTCATTAATATAGGCACTCTTTGATTTATTGATAAGTGGAATTTAATGCTAGAAATCTCCAAGTCCAGATATTTATTCTCTGAGTTCATTAAATTCTATAAAATAGGGTGAATTTAAAAATGGAGAATCTTCATACGTATTCGTCCCTTACCATTTTTTTCGTGAGAACTCTAAGTTGGGCTCATCTATCACTTAATTCAAACCTTGCAACACATATAGGATCCTATGATAGCAACTCGTCCCAAGTTTTGGTCGAATCCAAATTTATTGGACCGTTGGGTTGATTGTATACCAATCCGAACGGAATGGATTTGTGAGCCATGGATGAAGGGATTAGAGATGTGTGATTGGGGCCAAATTTGATATATGGAGTGCTTTCACATAGATCTTTTCAACCCTTTATCTCATCCCTTAGTGGGGTCCATAGTGGGCCCCATCAAAGAGTATACACGAAAAGTCCATGAGGGATGTATGTACAGGAAAAAGCCTCTTTAAAAATCAGCTATATTAAAGTGGCTAAATTATAATGTTAGAAATTCATAAACAATACACGATAGCCTATCCCTTAACATTGGCAATTGGCATAGAAATTTAGTTACCTAAATGTCTCAGATGATTTTTTAGAATTTTTAGAATTGGCATTTACAAATCTTCCATATAAGACGAGGATTCAGGAATTCTACCTTAAGAGATAATTTTTGAAGAATTTACAAATTATATTTATATATATATAAATTTCCTGAATTTTGGTAAAGAAACAGTTCGTTGAAACCAGTTTCTGAACTTTCAAAAGCACTTTCAAGTTCTCGTTAGTTACATCACCCTTGCTTTCATAATAACGGAAAAATAGCAACACTATGGTTTGTTTTAAACAAGAAAAGTGCAGACACTGTCAGCATTATTCCGGAGCTCAACAACAGTGAACTTGACTGTCCTGACTTGACTAAACTAGTTCGACTCTGTCTAACTTCTAGGTACTTGATAATCTATGGACTTGTTTTACTTGGGGATTCTACTCTTTGTAGATTTTTTTTACCCTCACCGATGTAGAAAATGAGGTTGGAAAAACATGTCCTTTTCATGTGAATGTGTCACACCAAACATTGAAAATTCTGTTACAAATAAATAAAATAGAAAATAGGTGTATTTTCCTTTAGCAATGCAAAATCTTATCATTTCACAACATGTTTGAGTCATAATTTTTTTTAAACGTTTTTTTTCACAGATAGATGTACAAGATTTAAATAAAAACTATTGATATTCACTTTTCATAATTATTAATGAGATTTTAAAATATCTTGATAATATTTTGGCTTTTATTTGCTTTGTTATTTTCTTGAAAACATCAATAGATGAATTATCATAATATTTGAAAAAATGAAAATTTTTAGAGAACTTATGAAATTCATTTGCAATAGTGTTTTAGAATTATTTTATAAATTTAATGTATCTTCAATGACATTTTCCCAATAATATTCCAAAAGTTCAAAAATAATTGATATTGAAAGTTTCGAAACCTTAGTTTCGAGTTAAGGTTTGAAATCAAATTCTAATATGCAGTTTAATAAAAACAGATTTTAACTTAATCTAGAATCAAGCAAACATACAAAAAAATAGACATCAAGATTTTTTATGTAGAAAACCTGGAAAAACTACGGGTCATCTTGATCGAGAGTAATAAGCACTATATAAAACGAAGATTATAAAAAGTACACACAGACCCTCCCCAGTTCCAGCTAAACTTAAGGACTGCGATGATCTTATCGACTATTCTTCATGCAGCTTCACAGCTGTTGAAACAACCACTTTAAATGCTTCTTCAAAATAAATCTACTGTTAGAAAGTATATGTGAAGAATTAGAGCAGCAACTTCAGCACAACTGATGAGAGAACACAAGTTTGCTTCAAAAAGGGTGCAAAGATCGCTAATGGATATTAGGTTATTCTCAAGGGAGATGGCTGGCCTAAAGTGGGAGAGAACAAGTGTTTATATAGGCCAAAATTCGGAGCATGTATTAGAGTAGAAAGTTACTTAGAGTTTGGAAAGGATTGAGTACAAAATAGGAAATCTATCCAAGTTTGAAAACTGAAAACATGTCACGCACTTGAACGGGCTATACCATGTGCTCGAGCGGATAAAAATAATTTGTAGTTATTCTCCTTTCTTCTATCAGGCATGAGTGCATGAGGTTCTGTCTCAAGGACTTGAGCATGCAGTCGAACAGCTATGAGCATGTGCTCAAGCACCCTTCATGGAATGTGGATTTTTTTATTTATCTTCACTTCATGTAGTCCAATCTATAAAATACATAAGTAAAGCTTTGATTCTTGTTTTGTTCATATCTTAATGAATTTGCTAATACTCAAATATCCTTACAAGCTCCCCCTTTGGCAATTCATGGAAAAAATACTTAATTACGTGAAAATCAGTCCAAAAGGAAAACTCAACAAGAAACCAAACAATCCACAACAATCCAAACAATCCTTTAGTCCAAACTATCCTTCAGCTTAGCTAACTTAATTCAACCTCATATAGCAAAAAACTTGCAAATCCTATCACAAAAAATTAACAAAAGATCAAGTGACAAATATCATGAAATAGAGATCCATAAGTAGTACTACTCCGCCTTTTTGTCATAAATTGACAAAAAAAATAGTAGTAGCAATGTGCATAACAGAAGCAATGCTCAAAATAGAACTAACGTAAATAACATAACTAATGTCCATAGCAGTGGACAATAAAAGAGTTTAGTACAACTACGGAATAAACAACACATCAACCGTACCAAAACAAAGATAGTTCCTAACCAAACATAAACAAAACATATATGGAACCAACAGCAAAAGGAGGTCCAACATCAAAATGAGGTCCAATAATGTAACTGCAGACCAAGCAAAGAGGAGCTATCACTGCTGACCAAGACGAGCAAGTAATGCGGTGAGTGACTAATCAATTGTATTGAATCGGTCAGTCATAAGTTGGAAGCCAGCATCTAATCTATTCTCCAAACGAGACAATTGAGCTTCAATAGTAGATGGCTACCCTTAACCCTGCTGTTGCTGACCAGCCTCCTCTACCTCCTCATCAGCTCTAGCACCATCCCAATGTATGTGGGTACGGGATTGCACCGATGTTTTGCTGTTGATGGGGCTTTGAATCTTCTTTTTTTCCTCATGAGCAAGTTGACGAACACCTTGTGCAATGAGGAACTGAGTGGTAAGAACACCAAATGGAAGGGAAGCATTCCTTAGTCCATTTGGAGCTCTAATCATCATTTTAAAACAATGAGGGGAAAATCAAATAGTTTTGCTATTCCAATGGCATGCATATCATAAGCATGATAATGATTGAGATCAGAGGCGTGAGTTCTTGCTTCCATGTTGGCACTGACAAACAAATTCATCATTCTGTAACTCGCTGTTAATTCACCGTGAAGAATGTTCAAATAGGGCCAAATACAGTTACGTCCACAAATAATTGTAGCCACATCATTGTAATGAATGTCTAGGATATAGCCAATATCATCATCATTTAGAGGGTAGTCAACATTTTCAACTCGAGAGATGTCTAAGAATGCATTTAGAACATTTGGGGACATAGGGTTATCCTTTCCACGATCATAGGTATAAAACAAAGTTGGAGTGATATTATTATTGCTGCAATGAAATTCACAAACTACATTTACTAAGATGTCCACATTTGGATAGGAGAAGATAACATCCCATGGCCTTCTGTGGAGCAAATTGACAACCATTTGTTGTTGAACTTCAGGATCTATTAAACGTTAGGACATAATATTGCATGCTGCAAAAGCACGTTTAAACAGTTTAGTTTTTCGCTCGAGGAAAACATATCAGAATCATAGCCAGACGAAGATGAGAATCCAACATATGCATGTTTCTTTGACGGCATTTGTCAATGTAATGTTCACTTAGACAATATACCGAACGCTTAGAGTGCACAAAAGGAACAAGAGATCAATCCACCAACCACGAACACAAATGGGTAATCTTCAATCAACTTTTTCCAAAATACACTCCAAATTTAGCAAATCAAAGTCACCAAAAGCAACAATGCACCACAAACTCTCCAACACAAAGAACTACACTATGCCACAATTTCCAATGTTTATCAAACAGTTGTGCATGCACTACATCAAAGCACCAATCTACCTTAAACCACTGCCAAACACTATCATACATGCTATGCCTTCAGTGGAGCCATTTCAAAAGGAAGAAGAAGAACCTTCTCTTTAATCACAAACAAATATAAATGTGCATTCCACCACCACCAATCAAATCTTCCAAATGTGATAACTTAGAGTTTCCATCACCAAGCAAAACATGCAACACTTAGAGCTTCTATGGAATGTAGATTTTCTTGAGATTTCTGATTTGTATTCACTTAATGCAGTCCAATCTATAAAATACATGAGTAAGGCTCTAATTCCTATTTTATCCGTATCCCAATAAATTTGCCAACACTTAAATGTCCAGATATTCTTTCTAGAAATAATATCCTAAAGAATAATATTTTTGACAAGGATAATAGGTTCCAAAATCAAAACTTATGAACTTAAATAGAAGTCATCAAATATTCTAAAAGTTATAGTAAATAACTTCTAAAATCTGAGTATTTCCGGCAATGTCGAAATAAAATTCCTCTTTTGCTATTTGATATTATACAATGGATATGCATGCATTTGCTATGCTATTACCCGTAACTTAATGACCTCTGGAGAGCATGTTTGTTTCATGTAATTAGATACATGGGAATTTTAAGACTTCTATTTCTAATAATGGCTGATAAATTTAAATTTCTCAAAGATGACCATCATATTATCTTTCACTCGTCTCCTCCTTAATACTCGCAGTGCACATTTGACCTTGAATTCTTATTTATTCATCGCAGAAAAAGAGAACTTAGAACAACTTACAAGAAGTTAGATTAAATTTCCAAATCAATGAAATTATACGGTTGCATTGTAACAACACGTTTTTTTTAAAGACATCGTAACAGCACCTTGATTTTCAAACATGGCAACATCAATTAGAAGTTGATTTTCAAACATGGCAGCATCAATTAGAAGTTGAGTACATCTACGTAAGGAAACCAGTTCTCAAGCCAAGGGCTACGAAACAAGTAAGGATCTTGCATCCATTCCAAGTCGTATGTGGGCAATTCAAGCTGTGGTAGCCTTTCTTTAACACAACTCATTTGCATTTGCCGCGATGTAGCCTCTGATTCCTTTCCATTTATCCCCTTCTCATCTGAATATTCTTCCTCCTTTGGAGATGTTGTCATTTGCGGGCTTTGCTCTTCAGGAGATGAAACCATATCCATTGCTGCAGAAACACCAACCGGTGAGAATCCCTTGTATTCTTCAGAAGCAGCTCTTTGCTCCAGCACCTTCATTGAAGTGGCTTTTCTATATATCTTGCACAGTACTATGTCCTCCTGTATCAGTAAATTCCATGTAAATAGCACGTAAACAATACGATCCTTTCTCTTCATAGAAGTATCAAATTATTTGCAGAAACCCTGCACATTTTTCTTAATGCCAACTCTTAACCAAGGGTCTTTTTACCACAACATGTTTGGCAATTTAGAACTCTCCATTTCTCTTAACAAATACTAACCAATGATTTAGATGGCGTGGTGAAAATAAGTACCTTTGGCGTGGGGTAGTTCTCTGGCATTCTATATTCATTCATGATCCAATCCGTCTTGCACCCTCTAGGGGCCCTACCCTTGTAGAAGACCAGTGTCTTCCTCATCCCTATAACCCGTTTGGGGTCTTTCATACTACGTATAGGCCGGTCGGATCCGGTCGCCTTCCAGAACCCGGTTTCGGTAGTTCGATTCGGCCGGCCGCCATGCGTGTTCCTCCTATCTCTAGGCACAAAGAAGTACCACTCTCTCTCACCAATCTTAGCCAATCCTGCCAAAACCAAAAACAAAGTTATAGGGTTGCTCATGTTAATCACGTTCAAACCACCTTCCTACATTAGCAACACTCCAGTTTGATGCTAATTGAAATCAAGTAGACCATAATTAGAGAGAGTACCAGGCAATTCCCATGGATCATGGTGATATATGTTGAGGGTGCCGATTATCTGAAAGGCTGGCCTTTTGCCATATAGAATTCCTTTGAGATAGAAATCAAGGAGCTCTTCCTCAGTTGGGTAGAATCTGAATCCAGGCAGCTCTTGGTCACATTGGGTTCTATCCATCTCTGTAAGGTTTGGTTTTGTGCAATGTAATGTTCCGCGGCTTTCCTCTCTCTCTCGGGGCTGGGATTTATAAGGAAGGGAATATAAAGGTCGCCATTTGGGTCCATGGTCTTCAAAGAAATTGACTTTGAAGTGGGACCACACGGTTTAAAGATTGTCCATATGAAATATGATGGACCCCAGTGTGAACAGAGAAGAGGAATGACTGTAATTCCTTTTTTAAGCGACTTCTACTAGGAAACAGAAGAAAACAAGGACTCGGAATTACAAGGACCAGGTTAATTAAAATACATCTATGTATGTTGTTTTTTGTGCGTCTTGTTGTAGCTGGAAATATTCATCTTTGACTGAAACAAATAAAAAATTGGCCACTGAACAGCCAAAAAAAAAAAAAAAACGTTCAACCGTACAAGCACAATCATACATGCACAAGGTACAGTCTATTGCTGAGCATAGAGTGTCATCATTCTCTAATCAAAGTTCGACTGTAATGTGGTACGCTATCCTAAATATAAATTTAGTATAAAATGAACCATATAAGTTATTATTAATAATTTGCCCTTAAGTATTTTGAGCCATGTGGCAGGCTTAACAAGTTATTAAGCTAGTGGGCACTCAGATTGTTACAAATGGTATCAGAGCCTATCACTCCCAAGAAATGTGGGACCTCTTATCCCTCTGGAAAAGTCCCTGCAAGATCAGGATGGTTCAGAACACTTCATCGGACCATTCATTTGGTAGGAGCGCGACCATTCAATCGGTAAGAACGACGGGCGATGTGTACAAAGGGCAGAGACGTATTCAACGCGGGCTGATGACTTTAGCCAATGAGCTATTCGGGTCGTTACATAAAACTTACAGAAGTTTCACTCTTCATATTGAATTTTTTTAGATTTTCAAGTACATGAATTTTCATTGTCTTTAAAGCACATCTGTGTAAATTGTAATGTGTTTTTTGAAGAAAAAATGAAAAAAAAATTGGGTTTTTTACCTGCTTTATCTTTCATCATTTGGTGTTGGCAGCTTTGGGCAAGCAAAAGCAACTTATTGGATTTAATATTTTGCAAATTCATGAAAAAAGACTTTTTGTATGGAATGTAGAAAAGATAGAGCTTTCTGTGGAAAAGCAATAGACTTTCAAAGCAATAGACTTACATAAATCAAACATTTGTTTAAGGTACATGTATCGTACTTTATTTACCGAATACTATCTCTCTTTTATATGTAAATTAGATTTCTACCAAAAACACTAAAGAATTTCAATCCTGAAATGGTGAAATGTTTGTGCTTTTGATGTGTGCTCCATTCATAAGGTTAAAACGTGAGCTATCGAAATAAAAAAAATTTGTGCCTAATCCTCCATCCATCATTGCACACATGATTTTATTAACTATAAGTATTTCATTATTTTAAGTTTTGCTAAACCAAAGCATCAAACTTCTAAATTTTCATGATCCACTTGAACTCTTTCTCATGTTCACCAATTTTTTATGAACTCCTAATCCACTTACTAATATTAGCACATCATAATAGATTTAAAAACTACAATAATTGGTGAAGCTGATTCCAATCGATGCTTTATCCACAACTTATCTTTCTACCTAATTGAGCCAATGAACAACACCTTGCCTTGGTCCATTCTGGTTTTAAATAATGCCTATTGGTTGCTCTGTGCCATTTTAGGAATGCTATGGCACAGTCAGGACTCAGGAGTAAAGAGTCTCCCTGATCTTCTCTAGAAGAAGGGATACTGTTTACAATTCTTGAGTGCTTTCAATAAATCAATTTCCATGGAATTTGGATGCTTGTCGACCTTGGAATTCTCTTATTGAGACTGACCGTTTCAAACCAGGGGTTGGTCAAGCATTGCCGCGTATTGGATTGTGGTTTTTTTCAAAGGAGAATGCATGGGGTACATCCCCGCAAGAAGACAATGAGAAACCAAGAACCTTTCCGTTTCTCTTTATTTTTTTATCTTTTGCTTTTCTTTTCATGTAGCTTTTCTTTTTTTCATGTATTTTGTGCACCCACTGGGCCCAGCCAGTCTTGAGATCCTTCGGAGATTGACAATAAAGTCCCTGCCGTTCTCCAGATATTTCCAAGAAAGCCCAGTCTATGTGGGGTCATAATAATTCAGTCGCATAGATTACTCCTAATAAAGGAAATAGACAGCCATAATTATAGCCCATGTTGGTTTAATCAATTTGGAAAACATGTATAGGCTCAACCCAAATTAAAGGGTTTCACTAATCTTGCCTTAAGGACACTTTCGTGCACATATGTGAAAGAGGAAAACTATGTTCCTTTTATGCAAAAATACATTTTTGATGTGGGGGTTAGACTCTTTTTTTTTTCCCTTCATGTAGAAATGAGTGAAAAAACAACTACATTACCGGATTTTGTGGCAACTTATATTGCATTGAACATAGATATATTCCAATGAAAATGAAAAGGCTGTTCCAAATTTTGTAGAAACGGGTCCTAAGGGTCAATTCGAATCCAACACAAAAGCTATAGTGTCAATATGAAACCTTAATTAGATGGTTTTAGAATGGATTGGTAGGTCATCATGCATGCAATTATCTGTGTTCAGTCGGATTTGCAATATGAGAGTAGTCTTAAACTTTGCTTCCTTAATTTGAAAAAAAAAAAAAAATATATATATATATATAGATTCCTTAACCCAGCCCTGGTGGGAATGACACTTTTCCCCAGGACCCGGTAAACGTCTCTCTTTTGCGTCATTGTTAAAAGTTTTACTCGAAATTTGACTGGGGACTGGAGACTGGAGAGTCCATGAAAGAGACCTCTGTTCATTTCCTTTGAACTTGAATGAAATGAAAGTATACTTTCGTTTGGAATCTTCCCAATCGATGCCCGACGACTTGAAGACCCTCTCTTTGGCTTTTATTGGCCGCAAGTTTCTTGTCATTCTCCTTACGTTTTCTGATGAATGTGATAGGCAACATTGACGCCGTTTCACTGTACAATGTTGTTTTCCTGGAAATTTCCAGTAACTTCCCTTGTCTTTTCTAGGAATAGAGGAAGTGCGGTGACAATTAGGCCGGGTCAAGTGGGCCCACCAGCCGCGCTTTCAGGCTCATCTTGTCTTCTGTGATGGCTAGGCCTGCCTCTATAAGTGAAACCCGGCCCGTGCAGCCCACTACTAGAAGGTTTGGAAAAGAGTGGCAACATATGAGCTGACTCGTTGACCCGGTTCAAATCCAACCAGCATACGCCCATCCACAACATATATAGTAAGTCACAGGTTAAAAAAACATCACCCACATTTAAATGGATCAGGTTAGGCTGGAACCATCAATCTATTTGAATGTTTAGGCTAGACCTGCGTACCTAAATCAATTTAAACAATTTGGTTTTTAATATTTGGGACTTGGAATAATTTGAGCTGAGCTTGTGTAGGGCATTTTTGGCATTCTAATATTTGAAATGGACTGGATTGGACCATGATTGTACAAGTTGTTCACAACGGCATCTGCTTTAAAAATAAGCCAAATGGTTGGAGTTCGATATCCGTCTTCACCCTAACTTGATCCCACTTGTGTTTGGATCTTAACATATGGGCTGGCCTCAGATGGCCTTTGAGGCCCATGGGAAGAAAATGAAGCCTACCATGTAAGCACTTTTGAAACAGCGATGGGGTCTGGGCTCACATAAAAACCCATTCGGAATATACTGCCATTTAATATTATATATATATATATATATTACAATTCTTAAGAAACATTTACTTTTATAACCAAACAATTCTTTTATAACTTGTTTTAACATAATGGTTCATGCCTCAGGATTAGGGGCGTAAAAAAAATCCGTCGATACGTAAAACTAATCTAATTTGTAGTTTTTAATCGATCTGATGGTTTATAGTTAATGATTTAGTAATGGATCCTCTACAGCCAATGCTCGTCGTCAGCAGGAGGGGCGGTAGTGAAGGGGAAGAGAGACCAAAAAGGGAGGGAGATTTAGGGAGATAATGGAGTTGGTGTATTTTGGAGATTCTTAATTTTTTATTTTTATTTTTAAGAGTATTTAAGCTGCGCAATTTTCGTTGTTATTCTAGCCATCTCTAAAGGATATCTAAGGATTGTTTGTATAATCATTTTCTATTAAAAATTTATTCTTTGTATAATCGTCTTCATTTATGTTTCCATCTGGTCCTTCTTTTCTTTCTCATAAGGGGGTCTCTCACACGTACTTCCCTCAAGTTCCCTATTCTCTTCATGGTCTTCTCACCATCCCATCTCCAACCTCCAAGATGGACTCCTCCATAACTCCCATGCAAACATACCTCTTACACGTCACACACTCACAGCTTAAACATGCCATAATAGCAGGTTGTGAGGCTTTCTAAAGTCGCACGAGCATCGTGATCGTCCAATTGGTGACATACACACGTGATTGGATGGGTGGACAGATCTTGATGGATCTATAGAGATCTTGAAGGTTTTGGAAGACTCTAATATAATGTTGAATTGTGTAGAGTTATCTAAGATTAATGTGGAAAATTGTGGATTAGGATAAAGTTGTGTGGAAGTCAGCTTAGAACGTTATCATTGGTTAAATGAATGCTACGTTGTTCATTCTTTGCTATTTTTTATGTAAGAGGATAAAAGGATAAGGAGGGGTTTTTGTATTCATTTGTAACCCCTCTAAATAAAAAGTAGGTGGAGAAATTCTTTCTTTTAAAAGGTTTTTCTTTTTCATATGTGGGCTTAGTAGCTTTAAGTGACACATGGGCTTGAATCTCATGCGATTTACACAAATACTTGAACAAATCAGATGTTTTATGGTTTAGTTTTTCTCAATCTCTAATTTGGTTTTATGGTATGGGTGTTCTGATTTAAGTTGTCCGTTTTCTTTTTTTTTTTTTTAGTTTTTTTTAGAGTGTGGTTTCATTTATTTTTAGAATTTTATTTGACTTTTTTTAGGATTTGATATGGAGTCGGAAAAGCAAGCGTCACTATTGGATTTACTCGCTCTCCACTCTCTCTCGCTCTTGCACTTGGAGGGATTTTTACTATAGAAGATCCCATTAAATCACTATTGAAACTCCAATATTCTGCAAATCTTTTCCTCTTAGCTATAAGCGGTCTTTCTACTCTGGTCGTTTTCTCTTGATCTTCAAGTCAAATTTCTAGGGATTTTGGTGCTTTGTCGTTTTGGTTTTTTTTTTTTCAATGAATCTCATTGATTCTTCATGTTTTCCTTCGGTTTTATCGTTTCAATGGATCTCTAGTTGCAAAGGGAGCGTTTTCTATACAAATTGATGGTCTTGTCTCTAATCTTGACAGATCAAGCTCCAAATTCAAGTCATTTACAATTTCTTTCTCGGTTCTCATATGTATAATCTCTGTCTCAATAACTTTTATCGTCGGATTCTAGTTTTAAGGTTTTTATTTTAAGGAAAGATTCCTAGAATTTGAACTATCTAGAGCGCTTTTTTCTCATTTATTAAATATTTTGTTCTTTCAACAAATGATTTCCTCTGGATTTGTGGATTTTGATTGATTTTATTTATTGAATCATTATAGATGGTGTTCTAGCATGCATTCCTAACTTTGCTTAAATATGCCTAAGTTTAAAAGATTCTCCGTTTAGCTAATGTTTTGCAAAAAATTAGGAGAAACATTTTTCTTCTCAAATTAATGCTTTATACAAAAAGAAAATGAACTTGTGCTTTTAGTAATTATTTTTTATTCAAAAGAAAACACTTTCTATCGTAGGTTGCCCTTTGAGACCATTAAATTGATGCCCACTTCTCAGATGAGCCATGTTCCATAGATTACGTTGATGAAATGGTTCTGGCTCTCTGCCTGGACGTGTTTGTTCATAGCTTTATCTGAACCTCCCAAAACACTCATTTGAAAATGGCTGGTTCAATAAGTTGTTACTGCATACCGTTAGAATGCCTATTATACTTCACGATCAATTTTAAAAATTATATGATTCAACCTTAGACCCATTTTGAATGGATGTAAAAATTAGTGCATGTATTTCAGTTAAAGAGTTGGTAATCAACAAGAAGTTCATATAGGTGATCTAATTCAGTAGGTAACCCATCAAGTAGATGGTCCAGATTTATGAACACATGTACTCATGAAGCTGATTTAAACACTATACTTGACTCTACATACAATGCCCAATAAAATAAATTAGTGTTCTGTTGTGTTGAGAGTTGTAACGTTATGACGATCTCATATGCAGTCCCAAGAATGGGTCCTCTGTAGTATTAAGCTGAGCAATATGTCACGAACCGATCATCTCACCCATGATTTGTAACCCATGCTACACTAGACTAATGCTCTGTGCACTTAGCGAGTCAGCCTTCCCTCCTAAGCCAATTAGAACTCACCCGACAATAAAGCTAACACTACACTCATAAGAGAAGAATACTTGGAGAATGTTAAGAGAACTAGAGAGCTTCTTATAACTCTTGGTTAGTTACAAATGAGGGAGGCCACCCCTTTATATACACTTTAGCCTTACAAAGTGTGGCTTAAAATATGCAACGTGTCATTCATACATTGGTTGAAAGTCTTTTAGAACTCTTTTTAAAATGTTTTACCCTACTCTTTACAAATATCTCAAAGCTTCTATATTATTCTAAAGTTTTAGAGAATTGTAGAAACTTCTAGATAATGGGCCATTTGGTGACGGGTCATGGGATTGGTCTGGCCCATAAGATCCATGTTAGCTTTGATTAAAGCTCCATTTGACCCAAAAAGTGGGGCAATTTAGCTGATGGTGACAAATAGATCCCTTGAGATGCCCAACTCCAGAGAAGAAGAAGAAGGTGATGGTTTTAAAAAGCAAAACTGGTTACTAACTAACTTACTGGGAGGCAGAGTAAACACATTTGTCACCAGAAGAAACCATTTCGGTACAAGGTACTTTCCATCGACCATGGGGATGGCCTCAATAGTGGCTTGAATCTCTAATAAAAAAAAATTACAAGAATGGATAACAACTCAAAAATTATAAGAATGGATAACAACTAGTTAACATAAAAAACAATGAGAAGAAATAACAAGGGAGCAACATAGTACACACTCATCAAACAAAGCCACTAAAAACGATAGCACATCCGAAGAAAACCAATCAAACAAAAATCACTGACAATCAAAGGACCTTTGGAGTTCAGAGAAAGTACATAAAAATCCATCAAATAAAACTACAAAAAACACAAACCCATCAGTGTTAAACAAAAAATAAAATACAAACTACATAAACATAAACCCCTCAAACAGAAGTTAATAAAAGAACCAAAATCCATCAAATAATTATTCTTATAGGTTGAATTATGGGGTCCTTTTTTATCTCTCTGCATTTGAATTGACATTTAATGATAACCGGCCATCTTCTATGAATACATTACGAATAAGTGTGGACCGGTTCTTTTCTCTTATGAATCTCTCTTTTAGAAACATTGGTGATTGATCTATTTAATGGGATTTTATCTTATATTATCCTCTCATTTGTACAAATCTTGGCAGCCTTTTTTTCCCTAACAATAAACAACATTTCCAACATAGTAATGTTTCATTGAGATATCTAATAAATTAGCACAATGGGTGCACATCCTAATGGTCCACTAAAGGCAAGTCCCTCCCTGAAATCAAATCTTGCCATGATGATGGTACTGATCAAATTAAGCACAGCGCAGTCGCTTACTCTATTCTAGATACATCAGGTTCGGTGTCAGTGTCTATAAATTTGATGGTTATGAATTTCATGGATACGTCTTTTAATACCTTGTAAAGTTACTGGATTGAAAAAGAAAGCCACCTTACTCCATTCCAGACACACGGCCTTCCGTTTTGTGATGGAATGAATTGGGTCTCGAAATAAAGGTGGTGATAATGATAAAGTTGTGATTTTTGACTGTTTGAAAGGTGATTTGGAGCTGATACAGAGCACAAGATATTATACTAATGATATTTGTTTTGTTTCTTTCTTGAGTGTTGTGTGTGTGTGTTTTTTTGCCAAGAATGATATTATACTACTGATATCAGGATTGATATCTAATTTGGCCTGATAAAAAAATGAAGCTACCAATTGAAGGATTGGGTATCCCCCGCACAGTTTCATTTTCTCCTTCCTCATCCAAACCCTTGTTTAAATTTGTGAGAATCAAATGAGAGCAAATTCCCATTTATAAGTGTCTGACTTATTGCAAATAAGCCGGTAATTTATGGCATTGAATGTAGTGTAACCTATTGCAGATAAGCCTGGGTCACGAGTCTTGCAGCACTGGTTATCTGTAAAGGGAAAACCCAGCATAGAGTTATCAAAGATTTCAACTTTTCCACTGAGGCTTTGGCCCCTGTCTTCTTTCATGCCTACTCACTTTTGCTCAAGTTAACTCCAAGGCGGAAGTGCCTAAAAGACACCAGAGTACCTCTTTTAATACGTCCCCTTCAAGGCCGGGAGTGCCTAAAAAGCACCAGAGTACCTCTTTTAATACCTTGTAAAGAGAACCCTACATGGTATCATTTTTCATTCATTATTGGACTTCCTTGATGGGTTTTTGTTTTTGATGATTAATCTCTAAGAAGATGGAAGCATTGGATTGATTTCTCTTCTTTGTTTGAAAGGAAAAAAATTTCTTTTTTCTTGGTTGAGCTGCAACAGTGAGTTCTTTGCTCCTGAATGTCCTGATGAGATCCTTGAAGGGCTTTGTTCTATTTATTATTGGATTTCCTTTGTGGGATTTCTTTTTTGAAGATTGATTTGAATGAAAGGTAGGATCTTTGGCTGTATTTATGAGGATCAAATTCTAGTTATGAATTCGGTTTGTATAGGTGTTGTTCATTTACTGTTTATGTTGATGTGTTCTGTCTAATTTTTTTTTCTTGTTCCTTTAATTGGACCTTTAATTGGACCTTGTCTTGTTTGTTGAAGGGAAAGTGAAAGGCCCAGCCTTGATAAGCCATAAACAAATTGATTCTTCCCACTAACTATTCTAATTGAGAGCATGATATGAGTTTAGATATACTTCTAATAAACAGAAAGCAAAAAAAAGCGTTATTGTTGCTGTTTTCATTAAGATCTACTTTTCTAACTTCATGGATCGTAACTACTAGTGATATCATAAATTCATTCACACTAAAGTAAAATAATTACAGCGAAACAATCATTTAAAAGACCCCGTTGATTTTAATCTGATGAGCAAATACCCTATATTTCCAAGAATGTGCAGATTTTCTCTCGAACGCTTACACATTCAAAACTACTTCTTCCTGTTAGAATTAAGTTAGATTTCATGATGGGTCTTTTGGGTTGCCACTATTTAATATGGTTTATTTCTCTATTGTAACAATAGTGTCTTTTGGGCTTCCTCATAAGTTCTTTGCAGTTTCATATGTCTTTTCAAATGCACATTTATCATTATCATTATTCCTAGAAGTGTAAGGGATATGAACAGTCAAATCTTGGTCTATAAATAGAGTCTTGTATTTTTCTGCAATAATGTATTTCAATAAGAGAAAATTGAGGTCCCATACCTAATTGTTATTTCTTTGTTGTTTAAGATCAAGAGGACAAGTTTCTTCTCTTGGATCTCTATCTTTGTTTTTTATTTTAGTGAAGACATCCATGTTTCACTGTAAACTCAGTATTTTATTCTGTCAACCTTAGTACACAGAACCGAAACCTGAATATTTTCTGCTGCGAACCTCAGTATTCGTAGAATACAAACTTCAATTCATCACTTCCTACAGAAACTGTATAAACAAAGAGAAACTGTACATGTTGGTGTTCCTTGAATCTGTGATGCAGTCATATCAATTCCATTACTGTCGATACCCATGGATTTGGCATATACACTGCTGGGTGTCTAAGGATTTAGAAGGATAAGGGGACAGAACACGGCATATAGTTTGTTTAAAAAATAAGTTTGGGGATGTGAAAGAGGAGGGCAAAACACATGCATACACATTTAGTTATCAAAAATTTTTTACCCAAGCCAAGGGGCTTGAGACCCATGAGAGCACTGGCACATGTGGGTTGAGTCCCTGCTGGACTTAGATCGAAACTCATTTAAATACATGAATTCAAATCCGACTCAAGATCTTCGCTTCTTTGACATTTAATTTGCACGAGGTTTTCTCTTATTCTTCAAATCAATTACTTAGGGCATGTTTGGCAAAGGGATAAGGTAAAGTAGAGTAAAATTAAAATTTTAAAATTTAAATTTCCTTCCATTTTTTAAAAAAATTCAAATTCTCCTTCTCTTTTTTCAAAAAAAGTTAAAAAGTCATCATTAAACTATAAAAAAATCTCTGCTTTTTATACAAAAAGTAAAAAAGATTCCATATCAAACAACTAAAAATAAGAAGTCATCATAACCTAATCATATATTATTCTTTCTTAATTTTGGGTTTACTTTACTTTACCCTATCCCTCTCCCAAACATGCACTTAGACTTTACTCTCTTTTGTTTCAGACTTAACAGACAGTACATTGGTTGAGAAAAAAACATTATAGACAAGAGTTGAATTCTTGAGTCGAGTGAGTGCTGCACATGAAGAAGGGTGCAATGATTCCTCAACTTTGCATTTGCTAACTCAATATCAAAGGATATGATCAAATGTCCATGTAAGAATTGCAGTAATGTATATTATAGATTTCGAGATGAAGTATATGAACATTTGATATGTGACGGATTTGTAAAGAGTTATGCCCGCAGTGCTTGGGTTTTTTGTGGGAAAAGATCTATATTCCCATATCAAACATCCCATAATGTTACTTTGGACGAAGGTGCATTGGATGAAGTTGATGATATGCACGGAATGTTACAATCGATATTAGGAATTCAAGTTCCTAAGCCTAGTTCACAAGAACAAGTAGAAGGACCTAATGTAGAAGCAGAGAAACTTTATAAATTGGTAGCAGATGCCTAGCTAGAGTTGCACCCAGGATACAAATGATCGCGCTCGAAAGTGATATAAAATGCAACAGATTCAAGTCCAATACTTACAATTTTCAAGTGTTAAGAAGAATGAGAAAATAATTATAGGTTATCATTAATTTCCTTTTGTTTACATGGGTTCAAACATTCTGACCTCCGGGGTATAGGTTGTTTACAAGTTTTAAAAATTTACAATCCCTCCCTCTGGTCTCATATGTGATTTGAACTCAACATTTATAAGAAAATGCATGAAAAAGGGGACCAAAATTGCAAAAAGTGAATGCGGGGAGGGAGTGACTCTAGCTCACAGTCACTAACAAGCAGTGGCCGAAATGGCCACTGTTCATCCCTGTTTTCGCACTGTTTTGCTTTTGTGACACATTCAGAGTGTTGGAACTTGTGTTCTTCATTTTTGTACAAATCTGGAAAGGGTGTTTTACACAAGCAAACTAAAGCTAAAGTTGTGTCATTCTAAACCTATAATTTTCAAGGAATAGTATGAAGCCTAAGGAGGCTTATTCACAACTTCCAAGATGGCCTAAAATCCTCCCAAGTGAGAAAACCAAATGAATGCGGTGTCATCCTCTAACATGTTTGATGGCCCTTGTATTCATCTTCTCTAAGTGATATGCATGCTTCTTCTCCTTTGCTGAACCATTTCTCACCTAAAGTTAGTGAAAAGGAGAAGAAGAAGTGGAGTTGTAGTGCTTGAAAAGCTTTGCCAATTCACTTGGAACTTGCTTAATCTTGCTTTAAATCTTTTCAACTTGTTTGGAACCCCCTCCCAAATGCCAAGACTTGGTTTTTATAGACTCCAGAGGTGGTTTAGGGAGTTATAGGGGGTTGAAGTTTGAAATAAAGTGGAGAGGACTGGTGAAAACTACCGGAAACCGCTTCACGGGTGTCTGTGACCTAGCCGCAGTCACAGACAGGTTCAATTTTGGGTTTTTTTTGCATATGTAACCCATTTTCATTTGTTTGGAGCCTGAACGATGTGCATTTTCACGAAACTTAGAAGGATGCTTTCTAACACTATTTTGAGTGTGTCATAGAATCTAAATCTATTTTGACATTCTAAAGTTGGTCAACCTCTCGTTGACTTTTCATGAAAATGGGCCTTTGTTTCAGTTGTTTGAGGCCTAAATGACCTTGGATTGATTTGAAGCTTAGAGGGACTGATGTTAGGAGCATCTTGAAGTTTCCACACAAATTTCACGTGGTTTGAACTTGTGGAGGATGATTTTGACCAGTGACTCACTTGTTGCATATTTTAAGTCAATGTTTTCTTATATTGTAGTTAGTCAGCTTGCTTTCTACCTGAATGATGTTTAATTGATATGAAGCTTTGGATAATTGACTTTGAATACATTTTGAGTTTCTGATCCAAATTTCATCAGCTTTGGCCTTTTAAAAGTAGGATTTTTAGTCAGTGACCCCCATGACTTAAGCTTTATGTCCAAATTTCATTAACTTTGATCACATAGAAGTAAGACTTTGGTCACTGACCCCATGCCTTAGGGGTCATTGACCCAAAGTTGACATTTTTGTTGACTTTTGGGTAAAATGACATCCACTTAACCTGAAATTTTGCAGAGTCACCCCTAAAATGCAATTTGAGCTTTAGTTACTCCTGAATGTAATTTGAGCTTTCTCTAGGAATTTAAGCTAATTCTGACATGTAGAAGTATCAATTGCCATAGTGACCCTAAGGAGCTAGCTGACAGCTACTGAAGCTTGATTTTGAGCTAAGAGAAGTCTAAATGCATTGAAACTCTGAAGCATAATTTCTAAGAATGTTTTGGACTTACCATATGATTTTTAGCCACTTTGGTAACCCAGAAGCTTGAGTGTGTTCAATGACCCTAGAATTTAAGCCAATGTACCTTAAAATTTAAGTTTGGTGAGTCGAGTGACCAAATAAAGTCTACCAACTCTGAATTTTGATTTGTTGTACTTTGAACCCATCTGAAGTCTTCTGAATGAGTTGCATCAGTTCTGAACATCTGGATGTAGCACTTGACCTAGTATTCTACATTCTTAGGGTTTATGTACCATTGGCTTGAAATTTGCTTGTAATATCTTTACTGCAACATTTGTAATTTCTTATGCCTCAACAACAAGAACTTCACCAAGCTTGCTTTCATTGTACGATTATACCAAATAAAGTATTTGGATGGAGCGATAACTTTTTCACCATGTTGCTTGAGTTCTTGAAAGAAAATTTCTTGAAAATGAAGCATTGCCGAAGTCTTTCTTTCAAACCAAAAAAACCATTGGGGAATTGGGCCTTGGTTACAACAAGATTGATGCATGCCCTAATGATTGCATGTTGAATTGGAAACAAACTGCTAAGGAATCTATATATTCTGTAAGTGGTGCTTTAAGGTGAAAAGCCAGTGACGATGGTGTAACACCTTCATCTTCCAAGGAATGAAAAATTCCTATGAAGATTGTGCATCACTTTCCCTTAAAGGCAAGGCCTAAGAGGCTTTTCATGTCAGATAAAATAGCTTCCTTCATAAGATGGCATGCAAAGGGTTGCACCAATGACGGGGTCTTAAGACATCCTGCTGACTCCCAAGCCTGGTGAAGTCTTGATGACCAATACTCAGATTTTGTTGTGGAGCCTCGTAATGTTAGACTTGTGTTAGCAAGTGATGGCTTCAATCCATTTAGGACAATGAGTATTGCCCATTGCACATGGCCAGTTGTTTTGATGCCATATAACTTACCACTATTGATGTGCATAAAGCAACCTTTTTCACGATGTCGTCCTTATTCCCGGTCCTCGTGGACTCAGGAATGACATTGATGTGTATTTGCACTCATTAATAGATGAATTGAAGGATTTGTGGGAGGATGGATTACCAACTTGGAATGCAACGACTAACCAAAATTTACGAATGCATGCAGCATTGTTATAGAAAATTAATGACTTCCCTGCATATGCAAATCTTTTAGGTTGGACCACTAAGGTTTACTTTGCTTGTCCTCATTGTAATGAGGACACTTGTTATTACTATTTGGTGAAGGGGCATAAGTTATGTTATATGGGCCATCATCGTTTCTTCGATGCCGATCATAAGTTCCATCTCTTCCTCCCCCTCTCTCCCTCCCCATTTTTATTCTCTCTCTCCTTCCCTCTCCCTCCCCATCTCTATTATCTCTCTATCTCCTTCCATCTCCCTATCTCTCTCTCCTTCCCTCTCCCTCTCTTCATCCCCATCTATATTCCCTATCTTCCTTCCTCCCTCCTCTCTCTCCCATTCCCTCTCCCTACCTCTCTCTCTTTCCTTCCCTTTCCCTCCCTCCCCCTCTCTCCCTCCCCGTCTCTATTCTCTCTCTATCTTCTTCCCTTTCTCTCTCTCTCCCCCTACCTCCCTCTTTCCCCCCTTCCTTCCATCTCCTTCTCTTCTCCTCCCTCCCCTCGCTCCCTCCCTATCTTTCCAGTGGCTTCCATTTTATAAATTTTTTTTGGTGAAGAAATTATTTTTGTCGCCAATCATTTCCCCTATATTTTTCACAAGAATAATGGCGCCTTTTTTTTGTATTTTTAGAATTGGCAATGAAATTTAAGTTTTCATCACCAATATTGCACCTTTGGCAACAAAATATTTATTTTTCGTCAATTCTGAAAATACAAACAAGAAAAGGAGCCATTTTTTGTGCCTTTTTTTTTGTATTTTCAAAATTAGCGACGAAAACTTTAATTTCATTGCCAAAGGTGTAGTATTGGTGACGAACACTTAAATTTTGTCGCTAAAGGTGTACTTTCTAAAAATAAAAACAAAAATGGTGTCATTTTTGGCACTTTTTTTGTATTTTTAAAATTGGTGATGAAAACTTAAATTTTGTCGGCAAAAGTACACTGTATTAGACTTTAGGCGATGAAAGCTTCTTTTGTCGCTTTGTCGCCTAATGTCATGTATTTTTCTATAATTAATGACGACGTAAGAGTGTCATTGCAAATTCATTAATTATCAATTACGAAAATAGATATTCATTGCTGAAAGTATGATCTTTGGCGGCGACAGAATATTGATTCGTTGCCAAATTTCGTCGCCAATAATTTATCTTATTATAGTGTGTTTTGAGCTACACATACACGCCATGATGGACACCTTGTCGATTAGGCATCGGAGAATGCTCTAGTATGTTTATTAAGCTATTTTTTTTACTAGA
The DNA here is from genome assembly GCA_037013555.1 of Sextonia rubra. Taxonomy (NCBI): domain Eukaryota; kingdom Viridiplantae; phylum Streptophyta; class Magnoliopsida; order Laurales; family Lauraceae; genus Sextonia; species Sextonia rubra. The sequence continues at coordinate 56,389,249 of JASUAD010000008.1, read as the reverse complement.
CTATCTTTGTTCATTTCCCTTTTTCCTTTCAACTGCAACGTAAAACTCTTTATAGAAACAATGATGCTATGATTGGAAATGTACCATTGTACAATTACCCACCAACTGTAAAACAAGCTTAAGCTAGATATTTTATTATGAATTACATAGAGAGTGTCACGCCCAGATCCTGGGAATTTGGGGATTCGAGTGGACCCTCAGGGCGTGGATACATAATCCCGTAGAAGTCTGTGCTCTGAAGGACTAGGCACGAATTGCTACAAGGGAGATTCCACAGGAACGTGTGAGGTATACTAACACACGTATAAATACAACTCATCAGAAGCGAATGCTTGCGAAATACTCAGTAATAATCAGGAGCAAGTTAAAGAACATATCATTTTTCATATATAGGTAGGTATATACATATACATCAGTGCTAAAGTCTTTCAATCACATTTCCTTCTTTTCAAATGCTATTTAAAGGTCGCATACAAAAGGTCCAAAGTGCACTTTCCCCATGGTGAACCAAAAAGGTGGCCGTAACACCTTCAACATTGACGCACTCCGTGGGATGGCTAATAAAAGACATCGTCATCCTTCCAATAGTCTATACCTCGAGGTACCACTGGGGCACCCTCTCGGGGCTCGTCAACACCCGAGTTGGGACTGAGTTCTGTACTTGCAATACCAAGGGTAACACTATTAATATGATAGTTAAGCAAGTATTGAGCATATAAAACTAGCAAAATATATCCAATGAACTTATTAATATACACTAGATAGGAGAACCATAATAGTCTACTAAACATGATGTGCATGAGTAACAATAGTGAGGAATCAAAATAAGTACACACTAATTGGCATCCACGAGGCTCTATTCTCCCAAAAGAAAGCATACATACATATGGGTCGCTAGGAGATCAAACTAGATTCCCGAGGAGTGCCGACAACTCCTCCGTAAACTACTGTAGTAGTGACATAATACCCAAAAGGGCGCAAGCTAAGTAGCGCTGACTCAGATCCAATCATATGAGTCATATCATACATAAGGAATAATAATCTGAAAGTATAACCAGTCATGAAACAGATGAATGATAACGAGCATCTATATATGAGCTACAAAGGCATGAACCTCGACTATACCCTTATGGCTAGCAAGCACACACTCAGTAGAAACTCTGGCTTGTTAGACACGCACTCATTAGAAGCTTAGGTCTGAATAGCCTTAGGGTTTGACTAGAGAGAAAATGCATAAACAAATCATGTTAAAGGCATGGAATTTAACAATATGAATGCATTCGGTTTGCACAAATATCTCAGAAATCACTCTTCACCTTGTGTTAGGCAACCCTTAATCCCCAAGGACATTCAACACGATGTACTCATAAAACGTCCGGTGTCATTGTGTTACCATGTCTTGGTATTACCTTATATGAATAAAGGACACCCCTTTTTATGCCAACATCCATGACTTGACATTGGGGCATCATCTGAAATTCGTTTATCCTCTTAATGCATCATTACAGTTGGGCTAGTGTAGTGGTAGGAAGGTGCCAATACTAGGCCCTCTAAGGTCAATGAAGAATTCCTAATATCCTAAATTCACTGGGTTCATACGGCTTAGCCATATATAAGGTTACGGCTTAGCCGAGTGGTTTAGGTTTCCTCCAATAGTTCATGCGCATTTACGGCTTAGCCGTATATTAGCCTACAACTTAGCCATGGTAAGCCTACGGCTAGGTTTCAGTTGGGTTACGGCTTAGCCGTAAGGCATTTCACGGTGTAGCCGTATGCAAGCCATAGAAGAAAATGGGTTTCTGGAGCTCTCTGGAAAGTCCCTCGTAAGAAGGCTTACAGCTTGGGCACGGGCTGGGCACGGTGTAGCCATAGCTCATTTTACGGTGCAGCCGTATGCAAGCCGTAGTATAGAAACGGATTGTGGTGTTCTAGAGACTTTGAGCCGTAGCCACTTATGGCTTAGCCGTAGCTTCGCTGTACGCTTCAGAACTCCTGAATTTCTTCCGTAACTCGCTTTCAACATAGAAATCTGAATTGTGAGGAGTTTCTATGGCTTAGTTATAGTGTACTTGAAGGTATTCAATACCCACACACCCTCCTATTCCATATTTACACCCTAACTCAATCCATACCACATTTGTACACAATTAAAACAATGAAGAATGACTGAAATTTGAGAATTTAGAGATCTAACCCAAGAATCAATAACTTAATCACACATGTAATACATATGAACTCTAATACTTGTCTCTTAAAAGTGTTTGCCCTTCCTAACTCCTTATTGTGTGGTTAGGGAAAAACCTCCAAGGAGAAGTGGGTTCTCTACATGGCAATACATAAATGGTGAATATGATGCCTCAATGCATGCATGTCATAGATTTGAGTCTCCTTGACTCCAACAAGCCTTAATATATAGAATGGGAGTAAGGCCCTCACCTTTGTGAGCTGTAGCTTGAAAAAGGAAACACTTAATAGGAGAAATGCACAGGGAAGAAAAGAAAAGTCTCTACCAATGCATGCATGATCTCCCCATCCTAGTAGCTCCCTAGATCGTGAAGTGAAGATGAAGATTGAGGAAGAGGGAGACCATTCCAGCAACCAACGTGAGGAGGAAGAAGAAATGGAGAAGGGACGTTGAGTTCCTTCTCTTTAAAAAGAGAATTCTTGCCTTAGCATGCAAACCCATTTCTTTGGGATATTTACAATATAGGTCATGTGGCCTAAGTTGGCCCAAGATGAATCCAAATCAAGTCGGGCCCAACATGAAGATGATCTATGCGAAAAATTACACGAAAGGCAATGGGTTAAGGTGTCCATAGGGTGCAAGAATAATTACAGAAAGGCCCTTAACTACTTAGACAAGGTTCGAACCCGACCCATCTACTTGTCCAAGACCCGAACCCAATAGTTTTGAATTAAATTAGCCTTAGTAAGGTTTACTTTGTGTAAAACAAGATTAATTAATGTAAATTAAGATTAGTGGGATTTGGGACCTTACAGAGAGCTAGATGAAAAATCCAGTCAGTAGCCTGTGAGCTCAAATAATAGCACAATAAGGGATGAGATCTTCTCCCAAGTCATGAGAAAAGATAGATGTGGCTGGATTTGCACCTTCGGGTTAGGTGTCAGCCCCTCTGATATTTATGGCCCACGAGCTTCAATTGATGAATTCGAGAGGACAGCGGAGGCTGAGAGGGCTCGTAGAATAGAAACCAAAACAAGGATGGTTTGTTTCCATGCAAGACCAAATTAGCAAGATGCAAGCTAATATGGAGCAGATGGGAAACTGTATAAAACAAATGTTGACAATGTTCAAAAGGTTCACCCAGCTTGGCCAACCTATAATACTCCAACCCAGTTTAATCCAGTTTAGCGACTAATTACGGTAGTTTCGAGTACTTTTTGAGCGAATTAGTTTTATGCTTGTTGTTTTGTCCTTTTGAGTTTCGTTTTGGGTCATGGATAGGTAGTTGGGTTAAGTTTAACTTGAAATAGGTAGACATGAGCTTTTTTTCGTAATTTTAGATTTTGTGAGAGTTCATCATTGATGCATCATCTTGGTATCAGTACATGTACCTCGTCAAGCTCGTTGACTTCCATAACTGACTCGCATACAAACGATGTCGGTTGCTTCCGTTGGACGGTTATTTGATTCGAACTGTAATTATCTTAACCTTTTAGACTTTTATGTAATTTCTATCATCCTTATCTTAATATAAGAAGTCATGCACCAACTTCCTCCTCATTCACTCTCCATTTTCAATGTCTTCTTCTCTCCTTCTTATCTGCTCTTGGTTTCTTGCTTTTCATTTTCGTCTTATCTCACGATCAAAGAGAGGGGGAAGTTTGTGTGCACCAGTTATACGTTATCTCCTTGTGGTTTCGAAGGTAAGAGTCAAATTCTTTTTCTTCTCTACTCGAAGCCTCTCTAGTTCACCGCACTCTTCTTCTTCTCTTCATCGTTGACAAGAACCTCATACCACTTTCACAGTTCATCTAAAGTGAGAAGTTGAGTCATGGGCTCTGTTATGAGTCTAGAATGTGATTGCACTATATGCACACCTTTTCTTCTACTCACTCTTGTCATGCATGGTGTTGGGATTGCATCTCTAAGGTCAATTGGGCTAAATAACAACTAATTTACAGAAAAAGTGCAATCAAGGCAAGTATAAGCATAGTATGGATGAATGCATGTTGGTACATGGTGATTGTTATTGTTTCTTTTAATCTCTCTCTTAAGTGTGTTATGGTGTACAGCTCTCTTATAATTGGATGTTTGGTTATCTTCGTGAGTGCAAGTCATTCAGTTCAGACGTTCTATACAGAGTCCTGTTACCCGACCGATCGGGCATGAGGTCCGACCGATCAGACACTTCCAGAACCGAAATCCGACCAATCGGGCTTCAGACTGACTGGTCGGCCCTGAAGCACTTTTGCTCGCGGAGATTCAGTGTTCGAATCAGTCCTATTCTTGCTCAGTCTCTTTCTCTTGCTTTTAAACACTAAGAGGACCCTTTTTATACTACTTTCCCGAGTCTCTCTGCTTTTTAATGAATTGAGAAAAAAGATAAGGTTAATGATAAGACCTTCTAAGGCCTTCACATGGATTTCTCAACCTCTTACCTTGCCCAATGGACTAACTAAATAGCATGAATGGTTTTGAGGGCTGTGACGCATTTATGTGTATTATCCAATTGTTAAGCATCTCCCCATGGGTGTTGTTTAAGGGACCTCAATATACGTCTATCGATACATTGCAACACCCACACAAGGAACAATTGTGTATCGAGTAACTTAAAACTACATCATCATACACGGTTAGAAACAATAGATGACTAGCTTAGGGTTAGCTAGTAATCGATCATGATTCCCTGAAATAACTTGACTTGCATTGCATGTTGATTTCGGTTCTTGCCCTCCATTTATTATTATTGTTTCGACTTATAATTGTATTGGTCTGTGTATTTGTATTGGTCCATGTAGTGTCTTGAAAATTACTGGCATTGACCTGAATGTGATATGACATGATACACATACTATACTGCTTGAATGTGACTTGAATTGATGTGTATTGTGTATTGTCTGACATGATTAATACGGTCCAGTGCTACTTTGCCTCAGCCTCAGGATACCCAACGGGGTTGACTTTGGCGTAGTTTGCCTGTTGCAGCTACAGTGTGCTCCTGTCCTGGGACTTCCGGACCCTGGAAACCAGAGACCCATTCGTACCCTGGCCCAGTCAATGGTGTTCTCACCGCCTGCCTCATTTGGGAGACTATGGTAAATGTAGTAGCCACCTAGCAAGTATATCTATTTTATGATCCTAATAGTATGTTTTATTTCTTTGCACGACCTGCCTAGTATACTAACGTGAAACTCTATCATTATGACCTGTTAATTTCCTATTACTCACTCTGATAGATAAAACGTGTGTTATCTTATTATTTGCTTGCTTATGCCTTGCTGAATCATTGTATTCATTAGTTGTTGCAGGCTCAGATCCATCAGTCGGCAAGACTTCAGAAGAGACCATAGAGGCCTCGTAAGGACTAGAGGAGTGGATGTGAACACTCCACCGGAGAGCTGCATGGCATGATAGGCTTCTTCTGGGGTTTCATTTTGGGGAACGCATCATGTGTTAATTCTTGGAATGTCCAACTCCTTGCATCTTGGGTTTTGACGTATAGAAACTGTTTCCTCATTTTGTTCTGTGCATTTTGTAAATTAATATAATCTTTTGCACTTGTTGTTTCCAATTTGTGTGTTCTCCTTATGCAATGATACTTACAGCTTCCATGTACACCATGTTGGCACGTGTGAATGTCCCTTCTGCGTGTACATTTAGATAGGGTTTAAGTGTGTATGCACGTAAGTACATGTGTCACTGGTTAGGTTTTAACGAACCCTCGATTTCTGGGCTCAGGTTGTGACACAGCCTATTGATGATATTCAGCATTAGATTTTTGTGAAGTTTACATGATGGAAGTGTACAATTTTTTTTCTTGATGATCTGTTTTTGCTTCTTTATATTAAATGTAGTTAACTTAGTTACAAAGATTATGGACATTGATTATAATCAAACTAATTATGGACATTGATTATAATTATTTTTGCCTTCATCCTAGCTTTGATAAGCCTTTGATTAGACATTTATGCAAGAAGAGCAAAGTTCAACAAGTGTCAAGGCATGGAAGAATATATCATGCTTGCATGACAAGGATCAAAAGCAAGAAATTGCTGGGAAAAGATCATTTAGACATGCATTAAAGATTTTAAAATCTATAACTGTCAAAAAAAAAAAAAAAAAGAAGAACACAACATTACATTGCTTTCACACTACTGTGGGGTCATTACTTCCAGCTCCCATGTCAAATAATTCAACTCTTTTATTACCAAGGCTACTTGTGTACTTGCATCTTATGAAATTACACCTTTATAGGATACAAAAATAAAAGCATGGAATTCCCTTTCACAGGGCTAAGACTATGTGTAACACCCTGACCCCAAATTAGCAGAATTAGAGGTTGTTTAATTGTTGCTTAGCATCTTATTCGCAAATTTTATTGTGTCATTGTATTTTATTCTTCTTGGGTTATGTTCAGGGTCTTGGATAGGTAGTTAGGTTGAGTTTAACCTAGCTTAAGTAGTTGCGAGCCATTTTTTGTGATTTTTTATTTTGTTCGTGTTTGTCGTTTGGGCGTCATCTTGACGTCATCACATGTCTTTTGTCGTGCTCGTTCATTCCCGTAACTGACTCGAAAGTGTTTGGAAACCAATTGAGATTGTTAGTGCTTATTTGACTCGAATTGTAAATTGTATAACTTTTGGACCTGGTTGTAATGATTAAACTATCTAATATATATACACCTTACCTAACCTCCCGTTTCATCCTTATCTTTCGTTTTTCTTTTTTTTCATCATTTCTTCTTCCGTTCTTCTTTGTCTTCTTTGTTTTTTTTCTCTGCCGATGCCAAGACTTAATCCTCCGTGTGAGTGTCTCTGGAATCCAAGTCTAGAACGAGCGAAAGCTTGGAAACTTATTGTTAAAGGCAAGTATAATTAACTACTGTTGAATGAATACATGTTGGTATACTGTGATGGTTATGATGTACTTCACGTACGTTTAGTATATGCATGGTATAACAGCCCCTTCTTGTTTCTTCTTGGTTTCTTCTTTCATTTGGTACAAAGAAATACAGTTCGAATCGCCTCTGTTCGCGTCCTTCTGCTTCAGGTCTGACTGATCAGTTCTGAAGCCCCGACCGGTCCAATTTCAGTTCTGGGAGGCGCCCGATCGGTCGGATACCTTAGTGATCGGTCGGCTGAGCAGAAATACAAAATTGTAGAACTTCATGTAAATAACTTCTTTAACTGACCATAGGCTACTTGGAAACCTAAAAGGGACCACCTTAATGATTGACTAGGTGCATATCATGAATAGTTTTGGGGGCTGAGATATATTCATGAATGTTATCCATTTGTTAAGCATCTCTCCATGGGTGTTGGTTTAAGAGACTTCGGTACTCTTTCTCTTACAATGAGACACCCCAGAAAGAACAACCAAGTATCGAATAGCTTAAAACTACATCATCATGCACGGTTAGTAGCGGTGGATAATTAGACTAGGGTTGGCTAATAATTAACCTTGACTCCATCAACCTGACATGCATAACATCTTGTAATATGCCCCTTGTCCTCAAATCTTGATTAAGAAATGGATAAGCATTGGTTTGTTTGTGTTGTATTCTTCTCGAGATCTTGCTATAGTTTTGGACATTGACTTGCCTATACGTTTGTACTTGAGTAGAACCATTATATGTAATTGTTTTCGCTCTTGTTATGCAATATCCCGATATGTACTTGACTGGTTGTGTCTGGCTCTACTCAGCCTCGGTCTTAGGATACCCGACAGGGTTGAATTGGGCCTAGCATACTTGTTGCCATTGCAGTGTGCTCACGTCTTAGGGATTTCAGACCCCAAGAAACCGAGACCCATTGATACCCTGGCCCAGTCGATGGTGTTATCTCACGCCACGCTCTCAATTTTAGGAGAATATGGCATATGTAGTAGCCACCTAGTACAGTATTTCTGTAAGGTCCCGACCCGACTTAATTATAATTTATACTAATTAAGCTTGATTTTCCTATTAATATGTATATTTTAGTCTTAATTCACCTTGCTTTTAATTATTAGTGGGCTTTAGTTGGATAGGTAGTTGGGTTCGAGCTTTACTTAGGTAGTCAATGACCTTTTTGTAATTAATCTTGCATCATATGGACATCTCATTAGTTGCATCATTTGCATTTCATCTTGTGGGTCAACTTTCATGTTGGGCTCAATCTAATTCGGACTCATCTTGGCCCAATTGAGGCCATGTGACCTAAACTATAAATATTCCAAAAACTGGGACTTGCATGCAAAAGCTGTAGGAAATTTGGTTTATAAAAGAACCCAACGTCTCTTCCTCTTTCTGTTTTCTTCTGTACTCATCGAAGCCACCTTTCTCTTCAACCTTCCTCCTCTCCATCTCAACTTGAAGCTAGGAGTAATGGCTTTGAAGCCTTATGATCGTGAGTTCCAAGTGCAGAACCGCGATGTAGTAATAAAACTGGTGAGACCAGGTCGATCCTCAGGGAGCAATGTGTTTTAAGGTTCCTTTTTCAACTTGACTTGCCTTAAAATAAAAATCTAAAACTAACCTAATTTAAAATCTAACAAATACAAGTGTCATACTTACCAAAATTAAATTAGTTACAAACTAATGAAAGAAACTTTCTTAAATCTAAAAATTCCTAAAATAAAACTAAAATTGCTGCAAAACTAAAACACAAGTTAGAACTTCCAAAAATAAAAACTAAAATTAGAATCTTACTAAACTAAACAATGTTAAAAACAAAATAAAAAAAATGATTCCTAATCCAACCATCAAACTATGCAAAAACAAAACTTAAAATCCATGTGAATATAACAAGAAAATAATAAAAGTGCAGAAAATAACATAAAATTGCAGGAAGTCAAAGGCGGTAATAACACGAAAGTCAAAGGCGGTAATAACACGAAAGTCAAAGGTGGTAAACAACTGAAGTCAAAGGCGGTAATAACAACTGAAGTCAAAGGCAGTAATAACAAGAAGTCAAAGGCGGTAGATTGCTCTTTCAATTTCTTATCTTAATTTGGGCTAAAATAGATTAGCAGTGTTGTCTTAGGGTCTTATTCTTCATCTTAGGTCGTCAATCTAAGTGAGAATAACAAATTTCCATTCCATGTACAAATAAATTTCAGAATTGGCCTCTAGTCTTTTTTCACTCAAACCTCTTTAACTCCATCTTGCATTGCCTCCAAACATACAATGTATCCAAAGAGACAAAGTATATTAAAAAGGTTACTAAGATGGGTTACTAGTTGTAATTCCAATTCTATCCCAATATTTAAACAAGAACAAAAATTAACCCAATCACAAACAAGACTAAAATTATGAACACCACAAAATCAAAGACAAGAACAATTGAAAAGAAACAAACTTTACTAGCATGAAATTGTTTTACAAAAGATTGGAAATAAAAAGCAAACAATTACATACTAGGATGGATGAGAATTCCTCCTTCTAGTTGACACTTCAAGGTTGGTGGTGTGGCTTTAGGGCTAAGCCTCCTTGATGACTTGAGATGTAGAGACAAGAGAGGGAGAGATGGATGAAGAAATCTAGAGGTGGGAGGTGGGTAATTCTTCCATGAAGAATATGGGAGAAGAGTGCCCTATTTATACTTTTTCAAGTCCTACTCCTTCTCAAACTTTAAAATCTTAAAAATAATAAAAAATAAAAGAAAAAGAAGGGCTCCAACCAATGCTTTGGACGTGCAATATCCTTGGGGATTTTTTTTCTTTTTATTTTTCCCTTCTTTCCTTGCTTGTTTTGTCCAGAAATCCCTCTTGGATGCTCCTTTCCTTCTTTGTCTTTGCCACCTTGCATTGAGATCTTTTGAGAGGTGAAATAGGGATAAGAATCCTCTCTTAGAATCAAACTTGGCCCACATGAGGTGTAGAACTTTCCCTTTTATCTCTTTGCATCGTCAACTTTCCTTTTTTGGAAAGTCCTCCTTGTTGGCTCCTAACTTGAAGAGATCTTCTAGATAATTCTCCCTTGATTTTTTTTCCTTTACTTTTTCAATCAAAATCTGATCCAAAATCCCTTTTGGACATGGAATAGCTTGCTTGGATATTTTTTTATATTTTTTTTCAATTAAATCTTCTCCTTCTCAAAAAAAAAAAAAAAAAAACTCCTATGTGGCTTTCCTTGTCCATCTTTGATGAAATATTCTCCAAATTCTCTTCAAAATCTCTTGAAAATGTGCAGCAAATAAATGGACCCCATCTTGGATGTTTTACAAGTGTGCCCCACACATGTGCATGTGTGTGTGGGACCATGAAGCCGACTTTTTGCAATTTTCTTCCAATTTCCTTTTCTCTTCAATTCTGCTCTCCTTTCTCTTGAAAATCGATTCCTTGCCTCAATTCTTTACAAATGGGACCCATATAATCAATTTCCTACAAAACAGATGTGAATTCATGTGAAAAGATAATTTTACCCCTAATATCACATATGCATGACTGTGGGCCCATTTCTCATGAAATGATAATAAAAATGTACATCATTCTTCATGATTTTGTATGAATGAACTAATGATGAAGAAAATTCAATTTATTTCATGAGAAAAATTATTTTCACAAAACTTTCCAAAAATAGACTTTCCAAAAATAGTAGGTTTCATGAATTTATGCAAAAAGTATGATTTTTAAGCAATTTATGCAGAAAAATATAAAAATGAATTAAAAATGAATTAACCCATGATATCACACTAAATGAGGCTCTTTCAAGCTAATAAGTCCTTAAAATGGGTCAAAATGTGTATGAAAACATGCATTTTTAAATACTCATCACCTTACATGCATGAGGATTAGACTCCACACATCTTCTCCTTCAAGCTTTGTATAACTCTTTCACTGGAATCAACCCATTCTCGATCTCTTTCACACACCAAGGAGGAGTTGAGTAGGGTCAAGCATTGTGTTAAGGCAAGTATTGGAGTATATGTAGTACTGCATGTATGTTTAAATTGATTGATTCTTAGATTGATCATTCAAAGTTCAACTTACAGCTCATTTCCCTTTAATAAGCACACATAGATGTTGAATTAGGTGATAATGAGTATAATTAGGTGATATTAATGATATTGAACAATCTAAGATTTATTATGGAGTTTGAAAGCATAAAGAACTCTCATTGGAACCTGAATGATAGATTTCTGCACTTGAACCCAAGCTGTAGAATCAGTTTTAGAAATTCTAAAGCTTACGGTGAAGCCCACGGTTAAGCCGTAAGTCTCTACGACTCAGAATCCAGAAAGTCAAATTGAACTACGGTTAACACTCAGTTAAGCCGTGGAATGTACTACGGCTAAGCCGTAACCACCCTCTGACCAAGTCGTAGGCTATTCTATGGTGAACCTTCCAGAGAACCCCAAAATCCAGAATTTATCTACGGCTCACGCACAGCTACGCCGTGAACTCTACTACAGCCATGCCGTACCCAAGTCATAACCCTAGCCGTAGGCTTAGCACGGCTAAGCCGTAGGTCAATATACGGCTAAGCCGTAAATGCGCATCGAATTAAGAAGGAAACCTGAGCCACTCGGCTAAGCCGTAACATATATACGGATAAGCCGTAAAAGCACTGTAAACTTAGGATATTAGGGTTTCTAATACCTTGTAGGGCTCTAGTTATGGCACCTATTTCCTAACCAAAATTAGCCCAATGGTGATCAAATGAAAGGTGGACAAATGTAGAGCTGTCATTCGTCTCCTTAGATTTTCCGGACGAATTCCCGATGTCACATCATGGGTGTTGACATAAGAAGAGGTGTCCTTTGCATACACAATGTAATGCCAAGATTGGTAATACAATGACACCGGACGTTTTATGAATACATCGTGTTGAATGCCCTCGGGATCACGGATTATCTAGCATAGGGTTGGCTAGTAATTATCCTCGATGCCTACTCAATCTAAATGCATCCATATTGTTAAGAAACAATGCCCTCAACATAATGTAGCTCAATTACGTATGCATGAATTGGTTATCAGATATGAATGAATGAATGAATGTAATCTCAAGACCGAACTCCTAGTATGTATGATATGACAAGTATAACTAAGATGCATAAAGGATATGAATTTGAGCCAGTCTTGATACGTTAAGTCGGCACCACTTAGCAACGCCCTTATTAGGTTCGACGGGACCAGTTTGGGTATGATATGATATGTCACTGCTGCAGTAGTCCTTGGAGGAGTTGTCGGCGCTTCTCAATAAGCTAGGCTGATCCCCTAGAATATGTACGCTCCCTCTAGATGATATGCTCTCTCTTGGGAGAATATGTCCACGTGGTTGCCAATAAGTTTGTAAGATAATCTGTTTATGATTCGTTACATATGCTTACTCATGCACAACATGCCTAGTGTACGATTTTTGCCTTCTTTTAATCAATATATATATTCTTAATTCATTTGATACGGCATGATGGTCTTATGTATCTCTATATACTTGATTAACCGTCGTGTTAATAGTACTACCATTGGTGTTACAGGTACTAAACATCGGGGACTAGATAAGTGTAATGCAGATGGCGTCTTCTGTTAGTCATCTACGAAGAGCGACAACGGGATACTTATTGAGTGTTCAAGATTGGATAGACCTGTTTACACTTTAGGATTTTGTTTATGCTTAAATAATTGTTATCATGCAAATGAGAATGGTTAAGTACAGACTTATTTATGAATTTTATGATAATTTCGTTGTTATTGCTTATGATCATTATAGATGTATTACACAAACTTCCGCTCACTATTGAATGTAATTTACGTGTTGGAGAAACTTCTCTACACGTTCCTTTGCAATCTCCCTTGTAGTGATTTGTGTGTGTATGTTTACATACACAGATTACTACGGGATTACTGATGTACACCCCGTGGGGTCATCCTAACCCCAATTCCCAGGATCGGGCGTGACAATTTCTCTGCTTTGAATCTAATGTATCCACTATTTCCTTGCACAATTTGCATAGTATACAAATTTGTACTTCTACTTAATTTACCTGTCATGAATTTTTCTAGCTACAACACAAATTAACTCTATGTTGCTTATGCTTTGCTGAATCATTTTATTCACACATTGTTCTTGGTGTTTCAAGCTCAGATTCCTTTTCCGATTCCTCGAAGGTCGGCCATACTTCAGAGGAGATTATAGAGACCCCATCTGGGCTAGATGAGTGGACATGATGGAGCCACTCCAGAGAGCGTCCTGGCATCAACCTATTGGCATTTTGTTACATGGCATTGTATATTGACCTTGTAAATCTCTTTTGTATCTAATGTAGCTTGTGTAATCAATAGTGATCATGTGTTTTGTTGTATTCTCTTATTCTTTGCCCATGCTTGATACCTGCAGCTTCCGCATATTCTGTTTGCACGTGTGAATGCTTCCCTTGTGTACGTGCACCTGGACTGGGTGTAGGTGTATGTGCATGGAAATATGTGTGTCACTGATTAAGTAGACCCTAATCCCCGATTTCTTGGGCTCAGGTTATGACACTATGCGCAGGTAGTTGAGCTTTCAAATGTGAGTATATGATGCGCTTTGTTATAAAGGCATAGGCACCTATACCGCATGCATGCACACACAAAAATCCATCTATGATGAGTGACCACAAAAAAGGAAAAAAAAAACTACTACAAAACCCAATATAAATGGATGAATAGACATTAAGATTCAGAATTCCGTACATCATTAATAATAATACAGACAATGATGGTAGTAGTATTAACTACAAGATAGAATAGCTGAGATAAGGCTTTCATGACAATTATGATGTTGAAAACAAATCAAAACAACTAAGATAAGAATTTAATGATGATGGTGATGTCAAGAGCAAAATATAATATATAATTAAATCTCATGAATAGTTTCGGTGATCAAAGATAGTTGATGAAAGATAATACCAAAATCTTCAAAAGAATAACTAGCTACAAATATGAAATTGCTAGCCAACACTCTTCAATTTTGGGTAATTACCATCTCACCAAGTCAAACAATTTGAGAAAATAAAAACACAAAAGAAGGAAGATAGAATCACACTCAAAAACTAATAAATTCAAATTGTAACTTCAAATTACTTGTGACAAGAAAACAATTTCAGGACATCTCCAATTGCTCTACCCTATAATTCCAGAAGATAGGAAACTTAAATAAACGCATTTGAGAATTTTGATGGAAAACATAAAAACTCCACATAGATTTCTGTTTCCACGAAAGATAAAAAATTCTATATATTTCTACCCTTTCATAGGAAATTGAGACTTTATTTAGATTAGATAGATAATCTAGCATTCACATATTCATCCTTTTAATGCTTGTTTTCTTTTAAGGACTATATTGATTTGTTGTTAGATACTTATATAGGAACTAGAGAATAATTCTTCTATAAGCTATTTTGAACCTTCTATGGGGCCCTCCTTGATGCATGCCAACAGTAGGGATTGGGAGCTCTTACTTCATTAGGTTATGTATGATATTGACATGATTCAAGTACTATAATCATCTAAGGGTACCAAAGTTTTAATTGTTAGGAATTGCCTAAATGACCATTAAACAATAGGGCCATCAAATACATGGTTAGAATCATTGGATTGTTCTGGCCATCTATGTACCTTAATCCACATCAAGAGCTTCCAGTCCCACCCATACCCCATAGCCGGCCCTCATAGTTTGTGAGATGTTGAAAATTAAGATGTTGGTGTTCCCACTTGCCATAAAATGTTTGCATGTTGAAAGTAAGAATGTTTGATTCACTGTTTGCATTAGAATTGAACTTCTTCTGTAACCTACAATTCTAATCACTATTCTCTAATAATTTAAATAGTTTAAAAACTATTTGATCTGATAGTTTTCAGAATTCACCATCATTACTGATAACCAATATTCTATGCAGGTAACATTTACACTTGGTCAAAGATGCCGCAGTAGCCCAAAAGCTCCTACTCTTGATTATTAGATGTTGTCAAGATTTTTGTTTTAAACTTCATCTAAGGACACTGTTATTGAGACAACCCTCCTTCCACCTTATCCATTTCAAATCATGATTCAGAACATTAATATGCTAAGTAAATTTGTTTCTAAACCCTAAGCTTTCTGTGTTTCAACACTCAAATTGATATAATTTATCCCACAATGAGAAAACCCAGGTTTTGGAATATACAAGGTCACTAGGGTGTAACACTCCGACCCTAACCAAGCATGCTTAGCAACTAATTAATTAAGTGTTTCGCTAATTACCATCGAATTTGGATGGATTTAACTTGTTTTGTTTTGTGGGTTATGTTTTAACTTGTTTTGTTTTGTGGGTTATGTTTAAGTCATGGATAGGTAGTTGGATTGAGTGGAACCTTACCTAGGTAGTGAAAACCCTTTTTTCGTAATTTTCGAGTTCATGAGTTTATGTCAGTCATGCATCATATTAACACCATCACATTCGTCTCGTCAAGCTCGTTAACTTTCGTACTTAATTCGAATACTTTTGACATCATTTGTGTTAGTTGGACCTTCATTTGACTTGGACTGTAATTACCTCAAGAAATAAAGACTGTCTTATAAACTCCTGAAAATATCTTGTATATATAAGGAGTTACTGTTCCTAATCGATACTTTTTTCTCTTTGGTCCTCTTTTTGCCCTAAAGCCTTATTTTTCTTTCCTCTATCATGATTATTCCCATCCAATCAAGAGAATTGATCCTTGCAAGTATGATTAGAGGACATCTTCAGTGTCTTCTCATCTAATTACAAGTTGTGAAGTAAAGGAGTTAAGCATATCAGTTTAGGTTTAAGAATTGGAGTGTCGTCTTAAGTTGAGCCAAGAGTAAGCGTAGTGAATTGAATTCTAAATCAAGGCAAGTATAAGCAAATTTTAGTTTAATATATGTTGGTATGTTATAATTCTTGTATATTACTCACTCCTGTGCATTTAGCCCTAATATGTTTTCCTTTCTCAATTTCACTATATGATAAAGTTCATTATGTCTGAATGAATGAATGAAGTTCACTGTATGATGAGTTAAACCAAAGGATAACTAAATGAATGAAATAGAGAGGAAATTTGCTTCAGAAAGTTGCTTCAGACGTGAAGTTGCTTCAAAAATTGAAGCTCATGGCTAAGCCGTGAGGAAGTTATGGCTCACGGTCTATTATATCTCGAGCCCAAGAATTCGGGTATTAAGATTAAACCTAAAATAGTGATACACATACTTCCGTGTATACACACTTAAACCTAAATCTAAGTGCACACACACAAGGAAAAGACACACGCGTGGTTGCTATTTGGATTTTTGTCCAAGCATTCATAGCGGAAGCTATTAGTTTTTTTGTTAATTAAGGTCGGAGTGTTACACGGTCTAGAAAAATTAAAATGTCATTTTTCTTTTACGGCTAAGTTAGACCTGAACTGTAAAATGTGCTACGACTAGTCGTGACTCAGCCGTAGGGTATGTGCGGCTAAGGCGTATAAGAGAATACGGTTAAATCGTAAATGTGGAGGAAAATATGGGTACCTATGGCTAAGTCGTAGTGCAATTTACAGTTAAGCCGTAAGATGCACATGGCTAAGCCATAAAACCATTGAAACTTAAGGTTAAGTAAGTACTATGCAAGACCTTATAAGACCTTAGTTTCTAGATCATTTCACACTATTAACCCGCCCGATGGAATAATGAAACATCATGAAAAGTCTTGAGGGTTGAGACTTATTCATGTACAGTTATCCATTTGTTAAGCACCTCCCATGAGTGTTGGTTAAAGGGACTTCGATACATGTTCTCGACATAATGTAACACCAAAGCGAGACAACTATATATTGGATAACTTAAAACTACATCATCATGCACGGTTAGAAACAATGGATGACGAGATTATGTTTCGCTAATAAAACTACCTTGATTCTATTAAGTTGAATTACATGGCATATTGGATAACTGTTATTGTCTTCCACTCTTATGATTTGAATTGAAATGGTCATCATATGTATTGACTTCTACTTTTCTAATAATGATTTGAATTGAAATGATCATTGTATACATTGAATCTATTTGACATGTTTCTTGATAGTCTTGATATTATATTGACATTGAATTGAGCACGAACGTATTACATGAATGAATTGAATGTATACGGTTGGGTATTATTCCCACTCAATGAATTAATTGTATGATTGCTCAAGTTCAATTATATGATTAAATTGAAATGGTGCTTTACTCAACCTCAACCTTATAATACCTGGTGGGATTGACTTTGGTGTAGCACGAACATTGCCGTTGCAGTATGCTATTTTGGAGCTTTTGAAGTGATGTACGAGAAACCCATTCGTACCTTAGCCCGGTCGATGCTGTTATCAATACATAGATCCTTAAAGCCGAGATATAGCAAATGTAGTAGTCAAATAGTAAAGTTTTTCTGTTATTTGATTTTAATAGTATGATTACTCAATTGCACAACATGCTTAGTATACTGAATTGACCTTTTTAATCACATGTTAATGATTCTTGTAGATACAATGCGTGTTTCCTTAATTGTACTTATACTTTGCTAAATAGTCTTATTCATTAGTTGTCTAAGGTGTTACAGGCTCAGCCCCTAATTCTTATTTTACAAAGATCGAGAAAACTCCAAATGAGACTTTCGGAAACCCTTCCAGTTTAGACAAGTGGATAGCGGATCAGTGCTAATTGATCTACCACAGAGTGCGCCAAGAGCATGTTAGGGCTTCGTTTGGTTTATTTGGGAAACAACTACATTTAGGGTATGATGACTTGCATTTAACTTTAGTTTATCATGTACAGTTCATGATCCCTTATAAACTATTTAGGAAATTTCTTTCCTTTTGTAAAATACATATTCCATTATAACTCTTGGTTATAACATATCATGTCGATGTATAATAGTTGGTTAAATTATATTGTTTCATGAATATTACTTACAAGCTTCCGCATTTGAATACTTGGACAGATGTCTGTTATAAACATTTCACCCATGTAAGTAATATAACTCTCCCTTGTGTAATTCCGCTTAGACTCAAGTTCAGGTGTATATTACACGGAAGCATGTGTGTTGCTATTTGGGGCTAATCTTTATACCTAAATTCTTGGGCTCAGGTTGTGACAAGGGTGAGTTTCGACTCATCCAAGTTGGAGGGTGGTTAATCGAATGATATGGATCGTCCTTTTAGTGATTCCTATAGAATATATTGAAATAGAAACTATCACTATAAATTTGAAATAGGAAGCTCAATTTCTGAATACTTACTAAAGATACTGTATTGTACTAATTGTGTATGCCATCCAAATGTGGATTTATGCGAGCAACTTCTTCCACAAATCCCTTGAAATGCTTGGCCCCATCCAACTTTAAATTGGCCCTGCATGGCCCTTTCGCATGTGGTAGCCTCAAGTATACCGTTCTTCCTAATAAGTGATCTCTCATCTAGCAGTCTTCTCTCTATTTTTACCTCCATGTCTCAGTGGAATGTCTGGGAATAGGGTAATGTGCCTTGGGTCTTAGATGACCTGATTGTACAATTGGGCAGTGGTCCAAAGGGTTGCAGGATGTGCATTTTGTCAACATGGTTCCACATTTGAGCTATTCTACCAAGAAAAACGTTTGAGCTACTAGCTTACTATTTAAATGATTTTAAACCAATTATGCATACACTAGGAGCCTCGAGAATCAATAAATTGAAGCTCACCAAACACGTTCATTCCTGTAAAAGAGCATCTCATTTTTAAGAGGTAGAGAATTAGAATTGTCCAATTGACGTTGGCAAAATTTTATGTCAATTGGAAGCGGGGACTATTGTTAGATTGTTGATCATGTCCATACAAACATACTCTAGAAAACCAAACATCTAAACTTCTTAATCTATTTGTTCAATTAAGTAGTTAGTCCAAACACATTGTAATAAAATTTGTCACAATGGTAACAGACTAGAATATAGTACTAAGCATTTTGGATTTAAAAATCAAGCTCTGCTCCCGGAACCATATTAGTTTCTTAGATCAATAACTTTGTAAACATCAAATAATCTTTAAATTGTATACAAAGAAATAACCAAAAAAAAAAACCAAAAACAACAACAAAATTCAAATAAAAAAAGAGAGAAAAAAAATTCAAACCGATGAAAAAAAGCCAAAGATTGCTGAGGTTCATCCAATTCCAAATGCAACCCAAACCAAATGAATCAATTGGGTTTGTAAAAAGAGAAAACTCAATAAAATGTCTGTATGCAAGTAAGATCATGCTAGGATAAGTTTTTATTATTTTATTGAAATATTTGATTGATCATCATATATTTTTTTGTAATTTTTTTTTATAACCCAAGGTATTTCTCGCCAGCCCAACCTTTAGGCCTTTTTGTGATCGTTGTTAATCTTATTTGTTTGTCCAAAATCATTTAAAAATAAAGAAGCTCACCACCCCCCATTGCACAAAAGAATAGCACTTTCATAATCTATAAGGATTGTTTTTGCTTTTCACAATGTCTGTCCAAAGCTGATACACACTTGAGTAATATGAGTGGGAATGAGTTGCACTTTTGCAGTACTGAGCTAACAAAAACTGGGCCACACAGGTGGCTTGTGCATGCGAATTGCTTATTGTGTATCATTTCTCATGATATTGGTGAATGAGATTTTGGGTGCCACCCACTTCTCTACAAAGTTGATGTAGGGATCCAATCAATCATCAATGAATTTTATAAGCTTGTAAGTCTCTAGTCCCTCTTTGATTTTTGTTCTAAAGTCCATTAGCTTGCTTTGGTTTTTCATTGTTAGGATCTTTTGGAAATGATGGGAATAGCCGGGGTTGATGCATCAAAATGTGAATTATACCCTACACTTTCCTGTTCCTCATTATTTGTTAATGGACAAGGATTGCTTGAAAACCATACATTGGACAATTTTCATTTATTTATGGTGAGTCAGAAATAGACGTCAGCTAATATAAAGAGCAGCAGAGTTGTAGGACATATTTTTTTTAAATATAACGTATAGCGGCGGATTAACAAAACCGCTGCTAATAGCAATACACAAGTAACAAACTAATCTAGCGGCGGTTCTAATAGTTTAAATTCCATCTCTAAATGTAAAATCCGCCGTTTTTTCCTCCTTAAAAGTACTCCAATAGTGGCATAAACTAAACTAGTAGCGGCAAAAGAAATTCGCCATTATTTCCATTTTCAACGGCGGATCCCTTTTCTCAGCCGGTAAAACATTATGAAACAATATGAGCTGACAAATATTGTGGTGTACATTTTTCCACTGGCAGTGACTATTACCGACGATTTACTGACTATTAGCAGTGGTTTTTTTAGGCCCCTAAAACTTCTTTTTTTTGTTGTGAGTGGTTGGATGTGGTTGGTTGGGGACTGATAAATTATATGTTTTGGTTTATTTGTATTTTTTAGATGGCCAGATCAAAATCACCATTGTCGACAGTGAGAAGGTGATTTTAGTGAGAATAACAAAATTGTAAAATTAATTGTGGGCCGCTTCTTAATCTTCTTTCTTGAGTCTTTTTTTTTTTTTAATTTTCAATTTTTGAAGAATTTAACTTTGAAAATCGTCATACCTAGCATTAGGACAAAGCAATTTATCGATAGCTCAAATAATTTTTTACATGAAAGGTGAGTAAACATGACTCTGATTTATTTATTACTTATTTTTAATGAATTTTAGACTTGATGGTGGGTAATCTTCTTTTTATTTTTATTTTTGTTGACTTGGCGCAATGGCCAAGAGTGGAAACTAAAAAGGTCATGGGGTAACACATTATTATTAATTTTTAATCACTTTATTATGAACCATTCATCTTCTTTGTAGGTCTAATAAATGATGTACAATTTCATTGCTAATTAGATCGTCAGAAGTCTAGAATTTTGTAAAAAGAAGTCTAAAAAATCCAACCAATAAATTTAACTTTTTGCACTTATGTGGACACTTAATTCATGATTCAAATCATTCAATATTCTTGTATTAATGATAAACATCAAGATATTTAGTTTTATATCTTAATTCTTTATGGATTTTGATAAATTTGAGAATAATGTCCAAAAATCCAAGTCTAAAAATCCAAATCCATCAATGAACAGCTTGATATATGTATGTTCTCATCTGAAAATACTGACTTTGACAAATATTGTAATGTGTTTCATATGTGTCTAATTTGTATATAGAACATTTATATATATAAAACCCATTTTCCCATTTCATGTGCAACAGGGAAACAACCCCTGATAACCTTTTTTTTTTCTAATGATAAGTAGTATTCCTAATTTAAAAAAAAAATTATGCTAGAGAAATTGAAGTGGCTATGTTTTTTCCTTAAAAATTGGCCAAATGAAACATAAAACAATATTGGTCCTCTGAGGAGTCCACAGCTACAACAAATATGAAAATCACATTTCATCAAAGAAAAAATTTTCTCACGAAATACAAATTTTTCTAACACCCTTTGAAATACTTTGCAGGTGATTTGTTTACTATGAATTTTATTAATGTGGCAATTTTCTCCTTTCCTCATAGGTAGGGGAAGTGCAGACCTACCATCGATGAAGGTGCTCATTATGGTAGTCAAAGTCATTCTAGTTCGATTAATATACTGACTAGCCCATTTGCAGATTTTAACTGACCATGGTTCCATTCAGTTGCCAAGAATGTCCTGCTGCCCCTTTCGTCGGGAAACCATCATGTGAAATTGGTAAACATGTTTGACTCACAGGTTTTTCAGGTCAATCTTAAAACATCAATCTGAAAATTTGTTTAAAAGTAAACAAGATAATGAAACAACTATTTGCGGGAGAGGACCCATAACCATCAAAGCATATTGGGAAGATCATGACCCATAAAATATAACAAGGAGATTTGTGAACTAGGAATACACCAAGAATCAAATATGTTGACATATTTCTGTGCATCAGGATTTCCTGATGGCTTGACAACCCTCTCTCTGCCCTGTCATTTCTCTTAGAACCGGTGCAATCCATTTAACTTGAATCTAATTATTGGGGTCACAATTATGTGATTTTTACCTTTAAGATCCCAGATGTCTAATTGGGCCTATTTTGTTGTTTGAGTAGTCCAGACAAATGGACGGCAAGGATCATCTGATGGATAGCGTAACCCTGCTCCACCTACAACAAAAAATAGTCCAATGTTTCACTAATAAGCTGCAACCGCAAGTTACTAGTCAGGTTTAAAATGCCAGGCTTGGGTCGTGTCTATGGTGCAGTACCGGGACCCAAAACCCATATTACTTTAGTGAAGATCAGGGACCCGACTTGTGTCCAGGTTACAGGACATGCATGTTTGTAGGGATCACAATGGCTTGGGTCTAGATTGGATCCATGACATGCTTGGACCAAAATAATGGTCTCAGCCCTCGGACTAGGCTTGAATCAGGTCTCAATCCTAATAACTCATATCCAAGGTAACTCATCTGGCCTAGGACCACACTTTGCTCTTGGAGGTTGAGGGTTCGAACTGCGCTACTACATTGAGGCCTAGGAGATTTGCCCGGCTCTTCCTGAGCCCAAAAGTTTTAGTCTGGCCCAAAGGGCTGGGACACCTCCATTAACAAAAAAAACTCAAATCCAAACCCAATAAAGTCATCCAATCCAGTCTTGGTCCATATGCAAGTTCAAGTACGTACACGGGGAAATGATCCCCTTGAGATGAGTGAGATGACTTTATGTGGCCCATTTGGATGAGTGCCAATCATTAAGAGCATAGGGATTGGAAGATCCAATGCCTTGGTGGTTCTTTGGATAAAGACAGACATGTGGTTGGCTTTCTTCAATCCTTGAACCATTGATGATATTCATCAAACTACCAATTCTTACAACGGCGGTGACTCTGGTTTGGGGGACAAGGAGATACATATGCTACTCATTCATCGATCAAATTCTAATAATTATATACCCTAAACAAGACTAGATAATGTAAAGAAAGACAGAATCTTTGCTTCTTTATATCCCCGAATAAACAAGGAGACAGGAGAGAAGATTGTCACATGAGTTACAGCTTTCCTACTAAACCAAGTAACTAGGGAAATTCTAAGATTTGCATTTACTTAGAAAATTCTCTTTGGGGGGCTTCATGTAAAAAAATATTGGAGGGAGGGGCAAATCTCAAATAATACATATTAACTTTCAGACTTTGCAGGGGGTTTTAAAAATTTTGAACTTTGGGAGTGTTCTACTTCTGCGCCTGTTTATTGGCCATCGCATGAGGTGGAAGAGTAAACCAGTCAGGAGTTAGCCCTTGGGTCCTCCATGCCACTGCCTGTTGCGCCTTTGGACCTCCAGCTAAGTATGCTTCCATCTTTCATCCTATGTTCCGCCCATGTAAGCCTCCACCTTCATCATTCACCCAAGTACACTTGGGATACTCTGCGACAGCCCAGGTCGATCCTTGGCGCTGGCACTGTGGGTGAGAACGGATGGGTACGACCACTTGGGCTATCCTATGTTCTCTGGGACTTGTATTTCTATATAATAGCATTGAAGGAACGAGATGAATATTCAAAACTAACCATCAATCAAATAGTCTCCTCCTCTTCAACCAACCCAGTGGAAAATGCAATCTCATCTTATAGCGGCACCCAAGGATCAATTCTTAGGTAAATAGTTAGTCTCATGCATTTTACTTTTGCTCTCACTTAGCACACACTAAAGAAAAAAAAAGAAAGATCAAGAATGAAAAGGGAGATTGTCCCACCCTAGGCCCGAGATTAGGGTAATTTGGCTGGGCCCTTGATGCGGCATATATAATCCTGTGGTAATCTCTAATGCACTTAGGCAAATACAAATTTCCACAAAAGAATTTTTCTTAAATCATAAGCCTTAGTATGCAAGGAAGATTCATAAGCACATAAGCATTTATTAATCTACAGAAACAGTAGTGTGTTACACACCCAATTACATGATAAAGTGCATAGATAGATAATAGATTCAACATGATTCTAAGAGAGTTTATATGTCCAATGCATATTAAAGTAATAGTGCATAAGTACGGGATGGTTAAAGACCAATAAAAACATGTCCACTAATATAAAATAAACACAAGTCCATTAAATAAAACATGATGGCATAATAAACGGAGAAATCCACGTCTCCAAGATCCTAAATGCTATAACCGTGAGACACTCTATCGAATATGTCTAAAAAAAGATATCATAGGTGTCCACTTAACTAATCTTGAAGGACCCTACGCGGGATCCTCTGGATTCACATTGATAATCGGGTCTTGGTCGGGATTCGCTCCAGCAACATTAAGGGTAGCACTCTAAGCATAACAGCTCAACAAAAATAGGCAAATAATACTCTAAACACATGATTTTTAATAAGGAAATAAAGATATGATCAATTTATAAGAGGTCAAAAACAGTCCACTAAACATGTTAGCATTTATAATAAACATATGCATAAAGGAATCAATGTAATAGAAATATATTTGCAAATTTGGTAACCACATTACCAGTATCCTCCCTAAAGGAGAGCATATATCAGAACGTGTAGGGAACTAGGTAGCTAATCTGATTACCATAAATGAGCGACAACTTACTTCACATAAAAAACCAATGCAACTGTATATATCTTAAACTCATGTTTAGTTCTCCCGAGACTCATAGAGTCAAACTCAGTGGTGCCGACTCTATAAATCAATAAGAATAACAAAATCGCATAATCATGTGTTTTTTACTTGCTTGTTATCAGAACTTGCATACATATCTTTTGACATAACTTAAGGTACCATGATATCAATAAAGGATAACTATAACAATTAGTAAATACAAAGGTGATAGAAAAGCATAATCAAACTAATATAATAAGAGTAAGCGAGAGATAAAGAAATCATGGCAATATGCATAATCTTTCAATTTGTTAAGAGATAGGGATGATTTACAAACCAAACTATTTTAAAATACCCTTGCCTTTAGCTTCCCACTTCGGTGTGACCATAGATTATCCAATGTCATGTGTTACCAAATTTTTTGGGGTCGCATTGTGTATGAATACGGACATTGGACTCCTATACCCACAAGCGAATGGTATAAAATTAAGACTAACCAGAACATCTAACAAAGATAAATGACAGCCAACATTTTCCTTGTCTACCAAAATTTGATTTCGTTGGGCTAGTATTAAGTATAGTGGTTCCAAGAGTCAAAGCCCTATATGGTCATAAGGTTCACTTGGTGCTCTAAGGTACTATTTAAACCCATGATCAAGCTCAAGGTTCCTTAAGGTAAGTTTGACTTAATCCAGTCACATAAGTTATGTATTTCCAATTCTTCAAAATAATTAGAATATCAGAGTTTTTAGAAAAAGAGACTATGACAAAATCCACAAAAATCACTTTGTGTAGTTTGCAACATAATAAATACTTATGATACCTTTAATTATGAGATTTTATAACAAAAATAAAGGAGTTAAATCTATAATTTTAATGTCATGAAGTACCATTATCAAAGTTAGTGGGCTTTACACAATTCCTTGAGTGCACACATGCTAACTTTTCATATGTGAAGAAGTATCCCATGCTTAAACTTGGCTTAAAACAATTTATATAAAACTTTTCATATGTGAAAAAAGATCCCAGGCTTACACATGGCTTAAACAATTCAAGTGAAACCAAAAAGACCTTTCCTGGAAAGGATATAATATTGGAACAACATCCCGCCTTTTTTTTTTCCTCTCGCCATACTAACCTTGGAGCTCTCAGATGTGGAGCTCCAACAGATAGAACTACAAGCGGCCCTAGCACTGGAGTTGCCTATCAGGCCCTTCCAAGATGTGGGGTCCTGATCTATAATCAGGCGGCCCACCTGGTATCATTACCAAGTCAACTTAGGATGGTTCTTACCTACCTATTTACAGATATTCACTTCTGGTTTGATTTTTTTTTCTCCTCATTCCCCATGAATGAGCATGAAGAAGATAGGCTGTACAAAGCAATAATGTATAGAATAATCAAAGAATTAACCACAAATGACAGACATACATGTTCTCACTTGCTTATACTTGCCTTAAGGTGCTCCAAAATCACTACCAAATCCAAAATAGTAGAAATTCCCAAATCTAGATGTTCAACAAAAAAAACCTACACATGAAAATGATATGAAAGAAATAAAATAATTAGATGAATGCCATAAGGAGATGATTGATGGGTACTTAAGTTAGAAAAACACTGTATAATATTTAAATGGGCACAAGTAACAAAATAGGTTGGGGTTTCTTACATTAAAAGTAGTGTAAAAGCGTGAAGATGCCCTTTTCTCTCCGAACAAACACCAAAAAGGGATAAACGGAATATAGAGAAAAATGATGGAGCTAACTCCTAATGGGTGGAATCTTTTCCTCTCACACACTCTAAGCTTGTAAGAAGGAGGAAGATAGAGTGGAGATAAGCTTGGGGGCAAGGTTTTTGTCTAGGAGGCACAAGAAACTCTCTCTCTCTCTCTCTCTCTCTCTTGGGGAGAGTACCTTTATATAGGGCTAGGGTTGCTTAGTTATTTTAGGTATTTACTAGCAAGTACTTTAGTTTGGTTTATTTACATGGAGGGTCATAAAGAGGGTCTTATATAAGTAGCTTGTCTTAAGTGATTAGGGTTCACTCTAGATTTAAGATGCTCATGATAAATGCATAGGATGTAATGAAATGTTACATGATTAAATTAATTAAAATTGCAACTAGGTCCATGAACTACCAAAACTAAGTTAGGGTCTCACCCATTCTACTCACCAAAGACCCAATTAACACCAAACAAAATCAATTAGCAAAAATCACAAAAAATTAGAAAATAATCCCTAATTTGGGATTGGACGTTACAGAGATGGTAAATGAAAATCTAGCAATCGTCATTGTAATTCAAATGCTACGAAATCAACAAGGCACCATCAACATTTTTACCTTTTATATTCCTCACATCTTTGATAATCCTTTTATTTGAGCCCATTTGACTTTCAGGTCCCACTGATTCAATTTCATACCTGCCTCACACGCTTTAATTACATAGAAATGAAGAAGCCGGGATTAGGTAATGATGATGATTTACACACCACATTAGCCCTTTGCAACATCAATCACTGGAGTTCCATAAGATGAAAGGTCTCAGACCGAGTTAACCCATTCCATAAGCTGAAAGGTTTCAGATCAAATTAACCCAAGTCTTGCCAAAGCTCGTAAAGTGCCGATTTCCATGGGCTTCCTACTGAGCCAAGTAACTCAACCAAGTTTTAAACCTCTAAAGTAAACGAAAGAATAATGTTTGTGTGCCCGAAAATCAAACCCCATTGCTCTCCTTGGCGCAAGTGTGGGCCCCACAATGGAGATCCTGGCATGTTATACACTGCTCCATTGAAATAGCTGCAACTGGTGATCCCTGCTCTCAAAACCATGCTTCCAGTTTGTAAGTCTGTCTTATCTCAGTTGTTGTAGTGTCCATTCATGGTTAGTATGTTGTAATCCAGTTAAGAGTCTAGCTGTAAGCTTGTATCTGTGTCTGTAATGTTTACTTCTACTGGACTTATTAGTAATATTACATATTCATCTTCAGCAAAAAGAAAAAATGTTATTCACCATATGATGCACCCCACATGTACTAAGCTGACACATCAATACACAAAATTAGTCATTTCAAATAATATTTGTCTTGGTATCTACCCTGAAACTGTAATGCAAATTGTATTTATTGGATTACTTATTATAGTCGACAGTCATACTATACATATAGGTGATCTTGGAGATGGTTAGAGAACAAGATCTTCCTCTGGTACAGATGTATCAATTGCAGCAACGCTATATGCTATGGATTTGGCATTTTGAAAATATTCAGCTATAGTTAAGCTTCCTTTCTTAAGGGATTGCAATTGTATTTTGAGTTGCATTATCTTTGCTTGAGACTGGCTAGTAAAGGATTTTTCTAGGAAGGTCCATACCTCATGTGGAGTGTGCAATCCAATGACTTGAGTGTGAACCCCTTCGGTGAGGGTTGGTAGAATCCAAGAGAGTAACAGGGCATCTTGACGTTGCAACTCTTGGTAATCAGAGTTGAGTTTCTCTCCACCATCTGTAACCTTAAGGAATTGAGGTGGGAATGAGTTGCTTCCATCCACATACCCAACAGGTCATAGCCTCTTCAAAAAGGCAAGAATTGGAATTTCCATAGGAGATAATTACTGGATGATAGTTGAATACCCAGAGTTTGTCTTACACTTGGAGTGGGAAAAGTGATGGAAGTGCAACGGAAATGATTGAAGAAGAGGTTGCAGAGACAGAGGATGCTATGAGCTCTGATACCATAAAACTATAATGCAAATTGTATTTATTATATTACTTATTCTAGCTGACAGTCATACTATACATACAGGTATTCTTGGAGATGGTTAGAACTACTTTCTGCTAGATAGGAGATGATGCAATAGAATAGAGATGTGGATAAGAGACACCTTATTCGAATTTCTAAGTGCTTAAATTCAGATATCTGTTACATACCCACACTAATTACACAAATTACTTCCTTCTTTAGGAGTGCTTATTTCATTTTGTTTACTCGAAATATGTACTGTCCCCAGTATAAGATTGTGGACAAGTTAAGCTAAATTGATTTTTCATGCCATACAACCTCACTGTTCTACTGTCTCTGTTTTGTTCTTTTCTTGGTTGTTCCTTTATAATGGTAGTTTTATTGGCAATTGCACTATTAATACAATACACTGAATCATTTATCAATATATATATGTATATACAGTACACTGAATCCGATGAAATTACATGTGTAACACTCCGACCCAGCTTGACCTCGTTTAGTGGTTAGTTAATCTTGTTTTTGTTGCTAATCGTGTTTTGTTTGTGTTTTATTTTCGTTACGGGTCATGGATAGGTAGTTGGGTTGAGTTTGACCTAGATTAAGTAGACCAAGCCCTTTTTCGTAATTTTAGCTTTTCTAAGACATGGTCATTTTTGCATCATCTTGATGTCAACACGTGTCTTTCGTTGAGCTCGTTAACTTTCGTAACTACATCGTTTGCAACCGATGTCGTGTGATTCGATTGGACCTAGATTTGACCCAAACTGAAAATAGAATTCTCACTTGGACCCTCTTGTAATTTGAACAACCAATTAGCTTATATATAACCCATCCATCGACCAACTCACGTTCCTTCTCTCATTTTCTTCCTCAACTGCACGTGGAGCTCAGCTCTCTCCCTCCTTCTGTTGAATTCTCTCCTCCGGATTCTCTCCTCCATCGATCAAGAGGGAGTTGGGTCTTTGCATGTGAGGTGAGTGGAAGTCTTTCCATTCCTCTCATCTCCTTTCTCTATCTCTTTTCCTTCTTGTTTCCCGTTTGCATGGTGTGTCTGTGATTCCCATTCTCATGCATGCATGTTGTTTGATTTGTGTTAGGTTGTGTTTGGGCTTTAGGACAACAAATTGTGCCATTGATTTCCAATTAAGGCAAGTATAACCATAACTTTGAGAACCCATGTTGGTATGCAATTGATTTGGTTAGTTTACATGAATTGATATGGAAAACTGTGTTTACAGCCCATTTGATACTCATTGATTCAGTCCTTGTCTATCTCCATTGGAGAATTGCAAATTGGATGGTGTTACAGGCATTCTGTATGTGTTTCAGAAAATTGACCTCGTGCACGTACGGCTAAGCCGTATGGCACTTACGGCTCAAAGTCCAGAGAGGAGAAAAACCCAGTTTTCCTTTACAGCTAGGGCACGGCTAAGCCGTGGATTGCCCTACGGCTAAGCCGAAGCTCAGCCGTGGCCCAGCCGTAGATCAATGCAGGGTGCATTTTTGGATTTAACTGAGAGTATGCAAATTGGCAGACCTTCTACGGCCCAACTACGGCTAAGCCGTAGACCACACACGGCTAAGCCGTAGCACACACACGGCTGAGCCGTATTCACACTAGACTAATGAAAAACAAGGATAGGTGTAATGGAAAGACCGATATGGCCTTCATGATAGAATGTAGAGCACCTAGACCTGCCCAACGGAATGTAATACAACGCGTGAATGATCTCGAGGGCTGCGAATCATTCATGTTCGTTATCCGGATGTTAAGCACCTCCCCATGGGTGTTGGTTTAAGGGACTTCGTGCACTGCTAGATTCAATGCAACACTAGACAACGGTGCATCGAATAACTTAAAACTACATCATCATGCACGGTTAGAAACACCGGATAATTAGATTAGAATTGGTTTGTAACTAAAGATGATTCGATTTCGCGTGATTTGTTGCATAACATATTGCATTCGAGTATTGACCTCTACTCTCTGATATGTTTACTCGTGTTCAGTTACATTCACATTGTGATTCTTTACCTTGAGTTTGCATGTATAATATGTTTTCCGATATGCACGTATGATATGTTATCACGATCTACTCAGGGTTTCATGATTGACTCCTTATGGTCAGGCACTACTTAGCCTCAGCCTTAGGATCCCGACGGGGTGAATTTGGTATAGTTATATGGACTTGCTGCAGTAAGGATATGTCTTGGGGAATCGGACCCCAGGAAACCGAGACCCATTGTACCCTGGCCCGGACAATGGTGTTTTTTGCATGTTATAAGATCCCTCTTTTGGGAGCATATGGTAATGTAGTAGCCACTAGAATGTACACAGCATGTATCCATTGATTCACTCAGCATATTTCCTTCCTGCATGACAGCTTAGTATACGAAAATGTCTTCTTTAATAACATGATGTTCTTTATTCTATTAGACACAGTGTGTGTTAACTTGCTATGGTTTATACTTTGCTGAATCTTCGTATTCACAGTTGTTTTTGGTGTTGCAGGCCCAGATACCCCTGCCGAACCCTCGCCGGTCGGCCAGACTCCAGATGAGACCCCCGGGGCCCCATCAGGCGTAGAGGAGTGGATGTGATCACTCCACGGGAGAGCGTTCTTGGCATACATCATTGGAGTCTTGTTTTGAGGATTTGTTCACTTGTGTATATGTCATGACTGTATATGTTATTTTGTTCTTTTTTGTAAGACTTTCATATGTAATTATGTCAGTTCCTTCTTGGTATTCTCTTCTTGCATTGTTAGTTTGATGTTTCTGATATTTACAGCTTCCGCGTACTTGTTTGGCACGTGTGAATGTTCCCTTGTGCGTGTGCATTTAGACTCGGTCTACGTGTACAGGCACGGGAGTACGTGTGTCATTAGATTTGGCTTTTGCTAACCCCCGAACCCTGGGCTCGGATTGTGACAACATTTGCACGGTGGACGTGGCTGTGGCGGTGGGATGCAGGGAAGACAAAAGGAGGATCTTCCGCTCGCGCATTGAATCAAGTTCCAATAATTTTGGTCTAAATAAACAGTATAAGATAAAAAAATATAGTCACCATGCCTACCTCTTATCTATATAGGGAAAATAAAAACAAAGAGATGGGAGTGTGGGCCTTGTTAGCCAATTGGTGACAAAGTCCCCTTACACCAAGAAGACCCCACCCCTCACCTCGCATGCTGTCACATGGACATGAAGAAGCCAATATTCTATACGTTTCCTCTTCTTCTTCATAGTTGTTTATATAAGAGGAGCCTAAGAACTGGTACAACACATCATCTTGCTTCCTCAAAGTTTTTGTGCTAAGCAAGCAAAGATGCCTGGTCCTCTAGAGTTGCCCGAAAATTGCTACCACATTCGTTCCATTAGCATGCCATCAAGATCCCGTCCTGTCGCTCTCAGAATTGATGAAGAGATGAACAAGCTCAAGATTTGGGAAAAGTCTTCAAGATCCTGTTTGACAAAGGAGACAATGTGCATTGGCTTGGGTCATATTGAGGACTTGCATCACTGCATTGAGGGTCTTCTTCTTTTGCTACTGACCAAATTGTTGTGCGTGTGTGTGCGCAAGCAACGAAGATCAACAATCAACCACACAAGAAGACAAGCAATTTACATGGTTCGGCAAATAAGCTTACGTCCACAGGAAACCAATTTCCACTAGGTTCTCTTCCAATATATGAAACCACAGCTTTGGAATCTTAGCTTCTATCCAGGGTTATAGATTACATCAAATATATAATCATCACTTCCTTATCCCCCAAGAGCTCTATCTTTAAAAAAAGGAAAGTCCTAATCTATCAAGAAACTATTGTTTTAACAAAACAGGAAATTCCTAATATAATTAGGGAAATCACCCTAGATACTAAACCCACTTGGCCAATAATCTCCCCCTCCAGACCATGAGGAAGACCCCCTGAACCCCTTACTAGGAGTTCAGCCCTACCAACTCTGAACATAGCTCCAGCTTTCCCTTAGACACAACCTTTGTCATCATGTCCGAGGGATTCTTGTCCGAGTGAATCTTTTCCAGCTTCATGAAGTTCTTCTCGATCACCTCACGAATCCAATGGTACTTGATATCAACGTACTTCATGCGACCATGATATGTAGCATTCTCACTAAAATTCATAGCACTCTGACTATCACAGTAAACTACATATTCTTCTTGCTTCCAACCTAGTTCTTAAAGGAATCTCTTCAACTAAAGCATCTCTTTCCCTACTTCATTAGCAGCTATGTATTCCGCTTCAGTTTCAGACTGTGCTGTACACTTCTACAACTTCGATTGCTAGGAGATAGCTCCCCCTACGAAAGTAAATAAATAACCAAAAGTCGACAACCAACGATTAAGATTGCCTATAAAATTAACATCAGTATAACCTTCTACCACTAGTTTTGAACCTCCGAAACACAAGCAAACACAAGCACACTTTGGAAGTACTTCTTAAATATCTAAATATCTACTTCACTGCTTCCTAATGCTCTTTTCCAGGGTTAGAGAGAAATCTACTCACTAAACTCGCAGCATGAGCAATGTTTGGCCGTGTACAAACCATGGCATACATAAGACTCCCCACAGCAAAGGAGTAAGGAACACATGCCATCCATTCCTTTTCATCATCTGTAGTAGGACACAAGCGCTTGCTTAGTTTGAAGTGATTGGCTAGAGTTATGCTAACTGGCTTAGTATTCTTCATGTTGAACTACTCGAGTACTCGTTCAACATATTTCTCCTGTGACAACTATAACTTCTTGGAACTCTTGTCACGACGTATTTGCATGCCGAATATCATTCATGCGGGACCCAAGTCTTTTCATGTCAAAAGACTTTGACATCTCCTCTTTTAACTTGCCAATCAACTTGCTATCATGTCTAACTATCAGCATATCATCTACATATAAAAGAAGGATGATGAACTTGCCATTGATAAAACGACGAACATAGACACAATGATCTGCAGTTGTCCTCCGGTACCCATGACTCAACATGAATGAATCAAACTTATTGTACCATTGTCTCGGTGCTTACTTCAGCCTATAGAGACTCTTATTCAACTTGCAAACCATCTGTTCTTTTCCTTCTACCTCAAACCCCTTTGACTGAGTCATGTAGATCTCTTCTTTCAAGTTACCGTGAAGAAATGCAGTCTTCACATCCATCTGTTCAAACTCAAGGTCCATGCTGGCGGCTAGACCCAAAACGATTCTAACAGAAGTCATTTTCACAACAGGAGAGAAAACATCACTAAAGCCGATACCTTTCGTCTGTGCAAAGCCTTTGTAACACTCCGACCCAGCTTGACCTCGTTTAGCAACTAATTAATGTTGTTTTCGTTGTTAATTGTGTTTTGCTTGTATTTTGATTTTGTTGCGGGTCATGGATAGGTAGTTGGGTTGAGTTTGACTTGGATTAGGTAGACCAAGCCCTTTTTCGTAATTTTAGCATTTCTAAGACTTGGTCCTTTTGCATCATTTTGGTGTTAACACGTGTCTTTCGTTGAGCTCGTTAACTTTCGTAACTACATCGATTGCAAAAGATGTCGTATGATTCCGTTGGACTTGGATTTAACTCGAACTGTAATTAGTCTTAACCTTTGGACTGGTTTGCAACTTTGCCTTTAACTTATCTTATATAAGAGATTTCCACCGACTCTCTCTCACTCTCTTCGCTTCGCTCACGTTCATCTCTCTCTCTCTTGATTTTCCTCTTTCGATTCAGTCAAGCTAGAAGAAGCTTTGGTGATCCCCTTTTCTTCTCTCCTTTCTCATGTGATTCAAGGTATGTAAGGGTGTCGGTTTTCTTCTCTCCTTCCATTGCTCGTTCTCCATGCTTGTACTCACGAGTACTTCCTCTCTTTCTCATGCATGCATGATAGTTGTGAGAGTATGGACATGAATTGAGCCCCAAGGACAATAATCTGAGTGTTAGAAGTGAATTGAGGCAAGTATAAACTTAACTTGTATGAACCCATGTTGGTATTTGCTTGATTTTGGTTAATTCTCATGAGTTTGCATGGAAAACATGTTTACAGCCCAAGTTGAGCTTATTTCACCCTTTCTTTGTTAAGATTCGCTTATTTCAGGTTGTGACAACTTTTCTGTATTTGATTTAGAAATCGATACAGCGCATGCACGGCTAAGCCGTGAAATGTGCTACGGCTAAGCCGTAAAACACCCTACGGCTAAGCCGTGACCGAATTGTGAACCCCGCCGTAGATCAATACAAGGTATCACCTGAAAATAACTGAGAGTATGCAATTCTGCGACTCCTCTACGGCTCAGCCATGACTAAGCCGTGAAGCCTTCTACGGCTAAGCCGTAAAGTGTCTTCAGCTCAGCTGTAAGCTCACCCACGGCTGAGCCAGAAGACATAACCCCTAAAAAAGTTACCTGAGACTCATAGGGCCTTTGCTATAAAAGGTAGGCAACATGGACTTACCCAACGGATTATGTAAACATACGTGAATGATCTCGAGGGCTGCGAATCATTCATGTTCTTTATCCAGTTGTTAAGCACCTCCCCATGGGTGTTGCTTTAAGGGACTTTGGTACACCATGCGATACAATGCAACACTAGACAACGGTGCAGCGGATAACTTAAAACAACATCATCATACACGATTAGAAACACTGGATAATTAGATTAGAATTGGCTAGTAAATGAATTTGATTCGATATGCTAACAGTTGATTGCATGACATGTTGTATTCGATCATTGATCTCTCCACTCTTTACCATGATTACTTGTTTCAGCTAATTTCACATTGTTGACTATGTTACTATGTTTCTGTACCTTGAGTATGCATGTATGTTACACGTATAAGACATGTTCTCAGATATGCACGCATGATATGTTTGTCACGATTTACTCAGAGTTTTCATGATTGACTTGTATGGTCAGGCACTACTTAACCTCAGCCTTAGGATCCCGACGGGGTGAATTTGGTGTAGTTTTCATGGCCTTGCGCAGTAAGGAAACGTTTTGGGGAATCCGGACCCCAGGAACCCGAGACCCATTTGTACCCTGGCCCGGACAATGGTGTTCTCTGCACGGATATAAGATCCCTCTTTTGGGAGCATATGCCAATGTAGTCGCCAACTAGTTATGTACACAGTATGTATACATTGATTCACATGGCATATTTCTTTCTTATATGACAGCTTAGTATACGAATGTGACCTGTTATGATTTATATGATGTTCTTTATTTTATTAGACACAGCAAGTGTTAACTTGTTATGGCTTATACATTGCTGAATCGTTGTATTCACGAGTTGTCTTTAATGTTGCAGGCTCAGATACCCAGACCGACCCCTTGTCGGTCGACCAGACTCCAATTGAGGCCCCTGAGGTCCCATCAGGACTAGAGGAGTGGATGTAATCACTCCACTGAAGAGCGCCCTGGACATTCATTGCATAGGAGTCTCCCTTGTTTTGAGATTTGTCACGCTTGGAGCTTACCATGATTTGTACATGTGTATTTTGTTTCATTTTGTAAAAACTTGTATCGATATATGTCAGCTCTCTTTTCAGACTCTCTTCTTGCATTGTGTCGTGTGATGTTTTGATATCTACAGCTTCCGCGTTCATGTTTGGCATGTGTGAATCTTCCCTAGTGCGTGTGCATTTAAACCAGGTCTACGTGTACAGGCACGGGAGTACGTGTGTCATCGGTTTGGCTTTTGCTAACCCCCGAACTCCTAGACTCAGGTTGTGAAGGCCTTTTACCACTAACTGTGCTTTGTGCTTCACAGTTTCCCATTCTCATCCTTTTTCAGCTTGAACACCCATTTGTTTTTTAGAATATTCCTATCTTTAGGAAGTTGCACCAACTCATATGTCTTGTTCTTTTTTAAAGAACTCATCTCATCCTGCATAGCTTTCGTCCATTTATCTTTATCAGCTGTTGACCTATAAAAATTGCAAATACTGCAGCGAAGACACCTCATCTCAGCTTAATTTAGGCTGCAGAGGTTATTTGCAGATCCTGGGGAATCACTGTAAAAACCAGCATTCCATGAAGATCAAGATAGCTGGAACTCTCAGAGGAAGTTCAAATTTCGGGTCGAACAGAGATCATCAAACTCAAAAGCCACAAGCATGTCAGCTTGAAGTCAATTTCCCCCAAGCCAGGGGGTCACTGACCAAAGTCCTGCTTCCCGATGTCCAAAATTAATGAAAATTTAGACGCGAAGCTTCAGTCATGCTCAGAAGATACTTTGCAAATTTTCAAAATGAAAAGACTCTGTTTGGCCTAAATTTCATTACATATCAGCTTAGAGGACAGTAATCCTGAATTTGGGGATCATCGGCTAAGATCTTACTTCCAGAAGGCCAAAGCAAATAAAATTCGGAACAAATGCTCAAAGAATGCCCCAAGTTATTCTTCCAAAGTTTCAAGTCAAGGGGAGGCTGTTCGGATAGAAAACAGGCTAACTATCTCAATGTGGAGTGAATAGTGACCTAACACATGAAATAAATAGGTTACTGTTCGAAATCCTACTTCCTCAAATCCAAACTGCATGAAATTTGGATGAATACTCCAAGATGTTCTTGACGTCAGTCCGTCCAAGTTTCAAATCAAACCGGGGTCATTTGGGCTTCAAACAGCTGAAACAAGGGCCCACTATCATAAAAAGTCAACTAGAGAGTTGACCATGTTCAGGTGGTCAAACAGAGCTGAAACTTCTGTGACACACTCAAAATAGTGTCAAGAAGTATCCCTCCAAGTTTCGTGGCGATTGGACACTGTTTGGGCCCCGAACAGGCGGAAACAAGCCACATATGCAAAATTCCAAGAATGGGCCTTGGGAGTGACCGGGGGCCCACAAGCAAAAGGAGTTGACCATGTTCAGGTGGTCAAACAGAGCTGAAACTTCTGTGACACACTCAAAATAGTGTCAAGAAGCATCCCTCCAAGTTTCGTGGCGATTGGACACCGTTTGGGCCCCGAACAGGTGGAAACAAGCCACATATGCAAAATTCCAAGAATGGGCCTTGGGAGTGACCGGGGGCCCACAAGCAAAAGGAGTTGACCATGTTCAGGTGGTCAAACAGAGCTGAAACTTCTGTGACACACTCAAAATAGTGTCAAGAAGCATCCCTCCAAGTTTTGTGGCGATTGGACACCGTTTGGGCCCCGAACAGGCGGAAACAAGCCACATATGCAAAATTCCAAGAATGGGCCTTGGGAGTGACCGGGGGCCCACAAGCAAAAGGAGTTGACCATGTTCAGGTGGTCAAACAGAGCTGAAACTTTTGTGACACACTCAAAATAGTGTCAAGAAGCATCCCTCCAAGTTTCGTGGCGATTGGACACCGTTTGGGCCCCGAACAGACGGAAACAAGCCACATATGCAAAATTCCAAGAATGGGCCTTGGGAGTGACCGGGGGCCCACAAACAAAAGGAGTTGACCATGTTCAGGTGCTCAAACAGAGCTGAAACTTCTGTGACACACTCAAAATAGTGTCAAGAAGCATCCCTCCAAGTTTCGTGGCGATTGGACACCGTTTGGGCCCCGAACAGGCGGAAACAAGCCACATATGCAAAATTCCAAAAATGGGCCTTGGGAGTGACCGGGGGACCACAAACAAAAGGAGTTGACCATGTTCAGGTGCTCAAACAGAGCTGAAACTTCTGTGACACACTCAAAATAGTGTCAAGAAGCATCCCTCCAAGTTTCGTGGCGATTGGACACCGTTTGGGCCCCGAACAGGCGGAAACAAGCCACATATGCAAAATTCCAAGAATGGGCCTTGGGAGTGACCGGGGGCCCACAAGCAAAAGGAGTTGACCATGTTCAGGTGGTCAAACAGAGCTGAAACTTCTGTGACACACTCAAAATAGTGTCAAGAAGCATCCCTCCAAGTTTCGTGGCGATTGGACACCGTTTGGGCCCCGAACAGGCGGAAACAAGCCACATATGCAAAATTCCAAGAATGGGCCTTGGGAGTGACCGGGGGCCCACAAGCAAAACGAGTTGACCATGTTCAGGTGCTCAAACAGAGCTGAAACTTCTGTGACACACTCAAAATAGTGTCAAGAAGCATCCCTCCAAGTTTTGTGGCGATTGGACACCGTTTGGGCCCGAACAGGCGGAAACAAGCCACATATGCAAAATTCCAAGAATGGGCCTTGGGAGTGACCGGGGGCCCACAAGCAAAAGGAGTTGACCATGTTCAGGTGGTCAAACAGAGCTGAAACTTTTGTGACACACTCAAAATAGTGTCAAGAAGCATCCCTCCAAGTTTCGTGGCGATTGGACACCGTTTGGGCCCCGAACAGACGGAAACAAGCCACATATGCAAAATTCCAAGAATGGGCCTTGGGAGTGACCGGGGGCCCACAAACAAAAGGAGTTGACCATGTTCAGGTGCTCAAACAGAGCTGAAACTTCTGTGACACACTCAAAATAGTGTCAAGAAGCATCCCTCCAAGTTTCGTGGCGATTGGACACCGTTTGGGCCCCGAACAGGCGGAAACAAGCCACATATGCAAAATTCCAAAAATGGGCCTTGGGAGTGACCGGGGGCCCACAAACAAAAGGAGTTGACCATGTTCAGGTGCTCAAACAGAGCTGAAACTTCTGTGACACACTCAAAACAGTGTCAAGAAGCATCCCTCCAAGTTTCGTGGCGATTGGACACCGTTTGGGCCCCGAACAGGCGGAAACAAGCCACATATGCAAAATTCCAAGAATGGGCCTTGGGAGTGACCGGGGGCCCACAAGCAAAAGGAGTTGACCATGTTCAGGTGGTCAAACAGAGCTGAAACTTCTGTGACACACTCAAAATAGTGTCAAGAAGTATCCCTCCAAGTTTCGTGACGATTGGACACCGTTTGGGCCCCGAACAGGCGGAAACAAGCCACATATGCAAAATTCCAAAAATGGGCCTTGGGAGTGACCGGGGGCCCACAAGCAAAAGGCGTTGACCATGTTCAGGTGCTCAAACAGAGCTGAAACTTCTGTGACACACTCAAAATAGTGTCAAGAAGCATCCCTCCAAGTTTCGTGGCGATTGGACACCGTTTGGGCCCCGAACAGGCGGAAACAAGCCACATATGCAAAATTCCCAGAATGGGCCTTGGGAGTGACCGGGGGCCCACAAGCAAAAGGAGTTGACCATGTTCAGGTGGTCAAACAGAGCTGAAACTTCTGTGACACACTCAAAATAGTGTCAAGAAGCATCCCTCCAAGTTTCGTGGCGATTGGACACCGTTTGGGCCCCGAACAGGCGGAAACAAGCCACATATGCAAAATTCCAAGAATGGGCCTTGGGAGTGACCGGGGGCCCACAAGCAAAAGGAGTTGACCATGTTCAGGTGCTCAAACAGAGCTGAAACTTCTGTGACACACTCAAAATAGTGTCAAGAAGCATCCCTCCAAGTTTTGTGGCGATTGGACACCGTTTGGGCCCGAACAGGCGGAAACAAGCCACATATGCAAAATTCCAAGAATGGGCCTTGGGAGTGACCGGGGGCCCACAAGCAAAAGGAGTTGACCATGTTCAGGTGGTCAAACAGAGCTGAAACTTTTGTGACACACTCAAAATAGTGTCAAGAAGCATCCCTCCAAGTTTCGTGGCGATTGGACACCGTTTGGGCCCCGAACAGACGGAAACAAGCCACATATGCAAAATTCCAAGAATGGGCCTTGGGAGTGACCGGGGGCCCACAAACAAAAGGAGTTGACCATGTTCAGGTGCTCAAACAGAGCTGAAACTTCTGTGACACACTCAAAATAGTGTCAAGAAGCATCCCTCCAAGTTTCGTGGCGATTGGACACCGTTTGGGCCCCGAACAGGCGGAAACAAGCCACATATGCAAAATTCCAAAAATGGGCCTTGGGAGTGACCGGGGGCCCACAAACAAAAGGAGTTGACCATGTTCAGGTGCTCAAACAGAGCTGAAACTTCTGTGACACACTCAAAATAGTGTCAAGAAGCATCCCTCCAAGTTTCGTGGCGATTGGACACCGTTTGGGCCCCGAACAGGCGGAAACAAGCCACATATGCAAAATTCCAAAAATGGGCCTTGGGAGTGACCGGGGGACCACAAACAAAAGGAGTTGACCATGTTCACGTGGTCAAACAGAGCTGAAACTTTTGTGACATACTCAAAATAGT
Organism: Sextonia rubra; assembly: GCA_037013555.1. Classification (NCBI taxonomy): domain Eukaryota; kingdom Viridiplantae; phylum Streptophyta; class Magnoliopsida; order Laurales; family Lauraceae; genus Sextonia; species Sextonia rubra. Next base: position 56,348,649 of record JASUAD010000008.1, on the reverse strand, counting down.
GTCAAGAAGCATCCCTCCAAGTTTCGTGGCGATTGGACTCCGTTTGGGCCCCGAACAGGCGGAAACAAGCTACATATGCAAAATTCCAAAAATGGGCCTTGGGAGTGACCGGGGGCCCACAAGCAAAAGGCGTTGACCATGTTCAGGTGGTCAAACAGAGCTGAAACTTCTGTGACACACTCAAAATAGTGTCAAGAAGCATCCCTCCATGTTTTGTGGCGATTGGACACCGTTTGGGCCCCGAACAGGCGGAAACAAGCCACATATGCAAAATTCCCAGAATGGGCCTTGGGAGTGACCGGGGGCCCACAAGCAAAAGGAGTTGACCATGTTCAGGTGGTCAAACAGAGCTGAAACTTCTGTGACACACTCAAAATAGTGTCAAGAAGCATCCCTCCAAGTTTCGTGGCGATTGGACACCGTTTGGGCCCCGAACAGACGGAAACAAGCCACATATGCAAAATTCCAAGAATGGGCCTTGGGAGTGACCGGGGGCCCACAAACAAATGGAGTTGACCATGTTCAGGTGGTCAAACAGAGCTGAAACTCCTGTGACATACTTAAAATAGTGTCAAGAAGCATCCCTCCAAGTTTCGTGGCGATTGGACACCGTTTGGGCCCCGAACAGGCGGAAACAAGCCACATATGCAAAATTCCAAAAATGGGCCTTGGGAGTGACCGGGGGCCCACAAACAAAAGGAGTTGACCATGTTCACGTGGTCAAACAGAGCTGAAACTTCTGTGACATACTCAAAATAGTGTCAAGAAGCATCCCTCCAAGTTTCGTGGCGATTGGACTCCGTTTGGGCCCCGAACAGGCGGAAACAAGCCACATATGCAAAATTCCAAAAATGGGCCTTGGGAGTGACCGGGGGCCCACAAGCAAAAGGCGTTGACCATGTTCAGGTGGTCAAACAGAACTGAAACTTCTGTGACACACTCAAAATAGTGTCAAGAAGCATCCCTCCAAGTTTCGTGGCGATTGGACACCGTTTGGGCCCCGAACAGGCGGAAACAAGCCACATATGCAAAATTCCAAGAATGGGCCTTGGGAGTGACCGGGGGCCCACAAGCAAAAGGAGTTGACCATGTTCAGGTGCTCAAACAGAGCTGAAACTTCTGTGACACACTCAAAATAGTGTCAAGAAGCATCCCTCCAAGTTTCGTGGCGATTGGACACCGTTTGGGCCCTGAACAGGCGGAAACAAGCCACATATGCAAAATTCCAAGAATGGGCCTTGGGAGTGACCGGGGGCCCACAAACAAAAGGAGTTGACCATGTTCAGGTGGTCAAACAGAGTTGAAACTTCTGTGACACACTTAAAATATTGTCAAGAAGTATCCCTCCAAGTTTCGTGGCGATTGGACACCGTTTGGGCCCCGAACAGGCGGAAACAAGCCACATATGCAAAATTCCAAAAATGGGCCTTGGGAGTGACCGGGGCCCACAAACAAAAGGAGTTGACCATGTTCAGGTGGTCAAACAGAGCTGAAATTTCTATGAAACACTTAAGATGGTGTCAAGCAACATCTCTCCAAATTTCGTGATGATTGGACATCATTCGGGCCTCAAACAATGGAAAATAGACTGCATATGCAATGTTCCAAAAGTGGGCCTTGTCCATGACCGGGGCCCAATTAATGAAAAGTTGACCAACTTCCTGAAGTCAAAATAGGCTGAAATTTTTATGACATGTAGAAAATAGTGTTAAGAAGCATCCCTCCAAGTTTGGTGGCAATCGGACTTCGTTTGAGCCCAAAACAAATGAAAATGGGCCACATACGCGAAAAACCTGAAATTGGGCCTCGTTCGTGGCCCAGTTTGCGGTCACGGACCTTCAAGGGAGGTTTCCCACGATTTTGGGTGGTTTCCCTCCACTCCTCTTCGAAATCCAACTCCCCACAACTGCCATTAACTCCCCAAAACTGCACAAAACTGATTGGGAGTCTATAAAAAGGGGGAATTTGGAAGAAACAAAAAGACACACACACATAAGGAAGAAAATTGAAGAAATTGAAGAAAGTCACCACCTAAGGCAACAAGAAGCAAGTTCCAGCAGCACTTCCACGACCATTCCCACCTTCTTTTCTTAGTTTTAAAGGTGAGCAAGAAAATTCAGAAGGAGAGAAGGAAGTGGAATGGCCAAAGACCATACCATGTTCGTACGACGCCAATTTTTGAGAGGATGACATTGTCACCTCTGTTTCTCTCATTCGTAGGGCTTCTTAGCCATTACAAGAGTTGTGAAAGAAGCCTCTCTAGGCCTCATTTTGTTCCTTGAAAATGATAGGTTCAAATGACACAACTCCGGCTTCAAATTTGCCCATTTCGGACTTGAAACAAAAATGCAGTCCGTAAGCACGAATGATGAGTTACAGCGGTTTTACTTGATTCCATGATAAAAAGTGATCTGCTTGATGGTTGTCCACCGCTCCAAAGTCATGAGAATGGAGTTCCGACACTTGAAAGAAGTTCCAAGAAAGAACCAGCGCGAACAGCACAAAAAAAACGAAGGCACAAGGCCATTGTCTGTCAGTGACCGTGACCCCCGGTCACTGACAGGTTCCAGTGACCGCGGGTGAGTCACGGTCACTGGAAGGCCCCAGTGACCGCGGGTGAGTCACGGTCACTGGAAGGTCCCAGTGACCGCAGGTGAGTCACGGTCACTGGAAGGCCCGAGTGACCGCGGGTGAGTCACGGTCACTGGAATGGGGCAGTGACTGCGGGTCTCGGTCACCCCCCATTTTTTTCCCCTTTTTCCACATTGTCTTCCACCTTATGTACATTTTCTTGTATTTTCCAAATTGAGATCACATCTGAGACTTGAGGGAGGGGTTGTAAACTTTCAAAATGTATGTAAACAACCTGCATCCCCGCGGTCAGGGCACTTGAACCCATGTAAACAAAAGGGAAATTAATGATGAACTGTAATTATTTTCCCATTCTTCTTAACGCTTAAAGTGCGTGAATGTCGGACCTTGATTCCGTAATTCATTTCCACGCCTACATTTTTTAAGCGCGATCAGAAGATTGGCGCCGTCTGTGGGAATGATGGATGACTTGATGAAAAGACAGTTTGTCAAGCCTAAACTTGGGATTTGAAAATTTTGATAAAAACCATGAAGGGTTTGATGACGGAATTTTGAAAAGACATAAGAAATCTGAACTTCTTTGCCCTATTTTTACGGATATCAAAAGTAGCTTCTCCGTGGGGACTGTGGGGAACACCCACAAAGGAATCCCTTAGGTATTTAGAAAATTCAGAAGTTTATGAATTTTGTTTGGATTTTGGAAATGAATTTGATTTTCTTTTGACCTATTTTTCACAGATATCCAGAGTGGCGTCTCTGTGGGGATGTGGGGAACACCCACAAAAAGAATCCCTGAGGTTTTAAGAAAATCAAAAGTTTTAGTAAAAATGGATTTGGGTTTGGATCTTCATGGATTTTTGGTTCGTTTTCAAAGATCAAAGTTTGGGTTTGGACTTGGCTTGACATGATTTAAAATGAGATGCAATTTTGACAAAATGAGATGTAATTTTGAAAGAGATTGGCCTTTATGGGTTTTGATGAAAAACAATTTGAGACATTGGTTTGAAATCAAATTTTGACCCAAAGTTGATTTGGAAACAGACTCCGTATCTTTTTTTTTATATATATAATTTCCCTCGAAATACCCTAAAAATAGGATTATTTCTGGTGAATTACTCCAAGTAGACCCCTCATAGGACTTGCAAAAGATCACAGAGATCGTGGTGAAGAAGGAGGAATCTATCAAGACTTGATCTTAGACTCCACTGATTTTAACCAAATTGTATTTGTGGGAAGGACTTGAGCTCGAGGGGATTCAGTAATGGGCTCCATCAGTTCAAGTTTGCAATGACCGTGGGTAAGGAGGCCAAACAGTTTTTTTTTTTTTTTTTTTTTTGGGAAAAATATATTTATAGATTCATGGGAGCTGTCAAGAACTACAGATACAGGAAAGTGCAAACACAGTATTTCATTGTTTTTCCTTTTGATTCAGGGCCAACTTGCATTGATTTTCTTTATAAAGAACACAGTATACTATCTGAATTCCTTAGAAATCTTGGGGTTACTTCAGTCAGTGTCAATGAATGCCAGGCCCAAAAACTGATCATCAAGAGCCTAAACATTAATGATCATAAAGGAGTAACCCTCTCTCAACATGGCTCCCACACTGTCCTAATGCAGATTCAAAGAAAAATCCACCATTCATCGTTGAATCCATAGAAGGTGGAGAAAATTGCATGCTTATGTCTCTTAATGTAATGACGCCACTAACACGATGAGATTCATAAAGTAGGAAACTGCTGCTGCTGCTTGATGCCACAAGGTTCTTCAGTGCTGGAGTTTGCTTCTTGTTGCCTTAGGTGGTGACTTTCTTCAATTTCTTCACTTTTCTTCCTTTTGTGTGTGTATCTTTTTGTTTCTTCCAAATTCCCCCTTTTTATAGACTCTCAATCAGTTTTGTGCAGTTTTGGGGAGCTAATGGCAGTTGTGGGGAGTTGGATTTCGAAGAGGAGTGGAGGGAAACCACCCAAAATCGTGGGAAACCTCCCTTGAAGGTCCGTGACCGCAAACTGGGCCACGAACGAGGCCCAATTTCAGGTTTTTCGCGTATGTGGCCCATTTTCATTTGTTTTGGGCTCAAACGAAGTCCGATTGCCACCAAACTTGGAGGGATGCTTCTTAACACTATTTTCTACATGTCATAAAAATTTCAGCCTATTTTGACTTCAGGAAGTTGGTCAACTTTTTCATTAATTGGGCCCCGGTCACGGACAAGGCCCACTTTTGGAACATTGCATATGCAGTCTATTTTCCATTGTTTGAGGCCCGAATGATGTCCAATCATCACGAAAGTTGGAGAGATGTTGCTTGACACCATCTTAAGTGTTTCATAGAAATTTCAGCTCGGTTTGACCACCTGAACATGGTCAACTCCTTTTGTTTGTGGGCCCCGGTCACTCCCAAGGCCCATTTTTGGAATTTTGCATATGTGGCTTGTTTCCGCCTGTTCGGGGCCCAAACGGTGTCCAATCGCCACGAAACTTGGAGGGATACTTCTTGACAATATTTTGAGTGTGTCACAGAAGTTTCAACTCTGTTTGACCACCTGAACATGGTCAACTCCTTTTGTTTGTGGGCCCCCGGTCACTCCCAAGGCCCATTCTTGGAATTTTGCATATGTGGCTTGTTTCCGCCTGTTCGGGGCCCAAACGGTGTCCAATCGCCACGAAACTTGGAGGGATGCTTCTTGACACTATTTTGAGTGTGTCACAGAAGTTTCAGCTCTGTTTGAGCACCTGAACATGGTCAACTCCTTTTGCTTGTGGGCCCCCGGTCACTCCCAAGGCCCATTCTTGGAATTTTGCATATGTGGCTTGTTTCCGCCTGTTCGGGGCCCAAACGGTGTCCAATCGCCACGAAACTTGGAGGGATGCTTCTTGACACTATTTTGAGTGTGTCACAGAAGTTTCAGCTCTGTTTGACCACCTGAACATGGTCAACCCCTTTTGTTTGTGGGCCCCCGGTCACTCCCAAGGCCCATTTTTGGAATTTTGCATATGTGGCTTGTTTCCGCCTGTTCGGGGCCCAAACGGTGTCCAATCGCCACGAAACTTGGAGGTATGCTTCTTGACACTATTTTGAGTGTGTCACAGAAGTTTCAGCTCTGTTTGACCACCTGAACATGGTCAACTCCTTTTGTTTGTGGGCCCCCGGTCACTCCCAAGGCCCATTCTTGGAATTTTGCATATGTGGCTTGTTTCCGTCTGTTCGGGGCCCAAACGGTGTCCAATCGCCACGAAACTTGGAGGGATGCTTCTTGACACTATTTTGAGTGTGTCACAGAAGTTTCAGCTCTGTTTGACCACCTGAACATGGTCAACTCCTTTTGCTTGTGGGCCCCCGGTCACTCCCAAGGCCCATTCTTGGAATTTTGCATATGTGGCTTGTTTCCGCCTGTTCGGGGCCCAAACGGTGTCCAATCGCCACGAAACTTGGAGGGATGCTTCTTGACACTATTTTGAGTGTGTCACAGAAGTTTCAGCTCTGTTTGAGCACCTGAACATGGTCAACTCCTTTTGCTTGTGGGCCCCCGGTCACTCCCAAGGCCCATTCTTGGAATTTTGCATATGTGGCTTGTTTCCGCCTGTTCGGGGCCCAAACGGTGTCCAATCGCCACGAAACTTGGAGGGATGCTTCTTGACACTATTTTGAGTGTGTCACAGAAGTTTCAGCTCTGTTTGACCACCTAAACATGGTCAACTCCTTTTGCTTGTGGGCCCCCGGTCACTCCCAAGGCCCATTCTTGGAATTTTGCATATGTGGCTTGTTTCCGCCTGTTCGGGGCCCAAACGGTGTCCAATCGCCACAAAACTTGGAGGGATGCTTCTTGACACTATTTTGAGTGTGTCACAGAATTTTCAGCTCTGTTTGACCACCTAAACATGGTCAACTCCTTTTGCTTGTGGGCCCCCGGTCACTCCCAAGGCCCATTCTTGGAATTTTGCATATGTGGCTTGTTTCCGCCTGTTCGGGGCCCAAACGGTGTCCAATCGCCACGAAACTTGGAGGGATGCTTCTTGACACTATTTTGAGTGTGTCACAGAAGTTTCAGCTCTGTTTGACCACCTGAACATGGTCAACTCCTTTTGCTTGTGGGCCCCCGGTCACTCCCAAGGCCCATTCTTGGAATTTTGCATATGTGGCTTGTTTCCGCCTGTTTGGGGCCCAAACGGTGTCCAATCGCTACGAAACTTGGAGGGATACTTCTTGACACTATTTTGAGTGTGTCACAGAAGTTTCAGCTCTGTTTGACCACCTGAACATGGTCAACTCTCCAGTTGACTTTTTATGATAGTGGGCCCTTGTTTCAGCTGTTTGAAGCCCAAATGACCCCGGTTTGATTTGAAACTTGGACGGACTGACGTCAAGAACATCTTGGAGTATTCATCCAAATTTCATGCAGTTTGGATTCGAGGAAGTAGGATTTCGAACAGTAACCTATTTATTGCATGTGTTAGGTCACTATTCACTCCACATTGAGATAGTTAGCCTGTTTTCTATCCGAACAGCCTCCCCTTGACTTGAAACTTTGGAAGAATAACTTGGGGCATTCTTTGAGCATTTGTTCCGAATTTTATTTGCTTTGGCCTTCTGGAAGTAAGATCTTAGCCGATGATCCCCAAATTCAGGATTACTGTCCTCTAAGCTGATATGTAATGAAATTTAGGCCAAACAGAGTCTTTTCATTTTGAAAATTTGCAAAGTATCTTCTGAGCATGACTGAAGCTTCGCGTCTAAATTTTCATTAATTTTGGACATCGGGAAGCAGGACTTTGGTCAGTGACCCCCTGGCTTGGGGGAAATTGACTTCAGGCTGACATGCTTGTGGCTTTTGAGTTTGATGATCTCTGTTCGACCCGAAATTTGAACTTCCTCTGAGAGTTCCAGCTATCTTGATCTTCATGGAATGCTGGTTTTTACAGTGATTCCCCAGGATCTGCAAATAACCTCTGCAGCCTAAATTAAGCTGAGATGAGGTGTCTTCGCTGCAGTATTTGCAATTTTTATAGGTCAACAAGTGCCCCCTCGAGGTGCAATGATTATAGTATAATAATCATTGTGCCTCGAAATAGCCAATCTGTGGGAATGATGGATGGCTTGATGGAAAGACAGTTTGTCAAGGTAGGTTGTAGGCCTAAACTTGGGATTTGAAAATTTTGATAAAAACCATGAAGGGTTTGATGACGGAATTTTGAAAAGACATAAGAAATCTGAACTTCTTTGCCCTATTTTCACGGATATCAAAAGTAGCATCTCCGTGGGGACTGTGGGGAACACCCACAAAGGAATCCCTTAGGTATTTAGAAAATTCAGAAGTTTATGAATTTTGTTTGGATTTTGGAAATGAATTTGATTTTCTTTTGACCTATTTTTCACAGATATCCAGAGTGGCGTCTCTGTGGGGATGTGGGGAACACCCACAAAAAGAATCCCTGAGTTTTAAGAAAATCAAAAGTTTTAGTAAAAATGGATTTGGGTTTGGATCTTCATGGATTTTTTTTTGTTCATTTTCAAAGATCGAAGTTTGGGTTTTGACTTGGCTTGACATGATTTAAAATGAAATGCAATTTTGACAAAATGGGATGTAATTTTGAAAGAGATTGGCTTTTAATGAAAAACAATTTGAGACATTGGTTTGAAATCAAATTTTGACCCAAAGTTGATTTGGAAAGAAACTCCGCCTCTCTCTTTTTTTGTATAATTTCCTTCGAAATATCCTAAAAATAGGATTATTTCTTTGGTAAATTACTCCAAGTGGACCCATCATAAGAATTTCAAACAAAAGATGATCATGTTATGGATTCCATTGCTTAAAATCAAGGGACCGTAGATGAAGAGGGACGAATCCATCGAGACTTGATCAAGGTTTAGACTCCACTGATTTTCACCAAATTGTATTTGTGAGAAGGAGGGTGACGCGTCAACTACCTGAACTTGAGGGGGTTCGGCAATGGGCTTCACTAATTCAAGTTTGCAATAATCGTGGGAGGAATGATCAACAGTAATTGAGGGGGAATTCCTAATTCAAGTCTTTTTTTTTTTTTAGGACAAAGATTTGGTTTTGGTTTTTGTTTTGATTTTGGTTATACAGGGTCTGCAAAAAGACTTGTTCTATATAACCGAAGGTAGTCATATAGGGTCTACAAAAGACTTGTTCTATACAACTAAGGATTAGCTATATGGGGTCTAAAAAAAGACTTATTCCACACAGCTGAATTTTGCTATATAGAGTCTGCAAAAAGACTTAATTTATATAGCAGGATGTTACAAGGGGTCTTGTAAGGACATTATCCGAGTAACAAAGGTTTGACTAGAGGGGTCGAAGGACTTGATCCTCGCAGTCATTTTATACAAATCTGAGGGATTTTGGTTACGAGTCATAGGTTGTAAGGCTCGAAACTAAAGGATTTTGATTTTGGTTAGGAGTGAGAATGTACACTGTACATGGTTTGGGTACATTGTACATGGTTTGGGTGTACCAATGACATTTAGGTATAGTATTTCTTGAGAAGTTTTCCATTGATAGGCATCATGCACCTGTCCCCTTCAAGTGTGAGGAGCGCATATGCGCCATTGGAGTAAACCTTGTCGACAACAAAAGGTCCTTCCCATTTAGGTTCGAACTTGCCTCCCGACAAGTGCGTGGAAAACATAGGTCTTCTAACTGCAAGGACTAGATCTCCTTTCTTGTAAGCTCTATACTTGACCTTTTTGTTGAAAGATGCAGCCATACGAGCTTGGTACAACTCAATACTTTGTCGAGCGGCAAGTCTTTTCTCATCAAGGTTTTCTAGCTCTTGCAATCTAAGTTTGGCATTCTTTTCTTCAGTATATTTGTTTATCACAGCCACCCGAAAAGAGGGAAGTTGAATTTCCAAAGGTATTACAGCTTCACAACCATAGACCAAGGAGTACGGTGTTGATTTGGTAGGACCACGAACTGTAGTTCTGTAAGCCCATAATGCTTCAGGAAGCCTGGTACTCCAACTCTTTTTGTTGTCAGAAACCATTTTCTTCAAGATCTTGCAAATGGTTTTGTTAAAAGCCTCAGCAAGTCCGTTGGCCGCGGGGTTATATGCTGTAGATGGACAACACTGGATTCCGTATTTGTCACAGAATCTGTAAAATTTATTATTATTGAATTACGGGCCATTGTCATGATACAGACGTTTGGGCACCCCAAAACGGCAAATAACATGAGTTTTCAGGAAGCTAAGGACTGTATCAGTTTTAACTTCTTTGAGAGGTACTGCTTCTGCCCATTTGGAAAAGTAATCGGTTGCAGCCAAAATGAATTGATGTCCACGTTCTGAGGGTGGACTGATCTTCCCCACTATATCCATTCCCCAAGATTCAAACGGCCAAGAAGTGGTCGTAGGGTGCAAATGTTCAGGAGGCTGGTGAATGTAATCACCATGAATTTGGCACTCATTGCATCTTTTAGCAAAATTAATAGCATCAGACACCATGGTAGGCCAATAGTAGCCTAATCTTCGAATTTGATCATGAAGTTTTGGTCCAGCTTGGTGAGCACCACATAGGCCCGCATGAACTTCTCTGAGAACTTGTTCAGCTTCTTTCGGGGACAAACATCGAAGTAGAACTCCATCGTATGATTTGCGATAAAGAGTTTTTGAGGGCAAATCAAAATGGAATTTGAGAGCTCGCCTTTGAATACTGGTTCTATCTTTAGGATTCTCTGGTAATACTCCATGCAGAATGTAATCAATAAAAGGATCTCTCCAATCCCTGAATGAGTTTTGGAAATATGAAATTCGATTTTTGATTACAGTGAAGCTATCTTCTACTGCCTTGTAAGTATCGAGTGGGGGTAGAAGTCTTCTCTCAACAACTTCCAATATCATCTTGTCATTCTCAGGGATTGCCATTGAAGCTGCCAGGCTTGCTAAGGCGTCTGCTTTGACATTCTGGCATCTCGGAACATGATGAAACTCAATCGATTTAAACCTCTGTTTGAGTTCATATGCCCTATTGAAAAGGGGAATTAGGTCTGGCTTCTTTACTTCATACTCGTGATTCATTTGCTTAATCACAAGTTGCGAATCTCCATAGACCCCTAGCATGTTAATGCTAGCATCTAAAGCTAACTCAAGCCCCATAATTAATGCCGTGTATTCTGCCACATTGTTCGAGCATGGCTTGATCAATGAAAAGGAGTGAGGAACATAAAATCTTTCTGGACTGCAGAAAATAATTCCAACCCCTGATACTGGCATTCCTCGTTCATTAGTCCTGGAAGCTCCATCAAAATGCATGGTCCAATGTAGATCTGAATCAATGGTGGATTGCCGTGTTTGTTCAGCGAAGAAGACTGACTCATCAGGGAGATTGTCTGTGAACTCAGAATCTTCTGACAGTGGATGTTCTGCTAGAAAATCTGCAAGAGCTTGTCCTTTTACTGCTTTCGCAGGAGTGTATCTGATGTCATATTGAGAAAGAAGGATGGACCATTTGGCCAGACGTTCACTTAACGCCCCGGCTTTTGTCACTAATACCTTTAATGGATTAATATTGGAAACCAGATACACCACATTAGAGAGGATGTAATGCCGCAGCTTTTGTATTGCAAACATAAGCGCTAGACATTCTTTTTCTATTGGGTGATAATTGTGCTCAGCACCAACTAGCATCCTTGACAGGTAATAGAGTGCCACCTCCTTTCCTTCATCATTCTTTTGAGCTAACAATGCTCCCAAGGAATGATCAAGAGCTCTTGTATAAAGAATGAAAGGCTTGCCCGGAATTGGAGCTGAAAGAACTGGCGGATTTGTAAGATATTGTTTAATATCCTGAAAAGCATTTTTACAAGCTTTGTCCCATACAAAGTCTACTCCTTTGTTCATCAATTTGGAGAATGGTCTGCACTTTCCGGACAAGTTAGAAATGAACCGTCGGATATAGGCGAGTCTTCCCTGCAATCCTTTCAATTCTCTCAAATTTCTCGGCGAAGGCATTTCCAATATGGCTTTGATTTTGACGGGATCTATTTCAATGCCCCCTTTTCGCACCACAAATCCTAGAAACTTTCCGGAGGAAACTCCGAAAAAACATTTCAGGGGATTCATTCGTAGATTGAATTTCCGTAATCTCTCAAAGACGGTGCGAAGGTCGGCGAGATGGTCTGATTTATGCTTGCTCTTGACTGCCAAATCATCAACATAACATTCAACAGATTTATGTTGTAAGTCCTTGAATATTTTCATCATTGCTCTTTGGTACGTGGCTCCAGCATTTTTGAGACCAAATGGCATGACAGTATAGCAGTATATGCCGAATGGAGTTCTAAAGGAAGTGTGTTTCTCATCCTCTTTGAACATTTTGATCTGATTATACCCCGAGAAGCCATCCATGAATGACATTCTTTCGAACCCAAAAGTATTGTCAATCATTATTTCTGGTATAGGTAATGGAAAATCATCTTTGGGGCAGGCTTTATTCAAATCTCTGAAGTCAATACAGATTCTGATTTGTCCATTCTTTTTAGTAACTGGGACTATATTAGCCAACCAGTCTGGATGCTGTTCTTCACGGATGAAATTAACGCCTTTGAGTTTCTGAACTTCTGCTTCTATCTTCTCCATGATTTCAGGCTTAGTCCTCCTTTGGTCCTGTTTTACAGGTTTAGCATCATCTGCTATATTTAATTTGTGTATGGAGATTTCTGGATCTAAGCCCGGCATTTCTGCATAAGTCCATGCAAAGCAATCTATGAACTCTCACAAGAATCCCACATACAAATCAAGTTCACTTCCTTTAATTTGAGAGCTTACAAAGGTAGGTCGGGGATTTTCTGGGGTTCCCAAGTTTATTTCTTGTACTTGGTCCTCAGTTGGAGGATTAGGAGGAAGTGTTTCTACATTGTTATTGGAAGTTTCTAACTCTGTGAAACCCTCTGGGGTTTCAGTTGGGGGTTTTAGCCAAGGCCTGATCCCTTTCCAAGGATTTGGTTTTTTAGGCTCTTTGGCTTTTACATCAAGGGCTAAGCATTCCCAGCGGACATGTTGGGACGGGCTTATTTCCTCGTTGAGTTCAGGTGGCCAATAGTCAGTGATTTGTGATGCAGCATCATCTTCATCACTTGCCCCCTCAGGATGCTGAAAAGTGGCCCAATCAACGGGATCTTGAAGCACAGGAATTTCATGAGAGTCATCCGAGTCATATTTTTCAGTGAAGACTACCGATCTGGTTTTAACACCTTGTTTAAATTTAGGAATGTTACTGTAAGGAACATATCCTATGCAATGACGCAGCTGCTCAATTCTGCCCCCTGTCTGGAGATCTTCTTTCATCTCTGGAGTAAAGACATCCAAAGGAGCCCGTATGCCATTTGCAGTTAATCCAAGACCCATAGGTTTCTTGAGATTGTACCCCATATTTTTCATCATGTTACAGACCACAGGATTATAAATATCGAGCCGGATTTTTCCCTCATTACTGATTTTGTCAATGATATCTGGTGGAGAAGTATCTTCAGCCCGATGAAAAATAATCGGATGATTATACTGCTTAGATGAAGGTACCAGAAAGCAAGAACCTTCGAATTCATAAATGTGAGAGGGAGTAGGCCATGGCATAAGTGGAAGATTGCAGTCTACCATAGAATGCACGAAGGTGCTCATTTCTTCAGCGTCTTCAGAATCCAACTCAGAATCTGTATCTCTGATCATTGAAATGACATGTATTGGATGCATTCTTCTAGACATCCTGCGCAGCCGGTGGAGTGCCACTTCGAGAGATGATACAATTCGAGACATCTCATCAAAGGTTTGAAATTCCATTACCATGGTTAAGCTGCGAAGAGCTGGCCGAAAACCTACCCAGCATAAGTGAATCCATGCGGAGTAGTGTGGAGGATTTTCACATCTTTCAGCCAAACGGAGCCATCTATCAATGTACCTGTCGGCTAATTCTCCCCTCTGCTGTGATGTCAATATCAATTGACTAAAAGTGATGGGAGAATCAAGCTTTATAGGCGATATTCCCCTATTAGGGGGAGGTATATCATTGCTTTCTTGATTAGAGCTCGAGGATACCATGTTGGCCGAAAATGAAAACTTCTGATGTTCAGCATCTTTTACTTTTGATAGCTTTGTAGATATGATTAAAGGTGGATCTGGCTTTTTGATTTCAGATTTCACCTTAATTATCAAAGGAGCTTTGATATCTACGCATTTTGCCGCAGATTTTCCTGCACATTCCAACTTTATGGGGAGATCAGATTTTTGACCAACTTTCTTTGCTGAAATAGTGAAAGGTTCAGAAGGATTATCATTCACAGCAGCATTCTTTGTATCTGAGTTGGATTTTGTAGGCATTTCTTGATACATTGCTGCGTCTGTGAAATAAACCTCTTTTCCTTTGAATGGCTTTTCCTCTGCAAAGACTCGATGTACCTTCCCCTCATTGTCGATGTATTTAAGGCATTGATGAAGAGTAGAAGGTACTATGGCATAATCATGAAGCCATCGTCTCCCCAAGAGGATGTTATAGCAAGCACTAGTTTTTACCACATGCAGAGTGGCCTCCGAGACTAAATCCCCGAACTGGAATCGAATTCGGATTTTACCAATCGGATCCTGGACTTCCCCATCATAACCTTGAATAGAAGTCTTTGTAGCAGACAGCTTGCTCACTGGAATACCGAGCTCTTGAAGGGCCGTGATTGTGATGAGATTTAGAGCTGACCCTGGGTCAACTTGAACTCTTGGGACAGGCATATCTTTGATGTAGGCCGTGAAATAAAGTGGCCTCGTATGCTTCATATTTCCCAAGAGGAGATCCTCTTTGGTGAAAGAGATAGTAGCTTTAGAAGCATTGTGAGTTAAGAGGCACTCCTTGCATTGCTTTTGAGGCTTCTTGGATTTCGCCTTCAAATAGTTCTTTTCTATTTGATGCACTTGTGCTATATGAGTATGATTTTCAATATTCAAGGCCTGTAGTGCTCGTATGAAGTTGTCACGAGTCTCCTTGGACATCTGCAAGAGATCAAAAATGTGGAGTCGTGCAGGTATGTGCTTAAGGTGTTCAACAACATCATACGTGAATGGCTCTAGTGGCCTTGCATTATCATTTACTTCTGGAGAAGTTACATTTACATTGGTATTGCCTCCCGAAGGGTTTACATAAGAAGAGGAAGGAACAGAGGATCTATCATAGTTGACCCTGTAGTTACGACCAGAGCGAGTGCCATCATTAAGCATGTTGCTTCGGTCAATTTCTGGTCGTGCGTCTCTTCTTATGGCATTGACTTCTTCTGGTTCGATGAAAAGCTGATTGACCTCTTCCAGGCCTACTTCTTGGTTTACATTATTAGGAATAGCCTGCGATGTTTGGGGTTCTATGGCAGCATTCAAAACCACCAGGGAAGGAGCCGTTGACAGTTCTTCTTCAAAGTCAGAGATATTCTCCACAATATTACTCATACTAGGGTTATTATGTCTCCTCGGTAACCCAAGTTCCCTGACTGAGTTAAAGTCAACAAACTGATTACTTAATTCAGAATTTTCATTTGAAAAGATCAGCTCTGAATTAGGTGTGGAAGAAGCATCTGGCGTGAAAGGAGGAAAAACCGTCTGCTGATCCTGAACTTCGTCGTGCCCGACTAATGGTAGTGGATCCGGATGAACTTCTGGAGGTAGTGGAAAAAGAGGAGGATCATTCGACCAGCCACTTGAACTTGGCCTGTGTATGTCATACAAGGTCACGGATAGTGTATTTAGACCGTGCTTGATATTAAGCGTTCCCGTCTCGGACTCAAAGGCTTGTTCGAAATCCTCATCCTCATCAGAAGGGTATTCATCAGCCAAATAATCATCGATCCATTGATCGTCTTCAAGATCAGAGTAATCCGACCATTGATTTTCATCATCGGAGTTAGGGGGTGTACCATCCCATGATATCCGATTGCAGCTGGATATTGCTGGTTCTTCCTCATCTTTTGGAATTGGAGTGATGTAGTCGGCTAGAGTAAAATAACCTCTGGCTGATCTGGGAGGATTTTCTAAGACTGGGGCCTCGACCGCCTTGTCTTTCTTCTGCTTAAACTGTTGTTCTTGTTTCTTTTGAGCAGTTTTCTGGAGACTTTTAATTTGCCTTTTGATCTTTCTTCTTTCCACAGGTGTGGGTTTAGTTTTCACTTTTTCCCATCCTTCATCATTTATTAAATCTGGGTGAACCCACATTTCCTGCCCTGAAGAATCTTTGATAAGTATCAACCCCTGTTCATTATGTAGTGCATTGATGACCCGGAATTCGACCATTGGTGGCCTTAATGAAGCGGGTATTGCCACAGGTGCAAATTGCCCGAAGGAAATCATATTGACTGGGGCCGTATCATATTTTCGGTCAAATTTTATTACTCCATTTTTCCACATCTCATTGACCTTTTCTTTTAGGATAAAGCAGTCTTTCAAGGGATGAGATACCATCCGATGGTATGCACAATAGTTTGGATCATTAACACAACCCGCTTGCTCTGGCTTTTTCATGGGTGGAAGCTCGAGCTTGTTGTTCTCCATCAATGCTTGGAAGATGACTTCAATGTCTCCATCAAAAGGGTACTTAGTTTGCTTCCTCTTTTCATATTCTTCCTTTTTATTTTGCTCCGTCTTACCATTCTGTGGTTTTTGAGGAACTGGTTTGGAGGTTTGTACATTGAATACCTCCTGCTTCTTTTGGGGTTTCGGCACAGTTGGTTTTGGAGCAGAAGATGATGATGATTCCATTTTTCGGGAACTTGCTTTCTTCTGGCTAATTTCTTTCAGGGTTAACTCCGCATCAGTGGCTACTTCAACCAATCTGGCCAAAGACTTAGTTTTATGACTAAGTATGATAGCCTTAATTTCTGGCCGTAAATTGGTTTTGCACATTTCAATTGTCGCCTTTGGAGATGGTTGTTCTAGGCATCTGTAAGACAATGCTCTCCATCTATTGATAAAGGCTTGTGCAGTTTCATTATCCCCTTGCTTTGTACTACTGAGCATAGCGAAGGTGACCGTTTGATCTTCTTCCTGAAAGTGAAGTAGAAACTTTTCTTCTGTAACTGGCCATGTAGTGAAGGAGAGTTCTGGCAATTGTTTGTACCAATCGAAAGCAACTCCCTTCAATGTACCAACAAACAACCTTATTTTTAGTGCATCCAATTCGGGTAAACTACCAAGGAGCGACTTAAAATGTACTATATGCTGATAGGCTGACCCTTTTCCAAGGTAAGGCTGGAAGGTCGGAAGTTTGTAATCTGGCGGAAATGGAACCAAATCAAACTCCGGAGGGTATTTAGATGTAATACCCTTTTTCTTCATCCTGGTTTCCACTTTTGATTTGTTTAAAATTTCCTCTACTTCTTTAAAAGTTACAGGTTTTTCAGGATCTGCGTGGAAACCAAGGATTGAGGAGTGATCACCTCCAGTTGAACCTGAGGCGATTACTTTATCTGTTAGTGCCTTGATTTGTGCTGTGAGTAGGTCAATTTTGGTGGCATTCCTCCTGATCATTGCATGTTCTCTTCTATCAGCAAATAAGGAGTTTACAGGAGCTTCAGCTGGACTACCCAGTTTGTCTGCTAAGATTTTCAATTGAGCCGTCAGGTGGTCAATTTTAGCTCCTTGTTGCTTGACAACATCACTGACGTCATTCTCTTGATTTTCGTCAGCATTTTCTTCGCTAACATCTTTGCCTCTACCGGCATCCTCTTCATTACCGGTCCCACTCCCTTCAGCCATAAATACGGTGTACTGACGGGGGTAAGAGGATGTAGGAAGAGTGGATTGACTATCTTCGGTATCCAGGAGAGTTATTGAGTCCTTATCAGAACCATGATCGTCAGAGGTCCTATCTGAATGAGAGTTCGAATCAGAATCTTGGGACTGAGTTCGAGCCATACTCCGAGTAACTCTCCTGGTTGAGCCAGGTCCGACCATACATGAGGAGGTTAAATTTGGCTCATCTTCTTTAATCACCCATTTCTGAGTGATTCTATGCTGTGACTGCTTCCGAGCATGCCTCTTGGAGCGAGACAAAACCCTCTTCTTTATTTGCTGGGCTAATCTGGATGCTAGAGTTTGATCTCTGAATCTAGCAACTAATGGCCTAGAAGTGCTAGCAACTTGCTCCCAATCTATAGGGTCGGAAGTGGGAAGTGAGAGGATGTTAACAGCATTTCTTTCAATCTTCTTCTTCTGCTCCTTCTTTTGTTGAAGCAGATTTTAAAATTGAACGAGATCGGTCGAATTTTTGATGACCAATCGTTCAGCATTTTTCTTGTTTTTAGTGCCATATGACGAGCGCTGGGTTGAAAGTGATGGTGATGGTGCCACAATCACAGAAGGTAAGCGCCTCCTGCCGAACTTCCGTCCCTCCTTCTGGGTCAAAGGGTAAAAGACATTCTTTTCAAGTGGGGCCAAGGGTTTTTCCTCAGCTTTTCTGGACTTCTGCATACGTGGCTGTGGTGACCACATACGGCAATTTGGAATAACAACATCCTTCTGACCCTTTTCATGGGCTAAGGCTTGCTTGCGAGTAGTTTGCTTTTTGAGATGTACCCTTTGTTTAGGATGCATAAATGAGGACTTTGTAGTCTGCAAAGCCTCCCGCTGTGAACCAATGGGTATCTCTGTTTTGTTGTTCGTAAACCGAACCTGCCTTGCCCCCAGTCGAGGCTTGGTGATCTGAAAATTACTGCCTTCCAACCTCACTTTGTGTTTTAAGTCATTGTGACCTTTGTGAAAGACTCCAAAGGGGTTTTGGGCATATTTGGAGACCCAAGTTTGAGGAATCTTTGCCTTCTTGACGGGCTTCAAGGTTTCTAATGACCCATCGTGGGTTGAGGTCATGCAGCTTGAAGGAGTAGAAAGCCTTTGAAAGACCGAGACCCATGATGCAGGAGCATTGGTGTTCATTCGGCCACTTTTGGGTGCCCTTGTGGTCTGAGCCATGGAGATTTTGAACAATCTCTCTTTAGCTTCGTCAAAAGTGATTATCAAAGAACCCATGCTGTTTCCTGCAAAAAGTTAGCCGATGAGACTATATTAGTAGTATAACCAACATGGCTGCCTCTTGGGCTAGCCGGAATGGTTTATAGATGCCATCTAGACCAACATGGTTTTTGAACCGAAATGGTTAGATATAGGCATAAATCCCATCTCATTATGCTATGCTGACTATCCCTACTGTCAGAATTTCTGCAGCATTTCGGGTTTATCGAGTCAGGCTTAAAAGCACGCTATGCTGACTAGTCCTTGCTACCAAAATTTCAGCAGCATATCTAGACTATCTGTGTCAGACTTATAAGCAAGAGAGGGTTGGATCAATCAAAGGGATAGGGCTCACAGGATCAAGCCTGCACCACTATCACAATGACCACACAAGATCCATCAGTGGTTGACGCCGGACAATGCATAATTACAATGTCGTTGGTCTTATCACTGATTTAATAAACTTTTTATATGGGTCAGAAGCCCTTTGAACTGAATCATCACTCTTCTAAAGTGAAAAGGGTGATGATTTGGTTCATACACATCAAGGTGCAAATTCTTCAATCAAGTTATGCACATCAACATGCAAATTCTTCCAATTAAATGGCAAGTGTATGCACATCAAGGTGTCCAATGCCTTCATTTGTATGAACAATATGCACTTCAAGGTGCAAAAAGTCCTTTAATGATATTTTCAAACCCATTGCAGACATCAAAGGTCTTGTATGGGTGTAATTGGAGGTTAACTAAGCCTTTGTCATCATAAAAATGGATCAGTGACCTTGTGCCCCGGTCACAGGCTTTTAGCAGCAGTTTTCAATGAAACAGCAGCAATTTCTAGCACAACAGCGGCAGTTTCTAGTGCAATAGCAGCAGTTACAGTGCAATAGCAGCAGTTTCAGTGAAACAGCAGCACTCTCAGTGCAACAGCAGCAGTTTCAGTGAAACAGCAGCACTCTCAGTGCAACAGCAGCAGTTTCAGTGAAACAGCAGCACTCTTCAACACAACAGCAGCACTTTTAGAGAAATAGCAACAGTTACAGTGCAACAGCGGCACTTTCAGTGCAACAGCAACACTTCAGTGCAATAGCAGCAATTTTCAGGGCAACAGCAGCACTTTCAGTGCAATAGCGGCAGTCACAGTGCAACAGCGGCACTTTCAGTGCAACAGCAGCAGTTACAGTGCAACAGCGGCAGTTTTCAGGGCAACAGCAGCACTTTCACTGCAACAGCAGCAGTTACAGTGCAACAGCGGCACTTTCAGTGCAACAGCAGCAGTTACAGTGCAACAGCGGCAGTTTTCAGGGCAACAGCAGCACTTTTCAGCAATTTTCAGCACTTTCACGCATTTTTCATCAAATTTGATCACAAATTAGGGCCTATAATTTCCCACAGACGGCGCCAATCTTCTGATCGCGCTTAAAAATGTAGGCGTGGAAATGAATTACGGAATCAAGGAATCAAGGTCCGACATTCACGCACTTTAAGCGTTAAGAAGAATGGGAAAATAATTACAGTTCATCATTAATTTCCCTTTTGTTTACATGGGTTCAAGTGCCCTGACCGCGGGGATGCAGGTTGTTTACATACATTTTGAAAGTTTACAACCCCTCCCTCAAGTCTCAGATGTGATCTCAATTTGGAAAATACAAGAAAATGTACATAAGGTGGAAGACAATGTGGAAAAAGGGGAAAAAAATGGGGGGTGACCGTGACCCGCAGTCACTGCCCCATTCCAGTGACCGTGACTCACCCGCGGTCACTCGGGCCTTCCAGTGACCGTGACTCACCTGCGGTCACTGGGACCTTCCAGTGACCGCGGGTGAGTCACGGTCACTGGAAGGTCCCAGTGACCGCAGGTGAGTCACGGTCACTGGAAGGCCCGAGTGACCGCGGGTGAGTCACGGTCACTGGAATGGGGCAGTGACTGCGGGTCACGGTCACCCCCCATTTTTTTCCCCTTTTTCCACATTGTCTTCCACCTTATGTACATTTTCTTGTATTTTCCAAATTGAGATCACATCTGAGACTTGAGGGAGGGGTTGTAAACTTTCAAAATGTATGTAAACAACCTGCATCCCCGCAGTCAGGGCACTTGAACCCATGTAAACAAAAGGGAAATTAATGATGAACTGTAATTATTTTCCCATTCTTCTTAACGCTTAAAGTGCGTGAATGTCGGACCTTGATTCCGTAATTCATTTCCACGCCTACATTTTTAAGCGCGATCATCAGCATGAGTCATTGCTTCTTGGAAGCTCTCTAGCTCCCCTTCATTAGTAAGCAAAATATATTTGGATGCAAGATACTTAGTTGATGGTTGACGCTCTCATGTAGACCTCCTAACTTGAGGTTCCGTGGTTTCCAACCGAGGATACTACAGGTCCTCCTGCTCAACACCCTCATCATCTGGCAACCCCTGTGCCTCATCACGATCTGGATCATTTTGTCCACCTTCTCCACCTGTAGTCTGCATCGAAGAAGGAGTCGATGTGAGTTCAACCACTCCATCAACTGTCTCAGAAGACTTATCAATCTTCTCAACGTCTCCAAAGAACTGGTCTTCATGGAAAACCACATCCCTACTTCTGATAATTTTCCTCTTTTCTGGATCCCATAATCTGTAGCCAAACTCATCTCCACCATAACCAAGAAAGATGCAACTCACTACCTTATCGTCTAACTTGGAACGCGGCTCTTTTCGTACATGTACAAACGCCTTACACCCAAACACCTTCAAGTGTGAATATGAAACATTTTTACCTGTCCATCTTCTCTCTGGAAAATCATAATTCAAAGGAACTGAGAAAGATCTGTTAATCAGATAAACGGTAGTCAGAACGGCTTTACCCCAGGATGGCTTAGGCAACCGTGCTAATCTCATCAGGCATCTCATCTTCTCAAGAATAGTGCGGTTCATTCTCTCTGCCACACCATTGTGTTATGGAGTACCGAGAACTGTCCTTTCTGTTGACCTATAAAAATTGCAAATACTGCAGCGAAGACACCTCATCTCAGCTTAATTTAGGCTACAGAGGTTATTTGCAGATCTTGGGGAATCACTATGAGAACCGGCATTCCATGAAGATCAAGATAGCTGGAACTCTCAGAAGAAGTTCAAATTTCGGGTTGAACAGACATCATTGAACTCAAAAGCCACAAGCATGTCAGCCTGAGGTCAGTTCCCCCCAAGCCAGGGGGTCATTGACCAAAGCCCTGCTTCCCGATGTCCAAAATTAATGAAATTTAGACGAGAAGCTTCAGTCATGCTCAGAAGATACTTTGCAAATTTTCAAGATGAAAAGCCTCTGTTTGGCCTAAATTTCATTACATGTCAGCTTAGAGGACAGTAATCCCGAATTTGGGGGTCATCGGCTAAGATCTTACTTCCAGAACGCCAAAGCAGATAAAATTTGGAAAAAATGCTCAAAGAATGCCCCAAGTTATTCTCCCAAAGTTTCAAGTCAAGGGGAGGCTGTTCGGATAGAAAACAAGCTAACTATCTCAATGTGGAGTAAATAGTGACCTAACGCATGCAATGAATAGGTTACTGTTCGAAATCCTACTTTCTCAAATCCAAACTGCATGAAATTTGGGTGAATACTCCAAGATGTTCTCGACGTCAGTCCCTCCAAGTTTCAAATCAAACCGGGGTCATTTGGGCTTCAAACAGCTGAAACAAGGGCCCACTGTCATAAAAAAGTCAACTGGAGAGTTGACCAAGTTCAGATGGTCAAACAAAGCTGAAACTTCTGTGACACACTCAAAATAGTGTCAAGAAGTATCCCTCCAAGTTTCATGGCGATTGGACACCGTTTGGGCCCCGAACAGGCGGAAACAAGCCACATATGCAAAATTCCAAGAATGGGCCTTGAGAGTGACCGGGGGCCCACAAACAAAAGGAGTTGACCATGTTCAGGTGGTCAAACAGAGCTGAAACTTCTGTGACACACTCAAAATAGTGTCAAGAAGTATCCCTCCAAGTTTCGTGGCGATTGGACACCGTTTGGGCCCCGAACAGGCGGAAACAAGCCACATATGCAAAATTCCAAGAATGGGCCTTGGGAGTGACCGGGGCCCACAAACAAAAGGAGTTGACCATGTTCAGGTGGTCAAACAGAGCTGAAACTTCTGTGACACACTCAAAATAGTGTCAAGAAGCATCCCTCCAAGTTTCGTGGCGATTGGACACCGTTTGGGCCCCGAACAGGAGGAAACAAGCCACATATGCAAAATTCCAAGAATGGGCCTTGGGAGTGACCGGGACCCACAAACAAAAGGAGTTGACCATGTTCAGGTGGTCAAACAGAGCTGAAACTTCTGTGACACACTCAAAATAGTTTCAAAAAGCATCCCTCCAAGTTTCGTGGAGATTGGACACCGTTTGGGCCCCGAACAGGCGGAAACAAGCCACATATGCAAAATTCCAAGAATGGGCCTTGGGAGTGACCGGGGCCCACAAACAAAAGGAGTTGACCATGTTCAGGTGATCAAACAGAGCTGAAACTTCTATGAAACACTTAAGATGGTGTCAAGCAACATCTCTCCAAGTTTCGTGATGATTGGACATCATTCGGGCCTCAAACAATGGAAAATAGACCGCATATGCAATGTTCCAAAAGTGGGCCTTGTCCGTGACCGGGGCCCAATTAATGAAAAAGTTGACCAACTTCCTGAACTCAAACTAGGCTGAAATTTTTATGACATGTATAAAATAGTGTTAAGAAGCATCCCTCCAAGTTTGGTGGCAATCGGACTTCGTTTGAGCCCAAAACAGATGAAAATGGGCCACATATGCGAAAAACCTGAAATTGGGCCTCGTCCGTGGCCCAGTCTACGGTCACGGACCTTCAAAAGAGGTTTCCCACGATTTTGGGTGGTTTCCCTCCACTCCTCTTCGAAATCCAACTCCCCACAACTGCTATTAACTCCCCAAAACTGCACAAAACTGATTGGGGAGTCTATAAAAAGAGAGAATTTGGAAGAAACAAAGACACACACACATAAGGAAGAAAAGTGAAGAAATTGAAGAAAGTCACTACCTAAGGCAACAAGAAGCAAGCTCCAGCAGCACTTCCACGACCATTCCCACCTTCTTTTCTTAGTTTTAAAGGTAAGCAAGAAAATTCAGAAGGAGAGAAGGAAGGGAAATGGCCAAAGTCCATATCATGTTCGTATGACGCCAATTTTTGAGAGGATGACATTGTCACCTCTGTTTCTCTCATTCGTAGGGCTTCTTAGCCATTACAAGAGTTGTGAAAGAAGCCTCTCTAGGCCTCATTTTGTTCCTTGAAAATGATAGGTTCAAATGACACAACTCCGGCTTCAAATTTGCCCATTTCGAACTTGAAACAAAAATGCAGTCCGTAAGCACGAATGATAAGTTACAGCGGTTTCAATTGATTCCATGATAAAATGTGATCTTCTTGATGGTTGTCCACCGCTCCAAAGTCATGAGAATGGAGTTCCAACACTTGAAAGAAGTTCCAAGAAAGAACCAGCGCGAACAGCACAAAAAAACAGAGGCACAGGGCCATTGTCTGTCAGTGACCGTGATCCCCGGTCACTGGCAGGTTCCAGTGACCGCGGGTGAGTCACGGTCACTGGAAGGCCCCAGTGACCGCGGGTGAGTCACGGTCACTAGAAGGCCCTAGTGACCGCAGGTGAGTCCCGGTCACTGGAAGGCCCTAGTGACCGTGGATGAGTCACGGTCACTGGATTGGGGCAGTGACCGCGGGTCACGGTCACCCCCCATTTTTTCTCCTTTTTCACATTTTCTTCCACCTTATGTACATTTTCTTATATTTTCCAAATTGAGATCACATCTGAGACTTGAGGGAGGGGTTGTAAACTTTCAAAATTTATGTAAACAACCTGCATCCCCGCGGTCAGGGCACTTGAACCCATGTAAACAAAAGGGAAATTAATGATGAACTGTAATTATTTCCCATTCTTCTTAACGCTTAAAGTGCGTGAATGTCGGACCTTGATTCCGTAATTCATTTCCACGCCTACATTTTTAAGCGCGATCACTTTCATGTCGAATGCCATGCTTCAAGCAATAGCTTCTAAACTTGTTGGATGTGTACTCACCCCCATTATCAATGCGGAGACACTTCAAGAGTTTACTAGTTTCCCTTTCAACCTTGACATGAAACTGTTGAAAACTCTGGAATACTTGATCCTTTGATATCAACGGATAAATCCAGACTTTCTGGATGCATCATCGATGAACGTGACAAAGAATTTATTGCCACCTAATGATTCTACCTCAATAGGACCACAAACATCAGAATATATCAAATCCAACACATTTGATTTTAATTTTGATGTTGAAGAGAAAGCAACCCTATGTTGTTTGCCATACAAACAATAATCATAATGGTCAAGAGATATACCTTTAGAGCAAGGAATTAAATCCTTTTTTGCCAACATCTGCAGGCCACACTCATATGACCAAGCCTTTTATGCCACAGATTCAGAGAGGAACTGTCTTGAACTGTATTCAACACACCTTTGCATAGTTTTACTTGTGTTTTATAAAGCGTATTACCCACTTTTCCTTTCACAATAACAAGAGACCCTTTAGTGAGCTTCCATCTGCTATTTCCGAAATAATTCTCATAACCTGCGCGATCCAATGCAGTCCTGGAAATCAAATTCAACCGTAGATCAGGAACATGTTGCACATCTTTCAGCATCATTGTGCAACCAATATCGGTTTTAATGCAGACATCACCAATGCCAACAATTTCTGAATGACTCGTGTTACCCATCTTCACAGTACCAAAGTCACCTGCTTTGTACGTCGTGAACATCTCCCTAGAAGGAGTAACATGGTAAGATGCTGCTATGTCAACAACCCACTCAACCTGACCATCTGCAACACTCAAACACTTATCATCATCTCCGGCGAGCACCACTACTTTCTCTTCTAAAGTAGCTGTAGTGTTATCATTATCATTCTTCTTCTCATTGTTGGATCCTTTCTGTTCCTTCAAGGCAAAGCAATTTTTCCTGAGGTGGCCCATCTTGCCACAGAAAAAGCATTTTACTGACTTTTTCTTGGTCTGTGATTCACCATTAGACTTGGCCAGTGATTCACCTCTAGACTTACCACGACCCTCCTTTGGCCCTCTACTCTTACTCCTCCCCCTGTTCTTAATAATAAAGACCTGTGCATTATCTGTCCCTGTAGATTTACTTCTAGTTTCTTCATTCTGTAGACTATTGGTAACATGACTCATGGACAACACACCATCTGGAGTAGAGTTGCTCACAGAAACAACTAATGTCTCCCATGTATCCAGTAAAGAACTTAAAAGCAATAAAGCTTGCATCTCATCATCAAGGACCATCTTCATAGTGGCTAACTAATTTACTACACTTTAGAACTCATTGATGTGATCGTTGATCTGACCATCATCCTTGAATTTCATGTTCATAGGTTTTATGATCAAAAATGTTTTGTTCACTGTGGACTTTTTATCATACATTGCTTCTACTTTTTCTAAAGGGTATTCGTATTGGTTTCATTAGACACGTGGTGAAATATACTGTTATCAACCCACTGTCTGATGTGACCAATTGCTTTTCTATGCAACTTGTTCCATTCAGCATCTTGCATATCTTTTGGTCGGATGTCATAACTCTAACCCAGGAGATCGGGGGTTAAGACTAAACTTAATCAGTGACACACGTACTCCCGTGCCTATACACTTAGACCTTGTCTAAATTCACACGCACCAAGGAATTTCACACGTGCCAATACATGTACACGGAAGCTGTAGGTATTATTGCATAACAAGGAAGACATATCACAACAAAATTAGATATACAAAAGGCTATATTAAGTTTAGAGTAAAAAAAATGAGCCAAAATGACTTTTGCCAATGCTCATAACTCAACACCAAAATCAAATAGGATCCCTCATCAAGGAAGATTAATGCATGCATGACAATATTGTGCTCCGGCGGAGTGATTACATCCACTCCTCTAGCCCTGACGGGGCATCTGGGTCTCCCCTGGAGTCTGATTGACCAACGAAGCGTCGGTTGAAGGATCCGAGCCTGCAATACCAAGGACAACTCATGAATACAATGATTCAGCAAAGTATAAGCAACAAAAGTTTATGCATGTTGTATCTAACAGAATAAATAACAACGGGTAAATCATAGAGTTCCAAATTCGTATACTAAGCAATTGTGCGAGCAAGAAAACATGCTATCAGGATTAATGTATACATGATACGTACATAACTAGGTGGCGCCTACATTTACCATATACTCCTTTTCGGGATCTTACATACTGAGAACACTATCAACCGGGCCAGGTTACGAATGGGTCTCGGGATTCTAGGGTCCGGAAGCCTCAAGACATAAACTCACTGCAGCGGTGCCTTACATACTACACCAAATTCAACCCCGTCAGGTATCCTAAGGCTGAGGCTGAGTAGTGCCTGACCACAGGGAGTCAATCATATACTAGAACTTGAGTAAATCATACAAATCATATCGAGCATATATCATACATTCCGAATCATACGTCCAACTCATACAGACAATACTCAAGTTAATGGAAACAAGTCGAGCATATCAAACAAATCGGATTTATCATATCAAAAAGGCATAACATGGACTATGCAAACCATACAGAAGAGTGGAGGTCAATATTCATTATTTAAGATGTCATGCAACACAAATTAGCTTGAATCAAGAGGATTTACTAGCTAATCCTAATCTAGTCATCCAGTGTTTCTAACCGTGCATGATGATGTAATTTTAAGTTATCCGATAAATAGTTGTCTTTCGCAAGTATTGCATTGTATCAGAAAAGTGTATCGAAGTCCCTTAAATCAACACCTATGGAAAGGTGCTTAACACTGAACAACACACATGAATGCGTCACAACACTCAAGACCATTTATGCAATTCGCGTGTTCCATTCGGCAAGTTAAGGGTTACTACTATTCAAATATGAAGGCCCTATAAGGTCTCTTTCATACCTACCCTTTATTAATAATCTTTAATCACGAGCCACGGGGCCCGGGAATATAGCCCAAAAAGTTCCTTGGTTGGTGTGACAGGTAGGAAGATAAAAAGGAGCATAAAGGTTTTCAGTGTACAGACTAAATCTCCTAAAGCAAAGTGCTTCAGGGCCGATCGGTCAATTTCTGAAGCCCAATCGGTCGAATTTCGGTTCTGGATGTGTCCGATCAGTCGGACCCTATGCCCGATTGGTCGGGCAGTTTATTCTGTTACAAAATAACTGAAGTGAAATCTGTGGTGCACAACGAAATCAAGCCATATAATTACAAACACATGGGCTGTAAATCACAACATACTTGTGAGATTGTAGGAAACTATTAACAATCACGGTGTACCAACATGTGTTCATCCAAATCATGCTTATACTTGCCTCAAATAAGCTTTAACACGTAAACAGTTGTCCTTGGGCTCAAATTACACGTCTAAACACCTTCCTATCACCATGCATGCAAGAGGAAAGAGAGCCATGAGTGCATGTGTAGTAGCTGACATGAAGAAGAAAAAGAAAATCAAAAACCCAAAGCTCACCTGAAACCACACAAGAAAGGAATCGAGAGCGTGAGTGCACAAATCCCCCTTCTTAGACTTGTTCTAAAAGAAAAAAAATAAGAAGAGAAGAAACGAAGGGAAAAAGAAGAAAAGGGAACGGACATGAATAAAGAGAAGAGTGAGAGAGTCGGTGAAGGCATTGACTTATATAAGATAAAGATGGACTAAATTTAGATATAAGTCTACAAGTTGAATAGATTTACAGTTTAAGCCAATTAACGGTCCAACGAAAACAAACGATGTTGTTCACATACGAGTCAGTTACGGAAGTCGACGAGCTTAACGAAAGACACGTGTTGACACCAAGATGATGCATGAATGATAACGACTTACAAATTCTAAAATTACGAAAAATGGCTCGTGCCTACCTAATCCAGGTTAAACTCAACTCAACTACCTATCCATGACCGAGAACAAAACCGAAACAAAGTCAAAACATAATTAACAACTAATTCGTCATTAATTAGTCGCTAAACTCGATTAAGTTGGATCAAAGTGTTACATCGGACACTATCCCCCTCAAGAGATCATGAAGGTCTTTACAATAAATAATACCCTCCATTTTCGATTTCCAGATCAACCAATTGGAATAGTTGAAATTAACCATAGTAGTGTTGATAGTGTTGTTCTCCGTCTTAATTAAATTCAGCAATAAGAAAAACAAATAATTAACACTGACCTCAACTCCTGCACCAAGCTGTAGATCTCGTCAACACGAGCACGTTAGAAGAAACGGATCTGAAATCCAAACCCGAATGGCTCCGATATCGCAAAAACGGTTTCCTACGCTTCCGATTTGATCAAACTCCTTGTTGACCATCAAACAGCCAATCTTCTTCCACAAACACGTATAACTGCGTGAAACAAGTCCGTGGGCGCAAATAGATCTCCGATCGAATGTCGAATGATCAAGATATAGTAAAAACAAAATTCTGTCATCAACCTGGTCAACTCTGGCCTTTGACAGTGTGTCTAATGACGTGGGCTGACGTCAGCTTGGTAACTTCACTTTGCTGATGTCGTTAGCGGCTGAAGAGCTAGATGGTTGCTACCGGACAGGTTCAGGTTGACCCAACCAGAACCGCAAACTGCCTGTGCTACTGGGTTTCCACCACGGGTTGGGTCGAAATGACCTGACCTGAAACTCGAAACCCGGAACCTATTGACCTAGGCTTATTCTCCGAGGGTTGGGTTTGACCTAACCCGGCCCAAAACTTGAACGGACTAGGGAGTTGTCTTCAACCTCGCGGTTCTGCTTTCCCTATTCTAGAATAGGAAGTCGAACCGGTGTTCTTCTTCGGTAACGGCCAACTGGTCCAGTGACCAGCAGCGGCTCGTGGCGATCGCGATGGCGACGGCGATGACGGGCTAGCGGCGACGGCTAAGACAGCGGCGGCAGCGAACGACCGGCGAGATTTTTTTTTTCTTTTGGTATTCCTCTCAGAAATCCAGCAGCCAATACCTTTTTCGACGAAGATCTGCAATCAATTGATCTTCCACTGACCGAAGATAGCCAGCACAACTGAGAACCCTTCTATGTCTTCTTCTTCCAGTGGCCCAGCAGAGATCGCACGTTGATCTCTTTTTCCTGATGATCTTTCGCGCATAACTTACACGCTCTCATACCATTTGTTGTGTGCGTGTGTGCGTAAGCAACCAATATCAACAATCAACCACACAAGAAGACAAGCGATTTACGTGATTTGGCAAAGATGCCTATGGCCACGAGAAACCAATTTTCACTAGATTCTCTTTCAATCTGTGAAACTACAGCCTTGGAATCTCAGCCTCTATTTAGGGTTATAGATTACATTATATATATAATCATCACTTTCTTATCCCCCAAGAACTCTATCTTAGAAAAAAGGAAAGTCCTAATCTATTAAGAAACTATTGTTTTAATAAAATAGGAAATTTCTAATATAATTAGGAAAATCACTCCAAACACTGAATCCACTTAGTCTGAACCCACTCGGCCAATACAAACAAGGCCTCATCAACCACCACCGTGAAAAATGCATGCATGAAATATCGATCGGGCTGGTTAGATTGATGGACATGTGCAGCATAACGAGAGACATCTTGATGTTGATAAAAGAACATGCACAAACACTTCAATTCGCGCTTCGAAGAAGAGGTCAAGAATCATGCCTTGAGAGCAAGGTTGATGAGTACATACGCTCTAGAAACAAGGTGAAAAAGGATATCAACAAGTGTCTCTGTGAATTAAAGCGAATGGAGAGAACTGTGCATCATCTCCTCTCATTAATACTGATCAACATCTAGTAATGCTGGTTTTTGGGGCTAGAGAAGTGAGAAAAATAACCATTGCTGTTCTCCGAGTCATCTTGTCTTTCATGTCTACATCAAACCAAAAGTGCAGCAAGTGGTCCTTGGTGTCAAAATTGGTCCAGAAAGGACTAATAGCATGTGAAAGGGCAGAAGATATGAATGAGATAGAGAGTGTTGATGTAGCATTCATTGGCCTCTGCGCCCGTAGTGCTAACAAAGGTACCCAAAGGGAGAGGATTCAAATGGCTAATAAAAGGTTGGAGGCATTAGAGATTGGCATTGAAGACGTTGAGGCTGGACTCGAATGCATGTTTAGGCGCATAATCCAGACTAAAGTCACTGTTCTTAACATCCTTACAAATTAGAGATCTCTGTCTCAGTTTCTATTTTGTAAATAACAAACAATTATGGCATCTGCATTTTAAAGGATTTGCTAAAAACACATCTATTATCTATATATCTATGAGCTTCTTCTATTTTGATTGGCAAATGATTTGTGCAATTATCAAGAAATACCTCATGAATTTGGATCTTGAGGGCCACCTCAATTATCTTCTCCGACACAAACTGCAAATAAATCACAAGTACTTGTGGAAACACTCAGGGCATTCACACAATTATTGAAAACCAAAAAATAATCATTGAAATGTGGAAAAATTAATGAGAGTTAAATTTAAAAAATTCACATGAAGGTGATCAATTTGTATTGGAGGTGACCCAATCAATGATGATGGTCACAAAAGTACACCGCAGATAATATAAGCTTATGGTTTCATTCATAATTTTAATAAAATTATGGTCAAATTATAACTTTGTGCTAGGATGCCCCCACTTTTTTTTTTATGGCAATGGTCTAAATACTGATATTCCCTTTGGAATATGTCATAGTTTAAGATTAGATCTACGTCTATATAAAACGCACTACAAAAACTAATTAGAAGGACCATTTTCATTTTTTCATATTCACAGTAGCACAATAGAAGGGTCTTTGATTGAAAGTGTAAAGGGTGAAAGATAGACATATGTAAGACACAAATTTTCCCCCACATGTTCTGATTAGTCCTAAGAATTAAAATAGTGGTAAACTACTAGCGTAAAAGGTTGAAAATTTTTATGTCCAGTGTAGAACTACACCCTTTGACCCTTTATGCTAAACTTCCCTTGGGAGCATTTGCAAGATCAGAGGATTACATGGTAAGAACGGCCTCTTACCTCACTCGTAAGAGGTGAGATTTCTTACCTACTTAACCAAGATTTGAACCTGGCTAGGCACATTTCCCTCACAAGAGGGCTTTATGTTATCTTACCCGAAGTCTATCCACTTCCCTCGCCTGAGGGCTTTTCCTACCTCTTGGAGGTCTACTTTCCTCACCCGGGGGTGGGCCTCAGTCCCCTATAGCTAGGATAACAAAAAAAAAAAAAAAAAGAGGGAATTTATTTTAATTTTTTGTTTAGTCCAATGTTCTTTTGTTTGATGCAACATTTTTCCTCACATAAAAGGCAAAAATTGAAGTAACTTTTTTCAATAGAGAAGATTTTGACTTCCTACGGATGTGATAAGAATACATGATTTCTCACTTTCATAGAGAAGAATACTCTCATTACATAAACAAGTCCTAATCAAAGTGCAACATGATCCCCCTATGGCCTGTAAAAATGGGGTGAAACTGATTTCTGTTTATTTATAGTTTGATTCTTTTCTATATATATAGATATTAGGTAATTTCATGTGAATATTCAAGTAACGTCATCTCATTATTTAATTTTATATTTATAATTTAGTGGTTCCTTGATAATGGTAGATGCATTGGCAACTGCAACATTTAAACTATTAACTTTTTTTTTATCGAATCGAATTAAGTGAGGGGTGGCAGTGGCAGTGACAGTGACAGTGGTGTGTAGAGGAGACAAGGGCGCAAATAATACTCGTGCATTGTACCAATAATAATTCAAAGAACAACAATGCTAAGACACATGCACCATCCCTCACTATTATCTAATCTAACTATATGGAAACCAAGAAATGGCAGTGGGGTTTGTTACAACTAACAAGTTACAGCGACCCATAGTACAAAGAAGTCCAACCATGTACATCATATCTATCTAGTTCTACATCTCATCGAATTTTTACAGTGCCGGTTTTCTTACACCCCAGAAATTTAGAGGGCGTGTGTGTGTTGATTATTAAATTTTTATTGGGCTGGTGTTCCTACTAGTTCAAATTACTAAAATACTCATTACTATATGATGTTGCATAATTTGCCTGAGTGATGTGGCATAGTGTTGCAGTTGTAAGATTAAATCTGTACATGTGATAATTTTTGGGAGTTTGATCTACTTCAAATAGAGTGAAAGTCTATTTTTTAAGGATCTTTTAAAGTGCTATGTGCCAAAGTTGACAAATTTTTAAATGGTTTGGGTTTAAGAGGGAACCCACTAATAAATTTACTGGGCCGGTCCAGGAGCCTCCATGAACACAGAATTTGATTTTTGTTTTTTTAAAGAGTCTTGGAGGTGCAAATAGAGTTGGGCCGGGCGGTGGACTTATGAAATGAAAACAGAATAAAACTAATGTTAGCCTGCTGGGCCAAATTCCACTCAAATAGGAGTTGCCCATACGATGATAATGTGATTAATAATTCGCATGCATTATTACTCATGTTTATCCATCACATTATTCAATTTATACTCAATTTAACTATGGAAAAAACTTATATTAAAGTCAAATTTGGAAGCATTTGATAAACATTAACAACATTAATTTTGAGTGGCTCACAATTTCAATAGTTGTGCCCCATTATATAGTTCCATACTTTCACGCCTTTAGTTTCATAATTCTAAGGGCATGTTTGTGTAAATTCCATACAATAGAAAATTGTTCGGTGAAAATTTTGCTCTTTCATAAGAAAGAGAAGTTTTCCAAACTACCCTATAGGAATTTATTTTCCAAGGAATAAAAAAATGTAGGCTAGGAAT
Source organism: Sextonia rubra (assembly GCA_037013555.1). Classification (NCBI taxonomy): domain Eukaryota; kingdom Viridiplantae; phylum Streptophyta; class Magnoliopsida; order Laurales; family Lauraceae; genus Sextonia; species Sextonia rubra. Next base: position 56,315,201 of record JASUAD010000008.1, on the reverse strand, counting down.
TTATTTTCCAAGGAATAAAAAAATGTAGGCTATTTTTGTACTTTTTCGTGAGTAAAAGCAACCTACCAAATATGAATTTTTTTTAGCATGGAATATCATTTCTACAATCTTCACTTTTTTGTGCAGAAAATTGTCTATTTGTGAGCTCATGGGTTGGGCCTGATTTGGCCCAATCTAAACCCAACCCGCTTTGGACTAAGCTTGGACATATAAATAGCCCGGTTAGTATTTGGGCCGGACTTGGATTAAGTGTTAGAAATTCAAAAGCCTACCTCGCCTAATGAGTGCTTGTAATTCAGTATCTTTTTGTAAAGGGAGCTGCTATATGTACTCAATTTTTTTTCTTCCTACACAACCATTTAAAAAAAAATTTTTTTGAAACTCTCCAAACTACCCCCACCCCCTTCTCTCCCTATACACCTCCCCTCCCCCCCCCCCCCCCCCCCCTCCTCTCCCCTCCCCCCCTTCCCCTTAGGCCAGCCGGTGGAGGGAATTCTCCCTCCCTTCCCTCTCTCTCCCCATCTTCCTCTTCCTCTTTCTTTTCCTTTTCTTCCTCTTTCTCTTCCTCCTCTTCCTCTCCCTCTTCCTCCTCCTATTCTTTTTTCTCCTCCTCTCCCTCCCTCTTCCTCTCCTCTCCTCTCCTCTTCCCCTTTCTCTCATCTCCACCTTGTTCGACCTTGCAGGGTCGAACCAGCAGCCGAATGGGGCGAAGATGAGAGAAAGGGGAAGATAAGAGGAGAGGAGAGGAAGAGGGAGGGAGAGGAGAGGAAGAGCGTAGGAGAGAGATGAAGGGAGCGGGAAAGGGAGAGGGAGAGGGAGAGGAGAGTACCCTTGTTCAACCCAATGAGGCTGAATAGGGAGGAGATGAGAGAGAGGGAGAAAAGAGGAGAGGAAAAGGAGAGGAGAGGAAGAGAGAGAGAGAGGAGGAGAAAGAAAAATAGGAGGAGGAGGAGGAAAAGGAAGAGAAAGAGGAGGAAAAGAAAGAGGAAGAAAAAGAGGACGATGAGGAGAGAGAGGGAAGGGCGCTAGGGAGACTCCCCTCCGCCAGCCGGAGGTCACCGCCGATGATAAATGCCTAAAAGTGCATCATTTTCATTATCATTTTAGTGGATTTTAAGGACTTATGCATTAAAAATCTCTTCATCTAGTTGAAAATCACGTGTTTATGGATTTGAGCATCAGTGTAGTATTTTCATGCAAAATTTATTCGAAAATCATATTTTTTTATAAAATCATAAAATTTCATTTTTGGATGGTTTTCCAAATTCTTGTTTTTACGATATAATGTATCACCATCATTATTAGTTAAATCATAAGCAATGATGTGAATTTATGGTGTCACTTTGTATGAATTGAGCCCACATCAGTGCATTCATGACTTTTGGTCAAAATTGTCATTTTAATTAAAAGTTGTTTTTATGTCTAGGGAAAATTGAAGACAAGGGTCCCACTCTTCAATTATTGCATGAATCTAAATTTGGATTTCAAGAACTCAAATTGGAATGAAGAAAGGAAAGCCATGGTCGAGAAAATTCAAAAAAGGGACAGTCAAAGAAGAAGAGTTAAAAAAATAGAAAGTCAATCCTATTTTTATCACCACCATTAGTTTAATCATGAGCAATAGTGTGAATTTATGGTGTCATTTTATGTGAATTGGGCCCACGTTAGTGCATTCATGACTTTTGGTTAAAATTATTATTCTAATTAAAAGTTGCTTTTGTGTCTAGGGAAAATTGAAGATAAGGGTCCCACTCTTCAATTGTTGCATGAATCTAAATTTGGATTTCAAGAACTCAAATTGGAATGAAAAAAGAAATGCCATCGTGGAGAAAATTCAAGAAAAAAAAGTCAAAGAAGAAGAAATAAAAATATAGAAAGTCAATTCCGATTTTATTTGGATAATATAGATTAAAACAGGCATAACTCTTAAATTGAGTGTCAAATCAAAATAATTTAAGTACCGTTGGAAAGCTCTTTTCCAGTATAGATCTGTAGAACCCAAGATTACATTAGTCGGAGCTAAAACAATAAAGTTATGGCCTTGGAAAGTTGGCTGTATATTTTTAGGCTGGATTGCATAAAATTGAACTCTTGTTTTGATTATTGAAAGTGGGTGTAGAGAGAAATTTGCGCAAAAAAAAAGAACCAAGAATCTTTCTACTTACTATATATTTGCTAACTTTTGCCCAAAGAAGGAGGCCAAACATTATAAAAAAGATTCAAGGGGGGAGTTGCACAACACCACAAGCCCTCCTTCTCTCTCCATCTCTCCTCCACCCCAAGATGGGTTAGGCCAACCTTCTTAGGTCTCATCCACTCCATCCATTCCACCATCATCTTCATCATTGGAGTATAACTTGAAGTGAAGAGAAATTGAAGAGCTAGGCGAGCAACAAATTTTTTTTGACGTTTATGATCTTTGGGTAGGATTGATGTAATCATTTCAATTCAATAAATTTGAATTTATTGCTTATTTGAATTGAGTTTTCATTGTTAAATATAGTGATGTTATAGTTCTCACCATAGAGTCAACATCATATGTTTATGTATAGTGATAATGTATATTTGGTGCGGTAAATCTAAGTTTACTTTGAATCCATCAAATAAGGTTTTAAAATCAGATTTAAAGAATTAAAACCCATCTTTTCTCTTTTATTTTATTCCATTCTACTTTTATTTTCAGTTTTATTTTGTTCATTTTTACTTTCATTCAATTAGTGGTTTGATTATTCTATTGTTTTGCAGTTTCTAATTTCTAGGATTGCTTTAGATTAGGAATTTTAGATTAGGTTTTATTTTTTTATTTATAATTTTAATTTTAGATTTGAGATTGTGATTTTAATTTAATTTTCATTTTATTAGGACATTATTTTGTATAGATTTTATTATGAGAGTTTTAGTTTTTTAATAGGTTATGAGATATATAACTACTTGTGGATACGATCCCGACTCACCAGGTAAAACTACAATTAAAGCTTTGCACTTAGGCCATCGATCAAGTTTTTGACGCCGTTGTCAGAGAACTTTCATCGTCAAGGTAATTTTCCAACTTTCTTTCTAATCGCTTTGCGAGAGTGCCTTTAATATTTCTACATCATACTAGATCAAGGTGTAGCATGCATGAAATGTTTGGACTAACTCATGAACATTAAAATTGAATTAATTATCTCTAACTTTTTATAAAATTTGGGTTTTTTTAGACCTGAAAATTTATTTTTTTTATTTGACTTTTTAAAAATCACATCTATTTTTGGATAGTTACCATTAAACTCGTCATATTGTTAGCTAGTTTTAGTTGTTTCTTTTGTAGTTGTTTAGGATTTTCTTAAAATTAGTTCTCTTTCTATTTTTAATAACTTTCTAAGTCTTTTAAGTTTCTAAAATAAATTCTAAAACACTTCCTTAAAAGGTAAGTAAAGAAAAAACCTTCCAAATTCAGCTTTTGGCCAAGAAACTTGACAAAAAATAAAAAAAAATTTATAACTTTCATTGGTAACTTTTTTTCTTTTGGTTGTTTTTACATTTAGGAATTAGTTTTTAGGAAACCTTTCTTCTTCTTAGTTTTTTTTTAGCTTCCTCATATAAAATAAAACAAAAAAAAAAACCCTCCAAAATTGGCTACCCTCCCCTTTTGACATCCATCATGATGAATCAATGGGACTTTGCGGTCAAGAGGTTATCTATCGATTGCAAAAAATACTTCCACTAACAAAGCTAAATCTTTAGGTGATTACCTATGCCCCACACCAACATATACTTCTTATATGGATACGTGGGGAGGTGATCAATGTGTTACCAAATCATCAACTTATAGTGATATTCCCATGAAGTCTTTATGTGACTACTTATACCCCACACCAACGTTCAATCATTCCAATATAGATGTGTGGGAGAGTGACCAAAGCAGCAGATAATCTTCATCCTCTAATGATGTTAGGCAAAATTTTATTGCGATGGTGTTACGTGAGCAAGCAAAGGAAGCAAATGTATATCAAAGCACTTATTCCAATAAAATAGGCATCATGTACGGTCCAAAATGGGAAAATCAATGTGGATATAATTGTAGAAAGGAGCCAACAAATGAGGATACCAATAAAATAAGTGTTCAACGAATGTGGACCCCACATGATTACCCAAACCCCATAATTGAAAAGGCGATTTCCTTGGGTTTTTCTGCATCGAACAACGAGGCCGAGTATGAGGCCTTACTGTCATGATTTTGAATGGCCAATGAGCTGAAGATTACACAATTGGTTGTTTTTTGTGACTCACAGTTGGTCACCAACTAATTGAAAGGGGAATATGCTGCTCGGGACGACAAATGATGGCATATTTGGAAGAAGCTCATCAGGCAATCCAGAGGATTGGTAACGTCACCATCACACAGATCGGTCGAGAGGGCAAAACGTGTGTTGATGGCTTGGCCTGTCTAGCCACAATCGATAAAACTAAGTTGAGGAGGGAAATCACTGTCGATTTTCAACCAATACCCAACGTAGAGGCTCGACGGATCTTGTGCTCTGCAGAAGTAGAGGAAGAGGCCAGTTAGATGACGCCATTGTTAAGGTACTTGAAGAATGATGAACTTCATGATGATACAAGGGAGGCCTAGAAGATCAGAAAGAGGTCGGCTAGGTTCTAGTTATCACCTGAAAGAAGGTTATACCAGCGTTCATACTTAGGACCTTACCTAAGATTCGTTCATCCCACAAAGGTCGAAGATCTTTTATAGGAAATCCATGAAGGTTGCTGCGAAGAACACATTGAGGGATGAAGCTTGACAAATAGAGCCATGTCGCAAGGATACTAGTGGCCCTACATGCAAAAAGGATGCATTGCAATTCGTACAGAAATGTGAGAAGTGTCACCAATTTAGTAAGGACATACATCAACCGGCCGAGCAGCTAAACCCGATAACCAGTCCATGGCCCTTTGATAAGTGGAGGATTGACATTGTCGGTCCCATGCCTAGGTTGGCAGGGAACTTTAGGTTCCTAATAATGGCAACCGACTATTTTACCAAATAGGTAGAGGCGGAACCACTGGTTCACATCAGGGATACTGATGTGGAGAAGTTTGTTTGGAAAAATATTATTACTAGATTCGGGATCTCCCGAGCACTGGCTACGAATAATGGCAAACAATTTGAAGGAAGAGCTTTCAGAGGCATGTGTGAAAAGTTTGGCATAAGGCATTATTTCTCAACACCAGTACATCCACAGAGTAATGGCCAAGCTAAAAGCTCCAATAAGACTTTACTCGATGGGATAAAGAAAAGATTGGATAATACCAAACGGTGTTGGGTGAATGAACTTCCCACTGTCTTATGGGGTGTACAAAAGTCACGCTGCGCAGGTCGACCGAGGAAACTCCCTTCTCCTTGGCATACGAGATGGAAATAGTAAGCCCTCTAGAGATTGGTCTGCCAACTATGTGAACAGAACACTACAATCATAAGGAAAATGGAGAAAGGATTGCCGAGCAGCTGAACTTGCTAGAAGAATGAGGGGAGCTCGCCCCGATCAAGTTGGCAACCTACCAACAACAGTTAGCTCGAAGCTTTCAAAAAAATGTGAAAAGAAAGGAGCTTCAGATCGGCGATTCGGCACTAGGACAATTTCACCTGAACACAAAAAATCCCAACCATAAGAAACTGGGGCCCAATTGGGAAGGATAGTACTAAGTCATCTCCTTGGTGGGAACAGGTGCCTATCACCTTAAGACACTTGACGAAAGGGCATTCCCAAGGCCTTGGAACATCTCTAATCTAAAGAAATTATTCTTCTAGTCTTTGTACCAAAGATTTATTGTAACTTTTTGTACTAAGAAGATTTGTAGATGCAAGTTCTTGTACCAAGAATTTGATTTAATGAAAATTTGTTGTGAAAACTTTGTTATCTTTATACCAAGGAATGTGTACCAAGCAATCCTCAGAATTTAGAATAGTACCTCAACTCCCAACCGGCCAGGTTGGGCAAGGGGATGGTGGTCCGAAAGTATCATCAACAGATAGCGGGATCTAGCCACTAACCAGGACCAAGGACTGGTGGAAAGGGTTACATCAATGACCCCATACTTCGTACCGAAGGATAAAAATCTAACCGAAAAAGCCCCTAAACTAAGTATGCTACCCTGATCTCTTTTGTCTAATGGCTTAGCATGATAATGTAAGCATTAAAAACAAAATCGAGTTTAGAAAAGTTCTAACAGTGGCAATGGAAAAGATATTAAAGAAGCAAGCACTTAATTAAAATGGCCCGATGACAAGGGCTAGGATTACAAGTATCCAAAAAAGCCCATAGTTCGGGCACACACACATATAAAAAAAAAAGGTAACAGAGGACTCGGGGCAAGTTAGCTCAACATCTTATGGCACCTCAGGTAGTAGGGAAGCCTCGACTATTAAGTGCTTGAAGTTAGAAGGGCTAAGGTTTACTTGAGGCTCTGCAGCGACGTTGGCAACTGGAGGGTCAGGGGCACTCTGGTTGGCAAGAGGCGAGGGAGAACAGTGGTTTGATATGGGAGGGGCAGCATATCTTCCTCGAAGGGAAGAGTCCACTGGGACGCAGACCTCATCCAAACATGTATTGTAGCCACTCTTAAAGAGAATGGCACAACTCTCCTCAACCTGTTTCGAGTAAGCGACTTCGGCCTCGTCATAGCCCTCGTCCCGAGCTCTCTCAATGGTCGCCTTCATCTTCACTTCTAGTTCTAGGGTCCAAGCTTGGGAGCTCTCCAACTATAGCTCCTTACTAAAAAGGGCTATTTCTTCACTAAAAGCTCTGGCTGTGGCTGATCCAGCTTAAGCCTCGGCCAACTTCAAGGCCTTCTAAGAAAGCCCGAGCTCATTTTTCAAAGATGCCACCTTGCCATCCAGCTTTTTGATGTGCTTCCTGCCCGCCTTAAGTTGATCGAAGGCAACCTAACAAAGTTGAACCCCCTAGTTTACATAGCAGATTTGCATAGTCAGAGACAATATAAGATCAAATAAACTGGAAGACAAAATGGGACAAGGCTTACCAATAGGCACTTCTGTATTCCAAAGGCCATGAACTTGAAGTCTATTAATGAACTATGCCGCTCAAGGTCAAAGGGAAGCAAGGAAGCCTAGGCCATTTTATAGGCTACATCATGCGATTCAGTTATGCCCTCCTTTTGGCAAGAGGGACCTTTTGGAGCAGGAGCCCTTTTGGCCCAAGGGGGGCATGGTTTGGGAGGTAGGATGGGAGCATCATCGTTCGACCATAATGTGCAAGTGCCGAGCTCCTCCGAAGTGGACCTTTGCCTCTTTGCCACTGACTCCTATGGAGAGCTGCTGAAAGGTCACTTTGAGGGTTGTTAGGATGAGGTCGAAGGGTGAGCAAGGGGAGGAGCTGTCCTAGATGAACCTCCTAACTTCACCAAGAGGTTTTTTGGTTTCCACCTCGACATGAGTTTCGGAGGGGAAGCCTGCCTAGAATCGAGAGATGATTCGCTATCAGAAGCAATGAGCACAAGGTCATGCTCGGGGAGCGAGGAGGAGGAGCTCAATAAGCTGGGAACAATGGCAACCCTTTTGGGATGAGTGATACAAGTCTTACACCGAGGTTGATGAGAAGACGAGGTGGGGCCGGAGGCACTTACGAAAAAAGGGGACGGAACGCTAGAAGCACCACCGGGGCTAGTGCGAGCTGATTGCTTGCTGGCTCAACTAGCTCTTAGTTGAAGTTGGTCAGCAGTGCCAGTAACATTATCCCAGATCGGGATGGCTAAAAAGCTATCATATGTGTGAGTGTACCTGAGGAGGACGTGTGTAGCTCACCCCCATCCCTCAAGTTCTGGAGGACCTTTATACGCGAAGACCTTCACAAGGTCTTCTTCATTGATGTCGGCTAGATGGATGTGATTGATATCCTTGTCTATCATCATAGTGAGAATAAATGAAAGGGTTGTTTCTTAAAAAATATATAGATATACAGATTGAGCAGAAATTTCAAGGGGCCAACCTGGTTCCCCTAGGGACTAAGGAACTCTGTGTCTAAATCCCACCACCCCCCCACCCCCCCAACCATGTGGTCGGTGTCTCCCAGTTTCCACCTACCGCCACTATGTCACCCCTGCTGGCTTTGTTTGTGTCGGGGAGACAATGGACTAGGAGTCTGCTGTGCTCCCTAGCTTTCAGCTAAAAGATTTTCCTCTTGTTATTTAGAGGAACCAAGTAGTAGCAAGAGAGGATATCAAGGACGCGAGGTTTATCTCATGCAAACTATTAATCTTGGCAACCCCCATAATGATGTAGAATATATTGAGGACGCATTGGAGGAGAAGAAGATTTGCATATGAGAGAAACTAAATAAGAAAGGGGCATAGGGGAAAGTGGACACCACCTTCCACAATGGCTATGGTAGGGAAGGGCATTCTACCCTTGGAGCATCCGAGGAATGATTCCTCTAGTTTCGAAACTCAGATATGGACATCTGAGGAAATCCCGAACCTATCCTTAAACTCCTCAATTTGTTCAGGAGATCTTAGCAATTTTCGAAGGTCACCTATCTTAAGAAAAAAGAAAAAAAGAGGGAGGTATACAAAGAAGAATTGAAAAAAGTTACTGGAGGGGAAAACTTATAGCGGAAAAAGAGAAATAAGCAAGTAAAGGAAGAGCAGCACAGGAAGATGAGCAAGAAGAGCAGAAAAAGACAAAGATTTAAGGGGCCTGATTAGTTGTGGAAGACGTTCCGTCGCAGCGATCGGACCAGTTGTAATAACCACAGGAAGATGGAACGGTGGAGAATGAATCGTCTGCCAAATCAGGAAATTTAAGACTAGCCAGCTCGGTCGGACAGAAGCGTCAAAGATTTGAAATTTAAAAAGACATGAGGAATGGGGGGAAGTGGACACGTGTCCCAAGAGGTGACGGTGATAGCCTTGCCTAATTTCGCGTGCGCAGAAGATAGGGCAAAGGCTTGGAGGCAGTTATAAGAGGATAAAATATGAATCACCTTGGGCCGAGCTATGCACCCGTGAGCCCAAGATAACCCCCATAGTCAAGCAGAATGAGAATTTGCTCGGGAATGATTAAATAAACGAGCAAACCAGGAGACCTACAACACCACTAAGCTGGCCTAGAGGACTGTTGCCTTTGATCAAGTCAAGAAACGTGGGATAGCTGGCATTGCCACTCTAGGCACATGACGTCTCGAAAAAGGCAACATGCCTAAGATCCCGAGAACACGATCAAGCCCCCTAAATGGAAAATTATGTGCTGTTAGGTCTCCCAAGGGGGAGTGATACGTGAGGAGTGAATCCTATATTAAAAAAAAAAAAACTAATCTAGTTGGTGACGGCAGTAAAAGGGGAATTTGGTACAAACGAAATGGTATGTGCAAACTCACTAAATCTAGTCAGATTCTATTTTCTAAGGATTACCAACTAACTTAACTATCGGAGGGCCCACGGTCAAACCCACCCGACTATCTTTCCTTTAACAATTTCACTTTACACTTGATTTAGGGTTGCTCAGAGTTTTCCTCCCAAACAGCTGACCAGCTCACTCATTCAAATTGTAAATTAGCAACACATTTCTATTTACAAGTCAAGTAGGTCCGACTAAATTCAACCTGGTTTGAGAAATTTAACCCTACAGATATGATCTCGACTAGCCAAGTAAAACTCCAATTGAGGCCTTACACTTAGAGCCATCGATCAACTGGCCTAAGGGGAAGGGGGAGGAGAGAGGAGGGAGAGAGAGGGGACGTGTGTAAGGAGAGAAGGGGTTGGGGTCGTTTGGGGAGTTTTGATTTTTTTTTCTTTTTCTTTTTTAAATGGCTACATAGGAAGAGAAAGTACTAGCGTACATATAGTAGCTCCCATTTTCAAAATGGAGAAAGCCCAATTTGGCCCAACCCTATTGACTAAAAGCGCGGTCTTGGGCCTGAATTGTACAGACCATGTTGGGCTTGGGGCAAGCTGAGACTTATCTTTCTAACGTTGGGCTGGGTCTATCTATGCCTCAGTAGGGCCGGGACGGGCCATGAACAGTTGAAGCCCCGGAGTAGAACAGAATCCAACCTTACGGCATGACGTGTTGATGTATGTACAACGAATTTCTCTCATGATCTTCACATCAAACCCAAACTGCACCGGTCATCTCTCTACTGAGTCCCGGACGACTCATCTAATAATCTGATTAATAAGAAAGAGATGAGGTGAGTAGTAAATGTTTCCCACTATCTCAATATAAAAGGCACACAAAGAGAAAGAGGGCCGAGTCGAAAAGATGGAGAGGATGGAGACTCAGCAAACGAAATCCGAATCCGAATCCGAGTCCAAGGCGAGTTGAAGACCGAGTCGATGAGTGAGTCGCAGAGTGGTAGCATATCTCGAATGCAACCAATAACCGACGGAGCCTACGGAGGCGGGCTGTACGGAACGGAGGAGGGATTATAAGTGGATCCGAGAAGGATTCCCGCCAGGGACACCCAGAGAGCAGGCGGGCCTGAGGAGGATCCGAAGGTTGAAACTAAGCAGAAGCCCCTCCACCTACAGGTGACCGTGATTGTGGACATTACGGGCCTGTCTTATATTCAGTAACTTCCTTTTTTTTTTTTAAATTGCGTGTGTGGTAATTAAGGTTGTGTATTAGAGAATGATGGATGGGTCGGATCTTGCAAATGGGACCTACGAAAATTTAAAAATTATTTTTAGAATGTATATTATTTTAAAAATATCTTAGAATCTACGAAGAATCAATGGTTGAAAATTATTCTTTTGATCTTTTTTATCCTTAAAATGATTGAAGGTTTAGATCTTAAAAATGGGACCCATTAGATAGGTTTCTACAACAAAAACCGGCACCAACAGAGTACTGTGTCTGTACTGTATTAGTTCATGTTCATCTGCTGTTTCAGCATGGCAGAAGATATCCAACGGTTCTGGGAGTTTTTTAAAATTTTATCATAATCCATGATGATGAATCAGGCTACCAATTTTAGTCCTCTAGCTGATTCAAGCCTTTTGGGAAGTTTGAATTGAAAACGAGGCCCATAAAAGTCAAAGGGTCAGGAAGCTATTTGTTTATACTAATTACATATGAGGAATCAACGGATGATATTTCTTTTGTTAATCATCCATTGTGGACCTTATTAACAAGATTGACTGCTTAGGTATTGGATGTGGGACTTATGAGGTAGGTTTACACGATAAAAATCAATAAGCCTGTAGTACCATCAAAAAACTGTAGCACCGCCTTGTTTTAATTGCTTGGAGATTAAAATCAGGGGATAGGGGAGGTTTGATTCACCATTTCTATGTAATCAAAGATTTTTTTGATCTTTCTTGGAATCTCTCTATACAATTTGATGCTTTACTAAACATGCTTTTCCTCACAGCGAGGAAAACCGAAAAACTAGGGGGTGGGGAGGTCTAATTCACCCTTTCTATGGAATCCATAGAAAGATGTTTTTTTGGTCCCTTAGAAAGATTTTTTGGTCTTTCCTGCAATCTTTCTATACGATTGGATGCTTTACCAAACATGCTTTTCTATCGACGGGGATTGCACTCCTCAGACGTCACCAAAAATTCCCAAAGGGATGAGAGCGGTCCAGTTTTGAATGAGGTGAAGCACTTTAGTGGGCCTCTTTGTTTTTCTTTGCAAGCGGTTAAAATGACGTACAAAGGTGAATATTAGAAAAAGTGGCTGTCAACTAACATTTGAAAAATAAACAAAAGAAGATGGGAAGATGGAAAAATTGGTTAAACTGAATTAAGGGAAGATGAAAAATAGAAAATGAATATTCAGTCATATACTACTGAATTGAGGTCTCATCCACATCTCCAATCATCACCATATATTTGTTACCTTTTTGTCTTTTTGGTAATCTTGTTTTACTGTAAAATTCCATCTTTGGAGATCATGTCATTATAAATTACTATCGAATTGAAGTCTCATCTACATCTCCAGTCTTCACTATATATTTGTTACTTTTATGTCTTTTTGGTAATCTTGTTTTACTGAAAAATTCCATCTTTGGAGATCATTTCATCATAAAATTTTTATGAATTTGATTTTTATGTATTCCATGCAAACAACTACACTGCAAAAAAAAGTTTTTTTTTTCATGACTTTTCATGTATTCGATTTCTATGTATTCCTTGTAAACAATTAAATTGCAGAAAAAAAAATTTTAACGTACTATGAAAAATTATTTTACATGGAATTGGAAACAATTCACTTTTTTATTGAAAAGCAGCTTATTAAATATGAAAAATTATCGCATACTTATTTTCCATAAAAAAAGCATTGTATAAAGGTGTCCTGTCGATGCAATTAGACAGCCTTTTTTCTTTTATACCAAGTTAGTAAATATTTTAGTTTTTCAAAAGAGAAGTGATGAAGTTCTCATCAGACAGATGAGTTCGGATCCTCATACCTCATGATGACAGTTCTACCACGTCACCGATAGGCAACCTGTCATATACTGTCCAGTGGTAACCGTGGTGGACAACGGTCATGAATGACTCAATAAAAATTGTCGATCACAACCACCCCCCGTCCCCAGGACATACCCCACAACCCAATCAGTGGTGCAAATAATAGAATTGTTATCATTTTGGGATATTATTTTTAATGTGACAAAAGTTTAATGATCCCATGTAATCAGGTCTCATCCATTTGAAAATTTTAGGGGTGCTACTCTCATCTGTCACTAGGGATGTTCATGGGCCGGGGTAAGGCATATCTAGTCCTGGCCCACCTTTAGAAACATTGGACGGGGCCCAGTCCAAGCCTGACGGGCCATAAAAATTAGGCACAAGCTCGCCCATTTAATCAATCGGGAACGGCCAAATTGGGCTTTTAATCAATTGTATGGCTTTTTGAGTAATTATTTTTACTAATTAAATTGAATTACATGCATTTATTACACAGGCGAGGCTGGGCCATTTTGGGCTTTTGTCAGTTAATTTAAGCCCAGCCTAATTATTAAACGGGCCATGACAATGCATGCAAGGGTTGCCCAAAGCGGGCTGGGCTAGGATTGGGCTCGGGCTATGATTGCCCATGAACACCCGTATCAGTCACCACCCATTATCATGTGAAAGATTCGGTTGTCTTCCCTTTATATCAACCATGAAATGATGGCTAGCCCCACGTACGGCCCGCTATGAGGCCGCCTGGGCCATGTCTGTCCCTGCCGGTTCTAATTTCACGGACAGTGCCGTGTGCCTATTGGTAGGCCCACAGATCCTTCCAATTTTTTTTTAATTCTTTAAAAAAATTATATAAATTAAAAGAGACTGTATAAACTTTTAAAATCTTCAACTTAAATAAACTGAAACTGCTCTCATAAATGTACAAATATGAATGTTACTTTACAAATGAAGAGAAATTTTTTAATTATTTTAAATTTTATACTTAATTTATATAGAAAATAAATATTTTTTTAATATAAATGTCATGCCGGGCAAAATTGGGTGCCCTGTGCTGTTTGCGGCCATGGCCCCGTGTCCCGTGCCAGTCCAATGTAGGTAGGGCCGTACTGGGCCAAGCTTGGCCTGGGCGGTCGACCCACATCTACACTGCTAGCCCAGGATCCCATAACTTTCAGATGTATAGTCGGAAAGTTAGATTTAGACGGATACAACTGGAGTTGTAGATAATAACAATGAGTTGAGCTCACTAAAATATAATGTGACTTGTCAGCAGGGATATGTAGATGATTGCGCCAACAAACTATCGGAGTGTTAGCACCTTAGTGTTGCAAACATGTCTAAGAACTGTTAGGTTTATGTCTTGTATTCCGGTTTAGCCGGATAAGTCCACTGGGTTAGCCAGGGACTGGTTTAAGGTCAAGGGTATTTTGGTAATTGTACCGGGGCTTTCTTGGTGGCCAAGAAAGCGGAGATTATATATATGTATAGTCTGTAACCCTAGACCTTGCGGCGGCGGCGGCAGTTGCCCGTGGTGTTTCCACACCACGTAGGAGAGATGATGTGAGAGTGTGGGAATCTCTTGTATGCTTTGCTTGTCATAGTGAAGATGTTCGTCCTCCTGTGCCCGTGGATGTAGCCCGGTTTGGATGAACCACGTAAATCTCGGTGTCTCTTCTTGTGTGTTGCTTATTTGTGTTTGATCTTGTGATTCTATGGATGCGCACAACGGGTGATTGTTCAGAAAATCACAACAATTGGTATCAGAGCGTGGTGTTAAGATCGTGGGATCGTGTTGAAAAGTTTCTGTTTACAGAAACTTGGATCCGGGCTCGCTCGTCGCCATCGCACGCCGTCACCGGAGGAGACGACCGGAGAAGAAGAAGAAGAAGAAAAAAAAAAACGCCTGTCTGCCTGCTCCTCCCTGCCTGCCGCCACCGCTGCCAAGCAGCAGCGCCATCACCAACCTCGTCTGCCGCTGCTGCTCCGCCCGGATCAGACAGAGAAACGGCCGAAGAGAGGTAGCCAGATCTGCGCAGTGGACCCGAAGATCGCGCGCCTCCACTATTGAAATCACCACCGAGATCTCCGCCGGGATTCTCGCCGCCTTTGTCGCCGGAGAAGACGCCGTCTGTCGCTGCTGTACACCGCCGCCGGCCCACCCTGTCAGTTGCCGGACTCCCAGCCGTTGCCGAGGACGAAGAGGCATCCTGCAGAGAAACAGTTGACTTGAAGAAGACGACTGCATCCCAGGTTACTGGTTCGGGTCAGGTCGCAGTCCGACCTGAACCTATTCGTGCAGCAACCCATCGGCAGAAACGGGCTACGGGCCGGGTCAGGTCAGGTTCGACCCGACCCGCTAGCATCAAACCCAGCAGTTTAGATCCGGTTTGGTTCCGGGTCAAGTCAGGTCCGACCCGACCCGTTATCGAAGAACAGCCCAGGCAGCGCAAAAAGGGTCGGGTCGGGTCGGGTAGCAGTCGACCTGACCTGTTAGCAGCGAAGCCCAGGCAGGAAAAGCCCAGCAGTGTATCCAGCAGTTCAGATCAGTTCGGGTCAAGTGAACCCGACCCGGGTCAGCTCCAGAAGCCCAGCAGACTGCCCAGCAACGTCAGCAGTGACGTCAGCACGGTCACCAGGCAGGTTTGACCAGATTTGCGGCTGAAATTGTTTCTGCGATATCTTGATCGTCCGATGTCCGATCGGAGATCTGTTTGCGCCTACGGACTCGTTTCGAGCAGATCTACGCAGTGGAAGAGGTTGATTGGCTGTTTGAAAGTCAAGGAGGAGGTTTGATCGATTGGAGCGTAGAAATTTATTTCTACGTTATCGGAGCCATCCTGAGTCGGATTTCAGATCCGTTTCTTCCAGCGTGCTCATGTTGACGAGATCTATAGTTTTATGCAGAAATTTGGAGGAGATCTAAAAAGATGTGGATTCAGGTTAGAATCAGGTCTACTCGACCTGGTTGTTGTTGCAAACCCAATAATAGGAGTCGCCGGCCTAGTTACAAAGGGTTTGTTGATTCAAACGAAGTTGTTCGTTTGGGGTTCACATGATCACATGTGATGTTATTCATCATGCCAGAGCCAAGCCGGAAAAGTAGCAAGGAGGAGCTGATGCATCAGCAATTGATCGGAGGCCAGGTCAAATGGAGTTTTTTGACCGCTCGGAGGCAGAGGTTGTTCTGCAATGGAGTCATCTGGACTTGTATTCCCGATCTGTTTTGCTTGCATGCTTGTGGTGATTGGATCTTCACAGTGATGTTGAAGATGGGGCAGGATGATGAGTGATTCAGATATCACTCAGATTCGTCAATGGTTTCGAGCTTTTAGTTCGAGGTGGAGTTTGACGAGATGGACTTTGCTCAAAGTTCATGTGCTGGTTCAACATGTCAAAGTGTTGAAGAAGACTGCATCCCTGGTGCAGTGACGTGCCATTCAGCAGGGTACGTGAAGACATTGCCGATTTTATCTCCTAGTAGCTCGAGTTGTACGGAGTTGTACGGAATTCAAGCCAAGGTGGAGATTGTTAGGTTTATGTTTTGTATTCCGGTTTAGCCGGATGAGTCCACTGGGTTAGCCAGGGACTGGTTTAAGGTCAAGGGTATTTTGGTAATTGTACCGGGGCTTTCTTGGTGGCCAAGAAAGCGGAGATTATATATATGTATAGTCTGTAACCCTAGACCTTGCGGCGGCAGTTGCCCGTAGTGTTCCCACACCACGTAGGAGAGATGATGTGAGAGTGTGGGAATCTCTTGTATGCTTTACTTGTCATAGTGAAGATGTTCGTCCTCCTGTGCCCGTGGATGTAGCCCGGTTTGGGTGAACCACGTAAATCTCGGTGTCTCTTCTTGTGTGTGGCTTATTTGTGTTTGATCTTGTGATTCTATGGATGCGCACAACGGGTGATTGTTCAAAAAATCACAACAAGAACTAATGGGAAGTTTCTTAAGTGAAAGTATCACTCCTAAGTTTGACCAATTTGCCTTATTCAAACGATTCCATTTGTTTGTGTAGTGACATTGTAAAGTAAAGTGAAGTAAAGTGTATCCTCAAATCAAGAGACTGTAAATATATGACGGTGTCAAATTACAATGTGATGACTCCTTCACTTTAGTGGCCTCTTTTTTTTTTTTTTTTTGGTATCCTAACCTTAGCGGGGTTAGGGCCTTTAACCCTCTGGCGAGGGAGCCCTTGGGTGAGGGAAAGCACTTTGTGAGAAATTAGAGAATTCTCTTGTGAGGAAAGAAAATTTTAAATGTAATAATAACTCTTCAGATGAGAAAAGGTTTTTACCAAAATTCAACTCTTGCTAAGCTAGTAAGAACTAAACTTTTTACTACTAGTGTAAGATGTAGTTTTTATTTTAGTGGCTTGATAATGATTTTTTTTATGTACTTTCTTATAAAAAAAAGATGAATTTTTTTGTCATTTAGTTGCTTTTTACTTTCTTTTAAAAAAAAAGATGGAAAATTTTGAAATTGTGTACTTTGCCTCACTATAGTTTACGAGTTAAATTACCAAATAGGTAAGAATGTATTTGTGCCAGACTAATGTTAGAAGTTTTCTCCCACGCATGTTTAGTATAACGAAGGGTTGGACTTCATTTATTTATTTATTTATTTTCGAGGGGAAGGAGGGCATGTATTTTATTTTTTATTTTGTTGTGGATTTAGGTTGTCTTGCTAGCGTGCAACTCCAAAATTCCTTGGAGCCACTAGTAGAGAATTCATGAAACGTGAAGCTGAAGAACTCTTTTGCGTGTGTGGCTTTTTAAAAATTTTTTTTTTTAAATACATGTGGCTCTTGTGTCATTGATTAAAAGGACTGATTGATATCAGTGCTGAGCCAAAAGGCCAAGTAAGGTTTGGCATCAGTCCTACTTGCAATGATGACCAGACCCAGGACCTGTAGCCCAAAAAGGCATTTGATCTGACCTGGAGCTTATCTGAAATGTGTACGGTGTAGACCCAAATAAGAACACAACTTGTACGTGGCCATGAAACCCAAACCAATACCAACCACAGCCAACTTTTCTTCTTCGTCAACAGTCAATGCTCAAAATCAAGTCGTCTTCATTGACATGCAATAATCCATAGTACAAGATGACGTGACCAGCCTTATGCTTCTTCCACGTGTACTGTCCACCTCAGACTTTAATTCTTATCCGAATCGCGCGACTCGATTGCCAGTGGCTTCGTCGTCAACCTCTTTTGCTGCTATTGGGTACCGACACGTGGCGTAGGCGAGGTGGAGATGAGTCAGCTCAGAGAAAAAGAGCAGTGGCACGTCGCTTTCTCTTATCCGTTTGGGAGAAAATCCGGAAGTTTCCTAACAGATTGGAAGACTGCTGTGTCACGTGATTGGATCCTGTTCATGCCGCGTGGAAATACGAGATGGATATGTTCTGGCTCTGCATGGAAATAAAAACAAACATTGAGACACATTTCTATACACATCATTTTCACGAAAATAGAAAGCTACTATATTAGCAATTTTCATAGTAATTAAAACATCAAAAAGAAGTTTCATAAAAGTATGAAACTCATATTTAAGTATGGATTTATTTTCTTTAATAAAATGATGTAAGTTTTGTTTGATATGAGTGTAAATTTCATGTGAAAACTATTTTTTATTGTAAAAATAAATTAGGAAGCGAAATTATAAAGAGGCATCAATTTTCTTGTGGAAATAGAAGTCCGATGACCTCTATGGGAATTTCGTTTTCAATCCTTTTAAAGAGAAGTCTTATGTAACAGTACCCTAGCAGAAAAGCGATTATAAGAAAATGTACTACACTAAACACATTAAAAATAAGTTTTTAATAAAAAATTATTTTTTTCACAGGAAATAATTATACAAACATGCCCTAAATTAAAAAACAAAAGAGAGATCAAAGTCCAATCTTATGGCCGTTTAGTACAAGAAGACTGGAAAGAGAACAAATACAAAATGGAAAAATATATGTGCAAGAGCCCGTGCACACTTGCTGGTGAGCCCACTTTACCTTTTAGTTGATTTAAATGGACTACATTCAATTATCCATTACATTGTCGTCTAGCCCATGGACTTACATTTATCCAATAAGACTAGCCATTGCTTCAACAGTTGAAATTTCAATTCTTTGACAGATTAGAATGATCTTATCAGCCTAAGGGTTTACACAAATCTAATAAGCTTAAAGGTTTACATAAAGGTGGGGCCATTCAAATTTGTCAATGCCTCACCATATAACTCTTAGGTTTGGCCCTAGATGTTGGACCCACTAAGGTGCACACGTGTATAGATGAAGGGCACAAAAGTGCTCAACCCTCTTTTTGTGTGTGATGTTCCACTCATTGAGGAGGGTCTAATGTGCTTATAAAAATGTATAATTTTATGTGCATCTTACTAACCTCTTCTACATTGAAAAGGATGAAAATTCCATCAAATTCAGGAAAGGAAATTTGTAGGAAAAAAAATTAAGAGTAATAGAGTTACTTATTGACCTAAAAATAGGTCATCTAAGACTAAGTAAAAAAGTTATCTTAATGTTTCTTGCCATGTGGCAAATTTAAGTTTTTCTTTATTTATCTTATTACGATGGATTCATTTTGGTCCATAAAAAAGAAAGCGGTTCAAACTATCCCTACAAGTACTATTGATAGTTCAATGATGAAAATCCTGCTATATTATTTAAATATTCAAAAAAGCGTTTTCGTGCATTATTAAGGAGAAACCTTATGGAAATAAATAATTAAGAACATTCAGTTTCCTGCTTGGTTGGAAACCTTGCATCTTATCAACCGATCGAGGGATCGATCTATGGGTAAGCCACTCTTCCCAAATTTATAGAGTCTCTTTCTCTTGCTGTAGGTTCTCTCTTTTCTATGTATGAGGGCTCTTTTGGGTTTTAGTCCCTTTGTTTAGGATATAAAAAAGTCAAATATTAAATAAACCTTACAAAATGTAAAATATTTAATATACCTATCTCAAGTAGCAAAAATATATAAAAATTATTGTTCAAGAAACTAGACAACTTAATAGAATGTTAGATCAAATCATGAGCTTGTTCCACTGAAAAGCTAAGGATTAGGCAAATTCAATGCATTTGGAAGTCTACATGCAATAATATATATACATGACAAAGTAACAAAAAAATTATAAAATAATACAAATGAAGGAAATAACTAGGCATTTCTACACCTACAATAATCTAAATAGGGCGGTGCATGATTCTCAATCTCCCCGTCCACAAATTGGGACTCTTGAATTAAAGATGAAAATCGAAAATCTTACACTGCTTTTGTTTTGTTTTAGCCTATGGTCTGAAGGTTAAAATCCTTTTCCAAAGAAACCGATGTCCTCTTAAAAGATCACAGTTGTTCATTCCCAAAATGCATTGTGCATGGCCACTGAGCTTGAACTCTGATAGTTGTATGATGAACATGAGAGGAGAAAGTGTATTGCTCATTTTCGTTCGTCACAACAAGTGAGAAAGGAAAGTAGGATAAAAAAATTTGTACTTCTATTTTACTGGCCATAAAAAAAATCTCGCTCCATCGAACACAAGTAATTATTTTGCCACTCATTGACTTCTAATTTTACTTTATCAAAAAGTATAATTTCTCTTTCCACAGTCATTGCCTTTATACTATTTGACAATAATAATTTCTCAATGAATTATTTAACCATGCCTTCTAGAAGGGAAGAGAAAACGTATCAATATTTGAATTGCAAATCTTGCTAAGATGATTGCTTATGCGAGCAACAGATGTCTATCCAAAAAAGGATGATTTTTCCATTAGACATCAAACATAAATTAATGATGATGATCAGTAGCCATCTAACCTAGTATCAAAGTGGATGGCTAAGATAAATAAAGAGTAGTAGATGGCGTAGATCATTTCCAAATGTAGTGACTAGCAATCTATGTTAAATTCTATTTTTTTAATGATTAATTCATAGGTAGACAATGTGCCAAATAATAGAGTGGGGGACTCATCAATATGACATAGGTTGTCCATTCCCTTCAGATCACTAGTGATAGTGATGTTGTTGGTACTCTCTTGGTAATGCTCGTGAGAAACTCTATTTATGCCTTCTAAAATATCATAGTGATGGTAGAATTTTGTATCAATTAGGATTATTATTACTGTAATCACTGTCATTGCAATCTTTATCTCCATCATTCTCTCTTTGAATGCTAAGCAATCTCTTACTGGAGAATCCAATATGAGAGTAACTTAAGCATCATATCTATAGCTGCACCAAACTTTTTTTTTATAGAAAAATTAGAAACTTTGACTAAAGAGAAACATGTGTTATATAAGATAGAATGAGATCTTCTAGTTATAAAGGCATGTCCTTTAACCAAACGTGCTCAAAATAGTTTGAGTTTTTGCATGCTTTGCAAGAGAATGAGCCACTTTGTTTTCATCGCTGAGTACGTGTATAAAACTACACAACTAAATATCATTGTAATAGCTTTGTCTTGGTCAATAATATGGCTAATCTGTGAGAAGTCTTCCTCTCGTGACTGAACTACTTTAATTATTTTGAGTAAATCATCCTTTATAATAACAGTTCAAGTACCTCCCTTTAGTGTAATTCGCAAAATGCTCAAGTGTAATCAACATGTAGTAAGTTGAAATTCCAAAAACTTCAAATCTAAAAACTAACCTTTTAATATGTTGGATTTTGATATTCCAACATAAAAATACTAATTATTAACATTCCAAAACTTATAATGTTTTTTAAAAAATACCTCCAAACAAATAGATTTCAAACTCAGCTTTTAAACTAAATGCCTACTTAGACCTTGAAAAGAGAAGGCCCACAATTTTGCCTAATTTTATATCCTTTATTTGTTTTCCTTCTTAGGAGAAGTTGAGTCCGGATCCTCTATTGTGGGTGTTATACCTTCACCGTGAGTGGGCAAATAGAAGCTCGTCATGTGTACATGACCTGCATTAGCACCCAGCCGCCTTACCAAAAATGCAAATGGACTTGCTCGAAGAAAAGCAACTACCACAGGGGTCTTCCACAAATATGAAAATATCTTGAAGGAATCCCAGTCAATGCCCTTTATTCTTCCTCATGCTCGGTGTAGTAGCTCTGGCCAACCAGAATGAAAACTTCACGACAGGTTTCTCTTCATCTTCCCCAGTTTCTTCTTCAAACTCAAATTCTCTTCATTTGTAGCTGGTATTACATACAATGGAGGTGGCTTTTGAAGAAAAGATGGTTCCTGCGGGCAGAGAACAAACGAAAGAGAGACAAAGACTGAGAAAAAGTGAGAATGGAAAGGAATAGCTGAGCTGCAGTAAACATTTTTTACATTTATGAAAAGAATATGAAGATTGAAAGGAAGGGGAGTTGAAGCAGAATCGATACTTCATTTGCAGATATTTTCTGTATTTACAAAAAACCCGCTTAAAAAAATTTTTTCATTTAAACCCATCAGACTAGATAGATTGTCTTGGGTGCTGAAATGGCTTTTTGCTGATGTGGCAACTTGGGATTCACCCACTCACGGCTCCCGTTTATCAATTGGGACAGACGATTCGGACTAAGAGAAGGAAAGTGATCTTATCCGTGGGACCACTTACCAATTTAGGCTTTAATTAGACAGAAATTATGTTCATTAAATGTTCAACTTGCCGCATCTAAAGCTATTAAATGAATAGAGTAAGGGTTTTATCTTTTATATCCTCACGACCTCATATTAAATAGTTAGAAAAATTAAATAAATCTACTTTTCTATAGGGGCCAGTTTGTTTTGCATAGATGAGTGGTCTCTTACGAACATCCCATTGAACATGTATTATATGGGCCCCACATACTAATAGTCTAACACTAAAATTGATTGTCATCCCTCCATCAACATATCTTTAAATTTTACTTCGATATGATTTGGTCCCACAAAAAATTGAACACAAGATTGATAATATAATGAATGCATATGACTAGTAATGTGTAATAGTGTACCAATCATATTATCAAATGTGTGTTTAATATTATAGTGAGACCAAATTCTATGGAATCAAGATCTGTGGTGGGCCCCATGTTGAGTTACGCAACCTTCCCCACCTCCCTCCCGGTCATATGAGAAAATCCCACAAAATAACTTGTAGTTTTTAATGAGCCCAGATAAAATCCTTTCGATCTAGCTGATTAAAAATATTGAACATTAAACATGGTTGTATGCTTTATACATTATTTTATTTTATACTAGCTAATTATTTAATATTCATAAAATGAGCAAGTTATGACCATGTTGATAATATATTAAAAGTGTCATAAATTTATTGTAATAAGACAAAATCATATTTATGCATACTTTACGAATGATGGCACGACTATATAAGATTTATCTTCCATATTTTCTCTTACATTCATAAATACATGTTCGAATATATTTCGAAACAATGAGATAACAATTAATTTCTAAAATTTATAGGATAATTATTGAGATGTTGGAAGAAAACTAAATAATAAGGTAATTATTTTATTTGAAAGTCATTTATGAATTAAAATTAGAATAATACAAGTATTTTGGTGGTTTTATACCATTTCAAAAAATTTTACGGGAACATGTGGATAATGGAATTGTTTAAATCTCATCATGATTTGGTTAAATTTTGTAATATTTTTAATTTTAAAATAAATAAAGAAAAATTAAGCAGGCATCTTGAAAAACTTGGAAATGAGATACTAGTTTGGAATTTGCTAAATAATCTAGGCTGAGCTCGAGTACTCAAATTTAAACTCCAAGCTCGGGCTGGAAAGGGCTGGGCCACATATGGGCTCAAACTGGCCTGATCCATGAACACCTTTAGATAGGAAAATCCAAATATAAATTGATTGATTAGTTTCCATCGAAGATTAAACTCTTTAAAATAAAATTCTTTTTAGATTGACCCCTTTATTTAGACCAAGGCTGGCTCATTTATTAAATGACCAGCTAGTAATCCAAGCCATACCCAATTACTGAAATTTAAAGTCCAAGATTAGACTAAAGCAGATTGAGCCGAATACTAACTCAGGTCGCCGTGATCCATGGACATTCTTAATTAAGAAAATGTAAACATGGATTGGTTTATCAGAGACCATAGCAGATTGAACTCTTTAAAAGGAAACTCTTTTAGATTGGCCTTCTGCTGGGTTAAAATAAAAAAAATCTTCTCAAATTCATAAAATCTCTCCACACGGAAAAATTGATACAAAATTAATTGAGCTTCAATATTTTAATTAATTGCAAATTAGAGCTTACTTACAAAATCAAATCCTATCCCATTCATATATTATAATTGCCTTTATACTATTTGATAATCTTTTTTTGCAGTAATTTCTCAATGAATTATTCAACCATGCCTTTTTGAAGGAAGGAGGAGATAACACGGCAATATATGAATTGGGAATCTTGATAAGATGATTGTTTATGCATGCAAAAGACGTCTGTCCCCAAAAGGATGGTTTTTGGATTAGAATAGCCATCTGAGCTAGAATTAAAGTGGATGGATGAAATACATAAAAAGGATTAGGTGGCAAATATCATTTCCAAATATAGTGATCATCAGTAAATTTTATTCTTTAACGATTATTTCATAAGTAGACAATGTGCCAAATCATATGGTAGGGACACATCACTATGACATAGGTTGTCCAGCCCCTTGAGATCACTAGTGATGGTGATGTTGTTGGTTGTTGGTGCTGTCCTGGTAATGATCATGGGATAATCCTTTTATCATCATTTGGATAATCTTTATCTTCATCATTATCTCCTCTGTAATTCAAAATTTGAATGCTAATCAATCTCATATTGGAGAATTAATATGAATATGAGACTAGCTGCACCAAACCTACCTCCAGATGTGACTCTATGATATTTTCTATGGGCTAAAATGGGTGGGCCCATCCGTAGGGATTACAATAAGTTAATTTGAGTTAGGTTATGAAAATTGTTGTCCAAAAAGAATTACGAATTCATCAAATTCTTGTTGGAAAGTAATTCCCAAAATGCTCAAATGTAATCTACTTGTATAAGCTGAAACTCCAAAAACTTCAAATCTGAAAAATAACCTTTTAACATGTTGGATTCTAAAATTCAAACATAAAAATTCTGATGGCTGACATTTCAAAACTTATAATGTTCTGGAAGAGATACCCTCTAATAAATAGACTTAAACTAAAGGCAAACTTAGGCCTTGAAAAGAATGGAAGGCCCAAATTTGGGCTAGTTGCATATCCTTTGTTTGTCTTCCTTCTTAAGAGGGGTGGGTGGTCTTATTCGTGGGAGCACCACATACTAATTTAGGCTTTAATCATTACAGAAATTATGTTCATTAAATGCTTGACATTGTCTCATCGAAAGCTACTCAATGAACGGAGTAAGGGTTTTATCATCCTTATCTTTTGTAGCCTCACATTAAACAGTTAGCAACATCAGATAAGCCTGATTTTCTCTAGGATTCCCATTTGACATGAATAACATGGGGCCCACCTACTGATGGTCTGAAATCGTTAAAATTGATTGCCAATGCCATACGGCTGATAATGTAATGAATGCATAGGATTAGTAATGTGTGTAATAATGTGCTCATTGTCAAATGTGTGTTTAATATTTTGATGGGACCAAATGGCATACAATGGTCCCCACGTTGTGCTACACACACCCGCACTGGCCTGCATCCCGTCGCACGAGAAAATCCCACGAGATTACTTTAAACCTCCTCACGATTTTCCTCCCTCGCTTTTGAGCCATCAGTCCCCCACAATTCCAGCTGGGCCCCACATGTCGTTCCCGGGGCCACGTATGAACACAAACGGCCAAGGCCAGCGCCGCGTGGCACCAATGCGCCACTCCAACGGATATCCCAAGCCAATCAACGGGTGGCCCCACGTGGGGCCCACTCCATCAGAACGAATGGACAAGATTTCCCCATCCCGTCCGTCGCGCTCTCGTGAAACATCCCGAACTTTAAGCCCTCAAACAGAAAAGCAAACGACTCCATTTGAACTTGTTTCAATCTCCCCCAATCCAACAACCTCCAGCAGAAAAACGGCTTCTTTCTTCTTCTTCTTCTTCTTCTTCTCCTCCTTCTTCTTCGCTTTTCTAGGGTTTCTCTGCAATGGCATTTCCGTGAACAATTGAGCGCGAATGGATGCAACGAGCTCAACAGCCTTTTCCGCTGCTTTCGATCTCAAAATCCGCCGATTTGGCGATTTTCCTCCGAATCGCAGGCTTGATTTCGAGCGGCGGCGGCGGGCGGATCGATTGCAGCGGCGGAGGAGCGGAGCAGTACGGTGCTGCTGCTCCGAGACGGAGTTCAGGAAGTTGGCGCCGGCGACAGGGAAGAAGGTGGAGAAGATCGAGGAATGGCGGTTCGAGCAGAAGAAGAGCCATCGGAGGAGTAGAATCCAAGCTATGCCGCCCAAGCCTTTCTCTTCCCCTCGGTTAGTTTAAAGAGAGTTAGTTGATTGGAAAAAAAACACAGCTGATAACTTTGATTCTGATTGGGAAAGTTAGTAACTTTGATTCTGATTGGGAAAGTTAAAAGCTTTGATTTTGAAACAAGAAAGAGTGACTTTTAACTTAAAGCAAGTTCAGTAGGACCATGGAAATGGGAGTGAAATGATTCCGTTTCCACTCTTTTTTGTTTAGATCACACCGTTTAACAAGTTGGGAATAGATTGAAAAGGAAATCTAGGTGGGCCATGTGATATGAAGAGGATGATTATTGCTTTTTTAGGGGAAGTGATTAGAAGAAAGGTAGGATCATCAGATCTATTTGATTGGTTGATTCTACGTTACGGGACGCTGCTTGAATGGTTTTGGTCATGTGTAATGGCCCACATGTTTGCTGTGTTTTTTTTTTTTTTTTTTTGGCAAAATGATCTCTAATGTCCCTCATTTGAATAATTGAATCAATGAGTTCTGCTCTTTGTTATTAAGAATTTGATTAGCAGGAAAAGTCATCTAATTTCATTTGTGGTTTTATGGAGGTGAGGAAGATGCTTTTGATTGAAGTGATTCTAATTACACTGGGTGAATCATCATGAAGAGAAAGATTGCAGTAGAAAGAAAGGAAACTCCTTTCTTACTAGGTAGTAGGCGTAGCTGTATAATATCCTCACTCCAAAGGGGTAATACAGCTATTTTAATTCTTTCATATCTGTTGAAATTATTTAAGACACAGATTTCAGAATCTAGTAGTTGACTGCCTCAACCAAGACGCTTAGCTCTGCTATAATCAATGGATTCAATCAACTCTGCCAAGAGATGAATAGGAAAAGAGGCACCATCTATCTTGAACCTCCTTCAGATGTATAATGGTAAGAAGCATGGTAATTAAGCTTATTAAGAACGAGAACAAAGGAAGTATGGCAGCATGTGGTCAGAGCAAATTAACTATGCATTTAATGCAGTATGCCATATTGGACTGTCTACTTATTGGACATAGAGTTTTATCTACATGTGGTTTTCTATATTTCTTGGAGTATGTCACGTTTAGCGCCAAAGCTGTATAAGCTATCTTACTATTTGTGTTCAGGGCAGGGGACTTGATTATGAATCTTATGAAGATCTTGAACCCCATTAAAAAGGTCATAGGACCCTTCAAAAGGCCGAATACAACATGCTGTGGACTACTGATGTTATAAAACATCACTTCCACCAAATGAGATATTATCCACATTGACAAGCAAAATACTCTCATATTTATCTTGTCTGAACAAGGGATGACCATGAGCTCTCTAAGTGAAACCTGTCTGGAGAAGGGCCTGGTAGAATGTTTCAAAGCTGAAAGGCAGCTCAACCCTTATATGGATCTTTGCGTTACGGACAAATGATTCAGTCCTTAAGTGGTTTGAACTAATTATGTACACTGCTGACCTTTATTAATAGAATTCTAGTTGAATTGCTGAAGTTTGTCTTGGTACAGTAAACCATAAAATATGAATCCTATGCTATTCTTGTTATTGTTGCAGCCTTCGTGATGCTTTTAAACAAAATCAGTTCTATCCTCGCTGCACTCCCAAAAGTTCTGGTCCACAGTATCGTGACACGCCACCAAAAAGAGGTATTGCACAGCTGCAAGCTAATTTAGCCGCTGGTTAATATTGTCAAGTTGGCTTTTTTAGTTATTAATGGTACATGCGTTAGTTTTTGTAGTAGTCAGTTTTTGTGAGAGCCTATTTTCTCTTTCTTCCTTTTTTTCCTGATTGAAATGATTCTTTCTCCAACTTTCCTGTTTAGTTGATGGCTTATGACTTGCATGTTGTGTTCTTCCATATAATACAGTATCTTCTTTAACCTCTTTCTTGTAGACACTGGCATTGCTAGTGAGAAGGACTGGGAGATCAGCTTATTAAATGAAAATGTCAATGAGTCTGGGACTAATGAAGACGGTAGTACTTGGTACCGTGAAAGTGTAGAGGAACTTGGGGAGAATGGGTACGGATGCCGCTGGACTAGAATGGGTGGTCAATCTCAAGATGGTTTGTCAGAGTGGAAAGAAACGGTGTGCTATTGTTTGCCATACACTACTCTCACTTTTCTTCTTCTTATTTTTTTCAATCATGTCATATTAATGTTTTGTATAAAAAAATGTTTCTTCTTATCGCATGAGTACATGAGAAATGATATGGATCTAGTGATGTTATATGTCTATATCCAAATATAGTAACGACTTTAATTGCTTTAATGACTCAATGCTTTTGCCTCTGATTTTTTTGCTTAACTCAGAGAAGTGCATCATGTTTTTGCTATGAAACTTTACTGAATTTTACACCCAAAGGTTCACACATTTATTTTAGTGTCCATGTACCTGCATATCTAATTAGACAGACCTTTTTTTATAGGTAAGCTCAACATTTGTAATTTTGACCTTGAGACCACTGGAATAGAATAAAGACCAAACTTTAGATGAAAGAATTATATAGGGTGTAATTTGCCATTTCTCTTATATTCATAAATTGCAGCTGATTGACCAATTAGGTCCAATTTGTAGTACATCCAAACAGGTCTGGATGAGCATCTTTGATCCACAATGCGTACTAGACCGGTCAATGGAGTGGCAAAGAAAATAATTTTACTGTTTTGTTTTTGCTATGTGAAGGACTCAAACTCATGTACACTTGCTTTCTAAAGGGGCACTTGGTGTCCTTAACCAGCTGAGCTACAACCATGAACCTTTTTTCCCCTATCTTAAAGGATGAAAGGATTAGTACACATATTCTAACATAACAGTCAGTACATTATCTTTACTGTCAATTGGACCAGTCACTGAAGCATATCTACATCCGATGATCTCGTCCGACCGTGCAGTAGTTTATTTTGTGAATTATTGTGTGTTGCCAGTCACGATCATTATAGATTTTTTAAATTCAAGTTACCATTCAATATATGTATATATATTTGTTTCTCATATATCCGATTTATTCATAGCTTAATTCTTCGTAGCCTTGTCAAACTTTTCTTTTAAGGATTTTGTTAAATTAAGAAAAGACACTGAAAATAATAATATTAACAACAATGGTAGTAATAATAACAATAATAATAATTACAGAAATGGTTTTTATGCACCCATGATTTCATTATTTTGTAAACCTCACTTTCATTCATAATATCCAAGTTTCCCTATTTTCTTGAAAATATTAACTTAAGTGGTAAACTTGTTGACTATTGTGCTCATGTTGTTTTTGTAATGCCAGTAATTCATTTTAATTCATTTTAATGTGCTTTCTTGATCTCCTCAACAGTGGTGGGAAAAGAGTGACTGGACTGGATACAAAGAGCTAGGTATTTTATTCACTATCATTTTTGCTAAGTTATCTGAGTAACTTGTGTGCTAGTCGGTACATGTCTTTACATGAAAAAACTTAATTTTTTTAAAGTAATTTGACTTGCAGATTGAATCTGCAACTCATGGTTGTGATTCTCATGAAAAATTTAGGTTGTTGCTTAAAACATCCATGCTGAGACATTCGTGATTATCTTGATATTGTGGTTATGCTAGTTCACTTATTCTTTTAATCATGGGTTTATAATGAAATGTATTATTCTATTAGCATGTAACCGTACTTCCTTTCTTTTATTTTCATTTTTTTTTTTTTTTGCTGATTGGTAAGACAACTAGAGCCCACAACCTCAAGGTTGCAATGGAGAGCACCTTTTGTAGTGCCATGGGCTCTGTCGTCTTCTTCTTCTTTAATTTTTTTTGAAACTGTTGATCTTAATTGGTTCAGGGTTTTCCTCTTATGAAAAAAATATTATTTTAACCAAAGGAAGAATACAACATGAACAGCCATTAATAAAAGTACATCAAATTAGTGGGAAAGGACTTTAAATCTATTGAGGAAGGCTTTGAAGAAGACAATGAAGAGAGAGGAAAAGAAAATCACTGAAAATGGACTTACGCCTTAGACATTCTGCATAATCATTTTAAGCAATTAGAAGGAATTTCATTAAGGCATTGACAAGAGCTTGTGTCAGTGTGGGTGGGTTTATCTATGTAAGTACTTTTGGGTGGCTTGCCTTTGGGGTTCTTTTCGCCATGGGTGGTGGGTTATAATGCTCTTGTGCCCTTGTTTTTGGGGATCTCTCTCTCTCTCTTTCTCTCTCTCTAATTAATGCGAGAGAGAGAGGGAGGGAGGGAGGGAGCAATGAACAAATTGAATTTGTAATTTGTATATACTACTTTCTTGCTTGTAAAGTGGGCATATCATGGAGTCATTTCCAAACTGTTCCTAGCTTTGAATGGTCCAGCTTGTAGGGCCCCACATGAAAGCCCTTTCTTGCTTGTAAACTGGGCATATCATGGAACCATTTCCAAACTGTTCCTAGCTTTGAATGGTCCAGCATGTAGGGCCCCACCTGAAAGCCCAAAAAATCTTCTTTTTTTTTTTTGTTTTGTTTTTGTGTCATATTTTGCCTATGACCGACATCTACATATTTAAAAATTTAGCAAACGTCCGATCCCAGTAGGTAAAGTTTTGAGGTAGTAGAGGTTTCCCCCTTTTTTTGGATGAATGTCATATTTTGCCCAGACATTTGAGGAACCTTCAAAGTTCTAATGTGCCATCAAATGAGGGCTGGTGCTCCAGGTTAAATTAATCATTATTTATTATTATTTTTTTGGCATGTGTGCACATGTGTTGGGATGGTTGTTGGAAGAGGAGGGGATGGTTGGGATCACTGGCTTGGATCTATCCTAAGCTGGGTATGTCTTGGACGTTCTGAAAATTTCTTGCGTATCATGATGCAATTCTCTGTTTTTGTTTTTGTTTTTTCCTTTTTTCGTCTTGTTTTGTGTGTGTCTGTGTTTTTTTTTTTTTCGGGCTTGTTTTTGGTTTGGGGCTGCCATCAGTATAGCTCCCTTGTACCGACTGTATCCATCTAATGAAAGCTTCTATTAAAAAAAAATCATGATATAATGCATAAAGACATTTGCTTATATTAATCATAACATCATGTATTATGCAATTACTTTGTATGGATGCTTCCATTGTGCTTTCCTCACTGTTACTGCTCCTCGTCGTTTTTAGAGACAACTTTGTAGATTGAGATGATGTAATATTTAGTGCTTGACATTTGTCTGGTCACATTGCTTAACCATTACCTTCATCTTTGTATCTGCTCATTTTCATTGATTTGAGTTTAACTTGTTAACAGTAAGTGATTAAATTTTACTTTCCCAAAGGTGTGGAGAAATCTGGAAAAAATGCTGAAGGCGATTCATGGTGGGAAACATGGCAGGAAGTTCTTCATCAAGATGAGTGGAGGTCTGATCTAATGGATGTTTATATAAATTGTGACTGTACTTTCTTTCTTGCAAATGGGGACCTCATATGAATTTACAATATGAAAATGTGTATGACATTAATATGTGACATACCTTGAAAATCATTGCCTTTTTTGGTAATGTATATGATAGCATGAAAATGCCAACACTCTAGTCATAGAAGCTCTGATCCGGTGGAGGTTCTTGCTATTAAAAAAGGCTTGAGTTAATCGATTACAAATTTGTGGAGATGCTAAATTCAGTCAGATAGGTTCAAGGTAGCCCAAATGCGCTTCAGAAATTTTGTTAATGGGTAAAACAAAATCAAGTTAATTGCAACACATTAGGTTACTTCATTTGTCTGTACGAGGAAAGTGGATGTAGATGCTCCTTTGCCAAGTAAAATTTTTAAAGGGAGTTTCTATTTATTCAAAATATATTGTCTGATGTTTGAGTTAATCTGTTTTTCATTCTTTTGTGATACACACTCTGCAACAGCTTTTTGATCCTTGGTTGAATCAATCACTATGTGCAATAGTTAGCCTCAGTTCTTTTTATGGTTATGGACAATGGGCTTTCATGGTATATTCTACATACCACTAAATATAATTTAGGCTTTCATGGTCTATTCTATAGACCACTAAATATAATATAGAGTGTAGACTACACCTAACCAAATGGGTACTACTTTGTTTAACATTTGATTATTCTGGGTTTATATTCATAATTGTGGTTTAAATTGCAGTAATTTGGCAAGGATAGAGAGGAGTGCTCAAAAACAAGCAAAATCAGGCACTGAAAATGCTGGGTGGTATGAAAAATGGTGAGGACTTTTAAGAGATCTTATCATGATGTCATTTTGCTATGTTGCTCATACTCCTGTTCTGACAGTGCACTATAATACCAATTGTTTATCTATTGTCTGCCAGGTGGGAGAAATATGATGCAAAAGGTTGGACAGAGAAAGGGGCACACAAGTATGGTAGATTGAATGAGCAGTCATGGTGGGAGAAGTGGGGAGAACATTATGATGGAAGAGGATCTGTCGTAAAATGGTGTTCTTTCTAAGTTCCTTCTCTCTTGCATATTATTTCTTAAGAAATAAAGCCAAGTGCTAACCATGGTCATTGAAGTTAGTTTACTAGTACTTAATTTCCCTTGGTGCTTACAACATTTCCTTATGAAGACAAATAAGTCTAATGTTTAAAATATATATATTTTCTACAAGGAAGGTTTAAGACCCACCCTTACTATTAATGAAAGTTTAACATTAAAAAAGTTGAATATCTTTACTATTGTCTTATAATGTTATCTGATAAGAGTAGCATTTTGCCTGTGGTCAACCCAGTTTTCAGTAAGGGCCATCCATCTGGTGAATCCTACACTTTATGGGCCAAGTTGTATAAACAACTTGATAGATCTACCTGATTGAATTGGTAAGAAGTTGGTTTATTTCATTTAACTCTGTTTTCCCAACTGAAAAATGAAATGGCTAGGATACCAATTGTAGTCTGAAATATAGGTGATCAGAGTTATCCTCTTTGAATCCATGGCTTGGATGAACTGACCTCTTCTTTTTCCCTAAATGGCAAAAATGATTCGTCAGGAGAAAGACGGATTGCAAGGACTTAGAAAATAAGTCCCCAATAAATACGTCCAAGAAAAGAAGTGCCCTTGAAAGCCAAGATTTTTCAGAAAATTTGTTTCACATCCTTATTTAAAGTATTTTTTACTGGATATCAGTTTCTCTGGAATTGTTGTGTTTGCCAACATACCTACGTCTTGCTTCCAATGTCTCTGCACTTAGGCCATGCCACTTCACATGTATTTTTTGTTATTTTTTATTCTCTTCAGATGTGAATTTAAGTTTCTATTCAATGTTAAAGTCTCTTGGACATCTCTCTATAAAGACAATTGATTATAAAGAGAATTGAGAGGCTTTACTATTTGGAACTAATCAATGTGCTGAAGGCAAAAATCAGAATGTTGAAAGTGCAGAATAAATTGGATTTATAACCCCTTTTTTTTTTTTTTGATGAGGTTGTAGCCCATTTAACTACTATGATGTATAATTTCTATAAATTAAGTTACTTTCCCAGAATTTCACTCTTTTTTCTTATCCTAATTATATTCTTGATGGATAGTAGGTACATACAGAAACTCTTGTTAAACTTTTCCCTGTTGTTTTTCAGGACAGATAAATGGGCTGAGACAGAACTAGGAACCAAATGGGGAGACAAGTGGGAAGAGAAATTCTTTTCTGGCATAGGTTCCCGTCAAGGGGAGACATGGCATGTATCACCAACTGGAGACCGTATGTTCTTTCCCTTATTTTCAAAGTAATCCAACTTAACTGTTTTAAAAAGAAATAAAATGGTTTTCAATGCTTAAGATTTCATAATTATTACAAGTTTTGTGAATGCAAACTGAAATTTGGGAACTGAGTAAAACTCTCTAGAAATGTATGTGAATGTTGACTCATCTAACAAACAGAAGTTTTATCTTTTTTCCTTTTCTTGTTAAACTCCTGGACTATATATATATATATATATGTAGCAATCATGAAACTAGTCCAGGAAACCATTCCAAAATCTAATAACAAAAGGGATCCATAAATTCTCTTGAGTTCCCTAATGCCATATTTCTTTGTTTGTATTGCTTTGCAGAAGTATTCTTGATAACGTGCATTCCCTCATGTTTTTACAATTATATTGCCAATTATATTGAATTTTGGTAATATCCTTCCATTTCCTTGGTTATGTTTGTTGCCATTGTAGTACATATGCATTGTCACCAGTTACCACTGCTGCAGGCCAACCTGGAGCGCTCTCTCTCTCTCTCTCTCTCTCTCTCATGCACAAAGCAGTTTCAGCTTAGTGCAGACAAGTGTGATGCCACATTGAAATTAGACAGAGCATTTCTCTTAAACTATAATGATATATTGCAAAGCTAGCCTGCATAGGCTTCAAGTCAACTTGAAGCATTGATCTTCTTTTTCTTCTTTTTTATCCTTCAAGAGAGACCAAAAGGCTAGGAGGAAGCTGAGGCCTACGTAAATCCAAGCTTAAAAAACAAAGCAGAAAACTTTGGGAAGATCATCTCTGAACCAGAGTATTGGACTATCCCTTCCCTAGCAAAACTATCCACACATCCCTTTCCTAACAAAACTATCCACATGACTGTTAATATCTATCCAAACACGGAAAAAGAAAAAACAAATTATGAAAAAGAAAAAAAAAACTCATTGTAGCTTTGGCATTTCTCTCTCATCTCAGTAATATGTCTGGAAGGATCTGGAGGAGCTGACCATCTATTGGCACAAAATAAATCACTTTGCAACTGGGCAATACATATTTGCTGAATCATCTGCTCTCTTTTTGGCCATTGCGTCTGCCTTATGCACCATTCGTTTCAGCTGGCCTTGTAAAAACTTCTTTTCTGACATCTAAATATTCTACCTACACTGTTGGATGTGTATGTCCCCTTCCTCTTGTTAAATGACCATCAAAATTTAATTATATGACACAGTATTCATCTACGACTGGAGCTTTAAACATCTCAACCCATCCTTTAAGAACATGTAAACTAGTTACGAAAAATTTAGAAATGAGCCTACAACTCTACCCTCTAGCTGAATATGCTGTTTCTGTTTGAGTTGCCAGCATTTTATAGGAGGTACATAATAGGCAAAAAGTATTATGTGTCCGGAATGATAAATGCAATTCTCACTATTCGTATTCCAGTGTCTCTAGTTAAACAGTCTGCCCTATGTTGTTAGTTGTTTGCCTGCTTGTTTCATTGTGCAATAAATTCATGATTCATATGGCGTAAGAGTCACTAATACCTTCTGTTCATTTTTTTAGGCTGGTCAAGAACATGGGGAGAAGAACACTTTGGAAATGGGTAAGTCCATTTGGCCATAAACTACACAACTCAGATTTTGAATGCAAATTATTTTGACTAGTCATATGTGGAATTTAGATGCTTGTTAAGTAGTTATTTCTATTTCCTATGTTGTTGAGAAAATTAGGTCCTATTTATGGAGTTATTTCTAGTTTCCACACAATCTCTATATGTCGTTAGCTGTGTTGCATAAAATGGTTATTAAGAAGCTGATTATAAAATTGAATTAAAAAGAAAGAAAGAAAGAAAGAAGTTAATCATAACATTTTATCTAATATGAAGGAACGGTAATGAGTGTAAGAACTATTTATGGAGAGATAGGTGAGTTCTCAGTGGCCATAGGTTTGCATCAGGGGTCAGCCTTAAGCTCTTATATCTTTGCACTGATTATGGATGAGTTAATTGCTCATATTCAAGATGAGGTACCTTGATATATGTTGGTTTGTAGATTATATAGTGTTGGCAGATGAATCATGAGACTGTGTGAATGCAAAACTCAATAGCAATCCTAAATTGACAACATGAGGATGCAATGATGGTGATGTTGATCTCATGATGGACTAACTTGACTAGTCTGAGGTCAACATGACCAGTGTTTACTACATAGTTGGAGAGGTTACCCATTTAACTCCCAAAAGGTTATTTTGTTTTGTAATCATGCGCACATAGGAAAGCACATTATTTGTTTATTACATAATTGATAAACATAGAACTCTTTAAGCCAATGACAGAAATGGTGCTTTGATTGATGATGGTGATGATGAACTCCCCACTAATGGGAAAATACATATATTCTTCACTTCGAGACACACTAGTTATTCAATATTAGTATTTGAAGGCAGCAAAATCATAAATCAGTACTATCCAATAGCCAACTCGGACTGTTAAATCATACATCAAGACTATCCAACTAACTCAGCCAACTCACTATATGTTACCTTGTAAGTGTACACATTTTCAGTAGTAATTGTCTTTGAAGCCCTGGAACACATGGTTATAATCATTAAAGAACTGTTGATAGCATTTGTTCTTTAGAATGGTAAAAGCGTGGTTTTAAAACTTGCCCAAGTTGACTCGGAGTTGGAACCGACTGAGTCTCCTTTCTAATTGACTCCTATAGAAAAGGCCTTGAGCACATCACTTTCTTCCTATTTCCCTGTTGTAAGAAGCATTGGAAGGCTTTTTGGGGACCTTTTACTCTGATTGTAGAAGATTAATGCTACATTTTGTGGAAGATCAACACATTCATGGCTAGGATGTGGTGTTCATCTGATTGAGTGAAAACAAATGAAAACACCTATTTGTACTTGAAATTTTATCCTACCATGTGAAATATGATGAGTCTTAAAATTCTATATTTATAGGAGGACCATTTTTCAATTTTTAGATTTTCACCATGTTTTCCAATATTTTCGTATGCTTTTGGGCTCTAGAGGAAGACTCAATCTGAGCTGGGCTAGTTGCATACTACTTAGTTTAGTCAACTCCACCTGAGGGGGCCCAGTTGTCCTTGGAGTCGGATTTCTAAAACCTTTGGGTAAAAGTGGATTCAACATGGGAGAGCCATCGGCTCCCAGTACCTGATTCCCCATCTTTAATGTATTATATTCGCTAACAATTGACACCAGTCAGAATTGAGCTGCACAAACTTCTTACACGTCTCCATTTTGCCAAAATATGGAAAAGATCAAGGTGGTAGAGTCTTCAGTCTTTCTTCTATCTTTTTTTAATGTTATGAGACGTGCAATCATAGTGTCACATAACAAGCCATATCAACATCAGTTCCATTATAAATGAGTTCATGCCTTATGAGATGTTTGCAATACCATAGATGGGTTCAGGGACAGTAATCTTATATGCTTTACTTCTTTACCTGCCTGTCCTGATTGACATGCGTATATTTTTTTTGTTACAGGAAAGTCCACAAATATGGGAAGAGCACAACAGGAGAGAGTTGGGATATTGTTGTCGATGAGGAAACCTATTATGAGTAAGAATACATTCCATTTAATTACTTAAATGTGCTCTTTTATTTATGCATTACCATGTTCTCATGTTAGGACCAAACAATGATGATGGCCTGCGGGGGAAAAGTTGCAATGCTTGGTTATACCATTTGCTGACCCTACAAAATTTAGACGTGGTCCCCTCTTCTGTTCATCCTAAATTTTCATGTGATATCCTGCAGTGGATGCGAATTTCGCAAGGACTATCATAAATTCATAAATCATTAATTTTTGTTCTTACCTGGGTTATAGTCATCCACTTTCAAGCCACCCATGAGATAGCTTATGCGCTTTGATAGAAGAGGTATCATGCTATGATGTCCAGATATGGCACGAGTATGTCAGAGACATTCATGAGGATTTTTCACACACAAAAAAAAAAAAAAAAGACGTATTTGATATGATATCAAGTACCCGGGTGTTATAGGATGCTATAGTCCTCCCCTCCCATCAGGGGGGTCATTTGGATGAAAAGCGTACGTTAGTGTAGAGGTTTGTCACACAAAACTTGTTAGCATCTTTGAATGGCTCAGATCATAGATTTCATCCTCTGCTACTGAATGAAAATGTGTTATTATCATTTATAGAGTACTTATATTTTAATTAATCAGTTGTCAATGGGGAACTAATCACTTCAAATTTCTCATGGAAGGGCTGAACCTCATTATGGATGGGCTGACGTTGTGGGTAATTCAAGCCAACTACTATCAATCCAGCCACGAGAAAGGCCGCCTGGTGTCTACCCAAGCCTTGATTTTGGATCATCTGGACCACCACCTCAAGACGACGACCCATTAGACACGCCATCATCATCATCATCAGAATAAAGAGCTGTTCCTTGTACTCTCTTCATTCTTATAGGTCTAGTCTCAAATATTTGATTGGACTCCATTTTTTCACAAAAATTAATTTTAGGATATTCTTGTAGCTGAAATTCTTGAATCGTCACGTTTCAATTTTTTCATTCTTTGGATTTTGGTACTTGGTCTTCTTGGCGGCTTTATTTGTTTTAATTACTGTCACGTTTTTACTGGTCTGTCTTAGCCGATCATAGAAATTCTGCCTGGTTGACTGCTTTAAAAAGCCTAAAATTGTTATGGAGGCAACCCGCATCTTAAGTTGGCTGCTGCATGAGTGTGGATTTTATGCATCTGTATCCAGTTCCCTAGTTCCATGGACTGGGTATAACTTTGTGTGTCGAAGATCAGTTTCTTTTTGACACACAACTGCATATAGAGATCCAGTGAACACTCTGGTTATGTCCTCTTTAGAAGAACAGAGGTCAGTGGAGCATTTAATGCTCGGCCGTTCTCTCTATCAACGTTCTTCACCCAAACATTTGCAATGAGGTAATCTTAACTCATTTTTGTGCACATCGATCATTTATTGCATTTGTATCTGGTCATGGGCACCATTTGTATGTATTCTTTCAACATCGTAGCTACATTCTCTGGCGTAGGATGTATAATTCCTCAAGCTGGTTACTTGTTTACTGCAAATGATCACTTGCTTCCCCCCCGGACAGCCTTTTACATTATTTAACCCATGTGGGCCCATCTTTATCGACAAAATCCAATCATATGGTATGAGCCTTCTTCTATGAAGTGGCCAAAGTTTGAGGCAAACTGATCACAATCCACCGTTCGATTGGGTGCACTGAAAAAATAACTATAATGAATGTATCTAATATTTAACTTAGATGAAATAAAGGTGCACCAACACCATTGAATCTTATCATATGGTAGATGGTAACAGCGTTGATTGTAATCTTATTTAACTAAGATTGGTTGCCATCACCCCCATCACCAACGGCAGTGTAAGTACGATGGGCACTGAAAAATTCAAAAAAAGAGAAGGTAGTTGGTCAGTTTAGAGTTTCGGGATATTTTGTGTTACTTTCGATCCATAGAATCAAAAGCAGTGATGGTAATCTTATTGGAGATTCCTACAGGTGCCTAATCTATGAAACTCCATCATCCAATGGGACTGATTAACCCTATAATCTCTTAAATGGTAGGTCAAGTTCACAAGAAATTGACTTGGAAAAATTAAATCGTTCCAAAATCTTCAAGCCAAAAAATCTTCAAGCCAAAAAATAAATAAAAAAAATCTTTAAGCCATCTCAAATGAGGACCCTTCCAGCACAACCTCTATTACACATTCCATCAATTTTACAACCAACTCACCCTTTCCCATTCCTCTACAAATTGTGTGATGGTCTATCATAAAGCTTTCAATATGGTTGAATGATATGCAGAAATAAAAGTTGGCAATCACACAAACAGCTTACATTGGAGTTGCCAAAAAAAAAAAAAAAACTGTACAGTTAGGGCGCCTGAGCTCATTATGTACAGAAGGTTTAAAGGGTCTGAACTAGAAAGTATACAAAGGTTCTCTGCTGAGGCAATTATGCAAACCATCAAGGTGAAAGATGAGGAAGGACCGAAATAATTTGACAAAAGAATGGGTCAAAATTGCAACTTGTCAGCTAACTTCACTAGTCTGAAAGGATCTCTTCCAACTCTGGATCCTCAGACTTGATAAATTGATCATATTCCGAACCTGTTTTGTTCGACACCACCTTCTCTTCAATCTCTCCATAATCCAATTCAGAAAACTCTTGCTCGTCAGCAAGATGATAATCTGCAGATTCATTGATACCCGTTTCACTTTTAGTTCCAGCCTTCAGCACACCTGAATTGGATGCCTTTTCCTTTGGATTTTGACAAATACAGGTTGAGGGGTTCTCATGAAACTCACCTCTACCTGGTCTCACTTCATTTGGTTCTCCCATGAAGCCAATCTGATTAGTACGCACCTTGGAGGCAAATGCTTCCCAGGTCATGTTCTCACGGTTCAGAAACACAGAGTATAGTTTTTTCGCATTGGGGCGAATGGTCCGCTTATGTCCGAAGTATCTCCTGCAAGGGGAAAAAAACAGCTGTATTGTTAGTCATCATGTACCACTGTCCTGTTCAAGAGAGATTTGATTCTGCCCAAATATGACAATTCATTCACACACATTGACATCTGACTTTGGCATGTCCCAATTCAAAGCTCTTCAGATCCCCTGACTCAACTGAAAAATCATGATGAAATAATTGGTCTCAGTTTTCCCGACGATGGCCAATGAATTGGCAGCAAAAATGGAAAAGGACTGCACAATCAAAGAAACAAGTGCCCATAAATTAGAGGTTATAATTCTCTGATCATTTTTATTTGGAGCCATGCCCCCCATGTGCAGTAGGACAGGTCATTTGGACATTTTGGGTTGATATACTTTTGTAAGCCATATGTATAGTGGATGTGTGCTTGCGCATTTATTGTCATACTTTAGCAGAAATAAATGCATTTTCTTTTAATATGGTGTGGGATGTATAAGAGGATATGGCAATAGTACCTTCGACCAGCCAACATTCTAGCCATGTTACCGTTGTTGTTGGTCACAAACACATCACTCTCATCACAAACAATGAAATCAAGTGCAGCCATGCGAGATGAAAATGATGAGAATAGAGACAGCTCCTCCTTGCTCGCTAAGGTTTCTTTAGAATGAAAATTCGGAAAGAGTGCTTTGAGGGATGCTAATGTCTCTTCGCCACCATAAACCTCTCCGGATGCCACATAAATATGAACGTCATTGCCAAAGCCCAATGCTCTCAGCATAAGACCAACTTCTTCAGGAGTGAGTGGACATTTTCCATGCCTCCTTTCCTTGTCTGGGTTTCTCGCCTGCACAAACATTTGAATTTGAAAGGAACATCAGGGATGCAGCGTGTTCCTCTAGTAGCTGAGCAATCACATATGCTTCTTTGAACATGCACATTAGGGGCTCACATGTAAAGTTTTCCACCTCTTGCGGATAGCTCCCAATTCTTTTCTTTCCTTCTCTCCACCGCCATAATAGCATCCAGAAAATGCAAGCATATCAGGTTCAAACCTAGCATAACAATATTTACTTTCATCAGGAAGTCTTTCACATCTAATATCAAGTTTAGTTCAGTTGTACGATTCCCAAAGAAAGATAAAAGATTATCAAGCAGACATCAAGAGAAGTATTTAAACTTACCTACATCAGACCAATAACAAACATGGATTACCTCAGATGCAGGGCAATGAAATGCTTGCTTTTCTCTCTCATTCTGTTGGTTAATTTTCTACCCATTTCAATGATAGGGTCTGCGAATTTCAAGGCATGATAGTTAACTCTGCATCTCAGCTTTTGCAGATCTGTTTCAAGTTTATTTGCAAGCCTGTAGTCGAACTTGGTGAGTTGAACAACCTGTGTCATTATAGAAACCCCACACGTCATATTCGAAATGAGCCTCAAATTCCACACAGAATGAAATGTATTTTTAGGTCCCATTTGCCTAGTCATATAGAGTTCCAACGATTTCATAGTAAAGGAAGTTGGGTGATGGTGAGCACCTAACATCATTAAATATATTATTTTAGCCAAAGTTAGACGTTGAGCACAAAATGGACCAACCCATTAGGGTATTTGACTTAAAGAGGACGTATTGAGTTAGGCTGTAATCCTGTGACGTCAATACTTTTGGATTGTTACATTGATACAGTTGGAACTACCATATCATCTAATATCTAACTCATCATTGAATCCGCCTTAATCATCATCGCAATCTGAGTGGTTGGTTGTAAAACCCAATTATCCTGCATCAGCTTAGGCATGTTGAGGCATGGAGCAGAACTAAAGTAGATCATCAAAAGTGGGAAACTCAAAGGGCCTTCATGATGCTGAATGCAATGTAATGGGATGGTGCTATCCTTTAATGCTAACCGAATTTTGCACTACTAGTTAGAAATGATGTGAATGTGACCATGCTAATTTAGAGTCATGAACAAGGGATGAAATTTATGCCATGGTAGGCTTTAAAAATGGGGCAATGCAAAGCATAATAAAGACACAGAGACATGGAATGATGTTAACTAAGGAAAACTTGTAATTGATACATGAAAACTGACTACGAGGAATCAAATATAATGCGAAAGAAATCATCACTTACATGCCTTTTCAGGAGATTTGGTAAGACTCGATTCTGATAGCATCTTGGGGTACACTTCCTTGGAACACGCATGCTGTATGGAGTCCCAACAGCTTTTCGTCCCTTCCTTGGGAGCTGTTTTATGATATTAACATCTTTGGAAAGAAAAGAAATGAACCCATCCACATCAAAAATTTCTGAGAAATCGCTGCAAAGCAGTATCATGAATCAGAGCATAAAATCTTCATCCTTACTAAAACAGCAAGTAGAACCAGCAATATTCATAACTGCACCAATCAACTAAAGTGAAAATTTCCAAAAACCTACCTAGAATCCTTCCAGAAAGATTTCTGATCAAGCTTTGGAATGACAAGGGTTGCGTTCAAAATGCGAGCAGCAACAACAGCATCTGTTATCTGGAAAAGATCAGGAAAGATAAGAAATTCCATGTATCATATCAAGATGCTCTGGTATCAGAAGCTAATTACGATAGCACATTTGAATAGGCATACATTTGACAAACATATCAAAACACATTCACTAACAAATCCAAAGTAAAAAACTTATTAGAAATAGAAGTGCAGAGTAAAAATGAAAATGACAAACTCCTAACATTCTGAATGAAGTTTTGGTTCTGGCAAGGAAAAGAGCACAAAATAATACGGAAACAGGAGTGAGTTAGTGGACTTTGTATGGACAGAAATCTATCTACTGTTCAATGAGATTTCACCCTTCCAATGATGTGACGAGGAAATAAAGGCAAAAAAATGTGGATAGAACAATTCCAGGGGCCACTGTATCTTTCCCCCCCTCAAGAAAGTTAACTATGTCATGAATCCATCTTGGTATCCTAGTACTAGAGGACCGAATAAAGTCTCCAACATTGTCACAACATTGACTACACCACTCATGAAGCTAACAAATAAGGAAATAAACACAATTGAAAATTGGTAGTTAGTTTAAAACCCTTGAGTATATTGGTACATGGATGATGCAAATTTTTGCAGTCACGACAGAGATCTGAGATATTAGCTTAACAATGATGACAATAAGCAAAAGTGGTTGCAGTAGCTTACACATTTTTGCATCCTTAATATCAGATATAGGAACACTGATTAGAAAAAGAAATGAAAAGAAATTGATAGAAGGATCAATCTCTGTTACTGTGACATATCAGGCATCC
Organism: Sextonia rubra; assembly: GCA_037013555.1. Taxonomy (NCBI): domain Eukaryota; kingdom Viridiplantae; phylum Streptophyta; class Magnoliopsida; order Laurales; family Lauraceae; genus Sextonia; species Sextonia rubra. The sequence continues at coordinate 56,271,935 of JASUAD010000008.1, read as the reverse complement.
ATTATACTGTACAACCCTATGGTGTTTAATCTGAACACAGTACTTACTGTACAACCCTATGGTGTTTAGTTTGAACACGGTACTTGTACTTTGCTTTTCTGAACCTGAAGCAACATCTTAAATGTTCCCCCCTCCCACTAAATCATACTAAAAAAAATATTTAAAAAATTCATATTATGATTTTAAAACAAATGGCTTTTGTGAACGTTTATTTTAAGATTACATTATGTTACTTATAGATTACTTAATTGCTAACTAGGGATCAATTTTTTAGATTTGTCACAAGTCATAAACATTTAAGAAACAGAAACCAGAAAATCCCAATGAAATCCCTCAAGAGCTAGTGCCAGCTCGAAATCAAAGCCCTCACACCCACAAACAGAGCTCCAAGATTTTTAATCATAGATGCTAACAGAATTCAAATATAATCAAGCTGCCAAGTAATCGTATCAACATATCTTTAAGTCCAAAATTAATAATAATGATAATAATATTGGAAAACAAATATATGAATAAAATGATTATTGGGTTAATATATGAATAAAATGATTATTGGGTTTGAGAGTCATACTCCCGTCCTTTGTTGATTTAATCCTCCACTGGTTGCAATCATCAAGTAGCGATTAGGATGTGTTACAGCGTTCGCCGCTGAAAATTGGAAAACAAATGCAGCTCATATTAGCTAACAAATAATTCACACTTAAACAAAGTAATAAGCTGAATGCACTTGACTAGCAAATCATTTCAAACTCATATCCCAAATGAAACACAGGTAAACATTCAATTGAACACAACAACAAAATCACAGAAGACACAAATGCCTCAACAGATGCTATTCTAATCTTCCTCTGTAAGCAATATGTATAAACAGCATTTCAAAACAGCACCAAAGCCCTAGATTCTACAACAAGAATCAAATCTCAATCAATCCAACCACAACAAATCTGCTCAAATCCACATTCAGAGAACCAATATTCAATTAATCATCACCATCACTATCCATATCTCATCAGAGCCTAATCCAATCAATCTAGAATCAATCATCTTCAAGACTTCTCACATCCAACTCTAATCAACCAATGACCCGACTTGAGCTAACAGTAAAAACAAACAAACAAACAAACAAACAAAGAAGCAGAAGTAAATAAAGATAAACCTGCAAATCTGTCACTTGAATTGCTGCACCCATAGTAGAATTTCGACGCTTTCGAACTCCAAAGATCGCGTCTAGCACTCCCTCCTCCACTCTGTTTCACCAAAAAAAAAAAAAAAAAACAACAACACAAACACACACAAGAAACAGAGATTGAATCAAAGTCATCAAAATCCACCACAACTGGGTCCAAGAATCAACCAAATAAGAAGGAGAAGAAGAAGAAGAATCTGCACCGGAACACGGAACGGCATATCGTCAAGGGGATTAGTTCCATCATTCCTCAGCTGTCAATCACCAAACACCAGCATATGAATCAGAAAGAGTCAGAAAATAAGAAGAAGCAGTAGTAGTAGAAGAAGAAGAATAAGAATAAGAATACCAAGTGAGTTGCGGAGAGAGAAGGACGGTGGAGGGGAGTAGGAGAGAGGACCGACAGCAGAGAGAAGAAGATGAGTGCGGCCGCTGAGATGGCGGAGATGGCCGGAATCAGGTATCGGTGGAGGTGGTGATGGTGGCGCCGCCCTCGGTGGATTCGGGAACCCACAGTTGTTAGATATTTCCTCTTTCCTTTCATTTTCTTTGTTTCTTTGGATTGGGAATTAGCAAAAACTTGGAGCTAACTATTGGATTGGATTTGAATTTTAGGAATTTTGGATAGAAGAAAGATACAGAGAGTAAATGAGATTAGAAGTTGTTGTATTGCTTAGAAGATGATGAAGGATTCCATCTCCATCACACCATCATCACCATCACCATCACCATCTTCCTCTTCTTCTCTCTCTCTCTCTCTCTCTCTCTCTCTCTTTGCCTCTTGGTTCCACTGCAAATGATACAACAAGCAGACAGCAAAAAGGATGGAGAAGAGAAAAGATATAGAAATGATAAAATAGGTAATACCCAAAATGCCCTCTGAGGACAGTTTGGATAAAAACACACCTGCCCATCTGCCATTGCTTTTGGGTCACCTCTCTCTCTCTCTCTCTCTCTCTCTCCTTTTTTTTTTATCTCCTTATTTTTTACACTTGGAGAGTGTAATTGAAAATTGAAAATTCTTTTTTATTTTAAAAAATTAGTTATTATTATTATTATTATTTTTTCACCAGGATTGCTTTATTTCCAAATTTTTTGTTTTAATATAATTTGATCCCGCAGTTAGTTAAGATTGTCCATTTGATTGACAAAATGATAACACAATCACGTTTTCTATTAAAAGGTCAATCTTAGGACAAAATCAACTTTGTTATGCTAAAATTTGGAGGTACCTGGGAAATTGTTTATTTTTTAATGTCTTGAATTCTCAATACACCCAATGGAGTTGCTCTCCTTCCACTTGGTGGGTGTGAGGATTCGTTCTCTTTATTCATGTCCCCAATCCGGTGGCTTCCCATGACCATGGCCTTCTGCGTTGGGATTAGGGCCAATCAAGATGACCCACTTGGTGGGATCCTTTGAATACGAACTTTGTGCCTTTGACTTATTACATTAACTGTAACCTTTTTACTTATCCATTACCACTGGAACTGATATGAAGACTTCATCAAGGGAGTTCTGTTAATCAATATAAAATTCTCTTTATCTAAGAAAATCATATTATTAAGTATAAAATGTGTCACATGTCAAAAAAAAAAAAAAAAAGAACAGATTGCATCCAAGCAGCCAAAACTTAAACATATCATAATGAGGCTTTCTACATGAAAATTAAAAAAAAAAAAGGGTTTTCTCCTTGGCGGCCACTTGCCCATGTAAAAGCTTAATATATCTCATGCGATTAGGGAGGCTGGGACTTCATGTGCTTGGAGAACAGTCGATTCTCAAAGTGATAAGAAACTCTCATAAGCCAAAAAAAAAAAAAAAAAGAGATCGACTTACGGATGAGAAAAAAAAGTAATTAAAAAGTAGAAAGATGAAAAATAGTTTGTTGAACAAATGAGACCTTATGAAAAAATTAAGGAAAACGTGCAGACCTAGACACCGTGGCTACTAAACATGCACCTTCTTGATTTCTGACGAGTTCCGGTTCATTGCCTTGGTTGGTCCACCAGTTCACTGTAGTAGAGGATTGAAAAGTTATCATATCGCATACTTTAAAATGGACAATATATCATATCATACTATAGTTAACACTTCAGTGTTTTCCGTATAAAATTCATTTTCTATTATGTCCATGATATATCTTGCAATATCCAAGCCAAATACTAGCATCATATTCAAAAGTTGGTGTATTCGTGACCTTAAGAAATTTAATGGTTGAGAAGAAGATGCTTGGGTCTATTGAATATTATCAAGGATTTCTCCTGAATATTGGAAATGCAATATCCACTCTATCAGTGTATCTACAAATAATAATCACCCCTGAAACTAACTATAAAATAATTGGTACTTAGTCTACAACCTTAATTTTCATAATCCCAACCACCAACATGTCACAGGCACTATTTTATCTTTTCCACTTAAATTTTTGTCTGGACACTTCTAGGATTCCGATATCTTAATCAACAACCGCACAATGATAAATAGTCAAGTGCAACATTGCATCAAAATACAATGCAAATCATGTCATGGGGCCTGCGTACAAGCAAACCAACTGAATAATTTGGAAGGGTGGTTTGCATATACTTACTTGCACTACGTCATGATAAAATGATAAAAACCATAAGGGCCCACAAATGGATGGTTGAACCAAACTATTTGAACCACCTATTTTTAAAGATCATCATAGGATGATTAAGATCATTCATTTTGCATCCTGTTCCTCTTGGTTTAATACATTCACTTCAGAAGGATCCAATCAGATATTAAAGGAAGTCCAACCAACGGTCCGGATTGAATACAAGATCGAGAGTCCTCTAATCCCCAAGTATGGTTATTAGAATGCATTATTGTAGCATGGCACGCGAAAGAGGGCTCATTGGATGAACAATCCGATTACAATTACCTCAAATACAAGTTTGGGAGATTAGTTGGTGGTCAGGAAATAAAAAGTCATGCTGACATTTGGTTGAGCGTAGCGTTTAATTTTAGGTACAGGGTAGTTTAGGAATGTATGCTGTTAACAATACAAAATGTCAATGTAAGTGGGATATAGCAATAGTTTACTACAAGTCTACAGTCAATATAATATCAAAATAATAAGGAATTTGATAGGAATCAAAAGAGGACAGAGAGATGGTTCAATTTGTTATTAGACTGCCTCCTATATCGCCAATTGGAAGTTAGACGGGCTCTTTGTGCAAGCAAGATTTAGAATAATTTTTTGATGCCTTTCTTGTTATTCTTTTGTTATTAAATAGTTATGACTGGCTTTACATAGATAAAATCAAAATTAAAAAAAATCTCCCTTTAATAAGAAAAAAATCACTACACAATAAATCAAAAAAATCATACTGCTTAACTGAAAAAGAAATATAATTCCTAACAAGCTGAAAACTCAAGTCTTATCACTTTATTTACTTTTCTAACTTGCTTGCAATTAACTTCACATACCTGACTCAAAGTTTTACAATCTAACCTAAGGTCTAATTTGTGCGGGCCAATGACTCAGCCCTTATCATGGAGTTGGGTGGGTTCCTATCAGCATTGTTAACCTTCTTATGTCTGCATAGATCCTTCCTACTCCTCTCTAGAGGCCACTTTGGGCACACCAATCATGGGAAGGAAGGTGGGGAATTGAAAGTGAGATCTACATGAATTCAAATTCTCAACCACCACAAATCTTCCAAACCACTGGATCCATGATCTTCAATTTTAAAGGTTTTAAAAGGCATTGGGGTAGTGACAATGACTGGTAAGGGGGTTGGATTAATCATGGGATCCCACATGTTGAAAACGACTCTCCAGGTGTCTCTTGTAAGAGATGTATGGAGGTGCACCCAACAAGAATGATGCCTTACTCCCGTAATAAGACACAGCAATTTTCATTGAGAGGTCCTAGGTTAGCTCCCCCTTCTTGCATGTGGGATGAGTTTCCCTTGTACTAGTTCTCTCATGTGTGAGGGACCAGCCTCCCTCAACTGGGATAAAATTAGAGAAAACAATAATAATTAAAGTAGCAACATGTGTGAAAGGATCGGCAATGTAGGATTATTGATATGTTTCTATACCATCTAGGTCCACGTGAAAGTACAAAAACAAACAAGAGATTGTGTTAAATCAAAGGCAAGATTTGTTGGCATATTAGCATGTGGGGTCTCTGTGAAAACTAATAAATCACACCTGTACTTACACATGATTTGACTACAAACCCAACACAATCTTAGCTCAGTAGTTTTGGAACGGACATGTTGGTATCACTTCTGCCGGAGATTTATTAGATTTCATAAAAGTGGTTACATAAATTTACTTCATTGACACTATTACAGTGATGCATGTGGGCCGATTTAATTCGCTTATAATTCAGTTCTTGTTAATTGTATGTATTCAATATTCAACCATAAGATAACTAACAAAAAAAAAAAAAGAATCCAAAGGAATTATAAACTGAATACTCAATTATCACCCTAGTAATTTAAATATTAAAAAAGTCCATCATTCAATAGTCAATGAAAACCGAGTTAATTGGACATCGCCATGCCATTTCTCTCTAACTTCCAATCCATAGTTTTTTTTATCCAAGCCAACATCTTAGACAGGTCATATACAAAACCAACATCTTCTTATTAGATTTTGATCATCCAAAAGTTTAAAGTATGCAGCTTGCAAATATATATATATATATATATATATTTATATATGGAGAATATTCATATGCATATGTCCCTTACCATTTTGGTGAGGGATACTTCTTTTTTGGAAAGTATTAATATGCAAGAGGACAAAACTTTACGCCTTTCTAAACTTAAAAAGTCCAAAAAAGGAAGTGTCCCTCACCATTGGTGAGGGACATATGCATATGAAAACTCCTCTTTATATATTAACCTTAGAAAGATGGACCTTATATCCGTGTTATTAATAAATAAATTAACTAAATGGTGGGAAGCTTGAACAATATTTTTGTCATTGTGGGTGAGATGAATGGCATTTCAGTGCACGGGTTTGAGTGAAAACAATGTTACAGTGCATAACAAAAGTAAAAAGATGAGATTCCTTCAAGGACGGAACTAAGTTCGTTCTCAAACTACGAGACGTCTTCTTAATAACAGTTATTAAGCATTGATTTCATCAATACAGTTGAAATTTTGGTTTGCATTGTCATACTCACTTTGTAAGATTAACTTGAAATACTCCTCCATCTTCTTCTCTACTTGTATGTTTCCACTGTCAGGGTTTTGATGAAGTTCCAATGTAGAGGGGATCTTGTTTTATGTAAAGATTCAAAACTTACAAAATCACTTCCCCACCCTACTTTATCATTATGAAAAGTTCTGTTCAAATCAGAGGCATTTCAAATGTTAGTTTGATTACATCCCGAACATGTGAAAACAAGGAAAAAAATTAGATAAATCATATGCTTAAAACATGATAATCAATCTAATGGCAGGCAAAACTTTGATTGAAAATATCTCTTGATGGAATAATAAGATGGTAGAATAATTTCAAAGAGTTTAAATTTCAAAGGCACGTTTAATATTAATGGATTTCTAGCGATAGGCTCATGCCCCAAAACTATATCATAAATCTATAAAGCATTCTAATAAATCCATATGAAATATTAATATGTGAAGAACAAAAAGAAAGAAGAAGAAGAATAAACCTTGTTGAGCTTTCCCTAGCCATATGATTAGAGTAAATGACAGTGGATGGTAAATAAGGAATTAACAAATAGCTTTAACTTATTGTCTTCGATTGCATTCAGCATGATCAATGTGTCAAGTCTATACAGTTTGCTAATCTATCAACTCTCTTACATACGGCGAGATAAATGATTCGCTTACATTTCCTTTATCATCATCAACGTCTTAGGATTTAGATTCTTTTTTTCAATGTTTTTAAAGAAGACATAATAATTTGTGGTGCTCACTGGTCCTACCCGATTCAAGTGTATAATTTTTTGATTTCATGTTCATTTTCATGGCATTGAATCAAGCAGTTAGAACGATATCTTATCCTAAGGATAGGCCTAGACATGCCACCTCTCCTCACTTGAGGGCTTCCTGTCTCATCCAAAGTCTGCTCCCTTCATATGGGGCCTCGATTGGTCAAACCCCCTTAGCTAGTTGAGTTGAGGTTAAAAAACAAAAAACAAGAAACCCATCAACACGCCAGAATGTGGAAGTGGAAGAGAAACCAATTCCCTTTTCATAACTTTAAAATGCATTATTGTCTATCCAAAAATTTTTGTAAGTTGGGGAGAGTTTTCCACGGAGTGGTTTTGATAATTTAATTAATTGAGTCCACATGTGCGCTAATCACGGCATTGTTTTTTTTCTCCAAAACAGCAAAGGAGAGAGCTTTTGGTTCTTTACATCTGATTTTGTTGCCAATAAGCATTTGCCAGAGAGCTCATGAAAACGACTTCTCCTGCACCCATACCTGCTCCAATGGTGGTGTACTAAGGTGGGAAGTGCCCATTCATGAGCTTGCAGAAATGGGGATGCTGGTGAGTTGTATTATTTCCTGTTTGGGCCAGCACACTAATCCAATTACACAAAGGGAAACATTCCTACTGATCAAAGTTGTTATTCACATCTCTGACTTGCTGGTCTCATACAACAACCAGGGCAAGTAAAATGAGCAGCGCAGGAAAAGTAATGTCTCGAGCAAATTTGATTGAACACCTACAATATCGTTTGCTGATTTCTCTCTACAGGCCTTGTTTGTTTGCATATATGGAAAGCGAATACATGAGAATTCATGGTAAAAGGAGCTCCTAATTTCTATTAATTAAAGAGGTGAAAAGTGAAGGGTGAAAGCTAAGGCTGAAATGTAGATGGGAGTTTGGCTTTATTAAAATTTAACTTAATAGGGTGATGACATGATATTTATTTCTTTCTACATTCAGGCTCATTTATTTATATCAAAATACATAGGAATTGAATACAATATTATTTGTGTTATAATAAATAGTTTAAAATGAAGGCTAAAGGTGAATTTTAAAGAATAAGGATCAAATAACTTTTCCTTATATGAAAATAGAATCAAAGAAAAATAAAAAATGGGTAACGCCGTAATCTTTAGTTATTCTTTTCACACATTTTTTAATTCTATTTCAATAAGAAGAAAAATTATTTAATGCTCATTTTTTTTTACCTTTGATCTTCATTTTTAATGACATAATTTTAATGTATTAGATTCATATGTACCGTTATACAAACAAATAGGAAGAATGTAAAAGATAGATACCAATTTGGGTTTAACCCCAGTTGGTTGGATAGTGTGCTTCCCTCCTAATTAGATTCAATCTCTAGTTCCTCTTCCTTTTAGACCAAGCTTTTGTTCAGGGTTTAATCTTTGGGTTCATTTCCTATGGGACTAGGCTTTTTTTGCTGTGGTTTCTTGGTACCTGCCCCCCTTGGCTGGGTACAAAATGGGGTCCACCCCTAATACCCGCATTCATTGACTTGCATTGACAAAAAAATATTGGGTAGCTGTCCTTGTTGCCATGTGTGCAGGGCCCACATAGATTGGCCTGCCAAAAGTGAAAAAGCCAAAATGGATCAATGTATTAAGCCATGACATTGATAGGATTAACTGGATGAAAACGGCGATTAAGATGTCCGCATCATTGAGAAAATGCATCTTGATATCGCACCTAAATTGTTGGATCCAGCCCGGATCAGGCTAGAGTGGGGCTTATTCTACATGGCTTGCAACCTGGGCTGTGGCATAAGATTCAAACCCAGAAATCATTCAGATTGGGTCCAGCTCTATTTGTCTCCAAATGTCCAACAGTGTTATCTAGTCATCTAGCTATGGCTGCATTCATTAAATGTAGTCACTGTCTAAATGATTCAACCACAACATCAGGCAAGTGGGTCAGACCGGGCTGGGTCTTCCCCAAAATGCAGAATGTCGTCATCCTGGCCTAGACGAACCTGGCCCAGATGCAACCTGAACAAAGTCGGTATAACAATTTCATGCCACAGGGAATCCAAGATGATGGCAGTCCCAAAATAAAATAAAAGATCTTTGTTTTGGGATGGTTAGACTAGGGAAGGCTGATGCAAAGGGTACGACAGAGTGGAACTTTGTCAAACAGCTCCCAACAAAACATTAAACTACCTGTGGTTGATAGTTTAGCAAGACAATACATCTAAAGGAGTAGTTTGGGCCCACCAAGTGTTGGGTATATTTTTTTTATAATATCACTTACCATTGTGAATTTGCAAAAGTCCATCTTAGAAAACCAGAGAAATTTTGTCGCTTGATTATTGTCTTGTGTCCAATATTGACTATGACGAAGAGCTAAAGATGAGGGGAGTAGAATAAATACTATCCACTCGTTCACTTTATTCATGACATTTCTTTTAAGGGCTTCTCCTTGTCTTGCCTCATGCAAGATAGAAAGAGCATTCGAAGAGGAGATGAAAGGGGTAAGCCTACATTACGTCTTCTTTAATATCAGTTTTTAGATGGCAGTGAAAAATCTATCTCAAGATTGCAGTCAAGAGATAGAATATATAGATTTTACCGTCTACAAAAACAGTAACGAAATAATTCTTCTCTCCCTCCTTTTTTTTGTGTGAAGTTGGTCTAATCGATCCCCAGCATGTGTTGGACCTCACTCCCAAAACGTTCCACTGGTTTGCAATTAGATGGTCATGGGACCTCGATGAAGCATAAACACTCAAAAGTGACCAGCATCTGGACTTGGTCCCACAGTTACATTGGTCGCCGGCCCAACTAAATTGGAAAGCCCAGCCCAGTACTTGGTCAGATGGCCGAACGTGGACTTGACTGAGTTGGAACGAGCTAAAACGTATTTTAAACTGTAGAAATGCATGAGATATTTCAGACCCGTTATTACAAGGAACCCACCATTTTGCGCAGTTTGGGTTTGCCTAACACAAATCCGTATGAGAATAAAGGGTTGCTTTTAGATGGTTGGCAACCCACTGCATCTTCGCCGGCTGCCCAGGATGGCATTCCTGGGTGGGCTACTTTTCATGGGATGGGCTTCCTCTTCCCAGGTGTACTGTGGGCTCATGTGGCTGTGGTGCCCAGCCCCCTTAGTCTGGGGTACCCAAAAAAATTGAAAAAAAAAAAACCTTGTTTGTTTTGTTCTACGATTAATTCATCTGACATGAAATTGATGGGGGATTATGAAATAAGCATTAGTTGGAATATCAAATTCAAGGGTGAAAAAAACAAGTCCGACAGTACCAAGCTTAGCCCAGCTTGGGCTTTGCTTCTATATAGCTAAATCGGCAATGGCATCACTCTAATCTATTTCAAGCTTAATCTCAAGTTAATCAAGCTGTTCCCTAGTTTTGCTGGTCCTTTTGAGAATTTTGGGCTTGTGGTTATTGGTTGTCTGTCTGTATTTTCTTTGGTTCTGGTTTAGCTAGTTTTCCTTCTACCGGAAAAAGAATAGGTTAATTAAGCTGGCCTGAAGCTCATATGTTTCATAAATTGTGACATGATTCCTCGTGAGAGTTTCTGAATTAGATATGGGAACTTCTAATAGTATAATTAATCCAAACCCGCTTGTATTTAAACTTGCCTATCCATGTAATATTGGTGCTTGCCTACAGTTTAACCCTCATTAGCAAGAATGGAAATAGCAATTACATGGACGTTGGCTAAAAAGTAATTAAAAAAGTTAAATATTATGTAGCAGCCAGCATTATGTTTTTTGGTTGATGTGGAACCACATAATAGTAGAGACAACTTTACGAAAGACTATTGAAGAGAAGCAATAGAAAAAACAGTTTTTAAATTAAAATTATTTGGCATTATTAGGTTTTAAACTGCCGCATGGCTATTTTTAAAATAGCGTTAACAACCTCAACTTCTATAGCCAATACTTAACTCGGCTATTACGCTATATAGTGGACGCTATTTTGAGCCAATAATGTTAGCCCACTTTTCATCTCACAACTCATCTCATAACTGTCCTATGTGGCAGGTCTAACTCATTTGTTTTGATTTTAACATTGTAGAGATTAGGGAGAGAGAAACTACCACATAGAACGGTTGTGAGATGAGTTGTAAGATGGGAAGTGTGGCTAACATTATTATATTTTAAACCATGTTCATTAGCAAAAAATACAAACCGTTGAGTTTAAAGAAGAATCAATGATAACTTGAACTGCTTGCTTAATTCGGCCCAAACTGATTCAACCACCAAATCAATTGGGTCGTATCATAATGCAAAAATAAAAAAGAACATAAATGAACGGGTAAAATTCATTCACACTGATTCATTTTGTTATGGGAAAGAAAGGGAGATTCCACTCGCTTTATTGATATTAAATCTTATGAATCTAGCTCAATGAGTTTATTACATAAGAGGAGCTCCATTTTATAGGCTGGTAATCGTACTTTTAAACGAACAAATAATCCTACTTAGACAACAAAATAGATCTCCTAAGCAACAATCATCCAATCAAAATTAAGCAAGGAATATTCCTAAAAATACCCTAACTTGTCTCACTGGACGGTCTGTGTTACAAAATTATTTTTTGCTTTCAACCAGGTATTGCCAAAATTCATTCATTTGTTTCCACTTTTAATTAGTTGCTCTGCTAATTAGAATTTTCAAAATTTAGGAAAGAATTTTCTTGGCTCTGAAAGCGACAACCCAGTGCAATCAAAACTTTCATCTCCAAATCAATACCAAGACTATATAAATTCATGGTCCAATTTAGAAATTTTATCTATTGCTCCTGAACTGACCTTGCCAATTAAATTTCAATTTTAACAATCACCTAGCTTAATTATTGAGTCTTCCTATAATTATTCTACTTACTCTCAAAATCCCGAAACCATGTATTAACTGTAAATGCGCAAATCTATGAGTTTTTCTTCCATAATTGTATTATATGTTCTTAAGATGCCATCATTTTCACCCGAAATGCAGCTGTAAACTTTTCACAGCACTTTCCTTGTTAAGAGGTAAGGGTGTCCATGGGCTGAGCTGGGACGGGGTAAGGCATAATCACAGACTCTCAGTTTTAGAAACACAAACCCATAACTGGGATAAGGCCCCACCTCAATCATGCCTTGCCTAAACCTGCCCATTTAGTAAGTTGGTCCAGGTTTCCTATTTCTTTTTGGGCTTTATGTCACTTGTTTTTGCAAATAAGTCAGCAAACTACAAGCAATATTTTATTTGGGCCATCTGGGCAGGGCTTTGTTTCTGGCTTTCATCACTTAATGCTAACTTGACCCAATTTTAAAACCAGGCCTGGCCTAAGCACTAAACCCAATTCCTTCTCAAAGTGATCAGGGCTTCGGTAGGGCCTGGGCTGGCCGGCCCAAGGGCACCTCTAATAGAGATACTTTCCATGAAGCAAAACCAAAAATGACAGCGGATCTGAAGGAAACTGGTACAGTTCAAATCTGAACTGCATGAATTTTTGTGTTTCTCTTCTCATCTGGTACAGCTTAACACTAAATTATATAAGAACGTAGTTGTAACATACATGCACCAATTAAGTACATTAAGAGGCATGAGTTGCACCATCTTTATTTCTTCTTTATCAGTAGCAACATTACATGCAAGTACTACCATCATTTTCTTTTCATGCATATATAACTAGTTTCTTCATTTCAGATTTTGGCGAAGTCTAGAGACTTTTTCCCTTGGTGACTAGCTCCGAAAAAGTTGTTCATGTACTCTCCAAAGAGAATCTGTCTATAAATCACAGCCCTGTCATCCTTCGTGGCTAGCCCGGCCAAGGGCCCAATCATGGTGTTGGGGTGTGGGGTCACGAATATAGGGACAGAAACGCGTGCTTTGGTGCTGCTGGCAATCACTCTATGCTCCGCGCTCTTGTACCTTCCATTACTCAATATCTGCAAAATGGACCCAGTTGTTCAATAACTTATAGCCTTGCCAGATTTCAGACTTAATCATTATAGAACATGAACATCGTGGCAATGTGTATGAACCCCAAGAGGCAACTAAACTGGCCTAGGATCAGTATTTGCACTCAAAGGTTGCGGGTTTGAACCAGGCTACAACACCAGGTAACAGAGAATAAACCCAGTTCCCCCGGGCCGAAGGGATTAGTCTGGCCTAAAGGGATAGGATACCCTCCGTTTAAAAAAAAAAAACCGGCATTGTGTATGAAAGCGGTAGAAGTTCAGAAATTAAGTTCGAGTAAAATTCATTGCATCTTTATCAGGAGAAAACACCAAAATTTTACGACAGAAACTCACACCTATTCGAACTCGAACTTAAAAACTGACCTCCAGAGTATCGCCAATGTTGACTACAAGTGCACCTTGGACCGGTGGTATCTCTATCCAACCCTTATCTTCCACCATCACAAATAGGCCTCCAATGTCATCTTGCAAGAGGATGGTTATGGTAGTGAGATCGGAATGCCTTCCCACACCCACTGTGAGCTCCGGGTTGGGGCAGATGGGATAAAAGTTCATGTTCACAGTTTTAGCTTCCTGGTAGAGATCTACGGCAGATGCGTCAACCTCCTCGCCCAGACCTTGCAGAAGTGTATTGACGATTGAATGGATCATTTTGTTTGCTGACTTGAGGTATTCAAGAGCTGCACCTCTACAAAATCATGAATTGAACAATTGTAATGCATGTTACTGATCATACGGATACGGATGAAGGTGTTACAATGATCAGTTGGGGCTGATTTTTTTTATAGAGAGCAGAGGCTCAGGAAGATCTTTGACACAAGTAACATAAGATGGACTAATTGGTCATGGTTGGCCATTTGATCAAATGCCATGATTTCGAACCGCATGTTACCTTTATATATATATATATATATATATATATAAAATCGAACAGGTACTTAAAGCTTGTTGAGACTAATTTTCATGTTTGGAAGGTCATGAATTGACATACCTTTCTTTTGGTGTCCCTCTAGCAACAAAATTTTCATTGCTACAGTTGCCATAAAAATAAGAATTTATCATCATCGTCATCATCTTCATCATCATCAAAGTTTTACTCAAATATATTGGAATCAGCTACATGAATCTAACTCATTGCACTTAGACCCATCAACCGACTCATTCCCAGTCTGATAAGGTTTTAGATCGACCTATTAAGCTTCTGAGTAAAGTTGACATTTATAACCTGATTAATCATACCCTCGATTCAAGAATCTCGTAACAAAATGCCCAAGACGTACCTAGCATTAGCAATTATTTGTGTCTCTATGATGATGATGATGATGAGGACGACACCGATCGTGACGACGAGAATAAGTAATAGTAGAAGAAGAACAAGAAGAAGAATAAGAAGAAGAAGAAAGAGAAGAAGAAGAGGAGGTCAAAGTAGGACAAACCGGCATTCAAGAGGCCAGAACTGCATGGCCTCATCATCATTCATAAACTTGAGGCTCAGATAATCCTTCCACTCAAGCGATTCCTCATTATCAGGATTAAAGCTGGTCCCATAAAAAACATTTGGACATGGCGTCCTTCCTTTCAAATACTCAGCCTTCTTCTCAGGTGGCAGATTGAAGAAGCCATGAACGGCTTCCTTCACACGTTCAAGCACCTCAAATGACACTCCATGGTTCACCACTTGAAAGAAACCAAGCTTCTCTGCCGCCCCACAAAGCTCCCTCACCACCTTCTCCTTGTTCTTCTCCTCTTCTAACATAGACAGGTCGATGGGTGCACCCAGATAAGGAGATGCGTCCATGACCTGTTTTCGGTCGATCCGCTCGTTGGGTGGGTGGATGTAGCTGCGAGGTAGACTCGTTAGCCCTGAGTCGGCCAACCCCTTAACCCCATTGCCTTGCTTGACGACGAAATCGAACAGGTGAGACTCGTCGACTAAGGGACCTGGATTTAGTTCAAGTGAGTTGGTAGAGGCACCCATGGATGGCACAGTCTCTTGCAATTGCTAGTAGTTTAGAGGAGAGCTAACTAGGTGGCTTGCAGTTTGTACGTTCGGAGACACTAAATTTTAAAAAATGGTTAGGTTAATATAAGGAATGGGAGATATGAGGCGAAGGATTAGGAATGGTGATGCCCCATCCAGCAGGGTTGCCTGCGGTGATGTAGTGGACCCTCATATGTCCACCTATGGGTCACGGTGATTTTTTCCCCTAAGAGAATGATGATTCTTTCATTTGTTACTGAACTTCTTTAGCATAAAAAAATAAGACTTTTTGGATGATCATCTGGCTTATTTGGAGCTGTTAATGTCTTGTATTTCAGGATATTTGGGCTGGAAAGCATTATAATGATTAGAATGAGGTTTTTAAGAAAAAGAAATTATACATTGTAATGTTTAACTTATAGTCATGGACATAGGCCAATTGCTTAGTACTTCTTTTATGTGTTAGCTTGTTCTGACCCACCAGGGAGGGAATGTGAAAAATGTTAAGAATTTTTTGTCCTTGGGACATGCTTATTATTAACAAATACTGGAATGGAATGGAGCATGTCAAATAAAACAGCGCCTTGTTCATCAAGAATCTCACGTGGGATTTTCTTTGACCACATGCCTTCATTAGTTCCATTTGTATAATTCAGTAATCTCAAGTAGGATTCTCTCTGTCCGTTTGCCTTTAGTCCCACTTGTTTAATTCATATTGAATTTAAAGGAATTCAATCGAGCCTTGCTACATCCAACGACCCATTATTAAAGGTGAAGATTAAGAAGAGTCGACCAAATAATGGAATCCTCAATAGCCGACTGCTTCTGTTTTTTGAAATGTCAATTCCTTTCACTGAGGTTTCTTATTTTCATTTTAACATATATTGTCAGCTGTAACTAATCGAACTCCTTTATAGTTTATACACACCCACCTTAAATTCCTTCATCATTTGATATGAAAAAGAATCCATCATCATTGGGTTTTATCATGGTATGTTTGCATGATGTATAGTTGAAGATTTAAGAAAATAAAGCATAGTTTAGATCATTTAATTGGACTAATCTCTTGGGTAACCCTATTCCAGATTGTCTGCGCCTACCGATTTCAACGCGCCAAGGGGAAAGTCGAACTAGGCTGCAAAATTAATGTGACATCAGTGGGAAGAGACTATCCATACAGCCACTTTAAAATTGACCATCCGAAGCAAGCTGTCATCATGATTTCTATAGTAGATACTTCTCTTTAGCCTATTTAATAAATATCCATTTATAAAGACCTTGATTGAATTCTTTAATTTTTCGGAAAAAGACTTGAACTTTCACACCCGTAGGCACAAACTACAGCAGGTCCTTAATTACCAGCTGAAAAGCTGAAGGAGATTATCATAAATTTGATACATTGAACATGGAGTAGCTAGGTTCTTAAAGTGAAAATTTTGAAGTAAGCAAAGAGACCACAAATAGTGTGTTAGTTATCCAATGAAAGAGAAAAAAAAAAGAAATACATTTAAATTTAAAGAACATCTCTATTGTAGACTTGTAGTCTTCCTTTCTATTTTACATCCCTTGAGACTGCAAAACCTGCCTTAACTTTTTAGATCATAAATGCGTCTGTAGACAACCCAACCCAACCCTTTTTCTCAAAGGACTCCATGTGGATTCAAAGCATGAGGTCCTCAGTCTGAATTAAATAAGTAGTATTTATGATCCAATGTCAAGACACCTGCTTTTTTGCATTTGACCCACTGACTGAGGAACTCTGTCCTGGACGAAAGGACAAGGAAAGATCTCGACCGTTCACTTGTGATCAGCAAACCGCAGAAGGGCCATTCCTTGATGACATGCCAACTTTCTGTTAAAAAGGACCACATGTTCCGTCCATTTGCCTTCTTCCTTCAATTTATGGTGTTGTACTTCCAACTAGTGCCCATTAGGAAAAGGATATGATCTTACAGATGTCTCACATATGGACAAAAGTATAATAGGACAGACATAAAATTTTCAACTTGCACATGTTAGTCTAATTCTAACAACGTAAGCCAGTAGAATTTGATTTTATATGCACATTTATACTGGGGTGACCGACATATGTCTAGTTCATGACTTCAACCTGTTTAAAAAAGTCTTACCAAACTGAACTGGTGTTAAAAAGGCTCGCCAAAGAAAAAACTTGTGGCCAACGCACTCGTGGTTGGTGTTGGCACCTCAACATCAAACAAATGTCCGGGGATCGATCTTTGTTTTCTTAGGATGATGATATCACTCATCTTCAATAAGCTAACTTAGTTTTAAAAAGGGTATAAACTTGTCCAAATTCTTGAGTCTGGGTCTCCTCATGTATCTCCATTGTTCAACTTGGAGCTGAACTTCAAACTAAGGCATATATATTGAGAATTCTAGCCAGTTAAAATGAACTCCCTTTTCATTCGTACCATTAAATTGCTCATGTGATTAAAAATGTGATTGACACATGATTAAAAATACAAAAGATTGTGTTAATTATGTTCTCAATCTAACCACATTAAAACCAACTTATAATGGAATAAAATTTAAGGATACTGTAATGAGAAGGCCAATTTTCAATCAATAGGCACGCGTAAGCCTCACCATGGAGTTTCTTCTACTCTTTCAAACTTGTAAGATTTGTGAAGGAGATCCAGACTATAATTCTATAGATTGCTTGAATGTGGACAAAATAGGTAGATCAAGAAAATAAAGGGAGAAAGTTGTGGACGATATCCTCCAAAATTTTCTCTACCTTCTTCTTTGCATCTAAGTTGGCCCTAAATATGCATGGCTCTACTGGCAGGATTAGACTTGTGGACTGTTCATCAACTAGCAATAATGGCCTGTGCTTAGCATGGGCCAAATTTTAATTTTTTTAATAATACTCTAATAAGAAAAAGTGAAGCAAATAAAGTGGAGAGGCCATTGTTGAAGGTGGTATGAATGGATTGTGAGAAAGAAATTAGAAAGGCAATAGAGAGTCATTACCATAATAGGCCCCATAACTACAACATTATTGACTTGGCAAAATGTGTATAACTATCGTCATGGGTATATATTTGAAAATCTAAATAGGGGTTGTTCATGGGCTGGGCAATCTTGAGCTTGATCCGAGCTTGGATATGTATTTGAGGCCTGTTTAATAATTTGCTAGACTTGAATTAAGTGATAGAAAGGCCAAAGTCCAGACCAGCCCGGCCCGTGTAAGAAATGCAAGTAATTTAATTTAATTAGTGCAAGCAATTGCTTAAATGCCCACAAAATTGATATAAAAAAAAGGACTAGTTCGGCCCAGTTTGATTAATTAAATGAGTGGGCTCGGGCCCAAATTTTACCACCAATGTTGGGTTTGGGCTAAGCCTAGGCTAGTATTTTTAAAGTCAAGACAGAGTTGGATCTGCCTTAGCGTGGCTTATGAACACCCATAATTTTTAATAGAGTCAAACTCTTTTTGTAAACAAAATCAATAGAAATATAAAAAAACATTTAATGAACTAAATGTTGAGTTACATGTGATGAACCATATTTTCTACCTCTCAAATGAAATCCACTGTGGCATGGCAAGAACTATTTTGATAAATTGCCAAATGGCGAGGCTTGAGAGCATTAATGTGGTGCCGTTTAGAAATAACCCCCCCTAATTGTTTAAATTGCTTCCTCCAAAACTAAAGCAATAGTTACTTATATTTGACTTGGCAGCATTTTCCCTATTTGCTACCCGTTCCACAATCAAAATGAGATGACTCAATAGAGTCAAATTTCTACTCACTATCATGGAAGTTGTCCTACCTTAAAAGTAATCACAACTATCATAGAAGATTTTCTACAGTTAATTTGCCTTGCTTGCAACACTCATCCACATCAAGTCGCACCGGACTCGCCATATGGATGAACCGCACCTAATATCCACGTAAAGAAAGAAACAGAAAGTCTGAAATGCGCTCATTACCTAATAAAGAAACATAAAATCTGAAGATGGACGAGCAAATTTCATGGATGAACGCGGCTACTTTTTCTATGGACTTGATGCTTAAAAGTCACACCTAACCTTTCAGCATGTCGACGTCAAAAGTTACTCTTTAAAAAACATAAGAAAGTCTTACTATGGAAAAGTCATATTAATTGGAAAAGAAAAAACAGGATATATCTATCCAGGATGCCCCTCAAAATTGGATTGGGAATCAGCATTTATGTAGCAGACATAACACAGTTCTTTTTTGGTTTTTTTGGCAAAAGATATACATCAGTTGGAACAGGCTTTGAGTATGCATTTCTTAGGAGCCACAAGATTTCTAGGTGAGTAACGGCCTAGGTTTATATATATATATATTGTTTATTTTAACCTAGCAAGGGGCTACGACCCAAATGAAAGGCTAATATATATGGAAAGAAAGCACACACATGTAAAAAAAAACTAAAAAAAAATCCTACAAAAGTGAAAAGGGAGCTTGCACATACGGAAAGAACTGGTGTGTCTTTCACACATGTCATGTAAAAATGTTATTGCATATGTCAAATTTACACATATGAAACACAATCTCATGTTTGATTGGAAGCATCATTTTTATATGAGCAAATGTTGAACAATTCAAATTACATATATATGATCATCATATATAAAAAAATCCTTTAAATATTTAAGACATGAAATTGAACAAGGTTTTCAAGGGAAAATAAATAAATTTTGTTTAAAATTTGGCACCCATAAGAGTTGAAGAAATAAAAATCATGACAAGTTTAAAATCACAACCTAAGCCAGAACTTGTATGGGTTTAGACCTTTTAAAATTTATAAAGTTTCATATCAAAATGACATCATTTGCACAATGAAGGTTTTGGGGCTCCAAATTTTTAAATTGTAATTCAAATAATATGCAGCGGAAGAAATAAAACAAACTTGTAAATCAACAATCAACTATACAAGAAAAAGATACATAAATTTTTTAACATGGAAAACCCCAATCGGGTAAAATGCCACGAATTCAACCAGAATCAACTATCAAGCAATAACGAATAGTCACAACCCTTATTAAATCCCTCCTTTGACGTAAGGACATAGTTCTTCTTCCACAACTTTTACCAAGACACTCCTTCGCATATACTACTCTCTGTTTCATCAATTCACACCTTCAACGCATAAGAGGTCTTCAAGCTTCTACAAGAGATATAGAAGCAATATTTTTTAGCTCAAAGCTTCAGCACAGTCTCTTAATAAAAGCTCTAGAGAAATGAACGAACTCCCAATGTAAAATCTCAACTCAGATTATCGAGATTTATATTTTAAGGTTGAGAGAGAACCTCTTTTATAACCGACGATTTATAAGTATACTCCTTGTAGAACTTAATTTACTAATCCTAACACAAATAAGAAATAAATCTGCATAGAAAAGTGGATTTCTACAGTCAGTGCTCTTGAGTGCAGGTGAACGCTCTCTCAAGTGTTGGGAAGAAGAATAACAAGAAGCACATAATCCACATACAAGAAACACGAGATTTACGTGGTTCACCCAATGTGGACTATTTCTACGGAGATTCAAGCCTGTTTACTATTATTAGAGATCACCACATTTAAAGAACAAGACTCTTCTTGTGATTACAAGAGTACAAAACTCTCCCTAGGGTTCTCCTCTGCAGAGCAATTACTCTCTATCTTTTTCACACCGCTCAGAATAATACAGAAGCCTTAATTGACAATACCTGGGCATTTACAACCATCAGATCTGACCTTATAACAAAGAGTCCAGATTAAACTTACAGATTACATATTTACCCTAATAAATATTAAATATACCCAGATTAGGCTTCACTAACCCATCAATCCCCCACTTGCAGACTGATCACACTAAATAACAATTACAATAGCAGAACACAGCTTCAAATCTCAACACCTTGTCTTCAAATAAGAAGTCCAACTGAAGCTAACCACAGCTTCAGTTTCTCTATATTCACCACCTTTGTAAGCAGATCTGCAGGATTCTGACTTGTGAGAATCTTTTTCAGTTTCAACACCTTTTCTTCCAGAAACCACCGCATAAAGTGATATCTTATCCGAATGTGTTTGGTTCTTGGATAAAAGGCTGAATTCTTCGCAAGATGAATGGCACTCTGACATAACTATACAGCTTGCTATCCTCTTGCTTCTTGCCCAACTCTTCCATTAACTCTTGTAACCAAATCATTTCCTTGTTAGCTTCTGTCGCAGCAACATACTCTGCTTCTGTAGTTGAAAGTGCAACAACATCCTATAATTGTAATTTCCAACTGATTGTTGCGCTGCCCAAGGTGAAGACATATCCAGTAGTACTTCTACTTCTATTAGATCTCCTGCCAAGTCTGAATCAACATTACTCTATAATTTGATTTTTGATCCTCCAAAACACAATGCTGCATTAATAGTACCTCTCAAATATTTGAGAATCCACTTAACTGCCTCTCAATATGTTTTCCCATGGTTACCCATAAATCTGCTCACAGCTCCCACTGTATGAGCAATATCAAGTCTTGTGCTGACCATAGCATACATTAAGCTGCCAACAGCTGAAGCATATGGGATCTTGAACATATCATCTTTCTCTTGTTCTGTCTTAGAGGACAACTCTTTTGAGAGTTTGAAATGGCTAGCTAATGGAGTGCTAACTGGCTTAGCACCGTGCATGTTAAACCTGTGTAGGACCTTTCAACATATTCTACCTAAGACAACTTCAATGTCCGGTTTATTCTGTCTGTATTGATTCTCATACCGAGAATTTGATTTGTGGTATCCAAATCTTTTATTTCAAACTCCTTTGACAACTGTTTCTTTAGATTATTTATTTCTTCCATGTTTGATCCTGCAACAAGCATATCGTCTACATACAAAAGGAGAATGATATAACAGTTATCAAAGCTTTTGTAATAACAACAATAGTCTGCATGATATCTTTTGTAACCTGTGTTGCATATAAACCTGTCAAATTTAATATATCATTGTCTTGGGGCATGCTTCAAATTATATAAACTCTTTTTGAGTTTACACACCATTCCTCCTTTCCTGAGATAGCATATCCTTGTGGCTGATGCATGTAAATATCTTCCTCCAAGTCACCATGGAAAAATACAGTTTTAACATTTGATTGTTCAAGATGTAAATCATCTACTACCACATTGTTGAACACACTTCTGACTGTGTTTAATTTAACCACAGGAGAAAATAATTCAGAATAGTCAATACCTTTCTTCTACTGGAAGCATTTCACAACTAGTTTGGCCTTGTATCTCTTACTGCCATCATGTTCATCCTTCAACATGTACACCCAGTTGTTATGCAATGCTTTCTTTCCCTCATGCAACTGAACTAAGTCTCATGTTTGATTTGACAATAAAGATTGTATCTCATCTTCCATAGCTTGCTCCCACTTAACCCGAGTATCAACTTGCAATGCTTCTTCATAACATTCTGGCTCATCACCATCAATTAACAATGAGTAATAACAATGAAGGTGAATAACACTGTGTAGGCTTAGGAATCCTAGAGGACCTTCTTAGTGGGGTTGGTATATGAGGATTCACCTGTGAATTTTTATTTTCATGTGCTTCAGGTGCATCATTTTCATGAATGTCCTCTATGTCTAGGTATTCTGTTTTGTCATTTTACACATTGTCCTTATCCTTATGCATGATTTTCTCATTAAATATAACATTTCTACTTCTGATGATTTTTCTATTTTCTTTATCCCATAGCGATAACCAAATTCATCAGAACCACAACAAATGAAAGTGCATTTCCTAAATTTAGGATCTAACTTGTCTATGTTTTCAACATCAACATGAACATAAGAGATACAACTAAATACCTTTAAATGCGAAAGATTTACCTCTTTTCCAGTCCAAGCTTCCTCCGGCAATCCAACATCCAAAGGTACTGAAGGCCAACGATTGATCAAGTATGTAGTGGTATTCACTATTTCTGCCCAAAATTGTTTAGGCAATTCAGCATGCAGCCTCATGCTTGTAACACGCTCTACAATTGTCTTGTTCATATGCTCTGTCACACCATTTTGCTATGATGTATTGGGAATGGTCTTCTCTCCCCTTATCTCATTTGTAAAGCAATACTCCTCAAATTATTTGTTGTAGTACTCTCCTCCATTATCAAATCTCAGGCATTTTGGTTTCAGATTTGTTTCATTTTCAACCAAAATTTTTCGCTTTTTGAAAACACTAAATACATCAAACTTGTGTTTTATAGGATAAACCAATAACTTTATAGTAGCATCATCAATAAATGTAACAAAATAAAAAAAATCCACCAAGAGAAGGTACTTATGTTTGTCCCCACACATCCATGTGAATCGGTTCCAACATTTTTTATTTTGGTTGCCTCCCTACTTTAGAGAAAATAACTTTCCATTGCTTTCCAAAAACACAGTCTTCGCAGAACACTAAGTCCAAAGACTTAAGGTCTTGTAGTTTATCTTTAGAATGAAGGATTTTTATTCATTTCTCACTCATGTGTTCAAGTCTACAGTGCCATGTGTCTGAGTCTGTACCTTTATCTGCAACTACAATGGAATCAGTACTGCTATTTGTCAGGTAAAAAGTACCTTCTTTCTTACCGCAAGCAACAACCGCACTTTATTTTTGTCACCTTCCATAAGTCACCTCCGAAGATTGTGATATAACCAGTGTTTGCAAGTTGACCAACAGATATAAGGTTTCTTCTTAGGCTTGGCACATGCCTAACATCATTCAATTGCCATGTACCTTCGTTTGGCAATATGATCTGAACATCTCTTTTGTCAATTATGTCACAAGGTTCATCATCATCAAGATAAACTCTTCCAAAGTCACCTTTCATATAAATTTTGAGATATTCTCTGGGTGCAGTAGCATGAAAGTACGTATCAAAATCTATAACCCAAGATTCAGATTTTTTATCAAAAGAAAGAATAAAAGCATCTTAAACAGTATCACCTGCAACATTTGCAGAAGCATCATTATCATTATCATTGTTACCGTTCCTTTGCTTGTTTTTTTTATTTTTTGTAGAGCTTTACAGTCCTTTTTTAAGTGTCCCTTTTTGCCACAATTCCAGCATGTGAATTCAGCTTTTGACGATCTTGACTTGTTTCTTGATTTGGAACTTTCACGATTCTGACCTTTCTCAGTTTTCCTTCCTCTGTTTTTTACATTCAATGCACTTCCTGATAATTCACCTGAGGGTTTCTTGCGAAGTTCTTCATCGATGATAGTACTCACAACATCATCAAACTTCAGTTTACTTGATTCCAATGAATTACTCAGTGAAGTAACCATACCACCCCAACTGTCTGGTAAAGAAGATAAGAGTAATAGTGCCCAAATCTCATCATCAAAATGTATTTTTACCGATGACAACTGGTCATGACCGTGTTGAACTTATTTATATGTTCAGCAACAATCCCACCTTCAGCCATTTTCATCTTAAACAACCTTTTCATCAAATTGAACTTTATTTGAAGCAGATAGTTTTCATACATTCGTGAAAGGGCAACCATAACATCTTTAGTTGTTTGCTCTTTTGAAATATTGAATGCAACAGACTTTATTAAAGAGAGTCTGATTATACCTAAGGTTTTTTTTGTCGAGTGCCTCCCAATCTGGATCGAACATAGTTGCAGGGTTTTTGGCCTTTCCTCCAAGCGACTAGTAGAAATTCTTCTGGTAGAGAAGATCCTCTATTTGCATCTTCCAAAATGCAAAATTTTGGCCATTGAATTTTTCAATCGTTTGCTTTCTGCCGTCCGTCATTGCTCTCACTCAAACCAAAACTCTATTTGCTTGATTATTTTTTTTGTAAATCAAACGGTCAATCTATTTCATCTATCTCGTAGATCTCGTCAGTACGAGTGCACAATAAAAAAACAGAGCACAATTCGAAGTCCGAATGACCTCAAAAAACACAATTGAATTATGGCCATTGAATCCGATCAAACCTACTGTTGATCGATGTTGATGTCATTGCTGACGCCAGCTCTGTTGCTCTGCTGGGCTTCTGAGACAGATCAGTTCAAAACCGACCTGAAACTGAACATGAACCAAGCTAATATGCAGGCCTACCTTGCCTGGCCCAGATGACAAACCCAATCTTCTCCTTTTTTGTTTCGGTTCTACACGAGGATCACAACTGCCAAACCAAATCCTTTGTTCTTCTTCACCAGATCGTTCGTGCTCTGTTCTCCGGCGATGGCCCCTGCCCAAGGTCAACGAGGTGTCTTCCTCGACAAGAACGGCAGTGAACAAGTCTGATCTTGTTTTAGTGGTCTGGGTTAAAAAACAGGAAACAAACCCCTTTTTGTTTTCTAAATTATTCCTCCCCCTACTTGCCAAACAACAAGAAAAGACGAAAACAAAATAACAATTCTTTTGTCTTATCTACACTTTTTCTCAAACCAAAGGAACAACTCCTTTTGACTTTGGAGCAATAACAGACCTAAGCCTTCTCCATTCCACCTCGTGTCTTTCTAACGTTAACTTCTATATGTGAAAAATAAAAAACGAACACAACGCTTCTACAAATGGTTGAATGACATGGCTTCTTTTGGATATAATCTCCAACACTGTCGATCACGACTACAATAATCAACTCCGAGATCTGAACAACCAAGGCTATGATATAAGTTGTTGGGAAGAAGAAGAACAAGAAGCACACAATCTACACACAAGAAATATGAGATTTACGTGGTTCACCCGATGTGGGCTTCGTCCACGGAGATTCAAGCATGTTCACTATTATTGGAGATCACCACACAAAAAGAACAATCCACTTGTGATTATAAGAGTGAAAAACTCTCCCTAGGGTTCTCCTCTACAGGGCAACAACTCTCTCTCTTTCTCACACCACTCAGAATAATATAGAAGCCCTAATTAACAATACATGGGCATTTACAACCGTCACATCTAGCCTTATAACAAAGGGTCCAGATTAAACGGACAGACTACATATTTACCCCAATAGATATTGAATATACCCAAATAAGGCTTCACTAAACCATCATCAAGCGTGGTCTTTGCTCATTCAGTTATTTTGTGATTTGTTTATCAAACTTGAGCATAAACATCAAGGGCTTGAGTGCGATTGCTTCTGTCTAAGCCTGTTCGAGTGCCTGAGCATGCCTATTCGAGCGCGGTCTTTGTTTTTCTTATTTCTTCACTTCAGCTTCTCGCGACGCAAATCATAATCTATTCTAAATAATATAAAATAAAAATCAATGGATACAAAGTTTTATCCAACTTATGAATTAGCCAATTACATAAAAAAAAACCTAACATACTCTATTTTCATATCTTAGTTCTACATATAAGCACAAACAAACATCACCATTCGTAATTGTTAACCATGTGCATTTTACATATGTGAATGAGTGCACAGAGATGACCCAAGAGTTTGCGAGAATCAGGTAAATTAATCCATGCGGCCACTTTGCCCAAAATGGTGAAAAGGTAGGCAGGGCGGAAATAGGAGGGGGCCTGCGGCCCAAGGGTGGGCCATGGGGGAAACCCATTCCCCTTCCCCTTTCATCCACTAAAGGTAGGCCCCACCATCTAATGATGAAAAAACAGTTTGCCCCACCATAAGATGCGGTCACCAAAGTAGGAGCCAACAATCAAGTAACTAAGAAGGAACCAACCCATCATTTCTCAAATGCACAAACTCCGAGCTCACTTGATTTTGTAAATAAGGTTTAACATGATCACTTCAGGGCGAAGCCAAGGTCAGCCCAAGTTTCACTTGGGCTACAACATCTAGGGCCAAACCTAACTTAGCCCAAACACACCCAACCTGAATTGCAATTTCATGCATGCTGGGACACACAGGCTAGGCTTGGCCCCACCAGTTTCAATGCCTGCCAATCCCTCACATTGTTATTCCAAAAGTCTGAAATTGGGCAAATTTCATGCCCGTTATACCAGCAATAACATGACCCACTCATCTTCCTAGCTTGGGCCAACGGGCCTAAGTCCTCTCAGTCACCTTTCATATCTCCTGATAAAATGTCCTACCGACACCTGCAAACAAATGGGTGCACTCTCGAGCCCAAGATGAAACCCATTTCAAGACCACAAGCAGTTCAGGTCGTTACAAAACATTTTCAAGGCCCAGATACTCCCCACTTTTGACCCAATTTCATGGCTTCATTTCTTGGTTTAGTTCAGCCTTCAAGAGTCAGTCAGGAAAAGCTTCCATCTAAGACCCAAACTGGGTTCCACATGCAGGCCAAGAGTACGGCCCACTAAAGATAAAGCTTGGAGACAGTGAAGAATTGCAGGCCCACCATGCGTCCTACTTCCACTATGTAGGTCTGTTTGCGTCCAACTATTGGACCACGATTGCATCCCAAAACGCCCATATCAAGACCATAATAACATTACATTGCAGGCCTAATATCCGTTCATTCAATTCTTTCTCAAGCTCTTCTGTAATCTCATCTACAGTTTAACATCATGGCCCACTTTTCAGGTCTAGTGATAGACCCGTTTTAACACCTGTGTCCTGGCCGGCTCATCATATACTTTAATGCTAGGTCAAGGAGCAAACATATACGGTGTTAGTGGTCCAATTTAAGGGCCCTATTGTAGTTCATGATTAAAGAGCATGTGAGATTCATAGAATCTCTTGCTGTAAGCGTTTCATCCCAAACCATTCCAATAGTCTAGTATGTCCATGATTAAAGACAAAGATAAAATTTTAAAAAATTAACCACAAGTATAAATAAAATTTGAGATTCTTGGCGTAAGCTTTCACCCACACCATTCCAATAATCTAGTATATACATGTCAATAAGACAAAGATAAAAAATTTAAAAATTTGACTACAGATAGATATTAATTTTGAGATTCACATTATCTATTGATGTAGGCGTTTCACCCCAAACCATTCCAATAATCTAGTTTATACATTAAAAAAGTTAACGATTAGATGTTAAAAGATTAACCACTAGTGCCTTAAATAAATTTTATATAGTTCTTACTGTTTCTTTCTTTGAGAGTTTATTATAATATATTTTCCAATAAATAGCATAGAAAAGTTTAAACGGGAGGTGAATTTCAACTCTAAATTCTAACATTAGTGACTCTAATAGAAAACGATTGATTGCTGAATTGGTTTGCAAATCTGCCCTTCACCCCAGCTGCTGCTGTTTGTGTCCCCCGTTCTTTTTTAAGTCTATTGGTGCAGTGGCTCATTGGGTAAAATGGTGCCAATGGCCCACTTAATCAAATCTGTCGTAATTTCTTTAAAAAACTTTAATCGTGCAATTTGATAAGATGGTAAGATCATAAGATATTTGAATGGATGAGAGAAGATGTTTGCTTTTTGGAAACAAAAAGAATTGACTGTATTTATTTGATTATTGCAAAAGCATGAAGGATAAGATCATGCCCCCAAAACCAAATCATCTATTAGGGTCCGCACCCCTAAAAAATTATTCATCCGCCGTTGCAAACAATATGTCCTACTTTTGAAACTAAGCATGCAGATATACTTCGTAATGGTTGGACAATGTCTCCCGTTTTTTGTGTGAGCATGCAAATATCTTTGGTTGGAAAGGAAAAGAATATTGTTATCTACCTCACCATTTTCATTGAATAGACTCTTCTACAAACAGTCCATTGACAGGTTTTGTAGAGGTCCCACAATTGACATTAGGCCTCTAAGGGCCTTAGTTAGTGATTCTGTGGAGGTCCCACAAAATTGTCTATAAATAGGCCTTTAATTGGGGGGGGGGGGGGGGGGGGGTGGGGCGGTATGGTCAAAAAACAGGCCAATAAATGTTGGAGTGTTCTTTGCGTTAATTATTGTAAAATAATCAAGAAAATGAAAAGCACGAATTAAGCCATTGTTTTTAGTCTAATTTGGGGATGTAAATAGGTCAGGTCCATTTAGTGATTTTGGTATTTATTTTCATCCCTACTAAATGGGGCCCAAACTCAATATTAGGCAATGGAAGATGGGTCAGTACTGATTGTTGTTGCCAACTAAATGCTCAGAGGCTCACCTGATGATTCTATCAGTCTACGAACAAATATAATCAGTCATAGTTATTGAAAAGATAAAATAGTATTCTAATTCATAAGAGAAATGTAAATATATATATATATATATATATTCAGTGGATTTGTTAGTCTTTGAGGTCTGGTGCATTGTTGAATAGAAAATGTCATTCTGATCTTCAGTCATTTGAAGTTGATAGCTACCAATTTTCTAATCACTGAATAAATTAATACAAACATTAGCACCTAATATCACATGACACTTAAAAGAAAGGTCATCAAACCCAACACGATAAGCTAAAAAATTCTGTCACTCTATGTAAGACAAGCAACCGAGTGAGTAACAGCTATGACGATATTCTATCAATGGCAATAATAGTGTAAATAAATCTAAGCAAATGACAGGACAATTAAAATCCTAGTAACACAAACCTCCTAAAAAGGATTGATCAAAGATAAGGAAATAATAGAACAGAATCAATTGTTTACAAATTAAAAGATAAAGATGAATCATGATCATCACAACAGGAGAGAGGTCATTCAACAAATTTAGATGATGTGCCTATTTCAATTTTCAATTGAAACTTATGCCAAAACGACTTAAGAGGAGTAACAATCAACTAATGTATTCTTTAACTTCTTTTTGGTAAAGAAACATGTTCTTTAATTGAGACCAAAAAGGAATATCCTCTGAGTCTCTTTCCTCAGATCGAAGGGTACGGGTTGATGAGCTTAATCTTCTCTAGAAGACTTTTTGAAACCTTGCACTTTAGTAAAGGTCCGAACTTCCTCCTTCCCAAGTGGAGACTAAGCGCCTCTAGTTTATTTCCCCTTCTTTTGGTTATCTACTATATATATATATATATATATATATCTCTCTCTCTCTCTCTCTCTCTCTCTCTCTCTCTCTCTCTCTCTTTTTCTTTCTGTGTCTTTCATTTAATTTTTTCTATCTATTTGTGTGAAGGAGGGAAATAAAGGAGGAAGGCAAAACCATCAGTACAAAAATAGAGGAAAACTCATGATGAATGGTGTAATTGTATATGTTGGAATTAATTGACATGGATCTCACAAAATATGAAATGATTTGACAAAAGATTGTCACCACTAAATATGACATGGTAAGATCATGGAAGAGATAATTTAAAAATATACAATCTCATAAGATTTTATTTATATGTTTCTAATATATAATACCAAATATAGAAGTATAATTGGATATACATTCTCAAAAGACACTACATTAATTGCATACAATTAAAAGACCCGAATGAGACTCTTTATTCTGGAATGAAATAGATCTCATCAGATGAGAAATTATTTGACAAGAAGCTGTTATCACTAAATATTATATCATGGGGCACGTACTGTCTTAAATGCACCATGTAAAAGGAACTTAAAATATTTCTTTTTTTTTTTTGACATACTAAACATGTTTCTAACTAGTTGCCCTTGCTAAGAAGAGTGCGCCATATGAGGGCTTCATATTAGAAAGGAACGAGGACTTTAGAACCTCTGGTAAAATATCCCACTCTAATGTCTAGTATGCAATTCAATTAATTAAAGCAAAAAATAAAAGGACCAAAATAAATCAATCTATCATACTACAAGAAGAAGACACCATGATTTTTTATGTGGAAAATCTGAATACGGAAAAATCAAGAGACGTATCATCCAGTCCAATGCAAACCAAGCACTAGAAAATTAAAAAATTATAAGATATACTCGTACGCCCTTTTCCTGTTGACCACAACCTAAGGACTATAGTTTTTTTTGCCGATGACCATGCCATTCTCCGTTTCCCGTACTTGAATCAAACTATCTTAAATCCACAAGGCGAACAATCTTCCATAAGAGTAGAAGCAAATAATCTCTAGAAACTCTTCAAAATAAGTACAGCTCTCCAATAGATGTTCTAGAAAACAAAAGAGAAATTTCCAATATATATATATAATAATCTCAGAATAGGGAGATGGCATATTTAGGACTCTCACAAGTAGTTTTTAAATAGCCCAAATTGTGTGCCTCAAAGATAGAATCCATATGAGGCTCAAACATGTAGTCCCAACAGAATTAAGAAATTAATTCGTGAAAGTTGGTCCAACACATGTTGTTGTTCACTCAGGCGGGCGTCAATTATGTTTGCACTTCTCGTCCAAGCTCTCTAGAGCACGGTCTGAGTTCGCTCGAGCGAACTCAAGTTCTATCCCAATTTTTGTATTTGACGAAAATTCTTCTTTTTCTTTTGTTTCTTCACTTCATCTCAATTGATGATATATGCTATAGTTCAATCTAAAAATATAAAAATTACAACTCAATTGGGTCTCGAGTTTGTCCACAACCCATGAATTAGCCAACACTCAAGTAATCCTAAGAACGAAAATTGTTCTGACTTCCTAAGCAGCCCACTGATTTGTTGTTTGGTGTGACACATTTCTTATAAAAAAAATAAGGATGAAAACAAATTGATTTCCCTTAAGAGGAAGATGTAGGAATGCAATATTTCCATATTTTGTGAAAACTCAAGTTCATATAGAGCAGAGTCCTTTCATTACTTTACAAGTCATGGTGTAGGACTTACACTAGAAAAGATATGTTTTGGATAATAACATAGATTCATCCATGTAGGTTAAAAAGTCTGGATCCTCTTAGGCTTTTTTCCACTGTTACCGTGAGTAAACCAATCACAGTCTACCACTTCACTAAGGAAAGCGTATAATTCGCATGGCCAAGTGACTACTTCATGACAACCGCCATCTCATGGTGATGTGGCGGACCATGATTGATCCACTGACAATCACCATTAATATAAGTGAATCTAAGTGATCTCAATTCGGCACAACCTATAGGATTTCTATGGTTCCCTCCTTAAACCACGCAATTCATGCCGGCATCTCCTTCGGCCCGAGGATGGTTCCATCACTTTCTTTCTATGTTTATTATTATTATAGTTCTGGTTGATAGTTTATTATTTTGGTAAAACTATAACAAAAATGCTTATTATCTAGAAACCTGATTAAACCTTTGATGAAATTGCCCTCCGAATCAGCAGCCTCACCACCCCTAAAGTCTGGCATTCATCTGTCGTTTTCTTTGGGACCGGCCAACAAAGAAAAAGCAGAATTAAAATAGAACAAAATAAAACCACTACTGTATAGGACAAATTATTCCTTATCTTAGGCCCTTTACGTTGACCATTGACCCAAGGGAGACACAGAGAGAGAGAGACGGCAATTCTCTCTCTCTCTCTCTCTCTCTCTCTCTCTCTGAGAGAGATACGGCAATTCTCTCTCTTACATATAACTGCATGAGTTAGTAGCACAAGCACCACCATGGATGCAACAAGGACTAGCACTCCAAAGGCTTGTACCAGCAGCTTATGGAGCTGGTGGCCACACCTATTGCTTATGGTACCTGGGGTGGTTGCATTTCTTATCTACAAAACAGATGGTTTCGACCCAGCACCATTGCCAGACTATCATTCATGGTTTTCTTCCTTAGCCGTGCCAGCACACAACGACCATGTACTCCAAGGAACTCAGAGGTTGGGGGATGGACTTGTTACAGGGCCGGAGGACTTAGCTTCCGACGCGAATGGCCGCTTTCTCTACACCGGGTGCGCCGATGGGTGGATCAAACGGCTGAGGCTCAGTGAAGCCGTTGATTCGGTCTCTGTCGAGAACTGGACCTATGTTGGTGGCAGGCCGGTTGGACTTGCTATCGGGGCAGATAATCAGCTTATAGTCGCGGATGCTTTCAAGGTTAATTCATGCAAACCAGCTCTATTTTTCTCCATAGCTTTTTGGTTCTCTATTCAATTTACAATTTTAGCTAATTAGCTAGAAATTGAAGTACAGAACAAAACTGCTGTCCCCTGCAAGGTTATTGAGGTTATTCAAACCAATGTAAGATCAACCGCATTTTTCCAATAGGGTTCTCATCAATATCCATTGTAACTCTCTTTGATTGTGTGAGAGTTGATGGGTATTATACAATATGTTGCGAGTCAAGAAATGACCGAAAAACTATTGTTTTATAGATAACCTAGAAAAATTTTTTCCCATCGAAAAAATTTATTACAAGTCAATCAAAAATTAGCCAAACAATAGTCATTATACTTTCTAAAAGTGAATCTAATACAGAATTACTAAATAAAAACTAAAGGCAAAAGCATATTAAAATTAGTGGGCTCAATGCAACGCCCAATTGTCACTGCCCTATTTAAGCCAGCATGATATTGTCGACTTGGCCTACATGTGCGCGCGAGAACTTTCCAGCTGATACCCATCCAAATATTGTTCATGCCAGAGCACGCTTATACGATTCGGGGTCGCACGGCTTTAAAACGAGTTATGTTGAGTTGACACGGGGTTTCACCTATAAGCCCAAGTTAAGACTTGAATATTTTCGATATGAGACTTATGAAGTCTCTTATATCTCGAATGTTCTTTGGGAGGTGATGGGCACACTAGATTTCAACTAGATCTACCATATTCGAGTGAAGGCACACCAGATCTCACACCAATTATTATTATATACATGTGGTCATGGGAACCACAAATGCTCCATCTGGATGACTAGGTACGATATGGCTTTGATGGTGATGGTGCTTTTCTAAAGACTTATGCATCCATGGTGTTGTGCTTGTAGGGGTTGTTGTGGGTGACCAAAGAGGGAGGAGTAGAGACATTAACCGATGAGGCTGAAGGGGTGAAATTCGGTCTAACCAACTGTGTGGACGTTGCTGGCGACGGCATGATATACTTCACAGACTCATCTTACAAGTACAAATTGGGGGAGCATAAGATGGAATTTCTAGAGGGCATTCCCCATGGACGGTTGATGAGCTTCGACCCCTATACCAAACAGACCCAAGTGCTCGTTCGTGACCTCTACTTCGCTAATGGGGTTGCACTCTCACCTGCAAATGATTTCCTAGTCTTCTGTGAAACCATCCTGTAAGCACTCTTAACCATTTATCACTCTTACTGCTACAAATCCAACACTATCAAGATACCTAAATGGTGCATAGGTATAGCCCAACTTGCATTTATACCCAACTGGACCAGCTGACCCAAGATTAATGGATCAAGTCCATCAGAGTCAGCCAACTGGACCTGATCAGTCCATCATTATTTGTTTGGCATCAAGGCTTATCCAACATCAATAGACTATTATTTTGCATTACTGAACAGGGGAGAAAATCATTCCATCTCTATTTGCAGGAGAAGGTGTAGAAAATACCACATTCAAGGAGAGAAAAGAGGAACAGTGGATAACTTCATCGATAATCTGCCAGGATTTCCAGATAACATCCATTTCGATGGAGAGGGCTGCTTCTGGATTGCATTTCCATCGGTAACTTTCATTTCAAACACCTCTACTGATCATAAATGGGCCCATTTGTTTGCATGGAATTAAAGATATAAAAATTCATGGTCCATTGAGCACCAAATGGATTATAAGTAACAATGTGGGGACTTTTCTACAGTCTGAATTACTAGGAGAGGGCTGGGTATTCATTTCCCACCTCCCATTGATTCAATCTCCAAAGGGTGAATTATTTGATGGCCCTTTTGTAATATTAACCTTTGTTTCTTCAGCTTTAATCATATACAAGTCTAAAAATTTCCAAGAGTCCAATTACATGAAACAAACGGTGCAAAGTGAATGGCACTTAGGACTTCACCCTATATATCTTTTTATTTGGTTCTTGCAGAGTAGGACCTTTCCCCTATACTTGATGGTCAGGTATCCATTTCTAAGGAAGGTTGTAGCAATTCTGGAGAGGTTTTTGAAGGTGCCAGAAATGAGTTGGAAGAGCGGGGCATTGGGTGTTGACTTGGGAGGAAAACCAGTGGCTCTGTACACGGACCCTGCTTTGTCCGGTATTACAAGTGGGGTTAAGATAGGGAGGTATCTCTACTTTGGCTCCTTAGTTAAGAACTACATCAGCAGACTTGATCTGACCATACATCCTGCCCGTGAAGTGTGATGAACCGCTTGGATCTAGTTGTATAATTTATATGTATCTTTTTTCTAAAAATAAAAATTGATATGGGTCTGTTAAAATGTTTTTGAGAAATGTTTTGTACGAACTAAAGGCCTCCTTAAATGGAAATGTGTCCTTGCTAATTTCTAGTGAAAATGGAAAGTTGAATGGATCGAGCAATGTTGTGGCTTGTCTTCTCCAATTTGGAACTAAAGATTCAGCCCTCGACTTGGCCTGTGTGTCCTAGCGTATCAGTCAATTACCAATTCTAGCACAATACATAAAGATTTTTTTCCACACAATTCAATAGTGCATATTGCTACTTTTAGAATAAATTAAGTCTGGTGACAACCAGAGGGTATAAGATGTGACATAAGCATATTTGATTAAGTAAAGTGGGCCCTCATGGCACAGGTGGCACTAAGAGATTTCCCATGCAACTCATCTTGGGTCCATCTTTATTATATGTATATATATATATGCGCGCGCGCATGCAATATAAAGAGCCTTTATAGTGTCCCCATTGTTCATTTACAAATTCACACGTGGCTTTAAGTTCTGGATCCAAGTCCGAATTTAATACGAGCTTTAAGAAGGGACAACTGGTCTTGCCCATTCCCAAAACTGGCATACTAGGATCTCAGATCCTGGTTCTGTACTGGACCCAGACTCTGACTCTTCAGTTGTGAAAGGATGCGAGCTAAGATGAGTCGAGCTCAGCCTGACTACCCTATCGACAGCCTTGTGTGTCAAATGAGCTGGCCAGTCTTGGCCTCTAACAATACATATGCCCTTGTTAACCAAAAAAAAAAAAAAACATATGCCATGCCTAGTCTGCTAAGCTGTCAGGCTAGAAATTTAGTCCTGGATTGGTCCCAAGGGCCTAAACCAATGTTGACTTCCTATGTCTTTCATTCCATGCAAACAAAAGGTTACTTATTTAAAAAATGTTAATAAGTTTTCCACACCTTTTTCAAAAGGTTATTTGTGGTGGTCAACCACTGTTGATGGTGTTTTTCCTCCAAAATTTCTAGTAATTACACAAAATGATATAATATCATTTACATCAAGTGCTAGGGAGGGGAGGAAGATGGAAGAAAGGGAAAAGAAATCCTAATTTATTTTCTAAAGAAGGCCATTTATTGTCTTTATAAAAAAAAATTATGTTTAAATTACCAATAATGTTGATTATTGAACAGGTGTCAAGTTTGAGTTATATCCAATTCAAAATTCAAGAACAATCTTGTGGTGGCCAAACACCATACAACGTGAAACATTTATTTTTAATGGTTTTGTTTATTTCTTTTAAAAGAAAAAACCAAATAGTTTTTTCAAGGATAAATAAGTTTTTTATTTCTTTTTGGATAATCTACCTACCGTTGAAAAGCTTTCTTCAACTAAATATCCGTAGGATCTAAGATTGCATCAATTGGAGATGAAACCATAAAATTATAACTTCGGAAAGTTCATTGTATATTTTTAGACATAATTACAAAAAGATTAAAAATTTTCTCTATGTTACACACCCTTGGGTGGGATCCATTTCTCCTTAAGTGAAGTATATTGAAGATCAAAGTGGGGTCCACAATGCTTATATTATTTTTTTCAAGATAATCTAAAAAGATTTTTAGAAAATCCTCAAGAAATTAAGGAAAAAAAGCTTATTAAGAAGATTTACTTGCACATGAGATAAGAATCTTCTAAAATAAAAAGTTTGTGTAAAAATTGGTTTATAAAGGAAAGCAAGAAAGAATTTCTATAAAGTTGATAAGTCTTTGCTAACTTAGAAGCCAAGCCAAAAAACATTTCTAAAAGAAGACTTTACAAGCTACAATGTACCCCATATCTATAAGGATATGCTTTTTCAAAGAAAGTACATGAGAAACACCTCCTTTCAACAAGCCTAGGATAAACTCTCAAACTATTAGGAGAGAAAGAGAAAAAAGGGAAAAAGAGAAATATCTTCTTATTACTGAGAGATGTACATCACAAAAGGGGGATAGAAGATCTTATTTGTACAATGAGATTGCTTTCTCCCCAAGTAATTTAATAAGGAAGGACTATAACCCTAATTGCTTTCCTTATCTAATGTGAGCCCCAAATGTGGGCATCCACCCATAATAATATCTCTTATAACAATCCCACTTGAATGACCACCATTCAATGACAGTTGTCTCTTAAAACATTGTAAAGAAAAAATCCAATGGGATAAAAACCAAAGCGAAGGAAAAAGAGTATAACATTCTATAAAATTATTAAAGTGGTGTTAGACATGCTTAATACTGCCTTGTTAAAACCTTAACTAGAAAAACCCAGTGGCATAAAACCTAGAGAACGAAAAAGAGTACAACGCACATGTGTCCTCGGTATGCCTGCTTTATGATATCTATCCCTAATCAGTTACTCTCCCTAAGAACAATAACCTTTACATTATTTGATGATAAACTCTACGCATACCGATCTCATGTACAAGGTTCTGGAATGTTGACTTTGATAATAACTTGGTAAACAAATCAGCCAAGTTGTTGATTGAACGAACTTGCTTGACTTCAATCTCATTGTTCTTCTAAAGCTCATATGTGAAGAAGAACTTCAGTGTAATGTGCTTTGTCTTGTCACATTTAATGTTTTATTCTTTAATTTGTTGAATACATGCCTCATTGTCTTCATAGATAACACTTGGGGTACCTGTACTGAAAGGTAATTGGCACGAACTACGAATATGCTGAATTAAAGATTTTAACCACACACATTCCTTGCTAACTTTATAGAGAGCTAAAATCTCAATATATTTAGAAAAAGTAGCTACCAAAGTTTGTTTAGTAGAGCACCAAGAAATAGCAACATTACCACTAAGAAATACATAACATGTTTATGATCGACCCTTATGAAGATCCTAAAAGATATCCATGAAAAGGTAAATATCTGAAAAAAAATTTTGTTTGGCCTTCTAGATCATTTCAATAGGGGTTCTAATCTTAGCATTAAATGCCTCATTACTTAGAAGTTGGCCATTTTTATCTTTAAAAAAATCTCTAGTCTCCAAATTTTTAATATCCAACTGATAATTGTTATTTTGTAGGACTGTATCCCAATTACAATCTTCTAGATCATTTGACTTTGCAAAATGAATAGAAGCCTTATATGCTTTATATCGTTCCACCACGTCTTTTGGTGCACAACAATTGTGTGACCAATGCCCATTCCTTTCACATCTGTAATAAGGGTCATCAGACTGGTGGGCAGATTCATTCAGTGGATTCAGATGTTAATCTTAATTTTGCTGTTTCAGAGGTTCAAACCACTTCTGGTGGTTTTTGTATTTTGGGGGAAAATCTCGAAAGTTTCCTCATCTAGAGGAGTTGTTTTTCCACCTCTTCTGGAGGGATTGTTTCACCCATGCCTCCTTTTCTCTGCCTCTGTTGAAAAAGAAATTGGCATTTGCTTCAAGCATTAGCATAGATTCAGTTTGTTTGGAGTTATGATTCTTTATCAAGACTTTATTATTCTGCTCAGCAACAAGGAGACAAGAATTAGTTTTGAGTATTTAGAGAAATGCCGTTCACAGTACTACTGCTGCAGGATTACATTTGATGCGTGAAAAGTGGACAGCGTTTTCTTTAACATCTATTCTTTCGTAATCTTTTCCCCACACAATCTTAATCGGAAAACAATGTTGAAAAGAGCAAAGTTGTACTCAGTTACTAATTTGTAGTCCTGAAATCACAAGTTTAGCCATTTGTCCTGAGCCGCTTGTAAAATGACCATCTTCTGATGATCATATCTATCCTTTAGGGATCTCCAAGGACCTCCTAGGTCCTCTTTAGTGAGGTATTCATTCTTGAGGTCGTCATGTATATGATGACGCAAGAAGATGAGTGCCAATGCTCTATTTTCAGAGACTCTTCATTACCCTCTTCTATTGTCTCTCCAAGTTTTTTTGTTTGCAAGTGTAATTTTGCATACAAGTACCAGGATAAGTAGTTGTCTTCAGTAATATTTAGGGCTTTAAATTCAAGTTTAGTTAAATTTGACATTATGCAAGAGCTGGAAAAGAAAAAATATATATGATCACTGATATGCAAAGGAAGATAAAAAATAAACAATAAAATTTTTGAAAGCATTCAGAATAAATTAGGGAGTGAGTCATGTTAAATCAAGTTAGCCTATTTAAAATTGAAAACATCAGGCTATCAACTTTAATAATCCAAAAACAACAGGTTCTGGCAAGGATTCCGGCTTGATTTGGAACTGCAGGTCCATGAATTAGAACTTCAAGTTCCATCAAGGCTTCGGGCTTGATATTATGGCCTATTTGTTTTGTTTTTTTATCTAAATATCAAACTTCAGGTTTGATTAGGAATATGAATCTTCAAATTTATTTTGTAGATCTGAGAACTTCTAGTTCTAGATGTTAATAATCTACGAATCTTCTGATCCGGATTTAAAAGGAACTTCTGGTTTATATGAAACTGTAGGTCTGTATTAATATAAAACTTGAGGTTTTAAGTTATGATCCATTTCATCTTGATCTCCCCTTGTTAAAAAAAAATGAACCAATCATCAACAAACTAAAAGGAAATAATGATAAAAAAAATTTTAGCTTGATCTAAATAAAAAATAATTTACCATTGATTTTGCAACTTTTAACTTCCAATATGTAGATCTGCATACGAGCTTTCCATAAGTTCCAACGGATAGTTGATCGGATGTCGAACAACCAATATATCGTAGTTTTAAAAACTTGGACGGTCGATTTATACCTTCTTTGCGTTACTGCTGATGTCAACATTTTTTTTTTTTGTCTTTTATCTCCTACCTATTTCTCATGCAGACCTACGCAGAGTGAGGATGAAAAGGGCTTTCAAATTCTGTTTTTGTTGACTGATGTAAAAAAAACATCTTGACGTGCAACGTTATGAATGTTTAACGTTATCAAAGTGCAAAAAATATTTGTTGCTTTGCACATTGATCGAAGTGCAAAATGAGAGGTGCAAAATGGGAGGGAGACCTTTGCTGGATAGGAGCAAGGTTGTGATGATAACATATTGAGAGAGACAGGGATAAAAGGGAGAAAGAGAAAGATCTTCTTTTTACTGAGAGATGTACATCACAAAAAGGGAGAGGAAAATCTTATTTATAAAATGAAATTGCTTCCTTCCCAAACAACTTAATAAGAAAGGACTCTAACCCCAATTACTTTCCCTATCTATTGTAGGCCTCAAATGTCGGCATCCACCCATAATAATATCTCTTATAATACAAACTCATTTTTGTGAAAAAGAATACTAAAATTCAGACACATCATTGTAGAATAGAAAATGTGTAAAAACAAAAAAAAAACTTATTCAGTGGATTTGGAAGTCTTTGTGGTCTAGTGCATTATTGAATAGAAAATGTCATTCTAATCTTCAGTCATTTGAAGTTACACGTGTGAACATGACAGCTCCCAATTTTCTAATCACTGAATAAATTAATACAAGCATTAGTACCTAATATCACATGACACTTAAAAGAAAGGTCATCAAACCCAGCACGATTAGCTAAAAAATTCTGTCACTTTATGTATATGACACGCAAACAACTCACAGCTATGACGATATTCTATCCATGGCAATAATAGTGTAAATAAATCTAATTAAACAAATGACAGGACAATTACAATCCTATTAACACAAACCTCCTAAAAAAGATTGCTCAGTGATTAGGAAATAATTGAAAAGAAGCAATTGTTTACAAATTAAAAGATAAAGATGAATCATGATCATCACAACAGGAGAGAGGTCATCCAACAAATGTAGATAATGTGCCTATTTCAATTTTCAATTGAAACTTATGCCAAAACAACTTAAGAGGAGTAACAATCAACTAATGTATTCGTTAACTTCCTTTTGGTAGAGAAACATGTTCTTTAATTGACACCAAAAAGGCATATCCACTTAGTCTCTTTCCTCAGATCGAAGGGTAGGGGTTGATGCGCTTGATCTTCTCTGGAAGACTTTTTGAAACCTTGCATTTTAGGAAGAGTCCGAACTTCTTCCCAAGTGGAGACTAAGCACCTCTAGTTTATTTCCCCTTCTTTTGGTTATCTACCATATATCTCTCTCTCTTTTCTTTTCTTTTTTTTTTCCTTTCTGTGTCTTTCATTTAATGTTTTCTTTCTATTTGTGTGAAGGAGGTAAATAAAGGAGGAAGGCAAACCATCAGTATATAAATAAAGGAAAACTCATGATGAATGTGTTCCTTGACACAACACAGGTGGACCCACAATTGACCCACACTCTATACAATGCATAACTAACACAATTTATACAAATGGGCAGTATTACACGTTTGACATTGGCACACATATTGGACTACACAGCACTATGTTATGAATTTCACACAGTCATATACATTAGGCACTCCTTTACACACCAAGGTTCATTACTTACACTCACTGCACTATCACCAAGGGACACACTAGTTGTACACTGAGGCACTCATTTTCACTCTTTGCTTACATACAGTACTTGCTGTTTGTGGCTTGAGTCTTCACTGTATTGCCAAAAGTGCCCAGGTACCTATATTTGCAGACTTGGGGGATTAAGTCGGTGAAGGGCATGTGGTTGGGGAATAACCATGTGGCCCCACTAGTTACCATCGCGGGAGTAAATCCTGGAACACTTGTAGATAGAAAAGCAGTTTGAGTGAAGCGGTTGAGTAAGACCTCAAGGGCACTGCGCCTTCTAGAAGACGATGTCAGCACGGGCTCAATCAAGTGCTGTCTCACCAAAGGAGAGTGATGCTTACAGAATGGTGCAATTGTATATGTTGGAATTGATTGACATGGATCTCACAAAATATGAAATGATTTGACAAAAGATTGTCACCACTAAATATGACATGGTAAGATCATGGAACAGATGATAAAAAAATACACAATCCCATAAGACTGTATTTATATGCTTATAATATGTAATACCAAATATAGAAGTATAATTGGATATACATTCTCAAAAGACACTACATTAATTGCATACAATTAAAAGACCCGAATGAAACTCTTTATTTTGGGATGAAATAGATCTTACCAGATACGAAATTATTTGACAAGAAGCTTTTATCACTAAATTTAACATCATGAGGAACCTACTATCTCAAACACACCATGCACAAGGAACTTAAAGTAGTTTTTTTTTTTTTTTTTTTTGACATACTAAACATGTTTCTACCTAGCTGCCACTGCTAAGAAGAGTGTGCCATATGAGGGCTTCATATTAGAAAGGAATGAGGACTTTAGAACCTCCAGCAAATATCCCACTCTAATTTCCATTATACAATCCAACTAATTAAAGCTAAAAATAAAAGGACCAAAATAAATCAATTTATAACACTACAAAAAGAAGACACCATAATTTTTTACGTGAAAAATCCGAACACGGACAAACCATAAGACTTATCATCTAGTCCAATGGAAACCAAGCACTAGAAAATTGAGAAATTACAAAATATACTCGCACGCCCTTCTCCAGTTGACTACAACCTAAGGACTATAGTATTTATTGCTGATGACCACGCCATTCTCCGTTCCTCGTACTTGAATCAAACTACCTTGAATCTGCAAGGCAAACAAACAAACTACCTTGAATCTGCAAGACAAACAATCTTCCACAAGAGTAGAAGCAAATAATCTCTAGAAACTCTTCAAAATAAACACAGCTCTCCAATGGATGCTCTAGAAAAAAAATAAAAATCTCCAATATATATAATAAACTCAGAATAGGGAGATGGCGTATTTAGGACTCTCACAAGTAGTTTTTAAATAGCCCAAATTTTGTGCCTCAAAGATAGAATCCATATAAGGCTCAAACATGTAGTCCCAACAGAATTAGGAAACTAATTCGTAAAAGTCAGTTCAGCACACACTGCTGCTCACTCGAGTGATCGTCAGTTATGTCTGCACTTCTCATCCAAGCTCTCTTGAGCAGGGTCTAAGTTCGCTCAAGCGAACTCAAGATCTACCTCGATTTTTCTGTTTGACGAAAATTCTTCTTTTTTTTATGTTTCTTCACTTCAGCTCAACCGATGATATATGCTACAGTCCAATTTAAAAATATAAAAATTACAACTTAATTGGATTCCGAGTTTTGTCCACAACCCTTGAATTAGCCAACACTCAAGTAATCCTAACAACGAAAATTATTCTGACTTCTTAAGCAACTCACTGATTTGTTGTTTGGTGTAACACATTTTTCTTATAAAAAATAAGGATGAAAATAAATTGATTTCCCTCAACAGGAAGATGAAGGAATGCAATATTCCCATATTTTGTGAAAACTCTAGTTCATATAAAGCGAGGTCCTTTCATTGCTCGACAATTCATGGTGTAGGACTTACACTAGAAAAGATATGTTTTGGGTGATAACATAGATTCATCCATGTTGGTATGTAGGTTAAAGAGTCCGGATCCTTTCAGGCTTTTTCCCACTGTTACTATAAGTGGACCAATCACGATCCACTACTTCACCGAAGGAAGCCTATAATTGACATGGGCAGGTGACTACTTCATTATAACAGCCATCTCATGGTGATGTAGTAGACCATGATTGATCCACTCACGATCACCATTAGCCTAAGCGAATCGGAGTGATCTCCATTCAATACAACCTACAGAATATCTATGGTTCCCT
This sequence comes from Sextonia rubra, assembly GCA_037013555.1. Classification (NCBI taxonomy): domain Eukaryota; kingdom Viridiplantae; phylum Streptophyta; class Magnoliopsida; order Laurales; family Lauraceae; genus Sextonia; species Sextonia rubra. The sequence goes on along the minus strand of JASUAD010000008.1, from coordinate 56,228,191 downwards.
CCTTAAACCACGCAATTCATGCCGGGGTCTCCTTTGGCCCAAGGATGGTCCCATCACTTTCTTTCTATGTTTATTATTATTATATTTCTGGTTGATAGTTTATTCTTATGGTAAAACTATAATAAAAATGCTTATTATCTAGAAACCTGATTAAACCATTACCATCTCATGATATAGCCCACCGGATCAGCAACCTCACCAGCCCTAAAGTCTTTCATTTACCTGTCATTTTCTTTGGGACCAACAAAGAAAAAGCAGATTTTAAAAAAAAAACACTACTATAGAACAAAGTATTCCTTGTCTTAGGCTCTTTTACGTTGACCATTGACACATAGGAGAGAGAGAGAAGGCAATTCTCTCTCTCTCTCTCTCTCTCTCTCTCTCTCTCATAGGAGAGAGAAAGAAACGGCAATTCTCTCTCTCACACATATAACAGCATGCGTTAGTAGCACAAGCATCACCATGGGTGCAACAAGGACTAGCACTCCAAAGGCTTGTACCATCCGCTTATGGAGCTTGGCCACACCTATTGCTTATGGTGCCTGGGGTGGTTGCATTTCTTATCTACAAAACAGATGGTTTCGACCCAGCACCATTGCCAGACTACCATTCATGGTTTTCTTCCTTTGCCGTGCCAGCACACAACGACCATGTACTCCAAGGAACTGAGAGGTTGGGGGATGGACTTGTTACAGGGCCGGAGGACTTCGCTTCCGACGTGAATGGCCGCTTTCTCTACACCGGGTGCGCCGATGGGCGGATCAAACGGCTGAGGCTTAGTGAAGCCGTGGATTCGGTCTCTGTCGAGAACTGGACCTATGTTGGTGGCAGGCCGGTTGGACTTGCTATCGGAGCAGATAATCAGCTTATGGTCGCGGATGCTTTCAGGGTTAATTCATAAAAACCAGCTTTAATTTATTTTTCTCTATAACTTTTTGGTTCTCTATTGAATTTACAATTTTAGCTAATTAGCTAGAAATCGTAGTCCGGAACAAACCTACTGTCCCCTGCAAGGTTATTCAAACCAATGTAACATCAACCGCATTTATCCAATAGGGTTCTCATCAGTATCCATTGTAACTCGCGTTGATTGTGTGAGAGTTGATGGGTATTATACAATATGTTGTGAGTCAAGAGAGGACCGAAAAACTATTGTTTTATAGATAACCTAGGGAAATTTTTTTCCATCGAAAAAATTTATTACAAGTCAATAAAAAATTAGCCAAGCAATAGTCATTGTACTTTCTAAAAGTGAATCCAATACAAATTTACTAGATAAAAACTAAAGGCAAAAGCAAATTAAAATTAGTGGGCTCAATGCAACCCCCAATTGTCATAGCCCTACCTAAGCCAGCATGACATTGTCGACTTGGCCTATGTGCACGCGTAAGAACTTTCAGCAGTCACCCATCCTAATATTGTTTATGCCTGAGCACACTTATACGATCCGGGGTCACATGGCTTTAAAACGAATCATGTTGAGTTAACGCGAGGTTTCACTTATAAGTCCTAAGTCAGGACTTGGATATTTCCAATGTGAGACTTATGGACCCTCTTGCATCCCGAATGTTCTTTGAGAGGTGATGGGCACTCCGGATTTCAACTGGATCTACCATATTCGAGCAAAGGCACACTGAATCTCACACCAATTATTATCATATACGTGCGTTCATGGGAACCACAACTCCATCCTAATGATTAGGTATGATATGGGTTTGATGATGATGATGATTTTCTAAAGACTTATGCATCCATGGTGTGGTGCTTGTAGGGGTTGTTGCGGGTGACCAAAGAGGGAGGAGTAGGGATATTAACCGATGAGGCTGAATGGGTGAAATTCGGTCTAGCCAACTGTGTGGACGTTGCTGGCAACCGCATGATATATGAAGGTTTTTGGGGGGGAGAGATCCTCTAGAATGGATTAATGCCAATCTTAATTATATATGTGCAAACAATCAACCACGTAGTGAAAATAAATCAAACCACAAGCACACACCACAACAAGACACAGATTTTACGTGGAAACCCAAACGGGAAAAACCCATGAACCAGAATCAAGCACTATAAATCATACTACAGTTACAAGAGAATACTCACAACCTTATCCAGTTGCTCCTCAACCTAAGGACCTTGTGATTCCCTTGCACAGCTCCCTGTTGCAACAACCCCCTGCCGTTCTTTATGACAGATTCAAGACACCTAGACGCCTTCTAGATGTTGTACTTAACTCTCCAAAGCCATCTTCTACACTCGAAGAAGTAGAAGACAATGATCTCTAGAACAGAACTTCAGCCATTCAACTCTCCAATGGAAAAATTCTAGAGAATGTGATCTCCAATAATAATCTTCTTCTTAGAATATTGAGATCTGTATCCTACTCCTTAGGGTTGAAAGAAAACCCTTTTTTATAGCTCCAAATTCGTGCCCCATAAGTATAATACGATCAAGAAAGGAGTTGGCATCAAATAGGTAAGTTTCCTTTTTATTCAAACTGAAAAATCGTAAGTCTACACATTTTCTGCACTTGCCCGACTGGTCTGATAAATTTCCCGACCGGTCGGATTAAGGTTCTGCCCGGATGAAAATTTCAGCATTTTTCTGTAAACTTCTGGAGGCCATAACTTTCTCGTTTCAGCTCCGATTGAGGCGATCTTCGGCTCTACGGAATCTTCTCGAAACAAGCTTTCCAACGGTAAGTAGCATGCCTATATCCAACGCTCGGTTTGTGAGATATAACCTTTTTAATCCATGTTGTCCGTAGAAAACCACTTCAATTTGTCGCTTTTTCTTCTTGTTCTTCACTTCAGTGCATCCGGCGACTTAAACCATTATCTATACTCAAATATATGTAAAATACAATACTAATGGACTCAAGTTTTGTCCAACCCATGAATTTGCCAACACAAAAATACTTACAATATACTTCACAGACTCATCTTGCAAGTACAAATTGGGGGAGCATAGGATGGAATTTCCAGAGGGCATTCCCCATGGAAGGTTGCTGAGCTTCGACCCCTATACCAAACAGACCCAAGTGCTCGTTCGTGACCTCTACTTTTCTAATGGGGTTGCACTCTCACCTGCAAATGATTTCCTAGTCTTCTGTGAAACCATCCTGTAAGCACTCTTAACCATTTATCACTCTTACTGCTACAAATCCAACACTATCAAGATACCTAAATGGTGCATAGGTATAGCCCAACTTGCATTTATACTCAACTGGACCAGCTGACCCAAGATTAATGGATCAAGTCCATCAGAGTCAGCCAACTGGACATGATCAGTCCATCATTATTTGTTTGGCATCAAGGCTTATCCAACATCAATAGACTATTATTTTGCCTTACTGAACAGGGGAGAAAATCATTCCATCTCTATTTGCAGGAGAAGGTGTAGAAAATACCACATTCAAGGAGAGAAAAGAGGAACAGTGGATAACTTCATCGATAATCTGCCAAGATTTCCAGATAACATCCTTTTTGATGGAGAGGGCTGCTTCTGGATTGCATTTCCATCGGTAACTTTAATTTCAAATGCCTCTGATGATTATAAATGGGCCCATTTGTTTGCATGGAATGAAAGACATAGGAAGTCATGGTTAATTAAGCTCCAAAAGGATTATAAGTAATGACGTGGGAATTTTTCTAGAATTTGAATTACTAGGAGAGGGCTAAGTATTCATTTCCTAGCTCCCATTGATTCAATTTTCAAAGGGTGGATTATTTGATGGCCCTTTTCTAATATTAACTTTTGTTTCTTCAACTTCAATCATATACAAGTCTAAAAGTTCCTAGCTGTTCTATTACATGAAACAAATGGTGCAAAGTGAATGGCACTTAGTACTTCACCCTATACATCTTTTTATTTGGTTCTTGCAGAGACCTTTCCCCTATACTTGATGGTCAGGTATTAAATTCTGAGGATGGTCAGGTATCCAGTTCTGAGGAAGGTTGTAGCAATTCTGGAGAGGTTTTTGAAGGTGCCAAAAATGAGCTCCAGGAGCGGGGCATTAGGTGTCGATTTGGAAGGAAAACCAGTGGCCCTATAGACAGACCCCGCTTTGTCCGGTATTACAAGTGCAGTTAAAATAGGGAGGCATCTCTACTTTGGCTCCTTATTTAAGGACTACATTAGCAAACTTGATCTGACCATACATGCTGCCCGTGAAGTGTGATGAACGGCCTGGATCTAGTTGTATAATTTATATGGATTTTTTTTTCTGAAAATAAAAATTGATATGTTTCTGTAAAAATATTTTTGAGTAATGTTTTGTGTTAACTGAGGGCCTGCTTAAATGGAAATGTGTTCTTGCTGGTTTCTCAGTGAAAATGGAAAGTTGTATGGATCGAGCAATGTTGAGGCTTGTCCGGCCCAATTTGGAACTAAAGATTCATTCCTAGACTTGGCCTGTGGGTCCCTAGCCTATCAGTCAATTACCAATTCTGGCACAATACATAAAGATATTTTTTTCAGGTATCAATTCAATAGTGCATATCATTACTTTCAGAATAAATTGAGTCTGGTGACAATAAGAGGGTGTAATGTGATATAAGCATATTTTATTAAGTAAAGTGGGCCCTCATGGCAGGGGTGGAACTAAGAGATTTCCCATTGGACTCATCTTGTGTTCATTTCTATTTTATACAAAATACCATTACATGCCCAATAAAATAATATGCATAAAGGAATATTTGATGTTGTCCCCATTGTTCATGTACAAATTCGCATATGGATTTGAGGTCTGGATCCAAGTCCGAATTTCATACGAGCTTTAAAAAGGGAAAACCTGGTCTTGCCCATTCCCAAAACTGGCATACTAGGATCTCAGTTCTAGGTTCTGTACTGGACCCAGTCTCCGACTCTTCAGTTGTAAAAGGATGCAAGCCAGGATGAGTAGAGCTCAGCCTGAACCATCCAATCGACGGCGTTGTGTCAAATAAGCTGGCCAGTCTTGGCCTTGAACAATACATAAGCCCTTGTTTTACAAAAAACAAAAAAAAGACCTGGCCTAGTCACTAGTCTGCTAAATTATCAGTCTAGAAAATTAGTCCTGGGTTAGTCCCAAGGGCCACAACACCACCCATGCCCAAGGCATGGATGGTTTCATCGGGCTTAGGCTGTTAACCTGCCAATGAGTAACTCTACCAAGTATTATTGAATTTATTTATTAGGTTAACGTGTACTATAGTATAAAAATCCGTTCTCAGCACGAATATGACCAATATTGCAATTTAAATATTCATACATTAAAGAAATTAGACTAGAAGGAATGATATCATTTTGATGAAAGCAGAAACTTTGTAAAAGGAAGCCAAGTGGAGAATAAATATGAGTGGTTTAGATAAAGAAATAAAATAGGTAGTTTCATGAGATAAGGAGTCGGAAGAGAACAAGATAGGATTTAAAAAATGAAAAATAAATAAACAAGTAGCTTCCGCTCAAAATTATAACCAACAATCAAAATTGAATTTAAAACCCCCCTCTTTAATATAGTAGAATGTGAAAGTGAATATATTCGTAATTTTATTATATATGAAATTCATTATCTAAAGTAGATTTAAAATCTATGCCCAAGTCTAGCCCATCAATGGCCCTGCATATAGGATTGGATCGCATAGACATTGCCAAGCTCGCAATAACTGAGTCGTAGTGACCTAAATTTAGGCCCATTCCCAAGCGTAAGGCATAAATTGTCGAAGTTTGATTTTTTTTTTTTTTTTTTTAACTTCATTGAGGGTGCATTTGTGCTAAAGAGGATTCTGCTCTCTATAAATTTTCTTTTCTACAAGAGAGAGGAATCTTCATTCTTACCATAAAACAAAAGCGACTTTATTGAGGAAAATTAGTCCATTTTCTACTTTCTTTGCAAAGAAAATGTGTCACACCAAATTTAAAAAAAAAGTTGAGAATAATTTTCTCTCTACTGTAAATTCCTTTCCTCAAGCAAATGCACTTTAACTGAAACACATGAACTAAATGGAAAAAAAGAAATAAGAAAGAAGAAGAAGAAACCGGAGGAGCTAATTAAAGAGTTGCATGAAAAAATATAGGTCATCCCATGAAAGTCTCCATGACCCATCATTTTCTCTTCATAAAATAAACAAAAGCAGGTGAGATTCACGCTATCTCAAACAAAGTTTAAAAAAATTAACCACTAGTATCTTAAATAATTTCTTTATAATTCACCAACACACTCATGATTAGTGGTGTTGTGTAGTCTCATACAAAAGTTAGGTATTGAGCCCTCGGGTCCTCGGTGAAAGTATCACTCCTCAACAAGTAACCCAACATAGCATTTTATATATTAAAGGTACAAAAATGGAGGCCTCTAGAGGGTGCCATATCAGCATCCTTACTTTTCTTTTTTTCTAGAGAGTTATATTATCTTTTTAAAAAATTCAAGAAATGTTTTTTCTAAGATCTCTCCCTCTTTCTCAACCATTTTTGCATCATCCCCTAAAATCTATCCCTCTACCCTCCTCTCTCCCATCTATTCCATTTATTCCTTTTTCGTTTTGATCGCTCGCAAATCTACCTATTGATGGTCGTTTTTCGTTTTGATTCGCACTTAGCCCTTATTCGATTGATTGTTTTTCAATAGATCAATGGTGTTGATGCCTTGATATTCTCCTCCTTGGTTTCTTCTCGATTTTTGTGGTTTCTCTTAGAATCACCTTCTAACCGAAGGTTAGATTTCACAAACATCAATTTTTCCCATTTGCGTTTGTTGATCATGCTTTCGTTTCTCGATTTGACTAAGTTTTTGATCTGTTTGTTGTAACTTAGGCGTTGGTGCTTGCAATTGCAATTTTTTTTCTTTTTGTTATATGTTTTGAAGCAATCGATCAAATTAGAAGATGCTCAAAAGCGATGGAGGATGTTCCAATTTTGTAGATCGGGAGAACAGCGAGAGGAGGCGAGGCATCTTTCTCTAGATCTGTTTCAATTTGGCGTTCTTGTCAATGATCTTGTCAGATCTATGGATTTTTGGACAATCTTTCATGAGATCTGTTATGTATCGATGTAAAGGAAAGTAGTTTGGTATGAAGATAGAGGAAAAGCCTATGATGTGTGAAGCTGGTAGATATGTAGGTATGGATTAAGAGAGAGAGAGAGGCTTGTGACAGTGGATCTGTGTCATCCGACCTATGCCTTGTTAGGTGCGCTCGCATGGCAGGTCAAAAAGCCTAATAAAAATCTCATTTTTCGGTTTTGAGGGGAGATCGCACTGGCACTTTTGCCTGGGTTCTACCCTCTGTCTGTGTCTCCTCTCTATTCTCTCTTTCTTTTCTTTTTTTCTGTTCATTTGATTAGCGCTATCTGCAACTCAAACTGACGTGTTAAGGTTTAATTCTCACACAAAAGTAAAGAAGGGGGAGGAGAGAAAAAACAATGTTTAGGATGGGGATGGCATAGTACAACTTCCATCTTGTGTTCGATCATGAGTCTCTGTTTCTGATGGCCCTAACATCAAAACAGAGGCTTCTTTTTTTTTTTTTTTTTTGGTAAAGGTAGCATAGTTGATATTTTTGGTAAAGACTGCTGAGTTAATTAACAATAAGTTTGTGTACCTTCCTATCTTTCCATCATCATTAAGTGGTTAATCACCTACTATGGATCCCATTAGATTTGAAAATAGGTTTATGAATTCATTGCTAATTCTTTTGATTATAAAGTTTGTTTTGATTCCAGATTGTGCATCTTGGACTGCAATATAGTGCTATATTGCCCATCTACCACATAAAATAAAATGCAAGTTCACTATGGTTTTATTGATGTTTTCTTATTTTAGGATATGAGTATAATTTCTATTATTAAAAAAATTAGTAATCTGTGTAATATTTGTGATTTGTTTTCTTAGAAGTCTTTTGTAGTAATTTGGATTAGGAGTCATTTTTAATTAGCTTCCATATAGCAAAGAGTTAACTTTCTTGATCTTGAGCAACAAGAGATTGAGTTTTTTTTTATTCTTGAAAAGCAGCAATGAGATATAGATGCAGAAGTCAGAGATTTTATTCACCAAGAGGTATAATTTTATTTTATTTTACACTTTGTCATAGATTTTTTTCTTTTTATTTTACTTTTTTTTTGTACTATGTTGTTATTTGTTTTATTTTTTATTTTTTATAGTCAATGCACCATTTGTTGTAGATCTAAGTAGGATGTAGTAAAAGTATGATTTTACTTTCTACTATATTTTGTTATAGATTTTTTTGTTATAGTTTTTTCTATTTTATTTTGTTATTTTTATTGTAGTACATGTTTACACTTGAAATTTCTTTTTTCTTTGGTCTTTTTAGATAATTCATGGATCTCTTTCATTTTATTTTTTCCTTCAATTTCTATTATTAAATTCCATAGCATTCTTTTAATTATATAACTTTCTATATCTCATATATTATTTTGTTATTTTTTCATTTTTATTTTAATATCTTTTTCTTTTATTAACCTAGGCCTCATGGTGCCACATCAACATCAAGCTTTCTCCTCATCATGCCAAGTCATGGTGGCTCTCTCCCACAGTTAATGTGATAATTCAACCTCTATCCATAATGTCTATTACTTTGTCACATTTCCTATATTGTAATCCTCCACTTAAATCTCTCCCATCAATCACTAATATCTTTCCTTCATCTCTTCCTAAAATATCTCCCCTAATAATCATAATTTCTATCTATATAACTTCTAATGTATTCATGCCGAGCAACACATTAAGTATCTTTAAAAAATGTATCTCCATAAATTATAAACCATTAGATTAACTCATGGTGAACCACAATTTAAGTTGTAATAAATTTAGTTCCATTTTAAAATGGTAACATGACTTATAAGATAAGAGGATATGAGATATTGACACTCTAATAAATTGGTCACCAACATAATGCTTAGCCTAACCTGGAAGATATCTTTCTTTCTTTCTTTCTTTTTTTCCGTTCTTTTACATTTGTTTGAGAGCTTTAGGTTACTATGGCAAAAGATACAGTTGTAGAAACTTGATGATCATTGGAAATAGACCATTTTCCTTCATTTTCTCTTGAAAATTGGAGTCATGTAGTTTGTTTCTTTGGTTGCTTTCTTTTTTTTTTTTCTTATTCTTCTTATTTTATTCGGCCATGTGTTGCCCATATTCATACTTACCCTTTTATTAATAATGCAACTTCTCAAACACATGGGCTACCAATGTGTGAGCCATCAATAGATGATGGTGCTTCTATATTTGGCATCAATTTTTTTTTTCTTTACACAATCTGAGTTTTTGTGCAATTCTATATTAGTTTTCTAATTGAGTTTGGATCTTCATCAATCTCTTATATTGTGAATAAATTTTTAAGAACCGGACTGGGTTATCATTATCCACATCAATCATGAACCAAATGAAAACATGTATGTAAAAAAAGTTAGGCATGAAAGTGCAACTATCCAAAGAAGGCACCACTTCTTCCAACCAATACCTTACAACTAAAGGCAATTTTGTTTTCAAACATATAGATTTTTTTAGTAATTTCTTTTAAATTTATTCTATTTTTAACAATATCTATAAAAATCTCAATATCTTTTTGCTTTTGGGCCCAGGCTTAGTACGGGCATTGTTGCTAGTGTGTGTGTGTGTGTGTGTGTGTATATATATAATTTTGATTTCTTCTTGGAGAGTCCAGTCTTTTATTCAGCTCACAAAATTTCTTCTTGGAGAGTCCAGTCTTTTATTCAGCTCACAACCAAGTAGAGTAGTACAAGACTAAACATGGTGTGTGTGTGTGTGTGTGTGTGTGTGTGTGTGTGACAGAGAGAGATGGTGAGAGAGAGTATTCATCCCACGAGGTCGGCTCCTACAAGGGTCAATTCTGGGGCATGGATGGGATTGGTGGAAATCTTAAGGATGACATCTAATAAAATGAATGAATTATTACTTGGATATGTTAATTACATCCCTAGATGCGAAAAGCTTCCATGTCTAGGTTTAATAGTCTATAATTATAAATTCTTCAAAAAAGTTAAATAGAATTTAAGGAATTTGCACAAAAGGATCTCATAAATAACTTATTTAAAAAATGTTGATAAGTTTGCCACACCTTTTTAAAAAGGTTCTTTATGGTGGTCAACCACTGTTGATGGTGTTTTTCATCCAAAATTTCCAGTAATTACACAAAATGACATAATATCATTTACACCAAGTGCTAGGGAGGGAGGGAGGAAGATGGAAGAAAGGGAAAAGAAATCCTAATTTATTTTCTAAAGAAGGCCATTTGTTGTCTTTATAAAAGAAATTATGTTTAAATTACCAATAATGTTGATTATTGAACAAGTACGTCAAGTTGGAGTTATATCCAATTCAAAATTCAAGAACAATCTAGTGGTGGCCAAACACCATACACCGTGAAACATTTAGTTTTAATGGTTTTGTTTATTTCTTTTTAAAAACAACCAGATAGTTTTTTCAAGGCTAAGTAAGTTCTTTATTTCTTCATGAAACAGTTATGATTTGACGTTTCCAATATGATACTTATGCACAACTGCATCCCCCACCAATGCCCGTTGCTCATGAGAAAAACGAAGTCAATATAGCTTTAATACCATTTTGTAATGATATATGCTCACTATCCATGTGATATTATTTATTTTGATTGAAGTCTCATAGTTTTATAATGCATCATGTGGGGTTAAGGCTAAGTTGCGCTTATGAACAAGGTCAAGACTTGCATGTTTTCTTAATAGAATTTATGTACTACTATAAACTCAGTTCTTAAGAGTTTCTTCACCAGCCAGCTCTTTCTAGGTGGATGCTTGTTGTACCTAATGCCCTTCCCTAGATGGAAAACATATGTAATATGAGTTTGCTCAAAGTAAACTATGTCATGTGGATAGTAGGCATAGGTATGACTTATTTTAAGTTTTTCGATTCTTTAATATCCCCTTTTTTGTTACCTCTTTCTCTCTCACTTTTTTTTTCCCTTATGGTGTGTGTATTTTATTTATTTCTTCTATATTTTTATGTGTTGCCATTTTGTGCCTCCACAGTAGGCGCAAAAGAAAGTGGAGGCCAAAATTATCAGAACATAAATGGAGGAAAACTCATGGTGGTATCTGCCATGCATGGTGAGACTCTATATGGTGGATGAGTTAAATCTCACTATGAAAGTATATATGGATGAGATGATCTCACCAAATATGAAATGATTTGACAAAAGACTGTCATCGCTAAATATGGCACGATAAGATCATGGAAGAGATGATACACAATCTCATAAGATTGCCTTAAATGATTATAATTCTAAATACAAAAGTAAGCAAAATGAAATACATCTTCAGAAGATACCGCCATTTAGTATAAACGCAAGAGGTGAAAAAAAAGTCCCAGATGCGATTGCATATTTTGTATGAAATAGATCTTATAAGATAGGAAATTATTTGACAACAGATTGTTATGTCTAAATATGATTGGGCAATATCATGGACTGAGATGGCACATAGTCTCATGAGATTGTGTCTTAATTATACACCATGCCCAAGGAACAAAAAAACCATCATTTTTTGAGCCTTTCAAGCAATTCAAACTCGCACTCCCACTCATGCAAAAAATATTTCTGTCTTTGCAAAATGAAAGTTAATCCAGGGGAAAATTGCTTTTCTGTGTTTGTAAAAAATTCCACTGTAGAGAGAAAATTTGTTTTGATTTTCCATAAGGCCCCCATTATCCCCCCTTGTTTGGTGTGACATTGTTTTTACGAACAAAAAAACAAATGAAACCCAAACCAGAATGATTTTCCTTATATGTTGAAGGCCTACCTATCCACCCAAGTCTCAGTGTGGGTCCATATTTACGGTATAAAAGACCATGTTTTGGGTGACAACATGGCAACATATCATTCATCCGTGTCGGTGTCCCCCGTGGATGACTAGTAAAATTCGTGTGGTTCCTATTGACCACACAATTCATGGTGGTGGTTCCTTCAGCCCGAGGACAGTCCCATCACCACTTACAGTTAAACTATTATAAAAATGTTTATTACCTAGGAACGTGATTAAACGAATACCACTTCATGATAAGGCCCACGGCCCACCCGACCAGCAGCCTGCGCCAGCACGCCCACAATATTCCTCTGTTCTATCGTTTTCTGTGGACCCAACAAGTAAGGGTAAAAAAGTAAAAGAAGCCCACTAGTAATGGGCAAATCATCCCTTGATCTTGGCCCTTTATATATTGACTACTATTGACCTCTCTCTCTCTCTCTCTCTCTCTCTCTCTCTCAAAGGCTGCATGAGTTTGTAGCACAAGCACACCATGGCTGCAACAAGAACTAGCACTCCAAAGGCAAACATATTGGGCCGGTGGCCACATCTATTGCTTTTGGTTCCGGGGTTGGTTGCAGTTATTCTCTTAAGAACAGAAGGGCTCGACCCAGCACCATTGCCCGACCACCATTCATGGTTCTCTTCCTTACCAGTGCCAGCACGCAACGACCATGTGCTCCGAGGGGTCGATAGGTTGGCGGATGGCCTTGTAGCAGGGCCGGAGAACTTGGCTTTCAGCGCCAATGGCCACCACGTCTACACCGGGTGCGCTGACGGGTGGATCAAATGGTTGAAGTTGAGTGAGAGCGGTGAGTCAGTGTCAGTCGAGGATTGGACCTATGTTGGTGGCAGGCTCATTGGCAAGGGTGGCTCGACCATTGGGCCAGAAAAGCCTTTGCTTTAGACCCCCAAAAAATAAGGCCCCAAAAAAGGTAAATTTCATTCTTTTTTTTTAATCCTAAAAAAATAAGGCATCAAAAAAGTAATTGTAGCAACTTAAAGTCTCATAAAAGTAATTAAAGGAACTACCATATTTTTACATTTCTGAAAAAACAAGTGTTATCTTTTCATATTTCTAAAAAAGAATTAAAGACCATTTTCATAACGAGAAAATGTTGCAATTAAAAAAAATCCTAAAATCACAACAAGCAAGAAATCATTTTTTGTTTTGAAAATCCTTAAGTTTACACATTTTTCCCTCTATATCTATACTGCTTGAAATCCATAGAAGACAACTTCAAATATAATCTTTTTTTTTATATCGAAGAAGCTGCATCAAATTCAAAAGTAATCTACATCTATAATCTTTATGGGCAATACTGATAAATCACTAAATTAGTTTTTATGATTATATGCTTAAAAAATCAATTACAAGCTCATATTATATGTTTATATAGTTAATGTTTGTTTTATTTGTAAATACTATTAGTTATAATTTATAAATATTAAATATGTCTACTAGAAAAATATTGACAATACCTGTAACTGTTGCTTTTATAGAAAGAAGTTTTTTAAAATTAAAATTGATAAAATCCTAATTTAGATCAACAATGTCACAAAAAAGATTAAGTAGATTAGCCATACTATTAATTAAAAAAGATATGTTAGTAAAATCTGAATATAAAAACTTAAATAGTAATATTTCATTATAAAAAATGAAAAAATAAATTTTAAATAAAATATTATAATAATATTAAAAATAAAAAAATATCACATTTAGAATTGTCGCTTTAGGCCTCAAATTTTCTTGAGCTGGCCCTGCCCATTGGGCTTGCTATCAGAGCTAATAATCAGCTCATAGTGGCCGATGCTTTAAAGATTAACTCAAACAAATCAATTTTATTTTTCTCTTATGTCTAAAAATATGGTTACCCTACAAAACATGGTGCATGGACAACAACACATAGTTAGCAAGATGTTCCTTCATCTAGAGGCATTCGTGAATGACCTGTTTTTAAGTTATTTTGTAATGGTTGTTCGTCGATCGCCTTCAATTCATTTTTTTTTATAAGGCCTTCAATTCATTTATTTGACTTCTCTAAGCCTATGTTTGGATCTTAGAACTTTTGCTTCCTCTATTCAGTTTTATGATTTTATCAAAGCCAGAGTCCCTTGCAAGGTAATTAAGGTTATCCAAATCCATGAACGTAGGTTTGAGTGTTTGGAGTTAGTAGTACTGGGTTTATAAAGATTCAGATCGTGTTTGGTTGGGCTCCAGTTAAGGGCTTATTGGGCTTTTACTTATGAAAAAGCCCATAAGCCCATAAAAGTGTGTTTGGTGGAGATAATTTTAAATGGGCTTTGTTATTGTAAAAGTCAAAACGTGGCTTTGCCATGAAGCAGGGGAGGGAGAACTTCACGTTGGAAGAGTTCCTTATTTGATTTTGCGGAAAGCATTGGAGGATTGTGACGGAGCCATGGCGGGAACCGGATGATCTTTCCCTCATTTTTTCCCCTTATTTCTCTCCATTTTTTCTTATTTCCCTCCTTTATTTCCTCCCTCCCGCCAATTCTCTGCATCCCTTCTTCTTTATTAATCCGGCTAATACCCAATCTTTGTTTCTCTTCATTCATGAATTCTCCAAAAGGCATTGTAAGTTCTGCTGAAGATATATTTGTCACCCAGGTTTGAAGGTGTGTTCTCTTAGCCTTTCTCCATTTTTTCTCTTGTTTGTTATTTGCAGGGGTAAATGTTGGAGACAATATTGTGAAACTATTAATTTTATTTTCTTGACTGTACGAAATTGTTAGTATTATCGATCATTTTCAATTGCCTTTTAACTATATTCAATTTTCCATCTTGTAGGTGGCTTCAAACTAATAATCATTTTTCTATAGGTTGGTTTGGATTTGCAGACAAGGAGTTTGAACAAATGCCTGAATGAAAACATCATCTTGTAAATTTTGGAATTAAACTATTTATTGATAGCCATTGTTAGTATGAACTTCTACCTTCTGAATGATAGCATGATGGTTTGCTTTCTTGATTAGGTCTAAACACAACATCTATCCAACAACAAATGTAGCAAGTAGTTTCTACCTCAATCCAGTGATGCCTCTGTTTAGCAGTTAATGTATTTTAGCAAGTAGTTTTTTCCTCAACTAAATCAAGGTTTTGTCTAGTAGGCAATTCCTGTATTGTAGTAGTCAGTATCTGTATATTATTTATGGACGGATCTATTCATTAAAAGGTTTGAGATATATTCTCATTATGAATTCAAGATTCAATAGAGTGGTTACTTGTCAAAGACATACTTATATCAGTCTAAAGTTACATTTCATGGGGTGCTGATAGCCCAGAGTCTTGCACATTTTTCTTCTACAGCATATCAAACTGAGTCAATTGCATGAAAGAGAGCGAGTAAACAAGGAAGCATGCACGTTATAACAAAACTAGCCTCACAATTCAATTTTTCTGTATAATTTGTATGGTTAAAGTATGACTTTACTAACATAGAAATGAGACAGGAGACAATCACCCTGCACCAGACGATCACTAGGCTCCCCTCTAGAAACACCTCTATTTTCATATTCCAATTATCAATGTTGGTTTCAGCACTTGCATTTTTCTTCATTTTAGTTTTCAACCATCCAACATGATAGTCCTCTGCTCCCTCTTCACGCAGGAAAACACAAACATTCATTTTCTTCACTTACTCGCAAGGATTAAAAACCCAGACTTAGGACCTGTCAAGCCAACTCGGCTGAGTCACACTGGGCTTCTTCCCAAGTCCTAAAAAAATAACAAAAAAGAAAAAAAAAGATAAAATGCCTCACCTATTTTAAATTTCTCTGAATCTTTTCATTTTAATGCATTTCTCATGATCTGATCGCAATTCGTGACTCCATCAATATTTTTTTTACATTGCTGTGCATGTATAATCCCTTACAAGGTAAATAAGAAATATTAGGATTGTTTGCAGTAGTGTACGTTTTTGTTTCAAATCTCCTTGAAATGTATGTACCACATCTCATGAAGCTACCAGGAGCATATTAGCTGGTTGGTGGGATGTGCGGTGATCTTTTGAACAGGGGGGTGTATAGATTTTACGTCCATTCTACTTATACTTCACTATTAAGACTTTTATAAAGAAAATATAACAAAGAATATTGAGAAGATTGGAACTGATTAAAAAAACCTTAATAAACACAAACTATCCTCATCACAAGATATCCATTCTAGGGTCGGTCCAAGCCTGCCTGAATAATATAATGTCACTGCAAAGTCTTGAGTGATTTTGATATTATTAAAAATTAGTTCATTCCTTATCTTCCCAATAAGATTAAGGTGGAGCTAAAGTAGACTACTGCCACTATTTTATTTGCTTTACCATCATAGTTATAGGATAACATGCCAAATGAGAGAGTAAACTTTAGGTCATAAATATTTTCTTAAAATAAATTCCATATGTTTAAATTAAAAGAATATATTTCTTATGAGTGCAATATACATTTTAAATAGCAATGGAATATTGACTACATGTATGGCTAATGTTATAGGTTACAATGTTGGTTCCCAATCATATTAATCAAAGGCCAAAGGCCTATTGGAGTCCACAACACCACCATTTGTTTATAGATTTATGTGTACAGTAAGTGCAAAAAGGAAATCGACCTACACATTGTTTTAATCGTACGGGGTGAGATGCAATAATAAAAGAGTTCTATCAAAAAACTGGATTGCATTATGACAAGAAGCAAATGAAGAATCATTACGATGCCACTAAAGAGCTATGGAAGGCATGGAAAGCTCTCATAGGAAAGAGTGGAATGGGGTATGATCCTATTCTTCGTACAATTACTGCTTCAAATGACGCTTGGGCTTCATATATCCAGGTAAATTGATATTTTTATATACTTAATAAATAATAATATATTCTTATTATAATTGTAACATTACAAATAAATAACGAGTTTTAGTTGTACACAGGCAAATCCTAAAGCTTCACAATTTCGTACTCGGCCGTTAGAGTTCGAAGATGAATTAGATATTATTTTTGGAGGTACCACAGCAACTGGGGATAACGCATGGGCACCATCAGCTGGTGTCCTTCATAATGATGTTATCGACAATAGTAACATCTCTCAAGATTCTCAAGATCCATTTTCTACACAAATAAGGACTACAAACTCATACTCTCAAAGCCCTGACGAAGTATTAGCATCTCCTACAAACGCCAACCTTGAAATGGAAGTGGGTGATGATGATCATAGAAGATTAAATGTAAACAAGAAGCGGTCAATGGATCCCACACCCTCATCCTCCCGTAAGAGTAAGAAGGATGCTAAAGGAGCTGGTGCAAAGATGGTAAGCCAACTTGATAAGTTGATTGAGGTGGTTGCTACGAGGCAATTAGTTGCTCAAGAGGGTGCTATCCCCATTCCTACTTGCACCATCATGGAATGCATCCATCTTATTGATGATATGGATCAGTTGGAGGTTGGAAGTGACTTATACTTTTATGCGGCTGATCTATTTCAAAAGGAGAACAATAGGGTGACGTTCATGGCTTTCAAAAGATCTGATGTCCGCTTGAAATGGTTGCAACGAATGCACGCAAGGGAGCATCTAGCAGAGTGATAGTTAGTGCGAGAGTCTTCTATGTTTTTATCTCCTCTATGATTTTAATTTAGAGCTAGACTGTGAAGCCCATGAAATTTTGGCCTACATATTTAATAAGGTGCTAGTGAATTTTATTAGTTTGGAATAAGGAGTTCTACTCTTTTTTTATTGATTTATTTTTTGCACATGATAGATGTTGATATTGATTAGCAATATGTTGGACTTTTATTTAATTTTATATGACATGGTATTTGATAGGTTAAATAGTTGAAAATTTTAGTTTTTGTTTATTGTGTATGGCTATTGTATGATTTTCTAAAATGAGGTGTTGAGTGTTAATGGTTATAATATGCAATGATTTGTTTGTTTATATATGTCACTGAAATATTTGTCAAATGTGTTGTTATTATATTGACAGAACAGATGGATCCAGATACTTTAGATATCATTATTATTATCATAGCACATATGGTTATTCAATATAGAAGTTTGTATCTAGTTAAAGAACCATGCAGGGATTCATGGTACACAGGACAATCTTTTGTCATGGATATTCTTACTGGAAATCCCACTCGATGTTATGAATTATTTCGCATGGAGAAATATGTGTTCTTTAGGTTATGTGCTGCTATTAGAGAGAGAAGTTTATTGAAGGATACACGTAATATAAGTGTAAAAGAACAAATTGCCATATTTCTTATGACAATTGGTCATAATGAAAGGAATCGAATGGTGCAAGAGCGATTTCAACACTCTGGAGAAACAATAAACCGACAGTTCAATAATGTGTTAATGGCAATCGCTAAATTCTCAATGGAATTGATAAAGCCACCTTCATTCAATGAGACACCTAATTATATTCGCAAAAACCATAAATATTGGCCATGGTTCAAGGTACCAAACAACTTATATTTTTTTAGTTTACTTTAAACTCAATTCTTAATAAAGCATGAATTTGTCTCAATTTATGCTTTTTTTTATAGGATTGTGTTGGTGCAATTGATGGCACACATGTTAGTGCTGTAATTCCTCAAGATAAGCAACTTCCATATCGATCAGGAAGGAAGGGAGAATGTACTCAAAATGTTATGGCTGCATGTGATTTTAACATGCGGTTTACATTTGTTTATGCTGGTTGGGAAGGTACGGCCAATGATTCACGTATTATGGCAGATGCTGTATATAATCCAAAATGGAATTTTCCTCATGCCCCTCCAGGTAGATTTTGTATTGAGAATAGTTCTTATTTTCATTTGCTTTTACTTTTTATTTTATTGTTTAACCTTTCATAAAAATTTTCTTCTAGGTAAATATTATGTAGTTGATGCCGGATATCCTAATACACGGGGTTTTCTTCGACCTTATAGCAATCGTCGTTATCATATACAGGACTTCCGCCGTAGTGCTGGACCTAGAGATAAAGAAGAACTCTTTAATTTCCATCATTCTTCACTCAGGAATGTGATAGAACGTTGCTTTGGAGTGTTGAAGGCACGCTTCCCAATATTGAAGGAAATGGCTCCTTACCCATTTTCTACTCAAATGTATATAGTTGTTACTGCGATGGCAATGCATAACTTTATCCGTCAGGAAGCAATAATTGATACCTTGTTTGATCAATTTGATAATGAGGGATTAACTGTTGATGATGTGAATGATTATGATGAAAATGAAGTCAATGAGGACCTAATGCATAATGAACAAGGAGAGAACTTATCACACGATGATCAAGGACAACAGATGTGGGCAATAAGAGATGAAATTGCTGATGCGATATTTGCTCCATATACTTAGGGTGATGGAGTATATTTTATTATATTTGAAGACAATAATAATTTGATTTATTTGTTTAAGAAATTATATTTGTAAGGACTATGTATCATGTAGTTTGTTTTAAGTCCCACATGCATTGGCACATTTATGATTTTTTTTATAAAAGTGATTCTATTCACATACAATATTTCTTTTTATTGTGTAACTTAACTTTTATGCAGCTTAATATAAATTACTTTTTATGATGTTTAAAATTAATTGTCTAATTTTTATATGCTAAAGTTGCTTTTTATATATCTAACCAAACAAGTTTTAGTGCTTTTTCTTTTAAAAAATAAGTGTAAAAGTTAGGCTAACCAAGCAACTATTTTTTTTTAAAAAGCTACTTTGAATTAGTTGCTTTTTTTAAAATTACTTATACAAAAGCACTATTGGCTTAAATAAGTTTAACCAAACAAGGCCTCAACCAGCCCTTAAGCCTCAATATATGGAGTTTCCATTAGAAAATGTCCAAAAATAAATATGCGGTCACGCTCTCAGTGATCAGATGTAGTGATAGCTGATACATAAAACTAAAAACTTGACCAACAATACTATATAGATTGTACTTATAAAAAAAAAAGAAATAAGCTAAACCCCTTTGGATGATAAGATAGGATGAGGTTTTTGATGGTGATGATGACGACGACTACAACCACGATAATAATTATTCTTAATTTCCTTAAGAATCATGTATTCATGGATTGGTGGTTGTGGGGGCTGTTGAGGGTGACCAAAGATGGAGGGGTGGAGCTATTAACCGGCGAGGCCGAGGGGGTGAAATTCGGCATGACCAACTGCGTGGGCATTGCCGACAACGGTGTCATCTACCTCACAGACACATCTTACAAGTACAAACTGGGGGAGTACAAGATGGAATTTCTAGAGGGCAATCCCCATGGACGGTTGATGAGCTTCGATCCCTACACCAAACAGACCCAAGTGCTCGTCCGTGACCTCTACTTCGCTAATGGGGTTGCACTTTCTCCTGCAAATGATTTCCTAGTCTCCTGTGAAACCATTCTGTAAGCTCTTGACCATATAACACTCTTTATCTGCTACAAATACAGCACAAAGCCACCAAAATGGTGCATAGGTATGAATCTAACCAAAGCGAAGCCCAAATGGGAAGTAGGTGAGCTTTTGCCCGAGCACAACTTACACTGATACCTGACTGGACCTGACCCTTGAATAATGGATCAAGCCCACTATTAGACTCAGTGATCTGATCCTGGTCCACTGGTCAAGCGAAAATGCCCAATGGACTGAAATTTTAGGATGATGGATCACCTCCAACCCGAATATCATGAAAACAATGTTGCAGTATTTTTTTTTTATAGCATTTAGTGTTACAGACAAACCATAGGGCTCAATCTGAACCCAACCACCAGACGCGAATTTTGAAAGGATGGTAAAGGCCTGTCTTTGAGCCCATTTTATGGCCCTCTTCAGATCCAAGCCAAAACCAGCCTACTTTTGGCCCTTTCTCAGAAGTTGGGAATAGCCCAAAAGCCCCGAATGTAAACAAGTCAGGCATCCATCCTGCCCAACCGACTGGGCTGCAGTAATGTATGCCTGATGGTTTGAGGCCCAAGGAGTCCGGACCTCGATTTTTGGGCCTAAATCCTAGCTTATTCCATTTCATAGAAGGCCAGGAAAGATACAAGTCTTGACACAATGCAAACCAGGCCTATGGCCCACATTCAAAGGCCTAAATCCTTAACAAGGGTGTTAACTTTCCATTAGCTTTCATCTTTAATGAAGCCTTATATGCTTATTAAAATGTATTAATATTGCTATTTATGTGATTGGATAGGTTTTGTTGCGTTGCATTAGAGTTTCAATTTATGTGAGTTGATGGCTAGCAATGACAAGGACAGCTGTGCTTGAGTGAAATGGAAAGTCTGAACCTAGAAAGTTCTTTCTATTAGTGGATTTCTGCTGAAAGAAATTGCATCTTTTGGCGGATCTTACACCTCTATTGCATCCTAGATCCTAGCTACAAGATTGCACCAGGTTTAATAGGCAAGATCCACATTATAAAGATATCATAATAGACAAGGAGGATAGACGCTTCTCTTGCCTTCTGCTAGAATCTGAAACATTACAGTGGGGTAGATGATAATTCCAAAATAGTCTAGTTTGTCTCCCCTATTATCCCATCCACTAGTAAATGATAAAATAGCATGACACTTTGCATAGTCATGTATGTTTATCCTCATTTATGCATCACACAAGTAGATGAGATATGAAAATGGTGTACAATTGAGGGACTTTATTAAATCATTTACAAAGTGGAAATGTCGTAAATGGTAACATATGTAAATGAGGAAAAGGCACCCTAAACATGTAACAAAAGATCCACCCGGTAAAGAATGCACGTTGAACTCCTTCAAAAATTCTCCTTTTTCACTTTCGTAGGCCTCAAATTGCTAATATGAGCCATTCATCTTCATTTTTTTTCCTTTTTGAAGGGTTAATTTAAGGGATTTTTTTAATTTTTTTGAAGGGCTTTTTTATTAATTGCTCATCTTCTTTATTGGTATAGCAAACCGAAAAATTTGTTTCATACCATAAAACCTACATTTTGATAATTTTGTGAAAATACTTTAAGAAATAAAAATGTTAATAACCTAATGATCTCATTTCCTGTACTTTGTAGGACTCTAATTTATGATCCAAACCATTTAATCTTCTCATATTAATGATCAACATCAAAGCATTCAATTTCATACTTTAAATCTTCATAAATTTTTCAAGAAGTTTGAAACAGAAATTAAAAAATTAAAACCCATGAATGTACTCATTTAGTCACTTAAAAAATAGTAATTTCAAATAAATATGATAATGTATTTTACATGTGTTACATTTGAATGTGAAGTAAATAAAACAGCAAACCCTAAATACTCATTTTCATAATCCATGGGTGAAAGGCCAGAACCTACTAGGAGGCTTGTGTGATTGGCATCCAGTACACACTAAATGCATTTACAGTACAGTGGCCCTAGAAAGAGACAAATGAACCGACAACTCTTTACATTTTTGTTTTTATTTCTGGTAGAACACAACTTGATCACTGTGGTAGTACTCGTCTCCCTTGAGCTAGGGCCTAGCTATCGGCTTGCCCTAGTTGCCCTTGTGAAGCCATGTGGCATGCTGCCTATTTCTGGAAAGGTTGTTGCTACCTTGATTTCAACTATTGTACGAAATCACAAACACAATCGTAGTTGAATGGTGTCAATGGTGTCGGCACTTGTTTCACACGTGCAGGGTCTTCAAAAGGTGTTACCCCAGCATAGGGGTACAAACGGGCCGTATAGCCTCTGCCCGGCATGTTGACCAGTGCGTCTCAGACGCGTGTTGTGTTGAGCCAAGCGACTGTAGCCCATGGCACTGGACAGCCCCGTACCGCATGTTGACCGGCCCCGCATGGCCGAGCCCATCCAGAGACAGGTCATGTTGAGCTAGGCGGGCGTGGCCCATGGCACAGCATGGCCACTACCGCATGTCGGGCCCAGCCGGCAGCTTGATGAACGGCCTAGTATGGTATTAACTCATATGAGAATAAACTTATGAGTTATGAGTATTAAAATTAATTCATATTGCTAACGGATGTAACGTACCTTTCTCAAGATGGTAATCAATGTCATTACCCTTACTTAAATGGGTATTAACATTGGGAAGCTACTATTTCCTCCAACCTAATGTAATTATTACTTGCCATTAAAGGTGGAGCATTTGGAAGATACTATTTGTAACCCACATGTAGCATTAAATATAAATTTTAACATTAAAAAAAAAAAAAGGCTTGTGGCCCACCATAGCCCAACCCCCCCAACACAGCACAATGCAGCTCATGCCTGTGGGCCGGTGTTGGGTCGAGCCCCTGCCAACCTAGGCACCACCCGTGATATTTCATGGGCAGGCAAGACTAGGCTAAGGTCCAAACAGGTTATGCCGGACCAGCATAACTAATTTATGCCTCTACTCCGACCGAGACACCCAATAAAACATGTAAGAATATTGATCGTATGGCTGCCTTAAGATCGACATTTGCCCCTCAACAAATGAGATTTAAATTGCAAAAGTTACAATTTTTTCCTTAAATTGTAAAATTTATGATTTTCTTATGCGAACAGCATTATGGAAATTATAAAAATTTTGACTGTTTATGGCCTTATTGCGTAATTCACTTGTAAAGTGAATTCAAGTGAAGAATTATTTTAAGAGACAAGAAAATAAGAGGGGTCTTAATAAAAAAAATACAAGATTTAAAAAATCACCTCCTTTGTGTTTTATTAAGTCAAAAAGTCAATCACTAATACGACAATCACTAATACGACTAAAAGACAAGAAAAGGCCTTTTTTATCCAAAAAAAAATGTTTATTCACATGTCACAAAATGACAAAAAGTCAAGAAAATAAATTTTGAAATTTTATATATTTTGAAATGAACCCTCTTCTTTTCATATCTATTAGAGTAATCTTCAATAAAATTCTCTCTACAAGTGAATTGCCCAAACGGGAAAGGGGCAAATGTTAAGCTCTAGGGAAGGTGTACAGTCAAAATCATATATATACATACATGGCTTTTACTCTTCTACACATAAATATTTTTAATTATGCAAGTATCCCTCATCCTATAGTGAAAGATGGATGCATATGAACATTCTTTTTACTTAAAATAGTTCATTAGTAGAGTTTATTGAGCCCATTGGATATTAGATGGAAGAATGCTTTGTGAGCTATTCAAAATAAGATAGTCAAAGAGCTTATGATGCCTATTAGCCAACCAAATAAATGAGGACTTTAGGATTTAACTACCTACAAAGAGTCAGCTGATCGTTGGATATTTATCGGCATGATCTTGGGAATAGCTTGCACCAGTTGGTGGACAGATTTGTTCGCCGTCAAAGCCCTTTAATATTTAATTGGCTAATGAGTGTCATAAACTATATCATGTATCTTACTGTAAAAGCAGAATATACTCCATATCCTTTTACATAAAATGGAGCTAAGAAGATAATTAATGGTTATTAATAAGGAAATTCGGGCTTCTTTTCTTGCAGTAATGTAAATGATGTGATTAAGATTTAATTATTACAGATATTAGGAATAGATTAAAGAGTAAGTCAGAAAGGATAAAGTTTGGGTCATAGAATTATGAGGAATTCTAAAAAGCGCCTCACTTTAAAAATGCTCATGGGGTGATGTTAATTCAATCAAGTCATTTCATACATACTACCTCCCTTGAATGGTCATGAGTCCAAGTTTGGCACTTATTCAACTTTTCTGAACCATTGGATTGAAATAATGATAAAATGATGCTTCTAAATTATTAAATTTCAGGGCTATGGATCAAAAGGTTAATAATATCTTATAGACTCAAGATTTTGCATATAGGTAGGCCTCATATGGATCTTCACATCCAATAAACTTCCATAATCATCGGGCATCTCAATGGGCCCTAACTAGAATGGGCGTTTTTTCTTTAAAAACACCCAAGCGCTGTGTAGCGCTCCTCTAGAATTATAAATATTAATTAATTGCATGATACCATAATAAAATTAAATGAGCACGACTACATATTACATAATTCATCCAAGCTTTATTACCAAAATCCATCTCAATTTACACGAAAAGAAAAAGAATAAAATAAGAAATCTTTCATTTGAAATCTTAATTCAAAAACGTAAATCTTATCCTTCTTTGCTCTCTGACGTGAGCTAATTTAGTGAAGTAGCATATTTTGTGTGTTGGAAAAGAAATGATACACAGCACATCCAAACAATATTGGATTAGAACTCATATGGTGTACTAGTAGTATCAGTCCTCTTTTATTGGCATCAAGACCAGCCCCTTACCCTACACCAATAGACTATTACCATACCCTTAACAGAAACAGAATTTCTCTTTCCCTATCAAATTTAAAGAAATAATCATTCCATCTTTATCTGCAGGAGGAGGTGTAAAAAATATCACATTCAAGGAGAGAAAAGAGGAACAATAGATAACTTCATCGATAATCTACCAGGATTTCCAGATAATTTCCATTTCGAAGGCGAGGACCTCTTCGGGATTGCATTCCTGTTGGGAAAAAAGCGGCACAACGGAAACAACCCGCGATCAACGGATCTACCACGATGAACATACAGCAATCACACCCATCAAGCAATCACACACATGACACAGCAGTTTTACGTGGTTCGGCAACCATGCCTACGTCCACGGGAGGAGAGAACTCATCTACTATGATCCCATCTCAATCCCCTCTCAGGATCTAGGGTTACAATACATCAATATATATAGTTCCTGCTTTCTTGGCCACCAAGAAAACCCATACACAATGACTAAAATACCCCTAACCCTGAGCCTCGGTTCTGGCTAAACCAGACGACCGATCCGGTTAAACCGGAATACAAGACATAACCCAACAATCTCCACCTTGGCTTGGATTCCGCAAATCCTCAGAGCCACCTTGAGATACCTGGTAATGTCTTCACGCACCTCGTTGAAGGGTACGTCTCCGCACACGCTACAACCTAGCGTGGTCACAATTGCCTCCTTTGACCTCAACACCACCGTCTTGAACCTCCGAAGTGCTCTCCATTTGTTGCCACATGCATGCATCCTTGCAACACAATGAACCTAACTTCCATCCGTCAAGACAAAACTGAAGACCTCCCCGAATCCGGATCTCACTGGTACCTTGTGAATCCTTCCTTCTGTCTCCATCCCGGTGTTCTTTCTGTCAAACCTGCAACTGTCCTGTTCTAGTCTGTTCGGGTGGGTTGGGCACAGTACATGCGGGCTAGGTATGACCCGATGCTTAAACCGGCTTACTCCGACCTAAACAAGACTACCTTTTCTTCTCCGAGAAAATCATCTCCGTTCAGGGCTTCCTGGATTTCCTCTAGATGATATCATTGAAGATCCATCAATCCATCTTCCAATGATCCGTCGCATCTAACTCCACCTGAACCACAGATTTCCTCCCCTGTTATTTGATGTCACCAACACTGCTCCACCTGAAAAAGCATATCCTATCAACCTGTAGAGATTTCTGACCATCTCACCCTCCATGATGACCAATGTTCCATTTTCCACCTTCAACTCCACCTGCTACAGTGCACTTGCAGCCTTTGAAGTATAAGGCACACAAAGAAATCCAATTCTTCGTAATCCCGGAACATATATCACAACCGTTAGGGTTTGAATAACATCATTATACATCTGGATTTCTACTGTTCTTATCTCAAATGCTCATCAGTTGCATGATCCCCCCATAAGAACAAATCCATCAACCATGATAGTTATTTGCATCAAACTAATCTCTACGCGAACATATAATAGAAAGAATCTGAATCCCAATACCATGAATCAACAACCGGATCCATACATGTAGCGACCAAAACTGATTCCTTGTCAACCGAATCCGAGCTTTCTTGCACACTACCTCCTTCCGATTCTGATTCCTTTTGCTTTTTCTTCCACTTTGGCATGTCGCTCCTTCCTGATCCCTTCGACGCGGATCTAAGCTTTCCATCAAAGTTCTGGAGCAATCTACCATTCTTGACATCAAGTAACACTTTTCAATCATTGCTGTGTCATGGAGTCTAACACTCTATCCTGCCAATCCCTGAAGTCGTTTCTCCATCAAACACTTCAATCTGGCCGTGATGCTTGAATCCATTGCTATCATCGTGAATCTGTCAGTTTCTTCAGTCCCGAAATTTTCTGCCCATCAAACTGCCAATATCTTTTATCAACCTTGTAGATCTCGTCACCGTGAGCACGCTGGAAGAAACGGATCTGAAATCCGACTCCGGATGGCTTCGATATCGCAGAATTAATTCTCTACACTCCAATTGGTCAAACATCCATGTTGACCGTTGACCAGCCCATCTTCTTCCATATACGCATAGATCTGCTCAAAACGAGTCCGTAGGTTCAAACGGATCTCCGATCGGACATCGGACGATCAAGATATCGCAGAAACAATTTCAGCCGTTGAATCTGGTCAAACCTGCCTGTTGACCGTGCTGACGTCACTGATGACGTCACGGCTTGCTGGCAAACTGGGCTTCTGAAACGGATCCGGGTCGGGTTCACCTGACCCGGAACTGAACTGAACTGAATCTGGCGCTGGGCTTCTCTGCAGAACTAGGTTCGGGTCCGACCGGACCCGGAACTGACCTGCTCTTCTGTCACTGGGCTTCTCTACCGCGGGTCAGGTCGAACTGACCCAACGGACCTGGAACCGACCTTTTCTGCAATCCGTCTGGGCTGGCACTGTACCCGGGTCAGGTCTTCACGACCCAACCCAAACCCGACCTGACGAGATGTTGCTTGGGCTTTCTGCACAGCGGGTCAGGTCAAGCGGACCCGACCCAGACCCAGACCCAGACACCTGAATCTGGGTCGTCTTCAACCTAGCGACAGGCGCTGCCTGCAACCTGGTGTCTGCCACCCGGTTGCAGCCCGTGCTGCAGCGGCCGGCTGCGCGTCCTGGTCCGGCGACGGCGGCGCTGGACCGGCTGCGGACGGCGACGGCGACAGTGGTGGCGACGTGCGGGCGGCCGGCGATCGCTGGTAAGATGCAGTTTTTTTTTTTTTCTCTTCCGATCCGGCAGCGGACGAACGGCAGTGTCAGCGAAGGAGCTGCAGCGGTCACGGCTGAGTCGGCGATGGCAGAGGACAAACGGCGACGACCCTCTTCTTTCTTCTCCGGTGTACAGCAAAAGCTTCTCCGGCGATGGCAGTCGGCGATTTCACCTGTGGCCCAGTAGAGATCAATCAACTGATCTCTTATTTCCGATGATTTTCCGCGCGCAAACAGCCTTGATCCGTCAATCGCAAAATCCAAGCGATCTCCACCTTGCTTTGATACCACTTGTTGGGAAAAAAGCGGCACAACGGAAACAACCCGCGATCAACGGATCTACCACGATGAACATACAGCAATCACACCCATCAAGCAATCACACACATGACACAGCAGTTTTACGTGGTTCGGCAACCATGCCTACGTCCACGGGAGGAGAGAACTCATCTACTATGATCCCATCTCAATCCCCTCTCAGGATCTAGGGTTACAATACATCAATATATATAGTTCCTGCTTTCTTGGCCACCAAGAAAACCCATACACAATGACTAAAATACCCCTAACCCTGAGCCTCGGTTCTGGCTAAACCAGACGACCGATCCGGTTAAACCGGAATACAAGACATAACCCAACAATTCCCGCCAATAAGTTCCATTTCAAATGCCCATTTTGGTTGTAAATGAACTTTTTTGTTTGCATGGAATTGAAGATATATGAATTTACGGTCAAATGAGCTCCAAATGTACTATTAACAATAAGGTGGAGACTTTGCTTGGATTTAAATTAATAGGAGAGGGATGTGTACTCATTTCTCATCTCCCCTTGATTCAATTTCCCAAGGAAAAACTTATTTGATGGTCGGTTTCTACTATTCACCTTTGTTTCTTCAGTTTTAATCATTTTCAAATCTAAAAATTCCCCAAATTTCAAATACGTGAAACAAATGGCCCCAAGTGAATTGCACATCCAAAATGGACTATTTACTAAACAGCGTTTTTATGTGGTTCTTGCGGGGTAGGACGTTTCCCTTATACTTGATGTCCAGGTATCCGTTTCTGCGGAAGGTTTCAGCAGTTCTGGAGAGGTTTGTGAAGGTGCCAGAAATAAGTTGGAAGAGTGGGGTGTTGGGTGTCAGCTTGGAAGGAAGTAGCCCTGTACACAGACCCTGCTCTGTCTGGTGTTACAAGTGGGGTTAAAATAGGGAGGCATCTCTACTTTGGCTCCCTAGTAAAGGACTACATAATCAGACTTTATCTGGCCATACACCCTGCACGCACCATTTGATGAACGGCTTGGATTTAGTTGAATAATTTATATGGATCTGTTAAAACATTTTCGAGTTCTGTTTTGTAGTAACTGAAGGCCTGCTTTGATCAATGAAAATTGTTGAATGAATGGAGAGGAAAATGGAAATGTGTTCTTGTTGGTATTTCAAGGAAAATGGAAAGTTGGGTGGATCAAGTTATATTTTGGCTAGTTCGGCCCAATCCGGAACCTAAGAATCAGGCTTAGACGTGGCCAGAGGAGCCTAGCCTATAAGGCAACCAGTTCAGGCACCATGCATGGTTATATCTACTGCAGATTATCAATTCAATAGTGCATAAAAGCAAATCTCATCCTTATTCTGCACATTGGGTCCCACCTAATGATCAATCTGAACCGTCTAAAATATGCCTACCCTCTTACCGCGATACAACCAATTTATATCAACAGTAGCGTAAACTATACTAGAATATTCTCTTTCAGAACCACTGAACTTTGAGGCCATGGTCAGATGTAATATGAGTAATAATCTAACCAACTCTTAATTAGGGCTGTACATTACCCGGCCGGGCTGAAGCATATTCAGGACCTAGTCAACTTAGAAATATAGGTCAGGCCTGGACCGAGCCCAAAATAGCCTTAAAAAGTCAGGCCTAAGCCCGCCCATTTAGTCAATTGGGGCAGCCAAACTAGGCTTTCCACCAACTGTTTGAATAAAATATACTAAATTAATGCATTCATTTGTTGCTATGGGCCAAGATTTGGGCTTTTATCACTTAATCCAAGCTAGCCAAAATACTAAAAGGGCCCAGATTATTTACCCAAGCTTAAAGCAGGCTGGCCGGGCCTATGAGCACCCCAAGAATCTTAATCCATGATATGCTCATCTTATCCTTCATAATACAGTGATTGATTCATCAAGGTGGGCAAGATTGATTCATCAAGGAGGGCCCCCTCTCAACAAGGGCACATACTTTTAAAAGCAAACGTAGTTTTGTTGTACCAACCATTGTCCACGATCAGATCATCCATATCCGATCATTTAAGTAAAAAATCAAAGAGCAACAATTTAAGATCCAGCAATCCAATGGGCCCCATCCCAGTAGCTGCACTTATTGTCCATTTGGGCAAGACACACAGTCCTATAATAAGAATGGTCCCATCTTCGAATCTGGGTCCCCTGAGGGCTTAACCTAGAGAAATCCTAAGTTAGTGGAGCCAATCCTAGATAAATCCCAATTCAAACAACAACAACAACAACAACAACAACAAAATCACTATGTTATTAAGAGCAGCTACCTATATTTTTATTTTACAGATTCTATAAATCATGATTTAAGAAGAGACTGAAGTCTCTATCGTAAGAAATTTTAAAAAAAGTCTCTATCATCAACTTTTTAAATCTAAGGTACATGGACCTAGCTTTTACTATTTTTCAAAAAGAAAGAAGGAACCGTTGAGAGTTTCCTTCCCCAAAATAGAAATTCTAATTATCAGTGATTTGGTTAGTCAGTTGGAAGGGTGATTTCTAGCAGGAAAAAGTTCTAATTCGGATAAAAAAGGTAAATTTGACCCATGTTTGCATGGGAGATCCTGTTTTTCTTTCCAAGTCTTCCATTGGGCCATGTGGGCTTATCCTCAATCCTATACACATCCCCCACTTAATGCGGATTATACCAAATTTCACTATATTAGAAGTGACATACACTTATCTTAAAACACTCAATCTACAAATTAATACACCTGACTATAAATAAAACAAAATTTTACTGTTGATTTTGCTTAAAGATACAAATTTTCAAAAAAAAAAAAAAAACTTTGCCCCGTACTGTTGAAAATTACAAATAATCTATGTACAACTGAAAACAGCATCATATATAGTAGCGTAAGGAATGATGAACACACAAAATGGGCAGTTAATCCCTTAAAATACGTAAATTCTGAAATTCAGGAATTTCAATCATTCTTTATCACACTCAGAATTCATGTAGTTGAACCATCATAATGATGATGACGATGAGGATGAATTTTTTATTATTTTTTTCTTTTAAATCATGTCACATAGTATTCATTGGTGCTGCCAACACACGCCCATTCTATAAACTTAAAAGTTGCCCACGTGAAAACTCTCGTACTAAGTTCCATCTGGATATGGTGATCAGGGACTACTAAGGGTGACAAAAGGAGCAGTTGATCTACTCACAGATGAGGCTGAGCAGGTAAAACTCCGACTGATTGACGGCGTGGATGTGGGATGTAATAGCCTCATCTACTTCACAGATGCATCATACAAGTACAGTGCAGAAGAGAGCATGTTGGACATTCAGGGTCCCTTTTTTTACAAGAATTCTAAGAATTTATGTCTGGAAAAATTTTAAATTATTCTAAAGTTGTCACCGTAGCTGGAATTTCAAATTCCTTTATTTGGTGGAGCATTTGAAATTCCAACAAAATCCATAGAAAATGAAATTTCAAAAATTCCAAAAATGCATGGAAAATGAAATTTCAAAAATTCCAAAACATAACTTAAAGCATTTTAGGCTGATGGAATTTGGAATTCTCACTGCATTTCAAAATTTAAAGGACAAGATGTCACATCATATCCAAAAAGCCCCAATATACCAAATTCTAATAAAAAATTCTGATAACGAAACAGGCCTTTAATGTCGTCCTCATAGCCATCTCCTGGGCTTTGACCCACAAACCAATCCCGCCCAAGTCCTCCTAGATGACCTTTACTACCCCAATCGGGTCGCCCTCTCACCCCGACATGACTTCTTAGTCTTCTGTGAGACCCCACTGTATATAGTGTCATCGACTACTCTTTCTCCTTTTAAAGATGCACTTTCTATCACTAGCTATTTGAGGATTTTAATTACTTTTTTAGGTAAATTAATCCATAAACAGTTAGTTTGCATTACTTATTCAGGTCGAACCACAATTCAGACTTTCTATGACTTAATCCAAGACATTCAAGACCACACCATTTACTACAGGGCCAAAATCTTTATCCAAGCCGAATGGCCCAAGTCGGGTCAGTCTGGCCCGTGCATCATCTCCCTACTCCCTGACCGACTGAATTACGTGCTGAGGGACGTTAATCAATCATCCCTCGTTATATATCTTCAGTAGACTGAGTTTTGTTTGCTTGTGTTGCTACTGTTGTTGTAAGGAAGGACATTGTTTTGGGCTATACAGATGAGGTGTCCAATAGTGAGGAAGGCCATTATGATATCAGAGAGGTTTCTGAAGGTGTCCCACGTTCAAAAGGACGCCGGGAGTGTTGAGTGTTGGCTTAGATGGTCAAGCCACTGCCCTCTACTCACACCCAGCCCTGTCTGGTCACTGGTGGGGTTAAGATTGGGAGACATCTTTACTATGTTTCACCCTTCGAGCAACACTATGCATTTTGCCTAGCAAAAAAGTTTTCATATCTATTTTGCTTATTCACTCGTTTAATACACTCTCCAACAACATTCTATTCTTCTTCTATTCCATTCAAATATTATTTCTTTCTAACTAATTTTAATTTAAATTACTTTTATAGTTGGTTGCAATAGTTGAAAATATGTTAAAATAATAAATGCCCAATCTTCCTATTTTGGAGAGGTACTGTAGCTCATCTTCATTTTGCCCAGTGTGATACATGTGGAATGCATTTTATAGCTCATTAAAATACCTAAAGAAGGCTTTTTGTCTCTTCCACTGGAGATACAGCCCTTCATCGGCCGCCTTGATCTAACCCAACATGCTGCAAGGGCCAGATGATTTTCACAAGTCCGCTTGTACGGATTGATTTTGTCATTCCAAGAATTACATGTACAAGTATGGTTCCATTTATGATGATGGAGTTTCTTTATTAGTTGAAGAGGGATGGTCATTGATCAGATTACTTTGCATGATTTGATACTAGTATGTAATAGATATGAGTTTAGCTGTAAGGAAAACTTAAGCACTCGTGGTTCCCACTTAGAGGATGCCTATCAATGGGGCCTTATGGATAAGGTCCACCAAAAAATAAAGCCAATCTGAGGATCTCAACTGTTGATTTTATTAAAGTTCACCCTGCTTGTGAATCCTACTAAAGCCTTAAGGGCTGTTTGATAATTCCACTTCTACGCAAAGTTAAAGTTATCTACCACTTCAAGACAATTTAACCCTTCTCTTTTTTTAATCTTTTGAAATGATCATTCACCTCACTTCATTCTACTAGTTAAATTAACAAACAGCCCTTAAGGTATTAATAGAGTCAATTAAAAAACTTTTTTACCCTCCCTCA
The DNA here is from genome assembly GCA_037013555.1 of Sextonia rubra. Classification (NCBI taxonomy): domain Eukaryota; kingdom Viridiplantae; phylum Streptophyta; class Magnoliopsida; order Laurales; family Lauraceae; genus Sextonia; species Sextonia rubra. The sequence goes on along the minus strand of JASUAD010000008.1, from coordinate 56,194,876 downwards.
AATAGAACTCAATCAGTGCACTTCTTATTCCGGCTTACTGAAACTACATTAAATTTCTTGCGCTAACTAATCCAACCAAAACCTACTGATACTATATTAAAGTTCTTACACTAACTAATCCAACCAAAACCTTGAAGTGTTAACGATGGAGAGAGTAAAATACTTTTCAAAACATTTAATAGCCTTAAATATCCCTTGAGTTATACATTATATATACATAAAAAATAAAAATAATTTGTACCCCAGCCAATGAGGCTAAAACCCAAGAGAAAGTCCATACATGCAGGAAGAGGCAGCATACCCAAGGTTTGAACCTGGAATAGTTAGGCAAGAGTTGCCGCTTCTTACCGCTTGGATAAAGAGCTATTATCTTGTATTTATAATTTATTTACATTTTAACCATAGTCACTATTATTTATGTTATTCAAGAATTTCTTTTCCATCTTTACCAAAAACAATTTCCTTTCCATTTCTTAGCACTATCTAAAACGTTTTTTCACTAAAGATATGGGGGTGTCCCCGATTTCTATATTGCAAGTCCAATAATATACAGTGGAAGAAATAAAACAAACTTATAAATAAACAAACTTGCAAATAAACAATCAACCACATGAAGACAAGGCACGTAGATTTTTATATGGAAAACCCAAACGAAAAAAACCACAGCTAAAAAACCAAGCACTATATGCAAAGAGTTACAAGATATATTCACAGACCATTTCCAATCTCTCAAACATAAGGATTGTAGTTGTTCTTGCACAACTCTCCGTTGCAACGACTCCCAACTGTTCACCGATCCCTGCACTTGATTAGCACAACCTGAATAGTAAAATAACAATCTTTTACAAATAAGAAGAAGTAGAAGCTATAAACTCTAAAACTTAATGTCTCAGCGCAATCTCTCTAATGGAAGCTTTAGAGAAAAATGGTGATCTCCAATGTGTAATCTCCACTTAGAATAATGAGAAGCCTTAAGGGTGAGAAAAAACCCTTATTTATAATTCTAATCGCGTGCCTTAGAGTTAAAGTCTATGTAGAACCAAAACAAGAAGTCGTGGCATAAAAAGGAAAAGCTTTCTTGCAATGACAGTTTCGCAATTTTCGTGCAATAGCCGTTTCGTAATTATAGATAACACAATTTCTGTAAACTTCCCAAGGCTCTAACTTTGTCATTTCAACTCTGATTAATGCAATCTTGGACTCTACGGATATTTAATCAAAACGAACTTTCTATGATTGGTAGCTAGCCTCAATCAGACACATAATATAAGAGATATGATATTTTTTTTATCCAAAAACCTTCATTTAAGCGACTTAATGAAACATGCAACAGTCCAATCTAAATAAAAATTATAAATCAATTGGACCAAGAATTTTGTCTACCCCATAACACTCATAATTCTAACACAGACTATTGATTAATGAGGCTTTTTAGCTTTTTTGTTTTTTTCACTGTTTGATCTTCTATATTATGGAAAAGGATAAATGTCATTCTTTCTATAGGATACCTGACACCGGTACTTTGTTCTTCTTTCACTGTTTTTTTACCCAATGGCTGTGGAACATCCACTTCTAACAGGCCATAATTCATAAATCACTAGGGCTCAGAGTTCTATCATAAATGCCCACCAAATGGATGGTTAGCCTCAGTGATGTACCATACCAAGTGATAAAATTTTTATCAAGAAAGGCACCCGACCTGAAAGTTGCCCACCTACTAATCTGAACCAGTACATGAGAAAAATTAATTCCAAGCACATGGGGTGATGTGTTGACATAATCACAAATATTGTTATTCCAATCAACAGATTACATGGGAGATAAAACACTTTGACATTTTCGAAGTCTTTATGAGTGAGATCATTTTAAAGAATAAGTCTCCAAGGTGTATTTTATGACAGTTAATAACGAAGGGCAAGGGCTTGGGCTTCCAGGTGGGGAAAACCTGTATTATCATCATCAGATTTCTCAGCTTTCTCATTGTGATCTGAACCATTGTCATTTTATGATATAGCATTATAGCCCACCTAATCTTGCATGAGTTAGTAGCACATGCAACACCATGCTGCAACTAGGACTAGCACTCCAAACTCCAACTCCCACTCCAAAGGCTTGTACCAGCAGTTTATGGGGCTGGTGGCCACACCTATTGCTTATGGTTGCTGGTGTGGTTGAATTTCTTCTGTTTATTACAGATAGGTTTGACCCAATACCATTGCCCCACTACTGCTATTCATGGTTTTCTTACTTAAAATTTCTTCTCTTTAAACTTTCCTCTTCTTACTTTAGTTTAAAAATAAAAAATTAAAAAAAAAGGAACGAAAGAAATTGTAGATTGCATCCATTGCAACCAAGCGTCCTTCCACAACAGTAACAAAATTCCAATTTATGTGATTTGATAGGTTTTGTTTTATTGCATTACAATTTCTGTGTATGTGAATGGATAGTGTTTAGATTATGAATGTGGGCTAATTTATGGGTTATGGACAAAACTTTTTTATTGCATTACAATTTATGTGTATGTGCATAGATAGTGTTAGGATTATGAGTGTTGGTTAATTCATGGGTTATGGACAAAACTTAGGTTCAATATGTGTTGAAATTTTCTATTTTAATCTTGCACTATAGCATGTCACTAGATATACTGAATTGAAGAAATTGAAGGAACAGAAAAAAGTTGATAAAGTAAAAAAAATCGGAGACAGAATTGTTGTTCGCTCAAGCAAATATAAAGCCCACTCAAGCAGACCTGATGAGAATCCCCAAGCAGAATTACTACCGCGCAAGTGAGCACACCATCTACTCAAGTGAGCAGTGGCGACCTACACAAATTACTTTCTTGTTTCAACTGGCCGGGATTGCTTGTTTGAGTTCTTTTGAAACCCTAGCTCTAAGTCACGAAGCTTGAGTTTTTTAAACGCTTCTCTATTGAACCCTAGCTATGCCATCTCTTAGTTTTAAATCTAGAAAATCTATTAGAGATCTTCTTCTTCTCTAGAGCAGACATTAAAAAGTAACTTGTACTTCAAATCTTTACTTCTGAAGGTGTTTTTGTTTCGACTCTGTCATAGGAGATTGTGCATCTTGAGCAGCATCAAGGCGAGTTCCATCAAGAGCGGGGAATGATGAATTACATGTTCACCGGCCAAAAAAAACTACAATCCTTAATTTGAGTTCAACTAGAGAAAAAGATTGTGGATATATCTTGTAACTATTCAATTTTCTAATACTTGATTTTCCTTAGATTGAAAAAATCGATCTCGTGGTCTTCCCAGTGTTAGACGTAAAAAATTTCGATCTCTTCTTCTTGTGTGGTTAATTGATTTAGTTTAGTTCTTTTAATTTTTGCTTATCTTAACTGCATATTAGGTATCTATTTGGGACCTTGAACCTCATCTTGGCGGTTCTAAAACCCTCAGATAGGCCAGCAATGATAAAGAAAGTTCTCAACCTATAATAAAATTCTTTCTTCAATGGATTTTTGCTTTCAAATTGTACATATTAGAGTGATTTGCTAACCTCTGCGTACCTGGTAACGCACCACACGGTTTAGAAGTAGGTGCCTTCAACTCATTACTCAGACTTCCTAACCACTCAAACAATTTATGTGTGGTTAACAACTTAAGTGTGGTTAACAAGATTATATTGCATCCTAGATCCTAGCTACAAGATTCTACCAAATCTGCTAGGCAAACATTGGTAGTTAATGGTCTAGTTTGACTCTCTATTACCACGAATCACTCTTAAGTCTTAATTGGTCACTTGTATTTTATTTTTGCTTTTTTGTTGGTACAGGTTTTTATTTGGTAGATCGGTGGCTAACTGGTTACAGGTATTGACTTGATTGATAGAGGGTTTTAATCAATTGATTTGATTTGATTTCACTCTTAAGTCGTAATTGATTTGATTGGTTACTTGTATTTGCAGTAGATATGGGTTGCTGGGCCATTCTCTTAAATTGTGGCTTTTTTTATTGAGGTATGCTAGCCAAGGGACTGAAACCCAAAAGAAAACCCACACACGTATACACAACACACACATAGACAAAAAAAGAGGTCGGCCACACATGTGGAAGCAAACATACACAAGGATTGATCCCCAACTAAATTACAGGCACGGGGTTCCAACTAATTAAGCAACCTCTCATGCTCTAGATTGTGGCCATTAGTGGTATCCAACCAACCATCAAGGCTAGATCTAATAAGAGATTGTTGTGATTGGGCATGAATGAACTATACTCATTATATGTATTTACGTTAGAATTGTTGAGAAGTGGGCTCTACCCAATAGGGAGTACCAAAAAATATTTATAATGCCTCTAGTAACAACTCAAAATTTTGATAGAAATGATTAGTTAATGATACTTAATATAGTATTTAAACTAACCAGTTGTAAGTTTCAATTGTATGGAGAATGAGTTTATACTAAAAAAAATATTTGTCGCCAAAAGTCTGCCAACCGAATTCCACTTGAGGGATAACGTTGAGAAGTGGGCTCTATGACAATTAACAACTGAATTGAAATTATGCAAAGAAAACCCCATGATGACCGTGGGAGGACCATTCACGGCCCCCCACATCACCAATGTACAGCCTGCCCACGCTACGCGTGTGCATGGGCTGCCCGCTGATGACGTGGGTGAACCTAATGCACCATGAAAGTTTTAATCAAAGGATTCAGACTCTTGACAACTCTATTGTTGTATGTTGTAATTTTTACCCTAGTTATTTATCGCTTTGCCCTTGTTGCTCCTATGAGTTTTAAATATTATACCTAGTCATCCTTCAAAATTGTGATGTGCTTGGTGTGTTTTTCTTTAAATTTTCCATGAAACCTTTTCTTAACTTAAAAAAGAAACACTACACTTCACGGCGTAATGCTCTCTTTGCCTTTTCCAAAATAAGACACTGTGGCAACGTCAGTGGGACATGTCCTAGAAGATATTAAAGGCTTTTGGACCTTGCCAAAAGTCCATTAAATGCTGATAACACAAAATGGACAATTGACATTGAAACTTCACTATTTATGTCCTGGTGGTCCATTTCCTGGCTTCGTAGCCAACGCTCATCAATATCAAGCCAATGTGAGTCTTCTTCTTGCTTTGGCTGGATATTAAAGTCCTCTCCTATCGGACATGGCAAGTGGGCCATACAAAGTCAACCACATGTCCCATTCACTTTCTTCCTTCTTTAGTAATGTCATCCCCACTTGCCTATCAAATGCAAAAGAGCTTTAAAATCTATAATAGTTCATCGACTGAGTTTGTAGGCTCCGTTAGATTCTCAAATACAAGAAGTCTTTACAAACTATTTAGAATAATATACTCGTACAGCTTACATAGGCCATTGGCCTATCAAACACCAAGCGGACTTTAAAATCCAATCATCTGAAAAATAGTCAGGTCATTGGATATTTATTGGTATCAAATTAAAGATATGGGGGAACAACATGCAAATAAAAACTTTGCTTATGGTTCATTTTATGCTGTTAATTGGATAGATCATCATCATCATCATCATTATCAAAGTCTTATTCCAATCATGATAATTAGATAAATAGCACCATTTAATAGGCTTGAATATTTTTTACATCAAAGTCTTTTTGTATTTAGTAAGTTAATGGGATCCATAGATTATGATATGTGCACTATTTTAACAGCGGCCAAATAAGCTTCGTACCCTTTTATGTGACGTGGAAGTAAGAAGAAAATGGTTATGAATCAGGCTAAAAAGGAGGCCTAGAAAAATCACATTCAAGGAGACAAACGAAGAACAGTAGATGACCAAATCCCTAATCTACCAAGATTCCTAGATAACACTCACCTTTCATGGTGAGGGTCACCTTCCATGGTGAGGGCCTCTTTTGGATCGCAGTCCAACAGTAATTCCCATTTCAAGTACTTCCAATGATCACAACAGTGCCTTTTGTTTGCATGAAATCGAAGACATAGGGATTCACACCCAAATGGGCTTCAACAAAGGATTAATATTAATGAGGTTTGGGAGTAAAGGGTATAAAGTTGAGCTCGATGTAGATGGATATTGACTTTCTTAGTACTTAAATTACCACGATGAGAGCTAGGTATTATTGATTTCCAATTTTACTTTGATTCAATTTCCAAAAAAAATAATTATTTTATGGTCGAATATTAATTCACCTTTTCTTTTTCATTTTTAATTATTTGTAACTCATAAAATTCTCAGGAACTCAATTACATGAGCTTAAAGTGAATGGCATATTCAAAAGGGGCTATAATATATACTATAGACCTTTTCATTTGGTTTTTGGGTATAGTAGCGGAGCCAGAATTTTCTTTTAGTAGGAGGCAAGCAATAGTTGGCTGACAACTGTAATGCCATATTTTTTTAGAGGGGATCAAGAATATTTTTATATTTATAATATTTTTTTCTTAACATTTTAAAATATGCATATTTATTTTTCATAGTTTTTTAATATTATCCCAAGAAATAAGATCCTATTTGAAAATACTTAAATGCTTTTAAAGACATAATATCTTAAAACTTTAATGATAGTTAAAATACAAAAGTATTATGACTCATCATAATTATTCTGAATGACTCAAAATAATTATTTAATCATTTAGGGCTAAGAATCGTTTCTCACTTGAATTAAAGTAGAGCCCATACCGTATTGATCACTTGTAAACAAATTCATCCATAATTAATTGATAAATTGATTGGTTAGTTATGCTCATTTAATGCCCCATAATGCCTATAATAGATTTGAATGATTGAAAAGCCATCGATTGACTATTTGTAATTTTTTGATGAGCCACAATGTTTGCAATTGTATATATGATTGAGAGCATCTCATTGATTGCCATTTAATAACATTATCAAAAGATGAATAATCAAGGTGTAATATCTATACTACTCATAATAAACACCATCCCTTTAAGTGGTTGCCCTAAAATTTACTCTAATAAGAGTTAGTAGTACAATAAGATTGAGTACATTATATTTTTAATCATATGGTCAATAAGGTGGGATCAATTCCTATTTGAATAAAATTTTACGACAACCAAACTTAAGGGGAGCTACTGAAGTTTTAACAACTTGGATTTCTATTGAGATTATCTCGTTATCCCTTGATTTTTTTTTGTCATTCAATGGTACATAAGGATTTGAAATTCAATTCAAAAAAGAAGCCATGATTTTTTTTGCTTAAAAGGTAATTTGTACTGAAGAGAGAGAAAGGATATTAAAAGGCTTAAAAGGCCCCAATAGCTAAACCAGAAACAGATGAAATAAAACAATATACCTGCATGTAACAAAAAATGCCCAAATCTAAGTAGCACTATTTGGTTCTGAAAGTCCCAAAAAAAGAAGGATGGAGTTAAGTTGGAGGGTGCGGAAAGGTTTAGAGATTTTCTTCAGGGAGAAGAAAAGGGCTTCTTGAAGTTGGAAATGAATTTTGCTTGAGAGGGGCACTTTAAAAATAGTTGAGTTCCTAGCCTTCCAAAGGCATGGATAACATAGATGAAAACAGTCGCCCAAATCTATCAACAATGAAAGACTTATCCAAAATTGTCGTGAAGGAAAAATATTTGGGAGAGAAATTGGGAGAAAAGACTTAGTTGATTGATTGTAAGGTACAATTTCTCCTTAAATTTTGTAGAATGATTTAGTTATTCTTTTGCATCCAACTAAAAGATAAAAGTATCCTTAAGTATTTTTTTAGATTCTCTTATTGTTTAGAAGAAAAAGTAAATGAATAGGGGCAAAAATGCAAGGGACCATAAAATTTTTGAAACTAATTCCATAACTTCAAACTACCATACAAAGTTGAGTGGGGCAGTTGCCCCCACTCGAACCCCTCTCCCTCTGCCCCTTACTGGGGAAGGACCTTTCGCTTGTACTTTATGGCTTGGCAATTTTAGGGAGGTTTGTGAAGGTGCCAAAACTGGGTTGGAACTTTGAAGAGTGGATTGCTAGCTATTAGGTTGGAAGGAAAGCCAGTGGCCTTATGCACTGACCCTATTTTGTCTGCTGCTACATGTGGGGTTAAAATTAGGTAGGCATCTTCAAAAGGATTTTTGTATATTGGCTAATTCATGGATCGGCCAAAACTCTAAGTCCATTAAATTGTATTTTATATTTTATTTGGTATGTACTATGGTAGGAGTCACCGAATGCACTGAAATAAAAAAATCGAAGAAAAAACAACAATTTCAAGTGCTTTGAAGTGTTTTTCTGAGGAAAACATGGATTAAAAATATCATATCTCACAAATCGAGTGTCGGATATATGCAAGCTATATACCGTTGAAAAACCCATTTTGAGTAGATATCTATAAATCCCAAGATTGTGTTAATCAAAGCTAAAACAATAAATTTATGGCTCGGAAAGTTCGCCAAAATTCGAAAAAATTACCTAAACAGAACAGGTACCCAATTGATTGAATTGGTACCCGATTGATCAGACAACAGAAATTTCACTACTTTGCTGAATTTTGTTTCTTTTTGAAATGAGACTTTTCTATTTGAGCCAATTAATGTTCTACAAAGAATACTATTATAAGGCACAAAATTTGACTTATTTAAAAGGGTTCTTTCTCGACCCTAAGTAATCAATCTCCTTGTTTTGAGCAAAAATTACTCATTAGAGATTTCCTTCTCTAAGACATTCATTGGAGAGAAAAGTTTGAAGCTTTGTTCTATAGATTCTAGTCTTCCACATTTTCTTATAAAAGATCATTTGAGGAGTCAAGCATATCTACTAAGAGGCATCTAATTGATTTAGAATTGTTGCAGTAAGCGGCAGGCGACCATGATAGTGTATGTCTGTGCAAGAAGAATCACAGTCTTTAGGTTGTACAAAAACCAAATAAAGTTATGAGTATATAGTCTTATACTATGAGAGTTATAGTGCTTGATTATTAGTCCAGTAAGGATTTATAGTTTTTTCCTATGTTGGGTTTTTACATAAAATTATGTCTTATTATGGTGGTTGTTTGCTTGCTTTGTTTTATTTTCACTGCGTATTGTGTGTTTTTTTGATAATTTAAGAAATCACATACTTGAGAGCACCCCAAATCTTTCAATCTCTACTTCGAATTCACCGGTAAAGGACTACATTGGCAGACATGAACTAATCATACACCCCACGCGTGCCGTGTGATGAACCGTTTGGATTTTGTATTTTGTTGACACGTGTATGTGTAGACTATGTAGTAGTGTAATCCATATGGACACGTTACAACATATCTGAGTCATTTTGTTCAGAAGGGAAATGGAAATGTATATTGCCGCCATTTCAGTAAAATGGAGAGTTGTGTTTGGCGTAGACCTGGCCCCTGCACCAAACTCCTGTTAAGCAATTTAATGACTCAGGCATGATACATAGCTATATATTCTACACATGATTATTTCTGTCGTGCATACAGAGAATAAATTGAACCACTTGCCAGAGAAAAGGATGAGGTTGTGATATAAGCAGAGTTGATCAACTAAAGAGGACCTGAAAGGGGTCAAACCCAGTGGTTGGTTGTAGTCTGCACCACACCACAGAGATCATAAGATCATCTCCCAATAGAGCGTTTCTCACCTGTGGGTGTACGATGTGATCATTTCCAGATTTTACTATAATAGGATTTAGCCTCACCATAAGATTAATCTCTCCAAATTATACTGTAGAAGTTGACCCCACCTTGGAATTGATCATATAATTATTATTCATCACATAGTCAATGTAATTCTTATCAAAGTAAAATTTGGGGATGTCGGCTTAGAAGGGGGCTTAGAATTTTTTTGCTGAGTAGACGCCTACCGCATAATTTCACTCTAACTTGATTTCTATGCTCAAAGAAGTTCCGGACACTTCTAGATAATCAGAAATTTCTAGATGTTGACCAATGAGAAACACCAACACATCATTTATTTAAAGTTTGAAAATTGTATCCTGCAAGTGTACACCTATGCAGTTGCCTGTAGAGGCGCATGTCTCTATTATAGAAGAAAAGTGCCATGTTATAGGAAGGGACGAATCCACTGGACTCTGGAGCCAATTGGTAGATGCACAACTCAACGACGGCGGCCTTCCTTTTGAGGCTTTGACCAGGTCGTTGGTTTTGCAGGGAGCATAAACCACCCTGACTTTGTAATGTGGGTCACACCTAAACATCAGACCTAACCCTCACACACATGTTTAGGTTCCTTTTACCTTTATGTTTAAGTTCCCCTTTTGTACCCTTACCTTTTAATTAATGTAATCCTTCCTAGAAAAAAAAAAAGCAATTAAACCTATTTTTTTCATTATTATTATTATTATTATTGCTTCTAACCATTTCTCAAGATCATGAGACCATCATATCCCATCCAAAACCTACCATTGATGTGCAAAGTCAAAGAGCAAGAATTATACATTCAGCAATAAATGGGCCCCACCCCAGTATCAGCACGTGTCCATGATCAAAGAATAGTCTCATGATCTAATCTCATTGGTCTTCAATTTTGGGACTGGTATTTGATCTACTCAGACGAATCTCGTCCTGTACCACTTTTTCAAACCTTGTGTCATCTTTATTAGAGTCTGGCTCCCCATATATCAGGGGGGGTCATCTCTATTTTAGATCACGCTCACACACACGCTTTCTCTCTCTCACCTACCCATTTCCATGGCCAATACAAAAACACCATCTTCTTCTTCTTCTTCTTCTTCTTCTTCTTCTTCATCATATGCAACTAGCCTCTCGGCCTGGCTTCTTCTACTGGTGGTGGTGCCTGTTGTCCTGGCCGTGCTGCTTTTCCAAGCCGACGAGTTCGACCCGGCACCGGTTCTTGACCATGGTCCATGGTCTTCACGAGCGGTGCCCATGAGCAACCGCCACGTGCTCGCCGTGTCGGAGAGGTTGGGTGATGGGCTTCTGTCGGGGCCGGAGGACTTGGCCTACGACGCCGATGAGGGGGTCATCTACACCGGTTGTCATGATGGGTGGATAAAGAAGGTGGCCGTGGCCGGAGAAGCCGCGGCCGTAACGGTGGAGAACTGGGTGTATGTCGGTGGCAGGCCGCTTGGTGTCGTTTTCGGAGTCGATAAGCAGCTGATTGTCGCCGATGCTTACAAGGTGAGGAAATGCTCAAATTTTTTTTTCTTTTTTTTTTTTATGTGTTTGGATTTTTCACATTGGATTTGTCACAGTCTTATGTGGCTTTGTGGTTATTATCTATGGGGGCCCACTTGTCATTTTGGGTTTGGACGTTAGAGGAGAGTCCGAATCTTCTGTGGTCCTAGGCACATTTGTGTTAAGTCCATGGAAGAATAATCCGAAGATTTTTTACTCCCTTTTTCATGGAGGGGAAAAAAATTCCCAACCCAATAATAAAGCCATTTCTATGAGGTGAAGAAAAAATATTTTATTTTTTTAATTTTTTTCCTCATCAAAAAAGCGGCCATATCAAGCATAAATTTTATCTAGTGTGAAAAGGTTTTATGCAATCCTCGGCTTTTCCTTTTTATAGCAAACCACCACAATTTCTTTTTTTTTAATTATTATGCCTCAATTTTTGGTTCTTTGATATAGAAACTTTGGACATACAAACTCGAAAAAATATATCTTGAAATTAATTTTGCTATTCCGAAAAAACGCTTGAAGAGAATCTGACGTTATATGTGGCCCAAGAAATTAAAGCTCAGCGTTGTACAAATAAGCCTTAATGTGGCATTTAGACTCAGAGAAAGTGGAAATTGGAAATTGACAATTTAGACGCAGAGAAAGTGGATATTGGAAATTGACAAAGGGCTGAAGACTTGAAGGTTGGAGATTGGAAACTGACGTTGTACCTATAGTTAAATAATTAGGTCCCCTAAAAACCATGCACCAAGCACAAAATAAAAATGAAAAACTCAAGGGCCCCCCAAAATTGTCTATTCTTAAATATAGATGTTTGCTGTACTGACGTTTTCAGTTACAGATCACGTGGCATGCACATAGACACATATTATATCTTTCGAAGGATTATTTTAAAGTTTCTATCAGCTAAGAAGATACCAAAAGTCTTAATCATCTTTTGCCCAAAAAAAGCAAAAGTCTTATCATCAAGGTCCATATTGCTTTCTTCTAATATTCAATTGACTTATCTAATCTTACACCATATTTTACTTCACAGTTTCTAGCAGTCATGATCTAAGAAGAGATAAAAGCCTTTAATATCAAGGACCCATACTCTCTTTTTAATATCCAATTGACTTTTTTAAAATCAGTGGTGGATTGCCTTTTAGAAAAGGAGGAAGCCTTCATATTTTTTTTACCCCAAATGAGAGGAATTCCAGTTTAAGTTCCTACTCGTAAGCCTCATGGTTTGGTAGTCATCTTGGAAGTATCATTTCTGTTAGTCAAGCTTTAGAAAAACGACTTTCGGGCTGACCATATCATAATCCTATCCATTCCAATCTTTTCTTAACCTTATCAATCCCAATGACACGTCCTCTAATGAATGTGGATTTGAACAAATTAGCTCACACATTAGAAGAAGAATTTATAGCTAATTTTGCTTTTTAATAAAAGAGAAGAATTTACTTCATTTCATAACTTTGGAAATTGCACATAATTTATGTTCGACTAAAAACAGCATCATAGAATAGAGCAAGGGGTGATAGTAGTTAATCCCTTAAAAACATGAATTCTGAAAATTTCTACTTTTCTTGATTATGGTCAGCTTTTGGCCTACTTTTTAAATCAGGTTAATATGTAAAAAAAAAAAAAAGAAATAATTAGATGAGGATCTGGAAAAAGTTCATATAAAAAATACAATGTCACCCAAAAGACTAGTTAGAGCATCCTATGTTGATATTTAAACTAAAGATTAAGGGCATGTTTCTTTAGCAGAATTTAGCTAATTTTTATTAAAAGGTCTCCAAATGTTGTCCTCATCATGGAACTCCAAAGCCCAGATGGCCAGAGAAGCACTTGGAAATGTTAAGGAGACTGAAATTTAAAAAATTCAAATGTATATTTATAAAATTTCAGGTGATCGTAATTTAGAATTCTAGGAAAGAATTATAGCATTTATAAATACCAGGGGACAATTGTACAATCAGCGTGAAAAAACACTCTTCACAAATTCTAGTAAGTCTGTTAAAGAACTGGGTCCTAAAAGTTGTCCACGTGAAAACCCAAACTCACTTCAATCTGTATATTATCATCAGGGACTACTAAGGGTGACAAAAGAAGGAGCCGTTGATCTGCTCACAGATGAGGCCGATCAGGTAAAATTCCGACTAACAGACGGTGTGGATGTCGCGAGAAACGGCATGATCTACTTCACAGATGCATCATACAAGTACAATCTGCTGGAGTACATGTTCGACCATCTGGAGGGTAGGCCTCATGGCCGTCTCATGAGCTTTGACCCACAGACAAATCTCACCCAAGTCCTACTGCATGACCTCCACTTCGCAAACGGGGTTGCCCTCTCACCCCAGCAGGACTTTTTAGTCTTCTGCGAGACCCTACTGTAAGTTTTCCAATTCTAATTACTTGGGCCTAATTGTTTAAAGGATTACATCATAATTAATGCTATAAGTAGTTAAGAATGAAGATCAAGGTCAATGTACAAAATGACCATTAAATAAACTTCTCTTGATGGAAAGTAAATCAAGGAAAGATGAGAAATAAATGCGTAACTATCACCCTAATGGTTCAAATTTTAGGAAAAACAAGGTCGCATATTATTCACACATCACCAAGCTCATTTGATCATGAATCCCAATGTATTCAATTATAATATATTCTAATACAAAACAAATAGGCCCTTGCTGTATATTGTGTCTTTTTGCTGCTGCTCTTGCTCATTGAGATGCCCAACATTGTGTTTTTTTTTCCCTGAGTTGTTTTTAAGCGTGCAAAATGGTAGAATTGAATCTTTGTGCCATATTAATGTCAGGAGGAGATGCAGAAAATATCATATACAAGGTGAGATGAAAGGATCAGTGGAGGACTTCATCGATAATTTACCAGGTTATCCTGATAATATTAGATATGATGGAGAGGGACATTTCTGGATTGCATTACCTGTGGTAAGTAATCTCTCTCTCCCTCTCTCTCTCTCTCTCCTTTTTGCCACATTGGAGACTCGAACTAAAGCACTCTTAGTCTCCTACACACCCATGTCCATAACCAACTCAACTACCCGAGGGACATTAATCAATCATCCCTCGATATTTATTCAGTAGGAAAGGCATACTAAGTGTTGTTTCCTTGTGTTGTTGCTGCTGCTGTAGGGTAGGACATTGTTTTTGGATATACAGATGAGGTATCCAATAGTGCGGAAGGCCATTATGATATTGTACAGGTTTGTGAAGCTGTCCAACGTGCAAAAGGGTGCTGGAGTGTTGAGTGTTAGCTTGGATGGTCAAGCCATTGCCCTCTACTCAGACCCAGCCCTGTTGATGGTCACTGGTGGGGTTAAGATTGGGAGACACCTTTACTATGGATCACTCGTAGAGTCCTTCATCGGCCGCCTTGATCTAACCCAACACGCTGCGAGGGCTGAATGATTTTCACGAGTCTGCATGTATGGATTGATTTATCATTTTCATGTGTTACAGGTATAAAGTTAAAACCAGTTGTTTATTACAGCCATGAGCAGTGATGACACTTTGTATGAATGGCCTAATACTTTACATTTTCTGATGATGTAGTCTCTTTGTTATGTGAAGAAGGATAAAAAGATTTGCTTTGCATGATTTGAAATCAGTATATAGTAGAGATGAGTTTGTGGGCACAGCTGTGGAGGGCTTTTATTTTTCTTATCGCTATAGTCAAGACTCGAACTCAGGCAGTCGCAAGCAGAGACCCATGTACTAACCAGCTGAACTGGAGGCCTAAGAGCCTTTATTGTTTACGTTGCCCAACAGTTCCTTTTGCCATATCGGCGTCTGCCATTCTGGGGAGCCCTTTCAGAATATTGCTTAGTTATGCTATGCCTACATTTCATTACTGTTTAGTTATGCTAACCTGGGCTGCTGACATACCCAAAAAAAAAAGTCAACCCTTCTCAAAAAAAGATTAGGAGTCGACTTTTGTTGATTTTGTCACCGGATGACTTACAACTGCATCACTATTGTTTAATGGATTAAGATCCAGGGCTTAAACTAGTCGACAATATAGACAAACATAGCGTTCATAAAGAGACAAATTAGCATTGACAAATAATATAAAAAAACATAATTATGTGACACACCAATACAGAGCAATATACACTATAATCAGCATCAGACACTTGGAAAAATAAGAGGCAAAATTGATCTTCTCAATCACTGAAGAAGTTACACAAAAGACTTGGCAGCAATTGCTTACGACACATCAAAAACACTCTCATTGTCCTCTGAACCTGTGCTTCACTCCCGGAAGAAAATTTTCACCCATTCTGTGAAGAAACCATGCATCATCATACATGGTCATGCATCTAGATTTGGAGTTAGCTGATCCGGCCACTTGGGATATGCACGCTTGTACAAACTCATGCAGACTGTGTCGTGCTGCTGCACAACACCGTTGAAGAGACACTTCATAGCCCCTGAAAACAAATGCATGACAATGGCAAAGAATAAAAATGGAAGCCAAACCATCATGTGACGGATCCATAAGACTCGAAGCAAGGACAGCCCAGGGACACAATCACACAAGTCCTCACCAAGGATATCTGGGCAATGCCTACTTAATCTCAAGCAGTTCAAATAAGAATTCTACTATCATCAGTCTGGGATTGTGGGGGAAGGGCATGGACAACATTCTCAGACCCTGAATTGATGGAAGTGGGGTACTGACTACTGACTCCATGGTTCTTTGATCCAGAACCCCTTTTCTTTATAAGAGACAATGGATAGAAAATACTCCAACATGCAAGGACAGTAGTCATGAGGAAAATTTTAGAAAGTTCATAACCCAACCAACAAGCAAAAGTCAGTAGACTGGATCAGGCCACAGATGAGCTTACTCAAAATAGATGCAATTAAAAGCAAACGAGGCGCATCGTACCATGCGTACCCACAGGCTCCTTGATCCGGCCACGCCGACCACATTTTGTCCACACTTCCACCGGCTGCACAATGACACAAGTAAGCATTATAAGAAGCTTCATTACCACTAAGTTTGAAAACCCATAATATAAATAGAGGTGAAACGCATGCTCATACCTTAAACCATCTGACATCTTCAGGATTATGAAACATAAATCTCACTGTGGCTTTTAACTTTGACACACGTTGTGGGTAACTGCATCACCAAAATGGATTTTCAGATTCCAGGAACTGGAGGAAATGGTAGTGTAGTACCCAGACTCTACTGTGCAGATATAACCATGTTTTGAACTCAGCAAAAACTAAGTTATATTGCCCAACACATGAATGTTTTGGTAATGACAGATAGCAGGTTTTTTTTTATATATTCATTCATTTCCCAACCTAAAAATATGTTGGTGCAGTGGTCAAGAGTACGACAGAAAAAAAAAATGAAAGTTCATGAACCTCATTTCCACCATTTAAAAAGAGAATAAAAGAAAAGGAAAAAGCAAATCAATGAACCTCACCCGGTTAAAATTATTTTCTTCAGAATTATCCTGTCCGGATCAATACTTCTTAATGAACCCACAGCAGCAATAGCAGCTGAAGTTGTGTCCCCATGCCCATTTTTTAAAGCTATCAGAGGCAAAGGAGGAAAAGATATTGGAGCATACACAGAAGCAATGGAAAACCGCCCCGCATGCAAAAACCTCTCCATCTTATGCTTTTCTGAGTTAAAACTATCAGAAGAAAATACTGGCCTGTAAAATGAAAGACATCAACATAATTTACTGAGAGTGATCTTAACCAAAAATCTTCCGATGAAAACTAAAGCAAAAACAGATCCCAATATGGATCCCAGTAGAAGGTACCTTGCAATGAACTGGCGAAACCCAACATGAAAAATAAGTGTCTCTTTGGATTTGATAGGAGCATCATATGAATCATGCTTCTTTATGCTGCAAAATATATATGACTAGCTTAGGAATAACAAGAACAAAAACTAAACAACATCATCAAAAAACAAAATATAGTTAATTATGCTGGCAACGCCCATCAAAATGGACCAAAGCTCATGAGCCATGCCAAGGTTCATTCATGCTTCCGAACAAAGTGAAGTGTGTTGAATGAGTCCGACATGGGTCGGAGAAGTTATAAACCGTTTCCTATCAAAGTGAAGCCTAAGTAAAAATTCAGTTAGATTTTGTCAGACTTAGGGTGCAACTTGTGCATACATTCATTCTACACTTTAGAAAATTACGCTTCCATTGGGCCTGCCAAGGCTCATTCATGCTCATTCATGACCAATTGCTCTAGTGGCGGTGTTAAACTAGACCCAGAGATGCATTGATAGGGCTGATCATCTCATCGAATCAATTGGTCAGATAATCATGTAGACATTCAGATAAATGCACTGAACAGATTTACCTAAAGTGAAGCACTGACATCTTTGATTCATGTTGCAAGAGACCACATGCTAGTACGGGCAATGTTCTCGCCAGAGTCAAAAATTTAGAAGCAACATCAAGTGGCACTTGCTGTATATGAAGCCTAACATAAGTGCCAGTTGGTACACATTCATCTGTGCTTCCTTGATCCATTTCTAGTGCCTGCACAAAGACATGTTTCTGCGTTCTTGCAAAGTTATCAAATGCAAAAATTCTTGCATAATCAGGAGGCAAAGATTCCTGTCATTGACAAACAACCAAGAAAATAACCATCAGCATCATCATCAGAAAAACCTTGGATAGACAGCACTTCTTCATTAAAAAAAATTTTAAAATAAAGACCAGATTTTAGAAGCTAAAACACCATAACAAGGAACCCTTAAGATTGCTGAGTTTCAGTATTACTCACTTTCGGGTCCCAGGAAGAAGTCCTAAAAGACTTTAGGCCTCTGTACTTGGCAAAACGCTTTCTAGCTAGAACATCTAAAGGTGTCTCCACTTCGTCTGGAAATTCTGAAATGATAAAAAGAATTCTGAGTTTAACTTCCTCACCTCAATATAAAATATAAGATTAACATGTGCAGATGGCTTTTTTTAAGCAGGTGAATAACTGAAGGTTTCTTCTTTTTTTTTTGGAATGATAACTTTCTATAAAAGAGGCTTAACACTAGAAGAGAGGTATACTTACTGAAAAGAAAAACCACCACAAACAAGGGAAAAAAAAAACAAAACCACTATGACTACATCCAAGACTAAGAAAATCCACAAACCAAAACAAAAGCCCAAAAAATAAATAAGGGAGCTTAAAGGCCCAAGAGGCAAACAGCAAGGGAGAGAGGAGACCACACAGAGAAATAGCCACCTCCTTCCAATTAAGAAGAATAAAATCCATTGGAACACCATGAAAGGGAGGGAGGATCAACAACCAAGAGGCCACGAAGAATTTGATTTTCTCAAGAGTCTATTGATGAAGAGAATCCTTCACAACATCTTGCATTCCTTTCCTTCCATAAGACCCATAATACCGCTGTGAAAGACGACCTCAACATAATCTTCCCTCTAGCCCACCCCACACCCATACTCCAGGCTTCAAAAAGGTGTTGCAGAGAGCAGGGAAGCACCTAACTACACTCAAACCACCCAAGGACCGAAGTCCAAACAGCTTAAGCCACTTTACAATTGAGAAGATGGTCCACAGTCTCTTCTGAAGCTAGGCACATGAGGCAAGCATTGACAATAATAATTTTCCTTTTGTGAAGACTGTCCAAAGTAAGAATTCTTCTTTGGAGAGCTAACCAGCTAAAAGCCGCAACTCTTGGAGGAACCTTAAATTTCCAGAGATTGTAGGATGGGCTAACTACATGAGGACCTATTGATAATACCTAATAGAAGGAAGCTATAGAGAAACCAGCATCTTTGGATGGAGCTCAAACCCTATATCCTGTCCCTCCTAATGGATAGGAAGATGGTTCAAAATGTCCAAAAGACGAAAAACAAAGATTTCCAACTATTTCTTCTAAAGATTGGGTCCCTGACGTAGCACCAAGAAGAAGAAAAACCAACAGGCTATTCTCCAAGCCAAAAGGCTTAGGATAATCTGTCTAGGTCTCATGCCAAAGACAGGAATTCAACCTACAAGGAGAAAAAAACTGAAATCTTTATTCAATAATAATGTAGTCTATCCCATGAGAAGGGATTATAATTATTTATAACTAAACTACTTTTCAAATAAAGAAACAAACTAGTTCAATCCAAATAACGAATCCTAATTAAAATATAAAAGCAATTGCTACAACTTAAAAAAGCAAATATTACTAATAAAGCAAACTATTATTTAGACTTGGGCTTGTGGGTATAAACTTTCAAACGTGACCCATTGGTCTGGCCTGCATCAGTCCCATTGGAGTAAGTTACCTTGTTTCTCCATGTAAGTATTGACTGTCGTTATCTTGTTCCTGGCATGAGAGAATAAATTTGGGAATTGAAGCATCAATGGAATATCCCCAAGACAAAGACGGGCCTTGAATACCCCACCTATTCCTATGGACGCCATATTTTGATGTGATTAACTAAAGGTGTTAAACATAGTGGGCAGACTTTCAATCAATTCAATCATCACTAATCATGAACTTGGATATGCCCCAAATCTAGTCTCAATAGGAGTTAAGCTAGCATCGAAGTATGAGCAAAGGAATAAGGAAAAGATAGCTAATCAAGTCAATTTTCGGGCCATTAGCTAATCAAGTCGATTTTCAGGCCATCTTTAATAGGTGATAGGACCCTTCAATCCAACCACGCCCCAACAAGTATACTTACCTAAGTGTACACCCTAGACGGTAGCTGCATAAAGAAAATACTGAAGAATAATTTCTCTTTTAGGAAACAAGATCATTATCGTTAACTTTCAAAAAAAGAAAAAGGAAAAAGGAAAAGAAAAGGATCATTGGTGTTTTTTGGTAGATAAAAGATAAATGGATATCATGCTTGAGAACTTCCGCGGGTGTAGTTATAAAATGACTACCTTGGAAGTGTTTCTACAAACTTTGTGTGTCTCTGTGTGTGTGTGTGTGTGTGTGTGTGTGTGTGAGAGAGAGAGAGAGAGAGAGAGAGAGAGAGAGAGAGAGAGAGAGACCTTCATCTTCAGCATGAGCATCTTTTATCTTACGAATTTCAACTTCTATCTGCTCCCTGGTTAAATTCTCGCAATCCTGAAAGAACAGAAGCACTTTAGCATTGAATAATTAATGTTCATCTGTATAAGGGAAATAGCTTCACTACTTAAGGGACTAAGAGTATGCAATAGATATTGCCCTTTTCAATCAAAAAAATGGATAGTCTTTCTGTTAGACAAGGTCCAAACTAGAACGATTTGATTTTCTACGTTATCATGGCCCAAGACCCAAGAAAGATGGTAGTTACAGAGCATGTCTTTCCTGCACGTCTTAGCTCATGTTTGCTAGATCTTATTTTTTTTAATACCCACTGTTCTAAAGTAAAGCAATGATCATTAACCTCGAAGGAAAAAAAAAAAGGTTGAGGCTAGGATTGGTGATCCAGAAAAGGCCACTAGTTTGCATAAAGACCAAGTTAATTGACACAGAGAAGGTTCAAAGAAAAGACAATTATTTGATTCATGCCAAGGTTTTGCAATTTAGACTTAAGGTGATGCAGGCCCTAGGGTTAGGGCTTGCTTGAAGTACCGAAGCACGTGTCCAAGGACACTTCAAATCGTCGAAAAAACTTCCAAGGCACGAGGATGCACCTTCAGGGATAAAGCCCACAATTATATTCAATAATCCAAGTCTCTGAATAATTCTTCACTACAGTGTCATATAAATAAGAAATATAACTTAAGACCAAAGAAACCAACTTAAGACCAAAGAAACCTAATCTAATAATGGCACTAAATAATAAGAGAAACCTAATGCTAATTACAATCCATAAAATAAAATAAAAATCAAATCACATATTTAATAAAAATCCTACTTGGCCCCCATGCATGTGGCCATTGAGGTCAATCTGCATCATTCTCCCTTGGCTTGGAAAGACTCGGCCTCAAGTTTGGTAAAAATCCGCCAGGATCAAAGAGCAATCGAACAACCTTTCAATTTGTTGGCACAGCTTGAGCTTGTGTGCACAGCTTGAAAACTATGAACATGTCACATCTATTGATTTGACAACCAAAATGTATGTGGATGTTCGATTGAACCGTTGGGTACTTTATGTGTGGAATCCGCACCATCAGATCACAATTTTTGATTATCCACTATTCATCTCCAAGTTTCCATGGTTGATTCCCTAAAATGAAATCAATGTGAGATTTTATGTGGGGAATAGCAACAACTTGTTCTTATTTCCCTAGTGTTTGCACTTGCACTTCTAGATCATCATTACTCGTATGAGAAATTTCGGGTCCAAGTGTAGATGTCGAATCCTCTATGTCTTGCTCTACCTCCTTAGTTTACATATCCTCTATCACCGGTTCCTCGACATGGGCAATCTGTATTTGCATTGACTTTTCTTCTAGAGGTGTAACTTTCACCAGACAATACACCTAAACATCCATTCCATACGAATTGCTTCCCAACATCCTTCATGGATGTTCGTACAATCATTCATTTGCTCCAGTATTTTTGGTCTCAAATCTCTGACGAAACTAATCAAGTCATGTTCCTCATCATCTTCGAATCCACACTTGTCTTAGAGCAATGAAAACATGTCACCATAGTCAAGAACAGAGATGTCTCCTTGTTTCAAATTAAAAAATGACCGAAAATAGACTTCATTTTCAAATTACCATGAGCCATATTTATTTTCATATTTGTATCTTTAAAGTATGTTGAAGATTGTAATATCATGGAATTTCATCATGGATTAAAGAATGGACAAACCTGATATGCAGATCTGTACTCTACAAATTCGCTAGCAAAGACAAATTTGAAATCTAACTTTTGATAGCTCCAATATTGCGTAAAAAAATTTTAACTGTCAGATTTGGGCAATTTTGTACTTGACGACTCTGTTGCTGGGATGTGGGGTTGGGGACGAGAGGGATTGCAGTGTCGAGTTTGGGTAGCAGTATGCCCTACAGGTTGGGCTCCAAGGGAGATGGTTTGTTGACAAGAAACTTGGAGATTTGGATCCGGGAGGTGTGGTGGGGGGGTGGTCTCCAATTTCAAGAATGGTGATGGATGGGATCCACTAGGATGATGGAATGGAGTGACAAAAAGGGCAATGATGTGGTTTGAGGCTAGGTTGGGTTCAACAGGGATACAATCAAGGATGGCTTAAGTTTCGGTGCAGGGATTTCATTGGGAATTTGGGTTTTAACAGCGGTGATGGTGGTTTTGGTCATGGGCACGCATGGCAAGGGTGTGTCGAGATGGATGACAAATACGCACTGATTAGCGATGGATCAGAGATTGGTGATCAAAGCAATGTGGATCTTCCCTCCAATATCAAACTCTGTTTCCTCTCGAGTCAAGGCAAGCCAGCTGAGTAGCATCGTGGGATACCATTTTCTATTTTTCAAACATTATTATCAGTTTTACAAATATTTTGAGGTTTTTGAGACTCCAAGCCCTTAAAATATTTGTAAAAATGATAAAAATAAATGTTTAATAAAAAGAAAACAATATCCTATGATTCTGAAATTTCAAAACACATGCTTTTTCATAACGAATGAATTAAAGGTAATAAGTGGCTGCATTTGTCTTTTACTGAGTCAAATGAATAGTAACTAAGATCTTGAATGCTAAAATCTTTCAAAAAATTTGGATCGTATCTACCAAAATCAGCGCAAAAGGACCCCTGACGTCTTACATCGTGTCTAGATGCAAAACTGGAGGATATATTAATTTTGCTTTTCTTTCAAAGGAATTGTTGTGTTTGTGCATGTATGGTGTTTGGAGAGACTCAACTAGATGGGTGGGCTGGAGGTTTTATTAACACTCCTTGGAGGATTGTTTCATGGACAGTACGAGCTAAAAGAACTCCATGATCACCAAGTCTCTTTCTCTCATATTAGGATGGTTGCTAATTCAGAAGTTGATTCTCTAGCCAAAGGGGTTCATGTTCATTGTAAGTTGCTGAAATGTAATATTCTCTAGCAAAAGAAGAGGTTATGTGCTCCTTGTTGATTGCTAAAATGCAATTAAATTGAAATTTTGAAACTTACTGTCATTGCTGTGTCAGCTTCTGTTTCTCCATCAAAATCTCTCATGCTGAACGAAAGTGAAGCTTGATCTTCGTCAAAATCTGATAATGTGGTCTCCTTACATCCAGAGCTATCATTATGTCCATCATCCAATACCATACCATCATTCTGATCCTCATCTGAGTCATCATCTGTATCCTCCACAATCCAAGCAGCCTGCAACATGTGAAAATTAAAGAGCCCTCAACACTGTCACGTCATTGCAAAGTAAGAGCACCAAATGAAAGCTTTAATAAGTACTAATCATCTGGCCAAAAGTAAAACCTGGTATTCTGAGGTGCCACGAGGAAGAATTTTCTTTTTAAGTGTGTTTGTTTTGTTAATTTCATCTGCTTCAGCCATCTCTGCTTCCGTTGGCCACGTCTGATAATATTGCATTAAAAGAAAAAAAGTAATCACTCCACTATCATCAAATATTTTACGTGCAAAATGCCAGAGATATATGAGGGTTTTTTTCTCTCTCTCTCTCTCTCTTTTTTTTTTTTTTGGGATCGGTAGAGACTATGAGCTAATCATTATGAAGAACACAAAAGTTGATTCACAAGATGTCATATGCAATCTAAAATAAAATATAAAAAAACCCATGCAAGGTCACAACCAGACTGTCTCCAGCAATCAATTTGATGCAAGGTTCATCATTATCAAAGTATGATGCAATCCGAGGAGTGATGAGAAGTAAAATATACCACTGTAAATGTTATCTATCAAATTATATTGACTCCTAGTAGCACAAATGTCGGTGCAAAAGCGAAACTCCTAATTGTATCAGTGATAGAACTAATAGAGATGATGCACACGCTGATTTGAGAATACATCACTCCACCCTCTCAAAATATTTTTACCAAAGATCTCTTTAGCAAAAACTGGAATCTCTATAAAATGTTTCTGAAGACATGACAACAACCTCAAAAGTCAAAACAGACATAACTCAGTCAAAAACACTTTAGAAGGTCAAGGCTTGGTTGGTTAAGCCCATTCACTACTCCAAATTACTAAGGAAACACTTGTGAAGACTCCAATGGAAATTTTTTTTTTTTTTTACCATCTCATTTACGATACACAACCAATACCTGGTCCCATGCCCCGATTAAGGAGGTTAGCATCAGTGGTAGGCCAGCATAAAATTTATTCCACAATTACAACATGAATAGCGGACCCCAACAAAGTTGGGACAAAGCCTTGATGATGATTAAGGAACCAGTACATGGTCAAGAGTTCCAATGACTTGACTCGATAACTTTTGAACAACTTTTTCAGTTTTTAGACAATGTTTAAGAGGGTCATTGAACATAGTTGCAGATTCAACAATACAAAGTATTAGCCTCAATGAAGAAGAGGGTGAAGAACTTAGAGCTTATTTAAGGTCTGCACAATCTCCTCAGTCTGGCATTTCACAAAGGCTTAAATTAAAATGTGAACAGATACGCTATTTTTGTAAGCACATGGACTCTAAGCACAGTGTTGGTCTTTTGAAGCTGCAAACGCTTCAAGGTACACCCGTTTCTTTAAAAAAAAATGTTGGTCTTGAAAAGCAAGATTTAGAAATTTGATACAGCAGAGCTTGCCTTTCTTGGTATGAAAGCATGCATTTTATTCTGTTTATTTTCCTGGAAAAGAATGGTCCTTTAGAAGAATACAATAGAAAAGTAAACAAAGAATTCAATATTTTATAAATAACAGGAATAATTTATTGAAAAGATAGATATATACAAAGGTGTAACATAAACCGGAAAAAAAATGATGAGAAGAGAAGCCTCAGGTAACAATGGAAAAGTGCACTGAACTAGACCTTATAAGAGCCAAGTTAAACATATTTTAAAGCACAGTTGCAAGTTTTCAATATTTTCCAGAGCTAAATGAATATTCGATAACAAATATAATATACACAAAGATATCCACATGATACACAATAATGAGAACATTCAAATTCTTACTTGCTCTCCAGCAAGAGGATCAGGAATATTTTCAATGAGTAGAGGCACTTTCTTCAAAGGATCAGGTACCAAGGTGTGTATTATCTGCATCTTTGCACAAAAGGTAATTGAGTCTAATAGTAATTCAAATTCATCCCAAAAATGTACAAATCAATTTGTAGGAAGAAAGAAAAAAGGCATACATCGATAGGAAGAAAGGATATTTGGGACAGTTTAACTTTCAAGGAAGAAAGGTTATTTGGGACAGAGAATGATATATAAATATAGAATCGCTTTTCTCAATTCTTTTTTTTTTATTCTCTTTTTTTTGATCGGCAATATGACTTGAACCCACAACCTCAAGGTTGCAACAGGGAATACGTTCCACTATGCCATGGGCTGTTGTCGGTCAAACACAATCAAAATTCAACTGCAGAAAATTTGATAAAGAGGAAATGTGCTTGATGAGTCTGAAGCAATAGGTGTGAACCAACCATTCAAAAATAACCAATGTTTTTGCCAAGAAAAGCCCAAGAACATCTTACAGAAACATGGCCTATTAAACTGGAATAACAAAGCAAACAGTACTGCATATATGAACGAAGCAAGGTCAATGCATTGCATTCTATGCAGTCATTTGACTTCATACATGCTTCCATTTCATACCAAAGTGAGGTTTGGCATTAAAAAGTTTTCACCCTGGCCAACGTCACTAAATCAAGTCCATACATACAAATGTTGCCTTCAACTGATAAAGGAGATTAACAAAATACAGAAATATATTTCTTCATGTTAGTAGAAGTTGTTAATGTACAGAAATAAAATGCAACAAAAACAAAGCTTACAGGGGTAAAACCACAACTGGCTTGGAAAAGACTATTCAGGAAAAAGAATTGACAACTTCATCTGCTTATCTTTGGCCATGGGGAAAAGGACTGTAAGTTTCCTGTTATCATATCCCTGATTTGAAAATAAATGATTGGCTAGAATTCATGAAGAGACCCAATTGATGACATTGCAAGAACACTTCCACCAAGAGTCTACAAAAGGCCCAAAATGAAGTTGCAAAAACCATTTCAAAGTTTTAGACTGTCCTAAAGTTCACACCTCCAACTCATTAGCTTTAGCATCCTTCATGGCATGGAAATTTGGAAAAGAATCTTCCACATTTTGTTTCCCGATATGCCTATCTTGGAAAACTCTTAACCAACACACCCCACCTGGCCTCATTAAAAAAATTAAAAAATAGAGTCCAACATTTAAACAAATGAATAATATCATGTGTTGACAACTGACTGATTCAGAACTCCTGGAGGGGCCCACCTGGACTCATTTCAATCACAGGAGGAGAAGGGGAATGGGAAGGTCTATGCATAGATTAGAGATGCTTTGAAAATACAGCCTAATCAGGTCGCCACAGAAACTATATTTAAGGCCCCGAAACATTAGGGGTGAACATTTTTTTTTTTAAAGATAGAAAGAAAGAAAGAAAGTAGTGCTCCATCCATTGGACGATTGACAGATAAATACATATGAAAAATAAAATATAATTATTTGTTTCAGAAACTTACTTTAAGAATTTTGGAGAAAAGAGAGGAAGTTATTCCAGGCAAACGTGAACGGAAGAATATGATAAATAGTTACTCCATCAAAATGTAACTAATTATACCTAATAGAATGAAAGCATGAAACATGAAAAGAAAAGTCACCACCTGCACAGCATGCAACTCATCAGAATCCATTAAGTCCTGTCCTTTCCTTTCTTTTATGGGAAATGGATCCTTCAGAATGTCTATTTTGGATAGTTCAAAATCCCCAGCACCGGAAACATGAACCTGTTTTGGAGAACAAATGGTTATAAGAAAGTGGTAGTCATATAACAAAGCCATGGCTAGAAAGTAGAGATATTGTCCCAAAGATGAATAATTTACCAGCTGATTCACTGACAAACTGCGAGCACGCACATAACCTGTTAGCAGGAGGGTACCTTTTCCTGGATTTCCATCATCAGCTACTAAATCAACCTGAAAAACCATCCCACTCCAAGTTTATTACCAACACAGATCAGATACAAAATGCCAAAAAATCGAACAGTTAAGCTCTTTTTCACAGGGTAGAAAGGGTCAATTTGATATATCAGGGACTCTGCACCTCAGAAAATTTGTGTTTTCTGTCATGGAATTGTTTGTTTCCCTTCAAAAGAAATTAGTTTGTTGTGAAAGCTAGAATCAATTTTATGTTAAAACTTGCAACTCAAAATTATCCGTTGCATTCATTTCTTTCACTTCAGGAGAAGATGATTATAATGAATATAAAACCAGAAGATTGAAAAGTGAAATAGACAACAGAGATCTCCAAAGCCAGCAAAATTCACAATCGTATGAGCATTTTATAAGGAATCTTTGCAGCAATGTTATGCACCAGATGGGACATAAAGTGGAGCAAATGTAATTTTTAATTAAAAATGAGATTTACAAATATACGCACACTCACACAGATATATGAGAAGTGTGGCAACAAACTGGACACAACTAACAGCGGAGGACCCTGCTGTGAGGACCAGCTACATGCATGCCAATCATGGGATCAGAATGTGATTACAGGGTCAAACTATCAATTAGGACTCCACACAAAATCAGTATGATCTAATGATCATGCCATCTATTTTTATACCTCGAAGGTTAATGCACTTTTATGTGCATATATGGCATTAAACCTCGGAACCCTTAAATGGATAGTTACATTTGTCAGATTGTACTGACATTTAGCGCACCTTTAACTTATTTTAAGGACTTCTCATCACATCCTTACCCTGTAATTAGCATGCATCACAGTGGGCCTGCAATAGCATCTGGCATAAAAGCAGACACAGGAAAAATGAGGAGTTCTTTAAAAATTACGAGGATACCTCTTGAGCCATCAGATAAGGCCGATGGGTTCGCCAGTGAGGAACAGAAAGCCGTTGCTCCCTGAAGAGCCACATGAACTGCAAAAGAAAATAAGCAAAACAAATTGAATTTTTCAGATTGCAGGAAGTCATTATAAGACCAGCTTCTGAACATCTCCATAGCGGTATAGCTTCACCCAAGCAGCTGGTAATTTTGTTATAATAAGTCATATTGATGCAGGACATGCCCGTATCCATGGGTCGACAGGCCCAATGGGCCCAAATTAGAGGATCTCTTCCTTTAGGATCTTTTATTTAAATTATTTTATGCAATGGGTTTTTTTGAAATTAGGATTTTTTTTTTTTTTTGATAACTTGCAATTAGGAAATATTTATTTAGATGCTTATTTTAACCTTAGCTGTAGATTTTGTTAGTGGCTGAGATTAAATCTAGGGTTTTGCTTTTCTCTATTTAAAGGATTGTAAAGCCTCCTGGCAAGACTAGAGATGACTATTTAAAATAAATAAATAAATTGTTGAGTTTGTTCTCCTATGTGATCTCTCCCATGATGGGAATGGTAAGTCCATGGGTGTGAAGCCCTTTATCCTCTATCCCTACCATTTCTTCCCCTACCCATCCTGCATCTCCCCACCACTCTGCATCACATACCTTATGCAAGTCTTCTTTAGTATCTGCTGGATAAAATTTACAATCCTCTGGAAATTGAGAAGCAATGGCTGATGAGCACATCTTCTTCAAATCATTTTTCATCCTCTGGTCCTCAGGAAGATCCTAGAAAGCAAATAAAATGGCATTTTTATAGATTTTGAGTCATAAAGGACCAGTCACAAAGAAGCATTCACTGAAATATATATTCCATATGCATAGTGTACTACTCACACGAATCAGTACAGCAGTACTTGGTAAGCCCAGGGACCTGAAGACAGAAAGACACTGACTCCCAAAGGAATCTACATAACCATCAGGTTCACTTCCCTCGCATAAAGAGCTGGCTGATGCTACAAAAGCAATGAGATCGGCAACCTGAATTAATAATAGTTAAGTCATGAGAAGGGAACCAAGTGAAAGAAACTTTTCAGGACCTGCAATCATCCATAATTTTCTTTAAGAAAATGAAAGAAAAACTGACAGAAATTCACTGGAATATCGAATACCTTCGCCATTGCCATGCATGATGCCATATCCCCATGAGGTGCTTCCAAGACCTTGCAAGGTTAAGTTCAAGTCTTATTTATCTAAAGAAAGTAAATAAAAACATAGTTTTTAATATACAGGCACAGTAAGATTAATGGTTTGAATCTTTTCACACATCTCTTGAATCTTGATACTGAAAAAAATTAGCATAATTAAAACCAAATTCTTCCACATCTTTTGAAAATAGATGAAAACAGACATCAAGCATTCCATTTCCATTAATGAAACAAACTGTAGATACATTAACTAGAAGACAGATGATTTTTAATTTTTTTCGCTCTGGTATATTATGCCCCAATGATACATTTAAAACTTTACACACTGATATATTTTTCCTTTTCCACACACAACTAATTCCTTCAACAGGAAAAGGCAAGCAGTACCCTGATTTCCAGCTTAGTGAGTCATCCAATAATGATAAGTTTGTCCAAGATAGTGTTCGGCTCACTCTTTGTTTTTTGGCATCCATCTGAGCTTTTGTAGAAGCTCATTTATCAAAGATTTTAATCATTCACATATATGATGGTAATAAAACAAAATGTGACACACTCATATATTTAAATCAATTTATTTTCGGAAGTCTGAATCAGCTTGGGTAAATATAGATTTCACATGATTATGTATTCTTCTCAAAGAAAATAACAACAAATTGAGTAATAAGCATCCATGATTATCACATAACAAACTCAATTAATAAAATACCCTAAAACACATGTTTTATAATACTTTAACAGGACTAACCAACACTATGATATCTTATATCAGTCACACCATGTATTTAAGTCAACGGAAAAGATAAGACTTCTTGCAGCTCATCACAGAATTTAAACATGGCCCACCACAAGGCAGAATAGATAATCTTGCAAAAGGAACATACTGTTGCTCTGAGTTTGTATGTTGGAGATGCAACTGTAGTAGATGTGGATGCTGTACCCTCAGGCGATAATAACATCAAAAGATCTCTTACAAGCAGATTTACATCTACAGATGCAGAAAGCCCAAAAAGAACCTGCGGAGAATAAAACATAATTTGGAGAACAAATAGTCCAACTTATTAGAGAAGCAACAGACGTTGAAAGGTCAAAACAAACATCCAAAGAAGATATATATATACATATATATATGAAGATTAAGATGGCTAGCTGATGATTCAAATTCCAACTTTCTGAAAGCACATAGGATAATATATATTGGCAAACAAGTATAAGAAACATGCAAAGAGGTTTGATTCCTCGATCTACAACATTAAATATTCCACATGAAGCAGAAATTTCCAGATGCAGAAAATATACAAATCATTAAATCACAGACCATCCATTCCTTAACCCACACATGCAGTAATGCACACTGATGAGAAATAAAGTCACAAACAGAGAAAATCATAGTAAAATTCTTGACAGTCAAAAACTGCCACATATAGCTAACACATAAAACATAAAGTCACAAATAAAGTTATTAAACCACAGACCATCCATTCCTTAACCCACACATGCAGAAATGCACACTGATGACAAATAAAGCCACAAACAGAGAAAATCATACTAACACTCTTTACAGTCAAAGACTGCCACATATAGTAAACATATAAAAAACAAAAACAAATTGGGGGAAAAAAAAACTAAAGCACCCAAGATTAATGCCTACTGATAATAGCCATGGATTTAGTGCAAGCATACAACACTGGCCAAAACATATTATCTTCTAAAAGTAGTAGACGTTTATGATAATTTAAGGAATGCGGCTGATCTCAGTACAAATACTATACGGCTGATCTAAGTACAAATACTATGAGAAAGTAATGGTGAACATAAGGAAGGGGAGCAGGGCGGTGGCAGTGCTGTACATAATAAGAGGAGTCGACTTCAAGAGCTGAAGAAGAAAAGAAAGATACAAGAAAATGCAACCATCTACAATTTCTAGATTTTCCTAGTTTTTTACTAACACTAAAAGCCTTGAACCCTGAATGGTATGCCAGACAAAGGAAAGGAAAAAAAATAAAATCATGCAACTTTTTTTATTGGAAACATTGAAATAACATAATGACAAAAGCATAGTAGACAAAAGTCATAAAAATTTTGAGTACTCACAATAATACGAGGCGGACTGGTTGATGCACTTGTGGCCCTCTTCTCTTTTAATAGAGCTGCACGTTTCTGATCTCGGATCTAGAGAACACACAGGTGAAAAAATAAGACAACAACAACCACTTACAAGCCAATAGTGCTTTCAGTTGTTTCACAAGTCATGAGAACACAGCATGTCGGACACTTATAGGCAATTCGGGAGTGGAGAAAACTAAGGAAACAAATGGACTACAGTACCTTTTTTTTTTTTAAATGATAACTTGCATTGATGAAAAGCTTTACAATATAAAAGATCAGTACTGAGAAATGGCAGGGGAAAACCCACAAAAATACAGCCACCGCTCAAAAGGAGAAAGAAACAAAAATGGCTCAAAGAAATCTGAAGCCAGAAGAAAAAAGAAGGAACCCGAAGTCATATGGAGATTACATCCCTCCAATAGAACCTGATGCTATCCATTGAGATGCCCAAGAAGTACGGGAGAATGGAAACCCACGAGGTGACATAGAATTTCGTTTTGAAACTGATATCGCTTGAAGATGAAGCCATTCCATCAAAACACCTTCTATTCCTCTCATTCCAGATTGTCCAAATGCAAGCCAAGAAAGATAGGCGCCACATAATCTTGCCTTTCGGAGAAGCAATTGGACATGTCCATTCCTCAAACAGGTCATTTATGGATCGAGGGAGAACCCAACTAGAGTTGAAGCCAATAAGGACTGACAACCAAAGCATATTGGCCATGTTGCATTGAAGGAGAAGGTGGTCCACCGATTCCTCCACAGCTAGGCCAAGAGGGCAAGCATTGACAACAATCATATTTCATATGCGAAGGTTGTCAAAAGTAAGGATTCTCTTACAAGGGGCTAACTAAGTTAAGGCTATTACTCTCAGAGGGGCCTTGAACTTCCAGAGGGTTGACTAGTACATAGGTTTTTCAGTTTTTTCCACCTTTTCTCCTCCTCTTTTTTTTTTTTTTTAATGATAAGTGACTGAACATCTACTTGGACCTTCCTAGGGAATAACATATGCATAAACACAGGGGACACTTCAAACCCATTAGATTACACAAAACCCACACCTATCCCATGTCACATAAAATTAAATCAAATAAATATATTTCAGTTGATATTGCTATTAAAGTTCACAAAAAGATAACCCTTATAACGATATCAATATTAGAAACAACCCATCTACCACAATTCTTCCCTTACCATTTTATTACGCTGAACCCGAGCAGCGCGGGCGCCCTTCGCCATGTTATGCACATCCGGTTTTGAAATCCGGCTTTTATCTAAAACCCAGAAATAGAACATGAAATTAACATAGGCATGACTGAAAACTCGTACTGCCTATTAGTTTGCATTTAAATAACATGTGAATCGAATACATGGGATGGTTAAAAATGAAGATTAGAGGTAAATTTCCAAAAATGAACATCGAATAACATTTTCTTTTAGCAAACAAAATCAAACATATAACGATATTCGATGCACATTTTTTGAAATTTCACCTGTGATCTTCACTTTTCACCACGCTGTGTATTCAATTCCAATATATTTTAGTGCAAACAAACACAGGCTTAGTCTTATATCAAATACAAACTAGAAAAAAATTATTTTTACAGAACACAGTGAAAATTCATTCCACAATGTCTTTAGGGCAGTGTTGAAATCAGAGCCAGCACTACGATAGCTACTAAAACGAAGTGTGACAAAGGGGGATTTTTAAAACTGAGGGTACCCCTTAGTTTTTTCCAAAGAACTGAAAAGCGTCAGCTTTTAAAGAAGATTCAAACGAAACATCTGCTATAACGAGAGGAAGGGAGTTCAGGGTTTTACCCTTCTGAGAAGTTCTGTGGATTTGGCGGGAGGCCTTGGAGGCGAAACGGGTCTTGTGAGCCTTGTTGATCTGGACTCGAGATCCCGCCATTGGAGCTCAAGCTCTCAAGGATCTTCGAGTTGCAGAGGAGAGAATAAAACCCTAGCTTTGTGTGATGAACTCTCGCGCCATAGGAAGAGAACCGGGTAGGTACGGCAAGAGGGGTTTATGTTAGGTCCCTAGGGTTGTTATGGGCTTTTTTAAAGGGGTGTTTGGGTCCAGCCCATGTATTGCTGCATGGGCTCGAGCCAAAATTTTTTGGGTTTGGGTCTGGATGGAGAGAGAACCCAAGGGTTTGGATTTGGTTTGGAAAAAACCAACGGTTTGCAAAGGGAGATGTGGGTCCACTGAGAATTATGTTGTTTTTGGATTGATAATCACTTGATTGAATACAAAGGCCGGCCGCCTATGATTACATGTGATAATTTGCTTGAATTGTGGTCCCTTATATCCAAAGCTGTAGTTCTTGTCTCTGAGAGGATGCTCCCATGCAACTTTTTTTTTTCATTTTTTGATGATGTTCATGTAGAATAATTCTTTAGGTGGATTTATTTTATTTTATTTTATTTTATTTCTGTATTTGAAATGTGGGTTCATGCTGTAATTAATCCATGCAAAACTTAAAAGGTTGGCTTCATAGTCACATTCACAGAAAATTGGGTCCCATATACCCCAATGAATAAAAGGCATAATTCCATTAAGGAATTATTGTGGCTATGAACATAGAATTTATAAAATTAAAGTCAAATGAATTTTTTAATTCGGACATAAATGAAATAAAGAATTTTAAAATTACAGAATTGAATAGCATTACCAAATTTTAGCATTTGAAATTTCTAGATATACATGTAAATCTGGGTGAGCCATGGGCTGGTCCAAGATGAGCTCCGGCCTGGGCCATGCTAGGGGCTAGGGTTGTGGCTAAGGTTGCCAACAAATTGGCTCTAGAATGGGTTCATATTGGACCTGGGCTCATTTCTAAATGATGGTTATAGAACCGGTTCTGACTCGAAATCTATTTCGTTGTTTATGAACCCAATTCCAATAAGAGGGTTTGAATTCGATTTCCAATTTTGGTCTGATTGGAGAAAGTTGAACCAATTTCAAAATTAATTCTAACTTCTTAAACTTTCTTTTTTTTTTTTAATTAAGAATGTTGTTCAACTTATAACAATGCATTACATGTGCTATCTTTACGATTAAAAATAAAATTATCAAACGTAAGTTGATTTTAAACTACAATTTGTAATATTAAAGGCCCTCATACTAAGTCCTGAGTCAACGAGTTGAAACCTATAGAGACCAAGAGCTAGACTTGTTTGCTAATCGGAACATGAATTGCATTTTGGACCTGGACCCATTAATGAATCAAAACCTAAAATATGTTTTAAACTCGGATTTTTACGGGTTGAAATATTTGGATAATCAGATAATCGAATACTCATTTGCAACCTTAATCAAGGGCCGCAGCATGTGCCATGCTGAATTGAGGGAGCTAGGCCACAGGCCACCCAAAAATTCAACCCCCTCCCCCCAAATAGTCATAAAACGGCTATGGGGGAGTACTTTGACCATTTTAACCCTCTCAATAACAAACAAATGAAATTTTAGGAGGGTATTTGTGTCGTTTTCACCTTTGAACCATTTTATCGCAATTACCCTCTTAACTGCCAAATAACAGTCAAATGAGGTGTATTTTACGTCATTTG
The DNA here is from genome assembly GCA_037013555.1 of Sextonia rubra. NCBI lineage: Eukaryota > Viridiplantae > Streptophyta > Magnoliopsida > Laurales > Lauraceae > Sextonia > Sextonia rubra. The sequence continues at coordinate 56,160,002 of JASUAD010000008.1, read as the reverse complement.
ATCCTTTTATAAATCTATAAATACCTTCTCCCCTCTCATTTCTCAACACATTTATATTCTACACTCTTTCTAAACCCCTTTTCTCTCATTTCAGACTCTCTAAACTCTCATCTCTCTAAGTTCTTTTATTCTCTTTCTCTTTTTTAGTTTTCTAGCACCAAGAACTCTCTTCAAGATCTTAAAAATAGTTTGGCCATTGCAACTGTTCAACTATGACTCTAGCCTAAATGATAAGAAGGCAGTAGAAAATACTTTTACAAGAGCGAGCCAAGCCGAACATTATCCATCTTCAGAAAAAAAAAAAGAAGAAAAATGATTCGTGATGTTTAGAAATATTTTCAAATAATTCCGATTATTGATAACACTAGAAAACTATTGAGAAGGTACAATGCATATTTTGTAGTGGCCTTTAAAAGTTCAATATAGTAAGCGACATTGACCACCTTCATAAACATTTGCAATCATGTATGCCTAAATCTTATTTGAAGCAAATTACAAAAAGGAATTAATTCATATTGTTTTTCAATGTTGTGTACATTATTTTAACAGTTTTAATTTAATTGTAAGATAAAATCTAAAAAAACATTATTAATTTTATTGTTGATTTTTTCTCCAGGTTTTTTAAAAATATAAAATAAATACAAATATGGCCGGCGGCAAGCCGGCTAGGGTAGTGCCTTGGGCTAGCCCCCAGTGGCTTGGGAGTGGCCCACATTTACATGCTTACCACCATACATAAATTTCAAAAATTCTAGTAAAGAATGAGATCTTCGAGATTACTCATCTGTTTTTTTCTTCTTTTTTTTTTTTTTGGATTTGAAAACTAAAAGGTTGAAATTATATATCCTCTCTTCTTTTTTTTTTTTTAGAATGTTCTCTTACTTCCCATGGGATTTGGAAACTCTCAATCTTTAAATTTTATGCAATGGTACTATTTTTTCTTGATTATATATGCCAGTTCGCATCAATATCAATATGAATATCAAATTCTTGGTTACAGATATCCTCTCGAGTGAGAAAATTTTTATGTGGGTGCCATGCAAGTGAGTGAGAAAATTGGCACAAATTTTTATGTACTGATTTTATCATGTATGGTACAATTGTAAGTCAAATTTAGCGATTAAACAATGAGTTTTAGCTTGCTTTTCTTTGAAAGCGATGAAAAACAAGCTTCTACGCTGGAGGTTAGGAGAGTACTTGAGAAAATGAACACATCACAAATATCTCGGAGAGACCTTTCACCTGTTATCAAAACAAACTCCCCCCAGATATATACTTTGAATCCTGAAATTTTACCTCTAAGATTGCAGTTTCATAGAAGACATGATTAATAATCATGTTAACGGGACTTGTTAATCACATCTTCAATGATGGTGGTGCCAACTGCTATTAAAACAAAATGTGTGATATCCAATTTAACCGACATGTGGGCCTAGAGTTCCAGTCCTACAATGCATCAATCCGGACTTACCGGTACAAACGACCGTTATTACCAGCATCTCCACGTTAAAAAATTTAAATTACTGTTACTCCGCCGTTGTAAAAACTGCGACCTTTAAATCCAAAGCGAAACAAAGAAGAGAGAAATATCTGAAAACCAGAAAGGGGGAAGAGAGAGAGAGAGAGAGAGAGAGAATGCTGCTTCTTCCTCCTCCTCCCACCCTCTTCTCCTCCTCCTCCTCCTCTTCCTGGTGCTCCTCCTCCTCCTCATCCTCCTATCTCTTCATCCGCCACCGCCACCACAACCACCATGTCCTCCTCTCCACAACCACCTCCTCCCCCCTCACGTCGCTCGAAAACCGCCACTACGACTTCTCCCCTCTCCTCCAATTCCTCTCCTCCTCCACTACCCAATCCCAATCCCAGACCCCAACCTCCCTCCACCCGACGGAGCTCCGCCTCGCGGAGTCGTACCGGGCGGTCCCCGCCCCGCTGTGGCACTCCCTCCTGAAATCCCTCTCCTCCTCCCCCTCCACCCTGGACTCCGCCACCGCCCTCGTGCGGTGGCTCCAGCGCCACAAGCTCTGCTTCTCGTATGAGCTCCTCTACTCCATCCTGATCCACGCCCTGGGCCGCTCCCAGAAGCTGTACGAGGCGTTCCTCCTCTCGCACCAGTCCCCCTCCCCCTCCCCCCTCACCTTCAACGCCCTCATCTCCGCCTGCGCCCGCAACGACGACCCCGAAAAGGCCCTCCACGTCCTCTCCCGGATGCGCCGCCTCGGCCTCCACCCCGACCTCCCCAATTACTCCCTCATTGTCCAATGCCTCCTCCGCACCAGCCGCCCCGTCGACCCCTCCCTCCTCCTCAACCTCTGCCGAGACCTCTCCGACGACCGCCTCGAACCCGACTGCCAGCTCCTCAATGACCTCTCCGTCGCCTTCGCCAAAGCCGGCGACCCCTCTCGCTCCCTCCACTTCGTATCCGTCCTCCAGAGCCATGGCCTCTCCCCCAAGTCCTCCACCTTTGTCGCTGTCATCTCCTCCCTTGCCAATCTCGGCCGCACTTGCGAAGCAGAGGTGGTGTTTGAGGAAATGCGCCAAGGAGGACTCACCCCTCGGACCCGCGCCTTCAACGCCCTGCTCAAGGGCTATGTCAAGACTGGTGCCTTGCAGCCTGCAGAGGCCCTCGTCTCCGCCATGGAGAGCACGGGCGTCTCCCCTGATGAACACACCTACAGCCTGCTCATTGACGCGTATTCGAATGCAGGGCGCTGGGAGAGCGCAAGAATTCTCCTCAAGGAGATGGAGGACAGCAACATTCGCCCCAATTCATATGTCTTCAGCCGCATCCTCGCAAGCTATCGTGATAAGGGGGACTGGCAGAAGTCGTTTATGGTGCTCAAAGAGATGCGCACTAATGGGGTTCTCCCTGATAGGCACTTCTACAATGTGATGATCGATACGTTCGGCAAGTACAATTGCCTCGAGCATGCCGTTGAGACATTCGAAAGGATGATTTCGGATGGGATACAGCCAGATGTTGTGACATGGAACACATTGATTGACTGCCACTGTAAGGCGGGGCGCCATGAGAGGGCCTGGGAGATGTTTGAGGAAATGCGGGAGAGTGGGTGCTTGCCCTGTACCACCACTTATAACATTATAATCAATTCGCTTGGGAAGCAGCAGAAGTGGGAGGAGGTGAAGAGCTTGTTGGGGAAGATGCGCAGTGAGGGACTGTTGCCGAATGCCATTACCTACACCACGCTGGTGGATATCTATGGTCAGTCGGGGAGGTTTAATGATGCAATTGAGTGCTTAGAGGTCATTAAGGCATCTGGGTTTAAGCCTTCACAGACTATGTACCATGCCTTGGTCAATGCATATGCTCAGAGAGTATATTCTCCTTCCCTTTCTTCTCTCCTATTTCTTTTATTTTTATTTACTGATTGACACAAATGAATCTAAATATATTTTCAGCAATTGAACGAATAAGTCATTTTGTTGGTTTATGCAGAGGAATGATGTTTCCTTCCATTTGATTGCAGGGTTTGTCTGATCAAGCTGTAAATGCGTTCAGGGTCATGATAGCTGATGGTATAAAGCCCACTGTTTTGGTCCTCAATTTGTTAATCAATGCATTTGGTGAGGATCGAAGAGATGCCGAGGCCTTTGGTGTGTTGCAATATATGAAGGAAAATGTAAACTATTGACAAGACCTTTTCCAGTTGAGGCTGCACTTTGCTTCATCCAAATTTTGGTTGTGGAGAATATTCTCTTGATTCTCGCATAGAGAGAGGGAGGATTTTCTTGACTCCCAAAATGTCAAGAAGAAGCTAGGTGCATCCTAAATTTATTTCATCATGTGATAGTTCTCTTTAGAATATTCTTCTACAATTAAATTTGAGGTCAATTCATTTCTTGTAATTGCAGGCCTTGAAGCCAGATGTTGTAACATATACTACTCTGATGAAAGTTCTAATCCGTGTAGAGAAGTTTGAAAAGGTAGCATTTCCTCGCTTGTTCTCCTTTTTCTTTGAAATGGTAATGGTTAGTATCATTGAATAGGAGTACAAGGCCAACAAATACCAATCATATACCCAAAAAAATACCACTAGAGCTAGGAAAGAAAATAAAATCATGATTCCAGTTACTTCTCCAGATATCAATTTTTGATATACCTAAAAAATTTTTATTAATAGTGAAATTTGAAATACAAACACAGAAATTATACAGGATTCATAAGAAAATAAGCCACCAAGCAAAACCCAAAGACATTGTGAACGGCGTGTAATTTAGCTCCTGCATACATGTCAGTTTTTCCAGTCCTTTTCTAGCTGAATCATTTGCAATTCTGTTATCCCCCTTCACAATGCATAGAAAAGAACATGCATTCCTGAAAACAAAGCCCTAATATTTTTTTAATAGTGACAAAGCCCTAATTCTTTCATTGAAATAGAAAACTCCATGCCTCTCTCTCCCAGGTTCTGCATTTTCAGAATTTTCATCATGATTTAACTTCCCAGGAGGGAAGTCCCTGAATATATTCAATGCTTCTTTTGTTGGTTACACCTCAATTTAGACCATTTCTTTACACCACCAGTCTGGAGGACAAATCCTAGTCAATCCACCATTATTTCACAGTACACCCCTGATTCAAGCTGCCCTTTAGATTTCCTTTGGCAAAGCCATGGACATTAAATCTCCATGCCACTTTATTACTTGACTTTCATTTGATGCTCTTTCTCCATGTGGGTGGGTGTGGGTGTTCTTTATTTCTTTTAGTGGGACGCAGGGGTGGGGGTGGGGTGGGTTTAATGTTGTAGGCTATTGGTGTAAACTACTTTGTCTATGCAATAAATATCACTCTATTTTGCCAACCATACATGGTAAGAGGAAGCATTTGCTGTTGTATGCTGCTCATTACTCATTTCCTATGGGACTTTATCCCCCTGATGCATGATACTTAAGTGAACGTAAAATGATGGAATTTGTTAGGTTCCAGCTGTCTACGAGGAAATGATTTCATCTGGGTGCACTCCAGACAGGAAGGCTAGGGCAATGCTGCGTTCCGCGCTGAGATACATGAAACAGGCATTTGGTTCATAATCGGATCTGCTCACATATATTGTGTGATTGAGCAACTACACTGAATTACTAAACACATGTCAAGGTTGGCTCTGCTGCCCCTTTTCTTTATTTCATGATTATGTAAAGCATCACCCTAGGATCTAGTGCTTTCGCTTGGAATGCTGACACCATTTATGGAATGAATATGATATGACTGTGGCTTTAACAGTAAAATATGAATTATGTAACCTGGATAAAATTACTGCTCACCCATTTAAAGTGTTCTGGTTATAGCTTGAAAAATGCCAGCTTCTTGTTTATTGTTCATAACTTTGTCTTATCATCGATCCTAATGTTGCATTGCAAAACTTACTGTAAATAATTGATTTGGAGAGAGAGTGAGATGCATTGGTGTTGTTTTTGGTAACATTTATTCAAAATTGTGTCACTTGTTTATCTCTAAATGTCACCTGGTTAATAAGCTTTGCATGTAGCTATTCCCTTTTTTTTTTCTCCTCATTGCCATTTTGTGTAGAAGGGGGAAAAGAGAATGTTGCTGTCTTTTCCTTATTTTGTTACACATCACTTTTTGTTTGGAATAATTACATGTCACATTCAGGCATCTCTATCCTCAAGTTCAACCCTTTGACAAGCTTAGTTTGTAGCTATTGTCATTCATTCCTGAGATTGTATGCCTGGAATTCAAATTTTATGTTCTCCCAATCACAGCTTAATCAAGAGAAGAAGAAGAAATAGCCACAGCAGTTGTAATAAAATTATGCTACAATTCACACTTTCAGGAGACATGCCCTTTTATATCTCTATTAGGACAGCTGTGGACATATGGGTTGATTTTTTTACTTTTTGTTTGCTTTGAACAGATGGGAACTAGTTTATGGAGGGAACCTTGTTTGCAAGGAGATACAGCTTTATTTGTATAAACAAAAGATTGAGCCACAGTTATCATTTGTTCATAAGGTGATAGGAAGAACTGCACTCCATGGTTGAACAAGTTCCATTTTCAAACGCCTTTGTGCTACCCAAAGTCTTCGACACAATTAAGAACCTGGATAACATGATGTGTTACTTCCCCGCACTGAAAAGTTTCTTGTATGTATCAGTATTATCTTCTTTCATTCAAAAATCTCTGTTGTACTCACATTTTATGTATTCACTGCCCTCATAACTTATATCCATCATCTGTTCCATTTCCATGCCACACAATGAAGACTATCAGCAGAAGTGCAGGCATTTTTCTTACTTCATGCATGTATATTGATGAACTGTGGATGGATTTTGCCATTCCGAAAAAAAAAAAAAAAAAACTGTGGATGGACAGTCATGGGTTACCTATCTATTCATTTGCAAACCGACAAAAGCTCGTTTCTTTTCTTCTCTGACTTGTATTTATTTATTTTTATTTATCTCACCTTACATGGAAGAGAATGGTAGACCATGGGGTCCTCCATGCACTGCCTTTTTCATATAGCTGCTATTCTCTCTCTAGATCTTCTCTGCCTTTTTCATATAACTGCTATTCTCTCTCTACATCGTCACTGTCTTTTTCAAATAGCTGCTATTCTGTCTCTACCTTGCTATCTGTCCGATGAAGACAACCGATTAAAACCACTTTGGACAACAATTTAGATCTGATGTGATAAAAACACGTTCTCGTTTTTGAGAGGTAAAATATGGCATGCAAAGATTTTGAGGTTCAAACATAACCATTGATTGCTACAATTAAAACCGGTATCACGTGATGGCACTTGAGTTTTAAATCATAATGGCTCTTTCATATCGATTTTGAATCAAAACAAGCTATTTTCTGAAGGAAGGGACATCAGGAGACATCAGAATTCTCATGTAGTTCTTGGAAGAAGTTTTCCAGAGAAAAACGTCTCCCTATGAAAACTTTTTACGGCCTAAAGTGACCATGAAAACTAAGGCAACCAGTAGACTGTTAAGGAAGTTTGCATTTGAGGGCATTTTACTAAGCCCTAAGCAAGCCTCATCTTGTAAAAAATAAAAATCAGAAGGGTCATTTCAGTGTGGATTCCATATCCATGTGGTAATTTTCCCACGAGTTTGGAATATGATTCTTGAGAACCAGATGACCTACGACCTCCAAAGCTTCTCCATCTATCCAAATGGCGAATCCTACAAAGATGAAGACCAGAGAGAAGAATCTGGACACGCTAGCACATTCTCTCTCTAACATAGTATCAACTCATCCACCCACCTAGAGAGGTTGTAACAGATGTGAAGTTTCTCGAGTGAGGCAGGGAAGCTACGTTCCGACCCTGTTTGGTAGATCTCTTCCAGCAGGATCGTTGGGTGCATGGAGGAGTATTAAGTATAGAAAAGACTTGAAATGAAATTGAGCCACCTTCCAGAAACATAGTCATGGAAACTATAGCTTTATAACAAGTTCTTTTGTTCTGTTTTTGCTTTTGTTTTTATTTTTGTTTGTTTGTTTTTTTATTTCGCTAGAGCAGTTTTGTAACAAGTTCAGACGTAGAGTGGCATATTGATATAACCTTAGTAAATGATAATGAACCTATTCTGGGAGCCACATGGACTTCACCATATCCATTGCCTTCTATTACCAGTAAGAGCTTTGCCTTTGCTTGATCCCAGCCTAGCAAACACCATCCCGCGAAAATGCACTCTCCCAAACTTCACTACAACTTGCAGTAATGTACACTGATGGATTAGTTACTACAGAGAGAGAGAGAGAGAGACCTGACATTTAGGGCCTTTGCTATGACACTACACACAAAAATGAGAGTTTCAATTCAATAACAGATCTCACATTTAAGACCTTTGCCATAAGACGACACACACAGCTAAACCCACAGGTAGTGTTAGCCCAAGCAGGACAATGCATTCATGTTCAACTACTGCACATCTGTGGACTGTTGCAATGAATCTGAAATCATCCTTCTCTTCCTTTTCCTTTCCCATTAGAATTACATGAATAGAATTCGACAATCAAAATTCAAAGAGATGTACCAGATAGCAGCAATCTGGACCTGCTCTTTGAAATTCTAGTACAGAACATGAACAACAATAGGACTGAGGATACCAAAAAGAGCCTGAAGTAAGTTCTCAACTCTTGCATTCCGAAGTCGATAACTTCCATCTTTTTACCTTTCTTGTTTCCCCCAACCAAGTCTTCATCTGGATAACTGTCAATGGAAATCCACCTGTCCGAATTGGACAAAACCTCCGAACGGATTTTATCTAGCCATCGAGGCCCGGTCTCAAAAATAGTGAGGAATGCTGCACACCAGTTATTTATAACTCTCTGAAAGCCAACAAAAGACACCAAATTATAGTTTTTTCCCAACCAAAAGTTAGAAAACCATTGAGCTTGTTTTCATTTCTGTAATTAATTGCATACGTTGAATGTGGCAAAGTCAATGGGATTGAACATCTTAAAACAGTCCTTCGATGAAGCGTCTGAGTCTCCAAAAATCTGCATAACAAACACATTAAAGACATCTGCTTCACATCTCAGAATGGAAAGTTTATAGAGTCCGTCCTGATTTCTGACAACAAACACACAGTTTGCTTACGTGCTTTCTTCTTATAAATGTGCGGTCTCAGCTACCCTTGATCCCATCCATCCACACCCACCCCTCACCCAATGGGGATGCCTCCACAGTCTTCTTGTGACAGGAAGATACTAGTCTTTTTGGCTGCAGACCTTTTTTATGGGCATTTGTTAGTTGTAGGCCACAAACTGTACGGTGTGAATGGGAGACTTTTGGGGAATCCAGCACCTTTGACGGGCTCATTGGGTAAGCAATTCAGATAAGGAAATAGTGGACCCCACAAGTATGAAATTATGCACTCAGCAAACATTACATTCGCAGCAGCTCTGCCTATCATTCATCCACAGAAGAGATAATTTATCCACATTACTGACCTCAAAGGTGAAAGACATTGGCACCTTGGCAATGTCATACATATAATCTGTTGAAGTGCCATGCGCCAGATACCTGAAATGATAACTATCATTCTAGAATGCAACTTGCATTGGTTTTCTTAAACTACTGTGTAAGTTATGTGCTAATATATGGTGCCAGATTATTAAAAACAGGGAATGGTATGCTTTATTTTTGTGTAAAATCTGTGCCTTTATTGTATCCATGCCCCATCTGGCCATCATAGACACTGATGTTCATTGAATAAGAAAAGAAAGCTGTGATAATGGCACAAACCCAACAGAGCCCCCGCCAGACCCAACTAAGCATCTGTTTTGACAGTGACGATGGTTCAAGTCTTCAAGCATTGCCCTCATTATATCTGATGCAGATCCATCAGGTGTTGTATTTCTGTGATCGTATGGCATGAACATAGCCTGAATAAGCCAATTAAATAAGAAAGCTTGAAAAAAAATTAACATAAAATAAAAAAAGGAAAAGCAAGGTTATTGCAAAAAACAGAATTTTTTTGCACGAGAAGCAGCCACAAAACCCTTCGTGTAAACACTATATAGAGCTTGGAAGTTTTATACAGCTTGCAAACTGTACAAGTGCGCCACCTGTTGGCGAACCAACTAAACCATACACTTGCGGTCCCCGTGGTGGTTGGGAGGTGCCTCAACAATCTATCTGATCTGATCATCATAACCATCCCAATGGCCATAAGTATGGACTTTTGGTCCGAGCACTATGTTTCAACTAGTAAGAAAGATAATGGCGGCATGCATTCCACAAAGAGACCCAACTTTTATATGGCTCATATCAACTGAATGCACCCCGCTCCCTACCAGTACCTTGCCAGCCAAAGAGAAAGGGGCCATTTCTTTTGATCAAGCATGATATATTGCTTCAATGAAAAAGAACAAAGGTTTTCTTTTTCTTATATAATAATTTTAGAGTTCTTGCTTGTATCTTGGTAACCCTGACAAATCACAAGAATGTTTGAAATAAGACCTTGTCAAAGAATCCAGTTGAATAATTATTATAGCATGGATTACCTCCATTCCAGAGTGTACGTTAACCCATATATGTGGGCTAAATGATTGTGCGAGTTTCCGCATAACTTGAGTCTCAGGCTCACTAAAAGGAGCAGTTCCTGGATTTTCTTCATATGGATCATAATCCTGAAATTAGAAGGTACAAGCAATGAGGAAGGCTTTAGAAAAAAGAAATATGGATCTACAAGACATCTCTAGCAGCCGATTATGTTGAGAAGTTTCCAGTCTGAAGTTTGAGATTATAACATATATATATATAGGCAAGCCTCTCCTAAGCTCAAGCTATATAAGAAATTTTATAAGCCCGACCCCTTGAGGCCCACCTTTGGTCCATCTAAATGGACCAAACATATGACCCCCCTAAATTGCACATGTTTACCAATTTTTGGATAAATCCGAATTTACTAGACTGTTGGATCGATTGTGCACCGATTCGAATGGACTATTGACCATTCTATATATATAGGCAGCTAGAATGATCTATAGATGTGTGTATATATGTGTGTGTGTGAAAAATTCTCATGAATGCCCCATTTAAAAATGGGTGTTTATGCCCTCTTTCTATCATCCAATGAGGGACAAAGTCATGTGACGACTTTTTCTCTTTTTTAAAAGTAACATTAATTGCTTTTCCACATTCCTAATCTCATATTCATTGCAAAAAAGGGCATTTTCACTTTTAAAAATGCCCAGGCACTATCGAGAGAGAGAGAGAGAGAGAGAGAGAGAGAGAGAGAGAGAGAGAGAGAGAAATTCTCAGAAATGCCTCATTTAAAAAGGGGCGTTTTTGCCCTCTTTCTATCCTCTAATGAGAGACAAGTCATGTGGTGACCTTTTCTCCTTTTCAATAGTAATATTAATTGCTTCTCCACATTTCTAATCTCCTATTCGTTGCAAAAAGGGGCATTTTCACTTTTTGAAAAGCCCAGGCGCTATTATATATACGCCCGGGTGATATCATATATATATAGGCAGCTAGAATGATGTAAGTGGTAATTTCAACTAGCTCATGTACATCAGGAAATTTAGTTTAAATGAAACAATCAAAATCACAAACCACACTTTTACTCATTCTTGGATATTAATAAACTTAAACAATTCTAGTTACGAAATTGACTTTATTCAATTTACTAATACAAAATGTAATCTGTTCTTGGAGGTTGGGGATCTGTATTCTTCAGAAATATTGTAGTTAGCATTTTCAATGCAATTATATTAGGGTAGGTTGGAATGCTTTTTGAAGAGTGAAGACATGAGAAACCACATTGCTAATATTGTGGTAATCAACATGTCATCTTCATAAGCAATTGGACTAATCTAATGTTTTTGCAATATTCTTCAGTCACATTTTGCATGAGGCTATGAAATGATGAGTTGGCTGAAACTAAGGAGTGGAAGGATAGCCTTTTGCTGTTGGGCAAGCCTGTTACAGTTTTATGCTTTTCTTTATTAATGATATTGATACTTCTATAAAGAAAACAAATCACATAGCAAGAAAAAAAAATCCTATTTGTTTTTAATGATAAAAAAAATCCCTCACCATGATGATTGATCTGAAGTCCTAAGATGGCATACAAAAATAAAGGAGTGTGTATTTCTAATTAACAAACATAATCAGTGAGTGATTCTTATTTTGCCTAACAAAAGGTGTCATTGAGCTAAAGGTGGACGGAACTAACCTTTTCCTTTTTGCCCCAATCTACACTCCAATTTCGGTTGAGATCAACTCCCCTTCCTATTGAACAACACAAATTTCAGCAATCTGGCATATTAACAATCGCACATTATGTTAGAGTCGAAATGAAATTAACTGTATGACCATTTCTTCTCTCGCAGAGGTCTCCGGACTCAACAAGCTTACGACCATTCAGATTCTCCATTGGCACCACCTAACAAATTGAAAGCTGTATCATTCAAAGTGCATCCAAGTTACGAAAATTATTTCCATCAGAAGTCAGGAGAAATATCCACAAATAAAAATGGCACAATCATCAAGTGGACCTATTAGAAGGTACAATTAAAAGAGGAGAAAATTCAGGATAATCAAGGCCTTAAGTGCTTGGTTTTTTATGTGAACAAAGTTTTGACTGAAATCTGAAATTTTGACCGAAATAATCCAAAATTTCAGCGAAAATGCTCTGAAATCTACACCAGGTTTTTTCAAGTGGACAATTCGGACCATTGTTCTAGATTGAAAATATTCTGCCAGTTCAGCCAGAACGAACCAAAATAATGTAATTTTCATTAGTGCTACAAGGTAAAACATAAAATGGAAACAGGAAGAGACAACCTCAAATTATGTGCAAACTTGTTTATGTTCCTTCACTATACATTGACTATCAAGAGGCACATTTTTGATGAAACGAACTTTTTATCAAATTCCAACAAGGTCGAGTTGATGCTAGAGATAGAGATTCTCTGAATTCAAGCACAAGTGAATGGTTTAATGGTGTCCGCTTTGGCGTTTAAAAATTCCTACATATTGCTAAATCATTCTCTAATATAATGTAACTCTTTGAGCTTTCCTTTTAGGCTTAGCCCCGGATCCTCGATCGAAAAATAGACCAATTCCAAAGGGACTGATTAAATCCAAAGAGAGATTCCAGCACTAGGGCACACTCAAGACAAGGGAAACACCATATTGAAGAAAAACTCAGACATGTCTTTCATTCATTGACATTAGCACAAGCAATTACAATGGGGACACATCTATATATAGAGGAATATAATCGTTCCTCTCTTGGACTGTAAGACTTCCCTAAACATGAGAGTAGACTAAATCACAACAGGAAACTAGCTATTAGCAACCCTGACATAAGAATTAGAAATAGAGATAAAATTTGAATCCCAAGGTGGCTCTCAATCACAATAGGGCCCATGGGCTGAACCTAGTGGACCAGGTTGACCTATGGGTCAATGGATTGGCCCAGTTGACTACTTGGGATTGGTCAGCATTGCATCATTTTTTATCACTGAACTATCAAAATTGTTATAAAATGACAAGGAAAATTTTCAAACTTTCACTGAGGGTGCATTTGTGTGGCCATTTTTCCATGGAAAAAGTGAGGATTACATTAACGCTTTTCCAGCCTACAATAAAGTCTATGTTTTGCGCAGCCTCTTTCCGTGAGGAAAAGCGCAAAAATGAGCTAAAATGTCCATGATTATGCGGAAAAGATTTTCCTATGAGGGGAGCTTGGAATTCATTTCTTTCCTCCACAGAAGATGAAAAAGTCTGCAAAAGCTGGAGAACTAGTTTTCCACAGACGTACCTAGACGTTCCCTAAAAGAATACCACCTTTGTAAGGTTAACTTTTGACCTATATAGATTTTGAATAATACAGGGAGAAGTAACATGCTAGGTAGTGGAGACAAACAAATTTACTGCTAGTTGTGGAGAAGGTTTCTATGATGCAACTCATTCACTGGAATTTTGATAAGTGAGGAACACATCTAGGGCCATCTTAATGTAAGCATAATATGGCCTGATGAGGTCACAAAGTTCTGATACTATTTCCTGAAAGCTCTATTACTATTTTTTTTCCTCATATAAATACATTCACAAACAAGACACGCTCTTTTCCCCTTCTTTTTCCAGGCAGGTAACACAAATCGGACAAGCAACATTGTGAAATACTATTTTCCAGGAGCATCTATTCATTTATACCCACTTACTTTAATCACAAGCTTCTCCAGAATATTATTTAAGGAAATCGGGTCCAAATTCGGGATGGTGTACTCTTCATTTAAAATACGCAGAAGCCGAAGTGCAACTTCAGAAGTAATAAGCTCCCTTCCATGCTGTCCAAAACTCTGGAAGACAAGTACTATTATTTTGTCAAAAACAGCAGGCATTAATTAGCTGAGAAATTATATAAATTCTAATATATGATTTGTCAAGAACCCTTTTTTTTTGTCAAGATTTATTGCAGCCATTAAAGTTACAATCTTAGGACTATTCTAAGAATGCATAGTGAAGCTCTGTTTCTTCCTTCTGATAGCCGGACAAAGGGTCCATGTTTTAAAGGATCCTACAACTGTGCCTAAGTCCATATAAAGAATGCAGAGATTAGACGAAGTTTAATTTTGAATCAATTCAAAAACCCAAAATAAAGGGGTAATTTCAACGCTTACAAGGAGGATCCGGAACTTCACGTTATTGGCAATCTCCTTAGCATGATTATAGGTAACCACTAAGATATCTGCAGTGTAGCCCTTATTTTCAGCACTGACTGTTTCCATCTATCACATATATCAAAATTCACAAGATCAATATGCAGAATCCTCAAATTAACAGCCATTGAAAGAAATACACTCACTGTTAATCTTTCAGGATGTCGACCCACCAAGGCCTTCACTTCTTTCATCAAAGATTCGCTGCAACATTTCACAACCAGCAAGAAATCACATGATTTCTCCAAGAAAAAATTGTTCCAGTGCAATAAATAAATAGATAAAAAAAACATAATTCACCCACTTGTCTAGCTCACAAAATTTGAAAAAGAATTTGACAAAGCAATGGAAATTTGCTTAATTCATGAATGGAAAGCTCAATCCAGTATGCTCCTGGTTTTCAAACATCGGAGAAGAAGATTACTAGATCATCAAAGAAACACAGTCAATCTGGAACAAATCACCAAGAAAAGATTTCAGAAGATTGAAAAATAAAAGACCCAATTCAGAAATTACAAACCCCAAAGGCCAAAAAAAAATGTGAAATCATCTGAAGAAGAAGAAGAAGAAGAAGAAGAAGAAGAAGAAGAAAAGTCCTCAGCTTTCCACGTAATTTTTCAGTAGATTTCAAAAAGGAAACAGAACGCAAAAACCCCAATTCAATACCAGAAAACCCCGTCTAAATCACGAGCTGAAATCATGAAATCAACAATAAACAGGTAAAAAAACCCAGATTTTCATGCATGTTCTCTGTGAGCCAAAATGGAAGAGATTCTTCAAAATTGAAGAGATGGGTTTTTTCAAGGGTACCTCGAATGGTATAGATCGCGTTTAATCAGCGTGAAAGAAGAGCCGGACAGATTTCTGCCATTAACGACCCAAGAAAGTTGCAGAAAGGAGAGGAGGAAGAATGACAGCCAAGGAAGAGAGCCCATGGATTATTCTCTCTCTTTATTTTCTCTCTCTTTATTAGCGGCCTAAAACAGTGGCATTGGATTTGCATTTACTAGATCAAAAACCAAGACAATGTTTTCAACAGCATGAAAAATTGAGACAGAGACTTTCAGAGAGCCGTGATGTTTTCAACGTATGGAAAAAATATGAGAGAGAGAGAGAGAGAGAGAGAGTTTTTCATATTTCATTCCCCATGTCGGTATCATCTCGGGAGAATGTCCTGATACTTACAAAATGGGAGCTTCTCGGGATATTATCATGAAAATCTCATAAAAAACAAAATATAACTTTTTTTTTCTCAAAGAGATACTCACGCCGCACACCAACCCAAGCCTTTGGCTATCAGCGTTACAATCAGGAATTAATATAATATTATTTTATTAAAAGAAGGTAGCTTAACATTGATTTATTCATGCATTGGCAAGTTTTTAAATTATCATGTATCTAAGACTTTATATTTTAACAAGTGATTAAAAATGAAAAATCAAAGATGAGATCCATTAACTAGGACCACCACCACCCATTTTAATCGGAATCAAATCAAGAAAAGATGGAATGAATACTAAACCTTCATCATATATACTGCTTCAATCGTCACTGCTTTAAAAATTTTGGGTGGAGCTCATTTGACTATAAATGTATAGATAGGCTTTAATAATCAAAATAAAGTTTACTGGGAAGACCCAATTTTGTCCACCATAGGAGCCTTTAAATGGTTGAGAGCCCAACCTAGTTCCAATCTGAAACTATGGTTGAAATGGCTCGGGGCTAGAGCCAAACTAACCTTCATATGCTTGTTATTACAATCAAGCTTTTACAACACCCAACTTGAGATGCACAATCAGACCAAACGTTGGAAGGCTGGCGATGGAGCCAATGACGGATGTGAGATTTTCATTTGGTGGCGTAAGTGATGGTCAAGTGAAGAAGTTAAATAATAAAATTAAAATTTTTATATTGTTTTATATTAGAGCTTTTTGAATTACACAGGTGCATGTTTGGGTTCGCCCTTGGATGGGGCATATATGAGTCCGGTGAAAATGGATTCATTTCCACCCGTGCCCAACTCAACTTGTCACCATCTTCACGTTTATGTGTGGCAATTGGCAAATTGTTGGATAGAAAATAGTCCACCGCATAATGTGCACAGTAAAAACAATTTCAATTTGGTTGGATGATCCCAGTCCACTGATGGATCTGTGGTGTAGACATTCTCTTCACTGGATTGATTGTAGGTTGTTGCTTCATTGGTTATGAACTTGTGTAGCATGTATGGTGCATAATTGAGTATTTACTAGAATAAACAAAAGGTTGGATGATGATGGCTTTGCATAACATTGAAGTTCAAAAGTTTGATTTTGGGTCCCTAGTCTTCAAGGGACTAATTGCATAGCTTTTTGGTTAGGTATTAATGTATTGTGGAAATAACTGGATGTCCTGTAGTAACCCTCTTCTTAGTTGTGTTGAGTATGTTGTTGACGAAACATTAAGAGCTTGTTTCTAACCTATTTAAAAAAAATGAGATGGTTTCCGACCCAAAATGGTGTCTTCCTGAATTGTAGAAGCGTACTGTATTTTTTGTTAGGAAAATTGTATGACCCAACTATCTGATTTCAGTATAAACAATATCGTTGTCTTTATGACACCACTGGCTCCACATACATAGAAAAAGTTGGGTAAGGAAAAGCAAATGCACGTCAATAACATGATCAGGCTTCAGTTCAATCACGCTACTAGCTTTGAAACATTCATCAACTAACAGTTCCCCCAAAATGCCATTGTGCCTAACAAGATAAGTATCAATTTATGTAATATAATTTACCCTTTCTGGTATAATTAAAATGACCAAATAGGGGATGATGGTATGAAAGAATTTTACCACTTTACTTTTTTTTTTAATCTAAGATTGTTACTCCTCTTTTAAATCTCATGGATATGGAACTGAAGTTTTGTAATTTAATCCATTATAATCACTAATCACATTGTGTATGGTAGCATGCTGCATGTATGCAAGGGTTTCTTATCCCTTTGGTCTGGAGTCAGATTAATGATGAATGCATATTTGCTCCCTTGGGGTAGGAATAATGCTTATAACATCGTTTAAATGCTTATATCACCTATTGTCCACAACTGATTTGTATCAGAATGCATCATCACATTCACCTTAAGTTTAACAAATTTCTATTCTTTGTTGCGACAAACCTGTCCAGGTTCAGTGAGGTAAAAGAGCAGCAAAACCGGATTCCAGCAGTATAAAAAACTACAATGAATGATCAGTTTGAGCTGTCTAATCTGTGACATTCAAATGTTTATTGTAGTCAATAGTCACACACACACACAAACATGGAGGGGGAGAGAGAGAGAGAGAGAGAGAGAGAGAGAGAGAAGAAAAGACTTAATAATAAATTATAAACAAGGCGGTGGGTAAAACTGTTGGAAACTACAAATATCCCAGAGAGTCCAGGCTGTTCCACCCACAACACTATTAAAAGACACAACTCACATTATAATATATAATAGTTCATCCACAATTGACATTAGAACTAAACAAAGATTGCAATATAATGAATGAGAAACAGTCATAAAGTAGCAGTGGTAACAAATTATCAATAAATATTACAGCATCTGGATAAAAGAGTTCGACTAAAACTAAATGACTGGAACTCATTGTTAACTACAGCGATTACCCTTTTTAGATGACGTTTAAAGTTTGCTGATAGTCCTTTTAGAAAGACTACCCATGGCCTTTGCCTTATCTCTGAGAACAAACTTCTGCGTCTTTCCAGTGATAGTCTTTGGCAAATCCTCAAAAACAACAGTCCGAGGAGCCATATAATGTGGCAATCGAGCACGACAGAACTTTATGATCTCTTCAGCATTTGCTTCACATCCATCCTTCAACTTCACAAATGCACAAGGTGTCTCTCCCCAATGCTCATCTGGTCGCCCAACAACTGCTGCTTCCAGCACAGCTGGATGACTAAACAACACCGATTCCACCTCAATTGTGCTGATATTCTCTCCCCCAGAAATTATAATGTCCTTCAAGCGGTCTTTCAACTCTATATAACCATC
Organism: Sextonia rubra; assembly: GCA_037013555.1. Taxonomy (NCBI): domain Eukaryota; kingdom Viridiplantae; phylum Streptophyta; class Magnoliopsida; order Laurales; family Lauraceae; genus Sextonia; species Sextonia rubra. The sequence goes on along the minus strand of JASUAD010000008.1, from coordinate 56,141,803 downwards.
ACTATGCTTGACTGCAAGGTCCCCAGACCTATACCACCCACCTTTAAAAGCTTCCTCTGTTGCTTTCAAATTTTTTAAGTACCCAGTCATCACAGTGTTCCCTCTAATCATCACCTCGCCCATTGTTTTCCCATCAGCCGGAACACTCTCCATAGTAGCGGGATTCTTTATGTCGACATCCGCCAGCCCAACATGGTGCAGCCCTTGGCGAGCCTTGATCCTTGCCCGCTCCTCAGGAGGCAAGGAATCCCACTCAGGCCTCCAAGTGCAAACTGTTGCTGGACCATAAGTTTCCGTAAGTCCATATGAATGCATTACGTTGAAACCCATCTCCTCCAACTTGAATAGGATCCGAGGAGGTGGTGGTGCACCACCAGTCATTACTGTTACCTTGCCTGGAAGCGGCTTCTGATCACTAGCTGGTGCATTCATAATCATGTTCAAAACTGTGGGTGCACCACTCATGTTTGTCACCCTGTGTGATGCAATGCAATCAAATATAGCTTTTGGAGTGATGTTTCGTAGGCATACATTGGTGCCACCTTGAGCTGCCACCCCCCAGATAAGGCACCAACCATTACAATGGAACATTGGCACGGTCCATAGATACACTGGCATTGAGCGCATTTCATTGACAAAAGCTGATGCAAGTGAATTTAGATAAGCACCTCTGTGGCTGTAAATGACTCCTTTGGGACAGGATGTGGTGCCAGATGTGTAATTTAGTGTGATTGGTTCATGTTCATCCTCTGGCCATCTTATCTGAAATTCATCTTGACCAGTCCTCAGGAGACTCTCATATTCCAGGTAGTCGGATGTTAAATAGCTGCTCCTGGGGGCAATTGAGTTATCCAATTCTGAGATTAGGATCAAAAGAGGCAGCTTGGATTTTAACTGGGAAAGAACATTGAGTGCTCCGTGGGCAACTCCAAGAAGCTGGTAGTCGACAAAGATAACCTTGGCTTCTGAGTGCTCTAATAGAACTGAAATCATGGCTGAATCATGGCGTATGTTAAGTGTGCAAAGGACAGCTCCAGCCATTGGGATGCCGAAATGCAGTTCATACATTGCCGGGATGTTGGGCGCTAGTACAGCAACCTGCTTGAATGAGAACATTATAAAAAGAGAGAAGTTGCAACGGTTCATAAATACAATTATGTGTGCATTGAATTGCAGCAATCCACAAACAAGGCCAAGGAAAGGTACTTCACATGTAGCATGGTTAAGAAAAGAGCTTTAAAATATTTTACCCCTTCATATCAGCAAGGTTCAACAAAGGAACTACAAAGCCCTACACTTAGGCATACTATCTACCCACGAATAATGACTGGTAGCTAATATTGATCACCTGCACTTAGGACATACAAATGTTCGCTAAAGAGATGAAGCATATTTCAGACTACAGGCAAGCCAATCAATTCCGTAAGATACAGAGAGCTTTCTGGCGTAAACATTGCATAAACATTGTGCTAGAATTTGATTCATATTGTACAACTTCTACCACATTGAGTCCAATACCAATTACGGTCCTCATGGAAGGATGCATATTACTAAGATGAGTCTTAAATGACTTGGTCAAATCCCATCTGCCTAGACTCGGTTTGGGTTGGATAAGACCCGCCCAAGTGGTCATCTAATTAAAAAGCAAGCAATATGACACTCCCAGCATTCCAATCAATTGCCTCCAAACAGATCAACAGAACAAACATCGCCTGTTTAATGATCATCTACAGGCAGCCAAGTAATCAGATAGTTGGGTTTCTCTAACCAACAGAGTTTTTGATGTATGGCCCATTAGCCATACCCACAACTAGGTGGGCAGTTTCACTGACACTCTGTTCATCGGAGTTTTGAAAAATGAATCACAGTGAATGGTGAGACAATCTGGGATGCCCTAGCATGACTAAAAGGTCCTTTGGGTTAGAAACTACATTAAGATAAAACTAGAACTTCAGATGTGAGAAAATTTCCTATTTTCAAAGAATCACATAGATAAGTAAAAATTCAATCATGAAAACCAAAATACAACCAAGCTATTGGACAACAAAGACAAAGGACAGGCTTGGACCACAACTCACAAATAACCCCATCAAAGTAACCCATGTTGACAACAGGAGTTAAAAAAATTAATGGTTCAGCCTAAAATCATCACATTTGAAAGTTGGAGAAGAAACACAGATAAAATGAAGATTCAAAACTCTTGATTTCCAGCACAAACACCATCCTAGTTCACTCCAAGCAAAGATCAGGAAATATAGCAAATGATAGTATGATACAACAAACACAAACCTTCAACCTATTATACCTCTGAAATACACCATACCTGACCTGAGATCATGTAAGTAACTAAACATTTCTTCATTTTGTGAATGTGGGGTTCATGGATCTTTAATCCAGACTGAAAAACGTTAAAGATTGCATCTGAATCATCTTGTGTTTACTGAGAGTCACAGAAACTGTTCGAAAGAGTATAGGAAGCTAAATGGGGAATCTTTTTAAAAAATTTTTAAATTGTAAAATACATGGGAATCTTAATCACATCATAGTTTTAGTATCAATTAAAGCCAATCACAATATGGAGTGATTATATCTCAGTCTAATCGCAATATTAATGAGATTATTATCCACTCTTTACTAACCTAAAACATAAGAAAGATCCTTAACAATTAACATAGTTAACAACCACAATCTTCCTAATCTTATATTCTCCATCACAGACCAATATACGTTCAACCAGAGATAGACCATGCCTAAACAAAACACAAATGGTGGCATCCTACTATTCCACGTATCAACCTATATCTTGACTGAAGATGAGCAAGTCTTCTGATGCTTCCCCAACAGTCAAGCAGCTTATTGATCACCAAAAGGGTTTCTCTGTCCATGTCAGGACCCATCATTTCAACGGTCTAGATCACAAAACTATGGGCCCCATTTTTACATTGCTCATAACAATAAGCACAACAATCAAATGGAGTAAGCATATGACAAAAACAGAGAAAAAGGGTTTCTCTGTCCATGTCAGAACCCATCATTTCAACGGTCTAGATCACAAAACTATGGCCCCCATGTCAGGACCCATCATTTCAACGGTCTAGATCACAAAACTATGGGCCCCCATTTTTACATTGCTCATAACAATAAGCACAACAATCAAATGGAGTAAGCATATGACAAAAACAGAGAAAAACAGAGCAACCCCATGAATTGAGGAGAAGTTTACTTTACCACATCCCCGCGAGAAATCCCGATCTGGGTCAGAGCAGAAGCGAGGCGTCTACACCGCTGCAGCGTCTCTCGCCATGTGAATTTCACAGAAGACCCATAGAGAACTGAAATCTGGTCTCTGTAGACGCTTGCAGAGCGCTCCAAGAAGCTTATGGGTGACAGTGGGACGTGATTGGCAGAAGAGCGTACCATACCTTCCATCTGCTTGGTGGAATTGCAGGGGAGGTTGAAAGAAGCACGGCAAATACTAATACCACATAAGAGTGACACACTAATGCCACACTCTTATAATTTAGGGGTTCTTTATTAATTTAATAAGTAGAGAGTTAAGTAAGGTAAAGGGTCATTTCAAAAAATTAAAAAAGGAGAGGGGTTAAATTAATTCGACGATGAGATTTTATCGAAGAGGGGTTAAATTAATTTCATGATGAAATTTTATCTTTTAGTAAAAAGTGGATATAACTTTTTGATTTTTTGTGATAAGTAAATATTTTTTTGTTAGTAGGATGAAAAAGAAGCTTTTTGGCTATTTTGTGTAAAAAGGTAAAAGATTTTTTTTTTAAATATGATGTTTTGATTTGACTCTTTTAATTTATTACGTCTTGAAATAATAAATGATTTTAACTTTACGTAGAGATAAAATTATCAAACGGCCCTGAATATATATAACTAAAAGTTTTTTATTTTGTTTTGTTTTGTTTTGTGTATGTGTCATCCTTATAGGGGATTGAGCCCACTCTTGAGGGAAACAAACCTCAAAGAGCCCTCGAGAGATGAAAGTTGATAGAGCTCGCTAAAATTAACGCGGGCCCTTTGGGCAAGGAAAGGTGCCCGTCCATACTTAAACTCTGGCCAGGCATGTAAGAATTGTTACCTCTTAATAGGCCATTGCTATGCCCAATTTACAACCCCGATTTATAAGAATGAAAATATTATATTTTTGAACTTATCTTATAAAAGGTAAAATTATAATTTTAACCCCATGTTATATGGGGTATAGGAGATCACATAGAATGAACATGTTAAACTATTGTAGCAACATGGTTTTGAAGAAAGGACTTCTAGTTTTTACACTAACCTTTGACTTTCTTTCTTCTTTTGATATTTCATTGTTTTCACCTTGTCATATGCACTTTACTCTAATATTAACATTAAAAAAAGACCGGAAGAACAAGAACAAACTAAGGCATAAGGCATAAGTTTGCTTCCCATATTTTGTGTTTGAATCAGCCTCAGATCTTTTCATTTTGTATATATATATGGGTTTTTTTAGCAACTGCCATATAGTGGGATTAGTTCTCTTGACTTAAAGGTTGGAGATACCCATGTCATTAAAAAAAAAGAGAGAGAAATACCTACGTCATTAAAAAACAAAAGCTAAGTGAAGAAAAGGAACAACACTATTAGTACTGCAATATTCCATAAATAAGAGAAGGAAAAAAAAAAACAGATTTAATACTAGTCAATTAGATGTTTGATTTTAGAGTAGATGAAGACCAATGCACTAGAGAAGTATAACTTTCATCTATTTTATAAGTCAAATCTAGTACAAATTATTAAATACCCCCGAATCCTACAAAAAACTAGTCAATCCAGACTAGAATATATAACCCAGTAAGATGTTTGGTTTTTGAGTGGATGACAAGAACATAATTAAATTTTGCTCCTTAAGCTACTATTGGCTAGATATGTGCTGTAGATTTTAGGACTGTACGCTGTTCCGAACCCTATGTCTTTTGGCTTGATATTTAAATGGGTTGAAGGTTGGTTTGTCAATGGTGGTAGACATCGCTTTCATGGAATCACAGTGAGTGTGTCATAACTTCCACAATCTTGAACTTGTATAATTATGTCCCCAAATTTTTTTATGTTTGGGAATTTCTGATGGCAATGACAGATACTATGTCCTAAGAATTTCAAATTCCTTATAAAAATGGGGCGAATTTGCAAAATCAACCACATAAAATATTTTTATTTGATTTGTAGAATTCTTAGAAATTCAGTTTCCAAGATGCCATATTCTACTCAAGCCTTTGTGAGACCAGGCAAAAGCCATATGGGAAATTCATGAGACACCTTGACAAACAAGCTAGACTTGGAAATGACACCACTATATATCATATTCAGATGCCAAAGTGAAAATGCATATATAAATGCTAAGTAAAGTCTAAAAGAATTCTGATGTTGGGATTTATAATTAATAAATATAATGCGATGGTTTGTCTTTTGACATTTATAAATGCTATATTTATTTGTTTGAATTTCAAATTCTTACCACCTAAAAAGTTTAAAACAATTTTCGAAATACTTAAAATTCCAGCTTCCTTAGTATTTTTAAATCAAGAATTCTACTTTAGGATACAACATTTGTAGAATTTGCGAATTCTCTAAATATAACCTTCTTGAATTCTAATAAAGAAATAGTAAATGTAGTAGGTTCAGACAAGCTCTCCTAAGCACATGTAAATACTAACTAAAACCTAAACATATTTACCAAAGAAAAAAAAAAACTAAAGTCTAAACATGCTAGGCTCGAATGAGCTTGCAAGGTGGGCCTACTCAACCCATGTGCAGCCCTACTTGATGAGGTACATTTTCAATGGTTGGTAGCTCATATGGCCACCTAAACTTCTATCTAACCCCGTTTAACCTAATTCATTGTATTGTTATTGGTTGCACATATGTGAATTTCATAGGTAATCTTCATCTTCTAATTATAAGTTCTTAGAGTTTTTTTTATTTTTGTTTTGGCTGTAGGTTTGCTGAGTAGGGACATAAGTGTAGGTGTGAAATTGCATGAGTTTGAGTCCATCATTTTAAAAAAAGTTCTTTAGTTTACATTTTTTTTTATTCTTTTCTTTTTTAAATCATTGTTTTCAACTAACATTTTGTTAATTTGGAGTTTTTTATCTGCCATTCCCTATTTTTTAACAATCAATAAAAGATTTTATTTTTTGATAAATTGCATGACATTATGTTAATTTGAAAACTTAATTCTGCCACTTTGATGGACACTTAATGCGGCGGGGTATTAATGGCCTAGTCTAGCCCAACTTTAGAAAGATAGGCCCAGGCCGGGTCAAGCCCAAACTGGTTGTAAAAGTTGTCCCAAGCCTGTCCATTTAATTAATTGGGTTGGGGCAACTCGGACTGTCCACCAATTGAATGGATAAAATACACTAAATTACATGTAATCATTATTTGAACCGGGTTAGGTTTTGGCATTTCTATCACTAAATAAGCCAGTCCAAATACTAAAGTGTTGGATTATTTACCGAAGCCTTGGCCAATGTTCATTGGGCACAGATCAGCTCAGTTTGGACCGGTCCATGAATACTCATATAACAATGGCTGGTTTTGGACCTATGGACAAATAAGGATGAGGATTGAAGATACTCCTGTCTGTAAACTAGATGTAACTTGGGTTAGTTGTTGATTACATAATCATGATTCTTTTGAAATAGTTTTAGTATTCTATGTACACTTAAGGCATTTGTATTATGATTTATCACTCAATATATAGACATAATATAAGGTCGGCTCGGTCTAACGGTAAAGGTTTGCTGGTAGCATCCTGGAGGACGTGGGTTCAAGTTGCGAAAACAGCCTTTTTAAAATGAAGGTAAGGCTGAGTACATCTTGTCCTCTCCAGACCCCACTATGTGGGAGCCTCGTGCACTGGGCAGCTCCTTTGAAGAGCGGCTTGGCCCAATGGTAAAGGCTTATCGGTAGCATTCTAGATGACACGGATTCAAGTTACAAAATACAGCCTTTTCAAAATGAAGGTAAGGCTGCATACATCTTGCCCTCCCTAAATCTGGTTATGTGGGAACTTTGTGGGGAGCCTCATGGGCCGCCTTTCTTTTTTATATAGATAGAATACATGAGTTGGTTGACATTGTTACAATTAGAGATTTATCTTTGGCAAACTTAAAATATGAATTTAAACTATGCTTAGCCAATGTGATAAAGTTAAACAACTGATTTTATCTTTGCGCTTGACTGAGGTGATCTTATCTTTGTGGCTGAGTGGACCATTGACTGAGTGGGACAGGGTCTACCATCATCTTTTTAATTAACATGCTTACAAGGTTCTATCTAAGAGCTTTTGTTGAGCGATTGTTCATTTCTAAATTAGATTGCAGGCTTCAAAGTTAAGCCCATGTAACCCCTGTCCAAATTAGAAAGTGCAACTTGGGTTGGCCAAATCAAACCCGTCTGACCGACTCAACCAAAAGCGAAATTTGGCCTATGCTTGGTGGGATTCAGGTCAATCTCGGGCTTAGTTTTTTAAATTCGGATTGATTTTTTCCTCTTTGGGAGTTCTGCCTTGTTTTATTGAAAGTCGTAGATCTGGTTGGCCTGCAAATTGAGGTTAGGAGCTCAAACAAAGTCGAAATCCTATGTTGTGCGTGCCCATACAAAATTCACATTGATATATATTTTTTTTACTTCTTCAACCAAGTGTAATAACTGGGGTTAGAAGTAAACTTATCTCCCCCCAACCTCCTGCGACAGTATACATACTTATGATTTGACCCTCACTTTTTTTTTACTTTGACTCCCACCTGCTTTACCTACTTATAATCTTTCTTTTTACTTTTGTCATCCAAACAAACAAGCCAAATGTTAAAAAAAGAAAAAGTAGTAGGAGAAGAGAGGGAGCTTTTATTGGCACAACAATTGGGACTCTTCACATAGTAAATAATAATAATAATAATAATAATAAGAAGGAAAGAAAAAAAAATTAAAACTCCTAAACTACCCCCCCTCCCCCATCTTTCTTCCTCCGCTTTTCTCTCCCTCTCCCTTCCTCCCTTCCCCCTCGCTGTTCTCTTTCTTTCTTCCTCTTCCCTTCTCTTTTCTCTTACTCCCTCTTTTTCTCTCTCCCTCCTTTCCTCTTCCACTCCCTCCACGTCAACGGCGGCAGGGAGATTGGGCGGCAGGCACTACGAGAGAAGGTGACTCTCTCAAAAAGCCCTTCAAAAAAGCGCTTTTATTTCTAAGGAAAATTCTTATGGCCAGGCTTGATCAATGTTTTTGCAAGCCCTAAATTTTGAGGGTTGGGTAGTAGTGTAGCCTTGGCCTCATCTCTACCCTTCTTACTTTACTTAATTTTATATAATATGTAAATATATACTAAAATATCATTATGATAGTCACTTGATAATAATAAAATGGAGGTATGAAGGCAATTTTGTACCCCAATACCTGTTATAAAGTGCCAAAAAAAAAAAAAATTCCATACACACATACTTGGTTCTTTTCATCTCTATTTAACTATTCAAGTTATTATTAATGGATAGTTGATCCCTTTCTAATTTTATTACTTCTTATTTAAACTTTTTATATCATTTTCTTTTATATTATTGGTTATGCAAAAAAGGGATAAACATACATTTTTTCCTTTATAGAGTGATTTGGAATGCAAATCAATTAATAAAAGATAGTTTGTATGTGCATGGAACTTCAAGGATATATGGTGATCCAAATCCGTTTAATTAGATAATTATAACTCTCATTTAAATATAATAACTCTCAAAATTTTAGAGGCCTAAACTAATAAAGATTTTTTCAGTGCATTTATATTTATATTTGAAATCTAATAATGCTTAATAGTAGGATCAATGTCAAATTGAAAATAATATTAATTCATAATAGGTAGGTGAATGTCAATGATTTAAAATTTTTAAAAATTAGACTTGTTGTAATGATTTAGTAAGTGAAAATTCTGTGAAAAGTGCAAGATAGAAAATTTTTTTTAATCATGTTCTTTGATAAAATAAATAGGAGAGTACAAATAGAACCCATGGGGGCCTAGGATTATTGTTTGGGTACTTGGGATTTTTGCTTAGATGGTGCAGGACGATTGTGAACTTTTGTTTGGGTGGTGTGAGCAATGTTTCGAGCTCGTTTATTTTCTCTGTTCATGAAACGATAAGCTACGATCGAATTCCTCCAAAACAGAGTGAAGAGAGGAGAGAGAAGAGAGAAGCGAGGGAAAACCGAAAAAAATCCTCCTTTTGCAATCTGGGTTTTTGGAGATGTCGACATCACCCTGCCTTGGCAACAGATATTGGGTACTCAGGCATGGCAAAAGCATCCCAAACGAGAGGGGCCTCATCATCTCTTCTCTGGTTTGTTTCTCCTTCTTTTAATCTTACGTTTTTGGCCTTTTCCCGCCAATTCGTTTGCATTTAACGGTACCCCATTACTGTTTTCTGCCTGTAGGATGGAATGCTGATCTGGGGTTCTTGGTAGAATTGGTTTTAGTGGCAATCTATGTGAAATTGGTTGAAAGATGTGGGATCTCTCGTTTTTGTGGGTGAAAGATGAAATGCTTATCTGGGTCTTTCGAAAGTTTTGATTTTTCCCCTGCAAACCTTCTATCCTGCTGTCTTCTGACCATGATCGACTGAAATCTTTAATAATCCATGACCAAAGGAAATTACGAGTAGCTAAAGCAGATCTTTGGTTTGGCCCAAATCCATATGGGAACCCAGTCATTATCTTTCAAGAACAAAGTTTAAAAATTCTGTAACCGATACGTTACATTTGTCAGGGTCCTAAACCTGCACATGGAAGGAGATGCATGGGCCTCCCCTATTAAGGATTTGGGATATGTGGGCTTTGGTAATGCAGTATATGCAGGGCCATTAAATTATTGTTATGCTTGTTAATCTTTAGCTGATTTTGATTTGACAGGAAAATGGCAAACTTGAAGAATATGGTTTGGCTTCTGAAGGAGTTAGCCAAGCACAGTCCGCTGGAGAATTCCTTCTTAGGGTACAGTTGGTTTTCTATTAGTTATTATGGTGAATCAATGCTTCAGTTAAGCATGAGTCGGATGTCCTGGTAACTTTGTGTAGGATCCGATACGGCGATACTTAATATTTTTCTTAAACTGGTAGTGCTGAAACAGAAGCACACTTAATTTGATTTCTGCATTCCACAGAGCCCATATGACTACTTAGTGGCACATCCAGCTGTCACATTGGGTCTACCAATCATTTGTTTCTGAGCCATTGTAATTCAAAACTTTATGAATTACAATTCACAACGGCTACCCATTAGTACTTTCTTTTTCCTTGTTCATTTGTTTTTAGCTAGTTCATGTCATACTCGCATAAATATACCATGCTGATCTTCAGGAAATGCCAAGATGGTGCACACTATTAGAACATAATTATAACACAGCTTTCTCTTGTGAAGAAGTTGAGGACTATAAAGATCCAGCTGCGTGATGTTTTTATCATTATAACTTTGTTTCAGGAGACTCCTATATTTTAACTATTGATGCATGGGTTGATTTTGGTATGCTTATAGTGATGTATTGTTGCTGTATATTCTTGTTCTTTAATTTAATAAGTTGCTGACCATTTCACAAAAATACATATATACATTTCCAGGAACTGAAGGCTAAAAACATACCACTGGAAAATATCAGGATTTGTTATTCTCCATTTTCGAGAACAATGCAGACCGCAAAAATGGCGGCTGGCGTGTTAAACATTACATTTGAAGGTTCCCAATGCAAGGTAACTCATATATACAAGGTTTTCAGTTGTGAGAATATGTTGCCAATGTAGCTGGAAATAATTCATGACACTGCCATCTCTCTGTATTCTTGGAGCAGCCATGCCTTTGAATACTATCCTAATGGTTCTTTGGTTATTTGTTAGGAGGTTTTCCACTTCCCTAAAGTCTTAAAAATTCAACAAATTCTCTTTCTTCTCCAGTTATATCACACTTCATTTTGCTTCCAGTGATGTTTCTTGCCCTGTTTTATTCTTGTTTCTCAAAATTTTGTTGGTATATTGATTTGATCATTCTCTGTTGTAGGCTACTCCTGCTAGAATCTGAATTTGTATGCAATTTTATTTCCTTGAGACTCCCCCCTTGAGCTACCTACTTCTTATTCATTCCTGCTTTTAATGCAATTCTACTTGCTTATATGGTATGTAAAACAGAAATCAGTATTTTCTTTATCTCATTACACCAAAACCAATCAACATTTGCAGCTTTCAACAATTGGATTTTGACTTTTATGGAAGCAAGTTGTCATATGCTAGATAAGAGCCATGGATCACTTCCACAGGCAACTTTCTCAATCATGTAGGGAAGTTTTCATTGGGAGACATTGCATTGGCAATGGGCAACTCCCGGATCAAGAGAATGTATACACCAGCCTACACTGTTCATGCATATCCTTTAAATCTTATGTTATCCGACTAATTGAAACAGCACGGGGTAGAAGAATAGCCAACGGGTTATTCTCCAAGCCAAAAGGCTTAGGATAAAATGTCTAGGCTTCACACCAAAGACAAGAATTCAATCCACTTGGGAGAAAAAAACTGAAATCTTATTCAAAATAATGTAGTCTATCCTATGTGAAGGGATAATATCTATTTATAACTAAACTGCTCTCTAAATAAAGAAACTAACAATTCAATCCAAATAAGGTGTCTTAATTAAAATATAAAAGCAATTTCTAAAACTTAAGAAAGCAACTATTATTAATAAAGCAACTATTATTAATTAATCTTCACTACTGGCCTTTGGACTTAGGCCTGCAGGTATAGACTTTCAAACGGGGCCCAATAGTCTGGCTTGCATCAGCTCTTCCCGGCTTGGATAAACTCTACTCCGGCGAGTTTTCAGCTTGATACTTCTCATATAGATCCGAATTGAGTCATTAAAAGTTGATAGCCGTAATCCGTGTAGCTTTGGAGAATGACTTTCCTTTACACTTGACCAAGAACTTGTGTAATCCGTCATTCTTCGTATAAATAAGCTGATCATAAAAAACATCTTCAATTTCTTTTGGAGAATTCGGATTGATGGGAAGTCGGAGAGCTTGTTCTTCAAAAGATTTATCTTCATGATGTCCATGATAAATTGTCAAATTTTTAACATTAAATATGGAGCTCATATTTATATTTGAAAGAAGGTCTAGAACATATGCATTGGAGTTGATTTTCTTTCGAATTGTGAATGGTCTTGCATTTCTTAGGTGTAACTTCTTGTATTTTCATACGGGAAATCACTCTGACTTCAAACGAATCTGCATTCTGCTTGTAAGTCTCAGTACTTTTAGCTATCTGTTGGTGAACTTCATCATGAACTTGCTTTATATGTTGTGCAAATTGTTTAGCTTCCTGAATAGATCTAGCTTCAACCGGTAATGGGCCTAAGTCAATTGGAAGACATAGCTTAACACCAATAACAACTTCAAATGGGGACTTGCCGGTGGTTCTGTTGACGGAATTATTGTAAGTGAACTCCGCTATGGGTAAAATAAGATCCCATGAAGCAATATGATCTCCGATAAGACATCAAAAAACATTTCCTAAACACCTGTTTACAACTTTTGTTTGGCCATCAGTTTGTGGATGATATACATTAGAATATTGGAGCTTTGTGTGCATCATGTGCCATAAGGTTGTCCTAAAAAAACCCATGAATTTGGTATCTCTGTCAAACACAATTGCGTTGGGAAGACCATGTAAACAAACAACCTTTTTAAAGAAAAGAGTAGTAATTTTCTTCACATCAGATGTGTGAGAACAAGGGATAAAATGTGCCATCTTTGAAAAGCGATCAACCGTAACAAATATCGAATCTATCTTCCTTGCTGTTTTGGGTAAACCTAAGACAAAATCCATGCTTAGATCTTTCCATGGCTCATGTGGAATAGGAAGGGTTGATATAAACCGGTATTCTTCTTTTGTCCCTTTGCTAGCTAGCATACTTTGCATAATTCACAAATTCTGGCAACATCTATTTTCAAGCGGGGCCAAAAGAAGCAATGTTCCACAACAGCCAATGTTTTATCACCCCTGAGATGTCCACTGCATTCACTAGCATGTAATTCGCACAGGACAAACTCTCGAATAAATGTGGCTGGCAAACATAATTGATTTCCTCGAAATAGATAACCATCATAAATAAAAAATTTTGGATGTTCAAAAAACTCACCATTTCGAAGATTTGTGTACATTCGACCAAAGTCATGATTAGCTGCATAGTCTCTACGTATTTCTTCAAAGCTTGAAACTGTAACGGAAATGATTGTGAGAATGTGAGATTGACGACTTAATGCATCGGCAACTTTATTTTCCATTCCAGATTTTTGACGCAGAACAAATGAGAACTCTTGCAAATATGTACTCCATTTGAAAATATTTATTTTATTCTTATTTTTATTTTTGCATGGTCACGTAATTTGTTAGAAAGTGAAAAGGGGTTTTACCATAATATAAGGCTTCAGTGAAATGAATTAGATACCCAATAACGTGCCAGTCCTGGAAACTCAAAGGGAAGAAAAAGGGTATTTGACAAAATGTATATAAGATAGCAGCTATTTATTCCATTTAAAATCTTGTTCAAAAGATCACATTTTGGAATGTGATTACAAGTTAGACACTGGTGACTGGACACACTAGAGTTAAACTGAGACGCAGTGAACTCTAAAATTTCAACCTCCTGCTGGGAAACCCACCCTGCATAAACGTTTAGCTCAAAGGTGAATTTATATATTAGGATTGTGATATTCAATGAAGTCATTCAAAATTCAGTAATGTGCATTTGCTTTTCGATTTTGGCTAATGTCAGATTGTGAGGTCATTAAAATGTTATTGTTTTGAAATGTTGCTAGACTCTTTTTATGGAGGCACCCTTGATGATGATGATTTATGGCACAAACTTTTGTTTCCAATGTTTGCTTATACAAAAAAGTTTTTAGCTTTCTCTCTATTTATGATTAATTAAATTTTAATGGACAGGTGATGGAAGAACTTCGAGAACGTTACTTTGGTCCGACTTTTGAACTTTCTTCAGATGATAAAGTATGTTTTTTAGGCTAAACTGTCACATGAAATCTTTTGTTCCTTTCAATATCAAAATTGCTTCTTCCAGTTGATGAATCTGAAGTTGACTATTAAATGTGTGTGGAGAAGTGCGGGCGTGGGGTGGGGTGGGGGCCCTCTAGGGGAGAGGTGTTGGGTTTGTTTTCAGTTTTGTTCACACCTTTGATTACTGGGCTGAGTGAAGGTTCTTAAGCTAACTTAACCATATAATTGGTGTTGATCATCTCTGATTGTTGTGGATCTGATCTAACCCAGGGTTTGATTTTGTGAGTTTGTAATAGTCAGCCCAAAAGCTATTTAGCAATTAAGCCAAAGATAAGACAGCTACGGCATTGTTTAATCTAACGAAATACAATCAAAGATATAGCAATTAGAAATTCAATCTGCTGCTAGTTAATCAGTTAATCCACTTGTATCTTGGTTGGGAAGTCAAATAAAAATGTAAGAGCATAATGATATAAAAGTCAAATCCAGCAGTTGCATGAGCAACATATACCACAAGACCACAAGATGTGAATCAAATTATGAGGACAGCAACTGCATTTAATTAAATCAGTACTGACCGGGTATTCCCCAATCCCCAATCAAGAAGCACTCAATAAATCGGATCTAATATCAATATAATTAGCAACTGATTGGATGCTAGATCAATATTTCTGAAGTTAATAGGAGTATTCTCAACCCTGAACAGCAGTATATAAATCAGTCTTATGATAACAGTCCAAATAGGGCTGTCTGCAATTCCAATTGTGGACTGCTTGCATGTCTCAACAAGGCTGCATTCACCTGGATGAAATAGCAGTGAACAAGCAAGTAGAAAGTACCAAACTGGGAAGATTCAGGTTGACGCAGCAGCAGCAGCAGTGTTGAAGCAAGGAAATGTACAAGAAATATGCAGGCATTATGATTATCCTTAGTGGAGCACTTAAAAACTGTTGTCTTGATAAAATCAGAATTTAATCCCAACTATTCCACTATAGCAAAACAAATAAAGTCCTGCATTAGGGAATTTCATCAAGCATTTTAAAAAGCATCCAGAGTGAACCCCATGGATCCATGTGCCACCTTTTTCGAGTTCTACGTCAACAACACCGGGGATGAAGGGTAGTGCTGAGTTTTATGATGCAAAACTATGTGATGGGGCATGCATGACTAAAGACGACTTCTATTTTTTATGTTGACACTTGGAGATGATATGGCCAAAGACTTCATAGTAACTGGTAACGTTCTTCTACATACAATGCAGGGCTCTGGATTGCAAAAAACGTAGTCTTTCAGGATCAGTACAGGAAGGAGTACAGATGCACACAAACTGTAGTTTTGACTCAGCACATACTAGATTCTCTGATTTATTTGCTTTACCACTAGTTTTGTCACAAACCAATTACAATTTTTCTTGGGCTCCAAATTTGGTTAGGTTTTGTAGCCTCTGAATCTTTCTTTACTGTTACTCCTAAAAATTATTGATTACGGGCCATGGCTCATGCTATTGCATTCAATATTTTCTCCCCTATCCTCTCTCATTTTTTTTCCTCTTACTATGATTGTTATTTTTGTAGACAGCTTTGTATGTTCCAGCTCTGGTCCATAATTTTTCTTTCGTGAATCCAAAAAGAGCTGAAATTATGATTATGCAAAACATTTCTTCATCAATGATATGCTGTTACCGCTGCGAGTTGAACTCATCTTTATTCATCATGTCTACCTTCATTGACAGTATTCAGAGATATGGGCCCTTGATGAAAAGGATCCTTTTATGCCACCAGAAGGTGGAGAAAGCGCTGCTGATGTGGCGTCTAGACTTGCAACAGCATTGGCAGCCATAGAGGCAGAGTTTCAAGGGTATTCATGCAACTTTCCTTTTGAAGAATTTTAATCCAAACTTGCCATTTGTGGTATTCATTTTTAATTCCACTCAGATGGTTGACAGTGGAGATTAGCACGTATAACTGATGAGATTATTAGATTAAGATTAAGTTTTGAAAGTTTTGAAGTACAGACTTGAGTTGGTCTTCTCATTGCCCAGTAATAGTGCGTTGCCCCCCAAATGACAGTTCACATGACTATGACTTTTCTTTTCAGATAAAATCTAGAACTAGCTTGGTAAAGTCATGAACTAGGATGTAGGTCTTCCGTATGGAGGTTGTGATTTTTTTTCCTTTTGGCACTTCGGTAAATTAAAAGAATAATGCTAGAAGCCTGAGAGGCTGTTAGTGCATTTAATTTTTTTGCAATGCTGCATGATTATCACTACATTCAGTTTAACAGTTTTGTTTATATCACTTTGAGCATGTTGGAAGCATTTGATTTTTTTTTTTTTTTTTTTTTTTTTTTGCAATAGTTTGGAAACGATCTTTTTCTCTTCCTCTGTACAGTAATCCTTATTCCTAGCTATCAGCTGAATATCCTTATTCTTGCAAAATGGTTCATTTCTCTAGAGGTAGCTGTGTTTGAAGTGCAATAGATGATGAATATACTTGGGTAGTAACCCATAACCGATGTGATTGGTGCTGCCTTTCCATTACAGGTGATTGTAAACAACTGCGAAGAGCCAATTAATTGCTGGTGCTATAGACTATAGTGCAATGTCTCAGAATTATTAACTTTGGTGTCACATGAAATATGGACATTCAACTGCTAATGTTTTCCTCTTGGTTACATCTGTGATTACATTTAGATTTATGCCCTGCAGTTGATTTTAGTTGCAAACTATTGATATCATCTGCATACACATCTTTGTCAACAACCACTTACTCCCCCCTCCCAATCATGTGTGGGCTTCTTCATGGGAATTACACCCTCTATGGGGGAATGTAGGGGCTTCGCACTAGGGATTCGAACACTCAACCTTCCTGAGACCAAGTTGTTGTTTGTCTATACTTAGTTTTATGATTGAGTTTTGAGAAGAAGAAAATAGGGAAAAAAGGAAGAAGACAGATCGATGGGGATTGGGGATGATGTGTATGGTCCTTCATGTAGGGATTGACGACCATACCTAACATGATTTCATATGATCATTACATTGAAGCCCCTGTAGATTTGCTATAATTATGTAGAAGTCCTATGTACTGTAGAAACTACAAGCAAGTCCCTCCCATAAGTAAACTAAGCACAAAAGCATTTATGTTTCCTACAGTCTTCTAGCACTTCTCAGATTCTGAAATGTATTCCAAGTGAAACGATTGCCGGTTACCTTTGTTTTGGAAATTCATATGAATACTACAATGGGAACTCACATTAGTGTTGTACTTAATGTCAAGTCAGACTTAAATCTCCTTTTATATGATTTGCTTCATCTCAAACCTCGTGATTATTGAATTGCTTCATGCACTACCTGATTCAACTTGCTATGGATAGATATATCCATGTGCATGTTTCTTTGCTGATTGATACATTTGATATACAATTACATGTGGATTTTGCAGCTGCACAATCTTGGTTGTGAGCCATGGGGATCCCCTGCAAATCCTGCAAACAATACTCCATGCAATTAATCAAAGCAGCGAGTCCGGTGCGGAAGACATCTTATCAAGAATAAAAGGAACTATAACCAAGTCTGTCCTGTTGCAGCACCGTAAGTTTGCTTTGCATACAGGGGAACTTAGAGAAATTGTGTGATTCGTTAGGATTTAAATAGGTCCAGATATTGTTTAGAGAGATGCACTCAAGCACCTCTACTATTAATTCTTGTCGGCAAAAAAATACCTGATGACTTGGAACTGATTAGTTTTATTTAATCACTGGTTCTACATCATTATACTATACAAGACTATTATGCTATATTAAAGAGGAGGGTTTTGACTTTAATTTTGGCTGTTGGTTTGGGTTGAATGTAAGTTATTCTTTTCGCAAATCCTCTCTCCCTACTTCTTGTTGTTAACAACCACTTAGTCTAAAAGCTTAAGCTCATAGAGAATGGTGTAATGATGTATATCAAGGTTACAACCCCCATACCTCCACCATGCGGTCTCCTTTATGGGAATTACTCCCTATTTGGGAGAATACAGGGGCTCTGTATGGGCAACACACTTTGTCCGTGAGAGAATACAAGGTACAAGAGTCTTGGGATTCGAACACTCGGCTTCCCACTTTGATACCATGTTAACTACCACTAACTCTAAAAGCTTAAGCTCATAAAGAATGGTGTAACGGTGTATATCAAGGTTACAACACTTATGTCATGCAACTACCCCCCATTTATTATCTTATGCAACTACCTACTTTATCTCATTATTGAAACCACTTACAACCACTCCCCACTTTTCAAAATTTCATTCTTTTTATTATCAAAATCTCCTTTTCTATAAAAACACACCATTCCCTTTCTAGCCCAGTTATCGTATTTCCTTTCTACACCACTAGCTCTTGGATTACATAAACAAGTTCTCGCATAACTTTTTTTTCCTTTTGTTTCCTTTCCAAAATCTATGGATTTTTTATGCATGAATATTTAAATTGCGATGTTGGTCATATCCATGCTGGTTTATTGACTCATTTTGATTTATGATGAGACATTGAAAGTGTTACTTGAATCTAAAGTTTACAATATATTTGAGTTGTATTTGACATAAGCGATTGTTTTTTTTTTATATTACTATTAGGGTTTTAAGATTTTCCTTCTTCATTTATTCTCGTCCGAGGAATTTGATGTTTTTTTAATTATTAAAGTTTTGAGATTTTTCATGGTGTTGAAGTTCTTTTTTAAAAAATGAAGAATTTTTTTTTATAACAAAAATTGAAGAACGTATAGCTTTTTATGATTTCATAGTTTGATTAGATTTATCTAAATGGGGTTTTCATGGCAATGTCAGGTTGTTTGTCCGAGCGAATTGGTTTCGGATCAAACGGTATTGAGTCCTCGTCTCACTAACCCACCCCAGCCAGAATTTGAAGACAGGCAAGGCAGAAGGTTGTTTTTATTAAGATTAGGCGTTTACAGAATCGATAAACTTGGGATGGGATGGTGATTGGGGGACCTTGGGGTTGTTGATAACTTTGCTTCTGTGTAGATGATTGCAGGAATTTAGGGTTTCACTAATTTTTAAAAGTATATTTTTTTTCTTGGTGGGCAGGGGGGGGGGGGGGGGGGGAGAATTTCTTGATCTTAGCTTCTCTCTCCAATACTCTTGTACATCTAAAGGCGTGTATGAGTGAAGTGGACCCCCCATTTAAAAAATATGAAAAGTTTTATAAGTCATATCAAAAGTATAAAAATTCAAAATTTCTCTTTTTTTTTAAAATAAGGGGTTGGAATTTCTTGATCTTATCTGCTCTCTCCAATACTCTTGTACATCTAAAGGCATGTATGAGTGAAGTGGACTCCCCATTTAAAAAATATGAAAAGTTGTATAAGTTATATCAAAAGTATAAAAATTCAAAATTTCTCCTTTTAAAAAAAAATAAAGTAAAAAAGCAATATTCTCAAACTACTAAATGACAAAAAAATTATCTACTTTTTATACAAAAAGTTAAAACATTACTTTTTCAAGTCACTAAAGACAAAAAAATCATTACATTATAATTAAATTCCATCATATTTTATTCTCTTTTGATTTGAGGTCTTTTTTACTTTACTAGTAAAGTACCAAAGGGTTTTAAGAATTTCGTAAGCCTTAGATGTGTGGGTGGTATGCTATGGAAAATTTGTCTCCAAGATACAACGCCCAACTCTATCTCAAAGAGAAATATGGATTTGCCCAAAATGAAATAAAATTAAAAAATTTTTTTTGGAAGAAAAATAAGAATTTGAGAGGGAGTTGTATACAGGAATAGTATGTGTATATTTTTTTCAAAAAACTTGATATGAGGCCTTTTTACTGAGTTTGGGAAGACAGTGCAGTTAGAGAGTAGTGAGGGAGAGAGTCTTGGGAGATAGTGATTATGAGAAAAGAGCAGTAGGAGAGTTACGTTAAAAATAGTCAATGAAAATTTATGAGAAAATAGACATTGGGTACTCGGGCATGGCAGAAGCATCCCCAACACATTAGGAGAAAGGCTGCTACACGGGAAACTTCGTTTGTAGGATGCTCTGAACTGCCCATGATTAAAAAAAATAAGCAATGGTATCTTAGACCTTCTGTTGTTGGTGAAACTCAATATATAAATAGACAGGAGAGAAATACTTAAAAGGTGCATAATCGTTTCCACCACCCACTTGGTTGGACCTAGTTGGTAATAGGTTAATAGGTGGGCTTCCTCTCTCATACAATGAAGCATAGTTAAAGCTGAAGTTCGATTTGCTTTTGCTAGCCCCCAAGACCAACCTGAACTCATTGACCTGTTAAAGAGCCCATAGCAGAACCCATGTACAACCCAAATGCAATGGTAGAAACCAGATGCAATGCAAGTGAGTAATCAAAATTTATATAATTTTTGCCAAGTTTCCTGATTGTTAGTTGCAGGAAATATATAGAAATCAATCAGATGCAACCCAAGGGTATGACCGATGGGAGAGGTTGCGGTCTAAGAGAGGCTTCGGTTCATTTGAAATGATAATTGGGAGGATTTGAAATTCTCGTTTAGGAGAATAACAACCATTTGGTAGCCAAAGCAACCGAAAACCATCCTAAGGCCCACTAGGCCAACCAAGCCAATAAGCTAAGCCCAATTGGAGACTGGATCAACCGGGGTCAGGCCCAATAAATTGCAAAATAAAAGCATTCTCATTTTGGCTTGATGCTCCAACCACAAGCCCAGTAGTAAGGATCCTGGTGTAGCTGGTTAGTAGGGTTCATATCCCTGATGTGGGATTCTACATAGAAGAAGTCAAAATGCAACATTCCAAACAAGAAATGAACTCCCAAAACAGGCTGTTTTTGTGAAGTTTCAACACTTTTTTCTATATAAAAATGCATGACTATGAAAAAGAATTTTCAAGAAATTAAAATCCGAACATCGATTTCGTAATTTTTAATATTTCCAACGCCTCCTACTTTGTAAAACGGGACTGTTGATCTAATGGGTCCCAGAGTTATCAATATGCTTCAAAATATCCCAAGGGGACAAGCGCTAACCCTTTGGTTTTAGACTGAAAGAACATAGCAACACCCAACCTTCATGAATGTGCAAACAAAATCGGTATCTTTTAAATGTCACTGAGAAAGAAAATATATAGTTGCGCTGCTGCCCTTCCACCTTGGAACCCGCGAACATAATGAAGGAATTGTGTCACCATTTCCTTCATGAGCAGTGGTGTCCAACATGCAAGACAAGCATTTCCCTTTCCCACTTTCATTGAGAATTACACTTTCATTGAGAGTTACACTTTTTATAAATTGAGAAGGTAATTACAAGTAGATTTAAAGAGAGTAAGAAATGAATATCTGATCGTGGATTAACTAGGTCTTCATGGTGGGTATAAAAAAAAAAAGAAAAGAAAAGAAAAGAAAAGAAAAAAAAAGAGAATCCAATTTCATTTTGATAGAGAAAATTGAATTCAGATGTTAAGCAAAAAAGCATGTAAGAATTTTTGAGTGTTAGCTAATTCATGGGTTGTTGATAAAATTTGGATCAAATTGAGTTGTAATTTTATATTTTTTTGTTTAGATTATAATGTGAGTTATCGAATGCGCTAAAGTGAAGAAATTAAAAAAGCAGAAAATTCGTAAAAAAAACTGAACTGGGACAAAAGTGATGCCGGCTTGAATAAGCACCATATCTGCTCGAGCGAACCTAACGAAAATTACTAGGCAAATTGAAGCCTGCTCAAGCGAACCATTTGCTCGCTTAAGCGGATGACGAAGAAAATCCAGCCGACTTTCACGAGTTCTTTCCTATTCAATTGGGACTTACCTGTTTGTGTTCTATTGCAACTCTAACTCTTGAATACGAACTATGGGTTATTTAAAGGCTTATTATGAGAACCGTAGGCTTATCATGAGAACCCTAAGTATGTCATATGCTAGATCTAAAGCTAGAATACCAATTGGAGATTCTTTTCTTTTTTAAAGCAGCAATTGGAGAGTTGTGCTAATCTTCCAAAGCCTTTAGAGACTTATTGCTTCTACTCTTGTGAAAAATCACTCTCCTTATAGATTCAAGGTAGTATTGATTCAAGTACGAAGAGCAGTGTATGCCGTGGTTGTCAACAGAAAGAACTACAGTCCTTATGTTGTAGTTAATTGAAAAAGAGTTGTAAATATATCTTTTAACTATTCAATTTTTTGGTGTTAGATTTTCGTTTGGTTGAGTGATAAGTCCCATGATTTTTTTCGTGTTTGAATTTTTTAAGTAAAAAATCTCATATATTCTTGTGGTGTAATTTATTTACAGTTCTTTTAATTTTCACTTAATTGGACTAGATACTAAAAGTCAGACTGAAACCTTGAATACGTTTCTTTGGCGGTCAAAGCATATTCATTTCGATCAAAGCATATTCGTTTCGATTAAGACCCTGCGAATCTAAGTCAACATTTTCTACAGCAGCTCCAGTTTTGTCTCTTCATGCACACTTTGGAGAGGTCCATTTTATGTCGTCATCTGCTTGGGTCCTTCTAGATAAAAAATGGTTGGAACTCGAAAACCCGGTGACTTCAGGTTCTTCTAGTATATGTATAAAAAGGTTACAGCTTGAAAACCCCGTGGCTTTGGAGTAGTTGTGCGCAACTTGCCCATGTGAGCACATACGTGACTCGAGGAGTGGCGCGTGTGAACATAGCCCAAAAATAAGCATGTACTCATCTCGCCTTTGAAATTAACTATATTTAGACTCGGCCATTCTTTAATGGGATATTGCCCACACAAGTGGCTTTGGATATGATATTAAATTAGCCCTTGAACCATCAAAATTCAAGAATCTCTACAGAGTTGTTTTTGCGATATTCTAAGATTGTTTGATTCTGCATATATCACCTTGTGCAATATGTCAAAGAATATTATTAGTGTTTAGAAGATTTGTCAGAATTTTATGAGTTGTTAGTAATTTATTATTATCCTCTTGATAAGGTTAGTTTGGATTGCTTATAAATGTAATCCTTTCATTTAATGAAATTTAGGGTAAAAGTACGGGCATGACATGAATTTGAAATTCTTGATTTTATTAAATGAAAGGGTTATATTTATAAGCAACTCGAACAAGGATAAATTACTAACAACTCATAAAATCCTAATAAGTTCTAATAAATCTTCTAACCACCAATGATATTTTTTGACATCCCCCCTCACTCTCCCCCTTCAATTACATGGTCTTGAATAGGGTTTGTGATTGTGAACAGAATAATAAAACTTGTGATGTATGAAAAATAAATAAATAATTTTTTAAATAGAAACGATCTTCATGTCTTTTTGGTAATCGTGGTCTACTCGTGAATCCATCACTGTCGCAAACCACTCCTTTTTTATTCTGTCAATGCTAGTGGCCCACTGAATGAGATCTATCGCGATTTCTCCCAGAAGCTTCGATCGTATAATTTGGTGAAGATGGAGAGATCATGGTCAATTTGATGAAGATGAAGAGATAATGATTTGGATGATTAGATAGATCCGAATGGATTGAAGCGATGATGATTATTACGATACACGAAGAACCGTGGCCGCTTGATCGCAAGATCATCATTGGAACCAACCATCTTTGATACCATGAAGAATCTGAAAATTCAAGTTTTATTAAATGGAAGATTACCCAAAAGCAACTCCGAACTAACCTTATTAAGAGGATCAGGATAAATTACTAACAACTCATAAAATTCTAATAAATCCGAACAAAACTTCTAACCACAGATGATATTCTCTGACACAATATCCTACTGCTACTGGAGTAACACTGTAGAAAATATTAAAACTTTAATTACTTTAATTATTTTGAGGCAAATGCAAGATTTAATGCCAACTGTATAGCGAATATCCCTTCTTCAATTCCTCCATCCCCTGCATGTGCCCTCCTTTCTTTCTAGGAGAGTCACTGCAACTACTCCAGTTGACTGGTTCACAAATTTTTTTTTCTGGGGCAACAGGCCTGGTGTAATCTGTTTTTCGACTATTTCATTTCTAAAAGGAGCCAAGTGGCTTGTAAGATATGGGAAACAGAGCTAATGAGACAAAACTGGGGCTGCTCGTAGTCAACTGAATCCACTAATTACATAATTAAGGGAAAAAAATCCACTAATTATATGAGGATAAGCCTCTGTACGTTGTGTTGAGCTCATTGAATTAATCTCACAAAAGAGTGAGAAAAGAAGAATTGAAGATGTTGACAACCTCCACCTTAACAACAGATATTGGGTACTTAGGCATGGCAAAAGCATCCCCAATAAAAAAGGCCAAATTGTATCTTCTATGGTTCGTTTCTCTTTTTCTTTTTCTTCTTTCTTTGTTCATGGCTTGTAACATTGCCTCACATTTATGGTTAGCATTGAGCAGTGGGCTCCACCCAATGAAAAATGTTAAAAAATATTTTTGCTGCCTTCAGTAGTACTTGAGATTTTGGTACGATTGGTTAGCTTAGAAAATTTAATAGTTAGCACCTCAACAAGTTTGGTCTGTAGATGTATTGCTCATCTTGGTACTGGATAAATTATGCTTTTACTGACACCTTGTGTGTTAGGTAGAAACGTACTACAATGGCACTCCATATGACCAATGTTGAATGCCTTAAAAATAGGTCCGTGGGGGCAATGTTGAATGCCTTAAAAATATCGAGTTATGCCCTTACAATCGCCAATTGGTTTTGATAGGAATGGTAGTTCAATGGGTGTATGAGATTCTACAAATGGTATCGAGCTCCAGGTCAAAGGTTCAAGTCATGGGAGCGCCATCGTGTGAAATTACTTAAAAGAGATGAAAACTCTCATTTATGCCCATGAAAGATAAAAAAAAAAAAGATGTAACGCTTATTTGGGGTCCTGTGAGTTTTCATTGTCTTTAAAACCTTTTTCAACCCTTCTTTCCTATGGTCTACTGAGTGACAAATGACTATGATCAATACCTTGCGACGTTTGTGTTAGGACAAGGGCCCTTAGCACAGTAGATGTGAAATCTTTGATAATGGGCTCATTTGATGACGGATTCTTTCTATCATGGGAGGAGCCCCTCCGCTGTTGTCCTTCATGGCCCACACAAGTAAATACCGTTAAGAAAAATCTGTAGCCGATATGTTCCATTGTCATGGTCCTTAATTAATCAGGACATCCGGGGAGATGCATGGGTCTCCTCCCAATATAAAGGATCTGGAATTGAGCTTTGGCCATCCATCCAATATATGTAGGTTCATTTAATTCTGATTATGCTGTTGTGATTTTCTGAACATCACACGTTGTGCGCATCCACGGAATCACAAGATCAACACTAAGCAAGCCACACACAAGAAGAGACACGAGATTTACGTGGTTCACCCAAATAGGGCTACATCCACGGGCAACTGCCGCCGCAAGATCTAAAGTTACAGACTATACATATATATAATCTCCGCTTTCTTGGCCACCAAGAAAGCCCCGGTACAAGTACCAAAATACCCTTGACCTTAAACCAGTCCCTGGCTAACCCAGTGACTCATCCAGTTAAACCGGAATACAAGACATAAACCCAACAATCTCCACCTTGGCTTGAATTCCGTATAACTCCGTACAACTCGAGCTACTAGGAGATAAAAACGGCAATGTCTTCACGTACCCTGCTGAATGGCACGTCACTGCACTAGGGATGCAGTCTTTTTCAACACTTTGACATGTTGAACCAACACATGAACTTTGAGCAAAGTTCATCTCGTCAAACTCCACCTCGAACTAAAAGTTCGAAACCATTGACGAATCTGAGTGATATCCTGAATCACTCACCATCCTGCCCCATCTTCAACATCACTGTGAAGATCCAATCACCACAAGCATGCAAGCAAAACAGATCGGGAATACAAGTCCAGATGACTTCACAATTGCAGAAAACCTCTGCCTCCGAGCGGTCAAAAAACTCCTTTTGACCGGGCCTCCGATCAATTAATCAAACAAATGTTTGACAACTACTGACACATCAGCTCCTCCTTGCTGTTTTTCCGGCTTTGGCAAGATGAACAACATCAAATGTGATCATGTGAACCGCAAACGAATAACTTCGGTTAAATCAGCAAACCCTTTGCAACTAGGCCGGCGACTCCTATTATTGGGTTTGCAACAACAACCAGGTCGAGTAGACCTGATTCTAGCCTGAATCCACATTTGTTCATATCTCCTCCAGATTTCTGCATCAAGTTATAGATCTCGTCACCACGAGCACGCTGGAAGAAACGGATCTGAAATCCGACTCAGGATGGCTCCGATAACGTAGAAACAAGTTTCTATGCTCCAACCGGTCAAACCTCCTCCTTGACTGTCAAACAGCCAATCAACCTCTTCCACTGAGTAGATCTACTCGAAACGAGTCCGTAGGCGCAAACGGATCTCCGATCGGACATCGGACGATCAAGATATCGCAGAAACAATTTCAGCTACAAATCTGGTCAAATCTGCATGTTGACCAATGATGACGTCACTGCTGACGTCAGTTCTACTGCTCTGCTGCACTGGGTTGAACTCTGCGCACACGGGTCAGGTGGACGCGACCCGAACTGGCTCGAAACTGCTGGATGCACTGCTGGGTTGGGCTTCTAGTACACAGACCAGGTCGGCCCGATTCGACCCGGAACCGACTTGAAATCTTGCTGCTGGATTGGGTTGCACTCCGGGTTGGGCCTGACCCAACCCGACAACCGAACATGAACCTGATACCTCTCGGCCTGGGCTGATTCTCCACGGGTCAGGTCAAACTGACCCAACCCGAGACCCAAACAGCCTGGGTCGTCTTCAACCTCCCAGGCGCTGTTCTGCAACAGCAACTGCAACGACTGCAACCGGGTTTTCTGAACATCACACGTTGTGCGCATCCACGTAATCACAAGATCAACACTAAGCAAGCCACACACAAGAAGAGACACGAGATTTACGTGGTTCACCCAAATAGGGTTACATCCACGGCAACTGCCGCCGCAAGATCTAGGGTTACAGACTATACATATATATAATCTCTGCTTTCTTGGCCATCAAGAAAGCACCGGTACAAGTACCAAAATACCCTTGACCTTAAACCAGTCCCTGGCTAACCCAGTGACTCATCCGGCTAAACCGGAATACAAGACATAAACCCAACATATGCTTTTTAAACTCTAGCTGATTATTGATTATTTCTTTCTTTATTTATTTTTGCAGGAAAATGGCAAACTTGCAAAATATGGTTTGGCTTCTGAAGGTGTTAACCAAGCAAAATTGGCTGGAGAATTATTCCTTGAGGTACCATTTGTTTTCTAGGAATAGTTATGGTGAATCAACACTTCAATTAAGCATGAATTTGGATGTCCCGATAATTTTGTGTAGGATGCAAATAAAAAAAAATGCTACAGTTCCATCCAACTCAACATGATATTGTAGTAACTCTGAAGTTCTTATGAGATCTGGTGCCATAACACTTTAAAACATATCATGTTGAATTAACATAGGTTTGACTAATAGCCCCAGAGATTCGAAAGCTTCCTTATCAATGTGGAACCTTGCGACCATGGTCCACTTGGTGGATCCCGTGGTTGACATACTACACCCCCTTGAGACCAAAGTTCCGTAGGGTGGTGTTTGGTTCGAGGCCTTACACAATCTCCCACCGTAAGATAGAGTTGTCATTGGCTTTGATATCAACTAGCACAGTCCCACCCAACTTAGCATAATGTTGTTCGCTTTGGTTGACGTGTGTGTACGAGAACTTCCCAAGCAATCACCCATTATAGTACCACTCCTACTCGAGCATGTTTAACTCCAGAGTTTTTATGAGATCTAGGGCTGCACGATTTTAAAAGGCGTCATATTGAGTTAACACGGGATTTGATTTATAAGCATAGGGTTAGGACGTGGATATTTCCAAAGTGGGAATGGTTGAGTCCTTTATATTTCAAGTGTTCTTTGGCGGGTGATGGGCACACTGGATTTTAATGGGATCCGCTACCTTGGTCCAGGCCCACTGGATCTCACACTCTCCCACATCAGAATAGAGCCTTCCTATGTACCCGCTCAACTAGGCGTGATATTGTTCGCTTTGGCAGATGTGAATGCGCGAGCACTTCTCTGGTGATCACCCATGTCAGCAATGCTCTCGCTTTAGTACTCTTAATTCCAGAGTTCGTATGGGATCAGGAGCCACATAACTTTAAAATAAGTCATGTTGAGTTAATACGAGGTTTGACTTAAAAGCTTAAGGTCAATACTTGGATATTTCCGATATGAGACTAGTGGAGTCCCTTATAGCTTGAGTGTTCTTTGGCAGGTGATGGGCACACCGAATTTTAACCGGATCTACTACCTTGGTAGGATTGCAAACAAGTTGGTTCTAGACTAGGTCAATACTAGACCCGAGCCTAGGTCCGTTTCTAAATAACGATTCCGGTTTTAGAACCAGTGCTGATTTGGAACCTATTTTATTGGTTTTAGACCCGGTTACAATAAGAGGACCCAGATTCAATTTCAGAACCAGGTCTAACTAGAGAATTAGGATTTAGTTCCAAAATTGGTTCTGCCTTTTTTTTCATTTTCTTATTTTTTCTTTAAATTAAGGATATCGTTCAACTTATACCAATGTATCAAGTACTATCATCGTTAAATTTAAATATAAAATTCTTAAACCAAAGTTGATTTTGAGCTACAAGTTTCAATAATAAAGGCTTATGTGTCAGGTCTTTAGTCCATGGGTCAAAGCCTATATGGAGCCAGAACCGAATCAATTTACTAATCGAAACCTAAAATTAGGTTTCAAATCCAATTTTCACAGGTTGGAACAATTGGATAATCGAAAAATCAAGTACCCATTTGTAACCCTACACCTTGGCCCAGCCCCGTCGAATCTCACACTCACCTCCATAGGAAATGGAGCCATAGCCCTGCCCAACTAAGTATGATATTGTTTGTTCTGGCGGACGTGTGCACGTGAGAACTTTTCAAGTAGTCATCTATCATAGTACTGCTCCCACCCAAGTATGTATAACTCCTGAGTTCTTATGGGATCGAGGGTTGTACAACTTTAAAATGCATTTTGTTGAGTTAACACATGATTTGACTTGTAGGCCCAGGTCAGGACTTGGATATTTTCAATGTGGGACTAATGAAGCCCTTCATATCCTAGGTGTTCTTGGTGGGTGATGGGTATACTAAATTTTAACTGGATTTGCCATTTGGGCCGAGGTTGTTGGATCTCAAAAAAAAAAAAAAAAAAAAAAAACAACATATCCCAAAGTGGTAGTACTACTGTACCGAAAAAAAAAAAAAAATTCTGGTAGTACTGAAACAACAGCAGCACTCATGGTTTGGTTGCTTCATCCACCTGAGCCCACATATGGCCAACTTTTATCTTGCTGAAGGCTGGCATATCCTACTCCAATATCAGGTTTATAAATCATTTGTTTCCGAGCCATTTTTATTCAAAACTTTATGAATTACAATTCACAACGGCTACCCATTGACACTGCTGTTCTTCCTTCTTCATTTGTCTGTAGCTAGCTGATATGGAACTAGCTTAAATATATTACTAGCACAACCACCTGTGCTTGGCACAGGCATGTCACCAATAACTGTAAAAGTACGTTCTATGATTCATTAAAAAGAAACACAAAATTAAGAAGAGATAAAAGGAAAGAGAAGATTATGACGTACCTCTTTTCTGAATCCAAGAGTTTGTGTAGTACAAATCAGTTGGGAGAAATGTGGTAGACTGAAAGGAGGATAGATAAAAGATTGAAAGGGAATATGAGATTTGGGATAGAAATAAAGTTGTTGCGAACGAGTGAAAAGTGGGAAGAAAACTTGAGTGGTTAAATACATGTAGAAAATAATGGGATAGAGTGGGTACGTTGTAGACAATGAATATAAATCCCAGTCAAAATTTCCAGTCAAAATCAGATGTTTTGGTCAAAAAAAAAATTCAAAACCCATGACTTTAATTAATATGGTATAATGGTGATCTTATGTCACTTCGGGACTTGACATCTTAAGTAAATGGTAACGTGCCAAGCGCTATTAAAGCTGGATTATCACATGGCTTTTCTCATCATTGTAATCATCAAGATCTTGCTCCAACGATATTATTGAATTTGGATACAGGAATTTTCTTTCTCCATTCATTACACAATTTTTCTCTTGTCAATAAATTCAGACAGTAATATGAATATCCAACTGTACAATATTTTTATCCATACATGTCGTTCAGGAGGCTCTCAAATGCACTTAACTATTTCTGCTTGGGTTGATTTTCATATGCTTGGGATGTTCATGTTGTCGCTCTTTAATGTGAGAAGTCACTGGAACGTTCCGAGAAACACTTTTATATGTTTACAGGGATTGAAGGCTAATGACATACGACTGGAAGATGATAGGATTTGCTATTCTCCATTTTTGAGAACAGCGCAAATGGCCAAAATAGTGGCTAGTGTGTTAAATATTCCATTCGAAGGTCCCCAATGCAAGGTAACTCATCTATCCAAAGGTGGCGTGGTTGAGAGAATATCATGTTGTCTAATTTCAAGAGGTAGCTCGGTCGATGTAGACCAATATACTCTTAAAGGTTGAGAGTTCAAGCATCACTACTATATTGAAGCCACATGGGAATTAATTACCCAACTCCCCTAGGCCCAAGGATAATAATTTGGCCCAAAGGGAGGCCGGGCTACCCTCCATTGGTGAAAAAAAAAATGTTGCCAGTGTAGGTGGAAATTGTTCACAAAATGAAACTGCTATCTTTTTCAACAGAGGGAGGCTTGGTGAAATTTTTTAAAGAAGCACTTCATTGCATAAATTCACCTTACATGAGATGAATTCTCTCATTTTATACACACTAATAACAAAAGAATTCAAATTCAAACTCAAGCTCATCGGTATCCATTTCCAAATTCATATGAACGCACCCATCCCTCTCCGTGTTAGAATCCAAAATGCCAGTGCATGAAAGGCCCCGAGCAGCTCCACGCCCAAGTCATCAGAGCCGGCACACCATTTCTCTATTTTTTTTGTCTATCCAAATGGGCAATTAGGTGACATCCACTTGACATGTTCCTCTTCAGTCTTCTCCCACATCCAAAGTCCAAACCTCTTCGCTTGGAAATAATCATCACACAGCTCCATGCCCCACCATCTCTCTCTCTCCTGCCACAAGCTTCTTCACTCCCCTATTCAACCCCATATAGTATTTTGCCTTGCAATCCACGGTTGTGGTTCATGAAACTCCAAGACTGTCAGTCTGTTGTCATGGAAAGTTTTTTTCAGAGAAGTAGAAACTTCATAGAAAGTGGATCTCTCTCTCAGGTTTTCTTTATTTATTTATTATTTTATTTTTTGTATTTTTAAGGGGAAGGAATACTGTTTCTTTCTTTTCTTTTAATAATAATAGAGGGTGTCCCGGCCAAAAGGGCCGGATTAATCCCTTTGGGAGCAAATAGAGCCAAGTAAATCCGCTGTGACCTAGTGTGGTAGCACAGTTTAAATTTACAACTTTCAAGAGCAAACTATATATAATTCTAAATTATCTAAGCTACCCCTTGGTGTTTAGGAGGAGTAATGTACATTTTATGATATCATGGAATGTGCATCTTTGTTATTGTGGAAGGAGTATTTTCTCCTCTGCTCTCTGCATCTGCGTTGGTCATCGTGAGGGACTCAAGGAAATTCAGGGTGGTCCCACTTTTGTGATAGTCCGAATCCTAGCTCTTGCAGGAGCATATTTTTATATATCATGGAATAAGGGTAAATTTGTTGAAGAGGCACTCGATTTTCTGTCAATAGTAAGTCCCTGTGAGCCTTCTATATACTTGTGATTAATTAATTTTTGATGGACAGGTGATGGAAGAACGTCGAGAACGTTATTGTGGGCCGACTCTAGAACTTCAGTTGGATAAGAAAGTCATGTGTATTTTACCGCATAAAGAACGAAGCATGTACTTTTAGGCTAAAAGGCTAAACCACTAGTGCCACATGAATCTCTTCTGGTCCTTTCAGTATCAAATCTGAAGTTAATTAGAAGATGGATTCAAAGGTGTACTTATTCTCTCTTCCTCTCTTCACTTTAATTACTTTTTTACTTTTGGGCTATACCTGACTCACTAGGTTAGTGGAGGTCCATTTAAAGCTATGGCAACAAAATAATCGGCTTTGATCATTTCTGACTAATGCGGATCTGCAGGATCTAACCCGATGTCTGATTTTGCAATTTCATATTACAATATTTAGCCCTAAAGTAACTCAGTAATTAGTCCAAGGGATACACAACTACTACATTGTTTAATCCAATCAACCAGTACTAGCGAAGATATAGTTCTTACAAATTGAGCCCACTGCTAGATAATCATTTGATCCACTGTAATCTTGGTTGAGCATGCAGTCAAATAAAATCGTTACAGCATCATGAGACAGAAAACGAATCTAGCACTTGCATGAGCGGCAGAATCAAATGATGTCCACATTCAGGGAGGGCCTGTTTGTCTTCATTAAAACACACTAGCACAATAACTCGTGCTTAGTGCTAAGTAGGGCATGACGCATGTGGCTAAGGGTTCACACTCCATACTTTGACATATTGTGATAAATAAATTCAATTAAGTATTGAGTATTATATTGGTTAGGTTACTTATTTAAAAAAGGTAAGAGTGAATAGAACAATAGTTTAAATCTGCTTACCTTTTTAATTTTTTTTATTTTAGAAATACTTAAAAAAGTCAAAATTGAACAGAATCTAATCAAAATTGAATTTAAAACCTTTGTCTTTAATATATTATAATATAAACTTTTTTTAAGTAGTTAAAACCGACAATCAAATGTGAATTTTCAAAGAATTTAACTTTCATCTTCATTTGAATCCTTAAAAAATTTAAAGAATGTTTCCTTCCATGAAAGTAGAGTCAAAGGAGGATGGAAAATAAAAACCTACCCTTTGGTCTTCATTTTTAATCACTTAAATAACTTCTTATATATTTAATCTCTATATATTTTAATGCAAACAAACATGCCAAGCATGCCAGTGAATAGATAGGCCCTTAGTATAGACGTGCTGCTCCTGTATTCCACAATACAAACCACTCAATAAATAATTGGAATAAACATCAATATCATTACACGACATCAGTATTTCTGGTTTGAGATGTTAGCGTCCTCAAACCTGAATAGCAATACACACATCAATCCCCAGATAACAGTCCAAGTACGTCTGCATGCAATTCTGTTTGTGACTGCTTGCATCTCTTAACAAGACTGCATTCAACTGCATGTATCAAATAGCAATGAACAAGCAAGCACAAAGTACCAAACTGGGAAGATTCAAGTTGATGAAGCATCAGCAGCTAGCAGTGATGAAGCAAGGAAGTGCAAGAACATTGTGTTGGAAGAATTGGGCTTGTGGTCCTCATGATCACGCACCCATAATTGGCCCAACCTTGGACGTCCCATGAAATTAAGGGCCCCCTTCTTTTTTTTTTCTGTTATCTTAAAGTTATGGACTTAGAAATCTAAAAGAAACCCCTCAATTTAAATCCCCACAATTGATGGGTAGTCCTGTGGTTTGTGATGCTAACCCATACGATGAGGCACCTGCGACCAATTATCAGAGTCCCTCTATATTTTGTGATGGGCACTTAGAGATGATATGGCCAAAGACTTCATAGGAACTGTTAAATATTAAAGGTGTTGCAGGGGCAGTCTTGAATTTTATGGAGATTCTCTTATTTGAATGAAAGGCATATAGATGGTTAAGAACATAATATTAATAAACCCATTGCATGCAATATCTTCTTTTTTGTTATTTATTTTCTTCATTGTTTTTTTTTCATTACTAGTGTATATTTGGAGACTGCTTTGCTCTGGTCCGAGACTAAATGTTTCTTTCATGAATCCAACAAGGTTTCTTTTATTGCAATGAGATGCTGGTGTTTCTATGATTTGAACACATTTATTGATCATGTATTCCTTGAGTGACAGTATTCGGAGTTATGGGCCCTTGACAAAAAGGATCCTTTCATTCCACCAAAAGGAGGAGAAAGTTCAGGTGATGTTGCTTCCAGACTTGCAACGGCAATTGCAACCATAGAGGCTCAGATTAATTGGTAATCATACACTGCTTTCCTTTTTAATGAATGTTAAGCCAGAGTTGCATTCCATTCCGGAAAAGACACAATTAGAAAAAAAAAAAACCTACAATTGAAAGGAAAAAAAAAGTAGAAATTTGGCTTGGGCCATTTCCTATTTTCCTATTAGAGTTATTTTGCTAGGCCCATTTTTTATTAGAGTGAAATTTAGCTGAGGCACCAGTTCCGATTAAAATGAAATTTGGCTAAGGCGTCATTTCCTATCTAAGTAAAGTTTGGTAAGCGCCCTATTTCCTATGAGAAAGAATTTGACTAGGTATCTATTTTCTATTGGTGTAAAAGTTGGCCAAGGCCATATTTTCTCTTCATTGAGTGGAATCTTTCTATAGTGGGTCCCACTGTGGAGCCCACGAATACCAAGTGAGCCCAAATGCCAACCATATGCATGAGAAAAGAGAGAAATGACCTTCTATTAAGCTATTGTTTGCATGTTTACCAAACAATGTAATGTGAAATAAAAAATTGTCCCTAATAGTTTCGCCATATTGATTAATTGTACGTTAGAACCTAAAAGTTAGAGCTCTCTTTACACCTTAATCTAATTGGCTCTAATTTGATTAGATTGGAGTTTCAATATGGCCCCTTAATGTCTGTCAAAGTCATTTTTTCTTCCCCCTCCATCTCGATCCAATGTTTGAATTCAAAGTTCAAGCCTCTATTGGTTATTGAATTGCTTTATGCACTAGAGTCTAGAATCCACACTAAAAGTAATATATAAATACGCAAAATCATATTTAGCAGGTCAAATGATTCAACTTTCTATGGATAGATATATTTGTATGCATTGTTTCTTAGCTGTTGATACATTTGATGTACAATTGCATGTGGATGTTGTGGCTGCGCAGTCTTGGTTGTGAGCCATGGAAATCCCCTGCAGATCCTGCAAGCAATGCTCCATGCAGTTGGTCAAAGTGGCGAGTCCAGTAAGTCCAGTGCTAATGACATCTTGTCAAGAATGAAAGGAACCATTAAGGCATGCAAATAGGTGTCCGCTCCAATACTGATTGGAACCATTCAAGCACTGGATATGGATGCCTATGTGTAAAATTGAACGGGTGGATCGTAGTGATTAATGGCCTGCAATACTGTTCTATTAGAAACAGTTGTAGTGTGAGAGACAGTATTTATGTGGCATCACATTCTATCATTGCAGGATCTGCCATGAATTCAGTCACCCTGTTCTCAGGACCTGAAACTCTACTGATCTCCTATAATTGATTGCTGCAAAAATCGAAAAACTTTCTAGTATCCAGACACAGGAATTGTAGATTGTGCTTGTCCCAAGCTGCATATCCAAATGGGCCCTTGAGGAATAAAGGTTGCTTCCAGGTGTAAAATTTTTGCAT
Source organism: Sextonia rubra (assembly GCA_037013555.1). Lineage (NCBI taxonomy): Eukaryota > Viridiplantae > Streptophyta > Magnoliopsida > Laurales > Lauraceae > Sextonia > Sextonia rubra. Next base: position 56,106,239 of record JASUAD010000008.1, on the reverse strand, counting down.
GAAAATGAGAGGGCAGTGGAACTGAGGAATGCTACAATGTGGGGAATAACCATTTTGCAGTACGCAAAGTGAATGGTTTGCCATGATCAATCATATATATATATATATATATATGGTGGCTTTTGGGCCATATGCAATCCACATCCCACCCTTCCTGCTCAGCGGTTGATTTTGCTGGGATGTTAATCCCAATAAAGGTCGTGCCATCACATTTGATCATTCTTATTTAAATCAGACTAGTCTGAAAAAATATTACTCCCCTTACCATTCAAACTATTTCTCTTCAAAGACGGTGAACCCTGAATTTAGAGTAGAATGCTGGCCAATTAGGAAACAATGCATGTAGAAAATGAGTGTCCCACACAAATAAGAATGTGCGGTGAAACTTGGAAAAGATAGTATTAAAAATGGCCCAACGTTAGTATTCGTGAGAAAAGGTTTTTCTATACATGTGGATGGTCTGTTAAGGAAAAGGAGTGGATAGAAGATGAAATGGATGTAGTAAGGACAAGATATGAAGTTCAACATATCCGAGCATTTAGCCCAAAATAGACTAGAATGGAGAAATAAAATTCTTTTGATGATAATGATAATGACAATAATGATGATAGCAAACCCTAAAAAGAAATGAGAAAAGGAAAAAAAAAGAGAAAAAGACAGTGAACCTGACACAGAAGTCGCGGTGTCCTGAATGAATTCCATCAGATGTGGCCCATGCCAATACCAAATTATTATCAGAATTAGTTGAAATAAGGCTTGCATTTAATTTATAGTTGAAACTGTTCTCATAATGATGATTTTGAAGTGCATACAGCTACCTCGTGTTTTGATTGGTTTTACTGGTACAAGAAAAATATAATGCACCTGGTCCTCAAACAAGTTTAAAAGTATCAGTTGCATGGGGAGAATTTCTCCCTATAGAAGTCCCACACAGAAGCCAAGCACAAGAAATTTGGTGGGCACCTTCAATTCATAGGGGCCCACTTTTATGGACAGTGGGGATTGAAAATCCCCCTATGCCACTGGTGCAAACTCCGGGATGAGAAAAATTTTCCAGTTATATGTATCCTCTCTTGAAGACTCATTTCTGAAAATTATGAAGATGATCTCATTGTTTTAGCCTCATTTCCCAAGGGCATTCCCATCCAATTCTATCACCGATCCCCATCCCTGTATATACAGATTCCAGCCACTATGAGATTAAAACTGGCAAGTACAGAATCAGCCAAAAGTTTGTAGAATACTAATAGCCACTGAATCCATATCCCTGGTAAAATACAGAAGTAGCCACCTTTAACTCCAAGTTTCTACGGTATCAATTGTGGCTCTTTTTCATCCGATGTCATCTCCTCCACCTCTTCATCTTCCACATCATCTCTCTCATCATGCTCTTCTTCGCGAGAAGTTGGCTCAGAACTCACCTGTTCAGCTACCACGTCAGCTGCAGGACGCTCCTGTTCAGCATCCACATGTGCTGACTTCTCATAGGAGTTAACTCCCTCGTCACATTCTGAAGAATCTTCATCAACCCTATAATACACCTGTAAGTTCCAAGATGGTGGGCATGTCAGCAAACTTGATTGTATGCTCTCAACCCAAGGATACAGAAAACAAACTTGGGCCTTACCAATTTGTAAAACAGGACCGTTGATCTAATGCTCCCAGAGTGAATGTACCATTTTTATAAAATATCCCAGAGAGACAATATCCCTAACCTTTTGTTTTAGATTGATAAGCAACACTCCACATACAATATTATGAAAAAAAGAACGAGTAGTCATTATTCTGGATGGTGGGGATCTTCCTGTATTGAGTTATACTTTTGGGGAATGGTCTATTAGGACCATCAGATCAATGGCCATGTATCATTATTCCATAAACTGCACATATATAGACTCAAGAACCAAGATAATTACGCATCTTCTTAGGTCAAGGATTACGTAGTTCCTCCTACACTGAACAGGTATTATTTTACTAGTGTGTCTAATTAGAAGACAAATATATATTGTTGAACTTATTGTATTAAAAAAAAACTAGCTCCAAGGAGATAGGAGTGGAAGTGAATTGTACCACACAAGTGCGAGCTGGTGAAAACACTTTGAAAGAATTCGGCCGGTTGTTGAAATTTGTTTCTGGTACACCTGGTATGCCTTCTGGAGAAGTGAAATGGTCCACATCGTGAGCCACCTGCAATGAGACAATATCATTTTACTTTCATAATTTTCTGGAAGTTTCCTATTTCTATTTAAATACAAATTGGGTCAAGTTCATGGATGGACTGCATTGTTATTTTACAGTTGTAACAAGATGATTCCCTCCACCAAATAGGTGGCATGGGTTGAATGTTGGTGGTAGCAGAGCAGAAAACCCAAGTCCATTTGCTTTGGTGGCTTGGTGAGGAGAAATATGGATGATCATTTACCACCTTTTTTAGGGCAGGTGGGAAATGGTCTAGCGCAGAAGTCCTTGACCTCAAGGAAGAGTTAACATTCCTCTTTTGCTTCGAAAAATGTAATTAATGTCACCCTTTCGGTTGAATATTTGCACTCAGTTACTAATACATAAATGGTGTGGTCCAGCAACCTTCCATCAATGATTAATCAAATCATTGAAGAAAATGTTAAAATGCATGTGAGGATTAGATATAGAGGTCCTTACTCTTCCAGGTCCACCAAATTCCCAAGCATCACTATCGAAAGCAACTCTATATTTTCCTGGCAAGTCACACCCGACCTTATACCTAGATTGCAACAGGTAAGTGTCAGATAACAAGTCGCGACAAGGCTGCGCCTAAAAGGCTCTATATCAAAATATGTATACCCTTCATAAGTATTTTCTGGATGGAAATTGAATACAAACACCAAATCTCCACGTTCAAATACAATAACCTGAAAAGGAAGTCAATGAATGATAAAAGTAAATCATGAGATGCTGAAATTATAGCTGATAAAAGGCTTATCTTGCTGCCTGTTTGACAGAAAATAAAATGATCGATATCACAAACTTGTACTGAGATCCTCAAGTGAAGAGAAACTGCAAAATGAAACTATTGGTTCTCTATCCTGTACGGCTGCATGTTATATATTGTACAAGTCCGCAGAATTCTGGCAAAAATGAAGTCCTTTTCGTATAACATGCTATTACTACCTCTTGTATATCAAAAACAGTAAGGCAATCATCATGAATAAACATAAATACTTCACAAGCCATGATAACTAGGTACTCATGATAGGAAGTGTATTTGTATCATACCCCATTTGATCCTTTATTTTTTATGCGTAAAACCCATGTTGCAAAACATAGTCATGGCACCTCCTTGCTGTATTGATAACAACTGGGAACTCGCACATGATGCTTTGTGCTATGTTTGATCCTATGATCCCTAGATACGGCATGGATATGGCAGGGACACGCCATGGACATGGTAAGGATATGAATTTTACACATAAAAAGTGAAGTATTGGATACGATACGACACAATACCTTGCCCATTTTGAAGTATCCATGCATCATAGGTTTGATCTATAAATAAAATTTTCATTATCAATCAAAATGCCACACAAAACACACAGTATATCGGATGTGTCCCTTGGGCAACATCACCCAGGGAGATCATGGGCGAGATCCCTGTGGGGTCCACCTTAGGGGCCATTGAGTACCAACATACATTGGTGAATGTTTAAACATAGCACATGATGCTTTGTGCTATGTTTGATCTACAAATAAAATTTTCATTATTAATCTAAATCCCACACAAAACACACAGTATAATGGATGTGATCTCTTGGGCAACATTGCCCAAGGAGATCATGGGCGTTTCCCTGTGGGGTTCACCTTAGGGGCCGTGAGTACCAACATACATTGGTTGAATGTTTAAATTTGGGTAGGGTGGGGGAGTTTCCAGATCCAATGGACCTATCATAATCAAGATATGGGTCACGCAAAATCAATACTTAGAAAACCCTTGATTTCAGATCCATCCTTGGGGGTCAACTCCACCTGGGAATGCATTATAAAGGGGCCCAGAAGTAGGTCCTACAAAGGTCACCAGTGAGTGTGCAGATACATACATACATACATTTTCTGTTACGTGGTTGTGGGGGGTGAGGAGAGAAGTTTTCTTTTTTTGCTACATACGTACATGCATTCATACATAGAGCACCAAACACTCATCACACCCCCCCACCCCACCCCCCCACACACCAAAATACACCTTTCTAAAAAACCACCCATACGAAGTTTAAGTTAGTCCCAGAATCTGGTCTGGTTCAATTCCTGCACTACAAAATTAATGAACCACCTTTTGTTACTCCAAGCGGAGTAATAAAAGCTTGTTAGCCACTCTCAGACTCTCATCTCGCTACTTTTAAGCTGGTTGGATGAGAATTTGAGCAGAGGCATATGACCAAATCCAAGGCCATGACTTTTAATCAAACTAATTTTCCAAATGATGGTCGATTTATTTTAGAAGCACTGTGACCGTGATAAAGAAGTGAATCTTGACAAAGAGTTCTATGTTTTACATCCCATCCTCATCACATATGCATATTAGGTGGTAAAATGATGGGATTATCTACATTTTGTCTGAAAGCAGTACCTGAGAAATAACTATCATGGCATGTGAAAGAAAAGGTAAAAAGACATAAAATAGGCAGCAATCTGACCTTGTCTTCCTCACTTGCACTGCTCACTACCTGTTTGGTAGATGCGAGGAATGAAAAAGAATCATCAAGTGCATTCATTGCTCTGTCAAAAGCATTCATGAACTGGATTTGTTCCACACATAAAGAAGAAAAATGAATCCATCAGGACTTTTATGTGGAAACTAATATGATAGAATTAAATACAATTCCAGTAAATTAATAGATATGATATAACAACACACATTGATCAGGTGTTGAAACGGAACGAAAGGGATGCATCAAATTTATTAGCATGGCATAGTAATGGTCACAAAGAGCTGGTCTCTGTGGGCGAGGCTCAAGCCAATAATTAAGGCAGGTGGACCAGGCCTTAAGCCTGATTTTAGGCCTTCCAAATAAGAGGGTTGGGTGCAGTCTTTTCATTTTTCCTTTTCAAAATCTCCTTTCTGGTCCCTTCTCACCCCCATCGTGGTTCTAATAGGAAAAGGCCTCAATTTTTAGTATAAATGCAGAGACAAACTTGTTTGAACCTAAAACTCAGGCATGGCAGAAAGCAGGCTGTATTTATCTGATTCCAGCCCTTTGCCAGGCTGAGGATGGAGACAGGGACCACTAAGAAGTCCAAAAATTCTCTAGGAATTAACTTTGTCATCTACTGAAGAAAGTGGCTGGCGCAATGACCTCTTCGCATGATAGAGAATATATTTCATAAACCAAACCATGCAGATCAAAGTGCTGTCCAACTGAAGCACTGGGTTATAGAAATCAGAGAGATCATCCAACCTTGTATCTTAAGTGTTCGGTGTCTACAAGGTTCCACTGACGTCTGCATTTGTCATAGCTCCAACTGTTGCCTTCTCTTGGAAAGTCAATCCATTCTGGATGGCCAAACTACAAGAAGTATGAATTGCACATGAAGTTAAAGTCAGTTTGGAACGATGGAAAAAAGCTTCTCCAAAAATGAAGAAAGCAACTCGAATTAGAAGCTAAACTCCTAAGAAATTACAATGAGAAAAGGACAACTGAAAAATTAAACCAAGACTCCAAGAGTTAGACCATTTAACATCATATGCTAAGAGGGATGAATGGTAAGGATGGAATATATTAAAGGAAGAAGAAGAATACAAAGACCACACTCACAAGCTAAGAAGGCCACAATGATATAAAAGCACTATACCAAAAAACAAAGTTTCATAGTGAAGGCAACCAAACTAGAAGCCCTTGTTGTTTAAAAGAAAAGTATGAAGTCAGTGTTCAATGAAGCACTTGCTCAGTATATAAAGCTGAATCTTCTGGTGATCAAATCAACTATACAGTGACGGTAAGCCCCACAGTGTATGGAAGTTACCTCATCAGTCACTATTGACAAATGATCCTAAATGTCATCTGTGATATTGCCATTGGACATAATTATTCATTTCTGTGGGACAGGAACATCTGGTAAGATATTGGAGTATGATCATTCCATTGCAAAAGCCATGGTACATTTCTCCATTGCATAGTAGGCCGACCACATCAACAGATTATTTTATTGAGATAACAATAAAAACGGCTTGGTTGAACAAAATGTTGACATCTTCTTAATCCAAGATCATATAGTGACTAATAAAAATTTTCAATTCAGTACCTCATTTCCCATAAAATTAAGGTAGCCTTCTCCTCCTAATGCCATTGTAATGAAGTGAATCATCTACAGCAATGTACATTAATTATGAGTATAGAAAATGAGATCTATATACAATATTTATAAACATAAGCAAAAAACAACAAATGAAACAATTATCTATTGAAAAAAATTTACGGATAAGCCTTTTATCTAATGAATATGTTAAAATAAACTGATTATAAAAACATGATCCCAGAAACCAGAAGGCCAAGAGAACTATACAATTGTTCAACTGTAACCCTCAATAGGCAAATTGAAAACAACGAACCTTGTGAAGTGCAATTCCTCGTTCAACAATCGGAGAACAAGGCATCAAACAAGACATGCCAGAGTACATTTCCTGATCCATTAGGAGAAACGCGACAGTTTTGTCACCCACAATGGCCTAAGCAGCAGCATTGAGAACAAGAATGTCAAAGCAGACACATCTTGAGGAAAGAAAATGTAGAGGCAGATATTATAGCAAAAGCAGGCACGGGAAAGTTATAATATCACACTTGACCTAGTTTCTTGAGTTCTTTAATATTTGTATTATAACATCCCTCTTAAGTTTGTTCCCATCACCTTGATGGCTAGCAATGGAACTTCCATTCTTTTCATGCCAATGAAAATTTGCTCCCTCTCAGTTTATATGGATTATGGAGGATCCTCCACCGAAGAATTAAACAAATGGTTATAATTAGATCAAAGAGGTACAATTTGTAATCTAGTAATAACTAGTGAAAAAAAAATGTTTTCTTTTTTGTTTTTTAATGAGAAGCTAACTGCTTATGTACACAAAATGACAACTAAGTGGTATCAACAAAAAAGAATACTATTCCTTCATGAGAAGTTAACTGCTTAGGTGCACAATATGACAACTAAGTGGTAACAACAAAAAAGAATACTATTCCTTAATAATGAGAGAACTTTTATGGCAAACCGAAGTGCAGAAAATATCCCTAAGTTTCCATTTCTTATGAAAGCACGCATGGATGATTCTATGGAAATTCTTCTATACTCCAACCATTTATGATATCAGCATATTAAAATTTTGAAATCATGGATGAAAATCGCAGTATCGGTCACGGTATCAGTCGGTCCCAAAAACTGATATGGTATCAGCATCGGTTGCAGTTCGCAGCCCATCGCAATCGTCTAGGTGTGAATTTTTTTTTCTCCAAAAAAATTTAAAAAAATATCCAAAAAATTCAGAATATTAAAAAAGGTTGGAAAACAATGTTTTTTTTATTAGTAACAAGCATAAATTAAATTATCGGTCCCCCTCAGTCATGATATCTTGTATTGTTGTCTTGTTTGAAATTATAATTTTTTTTGTAAGAATCATAATTATTACTTATGAACTATCAATTAGTGTGAAATTTTAGAAAATACAATTTATTTGAAATTTATATATAGTGTTGGTAATTGTTATCTCGTATAGTATATATCCTCCACATCTTGAAGATCTATGTATTCTACTACTAGATCTATCAAGTTTGATTAATTAAATCATGTATTTTTATACTAATAAAATAAAAATAATAATTAGTACTCTTAACATTAAAAAATATCTAAATCTCAACAAAAGTGAAAACTAGTTAAAACTTAAAAGTTGAAAGCCTCCATTTTTAAAATACCAAATAATAGAACCATACAAGAAAAAGAGTGGAATAGAATTATCATATTTATGGCTCATTTTTAGCTTTTACCAAAAAAATAATTACAAAAAAAAAAATACAAGAAGTAGAATATACCTACCTTTGTAGAGTTATTTTGGTAATTTCTTAGACTAAATCCACCAAAATAAAGATTTTTTTATTTATTTGCAAGTGAAAGGAAGAGTTACAACAATTGGAGTGTGTTTGGGAAGTAGAAGATGAGTAAAAGGATGAGAAAGAGGGGAAAAAAATTAGAGTTACACATTTTTTTAATTTATTTTTTATATACTGCTAATATTTTGAAAATATCGGCCGATATCTCATTTCAGCCAATATTTTGAAATATCGGCCGATATATTGCGATATTTTCGCGATATTTTGACTGTGTAAACTCGATACCATTTCTATATCATTTATTGGTATGGTACCGACCGATACCGGTATGTATCGGCCGAGATTTTCATCCATGTTTGAAATCAAGATTTTTTTATTAGTAAATTTTGAAATCAACATAAAAGGCCTTTGTCACAAAGTGTACATGTTTTAGGGTGTAACTGAGCATTAGACCAGTTGAACAAACTGTACATGTGGGATCCATCTTTAGGTGATCGAATAGTTCATAGTTTATACAGTTGGCCCATGTAAAAGAAACTTCTAACATCTTCCCCATCAGATTATCTGAATCCATGCTCTCATTTAATTTTTTAATGGAATTCATGAATCTCATTAAATACAACCACACTTTATGAAAACCCCTTTTCATCAGATGGCAATGGTTATCTGACAGGGAAACACTGAGGCATATCTACTCCTCCCATGACGGTACACCTGATCAATGGCTTATATTATTGAAAGTTTGGCCTCACCAGTGCTGCTGCTAGGACAGATGGAAAAACACCATTTTTTCAATCCAGTGTTATATAGTACCTCGTCATAGAGAGGGCCTTTCACCGCGAAGAAATGCATCCAAATCCAAGTACCTGATCATGACTCTCGGCATAAGCTATACACTTTTCAGTGTATCTCCTATTGGTCAAGCTTGAGACTATTTCTTTCATGGACCACTGATCATCTTTCTTGTTCTTCAAGTAGTCAATCCACTTGTCTGGGATGGCCATGGCCAAGCGATAATCAAAACCCACTCCTCCTCCAGCAACAGGTAGACAAAGACCAGGCATCCCTGAAACATCTTCAGCAACAACGGTGGCATCAGGCAAGACACTATGGGTAAGATAATTGGCCATCATCAGATAAACAACGGCATCAACATCTGTCGCCTCGTTGAAATACTCAGCATAGTTCCCAGTAAAGCCCATGTTGATTCCATGATGATGGTACAACATGGAAGTCACACCATCAAACCGGAAACCATCAAATTTGTATTCCTCCAACCACCACCTCAAGTTGGACAGAAGAAACCGCAAGACTTCCCAATTGGCATAGTTAAACAATCGGCTATCCCAAAGCTCATGGTACCCACGTGGCCCAGTGTGGAAGTAGGACTCTTGAGTAATTTGGCCAACATCAAAGCCATTAAGACCATCAGTGACATTGCAGCTGGCATGGCTGTGAACAACATCCATCAGAACACGAAGACCTAAACTGTGAGCTTTATCTATCAGATACTTGAGGTCCTCTGGTGTTCCTGATCGACTGCTAACAGCAAAAAAGTTTGTAACATGATACCCAAATGATCCATAGTAGGAATGTTCCATAATAGCCATCAGCTGAACTGTGTTGTAGTTATTTGACTTGATACGAGGCAGAGCATCATCAGCGAATTCTCTGTATGAGTTCACACGTGGTTCTGAGCTACTCATCCCTACATGAGCCTCATATATGCGTGGAGCCTCAGGCTTTGGAGGACGAGCATACTTAAACTGATACCTGAATGATAAAAAAAGGGGGCATCCCACCAATCAACAATTGCTCGTGAAGCTACCAACAAATAAGTTACTGCTCTTAAACTTTCTTACATTGGAAAAATTCATTTTCAGCACCTAAAGGACTATAGTCATGTAACAAGTACACGACATTTTCTTGATAAATTGTTGTGTTTGATGCCAGTGCAAATTGTCAATATAACTAAGGAAAAAGTCTTGGCTTATCTACTAAGCATTATTTAAGCAGTATTTCTAAATCACTTTGAAGGCTTAATGTACAGTCCGGAAGAAATACTTTTATCTTATGCATTTATTTATCAAAATTCAACTCCGCCAGTTTTGCTGCCGGTCCCAAGCCCGGGTAAAGGAGGAGGGTTGCGTTAGGTAGGTGACAGCCAGCGTAAAACTTTGTTACAACCCAAACATGAATTCTGAACAAATGATATTTCACGATAAGGCTATGGCGTTCCCAGCTTTAAGCGACATATTGCAGCATCACCCGGCTACAGTGAAAAGTGTGCAAGGGCTACCGCATGACTTTGGGCTAATGCGGTTAAAGAAGTTAGTCCATGAGAAGAAGAGGAGGAATAGGAAAATTAGACTTGCTACTTGGAATATAGGACCCTTGACAGGCAAGAGCATGGAGTTGGTTGAGGTAATGAAAAGAAGAAGAATTAGTGTGGCTTGTATACAGGAGACAAGGTGGAAAGGGAATAAAGCTAAGGAGCTCATGGATGGGTATAAGCTTTTCTATGCAGGAAAGAGTAATACAAGAAATGGAGTGGGTATAATTATAGATAAGGATTTAAAAGAGAAAATTGTGGGGGTAAAGAGGTTTGGTGATAGAATTATAGCAATTAAACTAGTACTAGAGGAAGACATAATTCATATCATTAGTGCATATGCTCCCCAAGTAGGACTAGAAGAAAGTGTGAAAAGACAATTTTGGGAGGAGATGGATGATTTAATGCGAGAAATCCCAAATAGTGATAAAATTTTCCTTGGAGGGGATTTAAACGGGCATATAGGAAGAGATAATAGAGGATATGAGAGAGTGCATGGAGGGCATGGATTTGGAGAAAAGAATGAATTCGGAAACACTATATTGGACTTTGCAGTGGTATTTGATCTTATAGTAGCAAATACTTACTTTAAAAAGAGAGATGAGCATTTAATTACATATAAAAGTGGGAGTAATAGGAGTCAGAAAGACTTTTTTCTAGTTAGAAAACAGGACCAATTGGCTTGTAAAGATTGTAAGATTATCCCAGGAGAGAGTTTGACTACGCAATATAGGCTTGGAGTTTTAGATATTTGCATTAGAAGTAAAAAAAGAGCAGTAGTAAACAAAATAGACCCTAAAACAAGGTGGAGAGATTTGAAGGGGGAAAGAGCAAATATATTTTAAGGACAAAATGATTGAGAAAGGAGAATGGAATATTGAAGGAGAAACTACAGTAATTTGGAATCAAATGGCTAATTGCATTAGGAATGTTGCAAAGGAGGTACTTGGAGAATCAAAAGGGAAGAGACATATTAATAAAGAAACATGGTGGTGGAGTATGGAGGTTCAAAAAGTTATTCGACAAAAAAAACATTGCTATAAAGTTTGGCAGGGGACTAAGAGTATAGAAAATTTTGAGTTGTATAAGAAGGCAAAGAAAGAAGATAAGAAAGTAGTAAGTAGTGCAAAGTTCAAAGCATACGATGACCTCTATAATAGGTTGGGAACAAGAGAAGGAGAAAAGGATATTTTTAAGCTTGCAAAAATAAGAGCAAAGAAAAGTAGGGACTTAGATCATGTCAAATGTATCAAGGACAATGAGGAAAATATTTTGGTGAAGGACAACGATATTATAGAAAGGTGGAAAGAATATTTTAGTAAACTTTTAAATGAAGAATATTTGGGCGATACAAGAGTAGAAGAGGATACTTCATTACAAGAGTATACTTTTCTCCGTAGAATTAGAGGGGTGGAAGTGAAGGAAGCATTGAAGCGAATGAAGACAGGAAAGGCAACAGGCCCAGATGGTATTCCGATAAAGGTATGGAAATGCTTAGGATAGGTTGGAGTAAGTTGGTTATGTTGACTATTCAATAAGATACTTGTGACAAAGAAAATGCTAGATGAATGGAGAAGAAGCATTGTAGTACCTATATATAAGAATAAAGGAGATATACAAAATTGTACCAACTAACGAGGGATTAAACTTATGAGTCACACTACGAAGTTATGGGAGAGAATAATAGAGCAAAGACTGAGAAAAAAGACTAAGATTTTGGAAAATCAATTTGGTTTCATGCCAGGGAGATCAACTATGGAAGCTATCTTTTCACTTAAGCAATTAATGAAAAAATACCGAGCAAAGAGGAAAAATCTACATATGGTCTTTATCGATTTGGAAAAAGCCTATAATAGGGTACCAAGGAATTTAATTTGGTGGGTCTTAAAGAAAAGGAATGTCCCAAGAGGCTACATTGAAATTTTAAAGGATATGTACGAAGGTGCAATAACAAATGTGAAAACCACATGAGGAGAAACGGGCGGATTTCCCGTGACTATAGGCTTACATCAGGGATCATCCTTAAGCCCTTATCTCTTTGCATTAATTATGGATGAGTTAACTGTGCATATTCAAGAAGAAGTACCATAGTGTATGTTGTTCGCAGATGATATAGTATTGGTGGATGAATCAAGAGAGGGTGTAAATGCAAAGCTTGAGAGATGGCGGAGGGCATTAGAATCTAGGGGCTTTAAAATAAGTCGTACAAAGACAGAATGTATGGATTGCAATTTTAGTGGACATATACAAAGTGTTGAAACCACTGTCAAAATTGAAACTCATGAGATACCACGTAAAGATTCTTTTCGGTACCTAGGCTCGATGATTAGTAAGGATGGGGAGATTGACGAAGATGTGGAGCATAGGATAAGAGCTGGATGGCTGAAGTGGAGACTAGCTTCGGGAGTACTTTGTGATAGACAAATGCCAACAAAATTGAAGGAAAAATTTTACAGGACAGTGGTTAGACCAGCTATGACATATGGAGCAGAATGTTGGCCAATTAAGAAGACACATATTCATAAGATGGATGTAGCGGAAATGAGAATGCTTAGGTGGATGTGTGGTAAAACTAGGAAAGATAAAATTAGAAATGAGCGCTTTCGAGAACATTTAGGGGTAGCACAAATAGGAGATAAGATTAGAGAAACTCGTTTAAGATGGTTTGGGCATGTTGAGCGTAGGCCAGTAATGGCATCAGTGAGAAAAAGTTTGGATATACAGGTGGAGGGTCCATCAAGAGGTAGGGGTAGGCCGAAGAAAACATGGATGGAAGTCATTAATTCATATTTGAAGAAGTTGCACTTATCGAAAGATTTAGCTCAAAATAGAACGGAATGGAGAAATAGAATTCATGTAGCCAACCCCAACATGGTTGAGATAAGGCTTTGATGATGATGATGATGATGATGATGATTTATTTATCAAAATTCATGTGATAAAACACATATTTTTGAATCATATGCAAAATTTACAGTATCATTGTGCGTAAGGATGTGCTGAAGTGTTTGGCTTCCATGTGTCAGTCCAGCATGTGCACATGTCCTTGTCCAAGTTGCATAGCTGTAAGTTCTGATAATTGATAACCAATTCCAAAGACAAAATCACAAAATGGAAAAGATCAGCACCTTTCTGAAGGAGGTGGTTCCCAGTATACACCATCGTACGGTGCTGCAAAATTCATCGAGTCCACTGTAGCATATTTGATCCATGCTGGAATGCGATCCATCCATGTTCCATTATGCATAAAATGAAACTTGACTCTAGAATTGTGTGGAATGGCAGGCTTTCCAACAGAATCGGGGATTTTGATTGTCCATACGCCAAACTGATTTCTCTCCATTTTGTGGTTGGACCCATCCCAGCCATTGAAATCTCCAATAAGCTGTGCCTCCCTGCATGTAGAGAATGTGAAGCTTCCAAATCAGCTTGTTTAAGAAAGTTCACAACTAGGATCAGGAAAAGAACTTAATTCGTAAAAAGCCACCAAAGGAATGCAAGAAGAATGCCGCCAAAAAATAATGCTAGCATCAAACGACTTCCAGTTCCAACTGAGTAGAATAAAATTTATGGATATTTATATTTAGTTATGCTATAAATACGAAAAATGTCATGCCTGCGAGGCACACAACTGATACAGATTTTTGTCTGTTCAAACAAAGTAAATTGTGCAATTCAATCCTGCAATGCTTCTACACATGTTGCCAAGAAGGTATCAAATCCCAACACTATGACTGCCTGGAAACCTCATTCTTAGCAAAGGAGCAGCGATCCCAGTAGCCTCCAGAGAACATGTCAGATAGAAAAAGCCATGAAATATTGCACCCAGGCATCTCTCCCCGACATCCTCTATCCTTCCTTTGAAAACCCTATTCATAAATTTTATTATCTTTCAAACAGGTTTCCTTACACAGAAGGATAATAAGAATTTCAACAGAGATGCACTTCCTCCTTGATTCTTGGCCAAAACTGGATCCAATGAAGGTAATTTTCATCATGACACTCAACTGCTACAATGCTGTGAAGCTGCCCATAACCTAGGCCATGTCTTGCTTTTATGCATGAAAAAAAGCAACAACCTTTACTAATCAGAAAGAAAAAGAATAATCAGAGGGGCATAGAATGTACTTTAACACACAAATCTGAGAACAATGGTTAACGAATGGACTCCCATCAAAATTCAGCTTGAGGAGGCGTCATAGATGATCCTCCTCCTAGGTATGTCACGGGTGATAACATCACTTGCCACATAGGTATCAAAACTGTGCCAAATGCACTTGAGCAGAAGCTAAGAGATGGAATGTGACATTTTGTTTTATCCTTCTAGTCAGGCCTAGCGTAAGGAGCAGCGATCTCATTAGCCACCCAAGAAAACTCCAGATAGGAACAGCCATGAAATCCTGCACTCATGCATCTTTTACAGACATCCTCTATCCTCCTTTTGAAACTCTATTCACAAATTTATAAATTTTCAAATGTGTTCCCTTCCACAAGATAAGAATATGTGTTTCCTCCTTGATTCCTTGGCCCAAAGTAAACCATGAAGGTAATTTTCATCAAATGCTCACCTGCTACAACACTGTGAACTGCCTAAACCCTGTTTTAATCTATTTACGTATCAAAAATAGTGCCAACACTTTACTAATCAGAAATGAAAGGCACTGTAAAGGGAGGATAGAGTGTACTCTAACACACAAATCTGAGGAAAATTGTTAATGAATAGACTCCCATCAAAATTCAGGTAGAGGAGGCATCATAGACAATCCTCCTCTTAGGTTTTCCAGGGGTGATAACATCACTTACCACTTAAGTATCAGACCTGTGACAAATGCACAAAAGCAGAAGTTAAGAGATGGATTGACTAACATGATCAATCAACATGGGAATGTGACAGACCTTTTTCCCCCTTTTTGACAGGCTTGGAATAATGCATGGAACACTTGATATGTTATGAAGGCATTATGATTACAAGCTGACAAGCAACACGTACTAGTACTAGGAGATGCTGATATCACTCAGGAAAAAACTACTCTAAATGTATGTATTCCAGATTAATCTAAATGCTAAAGGGATCAAAGGTTAACAAATAGAATAGTTGAAAATTGAAATTAAATAGATATCATCAGATAACTCACTGTGCACCAGGTGCCCACTCACGGTATACGATGCCACCTTCTTCTCTATTAAATCCAAACTTCAAGTAACCTATCAAAAGAAAGAACCTTCAGCCACCAGAGGCCTCACCTTGGCAACATTATTGTTACCATCAGTTTCCACAATATCAAATACTACAAGAAGTCAAAATAAGCAAATATCACTGGTCCCAAGGTATAGTTTGGCTGGTCGGGAAACCAAATGCCCCTTTTAGTGAGAGAGAATGTGAGTTTGAGTACTCCATGTAGCAAAATAAATATCACTTCAAGGCAGAGAAATCATGTTTGAAAAAGAGAAATCATCTACAAAAAAGAGTCACTGAAAATATACAATATTAATGTGAAAGAGACCGAGGGTGGAACACACCCAACAACTCTTCATTCCCTCTCAGTGAACACACACCCACCAACCCATGAGAACGAGAGGGAGAGGAGAGATCACAACTATCCAATTTTGCCTCAATAAATATGGACCATGGGTTGGTCTTTTTGCATACCCACTCATTTGCAGAGCCAGGATCACCTGATACAGGAGACACAAGGGCATGGTGTTTTATCACAATGGGGTCCAACAGACAAATGGTTTAGGCTACCAAAAGATGGCACCCACCCACAACATTAAAGGTATAGTCCTCATAGGATCATTTCCCACATATATTTATATATATATATATATATGGACAAAACTGCTATGCTTATGTCCCTCACACTATGGTGAAGGACACTTCCATTTTTGAAAAGTATTGATGTGGAAAAAGATAAAACCATCACACATCATAACAATTTTTTGACCTTGTTAGGTCTAAAAATGTCTAAAAATGGAATTGTCCCTCACCTTGTGATGAGGGATGGATGCACACATACACACACACACACACACATATATATATATAAAAGATCATTCCTACAAAATTGATGCTATTACTTCACCTTGAGAAAATTCCTCAAGACTTCCTTCAAATTTCTCAATGAGCTTCTTCTGATCTACATATTTGCCTGTTCTATATCTCAGGTGATCTTTAAATGGTTTCAAGGATGGATCCAACCTAAGAATGCCAATATCATCTGCATCTTCTTCAATGGTTGTCATTGCAGAGCTATCATCTTTCAAGAGAGTTGAGATTGAAAAATCATTTTCAGCCTGGCAAGCAAAGCAACTGATCAGAAACAGAGACTCTCATATGATGGAGGACAAACATATTCCTACTATGGAAGGCCTAAAATGCTCCAACAAGATGTTTATGGTCATTGGTTTGCCTGATTTGTATCTTTACAGTTCTCAGGCAACAAATGCTAAGATTACCTTTCCATGTATTGGGAGTCTCTGAGGCACTAGGAAAGAAGAGTGACCAAGCAATTTCCTACATCTATTGGGATCCCAAATAGGCTGCAGTTTGACAAGAGAATGTTGTTGTCTCAGACCCTGTTGACATAAGACTTAAAACTTTAAATAGATGCATGTGTAAAAATTAAACAAAAATTCATGCAAGCAACAGTTGTAAAATATATCCTGCAAGAAGTTATAACTTCAAAATGACTGATTATGTGTGCTTCAGTGTGTAAGTATACAATCCAGGTATTGCTACATTTCGTAAATGGATAACCAAAATACGAGAATTTTAACCTAGACAGAGAGCGCCTAGTTCTTTATTTGTTTTTCTGAATACGTTCACTTATTAGAACTTTGAAATCCCATATATTTTGGAGAATCAACAAACAAATTCCATTTTCTCATTAAATCGTGCAGAACTAACTTTCTCAACAATATTGTTTCATTTGATATGTCGCTTAACCTTTCACAGAGTAGACCTCACCATGAATGAGGCGCTGTCACTTTTCCATATTTCACTTTAAAGCAATGCAACCCAGTAGTTCAAAGGAAAGCTATAGCCAGCAATAACCAACTTATCAGAGTCTCATCGAGTGCTTGAAAGGTTAAGACCAGCGACAACCAATCTTTGGTTGGGATCTCTATCAATCCAATGCCTTGAAATGGTTTATATCCATCTTTTTTCAGCAATTCTCAAAATTTTCCATTTCAAGAAAGCAAATTCAGGGAAATCCTAATTACCATTCCATCAATCTATATAACTTCCATAGCCCCAGTCTGAAATTTACAACAATCAATGCATAACAATGGACCATCAAGCCAATGGGCTGAAAAACAAATTTTTGTGTCCCCTTCAAACTATTAAACACTTGATTGGATTAATCCAACCCAAACCCCAATGCTCCAGCTTAGCTACCTACCACGCTGAACTGAAAACCAGATACATAGATTAACAATCCACCCAGGAGAATAATATCAATCATTTGATCACTAACTATGCAATTCAACGTCATAAACAAACACTGGCAAAGACCCATCAATTCCGACAGGGCTGATCGTCCAATCCATACAATCCACACCCAATAATCCATCGACCCAATAAACAGCTCAATGCTCAGACCCCGAAAAACCAACCCACGTCCACAATTTCAAACATTTGCAGAAAACCCAACTCAAATTACACCTCCCCCAATCAAAAACCAACACAAAAAAGCAAATATCCAACACACAAACACCACCCAGATCACCAAATCGAATTCAATCTGCGAAAAAAAAAAACCCAGAATCTGAAGAGGTGATCCGACCTTTCCACAGCTGCTGCGAGAGAATGCACAAGACCCAACATGGAGAAGAGAGGGATGAGAAGCTAGAGAAGTAGAGTACATGGTCTTTCCTTATTGAAGAGAAATGGGATTTCTGTTACTACCAGCTCGACTGAAATTCGAATACCCGTAGGCCTTCATCATCATTGTCTGATAAGAAGAGATTAGAGTAGAATATAAAAAGATTTCATCTTGCTTTTGTTCTATCTCCCTCGCTCATCTTGGCTTTGGACGGTCGATCTCGATCGGATTATCGTGTTCTCCTTTAGCTTTTTCAAATTTGCATCTTGCATCTTGTTTGTTTCCCGGGAAACAAGCAAAGCATTGCTTGGGGGTAATGGTGTGGTCACGCTGGGGGATTTGCTAGTCCGGAGGAGTAGGAGGGAGATGTCTTAATTATTGTTTTAGTAGGGCCCACTTTTGATTCACAATGTAGGATGATTGTAGAATATAGACCGTTCTTTTTCATTTGGGGTTAGCCATTGTATTTGGTTACCGACTTTTGGATGGTCTGTTTTGGGTAGGTGGGCCCTGACTGCCCTTGCATCATACAATTGCCCTAAAAGAGTCCAGAGAAAGATAATTTTTATGGAGTTGCTTCTAAAGAAATGAATGCTTTGTAGATGATAATTTTAAAGTTAAACCTGGCGATATTGTATCATGTGATATCCTAATGCGTAGCATGTGAAATGTACTGCAGTGGTTTATTTTTTTATTTATTAAAAAGCAATAAACATATTTTTTGCCTCTTCTAAGTAGAAAAGAAGGGAGTGAAAGTTTTTTTGCTTTTGTGCAACCTATAGATTAAAATATCACATCATTTGAGATTCTACAGCTTTAGAATATTATAAGGTTTAAAGATAAAATTGTCATTTGTAAGATATCATATTTTGTATGAACAACTCTACAAGAATTATATTTTGTACATCATTTTTGGACAATTGTTGGATACAAAGGCAATTGTACGGTCATTATCTAAAAAAATTATTTGAGGGGTCAATATGTAAATAGTTTTAAAACTTACATTTATAAGGAGCCCAATTTTTTTTTTTTTGCATACATCTTGTATGAGTTTTACTATTTCAAGTAAAATACTTAGCTTGTCGTATGGTTTGCATAATTTTGAATGGATTGAATCGTTCGATTGAAGGTAATTTATTTTTATTTTTTTAATACAAAGTTATTAAATTTCTTGGTGGTAGATGAGGTTAGAGGCATGGACTTGACCACATAGATCCTTTCATCATCTGATTACATGATTTGTGGGCCCAAGTAGGCTACATCCCACGATTTCTCACAGAAGAAGAGAGCCACGATTATATGTATGCTATTGCCAGATATGAATATGATATTTGCTATGTTTGAGCAGTTTTAAACGCACAACCTAACTTTATCTATTTACACTGCCACGTGTGGAGAGGGAGTGGGAGCATTTTTGGGATCTTTTGCAATTATTGCATACACGTGTTAGTGACATATTGATGGGGTAGGAGGCTCCAACAAAAAGTTGGATCCTCTGAGTGTCACACTCTCGCACCAGTGGGGCGAGAGAAGTGAAACTGTACAGTGGGTCTCTTGCATGAGTGTTGAACAAGTGAAAATTGAAACATCTGTCTCTTATGGTATGCTGTTTTATTTTTTTGCTAAAAATGAGCGATATTTCCAACCCGAAGACAAAAGGATCAATTCCTGAGCATCATTTATATGATAATGAAGAGCCGAGACCACTCAATTTATTCATTTGTGTTTTACATTATAAATTTCATGCTCATTGCCATTTTTAATCTACAATGAGACCAAATTTAATTCGAGTAAAATTTGATAACATCCCATATAATGGGAATGCATTCGATTTTTAAGCCACTAGAATTTTCAAAAGTAAGATTTCATTGTAGTTATCAGGTGTAGCTAATTTTAGATTTTTTTAAAAAAAAGATTCTATTGTAATATATAGCTTCGTTCGTTAGGAATACATGTGTTTGTGCAGAGTGCCTAGATTAAATGCCGATCTTATCATAATCCTGTAGGTAGAATTTTGACATCTTCTTTGGTGATGTTCAAGGAGATCTTGATCGGTCCTTCGTGGGGCCATCGTGATTGGGTGAGTAGGTGAGTTCGAAAATGTCAAGAGCAACGAAGAAAAAGACAACTAGTTATTAATAGTGTCAAAATTTTAAACTAGGGAAAAAATAAGCCACACAATTAATTTGATGCTTTTTTGATAGGGACGATGAGTCAGTCACGCGTAAGGCGATGGATTTGGATCGTTGGAGTCCATTCATGTTCACAGCTATAATGATTGTTGCAATCCATTCTTCTTGCTTTTCTCACCAGCACCTGTTCAAAAAATTATTGATGGGATCCTCCCAGCCAGAGAAATTCAAAGTTAAAAAGATTAAAACTCCATAATGGGGCGCACATAATGGGGCTCACGTAAGGAAAGCAACTCCCTACACTATATGGGGCCATCCTTAAATTATACTTCATTATTGAATTCACTATTTGATAAAAAAAAAACATGTGATAAACACAATCTTATACATATTCATATTCACATATTTCGTCAAAAAATCAAACTGGCAGCCGAAAAAATTATGCACAGTCAAATTTAAGTATCCTATATACCTAAGGGGAGCTTATTTTGAAAAGCTTAGATCTCAATATGGGTTCCATTGTACCTAAGGGGATGCTTTAGGTTAATCCTCACTCGAAAAACAATACACATGGTCCTTTGGCCTATGGTAGCCACACTGGTCCCACCCTTTTGAAGGGCAGTATGTGACAAACCACCAAGGTCCAAACAAGTTTCCAAATCAGGAGCAAAGAAGATAAGCATCCAAAGCCGCTCCAGTCGTACATTTGACAGATGACATTGGAACGATTTTCCCGATTTTGCACTACACATGTAGCCGATATTGACTGGGCTTCATTAAAAAATTGCAACGGTCACTAACAAAAACAAGGTGGAGCTACTTTCCACCGCACATCTGGCATAATTGGCGACTACTTCCTATTCCCAAAATTTGATAATGACCACCGGTCGGAGATGGGCCACACCTTCCAACTTGTAATGATGAAAACCGCACATCTGGCCATTGCAATACCTCCCTGGCTAGAAATGAATTCGAACTGCAGATTCACCATCTCCGTAGCAGTACAGATACGCGTGGGGGAATCTACCCAGTACCCATCTAGATATCGATCTACTTGGTCATTTTATTAGTAAACTGAAATCAATTGAATAGTCCTAGTGACATGAGCATACAGTGTTTTTTTAGGGCCGCTTATTAATTTAACTGATAGTATGAAGTGAGATGAATGGTTATTTTAAAAGATAAAAAAGTAAGAGGGGTTAAATCAATTCAATGATGAGATTTTATTTTTTTAGTGAAGAGAGAATGTAACTTTCTGACTTTTTATGTTAAAAGTAGATATTTTTTGTCAGGATAAGAAAGTAATTTTTTAACTTTTTTATATAAAAAGGTAAAAAAATTTATTTGAAATGTGGTATTTTGATTTACCTCTTTTAGATTGTTGTGTCTAAAATGACTTTAATATTTCCAAAAACAGCACCTTAGCTGTACCCCTATAAAAGTGGTCCAACGATAACACTTTTTTTAATTAAAAAACTAGAGGAAATGAGCTTAAATTTGATGTTGTTAAAATGGATAAGGGTTTAAGCTGATTCTAAAAGATCTCCAATTAACAGAAAACCCAATTTCGAATCTCCTTTAGACATGAGTAGGGATTACGGTATATAAAATCTAATGAAAGTTAATAATAGATTGGTATTTTTATGTGGGTTTTGGCTTGACGCAATTTCCTTCCTTAAATAAATAAATTAAAAAAAAGACATTCAAAAAACCCCATCAACCTCTTTATATGATCTTCTATTCCTCCAATGGAACTCTCAGGCTTTCTCAAATAGAACTAAGATTTTCCCTATTTTTCCAATTATGCACTCCACCTGTCAACACTAGACAAGAGAAAGTTTCCAAGCACAAAGGAAGAAAGGAATAGACTTGTTAGTCTTTCCTATGATCTGCAACGCACTTCTTGTTGCAACAGCCAATCCGGATGCCTCTATGTAGATTTGCAAAACACAAAACCAGACCCCACCTTTGATATGAAGCAAGCCCTCTAATTCTCGTCTTCCTTCTCCACTGTAATTGTCAAATGTGCGCAAGCAAATGCAAACTCCTAGCCGATGTACGTACGTGCTTGAAGAAGCTATTTGCCATGTTTTCGATCAGGTGATTTGACCTTTTCACTGCTGGTTGGTTAGGGAGAATTTGAGTTTTTTGTTGATTGAGAGTGGGGTGGGAAAGGGTGTCAAGCCAAAACCCAGATCAAAAAACCCAATTGGATTTTTTGTTGATTGGTGTTCTTTCCGGTGTCGAATTTGTTATCCAGTTTAACTGGCATTGAATTCGAGTCTCGTTTCCACTAGTTGCCAGAAAAAAAAAAAGAAAAAAAAAAGAAAGGAGAGTTTATTTTTTTACATTTTTTTGATAAAATACTATAGATTTTTTATAAAATTTTTCAGGTTTTTCTTTTTGTTATTTAGGGCATTATAAAGTAACTTTTTCACTTTTTTTTGAGTAGAGAAGAGGTAATTTTTTTAAAACTTGGTACTTTTTAATAGATAATATTAAGGTAGGAACAGTTCTCATAGAGTCATTGTAAGAACTTTTTATGAGGTTTACTTGTGGATCTCATTTGGAGATGGAACCAGGGAGTTGGAAAGGTCCATGTGGGACCACTCTAGATATCAAGTTTGGGCACAATCACATGTCCTAATCCCTTCATCCATGGTTCACAAATCCAGTCCATTCAGATTGGTGTATAGTCGATCCAATAGTTCAGTAAATTCGAATCTAACCGAGATTTGGGGTGTGTGATTATAAAAGGGTTTCCAGTGTGTTGCATGTTTGGCTTCGGTAATAGATAGGCCACACCTAGAGTTCTCATGAAAAGCTCCATAAGAACTATTTTCACTTGAATATTACCACTTTTTAATTTGACCATCTTTTTTCTCTCTCTTTTTCTTTTGTTGACTTAACCCTTCGGACACTTTTAGTAATAGGTGAAGAATTCGTAGTTCCACAAATCCCTCATTACCCTTAAAAAATGAAAACCCTTACTAAGAATTTTATTGCTAAGGATTTCTCATATTCTATGTTTTGTTAGAACTATGAAATGGTTAAGGATTTTCACCAGCCATGTGTAATCTTTAGGTAAATGAGTTCTTGGGCTTGGCTGGGCTAAGCTAAGGCATATCCAAGCATGGCCCAAATATAGAAACACTAGCATAGGCTCGGGCCGGTCCAGGGAAACACGGGCCATAAAAGTCAGGCCCTAGCTCGCACATTTAATCAATTGGGCTGAGCCGAATTATATTTTTTTTTATCAATTTTACGGTCATTTTAATAATTATTTATACTAATTATATTAAATTACATGCATTTCTTACACGGGTCAGGCTTTGGGCTTCCGATCACTTAATCCAAGCTTGATGCAATTATTAAACAAGCTCAGTTATTAATTGAACCCTACTTACCTATCCAAGCCCCACCCTACTTTAGAAACACAGGTGAGCTGAGCCTGCATCAGGTATGCCCAGCCCATGAGCACCCTATCTTTTAGGTGAAGATTTAGCCTCTTGTATCCCTTCTTTTAGATGTGATGATATGGAAATCCAATGGGGGAAGATAGAACCTGGAAATTACAAGAAGTGGGGATTTTAATTTGCCAAAGTTATCAGATATTTGCCAATATCAAATATGGATATTGGTAGATACTTTGAAAATTATGTTTCTTTTCCTCCATGATCTCGTTACCAAATATGCCCTTCATCTCACTTACTAATAACATATAGCTCCCAAACTGGCTAGGGTGTATGAGATGAGAATATCCTTTTCCACCTAGGTATCTAGCATTTCTTCACCATCTTTACATCTTATTAGGTAACCCTAATGATAAATTTTTTCAATTTTTGAATACTATTTTGAATACTATTCAATTAGTTTATAGGGAAGATGAGCTAAAACAAAGAATGTGTATGTTTTGGGGATGGCATCGGCTCCAGTTTAAATGGTGACTGGCCTCAATTCACTCCTATTAGGGGTGGATTTGGTAGCATATTGGTCGTTTAGATTGGATATGAATTTTGATGCATTAACCCAAGTCAAGGTTTAATGCAAGTTTGGATTTTTAGGTGCATTAAGCTGACTCACCCCATATGTCTTTAATTCATATATGAGTAGCGAAATACCCCTGTGCCTAGCATGGGCAGTAAAAGTCATAATATTAAATATTAAAAAATAATATTAAAATAATATTGATTAACTAATAAAAATTTTAAATAATGTTATCTCTATTAAAGATGTTCAAATCATAATAAAAAATGATATATATGTGCATTCCTCCTCCTCATCATTATCAAAGTTTTATCGTAACTAAATTAGGGCCTGCTACATGATAAGATGAATAACATATAACATTAAATTTGAAAAATTTTGAAAATTATGATCAACATTATAGAGGTTAGTTGTGAAAATTTTAAGTGTTAGGCAACAAGTACAACAACTTGTTGTAGCTATACTTGCACAAATGAGTAGCTGTGCATGGTGTCTAGCACCTAAAACCTACTCGAGTTTAGTTACTTTATTCACAAATTCCTTAAAAACACAAAATTTTTGAATTTTCATTTTTAGAGTTCAAGTACCCTTGTTTAAGTCACATAAAGAAAGTCAATACACTATTAGAGTCAATATACATATCCGTTTTCAAAAAACTAACTTAGTGTCCGTCGTGATACTTGAAATTCTGAATGAGACCCAGCAATAGAAGAATGATAAATCTAAAACTCTCATGAAGTATGTGCGATGAGACAGTTATATGGAGTGATATTTTTATTGCTACTAATTTTTCATTCATTCATTGTGAGGGCATGGACAATTTATTTGTATAAGCGAATAAGAAAATTTTATTCTAAACCAAATGAAATGACAGTTACTATTCTCCCATTAAATGACATTGACTTTAGAAAAGAAATTAAGAAAGAAATTTAAAGGATTTAAAAAAGGAAACTATAAAAGTAAGTAAATAATAATTGAAAATGAATTAAAAGATAATGACATTACAATTCTTTGTTACATGACTTACCATTAAGAAGAAACTTATTCTGAATTAAATGACTTTGATTTGACCATTTTCTATTGGATGACATTTAAGAAAGGAAATAAAAAAGAATTAACAAAGGAAGTTAGGAGAAGAAATTATAAAATCAATTAAAAAGATTAGAAGGTTGAACTGCTGAAGGATTTAAAAGAAGTAAAATTAGGTGGTCGGATGGTTTGTTGGTAAGATAAAATTATTCTTCACTGAAATGTAGAAAATCCAATCTTGATTCTCAAGAAAGAAAATATAATATAATCTAGCAATAGAACATGTAGAAATTATATTCCAGCTTTCATCCAACAAAATAGGAGATCACCCAAAGAAAAATGACCTAGCAATCAATTAGTTAAAATTTCCTTGCATAATGAAACTAATCAGAATTATCATATACATCATAAACATACTTGCAAAAAGATAAAATTCTCAGAAGATTGACCCTCGAATACTTAATTGTTGTGATTGGTCACAATAATTTTGAGGAAGAAGGAAAGAAAAAAAATGAATGTAGAGATTTTATCATTCTTCTCTAATATGGTTGCACCGGGCTCAAAACCCTCTAAAAAATAGAATCATTAAACACATCCCTCCTTGTTTGTTGTGTAAAGCAGAGTAGAGTAATATAAAATTTCTCATAAGATGTGTGGGTTATATCAAAATAATAGAAATTCAAATTTCACCCCTTCATTTTTCAAAAAAAGTCCAGATTTCCCCATTCTTAAAAAAAAAGGGTAAAAAAAGCAACCTCTAAATTATAAAAAAATCTACTTTTTATTTAAAAAAATCAAAAAGATTTCTTACCAAAAAACTAAAAATAAAAAGTCATCATAATCCTATCATATTTTATTCTCTCATTTTTTATGGTTTACTCTACTTTGCTCTACTCTAACCCACAAGCAAATAGGTCCAATTCCAAACACTAAAATTACATAAATCCAGATCACCACCGATGGCAAAATGAATTGACTACCAAAATCACAAAAAGTAAAATAGTCTGATATCAAATAGAAACAAAAGGGAAAGATAACAATTAGATCTGACGATCAAAATGAAGCAGAAAGCCCAAATCAGAAAATGACAAATACTCCCCAGTCAACACTAAACATAACTGATATTGACCTTGTTTACCGAAAAATAGAAATAAATTAATACTAATAATAATAAAAGAAGAAGAAGAAGGAAGACAAAAATAGAAACTGCGAATTTCACAACAGGAGTTGTTGGTTGCAACACTAACGATTATGGGCTTAAAAAGGATTGTAGAAAACCAAAATTCCAAGACAAAAAGATCAAATAGAGTGAAATTGGAAATTCCACCTATTATTACTCATTTCTCTCTGTCGACACCCCTAACAGACAACTACAGAGGGCCCAAAATATGTATGTTGCAAATTGAAAGCTTATAATCTATAGCACACAAACCACATCTTCATGTACCAAAGTGAAAAATGTCTTAGAATGACAGGATATTGCTACAGTGGTGATGATGAATACCTTAACCTCTTTATATGGAGCAACCTCTTTGGAACTGGAGTCCAAGACTCCCATGTTTTATACAGTTAAACACACAAATAATGTGAATTCCATATATATCTGTTGGGTTTTGAATCATACACCTTAAAAATGAGTGAAAAATGTCAAACAAATCGTCATATACCTTAAACACACAAAACCACATACGTGGGAAAAAAAATATATATGCATGACTCTTCTTACCTCCATCCATAGAGGATCATCAAATGAAAGCACAAAAAACCCATTAAACCCATATTCCTAAAAAGAGGTATCAACAGAGCATAAAGGTACCAGCATAGCATAAAGGTACAAAAAAATCACATTATTCCATAGCATGATGTTGTTAACGTGTGCCAACAATTCCTAAGGGCCCGTTTATTAATTTAACTGGTGGAGTGAAGTGAGGTGAATGACAATTTTAAAAGATAAAAAAATAAGAGGGGTTAAATCAATCCAATGATTAGATTTTATTTTTTAGTGAAAAGATAATGTAACTTTTTGACTTTTTGTGTTAAAAGTAGATTTTTTTTTGTTAGTTAGTGGGATGAAAAGGTAACTTTTTGACTTTTTTTGTGTAAAAAGGTAAAAGAATTTTTTTAAAATGTGGTATTTTGATTGGACTTTTTTGAGTTGTTGTGTGGTGAAATAAAAGATGATTTTAACTTTACAATGAGGGAAAATTAACAAATGGGCCCTAAAGGTAGATCTTTATAATAGCCTCTTGAAATCCCTCCTCGGCATCTTCCTCAATGTTGACATCTCTCTTCCCCTCTTTTATGAAAATACAACCATTTTCTACCGAATATCCAATGTCTCCAGATTACAGAAAAAAACCTCAGCGATAGGAGAAAAAGTATTATCCATCATCTTAAAATAGGCAGACAAGGATATGCAGCAAATCATAAAAGGGAGAGGGAGAGGAGTGATGGGAGTAGTTGTTGAGTAAAAATGAAAGTTCATTAGGAAGATCTGTGGGGTTGCAAAAACGATTGAGGAAATGCTAGTTTATAATGCGAAAGTTTATGTTAGAAGTTAATGGGGAGGGTTAAAAGGAGAAACGTTAATGAGAAGTGCAGTAAGGGTTCTTTTCATTGTGGAGAATGTGAGAGTATAGGGTTAGAGAATCGAAGGAAGAGAATAGTTATAATTTACCACTTTCAAAAGATGGAAATCAAGAAGATGGTTGAGAGGCATTTAAGAGGGTCAAATTTGTAGGAGGTCAAAATCAAGAAGCCTGTTTGCTTCATATAAAATAATTGTAGGCATTGTTTAACAATATGAGAGCTCATTAATGCAAGTAACAATGAGGATGGATACTCTCCTACCGTCATGGTTTCCAATCAACCACAGCACATGGGATTTTTTATAATATTTTAAAATATTAAATAAACCAGTATCAAACTCGATTTGATACACAGTTCGTTCCGTAGGACGCCCATCAAACCCGCCACAGGTCGGGCTGTATGATACAGTAGAAATACCAATCAGGTCAAGTTTGGATTTAAGTAGATCCAAACCCAATCTACCCCATTGCCATCTCTAGTCGGTCTAATATATCAATTGAGACATGAAGAAATCGAGAACGAGATTATTCTGATTTTTAATCCCGCCTGCAGTTATTTTGTTTGATGCAACTTTTTTTTTTTTCTGAAAAGCACGAATGAACTGAGCTGTGATGGAAAAAGTTGAAACTTTCTTATAAGAGGGATGAATGCAGGATTCCTCGGTGGATTTTTTTTTCCATTTTTGGCATAGCTCAAAATTCTTCATTGCACAAACACGTCCTGTGTTCATTTTGTGCCAATGAAATAATGAAATCAATCGGTGCTAATTTCATTGTGTCCATGAAAATCTATATATTAGACTTAACCCTACACCAAATCCCACTACATATATTACTGTTTTGCCTCATTGTACGCATATAGAAAATTTCTTCCATGGGAATGTTTGCATGCAGATCTCCCAATCTGTCCACCAGAAAGGTGCAGGCCCATCAAAAACCAAGAGAGTCACTCAGCGGTGCATCTGTAGGATAAAATCCCCCCTACACATATTTGCTTAGACACTTCGAGTTACATTGCGGGTGCGTGATCTTCTTGCTCAATCACTAGTCCCATTTTGTGGTTCAACCAAAGACTCAAAATCCAAGCCATTCATGGGCCGCTCTCATCCTGGCTCTGAAATTTAGCTGTCAAAAACATGCCCCTTTCTGGGTCATCACACATCTTTATCATACGAATTATTGGGTACAAATTATATAGACCTTCCAAAAGAAAATGTCAACACACGCTCATCGCCGAAACCTCACAATGCAGGTTTGATATCAGTTTACCTGCTGCTCAAATTCTGCACATCCACTATGCATGGTTAGCTAGGATTGTCTGCAAAAGGGTAACAAAACTGCTTTTATGGCGTTAATTGAAATAAGGGAGCAGGAGAATCAAACAACAAGGGGGGCGATCATCCATACAAAATCCAAACATTCCCTGCACTATCCACTCCATTATTAGAAAACTAATCAGCACACGCGTGGGAGACATCATACGACTAATGTCTATATTGAAGCCAGTGCTTTTATTCTTCAGATTAAGCAGTAGCAATAGCTTTAGAAGCGCACGGAGGATTTCAAACGCAACAGGCCACCATCATTTATGAGTCAGGCAACCCTCTCCTCCATTGAGTAATCAGTGGAAGTAACCATAGAGTTCCAAGAAGCAAATGCAGAGGTTCCATGGGGTCGAGTCACTAGTAGTTGGGCCTGTCAAGATGACTCTGAAGAACCTGAATGGGAGGAGAGCAGTTGGACCATGAACTGGCCATGATGCAAATTGAGCAGGCTTACATATCATTTGGTCATTCTCGTGGACTCTCAAGTTAACCCAATTGGCTGCATCCATAGAACCCTGAAACAATTCAAGAATTTTATTGGTCACCATTAAACAGTCATTATCTTCCAACAGTCAGAAGTAAATGGGGGATCATTTACCTGCAAAGCCCATGATCTCATATATGCGTTGGACCCATCCTGCCGCAAGGTGTAATAGTTGCACATAAACTGTTACAAAGCATCAAAGACAACAATTCTCCTTTAGAAAAGCTTTTCCCATAATAAATATAATCAATGTGAAACTGGAAGGTTATGTAAATAGGGAGGTGCACAATACCCCCTTGATTATGTTTTTCACTCTCTAGAAAGTTTGTATCTGTTCATACACACTACTAGATGCATGGGTTCCCACAAGTAGGTCAAGATGACAACTGTAGGGGGTAGGGAGCAAAGCTGGGTCAAGATCAGCAAGAGAGAACTCAGCATATGAGGCATGGGCCAGAGAAGCAGAAAATGTTTTACTTAGGCCTGAGAGCCTCATATCCAATATAAAGACCCAACGACATGATACCCGTTATGCTAGTTGGCCTTAGGGATAAATCTGTCATGTGACTTCCTGAAGGTTTGTAGAGCTACACCTGTGATCTGTGCCTAATCCTTAAATAAGTCTAGCACTCAGTAACTCTAATGGTTCTTGATGGTAAGTGAAACTCAATCATGGTGCCCAGACCGATTCTGAGACAAGAGATCTAAGAGCCAGATAATTCCCTTGCTCAGGGCAGGATTATCCGGATAAAGGTTTTATTCAGGAGACGCTTATCTGTATGCTAAACAGTGACTCAAGCACAACCCTCGGTGTTATCAACTAATTGATATCTAGGAGGAATGTTTTGGAGATTGCTAGAGACAACCTGATGCTCTTGGCCAATATCAACCATCCACCATGCACTGTTCCGCCCATTCACAACTCTTGGTCCAGCATAAGAAGTGGCCTAATACATGCAACAATTGGTTAATATCCATGGTAGTGCTGAAGAAATTCAACATGTTATCTCATGAATCTGCTCAAAGACATTATTTCACGTACCTGGTATGTCCTTGAGACTAATGCCTTGGGATCAGTGTATCTGGAAACAGGGCTGCTAGCAGTCACTATAATTTTCTGTAGAATGAAAATGTGACAGTAAATTTAACGTTACCCAATAGAATCATTCAAACATAACCTGCGTACTGGATGTCAATAAATGTATAATCCGTGACCTAAGGTCTACTCAAATGAAATCAGATGCCAAAAATACGGATGATGTAATTCATTATTAAATGAACGTGAAATTCTCAAAATTACCTTAGCTAGCACAGGATTTACCCACTGATGTTCTCCATATGATGTCCCAGAAAAATAGAACACTCCATTCTTATCCCCATCACATATATATTGGAGTTTCTTAAAACTTGATCGCCTATGCTGAAATCTGACACTACAATGGTCACATAGGATTAGCTCCTATAGATGATGTTCAACAAAACCAAGCACTTCAGAAGTTATAAAATGTGAGAAACTAAGATGTAAATGTCAATTTAAGAAAAGGAAAGCAAACTGAGATGTAAAACTCTTACTTCTGATCATTTATTGATCTAGTCAATTCAAAGTCTACATGTGAAACTGCTTCCATCACCTGTCATCAAAATAAATACAAATTATTCGCAAACACCTTTACAATGTATGGGAGGAAATGATAAGGGGATATATAGTGTGAAAGTGGAAGCCATCTGTGAAAAACATTTAATTATAGATGTTTCACCATGTTCTAAAAGAAAAGGAATTTGAAGTAACCCCATCTTAAACTTAGACAGTGGAATGTGACAATTAAATGGCAGCTGCAACCTAAAATAAGGGTTACATTGGAGTCAACATAGAACAAGCCAATGGAAATTGAAAAGATGATAAAAGGAATGCTCTTAGTTGCAATCTAAGTCCCAACAGATGTTGGGATTCAAATAGGCTTGAAATTTTGGCAATAATTCCTGAAAGCACTGTTCTTCAGGCAGTTCATTAGTTGTTGCAAGTTCTGTCTTGTACTCTAGTTATATGTTACGGATGTTCATGGGCTGGGCTGAACATTATATCCAGGCCCAACCTGAAATCCAACCCTTAGGCCCAAGCCAAACCCAGGCCCGAATCAGGCCATAAATCCCTATAGCGAGCCCAGCCTCCATAAAATAGGTTGAGCCGAGCCCAGGTTAATAATATTTATTAATAAAAAAAGGACTTCTTCAACTACAAATAATTTTAACTTGTTTGTGATGCAAGAAGTTGAACCAGACAACATGTGTTTGGAACCCTTTGTTAACAAAATACAATTCATTCTCACTCAGGCCGGGCTGGGCTTTGGGCTTTCTATCATTAAGCCCAAGCCCATACCATATAATAAATGGGCTTAGTTTAATGCTCCAAGCCCGGCCCTACTGCTAATGCCTAAGGATCAAGCCCGGCCTAAAGCAGGCTGGGCCAGGTCAGGCTCGGGCCAGCCCAATCCATGCACACCCCAATTATATGTTAGTTACTTTGGCTGACCATTGTCTCATTGGACAGCTATATCTCTGTAGAGTGGTATCTTAATTTTTCATGCGTAATTGAATCTTAAAACCAAAATTAAAAAATAAAAAAAACAAAAAAGTTCTCTATAAGGTAATTAAGGTGGCATGCAAATGCAGTATGGATGAAATGATCTTTGACTGCCTTTAGCTGTCCTGGACAGTCAATTTTGTGGACTGGAAGATGGTCCACACCCCAAAAACCTTCTCCATTTATGCTCGTACGTCTAAATTATGCAAGAAAGGGTGTTGGCTCTGCCTACTTTCAACAAGGAAAATTTCCAATAACCAAATCAAACATTTACTAGCTGGGAATTGGAAAGGGGCGATCCATGAAGGATCCAACCAAATGAATATTCTAAATTGTACAACCACGGCTTAGGAGTTGAAGCCAGTTTGTTTCAGATTTGGTTCAGTGACCAAGCATCAAGACCAAATTGAACAGCCCTGTACAGAATTTTGGTCCAGAATTCGGCCCCGTTTGGCCATTCCAGTCCAGATTTCAGCAAGCAAGGAAAATAGTGCAATTTTTTTTCGAAGTTATGTTAAAAAGGACTCTTTATTTTGATTTACATATTTATTTGACCCCATACAGTATCGTGATTATGTGAAGCTGTTTATTTTTTGTTATTCTAGGCTATGACATTGATAATAGGAGATGGAAGCGAAAAATGACTCATGATTTCACATTCAACACAAAAACGGCTCATAAATAATTTATTTGGGATGTAGAAACAACTTATTATATTGCTGATTTAGAAGAATGCATTACAGATCTATAGTATACATGTTAATTTCCCCTTATATTGTTGATTTAGAAGAATGCATTACAGATCTATAGTATACAGGTTCATTTCACCTTTCTTTTTACTATTTTTCTTATTTTTAATTATATTCATTAACATATTATGAACTTTACTGAAATCAAACTCCAAAATGAAGGGACAAAATGCTAAACCAACAGAAATGTTTCAAACTGAAGAGAAATCAAAATAGAATCCAAAATTAAATTCACAACTACGAAAGTGGGATCGCATTTTGTGGTTATTAATGGCAGCATTTAGAACACTGTTTACTTTGGTCAAGCATTTTACATTTACTTTATGAACAAAAAGATTTTCTTACTAGCTGTTCAAGTACAGGAATGTGGCTACAAAGGTGGCTCCTCTCCAGCTGCAAGATGGTAAAACGTATTCGATAATGGTCAAAAAAACATTTATTCCTTATAAAGTTCAAACTAGATATGTGCAACCACTGAAAACAAACCTTCTTAAGAGTGGTTGATGGCATTAATGGAAAGCGCACCAGAGGTAGCAATCCAGAAAGTGATTTGAGCCTCTCACCAAAAAGGTGTTCAAGTGTAGAAGACTTCAAGAGCTCATCTGCTGATTCCCATCCATTTATTTCACTGGCTTGCATGCTCCACAATATTATAGCATCTAGAACCCTTTCCTCTGAAGTTACAGTAAAATCAGGATGCTGCAAAACCCATAACTATAACAAATAAATGTCTGCGGACAGAAAATTTTTTTTTCTTAATCAGTATCTGAAGACAGATTAGATGCCCTGTTATAGACACTGGTATGTATGTACAAAATCGTGGCAAGCAAAATGCATGCCCTACAAAGAGGGATATGTGGTCAACTGATATGTGGTCAACTGACCCTCACCTCAAGGACCCCAAGTTTGTAGACAGGACTCACAGAGCAGTAATCCAGACAATTGATGGATGCCTCCGCATGGGAAATAGCATGCCCCAAGATGGAATATCAGTCTTTACGACTTTTCTTTTTAATGTAAAACATGGACAGTTAATACATTCTTTCAATCATCTATTTGCAGGCCACTGATCAGAGAATCAGCATTATCAAGTGGTGAAATCTTTTAAAATGTAGGGGACAATTAAGTCAACAGCTGCGTTAACAACACCATCAGCCTGCATGTACAAGGCCCATCCCATGGATGTATGGTTTCCATGAGGATATATGGATATTATCCTCAAGTCAACCCTCCTAGAATATCACATGCCAAAGTGAAAACTAGACGAACCCAACTAGTCAAATAATAGTTTGATTTGGACAACATGGACCACCTGAAGAATGTTTCTGAAGGTCGCCTCATCTAACAGAACAAAATCAGTGCTGGAAGTAGTACAGTAATCGAAATGCCTTGAAAAGTCCCTCTCACATGTTTCTTCCAGAAGTTTACATGATGGAATTGATGACACAACTTCCAGAATTGGACAAACCAGCTCCTGCAACAAATTTCAAAAAGTAAGTTTTAGGTAAGCCGCCTATCAACTTTGCCAAAACCGTCTGAAGCCTTGTCCATTAAATTTGTATAAGACAAATAACTCTTGTTCGATGAGCTTCTTCCAGTGGATCACCAACCCTGCATATATATATGTGAAAAGTATCAATATCTTAGAACCATTAATCATACATCACGGCCACTTGCATTACTAAAAATGAATGGCCGCATCAGATACTCAACACTTACATACTGACAAACTTTGCCATGTGCAAGGGAGAGATGCAACACTTACACAACATAATCTAATATAGAAAAATCATTTTTACAAATAATAATTATATTTGTATCATAGATGGAAAACAGGACTCAACTTGAAGGCCGTTCAGGTTGGGATGATTTGGTCAGGCCACTTTTAGGACTCAATTAAGATTTTAAATAATAAAGATATTGTGGTGCAAGCTAAAAATTAGTTATGCATGACCAGATATTTAATGGTAAAACTGAATAAACCAAAAAAAAAAATATTTTATATCAAGTTTTCTTCATAACAGAAATTAAGGCAATTCAGCTCAAAATCTGATTTCCTATGGCTAGGCCAGAAACCTCTTTACTGTGACAATCTAAAATATGGGATTACATTTAAGTGGTCGATGCTACCTAAAAATATGGGATTACATTTAAGTGGTCGATGCTACCTAGTGAAAAAAGAAGGACCGTAAGAATTTTCTATTCCCAACACTAGCAGAATGTTTATCATAAACAAGACCTTCAAAAATGTAAAAGTACAGTTACTTCCCTGTTCTTTTCGTTTTCTCCAAGCAGGCTAAAGGATCTTGGGAAGAGACAGAAAAAAAGAACAAAAAATGTTTTCTGAGAGATGTAACACATATAATTTGTTTGACTGTTGCACCAATGAAACAAGGAAAAGTAATAAATGATGGATTACCTCTGAGATACATTCCAAAAGAAGCTTGCAGCACTCTTCCTGAAGGTATGTAACACCAAATTGATCTGCCAACAGAAGAATCTCGAGTAACAGGGTCCCAGGTTCATTTCTATCCTTCATTTCAAGCTCTCCACTATACATGAATTGAAGCATAGCCAAAAAGGCTTCTGCAGAGACATCCCTCAAGTAGATATCTGAAGAATAGCTTTCGGTCATTCCATTGGTGAACATCTGCAAAGTAAAAAATCTCCTAACTAAAGGCATAAAAGCATGATGCAAAAATGGAATAACATAAACAAAATTTCCAACGGCATCAAAGGAAGAAGCATTGAGCGGTCTTGGAGTCTATAGTAAAAGTCCAACTCAAGAAACGGTCAAGTCAAAAACAGTCAGTTTTGTTCCATTTCACATTCTGCAATCAAGCATGCCAATAAACTTCTCTGCCAGACTATTGGCTTCTTTCATCCAATATAGAACAAACCAGCAGGCTGAAACAGCCGAAAACAGATCTTGACAACTATGAGAAGAATATACACGTTGGCATTGGACCGGATACAGACTGTTGACAACAACTCTTAGGAGCCTGAAAAGTGGGTACAAGTATCTCTAGAAGACTAATAGCATGTGATTATTGCTTATATATAAGATAATCCAGTGTTATTTGTGACAATCTCAGACCAAGACAGACTCACGAAGACAAAAGTCTTTGAATGTATATATTTCTGTGTCAACTTTGGAGAATGAAACCCCAATATATAGAGTATTACATGCCTAAATCAAGGCTTCTAAGTTAGGAAACTAGCTAATTTACATCAATTGCTATTCTAACTTTAGAAAGTAAGCTAACTAATTTACAATGGGAAATCTAATTAAGAGAAACTGTACAGCTGTTACAATATGACCAATATTCATGCACGTGAGACATAATTTGTGATCATGGGCCTTGGGCCATGGGCCTTGGGCCTTGACCTGTTTAACACCCCCCCTCAAATTGATGCGGGAGAATCAACGAGCATCAATTTGTCAACCAAGAACTGATGACGTGGGCGGGGAAGACCTTTGGTGAGAATATCAGCAAGTTGAAGTTCAGTGGAGACATGGGGCAGGCTGATGACATCACGTTTAAGCTCATCACGAATAAAGTGACAATCAACCTCTATGTGTTTAGTACGTTCATGAAAAATCGGATTTTCAGTAATCCGAATAGCACTAGTATTATCAGCATAGAGAGGTGTAGCGCCTGATGCTGGAAAACCAATGTCAGAAAGCAATCCCCGTAGCCAAAGAATTTCTGAGCATGCAGCAGACATGGCTCGATACTCTGCCTCGGTAGAAGATTTCGAAACCTTGTCATGTTTCTTGCATTTCCAAGAGATGAGACTATTACCCAAAAACATGCACCATCCAGTCGTTGATCTGCGAGTATCCGGGCAACCAGCCCAATCAGCATCTGAATAAGCTGTGAGAGTCAGAGGATTGTTGGATGGAAAAAACAACCCTCGAGATGATGTGCGAATAAGATACCGAATGATGCGGCGAACAGCAGCCAAATGAAGGTGACGAGGAGCTGTCATGAACTGACTCATCAAGTTGACCGCATAAGAGATATCAGGCCGAGTGATCGTGAGGTAGATCAAGCTGCCAACCAACTGCCGATAGGGGGTGGGATCAGAAAGAAGATCACCTTCGTCGCGACTGAGTTTGACATTCAGCTCTACTGGCGTATCAACAGGAGCAGAAGCAGTCATACCAGCGAAGGCAATGAGATCAACAGTGTATTTGTGCTGATTGAGAACAATACCTTTAGGTGATTGATGAACTTCAAGACCGAGGAAATAGTGGAGAGGGCCAAGATCCTTCATTTGAAATGACTCACGAAGAGACGCTTGGAGCTGCTGAATCATTCCGGCATTAGGACCGGTAATGACGATATCATCAACATAGACAATAAGAATAGTGATCCCAGATGGAGCATGATGTAAAAACATAGAAGGATCATACAGACTTGGACAAAAATCCAAGCGGAGAAGAGCAGCTTGAAATTTCTCGAACCAGGCGCGAGGAGCTTGTTTCAGACCATAGAGAGAGCGACGAAGTTTAGCAACCATACCGGGGGCAGAGGAGCATCCCTGAGGTAAGCGCATATAAACATCTTCTTGGAGATCACCATGGAGAAACGCATTTTTGACATCCATTTGATAGAGAGGCCAAGATTGAGAGGCAGCAACAGCAAGAATAGTGCGGACAGTGGTCATCTTGGCAACCGGAGCAAAGGTCTCATCATAGTCAATGCCATATTCCTGTCGATTACCAAGAGCAACAAGACGCGCCTTATAGCGATCTAAGGAGCCATCAGATTTTAATTTGAGAGAAAAAACCCACTTACAGCCAATGGGTTTGACACCCACAGGAGACGGTACAATATCCCACGTATGAGTTTGCGCTAACGCATCCAATTCCTCTTGCATAGCCTTGCTCCAACACGGATCCTGCACAGCCTGAGTATAGGATTGTGGAATGGAAGAAGAAGACAAAGTGGCCATTAAAGAAGTATGGGAGAACCCATAACGGTCTGGTGGTACCGAAATCCGAGTGGATCGACGCAGTGAAGTATGTCCGGAGCCAGATGCTGGAGGAGGATCAGGAGGAAGAGCAGTAGTAGGCGCTATGGTATTCCGTCTGTGATACACAAAGTTGGGATTAAAACGAACAACAGAAGAGTCGTCAGAAAAACCCGGTAAGGACACAAAAGTGGGGTCAGGCGGATCAATGTGTTTTTGAAAGAAATACTGATGTTCAAAGAAAACAACATTCCGAGATGTACGGAAACGACGAATGTGAGGATCATAGCAGAGGAATCCTTTCTGGAAAGGTGCATAACCTAAAAACACACACTGAGCTGATTGAGCTGTGAGTTTGGTCCTCTCAGATGGTGGCAAATGCACAAAACAAGTGGAGCCAAAAACATGAAGATCATCATATGAGGGAGCGGTCTTGAACAAACGGTAATATGGACTTTGATTCTCAAGGGAGGGGGATGGCATACGATTGATAAGATGAGCTGCTGTAGCCAGAGCCTCAACCCAAAAACGAGCAGGAACCGAAGATTCCAAAAGAAGAGAACGAGTGACATCAAGCAGATGGCGATTTTTCCTTTCAGCAACTCCATTCTGTTGTGGAGTATAAGGACAAGAACGTTGAGAAATAATGCCTTTGTTTTGCAAAAATTGCTGAAAATCAGATGACATGTATTCCCCACCAGAATCAGATCGCAAAATTTTAATGCAGGTGGAGAATTGATTTTCGACATAAGCCAAAAAAATTTTAAAAACATGAAAAACATCAGATTTAGAATGCAGAAAGTAGACCCATGTAAACCGACTGTAATCATCAATAAAGGTCACAAAATATTTATAGTGAGCATGAGAAAGAGTTGGAGCAATGCCCCAGACATCGCTATGAACCAACGCAAAACACTGAGTGCTGTGGGAAGTAGAAATAGGAAAAGGAAGAGATTTGCTCTTTCCTATTTTGCAAGTAGCACAATCAAAAGACACAGAAGAAGATGATAAACCAGTAATTTTATTTAATAATCCAGAATTGAACAAAAGGGACAAAGTTCTTGAATTCGGGTGTCCAAGTCTTTTATGCCACAATTGGCTGGTATCACTAATAGAAAAACAAAACTCATTATTGCCAATTTGATTCCTAGAAAGTTGAGACAGATCCAGTGGAAACAAGCGTCCACACTTAGGCCCCCTCGCGATCTCCCTCCCGGTCATCTGGTCCTGCACAACACAACCAGAAGAAGAAAAAGAGATGTTACAATCATTTTCAACAAGCTGCCCAACTGACAAGAGGTTTGAAGTTAAGGATGGACACAAATAAATATTTTTCAATGGAATGGGACCAGAGATGTCACCGACAGCAGTAATGGGAACATTGCCCCCGTTAGCAGTTTGTATTTGAAGAGGGCCGGTGTATCTTTGCACATTGGAGAGTGGGGCACAGGAAGCGGTCATATGATTAGATGCCCCTGAATCAAGGAACCAAGGAGAAGATGGAGAGGAGGTACCTGAGAGACCAAAAGCAGAAAGGGCAGTGACGATCATCTGTTGAACCAATTCAGGAGTGAGAGAGGATGAGGGGTCAGACTGTGAGGGTGCAGATGTGGGAGCAGGCATAACCGACGACGCAACATACGCATGCGGTGGCTGAGATGGGGAAGTCTGAGGCTGAGATGATGGACGCTGTGGGCGACGGCGACACTCAGAGATGATATGGCCCGACTTTTTACAGTAATTGCAGAACTTCTGTTTACATTGAGTGGCAATGTGACCAAACCGTTGACAACTGTAACATTGTGTTTTGCTCAAGTCGCGTGGCTGAGGCTGAGAAGTTCTACTGGCAGATAAGGCAACGGAATAAGTCTCAGTCGTTTGATGTGTGAGATGAGCGGAGGTCGCAATGCGCTGTTCTTCACGTAGGAGTTCATTTAAGCAAACATCCAAGGATGGTAAGGGCATCCGATTCATCAAGGCAGATCGGACACTGTCATAGTCACTACGAAGTTTCATCAAAAACTGATCCCTGTGACTAGAGGCCTGAAGTTCTTGAATAACAAGCAAAACATCCGGAGCCACATCAGCATATTTTATGCCATCATATTCCGACCACAGTGTATGAAAACCTGAATAATAATCTTGTATGGACAAGGTTCCCTGGGTATATTCAGCAATCGCACATTCAAGATGAAATTGTCGTGCTGAATTATCTTGATGGTATACTTTCTTCAGATACTCCCACATACCCTTGGAAGTGGGGTAAGGTTTGAGATTCATGATCAGATGAGGCTCAACAGAGCCCAAAATCCAGGATTTAATTTTGGCATCTTTAGTATGCCAAGAGGAGATCTTCTTCTCATCCTCAGTGGGTTTAGGGTCTGTGCCAGAAATAAATCCCCATAATTCCTTTGCTTCAAGATAGGTTTGAAATTGGAAAGACCATGCAGGGTAGTTCTTTCCATTAAATTTGACCAAAGTGATCTCAGATTTGTCCATAGCAACTATATTGTGAAACAGAACAAGTGATAAGCGCAGCAGTAATGTAGTAAAAAAATTGCTGGAGTCTGGAGAAGATGTTTGAGACGATCCAAACCCAAAATCAGACCAATCAGGTCAATCAGAGGAAAAAAAATTGAAAAAAACACCCCAGACGTCCTTGATTTGGGCTAGAAAACCTTGTCGTGGGCCCCACTGGTGATCCTGGTCTCTGATCAGGATCCTGATCTATGAAGCCACACAGTTTTCGCTCAGACTGGAAGTGGTTTGAAAACAATCTGCTGAAGATCCAAGAATCTGGATGGTCTTGATCAAAACTTGTGCAGGATTTTGAGAAAACACGAGAATGATCAGAAACGCACCTTACACTGTCAGAAAAAATCTGAGAAAATCACCAAAATACTGAGGAGACTCGGGCGATCCTGGCTGGAAGGATTCTTGATGATACTGAGACGATCGCAGGTGGGCCACTGTTGATCTGATCCAATCAGATGATGTCGATCCCTTGAAACAGATGCTCTATCTGTTTATTCCTTCAAAAAGAAGGATTTCTCTCTGATTTGATTCCTTGAATGAATTCTAATATTGAGGATTAGAGTCCTGCTCTGATACCATGACAATCTCAGACCAAGACAGACTCACGAAGACAAAAGTCTTTGAATGTATATATTTCTGTGTCAACTTTGGAGAATGAAACCCCAATATATAGAGTATTACATGCCTAAATCAAGGCTTCTAAGTTAGGAAACTAGCTAATTTACATCAATTGCTATTCTAACTTTAGAAAGTAAGCTAACTAATTTACAATGGGAAATCTAATTAAGAGAAACTGTACAGCTGTTACAATATGACCAATATTCATGCACGTGAGACATAATTTGTGATCATGGGCCTTGGGCCATGGGCCTTGGGCCTTGACCTGTTTAACAATTTGGAGGTGTGTCGTGAATATCATACATACTTGTGGTGTCAACATGAGCACCCCCCACCACCACGCCACCCCACCGCCCCGCCCCCCCCCCCCCCCCCACAACAACAACAAAAATAAAAAAAAACCATCTGTCCAGAAAATATGTACAAGATAAGTTGTGCCTTATTCATGAAAGGGAGCAAAAGTTGTCCTAATAAGGGGGTAACAGAAAATTCAATATACCTTCATAAATGGCACACTCCATAAACTAAGGATGAGCTTATGTGCCCGAGCAACCAAACCATGCTTATGGATATAAATGTTCACATCACTAAGCTTGCCAGTTATAAGGAACTGCTTTAGCTTTTGCCAGTCAATGGGAAGTTCACATGGGAAGATAGTGCAGCGCTGCATTCCGGAGCTCGAGAAAGCCAATTTCACTTTCTCATTGGACTGAAGCGTTTTTTCATTCATGTCAAAATGACCAATTATTTCTTCGCACTGCTTTAACAATGGCAAAACTTGAAACTGCTGGCTCAGATCCCTTAAAGATCCAAGTTGTGACTCCAAAATCTATATACAGATTCAATAAAAATATGCAATTCTTCAGAATAAGATCTTTACCATATGGATTAAAAAAGAATTGAAAGGAGAAAGGAGAAAAGAATTCACCTCTGTCTGACCAGTGTAGATGTATTGAAGAAAAGCTTGGAGAATTGGGTAAGTGATGGAAGGAAGCCTAATGGAATTTCCATTGTACAAACTAAAACAGAAATCAGCAGCCACAGCCAAAAGTACCATATGTGCAGGAACCCGCTTTTCCTCAGTGCCAATGATGAAGAACATATCAGACAAGTCCCAGCTCTCAAGAAAATTCCCAGCTCCCCACACTTCACATTCATCAATCCCGTCTTCCAACTCCTCTTCCTCCTCCTCTTCCTCCTCCTCCTCCTCCTCCCCACCTCCATATCCAATGTGATCAACATGCTTCCACAGGCAATTGTGATGTTGTGTTAAAGGCAAGACACTGACATTCCTGTACCCCACATGTTTGTCCCAGCTGCTCAATCCTACATACTGGACATTACAATTTGGTTTTGAATCCAGCCACTCAAAGACAAGATTTTGAAAGGGGTAATGGCCCTTGCCAATACAAATCAACCCATCATAAATACTGATCCAGTAGCTCTGAAACTCCTCAGAAGAGCAAAGCCCAATGCCTGCAACGTCGACGACCGTCTTCCCATTAACCTCTATCTTCAACCTTCGATTCCG
The DNA here is from genome assembly GCA_037013555.1 of Sextonia rubra. Lineage (NCBI taxonomy): Eukaryota > Viridiplantae > Streptophyta > Magnoliopsida > Laurales > Lauraceae > Sextonia > Sextonia rubra. Next base: position 56,063,479 of record JASUAD010000008.1, on the reverse strand, counting down.
ATGGCTACCCAGGACAATGGTGTAATTGGGGCCATTATCCGTTCTATAATGGTAGTGCTTGCTGCCCACTTGCTCCCTAAACACGACGGTGACGTCGTTGTGGGCGGAGGCTTCGAAAGCCACGCACCCACGACCGGCCTCCTTGAATTTCAATTCCTTGCGCCAGGCGCACTCGAAAGGGGCGACAGTGAGGAACTTTCTCTGCTTCTTCACACCCATCTCTCTCGCTAAATCTAACCCAGATGAACAAAATCCTCAATCAATCAAAACAAGTGAAACCCAACTCACCCAGAAACGAAGTAATCAAGAAGAACAGCAAAAAGCTCTCACCCAGCAAGAAAAACTCTTACCCAACAACAGAAACGATGATCTCCGGATTCAACAACCGATTCCAAACAAGATCGCTGACCCAAATCTGATTTCCATCAGACCCATCTAATTCCCACACTTAACAAATCTGTATTTCCTCTTGGCTTTATCCATCCAAATCTTTCCCTTAAACATAATGTAACATCAGAAAAGACAAAGCACAAATTGCACCACAACTTGCTCTTATCCTATACGTCATTCTTACCCCACACCACCAACAAAAAATATCAACAGTTCAGGGCATGATCCAGCACAAAGGTCCAGTACCCATCAGAAACAGAACAATCTAGTCATGGTCTAGTCATGGGTTCTGATGTGAGACAGCAGAAAAGACCAAACAAACAAGAAAAATATCAAATTTGGAGAAAAACCCACCTCAGGTTTTCTGTGTCGTTGACACCAAAAACAAGAAAATTTTAATGGTGGTGGTGGAGATGTACTCACCTGGTGGTGTTGATTCAATGTAACTTGCATGGGGATATTTTGATTATTAGATGTGAAAAATGAAGATCATGGAATTTAGATTTTGAAAAAGGCCCAGTAAAATTTCTTCTCACAGGGGATTTTGTTTTCAGAAATTTATGGTCCTCATAAGTTGCCACGTGGCACTGACTCTGCATGGGGGCATAGTTGGCTGACACGTGTGCAAGCGGTTGGAAGTTGGGACACGTTGTTGTTGTTGATGATGATGATGTTTTTGGATTGTGCATGTTTAGGAAAGAAAATTTCAACTTTCCCAAGAGATTTGCTTAGTGCTTTTGTTGGAAAATATCAGATTTGGGCTGTCATACATGTGTGGTCCAAATGTAGTTTGGAAAAGAGACGCCATCTCTATCTGAAAATTTTCTCCATAAATCAGTTTTGATGCTGGTTTAGAAGCCAGTTTTTCATGAAATCCTAAGACGAAAATTTCTTATATCCAACATGGTTTGAGTACAATTAAGGGTGTTTAACTAAGTTAGTAAACTTGGGTTTCATGATGTTTTTTTGTGTTCACACCCTGAGATGAATCCGAATTGCGGTTGACTTAAAGAGTTTATATCCATTTAGGACGAGATGCTGTGAATTTAACTTGGCCTTTTGAATGATAGTCAAAGTAGCTGACTAAAATTTTCAAACTAATAAACCACTAGTTCATAAATATTATTTAAAAAAAAAATCCAAAGGGTGCCTTAGAGTTGCTAAAAAATGCAAGTGTTTTTTTTCCTGTTTTTTTTGTCGCACAAGGGGCTTGAATTCACCCACACGCACACACACACACTCATGTCCCTATTTCAAACCAACTAAGCTAGCCAACGATACAACTGAGGACTCATATACTAGTGCTTTATTATCCCCCAGAGCTAAATAAATAATTTTTAAAGTCTTAATCATCTAAAAAGTCTTTATACTCTACCTTGGCGCCATCAAGACAGTAATATAAACCAAATATGATCCCAGTAATTATCTTTCAACATGTAGTAAGAAACAAGAATACAGTAGTTCTATTAGCGACATATTTGACGATCCCACAATCATTAAATGTGATCTATTTCAATCCGGATTAGTTTTTTTTAGTCTGTATTCAATCCCGATTAGTAAGAGGTAGAATGAGGATACATTCTAAGTGAGACACAGTACAAAATAGTTTTGGACGTCACAAACCAAAGAATCTGACTACTTCAGGATGGGCTGACATTGTCATGTAGGTAGGGCCCTGCGGTAGATTAAGGAAGATTTGTGGATTAGTCATCCTTCGAAAGCATATTATATTAAATGTTGCTAACCATCCAATCTAACCAAATTGATAATGAACAGTCTACTGATTTTCATTGTCTGCTGCATGACAATCAGATAGCTAAGAGTGGCCCAACGGAGCTGAATGATCCCAATAGATGAATGATGGTTCATAAACTCTCTTTGTATCTGGAGAAAGTGGGTTCGCCAATATGACATTTGGAATTTCAGCGGTCCTTAGTTCATCAACAGGGATAAGTAATCACTGTAGCGGCACGATTAAAAATTCAAACTGGTACTGCCAGTATTGCAACCCAACAGCAGAAAATTTAAACTTCAATTAAGTCAAATGCTAACCAGTTTTGACATCTCAATAGAATAAACTGAACATTTAACTGTTTCTCTCCCTTTTAACCCCTCAAGTTACAATAGCTGGGCTGCTTTTCCTTCTTCATTATGTTCCTTTACATCAGGTGATTCCCTGAAATACACAGCTTACTGTTACACAAAAAATATTAAAAAATAATAATGCAGCACCCTGCAACGGTATAGACTCATCTTCACCAAATAAATTGCATTAACTATAGTCGCCCTGCTCATCAAGTTGGCGTAAGCAGGAACTCATTCACCTATAAATGTGACTGCATTCAGTTGGGGCAAAGTTAATGGCCACCTTTCCATCACTACGAAAATGAGAACTTTGAGAAGAGAGAACTTGAACCAGATGGTGCCACATCGATCGATGGACTTGTAGGAACAACAGTCAAGGAACTGTAAGCCTGTTGGCACTTCTTAATCTGCAGGCAAGATTATGTGCAAGAGGGAATGAGAGGTGGGGATGATGCAAGATTATTTGCAAGAGGGGATGATGCTCATATTTTAGGAGGCAATGCAATGTATATAATAATGGTCCCTTTAGTCTATTCAGACTACAATTATCAAATGCATAAACTTTCACCCATTCAGGAAAAACAGTTTAGCCTCTGAAAATTGGGATCTGTTCTGGAGCCCAGACCAAAAAAAAAAAAAAACCATTCATGCTTTTGGGGGATTTAGACTGTAGGAGATTTAACCCAGTCTCCACAAGGTATTAATGAAATCAATTATTCTAGTGGGGTCATCTTTTGATTTTGTACAATTCAATAACAGCCTTTAGAGAAGACATTCACTTCACCTCTTCAGGGCTGAACTGCAGCAAAGTTCCTATCACTGGAAGCAAAGCTTCCACTTCACCTGTGAATTTAGTGCAAAACAGTATTGTGAAGCCATTTCTATATAGCTATGATAACCTTTAGAGAGAGTGATACAATTGCAATTTTGTACTATATGTTTTTTGAAGCAAATACCTGTCTCGAGCAATTTTAAGATCACATTTTTCAGATACGTCATATCAACCCCTTCACGTTTCTTCATGCGTTCCATGTTTCGTAGCTCAGTTTTCAGCATTGCTTCCTGTATCATGGTACCAAAGATTCACTGAACAATCCATAAACACATTCCATAATTTTGCTAATGGACTTTTTTTTGGCAAATATGTTAATGGACCTGAAAGCACATTAGAAAGAATGATATAACATCTGAAAATAGAAGTAGCTAGCAAATTAAGAATCCCTGAATGCAAACTTAACATAAACACATGCTAATGAGCATCATTCTAGTCCTATGAAATTGTAGTCTGTTGTTCCTTGTGTGCTATGGTGCTTGTGTGGATATGGCACGTTATAGGTACAAAAAGATCTTAGACAATCATCGGGGCCTCATCCCATGATCCCATCAATCTGGTGTCAGCCAAGAGTTCTAAACTCCAATAAAGCTAGGATCACAAAACTCACCTTTGTACTGTGAACTAGAAAATAAGGTCTCTCTGTGAGAGTAGAAATATGAGAAATTCTCTCTACCTAAAATATTAGGTCTATATAATAACCAATTATATATTCATACTGGAAAGATGTTGAGTGTAGAACCATTTGTCAGTGAGGTAAATCACAATATACATGAAGCGCTCATATTGACTTGGGAAAATAATTTTATTCATAAATTAACCTCTCATATCCAGTAAAACCTGTAATTTGACAGTGTGGAATAAATGATGTATATGTCCACATGAAGAATTTGATGTACTCCTTTGAAACCATGTGATCACTAAAAAACAAAATGATCAAGCTCGTAAAAGTTTTCAATAAGATGACCAAATTCAAATTTCATACAGATGCTTCAACGGCATGTATAGATGTAAATGACATTCCAAAGTGTACACGGGTGTAAGCAATAAATATGCTAATATTCATTCAGTAATAAGATAATTTGTTAACTCAAAATCTCAACCTCCTAAACCTTCAGACTGTTAGACTTAGATGGATGCTTCAGTTGACTCTCATTCCATGATTAGGGGATTTCAAGGAAAAAACCACAAGGGTAAACTATCATCAGTAAAGATATGTCAAAGCAAGCATTTCTACCTTTAAGAAACATTAGCAGTACTCATGCGACCTTACTTGCACATTAATCATGGCAAGTGCATGAAATCTGAGCCACTTATCTGGCATGACTTAACATGATATGCTCTGGTCCAAATCACCATCGGAACAACTTTAATAAATAGTTAAAGATCTAAATAGATCTTGGGTGGGTAAGCAAGTGAAAGGACTTTGTAAAGGTTTCTTTGGAAGATCTCAATAGCAGCCATCTTGAAGGGGAGTTGGTGTGCTATGCGTTGAGTTCTCTAGATGAGCCCTCCTCCTAGAGTTCTTCATTGAATTTTGATGGCAGCTATTTAGAGTATTCATAAAGGTAGTTTTGGAGATGTTCTTAGGGATTGTGATGATAGTGTTGTTAGCAGTTGGTCTAGGCCTGTGGATTCTTTGGATGCCAATGAAGTCAAAGTTTTTGCTCTTATGATGGGAGTTGATTAGATTGGATGGTTATAATGCTATTCTTGCTGGTGATTCTTTTTCAGCTCTTCAGTGGGACTGTGGTTCTGGGAAGGCTTCTCATCCATAGAAAATAGTGGACTGGATCATGGAGCTGCAGGACAACTCTAGAGAGCTGACTACCTTATTTCATCATATATCCTCAAGAGGCAAATGTCATTGCAGATGGTCTTGCTAAGAAATGAGTATTATGCTCTTCTACTTCTTTTGATATGTAGAGTTCTCTTTTCTTTCAGTGCTTGTAGTTTTCTTTCAGGTTTGGCTTAGTAGTGTATTGACTGTATTCTGCTTAGTCCTTTGTTGTTTTTGTTGGTGAAATAAATTTTACTATTCTCCAAAAAAAAAAAATTCAAGTTGAAGAAAAAAATACATGACTTTGTCAGAATTTTTAACTATCCATCTTTATTCCTCATCTGTAGCTGTTGGGACTGTCTGCACAGCCTGAATTTTGCACCAGGCAACATCCTTGGTGGAGACCACCTGATAACAGTCTCCACTCTTGCACGGATTGGCACTCCTTACACAATAATATGAGTACATGAGGAAATTTACTGGTGAATCTAGTACAAAATTAATTAATGAACTGGCATCAGAGTTGGTTTGCCCATAAATGGTCCCTGTATGAGTAGCTAAATGTTTCAGTACAAGGTACCACAGGAAGGGGGATCTCAATGAAGACTTGAAAGGACCAACAGGATATGGGGTGACACAGAACTTGGACTCAGGAAGGGACAACAGGGACAACTGGCGAAGTAGAACTTACAAGCTGACTCCAGACAGATTCGATAAGGCTGTCGTGATGAAGATGGAGACATGTATACACAAGTACACATTCGATCATGTAACCTATATAAATTATGTAATTGCATAAACAAATAATGCTGAGAAATGCAAATCTCATACCTGCTGCTGATGGAGACGATTCTCACGTTCAAGCTCCTCAAGCTCATCCTGAAGAAGATAGAATGTTATCTGACATAAGGGCAGAATGTCCATATCTAAGAAGAGGAAAGCTGACCTGAAGAGCTAAGATGTGTCTTTGCGACTGTGCAAGTTCTTCCTCTCTTTGAGCCTGTTGCCTGGCTAAATTCTGAAATTCAAAATTAAAACTGTCAACTTAAATATGATTTTATAGTTAATTTTGTAGAATAGAAGTGGCAAATTCTCCAAAATTCTCCAATGAAATAAATCATTGTATCCAAGTCCTCAAACATTGTGCAGTTCTCTCATGCCCAAGAACATTATTCAGTGATCCATCTCAATGATGAGCCTTGTAGAGGAAGAGAGATGTCTCACCTAACCCCAAGAATAGAAGATCCTAACATAATAACCGGTGGCCTACAGATATACATCTAAGAAAAACATATAGTGCATTCAGCTGGATAGCTAGTTTGGAACAGCACTTCTCAGGGTAAGACAAATACTGTCAACATCACGTAAAAGTAGATTCTTAAGTTAACAGATTCTTTTAATTGCAATATCAAGTATCAACACACGGAAATGAAAATTTTCCTTCAAAGTACCATTCCAACTTCCAAGCACTTCTCATGTTTGACAAATTTTATTATAGATCTCTCTTGATCAGTTAGGGCACGCTTATGTAACACCACAGTGCTGAAGCTCATAAAAAGTGATTCTGACACCAACCCACTTCCACCCAACTCCAGCCCCCCAGAAAAAAGAAAAAAGTAAACCAAAAAAAAAACAGAAGATATCCCTAAAAACAATAACTGATCCACAAACTACCAAATGTCAGAACAAATCAAACAGCATAAACCTACTAATATCCATAAAACCAAGAACTGATCCCCAAACCATCAAATGTCAAAACAAATCAAACAACATAATACCTACTAATATCCATAAAACCAAGAACTAATCCTCAAACTTTCAAATGTTTGAACAACTCAAGTAGTATCATAATACCTAGATCAAAGCATAACAAGAACTAAGAAATCTCGAATTACTTACTAGGTAGAGAGAATCTGACAAGTCGATTCGGATATAGTTGACAGGCTTTCCTCTCGAATGGCCTTGATCTTGTGGTTGAGGTTAGTGATACTCCATTTGATTTTAATGAACTCCTTCAAAATCTTCTCTCTGGCAGTCAATTCCTCAGCGATATTTAGCTCATTGCCTAGTCCTCCAATCGGGTAGCCCACGCTGTGTGGAAATCTCTTGGCGAGATGGTTCCACATGGTGTTGGCTCCGATTGGAGGCCTAGGCAATGAGGTAGATCTCGTTGAGGATTTGGCCGCTAGAGAGAAGATTTTCAAAGAGCTCATTGAAATCAAAGGAAGTATCCGTTCGAGAGGAAAACTTGTCAGTTATAGACAAATTAACTCGTCACTTGTCAGATCCTCTCTCCACTTAGTAAGTAATTCAAGATTCTTAGTTCTTTTCATGCTTGGATCTAGGTATTATGATGCTATTTGATTTGTTCAAACATTTGATAGTTTGGGGATTGGTTCTTGGTTTTATAGATACTAGCAGATATTATTCTATTTGATTTGTTCTGACATTTGATAATTTGGGGATCAGTTTTTTATTTTATGGATATTTGTAGGTATTATGTTGTTGGACTTGTTCTAACATTTGATGGTTTGGGGACCGGTTCTTGTATTTAGGGATATTTCTCGTTTCAGGTTTTATATGAATTAGTACGCAGAGTTACCCAATCCATTAGAGGTCATGAGTTCCCCGATGTTATCCAGGTAGCCAGATATACACTGAACTAAGAGATTATGGCAATCTAGTGGCTTCCACACATGACATCATCATCTTTCATGAAATGATGCCTTAAAAAGAAAACATGAGAGCAAACATACCAGGATCTGTTGTTCTGCTGCTGCTATTGTAGAAACTTGGGCATCTGGCTTCGTAATAGCTAAAGATCATCCAAAAGATACAAGGTTACATCAGATCCAAATAAGTAGATGCAACTCCATGCTATAAAATATTAGCAACACTCTTAATAACAACTAAATCTGGAATTAACAGCCATGAACCATTGCCAAACTCACTCTTGTCTTGATTATCATTGTGCGGAACCTGCAATAGATCATTGACAGAGAACATGTAAGTTGTTTCCATGTAGTAAGGCTTTAAGATGATAATATGTTTCTTTGAGCAATCAATACAATCACTATTTTCAAAAAATGAAAAAAAAAAAACCATGGAAGCATGAAAAAGAAAAATAGAACACTAAAAGAACTTATTTGAGTACGAAACAACCTCACTGCGATTGCATCTTTATATAGAAAAAAATTCATATTATGCCAAATTCAACAACAGAACAATTAGTTTGAAATACAATTTAGCGTCAGTTCATAAAAGAACCAAACGACGGCCTATCTAATCTTCATTTGCATTAAGGTTAGCATGATGCCATGATTAATACTACAAGGAAATCATACATATCATTGAAGTACTGAACTAAGACCATCAAATCTTCATTCATATTAAGGTTAGCACATTACATATTACAAGGAAATCAAACATTTAAGGTAAGAGTCTACATAATCCTAGGTGAAAGTATCACATTGATCTAAAATCATAGTAAGAGAACATACCAATGACCTCCTTTCTAAAGACTCACATAGACGTTTGTTTTCATCTAGTAGTCTGGAAATTTCCTTATCCTTCTCCTCAATCATTCTATCAGCTATATCACGGAAGGAATCAAGCTCTTCCTACAGTTTATGAAAGTCAAAAAGCACTAAAGCAGCCACCAATGTTAACAAAAGTGAGGCTCAACCACAACATCAAAATTCAGAAAAAAAATGAAGGGTACCTGCAATCTCTTATACTGTAGTTTGATCTCTAGTAATTCCTTTTGAAGATCGTCTGCAGTGTGCCCGCTATTTTGAGCCTCTAATTCCTTGTATTTCACTTCAAAAATGTTGATCCAAGTCTTACTATAGATGTACAAATTTTAACCTCAATAAATATGATAATATTAAAAAAAGAGAAATATAATAAGTATCAGAGAACTCACATCGCCAAGAATCTTCAACAGTCTCAAGGTTTCTTTGCCAAGCTTCTCTTTCTGAAATATATTGAGCATTAACAGAATCAAGTTTTCTTTCTATACTTCTGATCTGTTGCTCAGCATCACTTAGAGCTGCATCCCTGAAGTGGAAATGGGATCAGACATGTGCAAGATCATTTGCTTTGTAATTAACAACAATGAATAAATCATCCAACATGAATGTAGAAAACTAAAAACCAGTATTATATCCAGAGTGAATGCAAATAACACAGGAAATATTCTTTTAGAATAAATTTACAACAAAAAAAAAAAACAACAACAACAATGAAGATGTCATGAAAATAACAATGTGAAGAAACCCATCATCATGTGACATAAATCTTCCATGCATCCATGAGCCATTGGATTCCCTCCCGGTTTCTCTTTTCATCATTCCTATCTGGTGTCGGCTAGCCCTTAAATCAATATTTTGAAGACTTAAAAAGTATCTGAGGAAATGAAGCCTTAAAATTTTTCTCAGTGAAAAGAAGCTTCAAATCATTAAAACCCATCAGATTCATTTGTAACAACAAAACACAGAAAAACTTCACCTTGCACATAGTTCTTTATCATGGTTTGCCATAGCATCCTGTAGATCTTGCAAGGCCCTATCCCTTTCTTCTGATGCTAGTGCTGCTTCTCTTTCAGCCTCCTAAAGGAAAAAGATTGGTGATGATTAGTGAATAGAAAGAGGTTATTAAAAAGTTGAATTCCCGTGTCTATGTATATTGGTCAAATAGGGGATTTTGCTACAGTATACTTTTACTGCTTCCTCTTGGGCTTTGATCAATTCAGTGTCCTTAGCTGCAAGTATCTCTGCATCCTTTTTTTGAAGAAGTGCATGTGCGCGGACCTTGTAAGAAGAAAATTCACTTTCTAGGCGATTGATCTACACGAGCAACAAGAAAGACATTTGAATCATGTTAATAGAAATCAACAGAAAATTTACTAGATTTATGAATTTGAACACCAATAAATCACAAAAACAAAAGCTTAATGATGCCAACTTCTAGAGTAGAAATAAAAATCAACAAGGACATACACAAGAAAATTCTGAGTATAACTTCCAGAACTCCAAATGTTTCCCCTAACATTTTATTGCATTTAGATGAGTCCACAGCTTGGTACGAAGGTGCTCATTGGCACAAACACAAGGTTGCGATTCATGTTACCATTTGGGGAAAAAAACATTATATTGCATTTAGCACATGTTTGGATGTTCCTTTGACAATTTCTTCTCTCATTTACTTGCATTTCCTGTTTCACCCAAAAAACCAAAGTGTGTTTTTTGTATTCATGCTTCCTCAGAAACATGCCTCACTCTAAAGGGGGTTGCATTCCAGTTTTCAGGCATCAAATACCTACCTGGGAAAGGATAGAAATTTTATTGCATTGCCTTTTTGCTAATATCATTATCTTACCAGTGCTAAAATTATTTCTTAAAAAGAATTTTCCATTGCATGCTCATTTTGTTTATTCAGAAAAGAAGTTTGCCCCGTAGTTGGTGTCCCTATTTGTTGTGTTGGATGCCATTACTTGTGTCAATGTCATAATTGAACCGTAACTAGTTCCAGAGTAAGAAACCAAGAACCAGAAAGTTGCATCCACAAAACTATTATGCAATCATACCAGCTTCCGAGCACTATGCATTATTCACAGATCCTGGAAGCACACATTGCTTCTGCATACAGGTTATAACAAATATTAAAATATATGTAACCAAGCTCTCGTAAGTTATTGGTACATGGGTATGACAAACAGTTCTAACAAACTGCTATGATGTTCTGAACCATAACTACCTCCTGCTTTTGATTGAAACCTTACGAATAGCCAAAAGACCCAGAAGAGATGAAAGAAAATAGTATAAGGCGGCATGCAAAGAAGTCAACAAACTCAAAAGGTCAATCAGATGAACCTTCTCCTTCTATACATAACTGTTTGTGTGCTTCATGATGTCCAACGGTGTTAACTGTTTCAAAGTCGTCCATTCTAGGCACCCAGTGCCCCCTATTTTACAAAAGATAGGTACATAGTTTGGATGTATGTGAATATAAGGAAACTGGGCTTTATTTTAAGGTGATGACTGAATGTTTGACACCAATCCCGCACCCTTCTTTATTAATTTAGAGATACCCATTTAGATGTCTACTAAAGAATAATTCGAGGTCTTCTTTGTTCCTCTTTTTTTTTTTTTCCTTTGATAGGAAAAATACTTGAGGTCTTTCACAGTTGAATCTCTTTAAAAATAAGACTTACAAAGACAAGATATAACAGGTATAAAGTTGTCAGTTTCCTCGTCAACATGCATTGTGCAAAGCTATTTGAGCATATTAAGGACAAACTGTGTTTGTCCACTCCACCATATGTCTGTCACACTTCCATCTCCGATTTACAAAGGACCTAGCCCCACAGATTAAAAGCGCTCATCCAATGGCCCCATAGGGCAACACAACACATTTTTTGGGACACAAATGGTAACATGAATTCAGGAAATTTTATTGAAAAAGATAACCGCCAAGTATACTCAATAAGTGGAGATATTTATACAATTCCGGGCAATGGAGATATTTATACAATCCGGTGTTGATTCCCCAGCAAAAGTGAGTATAGAAAGAATGCACGTCACATAACCAATGGTCGGGATCATCTGAGTAGCACAACTGTTGCAGTTTCCTCTCTTATCTAAGAAGGGGCCTACTAGAAGTAGGTTCTGATCACCAAGGATGGATCACACATATGATGAAGCGAGTGGTGGAAGCAATGGAACAGAAATAGGGTCATAAACCAACCAATGTTTACATACATTGCTTTTCTTATTAGTAATGAAGTAAATTTTATTATTTTGTTTTTGAACAAGTAACAAGTAATTTTTATAAGAAATTAACAGGAATACAGAAAAATCACATGGGAACAAGTAACTTGAAAAAGATTTTGCAACTCTTATCTCTTCTCATCATGCCTTTCAAATAAAATTATAAAATTACTTCTATGGTAAATTCTTTAGTCTAATATATGCTAAGCGGGGTTAAAGTTTGAATGGAGGATTTGAACCCTAGCGCAGGCACAGACACCAATAGAAGTAGAATGTTGATACCTCTTCTTTCACAGCAATAAGTTCAGCATCTCTTGCATTCAGCAATTGGTTTTGCACAGACAACTCTAATTCCAGTTGACCTGTAAATTAATAGAGAAATAATAATCTTTATCTAATAGGTAACGACAATCAAACATTTTATCTGTAATCAAAGCATACTCCTCATTTTAGCTGCTTCAATTTCTGATCGCAGATGAGTGCTCTCAGACGCCTCCAGTTTAGCTTTGAGTGCCTGGTAGGCAGCATTCCAGCTCTCTCTTTCTTTCTCCTGAACGTATTGTTAATACAATTAACTAAACACAAACTAAAATTATATAATCTAGGTTAGATAGCAATGGATGCATCCCAAAGTCAAGGTTGCTAGACCCAGGTGCAATATATACACAAATTATCCTAAATCCAACCTATTAGGCTAAATAACACATAATTACAAAAGACAGACACTGATAATAGGAATATAAACATATAAATCTAAAATTCAGTTCCAGTAAAGTTAACACACTCACATGCTCATTCTTAAGATGAATAATCTCTCCTTTGGCTGCCTCTATTGCAGCTCCAAGTCGTACTGCTTCGCCAGTTGAAGCAGCATCAAGTTCTGCATATTCAGATTCTTTCTCAGCAACTAGTGCCTGGCAAAGAACAGATCCATAAAGACTGGACTCACTTAGTAATTAGAAGTCTTGGCATAATTGGCAGTACCCCACTATCAACCACTCTAGCAATAATAAAAGAAAGTACCAAGTGAAAGGCAACTAAAGTTCATATGCATATGATGCATGGAAGGAATAGCACATTTAAGCAGCCTAAAACACTGACAAGGTCATCATAAAATTGTATACTTTAAAGAGCAATCAACTTAATAATGTCTAGTAGTTCAAGATAAGGGAAGATCATCAACAGAATTAGATGCTTTATTTATTTATTTCCAAGGAAGGATGATGATAATACACTGCATGATTTTTTTCTCACTTAATTCTTGTTGGCTCTGTTTACAAGTTTTTTGGGTAAGGTGTTTTTGAACCAGCTTCAGACATATCATTCTTTTCTTATATCTCAAACATGAAGTGATTGTTCACAGTCGCCAAATTCAAAACAGTAAATGTGTCAATTTGAGAAATGGAGAAAAAAAAAAACCAGGATTGATTTGTAAGTAGGACTTCAAAAAGCCATTAAGACATGATTCATCAGACTCTTCTTGATTAAGTTCTTCATCAGATGAACTTTAGCATATAAAATAAGAAGCTCAGCTAAAACAGGTGGCAGTTGGTTGTAAGATATGCAAACAGAAAATAAGCAATGATTCTTCCTCTTTCTATCTTCTCATGCATTGGATACAGTAGATGAAGATTATATTATAGCGAATCTTACCTGCAGAGAGGATATTGTTTCAGCTGCTTTGGTTCTATCCGATAATGCATCAGCCAGTTGGGCTTCCAAGCTTTCCAATTGCTGAGGGAACAAAATACAGACAGAATGGAACGTACACAACATCAAAATTTGATGCATATAAGAAAATTTGAAATCACAACGACAAAAAGAAAACGAGAAGATCTAAATCATATATAGGTAAACAGCACCTAGTATGCACTCTACCTTCTGATGTTTAGCAGAAAGCTCTGCAACTGAAGACAACCTTTTCTCATCCATAGCTTGCAGTGAGGCTCGCATATCTTCTAACATCTGTGGATAAGTGAGCAAATATACAAAGGGCAACAAAGTTGTAACAAGCTATGACACAAAATAATAATAACAAATAATAATAATTCTCTAATGCTAACTTTATATTTTGAATTCATTAAACAATTAAGCAAAAAAGGAGGAAAGTCTCTCATTCATATAACAAGGTTTCTTAACTCAAATCACATATTCAATAAAACCATCAATCGATATGAAGCCTATAGCTTCCACACACTCAGTCTCAACTCTCTCTACTCAACAATAAAATCTATCATCCATATCACACAATCTTCACTGCTGACTAATTTGCTAAAATTCATCAAATATAATGTGATTACTTGAATAGAAGATCAATCTATATATGGTTACATTTGGCAACCAAATCCTCGACAACTCCTTACTAGTTTTCGCCAAGGATTTGGAAATTCCATGTTTGGCATTTGTGAATCCTCAAGGATTGGGCCAGAGGAAACACTAGTTTTTGAGGATTTTCAGGTCCAACCCTCCCCCACAGGATTTGGAAATTCTCAATTTTGTATTTTATTTATTTATTTATTTATTTTGAAGGACTCAGTTTTTCGAATTGACAGACCGACGCCAATTTTTTTCAGCTATATGCACCAATATCGATGTAAAATCCTGAGCAACACAAATCCTCAGTGAGGAATCCTCAAATCTGTGGCAGTGAGGAATTCTCAAATCTGTGGATTCCTGCCTATTGCCAAACGCGCCCTAATTGTTACCTGTCAATATGAACTACTATAAATCAAACTGTGTCCACTTAACCTCGTTAAATGGGACCCTGCTCACTGGATATCAAACCAAATTTTAAACTTAACTCGATTTGATACACATAGAACAACCGATCAGTAGTTAGACTATTGGGGTTGGGAGGGGAGATTAATTACAATGACCAGACAATGTTTTATCAATCAAAAAGTCGGACTCGTCTACATCAGCATATGATGAACATTGGCTCCAAGGTTGGGTTGCTTTTGCATATCAGTATATTTCATCCTAGCTTTCACCTTCATTTCCTCCGAGTGTCCAGAGTATTTTCCAAGTACACGGACAATGGCTAGTTGTTAAAGATGAGGAAGGATAGACGGCTTGATGAAATGGCACAATAATAGCTTTTCATTCAAATAGCAACAATTATGTTTTATTTCAGACCTTAAAATAAGACCATAAAGTATATCAAGGAAGAATACAAATGGAACCAAAAGAGGAAGCCAACACACAAGAAATCATAACTTAAGGCACCAATTTTAACAAACACTCCAACCCCAAGTCAGCTTGCATCACAAGGTGCAGCCGAGTGGAACTTTTAGACTAAAATTCTAAATATACAATTTTCAACATTCAAAGACCATAAATCTACCAATAAATGGTTTCCGACCTTAACTTATGGGAACTTTTTAGACTGAAATGATAATATAAAGCAGCCCTCCAGATGGACGACTAAAAGCAACCAAGGTATTCCCCACATGCATGGTGCGCTGGCTAAGCCACACAGCTGAATTGACATAAGAAAGTGAAATTTGTTAAGTTCCAAAATGGTAAAGAATGGTGGCAAAACCCAGAGGCAACCAAAGTGACCTTTTTTTTTGCAAAGATCTAATATCTAGCTTTGGTTTAGACAAATTGCATCATTGAGCACAAAGTGTAGGCCATTCAAAACCTCTCTTAGCATATATTACAGAATTAGATGGAAACTACATGCATAATAAACATGAAACTAGCATTCCTCTACAGCTTTCTTAACAAAAAAAGCAACATGAGCAAAGAAGTTAACTATGTAACTGGGATGTAATAGAGCAATGGGAAAGATACTCAAGAAATTAACTACTTAAAGACGAAATAGAACAGCAATAAGAGAAAATATTTATGGAAAGAGCAATCAGAGTTTCAATAACTTAAAGGTATCATAGGAGCAACTTTAATCTACATCCATAAGATATCAACAAAGGTTCCAGCACCAAGACCTGATCTTTCTCAAAGATTGACTGCTGCAATCCCTCGAGAGCATTCTCCTTTGCTTCCAACGAACGGCGCATGTCATCAATGCTATCTCTAAGTCTGAAAGTCATTGACATCATTAGAACAATAAAAGCACATAACAGGATAGTAAGACAAAACAACTGAAAACAAGAAAAGATATGACAAAGATTAAAAGCAGGAAAAATACAAAATAATACCAGAGTGTTGTCTTCTAAAATATTACAGTTGTTTCCATAAGTGAACAAAACTTTTCTATATGCAAAAACCTCTACAGTACTCCTAACATCAGAGATATTAGAGGTTGAACTGGCCATTAAAAAAGAAAAAATTAGGATATATTTTGACAAACAAATTTCCCCAGGATAGAAGCAATTGAACTGCTTTGAAAAAATCCCCAAATAAACAAGAATAAACTTTTTGTTTGTTACATGACGAATGATAAATGAATTACTGGTGATGCAGTCCATGCCAAGGCAGAACATATATGAGTAAAAGCCCAAAGGAAGCCTTGGTCAACTTGCCTAGTTGAGGGCCCAACCATTCACTTAGGGGTTGTTTCTTTGCACTCATTTACATATGTGTAACACTTACACATGATAACATTTTTTTGCGCTTGTTTATGCACACACATGTAAATGAGGTGTGAAAATGGTGTGTCAAAGGGGCTCTTTTCAGTGAATCATTTATATACTTGACGAGGTCGTAACATTTCATATGTAAATGGGGAACGGGCATCAGTACAGTGATAAAGCATGTGCTCAGAACAGGTTGCAGGTTCGAACCCTTTCAACATTTTTTTTTCACTTTTGTGGGCCCCAAATTGCTCAAAATAGAATGGAATGGAGAAATAGAATTCATGTAGCCGACTCCAACATGGTTGGGATAAGGCTTTGATGATGATGATGATGATGATGATGATTTTGTGGGCCCCAAATTGGTAATCCAATCTTTTCATTTTCATTAATTGAATATTCATATTCAGTTGATTCCTTCAAGTTAGAGCTGAAGTTTCCATTGGTGATGATCCAATTGGCCACGTGAAAACTTCAGATCCGCTCTTTTTTGCATCACTGTGTCCATCTATGAAAGAGTCTAATTACCTCTCAACAGTCCCAAATCCCAATAGCTTCAATCTTTCAATTCTTTGGACGGATGTTTACAGCATCCGACTGAACAGGATCAACACTCATTCCATAGAATTTCCATGAGATTTCTCTTTTTCCTAATCTTAAGAAAGCCCGCAAGACGGCTTAGTTAATTCATCTCTAAATTCCCACATATTGGATATAGGTATTGCCATAATGGAGTTTCCAAACAAAATATGGACCTGTATGTTGCTAATTACATTCTAATGGAGGACTGGGAGAAAAAAGAATTCCTAACCTTGTTAGCAGAGAGAGTGATGCTTTATTGTACTACAAAAATTTTACATTTTGAGTCTAATGACAGAGCAATGAAGTAGAAATAAGAGGAATGGAAACCTCAACACTACCATATTCACCCTTTCATTCCTGAAAGATAACTATAGCAGTATAGCTGTATAGCTGGATATATTTCCGAGTGAAAGGTTATTTATCCATAGAATCTATGACATCTATCTTACTCATGACTAGGCATTTGATAAGATGTTTTTAGAAGTGTAACTACAATCTGCTACCTAAATTAATGGGATCTATTCTCTGATTTATACTTTCATATATGATTTGCTTTTTTTCTTCTTTTTTTTCAAGTTCATGGTGTGCGTCACCCCTGTTACCTTGAGAGACTTTTGGACTCAGCACTTGGCAGATCAGAACGGTACTGCCTTTCAGGTTATTTTAAAAAAATGATAATAAATATAAAATAAATAGCTGCTAAAGGTCTAGGATTTACTCACATTACAAAGCCCACAACCACGACCATGACCAATAATGACAATAATAATAAATAAATAAATACATGCTAAAGGTCTAGAACTTACATTACAAAGCCTACAACCATGCGGGTCATTGTTGTCAATTTCATTTTGGAGGCAAATGCAGTCTGCCTCTAAAATGAATTTTTCTTTTTTTCCACATTTTGGTCCTGTCGAGACACAATGACTCTACATGTGTGTGTATGAGAAAAGGAAATAATCTTCGTAGAATACTGAAAATCATTAGTTTTAAGCCCTCCTGTTTGATTGGCAAGTAAAAGACCCTTTAAAATTCTCCAAGCTTCATTATGGGTTAACTTAGGAAAAGAGGCCAAGAAAGGAAAATCAAATGGTAAATGTATTCTAAGAAACCGGCCTTTCAGTCGACCGTTATGATATGTTTCAACTAAAACAAGCTGACATTAAGCCATTTCAGCCAAAAGAAATGGAATTGACAAGAGACAGATTAATTGCATCTGCAATATGCTTTGTCTGGAATGAATGCCTTGGCCTTCATACAAAATAATGAGACTTACTTATTGTTTGCAGTTCGTAATTGTTGCCTCTCCACATCCATTGATCGGAGTGCTTCATTTGCTTGTTGACGAGTGCGTTCTAGCTCTTGTTGCAGTGATGTTTGTTGAGAAGATGCCTTCTCACATGTCTCATTCAAATCACGGAGGCGAGCTTCAAGGTCATCTTTTTCCTGACAAAACAAATTCCAACTAAGGCATCACCTAAATGGTAGAAAAGCTATAGAAATTTAGATATCCATGTAAACAGTCTCTATTTATATGATTACACTGATATGTATCTATATTTCATCTGAACAAATAATTACTGTTATAACTTGATTCAAGCATGTTGCAAACCTAATTGCCTTAAAACACACATCCTCCCACCCCAGTGGCTTATGAAGTGAAAAACTATATACTGCCAGGTATACAATACATAGCAGAAATGCAGAAACCTGTAGGGAGTAGCATACACTGTGAAAAGTAATGTGTCCAAAAGCACACTAGTTTGTTAGTAACATAAATTCAGACAAAGCACCACATAATGGCATTGTTCAACTTCAAATGTATGTTGAAATCTGCATCAAAAGTCTTAATGAGGACTTCATGAAAACAGAAAATGAGTGATCACCAATAAGTTAGAACTTCTTAGATATCAGCACACTTCTCATGCACATGCAGATAGATAATTCTGATGCTAACACTTGGTATCAGCATGTCTTGATGACCCATAAGGGTCTTTCAAAAGCACTAATTTGAAACACCGAATTGTCCATTGCAACTGAGCAGTACATGTATCAGCAGGAAATCTATTCCATAAAAGCCATGTCCGATTTTTAACTCAAGAATAGAAACTAAGGAATAAGACAAAAAGAGTTTTTTAACTAGTAACTAAAAAAGTATCCTTTGCTAATGCAGTTGATTTAAAATAAGAGTTAAGAATTGGGATGGGGATCTAATGTGGACATATACAACGAAGGCTGGGACAAAAGCTGCAATTTGGAAACAAAATGAGATACTTAAAGAGCATTTACCTTCTGAACTTCTTGAATACGCTGCTTTGCACGTTTGTGAAGCCTTCCAAACTTAGTGTCAAGCTCAACATACTTATCATCACGCTCTTTTATTTCTTGCTCCATCTTTTGTTGAGCTACAGTATAAAGCCTTTGAGTGAATTAAGGTTTCAAAATAAAGGAATTGGTTTCTTCAACAACAGAGATTGATTCCCTTTAACTAAGGCAGTAAAGATGTTGCCATGATTTCAGGAAAAACTTAATGGTAAATGTTTCCTGGTTGAACCAACCATGTAATATATGAACAAGGTGTAAATATGGCATAGATTGGGAAAATTTTGCACTTTCAAGCTAACAATGTGGTTGACTCCTGTCAAGGGAATTAGAAATCCACTTTTTAATCATCTCTAATTTTTTGTTCTTCTAACTCAGCTTTGTCGTTAAAAAATGAGGATAAAGAAACAGAGAAATCAGCACAAATGGTAACAGGCCAACTGACCTTCACTTAGTTTAACAGAAAGCTCTTGTGCTCTTTCATCAGCCTCAGAGTACTGCATCCTAAGGTGCTTCAAAGCATCCTCTGCAGCAATTTGTGTTTCTTTATGCTCCTGAATTTCTCTTTTTAATGAGCTTATTGTTTCATGTAGCTCATTCATCTTGATCATATCTTCAGATGCCCCATCTTTCTTCCCAATTTCATTTGGGTGTTCAGGCAAGCCCAAATGCTGATTCCTTAAGCCCTCAAACTGAGCCTTCAGATATTCGTTCTGGTAATTGAGCTCCATAACCATTTGTACAAGATGATCATGGCTTTCGTCTTGACATGCAAATTTGTTGCCCTTGTCAAGCCCATTGCTTTTGTGATCCATTTCAAACAAGTTATTCTCCAATTTTGCAGCATCTCCCTCATGATGCTGTTCTTCTGTTGTCATAACTGGGTCTTCTGCATTCACCACATCACAGCTGCCAAGAGAGCCATTGCTCCTGTGGTTCATATCAGAATAGTTTTTCTCAAGCTTTTCGACATCTTCCATTGCGCCCTCCAGAGCTTTGTCATTCTCACCTTCTCTTGTTGTCATTTTTGTGTTTTTGGCAGTCACCTATTGCCATCAACAGGATCCTGGTGAAGTAAGAAAAGCAAATGCAAAGTAAGAAGAAGTCATTAAAATAAGCAACCTTACATGACAAGGAAAAACAAAAAGACAAATATCTGCCTAGGTATTAGAGATGCCGAATTGCTCAATACATTGACAGTCTGAGCACACACATAGAGAACAGGAAACAGGCCCTGTAAGCAGAATTACAACCTTAAAACTATAAGTAAATAGGAGAAGATGAAGTCCGTTAATGATGTAGATCAGGATCAATCATCTGACTGCATGGGATAGAGCATTGTTGGGTCTCTTTTGGTTTTTCTCTCCATTTGTATTATGTAGCCCAGTGTTGAGGGCATTTTAGACTTCTATTGTCATTTTTTAGGGTTAGGGGTTGTGTGGAACCTATTAAGAAGGAGAAGAGGAAGGAGGGGCAGGCTTTTGACATTTGAAGTAAGAAAATACACTCCATACTGTGAAGAGGTTGGATTCAACAGATTTGCACTTTGGCAATCTGGTTTGCACCGGTTAATGACTTAGAAAGCATTGACTAGTGACATGTTAGAATGCGGAGTAACTCAAGAACATTGTTTCCCTAAATAGGGGTCAATATAAGAGCAAAACTTACAAATCTAACGTGACATAGGTGAGTAGGCCTTTGATGATGCACCCAACCCACAGAAACACCTGTATCAAAGTAGTCATAAATTAATTACATAAATTTATGAAATATCTAATTATGTATAGGAAAGAAATGAGTGATAGAACTTAGAAGTACTTTTTTTTTTTTTTGGAAAATAGTTATTGTATTGATTGCTCAGAAATTACAGTGTAAGAGGCCTATACTGAGACAAAAAGCCCCAAGAGAAGGGGAGGAGCAAACAAGCAGACATACGGGAAACACTGTCCCTAAAAGGTGGACCTAGACAAAGAACACTAAAACATAAAAGAAAAAGAATTTCTTTATTATTATTTTCTATTAAGCTAACTTTTTAGACTAGAAGTGTCAAGATGTTTCAAGTCACAGGTACGCGACATGGCACCCAGAAACTTCAGTTCCTTGAAAAATAAAATGGTCCTTTTCTTTGTTCTCATTCATTGTATGTTTTGCATTTTTTTCACACATGTAACTTTTTGTGATCAGCCATTTTGGTCACCGCAATCTTCAGACTTATTTCATACAGTACTTTTGTGTGGAGGGGGAAAAAAACAGTCCAATTCACTCTAGAGATACAACAATGCAACGAGTTAAGAGTACAAGCTTGCATTTTCTTTTCACAAAAATGCCACATTCACTCAAATAGCGTAGATTAAACCGCTAAGAGATCTTTTAATTTAAATCACAAAGAAAGCAGGTTTGAGTCAGAACTAAAGTACTTCTAACAGCGATAACATGCTAGCAGATTCCATCTATTAATTTACGTTGATTTCCAGATCTCGCTCCCAATGCATATTTCACCTGCATTCCAATGATTTCCATATCATGCACTACTAGAACCAATTCTTTAAGCAATTGAGTGTCAACAAACACCTTGTTCCGGCTTCCGCAATTTTCCAAAAATCAAGTCTTTTTGATCCAAATTGGAGACATTTCAGTTTAGCATGCAATTCATAGAACAAATTTCACTACTATCTGATTCCATAGCAGCAATCTTGAATTTCATATAAACTAGAAAGTGAATGAAGTCCTAACCAGACCTCCAGAAAAATCGAAGAAAACGAAAAACGCAATCGCTATCTCAAATCTGATCTCTGCATCTACGACGTTTTGAATGGAATTTAGATCAGATCTCGAACCAAAAGCACTAGTGTTAGTCTAATCATGCACACAGCTACAAAAAAATTCAAGAAGGAAAGATTTTAGCATGAGAGATCAAGCAAATTCAATGCTTCGAGAACTGAATTGAATAGATTCAGAGAGAAGAAAGACCTGATTAATGCAATTGAATCGTCAGCTCTCTCTCTCTCTCTCTGTGTCAAGATCAAATCTCCCGTGTGGGGGTTTTGCAGAGAAACTAGGGTTTTGAACGAAAGCGAAATCGGACACTCGCTTTCATGACAAGAGGAGAGAGCAGCGTGAATACTGATCATCCTCTCCCTTTTCCGTTCTGGAAAAACGAATGCGCGTTGGAGGAGAGGGGTGACTTGCCAGCAAATGTGGGGCCCACTGCCTAGTTCCTTGTTGTGATCTGGTGAGGCCCACCAGATGGACGGTGGATCGAGAACGTATGGGCTAACGGAGAGGATTTTTCGTTCGTTTTATCTAATGTGGAGCCCACAAGGTAAATAAATGATGTTGATGGAATTGCTGAGCTATGGAACATTCTCTGTGGAGTCAATCGAATTTGGTTTTATAAAGTGGATGGTAGGATAATGCTTCTTGTACATGTAGGTCATGTAGTATGGATGGTTCCCTTTATTTTTCTCATATATGGGCCCCATATAGGTTAATTTGGGTGATCTGAATAGTTCAACAGCCATCATTTATAAATGGTCCTCCCATTTTTTTTTAATCACTTATATCGTTTGCCGTAGCCTTTAGACCTTTAACCACTAGCATAAGATGATATTTGAATATAAATACAACGTGCAAGGACTACTTCCTTACACGTGCACATGCAAAGGCTCTTTCATAAAAAAAGAATAATTAAAAAAATAAAGGAATCTTTGTGAGAAAAAAATCTCTTCAAAATTGAGAAAAACACGACAGAGAACCCAAACACTTATAAAGATGAGGAGGGCCACCTGGTACCTATTTATCTTTTTACCAATAAAATTGCCTCTTTTGTCTTTTCGTGAAATGTTTTCCTTTAGTAAAATTTGTATATTGGATTGTTTGGTGACATCACAAATTGTTAGGGTATTGATATCATGGAATATAGAGGCCCTTTTGCCATCAGTATGAAGTGTTTACACCCTATCATTTTATAATTTCTATTCAAAAAATTAGCTAAATGTGTAGAGAATAATTCCAAATTGAATTAACTGCTTTTTTTATCATCAAGATTGGACACAAAACATATAATAAATTTGATTTTTTTTTAATAACCCAAGGCATTTCTCAGAAAGCGCAGCCCAAAAGTGTTTGGCCTTGAGCCCGTGGGACACTCAATGCTAAACAGCCAAGAACTAATTTTTAGAGGCACATGAACATCCTTCTATCCACATGAACATGGTAAAACTACAGGAGATTGTCATAGAAGGTAGGTGTCCAACACAATACCTCTCCTCACCACTAGTTGGTTACAAAATTTGATTATTCACCGGTATCTTTTTACTCAATTCATTTCATGGCCACCAAACGAATGGTTTCGATCAACAAATGAAGCACTTTCAAGTTGGAACCAAACGAGCCATGAGAAACACCAAAAGGACTCACCCAAGAGAAGAAAAACTATTTTTTAGAGTTTTGGTTGCAAATTGGGATACAAGCATCAACCAGAATTTGGGAATACATAGATTAAAAATTCTGACAAAAGATGCAAAAGAAGTGCCAGAGTTGGTGCTGAGTACCTACTAGAGAAGTGCCAATGCCCCTTAACAATTTTGTGGCATTTAAACAATTGGTTGCAAATTGTCAAGATCAAGCCCAAAACAGAAAATAAGGACACTAATATTAAGATTTTTTTTTTTTTATGATAACCTTCATTGAAAAGACTTAATAGCACGGAAGGAAAATACTGAAAAAGCCAAGAAGAGAGAAAAAACAAACGCCACCAACAGCAAAACCACAAACAAAAGAATTAGAGAGAAGTAGGGAGACACCAATATTAACATTTTAATAGATCAATTTGATATTAAACCCTTAATAGGCCATCCCGGTTTATACATCATGTTCAAGCACACATATTAACAACTGTGCTCATTTCTCACATGAAAAGAAAATGCAACTGTTTTTAATCAAATTTCTTCCACGGCGGCAGGAAGGAAATGATTGCCAAACTTTATTGATGGGAAAGAGTATCGTCTATGCTTCAATTAGTTCAACAGCATCATTTGATCTCTGGATCACGTTTTACTGCAAATAAAACATTAGTCAGGATGTGAAAGAAGTTTCCTTCATCATTGTTTGACCCAAAAAAGGACAAGGTGGGCATCATGAAGTGGAAGGGTATCATCATGGCATAACCCATTCTTCAAGATCAACCCTTATCTGGATGACTCTAGCCATTTAAATTTGACAACTAGAACAGACAGTTTGCAGTGGGGCCCAGTGGATGGATCAGTTATTGATGTATCTCCCATCAAACTTGGGGCCCACCATAATGAATGATACGGGAATACCTAAAGGTGGACCCCTTACCCCCACCCCATACCATTAGGGCCCAGGTCATTTGCCCATGGTTTATATTTGATAAACCACACCAGCAGGTAGGAAGGCCGCACTGAACAAGGAAAAAAGTTTGCAAAACCCACCTCAGATTTCCATCCACATAGTTAACTGCTACTAGCTCAAAAAAATCCTTCGTAGCATCTGCATATATTTTGACAAAGTAAAGTAAGCCATTAAGCTTGGGTATGTTTAGTCGCATTAGAATACATAGGAATTGAATCCATATGATTTATGTCATAAGTAGTGGTTAAAAATGAATTCCAAAGGTGAATTTTAAAAAATAAACATCAAATGACCTTTCTTTTTAGGGCAATAGAATCAACGGAACATGGGAAATGAATAACTAAGGGTAAGGCTGGTTATTCATTTTCCATCTTCTTATGATTCTATTTTCCTAAAAAGAAAGTTTATTTGATGCTCACCTGAAAATTTACCTTGGGTATTCATTTTTAACTGCTTACAGCATAAATCCTATGTATTCAATTCCCATATTTTTTAATGAAACAAGCAGGCCCTAAAAATTGAAAAGAATACAAGAATCTTTACACAGCTGAAAATGGATGGATCTACAACATACCCTGCCTCATTGTCAGAGATGCATCTTGGTCTTCAATAAATCCAACCACCTTCGCAGGCTGCCCTGCAGCCATGCTTCAGAAACCAAGAAGAAAGATGTATCATTTAATCTGATAACCTAATGTTATCTCTGTAGCGTGGAAGTTGGATGCTGATTATGGGGGGAAAGGCCCAATGGCAAATGAATAAGCCTCAATTTACTGAAGCAAGTACTCAATTTACAGCTAACCAACTACAACTAACTCAGTGACAGTGGTTGCAACATGAAATCATGGCTATTGAAAACAAGAGTTACAAAGTGGTTGCAATATGATTTGGTGCATAATAACTCAGCATTGATACATGAAGCTTACTACCATTTCTAGGAGAAACACAAGAAAATTTAAAATAGCATTTAAACTTAAAAATAAATAAATGTAAAATGTTTCTTTACCTGTGAGGAGGCATACTTTTCAATACAAGAGAACCAGCAGCAATCATGGCACCTTGACCTATGTTAATATTACCAAGAATCGTCGCCATAGCTCCAATAAGTGCACCATCACCAATCTTAGGATGGCGATCTCCTATTTCTTTCCCAGTTCCTCCCAATGTTACACCCTGTACACATTTTTTAAATAATAGTCATTAGGAAGAGAAAATCAGAATGTAAAAAAAGCTTCCTTTTTCTGTGGTGGTTGTATGCAAACATGCTCAAAAGTGTGACAAAATTACAGAACCATGCATAAAAGCAACATCATTGTCATTGCCTTATCCCATCTATCGGGGGGTAGGCATATGCAAACAATTCCATAACATTAGAACACAATTTGAGAAAAAAGAATGTACAACTAAGGACTGTTAAGTCTGGCTACCCAATGCATCCCAATAACTCAAGCTATTCGGAAGCAGAAGACCAATCTACTTAAACAACACCCCCCAACCCCCGACAGTTGAACGAGACGTTGTTCCAATTCACAACCCACATGTAGGCACACAATACGTGCCAGCCCACGCAACCTGGGGGTAAAACGCCTCCCCGGGGTTCGAACTAGAGACCTCGTGTGGCTATAATACCATGTTAAGTTCAACTTGCCAATGCATCCCAAAGCTTAAGTTGTTAGAAAGCACAAGACCAATCTACTCGACAAAGGTACAACCAAAAGCTTCATCATCATTATCAAAGCCTTGTCCCAATTATGTTGGGGTTAGCTACAAGAATGTTGTTCTGCATTCTAATCTATCCTGGGCCAAATCCTTGAATAGGTTACACTAATTCAGATCTATCCCTACTAACTTCATCAACATTCTCTTTGGCCTGCCTCTTTTCTTCGAGGGGCCATAAACCTGATAGAGAAACTTTTCCTCACCAAAGCCAATGTTGGCCTGCATTAAACATATCCAAACCATCTCAAAGGAGTCTCTTAATTTATTATATATTGATGCTACCCCTACATGCTCCCAAATGTGGTCATCTATTATTCCATGTTTAGTTTTGCACACATCCATCTCAATTTCTGATCTCTATTGCACTAATTTTGGTATGTTTTGTTTCTTAATTGGCCAACATCCTGCTCCACACGTCATAGTTGGTCTGCCCATTATCCTGTCAAATTTTCCATTCAATCTTGTTGATAAGCGCTAGTCACAAGTGACTGAGTCACAACCAAGAGAAAAGAGGTTTAAAAAAAAAGGACACAATGAAAAAAGGTTTTTGGTTTTTAAGAGGAAGGGATGGAAAAAAGGTAAAAGAGCAAGAGGTACATGACTCAAGGAGACAAAGCATTCCGCTTCTTGAACCCCAAAAAAATATTAGACATGGCAGCCCTGGATCTTTATGAGCATGAACTATTGTTCTCTGATCTATTGCCAGTGTGATGGGCTTTCCACGAACTCTTAGACTGGAACGTCCAAACTAATCAACAAATGAAAGAAAACACTTGGTAACTTCAGAGAAAAAAAGAAGAAAAAGAAAAAGAAAAAGAAAGAAAGAGCCCAAAGAATCAAAGGCTATGTATGACATTCAGTTAAACAAGGGAGACATCCGTATCGACATGTAATTCGTCAAAGCAATAGCCCAGAACACAAGCAATGGGGCCCAATTTTAGAGTTAGGAGACACAGCAAACTACAAAATTTTAAGAAATGAAATATAATGGACTTGCCTGCATCAATGAAACCCTGTCTCCTACAACGGCAGTTTCACCAATGACTAAGCCTGTCCCATGATCCAACAATATTCCCTCTCCAATTTTTGCAGCTGCATGAAACAGTAATTAGGCAAGTTCTAGAACATATTCTATCAAGGAAGATCCCCTTTGCCCTCTGACATAAGAATCATGAAATGAAAAGATTGATAGAATACGATACTGTTCTCCACACAAAAAAAAAAAAAAATCCAGAGGCATTGAAACATGACATGTAGATATGTTTCAAGCAGTAAGCTTCGAGCTGGAGACTCTCCTGTAAACAGAGTAGAAGTACTTGCTTTTTGAGTCTCTAGGATGAGTCAGGGATAGGCTCCCATCCAAAAGTGGAAAAAGGCAACTGTAGAACATTCAAACTGGAATAGTTTCCTAAGGCATGATTTATGTTGAAAACTATTGCAAGAGTGGTCAATGATTCATACACCCTTTATAGGATTGTAAATAATGTAAAAAGCCTAGAGACAAAGACAGATTGAGCCTAGATAGAGGTGGAGATAGAGAGAGCAAGAGAACCTGGATGGATATCCACAGCAAAAACCTGCATACAAATAAAGATGGAAAGAACATATATTATTAGAAAGAAAAAATTATAAAAACAATAAAGAAAGCATGATGAATGCATGTCAAAGTGGACATGAGGCATGTTGGTGGGGCTCACTGGTTCCACTAGATAGGCACAAGGGGGCATTGTCCACGCTAGATAGACACAAGAGGGCCTGCGGCTTAGCCATTTATGAAGTATCAAGTCCATTATATATTGCCAGTCATTCGATCTAAGGCAATCCTTTATGAGCATACACTAGCTTTTGTTTCAACAATCTATTTCACTGCTTATATAAAATGGATCGAAAATCCCTATGGATCTGATTTTTGGTGGATGGCTAATCCACATGACCTTTATATCCGGTGATGCCCAGTGGCACCAACATGTCATGTTGTCTAAGTTTGACAAAGTCGTCAGTTCATCATATGCAGACCCCCATTGTGCTAGCCAGACTACTCCTGCAAGTATAGCAATTACCAAAGCCTATCAAAGATGAACAATATCCATGGTGTAGTAACAAAAATCAAGAAGGGTAAAAAAAAAAGTTTGGTTCACTGGTTAAATTCATTTTTAATTACCCTGAAGCATTCATCTAGGGATTCAGATTGGCTATGGTATATAAAATTTATAAGGAATTTTATGGACTTTATGATGCAGCCATCAGAGTCATGGTTAAAAGAGCTGAATGAGGTGCATCTCACAATTGATGAGATGGAGATGGATCACAGAATTTGGTTAAAAGAAACGTCTTATGGCTTTTTCTCGTAAGCACTTGTTTCTTTTGCAACTCTCCCCAATTCGATTGTTCACTTCTAATTTAGTTTCCAGGGAAGCAGTTCATGGTTCAAGCACCATGTTGGACAGCCACTATAAGGAAGATCATGACTCTACCCAGATATCTGTCACCCCAGTTAGTTGTCTTCCATAAGTGAATGAAGGAATCCATACAACCCCTTTCTTTTTCTGCCATTCAGGTAATTTTGGTCCTTCATACTGGGTCTCTTTATCAAATCTTGGGTTTTGCATTCCATTCAATCCTTAAAAAGAGGTTGGTCAGGGTAAGGTTACAATTGAGAGAGAGAGAGAGAGAGAGAGAGATCAGGATTTTAAAGGTATATGACCACCCACCTCAGTTATACCAGAAAGAGAATCAAGGCATGGTTTATAAAATAGGCCACAGTAACAAAGAGAATGAAAGGAGCTTCAAATAGAATTTCAAAGTTAGTGGTCTTCCATGAAATATGGTGAAGGGCCGAAGGCTCAGTGGGAAATCATCCAATTCAATGGGGTCCTGTGGCCACCCCAGAAGTGCTAGAGGTACATGGCTCTTTAGCAGTGAATCCTCCAAGGTAGAGACACTGGCAATTAAAGAAGGCTTGAAACTATTTATAAACATCTTTAGCAGCCCATTTAGAATAGAAGGCAATACGAGGAATGCTATTTCTTCGATTAAGAAATGGAATACCCATAATGGAGGTCAACACAGCAGCAACAATAACAACAATGAAACTAAGAGGATGTTACAGTCGTTCAAGATAGGCTTCTCACACGTTCCTAGAATTGAATACAATATGTGACTTAAATCTGAGACATCCATGATTCATTATGGACAGAATGTATAATGGAGTCCTAGCTTGCTCTTATTGGCAGGTAACCCTTATCTTTTGCTTTGATTCTCAACTCACTAACTCAATGTACCTCTATTTACATACAAATAATATTTGTATGTATACTTGTTATCAAAGAATTTATATTAAACTCATTTTTAAAAAATTCTATTAAACTGCAAAAAGTAAATAGATAAATAAATAAGATGATAACAGAATCCTGACAAAGAATACCTCGCTTATTCGGCTTTGCAATGCCAAGGCTAAAACCTTATGCCCTTGGTTCCACAGAGCATGTGATATACGATATGATTGCAAAGCATGGTAGCCCTGAAATTTAGGGGGAAAAAAGGGGGAAAAAATAGTTTAGAACTAACAATAGATAGCTTCCTTTTTTTGTGCATGAGTAAAATTCTGTGATCATACACATCATTCCATAGATAAATCATTATATACGAACTTCATATTTGGTTGATCTTTCATTAGAACGGAAATATTTTATTTTTGAACATAAAACTTCACATGGAGAATTGCTGTTAAAGAACACTGAGGATGTGTATGTGTGTATAGTCCTCAATCAACTGACCAGTACATCAACAACAGTATGGTATGGACCCAAGATTGCGTAATTTTACATCTTATTGATAAGATGGGTCTATCAGGATATGAACCTTGCCCCTTTGGATCTTCTATTATAGTCCCAAACATACAACGGAATTGACCAATATGAACAGTGGTCAACATGTAAATGCACCTTATAGACAAGTTAGCACCATGTGATGAGAGAGTCAGTGGGGAATCAGCACTTCAGCATGGCAGACCCTCTAAATGTCAGATCATCAAAACAGAGTCCAACACGAACAACTTGTCTGTGCAAACCAAATGAACCACCTAACATAGTGTACCACCTCATTTGCTGAATGCTTTAGAAAAGAATAAATTACCTTAAAGTACAATAATGTCCAGCTATATGTCATACAAGATGGATTCCTCTCTTTAAACGCCTGTAGAAAAATATCAACACTTCAGAAACTTATTTTAAAATTCACCAGAGATAACAAAGAAAGATAAACATGCACATATATAAATGTGTGTGTATGTAGTGAAACAGACACCTCTACAAGGCTGAAATCACCTGCATGTCTAGGCGAATTGAGCATTGAATACCGCTATCATGCATCATTACATTGACAAAGATATCTATAAGTTGCGTTGCCAAGAGTGTTGGATTCTGGAGCCGATTAGCAAGCACGAACCCCAATGCCCGCTCCAGGCAATCGTGAGATAAAATGCTAGCATACAGATAGCTACTTAAGAGTGGCTCCATTTCTGCCTAGAATAATTGAACAAAAGCCAATAAAAAAATTTCTGAAGTCACGTATTTGAACAAACATCCAAATATTAAGCAGAGGAAATCACAATGACGACAACCATAATAATCAACCAGCAAGAAATGGAGGGGGGAAAAAAGAAATAAAACAAAAAGGAAGGACAAAAATACAGATGAATAGAAATCAAGGAGTGTCACTTGAAATGGTTTTGGACATGCACACAAAAAGCTAGAAACAGCCCTTCTGTGACATATCGAAAGGGTTTAAGTCCCAGAAACTAGGAGCACAGAGAGTCCAACAAAGACTTGGAATAAAGCAGTGTGGAAAGACATGTTAGATTATGGAGTTCGGAGAACATGGCTTAAAACAGCATCAATAGCAGGGTCTTAAATCCTGGTGCCAATCTCTGTAGTAGTTGGGACTTGGCGGAGTCGATGTGCATGCCAGTCTTAAAATGCCATAAATATAAAAATGCTAAAAATTTTGATAATTTAATTGTATCTTACATCAATTATGAAAATATTTAGTTTTTCTTGACAGTACCAAACTCTTCAAACAACTAATGTGATTGCCTACCGGCACAATCACAGAACGAAATATCTGCATGTAAAAGAAAAGCAGGTGATCCCAGAGGCTAAAACCAAAGACCCAATGGAAAATATTGAAAGTTGAAAATACAGATGCATTCTGTCATCACTTTTCATGCCACAGCAACCAGTATCATCACATGCAATTTTTTTTTTCTTGTTGCAGATAGGATTCTTTTTTTTTTCTACACTTTCAAAAACTAGCAAATGCCAGAATAAAAAGAAAAAAAAAAAAGCACACAATCCTCCTAACTTTCATTTCCCGTAATACCAAACCCCATTGCTCTCTTCTTCCAAAAAAAAAAAAAAAAGATGCCACACAAGGCGCAACTAAATTGGATCATGCATCAAAAGCGCCTATGCTTATTGGAGATGTAAAAACCTCTAATTTGGGGTCCTGAACTCCCTCAACACTGATAGTTAAGAGATTCCACAATCTGAGCAAGCCTGTGGCTTTATTTGGCAAAGGAATTCCTCTCTTTTGTCACAACTAAAGCATCTAACTCTATCTCATTCATTCTCCTCAGTTCACACACATGTTGTTTAAGGCAATCACGTATACAACTACAAAAAAAAAATGACACCCAAAATCACAAACAAAGACAACCCCACTGTCCCAAATCCCAAAACTAGTCACCCAACCTGCAAATTCCTCCAAGACAAAGGCACCCCACACCATTATCAACAGCCATCTATCCATACAACTAGACAAATCAACTGCTAGAACAAAATGTGGAAAGATGGCAGAGGAAAGAGAGAGAGCAAAACAGTACCTCTGACTTGGCTTCAGCTCTTATTGCATCCCAGATGGAATCCGAAGCAGAATCGCCCGAGCCTGACACAAAATCACGCCTTTCTTCTTCGTCTCCTCCTTTGTTGAGAAGCTCGCAGCTACCACAAGCCATTTCAGCGTCCCTGCTTAAACGAGATGTCGAAGATATATGGGTTTTGCTTCGATTTGAAGAGATTTTTGCAGAAACCGGAGCAGAATGAGAAAAAGATCAGATTTTTGCAGAGAGCTTGCTGTGTGCATTCGTCCTGTTCATGGAAGCATTAGTTCTTAGTATTTGGGTCGAACCTGGATCGAAATTCTGGGCCCGTTTAATAGAGGGTCTGGCCCAATGTTATTCTTAGTGGTGATGCACAGTTTCTATTTCTTAGTAGTGATGCACAATAATGGTTTAGAAATGCATTGTACATGGTAGTATCAATGGGGTGTTCAGTCATTCCAACAACGCGGAGGTGTTAGTAGATGCTACAGAAATATTTTTTAATATTCGTTTAAGGCGGATCGCATGAGCATTAGCGAGGAAGACCAACCCACTTGATTGGGGCCCAAGAAATTTTGAGACATTAGAGAGTTTGCCTCCTCACTAAACATCAGGCTTCTTTGAAGACAGAACGAGAGAAGAATAGGTAAATGCGTTTAACAAAGGTAGTATTAACTCTTTGAGTTCAGGCCAGCTTAGGTTCTATGTGGAAATGGGTACAGGCAAGAAAGTCTCTGCATGCGCCTGGACGATCCAATTCCTTGAAATTTCCTCTGCTGTTCTCACCAACTTCATAGAAAGTTATTTTCCAACAACCAATATAAAGAAGGCCGAAACAAAGGCTGATTTTACTGCTTTTCCACGGAAAATTGGCTACACGTGCCCATTTATATTTTTATTCTCCATGTGTGAAAAAAGAATAAAGAAATAAAATTTCTGACCACCCTAGTTTGGAAAAAGCCAATATAATTTCTTTTTTTTTTTTTGGTTAAAATAGGTTTTGACAACCTCCAAAAGAGAATAGTAACCATCCTTAACGAGCCAAGTGTAATTTAAAAAAAAAAACCTTTAAGAAAAGGTCATAAGTCCTAAATCCATTTTTTATTCTTTTTTACTACCATAATAAAAATTCTTGAAGCCACAACTGCCCCATAAAAATTCATTTTTCAAAGATGCATGGAAAAAGTTAGCCCATTTTTACAGCCTCATCTAACACAGATCTTATTCTCACGTGGGCTTTAATTTCCATGGTCATTACTTTTTTCTATAAAAGAAAATAGGTTTAAAAAATGTGCCTAGTTCATTTGTCATGAGGCTGGCAAATGTGTAGGGGTTGGATCAAAACAGAAATTCACCCACTGCTGGTCAACCCTCATTGAGCCGCATGAAACAACTTAACTTATATAACTTGCAAACTCTACGGCGT
Source organism: Sextonia rubra (assembly GCA_037013555.1). Classification (NCBI taxonomy): domain Eukaryota; kingdom Viridiplantae; phylum Streptophyta; class Magnoliopsida; order Laurales; family Lauraceae; genus Sextonia; species Sextonia rubra. The sequence continues at coordinate 56,029,784 of JASUAD010000008.1, read as the reverse complement.
AGAGATGTTACAACTTCCGCATTTCATCAAAATATAAATATCAACAAGAGATTTAAGTAGGTACCTAAAATATAACTATCTCATACCTACTATCACACTTTCTGAAACCTAAATCATGGGATCATATATTTTTATTAAAAGTTTTGAAGACGGAGACGGGGGAAAAATAAATTACATTTTTACTGAGTAAATACGGGTCTTGCAGGTCGTTTGTGCTGGGTTGGGTTGGGTTGGGTTCAGTGCTCTTCCTCTTCTTTCCGGTGTCATTCTGCGTGGATCTATCTAATAACAAGTTGTGGATCGGGGTCTCAGCTCCGCTTGGATCTTCTTCACAGGTAAATTCCAATTTGAGATCTAACATGTTTGGGTCGTCCAAAGGTAACAAGCTCCCATCTCAATCTCCTGAGAGCTCCCTCTCACTGCAATCCTCCTCGTTTCTGCATCGAAGCAGATTCCAATTTCGTAAATCTCTTCGATTTTGATCTTTCACTTCTCTGCACGCTTGTCACAGATGGCTTGGCTCTTGATCCTTGTCTTCATAGTTTTCCTCTGGGTCGTCTCATTATGCATTGTACTCAACGCTTCATCTACACCACACACTTCTAAATTCTTATCCAACAGTAAGTTGATTCATCACCCATGAATGATGATTCATGTTGTTGGGTTTCTTCTATTTTGCTGAATAGATTTCTTGTTCTGATTTTTTTTTCATATTAATCTGATATTAGGTGATGGAAAGAGGAACGTGCTGTTGGTTATTGCTCACCCAGATGATGAATCTATGTGAGTTTGTGTGCTGGATCATGTGCTTCATATTGTATTTTGCTAATTGAATTAGTACCCCAGATTAGATGGGTGAGGCTTTGGGCAATGGTGATGAGATGCGTACTATGCAATTCACTTGAAGTGTGATAAATGATATGTGATGGTTTTTTAGATTTGGAAGTGTTTGAATATGACATGGATGGTATGAAGTTCTATGAACTAATTGTAGCTTTAGTTTAGGAATGGCCCTCTAAATTTTGGCAAGGTTTTTTGAAGTTGACCCGTGTAGGATTGAAGTGAAAATTTTCTTGTTTTGGGTACTACTTGGTCTTAGCCTCTTACCACTTCTATTTTGAATTCTGGGTTTGAGATCACTTTAGTGCCAGTTTCCTGTTTCTGACTGATGTAAGTCCTATCTGTTTCGCATCCATAGCAACAAAATGGTAACAAGGCTAGCCAATATGCATGTTGGTGAGATTTTGGGAGGGTTTAAGCTCTTCAAAGGTACAATGTTATCCGATGGCATAATGGAGCAAGATGATCTCACTCTCCTCTGTCTTTCTCTCTCAATTTCCCTTAGGTTTTTTGTATTTATCTGGTTAAATGAATTTATCAAAGTAATTTTTTCTTCTTCATGGTTTTTCACTGCCTTTCATACTATTAATTCTTAACTTATCATGATTCTTTATCTTTTGTACTGTTGTCTGTTTTACCATGTGATTTTAATTATTTGGAAGTCCAATTAAAGCTGTAGGTAGCATTTGTGCAGGTTTTTCTCTCCAACCATTCTTTACCTGTCATCAAGAGGGCATGATATTCACATTCTATGCTTGTCAACAGGTATGCCGTATTGATATGTGCAGACATCTGTGGTTTTTCTCAGCCAGTCTATGTTATTGCCCCTGAGCTGATGGGTTTCATAAATTTATGTACAACCTATTTCATGGTGATTCTAGAAATTCATAAGAGTCATCGATCGTTGGAAAATCCACCATGTTGACATGTGCTGCATGCACCCATTGCAATAATAGAATGTTTTATTGCTTAATTGTTATTTATTTTGCTGTTTTCTCTCATATGGAAATACTTCTTCTTAAGACTTAAAAATATTATGAATCCCCTCAACAATGTCACCGTCTCTAAAGAGCAGCACTTCTAGTCTATCAATTGGCCAATTAAAGTGCACACACTAAGACTAAGTCCCTTTCTACAATTAGGGGAGATATCTTCCACTTCACCACCCCTCAGAGACCAACCCATACTGCCATCAATTGATTGCCCAAGCCTAATAGGGCCAGATAGGTCAGAATAAACCTAGATGTGTCCTGAGTCAAATCACAAATACATAGAAAATGTTCATTGCTTGAAAACTATAATTTGTTAATAAATAAAATAAATATGCAATATTTAAAAATACTTGGGGTTTTGGACGCTGTGTCCAACCCAATTATATGGTTAGCAGTATCCTCGATACATAACAATTTCTCGAATTGCATGGACTCTGAACCTTCCTTTGTTCTTTTGTAGGTAATGCAGATGAAAAGGGAAACATTCGGAAGGCAGAACTTTATCGAGCATGTGCTGTACTCAAGGTGATATAACAATTTCTCTCGGAACATGCTCATTATCCCTGGATGGTTTTGAGGAATCAGTTGGCAGTTATTTTACATCATGTACAGGTTCCACTCCAACAAGTAAAAATATTGGATCATCCAGATTTACAGGTGAACCGCATCCAGAAGCTTAAACAATCAATGTTTCGTTTTTTCACTGCTAAAATCTTTACTATTGTTTCAAACTGATGTCTCATGTATATTAATTAGAACTCTTTGGTGGTCATGAATAGGATGGTTTTGATAATATGTGGAGCCATCATTTATTAGCAAAGATTATTGACGAGGAAATTATTTTGCTGGGTATTGACTTGGTAAGATATATTAAATATATGGTGGTGCCTGATTTTTCTAATTGCTTATACATTCTGATTCTTCTCATGCAGTGCTCTTGTGTGTTTCCATCTGAACAACTTTCCTTCCATCTAGTTATTATATGCTTCAACAGTTGGACCCTTTCTGACCAGGTCTATGTAGTTTATTTATCAACAACCTTTTTTCCTGACATTGTTAAAAAGCTCTGATGGCTACGAGATAGAATCATCCATAATACAACTTTGTTGGAGATAAAACCCTAAGTGCCTATCAACTTGCTACCACACTCGATGTGATGGCAATGTTAGGAAAAGAAGAGCTGCAGTAAATCAATTGTAAAGTTGCTAGTAAAAGGAGAAGGGACTTGATTTGTGAAGGTTAGAAGTTCAAAGTGGCCAGTCAATCAATTTATACGTTGGCTCGTTGAGCATCCCTTATTTGTTTAATCAACGAGTTGTATCTCACTGGGTATGGCTTCAAATTTTTTCCTGAGCTTATACAGGATAAATACTCATGAAAGATGGGCAATCCTGGTATAGCCACTATTGGATTTCGGGGTGTTATCTGAGCACTGAGCGTGACAGTTCTGAGAAGTTTCTCAGGCCTTATGGGTGTTAGAGAGTTGAACAAAGCAGAGTCATTGACTGTGCTGATTCGTATTAGTGAAGGAGTCAAATGCCAATTTTATTCCCGACCATGAAAGGTGACTCTTCATGTGCAATTAGATGGCCACAGGCCGACAACCATGTATGCTGGCCCATTGTGTTCAGAGAGCATCTTTAACGAGTTAAAGGATATCACTAAGTCCTATTGCATTTCCTTCCACCATACTCCAATAGGTACTAATGGTGATGTTGATGCTTTACCTAAAGGTGTTTCACGTCTAAACATGCGTTTGGTGATGTAATGTCTTTGTTATTATATGTTTATTTTAGCATTGATCAATGAATGTGATGATAGTAAACAAGGGTACATATATACAATCCCCAAGCTGTTACAATATGTACACATGATAATCTTCAGATTATGATGACTTATCAGAGGAAAGCAATGCTGAAGACTAATCATTAATATTTAGTTAGGTGATGAACTCATACTAGCAAAAAATTTTTTTTTTTCTTAATCTGATATATGCTGTTGCTATTCACATGCAGTAGATGTATTTGAGCATGTGGCTCCTAGATGCATAGATGAATTATTTTGCCAAGCTTCCTGTTGTCATTACTTAGTACTTACTGGTGACAGTTGATTATTATACAGTAGCTTAAAATTTTGCCATAGCTAGTTTAATTACATGTACTGCTTGTGTTGAATATTAAGCATAGATGATAAATTCATTTTATGTATCTCATAATTAATTACTTCATCTTGTGGTTTCCAGTTAATTACTTTTGATAACTATGGAGTTTCGGGTCATCGGAATCACTGTGATGTGCATCATGGAATTTGGTTAGTTGATTTTCTTTCTTTATCTAGCAAAAATTTACTAGAATAATTGCTCCTGATAAACATTTTACCAATATTTTCCTCTGATTATTTATTCAAGAAAAGTTCCTCTGATCACTGTTTTTTAGCTTGAGTTTGATTATTGTTTTTCCTGGGACTACACTTTTACTGGTATTTTACTGTGATGATAAGTTGTCATCTATGATGCCCATAGATGGCATGGATACAGCAGATAGATGCCATGGATCTGGCAGGGACTCGAGTTTTATCATAATAAGTTTAGTATCAGATAAGATATGATAAGCCATGTTTTGTTGCCTAAATTAACATGTTCCTCAGAAATCAGTACATTGGTTGTCCAAACCCATGTTTTCTTTAAAAGCTCTAGGAAGATCACCTGTGCCCTCAGTCAAATCCTTAGCCCTTTCTACAAAATATTAACCATCTGACGTATAAATTTTTTTCCCAATTGTTGATGGGCACCCTCACAATCTCAGCTATTTCACATATTTTCTTCAACCTTCTCCTGAACAGATTTCTCAGGGATAAGACCCTGTTGCAAACTGTTACTATCACCATGGTCCATGAATCTCAATATCAGGAAGGCCTGAAGATATATGGCTGCTTTCATCTGAATGGCCAAAGCATCAGAAGGATGCAATCATAGGCCAGCAGCACAATTGTAGTGACTACAGGTATCCCCATTCTCCCCCTTACCGACGCCATCTAACAAAACAGGAGACACCAATGCATCAACATTTCTGCTTCTGTTTTGAGGATTCCAGGTAATTAATGTTAGACGAGCACAGGATTCCCTTCATTTTAGGATGGGCCCTTGATTTGGATCTAGCAAAAGGCCCAGAATACTAAGAAAACAAAACCTAATAATCCTTACCTTGACCCAATAAATCTCCAAAACAGGGGAATCACTGAGAGTCCCTTCTATTTGGTCATGATGGGAAGGGCATTTACCATATTCATAATAAATCCTGTAAATAGGGAAACTTAATCAACCAATATGTTGCTGATCATCTGTAAATATAGATAGATCAGATAAGGTTTTGATGGTGATGACGACAACGATAATGATGATGATGATGATGATGATGAAGCAATTGGTTCTTATTTTTTTATTTATATTTTAAAAAATGAAGGGATGAACATTATCAGAATTCTTTAGATGTGATTTATGTTCGGAACCATTAATCCATTAATCTTTTAAATGTTGAAACTTATGTGGCATTGAACAACTGAAATGTAATTTACAGTCAAGAGATGCTCTCCCATAAGATGTCCAGCAACAGGCATTTTCACCTTTCCTTCAGTTAAGAAAATTTTTTGGACCTCACCATTCATTTTTTTTCCCCTTCTTGCATGCAATCTTCTGTCAAGTGATTCTTTCTCTGATGTTTTTTTAATGTTAAATCTGCTTTGGATGGACCCATGTGGTGCTGTTTAACCAATAGTATGATATGTGATATTCTTATGATCTCAAAAATATCTGATGCAGCCCTAGGGTTAGGGCTTGCGTGGAGGTGCCTAAGCACGTGTCCAAGGACACTTCGAACCGTCAAGATGACTTCAACACATGCGAGGAAACACCTCTGGGAAAAACCCAATTCTATTAATCAACCAAATCTGACAATTTCTTCTCTACAAAGCCATATATATAGTAAAAGCAAACTTAATGTGTAAGAAAACCCTAGGTTAATAATAGAAACTTTCCTAATAACAATAATAATCCTAATCTAATTTGAAGAGGGGCCTAGGCTAATAATAGAAACTTTCCTAATAATAATAATAATCCTAATCTAATTTGAAGAGGGGCTGCTGGGCCCTAGACTGCATCATCCTCCCCGGGTTGAAAGAAGAGTTCGTCCTCGAACTCGATTCTGCTTCGGATTGCCAATGTAAATGTGTTGAACATGAAGGACTTCTCAGGATGAAGAGTAACTTGCTGTCCACCATACATGAATGTATAGGTGTTGTCGCGCATACCATGAGTCCCATTCTTGTCATACATCCATGGACGCCCCAATAAGATATCACCACTATCCATAGGTAACACATCACACTGGATTGTATCTGTGTAAGTCGCACCAATAGCAAAAGTAACTTTGCAAGTATGTCGAACATGTGCTTGATCACCATTCATTAGCCACTTGACAAAATAAGGACGGTTATGCTTATAAACTTTCAATTGGAGGTGATCAACAAGAGCATGGGAGATGAGATTTTCACAACTTCCACTGTCAATAACAACTGTGCAGTTTTGTCCCTGAATCATTCGTGCGGAACGGAAAATATTTTTGCGCAACCACTTATGCTCAACAGTTGGTGGAGCGTCCTTGAGGACAATAAGAGCTTCATCTGGGGGCTCTGCATCGATGAATTCAATTTCCGCAGTGTCAATATTATTGGAATTGTCAATATCCTTAGGATCAGTGTCAGTACCCTTAATATCATCTCGGATATTGTTATCAGCACCTTCAATCTCAATCAAATGTATTCGCTTTGGACAGTCTGCTGCTCGATGCCCGTGCTGATGACAATGAAAACAAACCATCTTATTTTGACCTTCAGTCATAGCAAAAATCTGTCCATTGGATTTAGCTTCTTGTAGAGATGAATTCTTCGGAGAAACCCGTTTGGATTTTTGTACTTGATGATTTGCAATCCCCTCAGCCTTGATAGCATGTTGGATGAGTTCATCGACAGTATCAAAATGTTGGAAGGCAAGGATATGCTGAATGTCTAGTCTCAATCCATTGAAAAATCTATCAACTACCACATCATCCTCTTCATTCAAGCCACAACGAGCTTGTAGAGTCAAAAGTCCTTAGAATATTCAACAACTGTCTTGGACCGTGCTTTGATACCAATCTGATGCAGCCCTAGGGTTAGGGCTTGCGTAGAGGTGCCTAAGCACATGTCCAAGGACACTTTGAACCGTCAAGATGACTTCAACACACACGAGGAAACACCTCTGGGAAAAACCCAATTCTATTAATCAACCAAATCTGACAATTTCTTCTCTACAAAGCCATATATATAGTAAAAGCAAACTTAATGTGTAAGAAAACCCTAGGCTAATAATAGAAATTTTCCTAATAACAATAATAATCCTAATCTAATTTGAAGAGGGGCCTAGGCTAATAATAGAAACTTTCCTAATAACAATAATAATCCTAATCTAATTTGAAGAGGGGCTGCTGGGCCCTAGACTGCATCAGTATCTTTCCATTTACTTGTGTGTACTAACGACCTATTCATTTATTGCTATATTGGCACTGTCATTCATGTAATCACAAATCCAGTTACAGATGAAACTAACTTTCTATTTGTGATAATAGAATAACAATGTTGCCCTTTGATTGATGCTAGCAGTTGTCAAAGTCTTGCCTTGCTTCTGATTTATACCTTATGCTATGCATGATGCATCCTACAAGCTTTGATTTATCACTTGCAGAATATCCTGCAATACTGAGTTCCAACCTTCTGATTAAGTCATTTCCATCACGTCCTTCCATGAATCATTTAGAACATCTCTCTTTAAGGTGGTAATGCCCAGTCCAGTTTTTTGGTGACTATCAGCGGGGGTCCCCTGTGTGTGTGAATAGTTCAGATGAATCATAAGGTTGCCCCTCTGGGTTCTCACGCATCCCCTCTGTGACAGATGTTCTCACAGGGGCAAATGCCTATGTATGTCTCCAAAGATTCATCAGTATGTTATGAGAAAATTATATATATTATATACAAATTCTGAATGAGCTTGCATGGTGCACATTCCAAATAACAAGTTAGTACTAATATATATATATTTGGAATTGTAATTATTAATAATTTGTTAATATTCATGTATGTACGGAATATCTGGCCTAACTAGTATATGTACTTGTAGTAGATTTGAGATGAATTTTGGTGACACTCAAGAGTGTAATGTGTTGGTATTTGCTAAAAATGATTCTGAAATCTGTTAAATCAATTACGAAATTGTTGAAGATCTTGAGAGCCATTGCCTTAAAAAAATGGTCTTGAGAGTCGATCAATTGCAAGAGGGATGATGCAGCCAAAATTTGTAGAAAGTTGGAGCAAGTCCAATCTATAGGTTGTAGTAAAACAATAAAAGCCATGGCCTTATGAGATTAAGGAAGAAATCTGGTGTTGATAAAAAAAATATTAATCCATCTTCATGATGTCATGCTATTTTTGGTTCTTGGTGATTTATGATTTCTTAGTGATACAATTTTTGTATGATTCAATAGACTCTATAAAATCAGAACTTCTAACAAAACAAACAAACAGTGTTTTAGTTACCATTAAAATTTCTTCAATTTAGAAGAGTATTTTGCCCTTATTTTGTTGTTGTAATCCTTGTTGATGTTGCTGTTTACCCCTTCAATGCCTCTTGAACAGCATGGTCTTATATAATTATTCACAAAGAAGAATTGAAGCTTGGGGACTGGTATGACTCTCTTTCTCTCTCTCTCTCTGTCTCTCTCTCTCTCTCGAGTCTTAAGAGTTGCAGAGAGTATCTGAATATTACTCGATACATAACGCACATACGTGTATTGTGTAAATCATATGCATTCACATTCCCCTTCTATGTGTCACATGTCTCTTAATCAAAAGTATGCATGCTGGGCAATAAGGACCCTGATTTGGATGAACCATGAACAGAAAACCACATTTGTTGGATGATCCTGTTTGTCTTGTAGTTGAACATCAAGTAGATGGTTATAAATAATAAGTATCAAAAGCCTAAATTGCCATTGACTTGGTTGTAGGGTTCTTTGATCAGCAGGACTTTTTTTCTTTTTGTGTCTAATCAACAGCAGGGGCCATGATTTTTTTAGAGTTTCTATTTTAATTTAGTTTTGATGGTTAAGTAGGTTTTGAACATGCCACCTCGAGAGTCGAGATTGTGATAAATACCAAACAATTAGCAATTATATGACTCTTAGTGCAAGCAATTGGGCAAAACGCTATACAAATTTGAATAAAATCATTAGTGGGAACAACTGACATAGATATATATTATCATATAGAACTATTTTCAAAGTATTCAGTGCATTCATGAATTAAGGGAAATATTAAATACATCCATTTTCCATAGGTTCATCCATTATCTTAGAATAGTACAAATGGTATACTTACATTTTATTCAAACAACCATTATTCTATTTATCAATTACTCAAAATAATTTTTCCTTTTTTGTTTCGATGGTTTCATTATAACTTTGTGTTTCAATCACCACCAATGCATGTCTGAGCCTTGAAATTGAGACTATTTTAATTAGATAAGACAAAAATGAGGTTCGTGTGAAACCATCTCTGTTGCTTGGATTGATTATTGTTGAAACACTTGCTATTTGACACCGATCTTCAATTTAATCAGCTTTATCAGATATTGTATGGAAGTTTAATCTAGGATCTTCTAGTTGTTCTTAGGTGATGGGTGAAGGCCATGACGATGTTGATGTATAGTTGGTCTCAGTAATATATATGCAGATCTTTTGTCTCGGCTTTTGTCTTTTTTACCTAGTGGTAAGCCTGAAGTTCTCATCAACCTGAAATTTCTCTAGTCGTTGATTTTAAGATTCTGTGTGTAAACTTGCAGATCAGTACAAGCATTGCACGCAAGTACACTGGACCCGTGGATATCTGGTTGTCAATCTTATGCTCCCTCTATCACCCAAGAGGAGAGGTATATTGCTTATTGAACAGTCATCCCCAGAAAACTTTTCTTGCTATGGCACAACATGAGAGCCAATGGGTTTGGTACGTACTTACTTAAATCCTGTATGATTACCTCATCATGAATAAACTATCAAAACATGAAGTGCCATCTTGTTTTCATGCTGAGCTTGTTTGTGTTCTCATTTCCAACTAGAAATCTGTGATACCTGGACAATTGTGCCATGTGCAGGTATCCATGTCAAAATCCAAAAAAGGATTTGATTCAATGCGTTAGTTATTTGAGATTTTTTTGCTAAAAACACCCTCTTTTGTTTATCATATGTGCTTTATTAATCATGAATTTGCATCTTAAATACATTCATGGTATGGGTGATGGTATTGAGGATGAATAGTAGCTTTTGAATACAGCAACTTAAAGAAGACCAAATTACACTAATCCTTATATAAAAGGACTATACATCAGGTGCCCGTCAGCTGAGTGCAGTGCTCTGGAACACGTGGTGGGGCCAAACGTTTTGATCCATCCTAGTGGACCATAAAACAGGTACCCCTTGATAGTCATTGGTCTCTAGGTTTGTCATCTATCTGAATGAACTAGACTGTTGGATCAAGTGTGCACTCGTTTTGGATAGTGAAAACTCGTTGGCCATGGATAAAGTGGGGCAGGTGATGATTTGAGCTAGGGGTATTTTCGTTGCAGGTCATCTCCATAAGCTCATAATATTCTTCATCAAAAATGAAAAGTTTTAGCCATCTGAACCATCTCCAGAATTATAATCCAAAATTTTCATCTCTAGTTCTATACGTTTTCTTACTTCTATGAAGTGGCCATGTGCACGGCATGGCCATAGCCCATATAACTTTAAGTCAGGGACATGTCTTCCATGTGGATACATGGACAGGCTATAAGTACATTAATTCTGAAGTTTCTAGGAAAACGTAGCATATACTCCTATATAAACTCTAGCATAAGATAAGTGAATGAATAGTAAGTGATGCTCTAAGAGCTGTATGAATAGGTGTAGATAAGTGTATCTGGATAATTAGACTGCATGAGGAGCAAGTCTAGTACAAGTACTAGTGAAAACAAAAGGTAAAATACACCTGTTTTGGAAATGTATTCCCTGGGTGAGGGTGATTTTCACCTATGGGACTGCTGCATGGCTGCTGTTTGGGAATTTTGGTTAATTCCTTTATTTTAGGGGGTTTCCCTGGATAGTGAAGACGAGAATTTGTGCACTGTTCACTGCAGGACTCCCCTAGATGAAAAAAGTGCCCTTGAATGATGTCAGGTGCATCTACTTTTCCTTATATTTCTTGTTTCAATGTCTATGAACTTCATAGCCCATTCCATTTCAACAAAGAAAATAAATAAATAAAATCTTTGCCCACGATGTGATTTTCACTTTGATCCTTACCTTTTGCTTCAACCATGAAAAAAATAAATTAATAAAAACCTCTCATTAGATTAAAGGTCTTGGATATACTTCATGTTTCATGTTGCATGGATGCACCTGGCATTGTTTATAGACAAACCAATGTGATTTGTGATCATGAGCATCGTTGCACACTCTATACATGCTTGTATTTCATCTGAAGTTCACTGGGGTACAGTTTGGCAAAATTAATGGGCAGATTTATAATTTACTCCAGAAATCCAGGTTTGATTTTGACTTGTCCATGCTTTTGCTTCTGCAGGTTTCGGAAGCTGTTTGTCTTGTTCTCTAGTTACACCTATGTCAACACACTAAAAAAGATAAACATCTAGTAGCTTATGAGGTAAAATTAATGATGCATTGGTTTCTAATTACTCTTGCTCATGGCTGTCCAATTATTTAATAGAAGTTTGCAACCTAAGAATATTAACATGGATGAACTACCAAGGTTTTCTATTTCATGATATTGCGTACTACGCTTAATAAACAAAATCCATTTTTATGGTTTCAATCTTGTATATGATGTGATGTTGCGTACTACGCTTAATAAACAAAATCCAGACCCTTTGATTGAAAGGAGTTAAGTTTGATGGTTTTGAAAGTTTAACTATATTCAATCCTTGATGGCTAATGGTCAAATTAGTATGAAACAGGGGTGAGTGCCAATTCTTTTTGTTTGTGTGCGCGCGTACCTGTTTTGTGTGTGGGTGCCTCTATGCATGTGTTTTAATTTTTGTGAATTTGAGGGAATGGATTAGTCATAGGTGGGTCCCATTGCATAGGAAATGAATGGAATGTATGAAATTATATTAGTTTGAGTTGGTCTTGTATGTGTGTGTGTAGGTTGCATCTAACTTTTCTCCTATTGACATTCGTATATAAATTATATCTAAACCTCCTTGTGGGTCCTAGCCAGATGCATGCCAATTAGTGGGAGTAAGAGCATGGAAAAAAGTCATTTGGATTAGGTTTTAGCAAAAATTGGCCCTATTAGATTACCCTAACCTTTGATTTAACGGCTTCGAAGTTGGACGTTTTTTGAATGTGCTGTTTTTTTAAATTCTAGCAACTGTTATCTATGTAGATGGGTGTCCGAGTGGAATGGATTGAGTGGTCAATTAACTTTTTCTTTTTCCGTTATTATTATTATTATTATTATTCTTTTGTTGGGGTGGGGGATGGGTAGGCAATTATGGTTGGATGGACCTTAGGTTACATGGCATCAACATCCTTAGGAGAAAATTCCTATGTATGTATCCATACACACACACACATCATGGGGCCCACTGTGGACCCCCACCAAGGGATGAGACTGGGGGGATGAAAAGATCCATGCGGGACCACCCTAGATATCAAGTTTGGCCCCTTCATTCATGGCGCATAAATCCAGTCCATTCGGATTGATACACAGTTGATCTGACAGTCTAACAAATTTAGATCTAACCAAAAGTTAGCGGACATGTGCAATTTAGGGCAGTCGTGTGGTCTATTTGGATGAACCCTAAAGTGAGTATTGTCCATATATATATCAGGAAAACCTTTGCCGAGTACCCAATGCTTATGATAAAGTGAGCATCACGTGTCAAAACACTAGTAGGGCCCAACTTATGATCCATCCAAGTGGACTATATAACAAGTACCCCTCGTGATAGTCACTGATCCCAATTTTGGCATCCATTCATTTGAATTGGACCTGTTGGATCGACTTGCACTCATTTTGGACAATGAAAACTTGTTAGCCATTGATCAAGTAGTTATATATATGGAAAATATTACTATGCATCTATCCCTCATACTATGGTGAGGGACACTTCCTTTTTTTGGAAAGTATTAAAGTATAAAAAGACAAAAACATCACACCTCATATACTTTTTGACCTTACTAGGTCCAAAAAAGGAAGTATATATATACTATCTCTCAGCATAGTGTGAGAGATAGATGCATAGTAATATATATATAATCTTGTGAGAAGTAGTTATCACCACTGTTTTGTGAGAAGTCTAGGTGGGGCTCATTTATCACTCAAACCAAATCTTGTCAGACACATGGACCCCCTGGATAGTCACACGCCCCAAGTTTTGATCAAATTCGAATTTACTGGACTGTTGGATCTACTGTGCACCAATCCGAATGGATTGGATTTACGGGCCATGGATAAAGGTGATTGGGCTAAACTTGATATTTAGGGTGGTTCCACATAGATCTTTCTATCTCCCCTGGTCCCATCCCCAAATGGGAACCACAAGTGGGCCTCATAAAAAGTTCTTAAAATAGGTGTGTGAGAATACTTCTCATAGAATTAAAGCCCATATATATTTATGAACAATTCAAAAGGCGATGTCTTTAGGGGGGCCCACCTTAGGCCATTTTCAGCTCATCTCCCCTCTCAAAGAATATCATGATTTCATCGGGATAGTAACTGGTGTTTGGTACACTTGACCACAAGTGTATGGTGGTCCTATCAATCTGCCTTTCACGCATGGGCATGCATCTAACCAGCTCCCTATAAAATATTATTTCACTGTGTTTGTGTGTGTGCGTGTGCGTGTGCGTGTGTTGAAGTGCAGACAACTACACCCTCTGTTTCTTTTTTTAAGTTTTTTAATCTTCTCTTAAGAGTGATTAGAATGTGGAATAATGGCTTAGAATTTTCTAATACTTTCCTTCTAATGTTCTATATTTGTTGTCATTGACAGTGTCCTTTGAAGGGAACTATCCTAATGTAGGCAGCACCTGTCTATCGTATATCCATCTTGAACATTAATTTGGATGTTGTGTATATACAATCCAAAAATTAGTTTCTTTCTTCACACACAGAAGTCATCCCGGCAAAACTTAAACTGTGTATCAGAAACAGTTGAATCATCACATAATGTTATGCTGATGCATTGTTAATTTGGAATCAAAACTATGTTCAAAATAAATTTTTTTTAAGATAAATGTTTATGTTTCCCAGATAGTTATAATTAGCCCAAAAACTCATTACTACTTGGATTTGGTGCTTTTTGTAGATGTATATTATTAGTTATCCTTTCCTGATGAAAAAGCTTCCCTGAATCATCACATAATGTTATGCTGATGCATTGTTAATTTGGAATCAAAACTATGTTCAAAATAAATTTTTTTTAAGATAAATGTTTATGTTTCCCAGATAGTTATAATTAGCCCAAAAACTCATTACTACTTGGATTTGGTGCTTTTTGTAGATGTATATTATTAGTTATCCTTTCCTGATGAAAAAGCTTCCCTGAAATAATGCTAACCACCTTTCATTTCTTCCCTCGAAGCGATGGTTTGGATTTTATCTGTTTTTTTTTTCCAGTATATTTACCTTTTGAGTGGGGGTCATACTGTCTTGCAAAGACCACTGCATATATAGGCACACCAAATACTTTGTTCTATTAGTATGGTTGCAGTGTAGGGAAAATATTTTTAAGATAAATGTTTATGTTTCCCAGATAGTTATAATTAGCCCAAAAACTCATTACTACTTGGATTTGGTGCTTTTTGTAGATGTATATTATTAGTTATCCTTTCCTGATGAAAAAGCTTCCCTGAATTAATGCTAACCACCTTTCATTTCTTCCCTCGAAGCGATGGTTTGGATTTTATCTGTTTTTTTTTTCCAGTATATTTACCTTTTGAGTGGGGGTCATACTGTCTTGCAAAGACCACTGCATATATAGGCACACCAAATACTTTGTTCTATTAGTATGGTTGCAGTGTAGGGAAAATATTTTTAAGATAAATGTTTATGTTTCCCAGATAGTTATAATTAGCCCAAAAACTCATTACTACTTGGATTTGGTGCTTTTTGTAGATGTATATTATTAGTTATCCTTTCCTGATGAAAAAGCTTCCCTGAAATAATGCTAACCACCTTTCATTTCTTCCCTCGAAGCGATGGTTTGGATTTTATCTGTTTTTTTTTTCCAGTATATTTACCTTTTGAGTGGGGGTCATACTGTCTTGCAAAGACCACTGCATATATAGGCACACCAAATACTTTGTTCTATTAGTATGGTTGCAGTGTAGGGAAAATATTTTTAAGATAAATGTTTATGTTTCCCAGATAGTTATAATTAGCCCAAAAACTCATTACTACTTGGATTTGGTGCTTTTTGTAGATGTATATTATTAGTTATCCTTTCCTGATGAAAAAGCTTCCCTGAAATAATGCTAACCACCTTTCATTTCTTCCCTCGAAGCGATGGTTTGGATTTTATCTGTTTTTTTTTTCCAGTATATTTACCTTTTGAGTGGGGGTCATACTGTCTTGCAAAGACCACTGCATATATAGGCACACCAAATACTTTGTTCTATTAGTATGGTTGCAGTGTAGGGAAAATATTCACCTACACATGGGGGCACAGGTACACGATGAATCTGGAAGGCATGTGACTAACACTTAATGCGTGAAATTCAGAGCTAGGCTGCATCTCTTGGATTGTTTTGGATGCACAGATCCTATGAGCACCGTGTGCGTGTGCAGGTGAACACTTTCCGGTAGCCTAGAAATAGGCTTTAACAGCAGATTTGACTGACTCCAAGAGAACGTTTTTTCAGGGAAACTTTGTAGAGATCATAATGTGAGGAATAATCAGCCAGAGGATGTGTTTCTTCAAAATTGAGCTTGGAATCCTGTGCTATGCACTGTTATAAAATTAGGGGACTGAGATCCACCAAAAACAGAAGATCACCAAGACACCTCTCTTTGTTGGATTATCAACGAAGACTGATGTTAGTAGAGAGTGATTAACAGCAAGAAACGGGTGGACCCACTTTTAACACAATGTGGTGGGCCCCTACTATTTTACTAGAAAGGAATTTTGTAACCTTGGCCTGCTATCCACATTCAAAAGTATTTGTTGCTGATGCATTTAATAACCTGAGTCAGATTTTCACAGAAATCATGTATAGATCCAGATCATAAAGTGTACTTTTGCAGTGCTGCAATATAAATGCAGCATGATTCAACAGATGAAATATGCCACCACACTCATCATCAGAAGTGGACTTAAGTAAAATCATTTGAATTAGAACGCCCAAAAAGTTCAAGAAACAAAAAAATAGCAAATCAGCTGTTTCAGAAAAATAATGTCTCATGTTTTCAAAGAGCAGGGGAAATGCTGTTGAAGACGAAGACTGGAAACTGTCTGAGAAGTGCAGTTTCATTCGCTCTCTTCCAATGTGGCTTTCTTCTTTACATCTGTCTCTGTACAATCTTGTCTCCACAGCATTATAAAAAAACAGTCAACTCAATAAACTGATTCTGTTATTTCAGCTTAAGTGATTAGATACTGTTATGTTAACCACTCTGTCTTGAAATTCTTCAAAGTTCAGTCATGTGCAACTTATGTTGCATTGAGCTCAATGCATTTTCCTATAAACATCTAAAAATCTTCATAAGATTATTGCATGCTTAAGGAATGCATCGAAAAACTCTGGTGTAAAGTCACATGTCGAAGAGAAAGAGAGCGGGTTCTGCTTTTGCGGCAAACCCAAACTTAGAGATACTATACTTCCTATGCACCCCTGTGAGTTTCCCTACTGCTGCCTTCTGATGAAAACCGACCATTAACCTCGAGCATTCTCTGTTACAAATGGGCAAAGGAACAAGAAGATTTAGTAAATTCAATCTATTTAGTAGTTTGTTGTACTTGCTTGCATGGTGGATGGACTCACTGTTTTGAGAATAGGATTCTGTAATTTGTTAACCCAAATCACAATTTCTGATTTGAGAGCGGAATGGATTGAAAAGGAATTGCAATTTGGGTTACAGTAAAAACTGATTTTTGAGATGAACTCACAGAATGTGATCTTCTGTCACTACAGGAAAGAAAAACTCATTTTTGAGATGAACTCACAGAATTTGATCTTCTGTATAGCCGGTGTGCCATTCACTTGTCTTACTCCAATGCTTGACTCCATTTAGTGCACACTGAGCAGTGTAGATTGCAGCAGCAGCTAGCAATGAGGGATGGAACTTGACCATTTCATACTCAACAAGGCAAAGCTCGATCAGGAAGAAGGAAAGGAGCTCCATCTGTTCAAAAGTTAAGGGAAATTTTGTCAAAACAATATCTTGGCATGCATGTGTATCTGAATTGTTATCTATTTGATATACAAAGGCAGAATGATGACAATTATCTGTGTGCATGAGCTTGGGTGCAGTTAAAAATTGCTCTCAACTTTCGATTGCTATGCTGACAGATTTTTGAGGGAAAGTTCAAAGAAAAAAGAAGGGAACCATTAAAAAATGTGTGGAGTAGTTGGTGGAGGAGTTAAAGGATTATCATTTGGAGTAGTTGGTAAAGGGTTATCCTTTCTCCTCTGTCAAAGCACTCCTTTAGAGCAAATCATATTTACTCAAATTCCATTACCTTCTTGTCAGATTGAGCTGCCTTTAGAAACCTCCTCATGAAAACATATGGAGTGGGCACAGACAAATTGAACTGCAGAGTATTGACCATCAGTTTCTCCTGCAAGAAAGCAGCATGGAAAGTGGGCAACATCAAACTGAATCAAAGAATAAAAAAAAAAAGAACATGCACACACAACAATTGCTGATATAATTTGCAGACCTTTATTAAAAAAATTGTACATATGGGGGCGGATGCCCAACAATCTCACCCAGCTGGACTAAACTGTGGAATTTCACCCTCTCTAAATGTGGAAAGTGCGGTTGTGATACTAAATCTGACACCCACCAACTAGATTAGCTAGGCGATAGGGAAGATACAAATGTGCATTGTCTATCACAGAAGGGGGCCACCCACCAGATGAATGGATGTTCGGAGGTAGCCCCTTCCTGAACCATTCTAGTAAAAGTTGTTGTCTCTCTTCATCAAGCATCATATACCCTCTCTCCAAGTAGAGACGTTGGCAATGGAAATGTTTTATAATTACAAGGAAAATACCAGTCATTTGCACTCGTCTTGGTTTACTTTTCTGTTACCCACCCCACTCACTGTACAAAAGTGCCCAGGGCCATCACCACTAGCCTATTCGAGACCAACGAAAAAGGGCAAAGGGGCGTTACCATGGCCAAAACTTCTTCTCTTGTGTATGCTTTGTCAGAAATTAGAATTAGATCTTCCACCACAGGAACTGACACTTCTTCATATTTACATGCTAACAGCATAGCAGTAACCCCAACCAACTGAAGTTTCTTCCTTGCAACTGTTTGGTGTTCTAAGAATCTGTCTATGAGATTCACAGTCAGGAATAAGGTCTCATCCAACAACTCAAACTTGTAGTGGACCTGTCAATCAATATTCACCCCATGCAGCATTTGTTAATGTCTAAAAAACAATATTTTGCAGATTATACAAGTCCTATTGATCATGACACTTTTCATACCTCTATCAACCAGTCAATTAGAATAGCCCTCATCTTTTCATTGATATCAGTTTGGTGGAACATGTAGTTTGGACAGACACAGCTAGAACACTGCATAGAAGAAAATGAGGATTATGTTTGGTCTTCAACTTCACATTATTTTCAGTGAAACTGCATATATAGGTAAAAGTGGGGCACGGAACTTGTAGTGCGCATTACTAATGGATTTCCCAAAATAGTTTAGGAGAACTTTTCTTGGAAATAAGAATCCTAGACACTTTGTTCTTAATTTCTAGGCAAAATGAATTGGGATCCTGACATGGCTACAAGTCCTGGCAAAAAAAATGTGATGAGAAGAAGATATTAACCTCTGCTCTTCTATAGAAGGCATAGATGTCCTCAACATATTCAACAACAGCAAGTGGGTTTTTACGGTCGCAACCATCAATATCTGCGACTGGCTCCACATCTAGATCCATTTCCTCTTCAAACTTGCAGTCTTCCTGAAAAGTTTACATCACAGGTCAATCTTCTACTAGAAAATCATAAATGCACAAATTTAAATGACCCAATTGAAAAGCAGCAGTTCTCACCATGGATTCCATCTCCGCTAGCACTGCTTCCGTTTGTATCACGAAGGAAGGTAATGGGAAGTCATCACGTTCCATGTCGATGTCTATGGCTTTATCATTTTCCATGACATTTGAATCTGGGATCGTTTTGATACGTCTATCTTTCTCATTGGCAATTGAGTCATTCCTATGATTAGAGTCCTGTTGAAAACAATCTGGATTATATCACTAAACACGATTGAATGCACCAAAAGATGTACTACATTGCCAGCATTAGCTAAGAACATTGGCAAATAGATGGCTACAAAAGATGTACTACATTGCCAGTATTAGCTAAGAACATTGGCAAATAGATGGCTATTCATTCTGCTGTGCATTTTGGACATGCATAAATTGCATCCAACAACAGCTAAGAACATTGGCAAATAGATGGCTATTCATTCTGCTGTGCATTTTGGACATGCATAAATTGCATCCAACAACAGATACAACAAACTGTTGTTTCCTTGTAACTTTCCCAGATGGTGTTCCAAGATTGGAAAGAATTTGGATGCGCCAAACCATTGGTCAAACAATAACAATCTCTTCTGCCAATACTTGAAAGTTCGGATACTGTAAAATAAATAAACACCTACTGATTATTATTGTACCTGAGTTGGAAGTTGTTTGTTTGCCAAGGAAGCAGCAAATTTCCTGAACAAACATTTGAAATATATCACAGAAGAGCAATCCAGGAAAGATTTAGACAGAATCCAAGGATAATAGAGAGAACTCTGACCTTGTTATGGGTCGATGCACCACAAAACGCTGGTCGTTTTCATCGATCACTGGCTTACTGAAAATAATCAGGTAAAATGGCAGAAAGATGAGAAAAGAAACAATTGGGATCATAGGCCTGACTCTAATGAAACTAAACAGACCAGGGTTTTGTAAATTACTCTGATAATCCCCTTTTGGCAATTGCACTAGGAAATGGGTGAGCACCCACCAAGTTCCTGATATCCCTCAATGCTCTACGGTTGTTTCCCCTTTCTGCGGTGATTTTCCCACCACCACCACCCTCCATTTGAGGACCTTTCGAGATTGGAGAACAGGAAAGCATTAGAAAGAAAAACCCACACAATGATTAAGGCTTTGCAGCTATTTTGTTTTGAGTTAAAAGATCAGAGGATGCATCCAATCAATTCCATGAAATGCAGCAATGCTCGATCTGTACCTCGGAAGCCACCGGGTTTCATGATTGCTGGATTGTTCTCAGCGTATTTATCCATTTCTCGTTTCTACAAACACCATAATAGAAATTCATATTCAAGATTGTTTCAGAAAACACAAGAACTGAAAAGGAAATTAGTTAACTCAAGCCTTTGGTCTACAATACTCAAAACCCATAAAAGATTTGATAAAAACCCAGACATTAACAAGAATGAAAACCAATTAACCCACACAAGAAAAAGAGTCAAAACCCCAAATCAACAATGCATATCCCAAAATAGACCCAAATCAGAAAGCAATCAAAACCCAAGATCTACAAAACCCTCAGCCCCAAAACAGTTGAAAACCAAACCATAATTGCTCCCAGCTCACATCAGAAAAAGAAACCGAACCCAAAATCTAAAGAACCCAACTATCAGAAAGATCAATCATGTTAAAACCCAGGACCCCAAACCCAACCTCCAACACAAAAGAAACCCTCCAATCTTATACAAAGCAACCCAAATACCCAGCTCACATCAGAAAAAAGCAAAAACCCACAAATCTAGAGAACCCAATCATCGGAAAGATTAATCAAGTCAAAACCCAGAACCCCAAACCCAACCTCCAATACAGAAGAAATCCTCCAATCTAATACAAAGAAACCCAAATGCACCAGCTCACATCAGAAAAAGCATCCAAACCCAAAATCTAAAAGAACCCAATTATCAGAAAGATCAATCATGTCAAAACCCAGAACCCCAAAACCCAAGCTCCAAAGAAACCCCCCAAATCTAATACAAAGAAACACAAATCAGAAACCCATCAAAACCCAAAATCTACAAAACCCACAACCCCAAAACAGATAAAACCCAAAGCAATAAACCCCACACCTCACATCAGAAAAAGCAACCAAACCCAAAACTCTAAAGAACCCAAATATCAGAAGCTCAGTCAAGTCAAAACCCGGAACATCAAACCAACCTCCAGCACAAAGAAACCCCACAAAATCCCTCTTCACCTTCAATCTAAACGGATCGAAATGCGGCACATATCACGCCGCAAGACCGATCATAAAAAGAAGAACGAGTTGGAGAGGAGAAGGAGTAGACTAGAGGGCTATGGAAAGAACCCCATAGAAAGAGACCCAACTTCATTTATCTTTCGATCCTTCTCGTTCCTTTCCTGGTCATTATTGTTAAGGATAGGTTTGAAATTAAAAGGGCTAAAAAAGATGCTGCTTGCGCATGTGAGAGTGGGAGAAGGGAGATGTGTCTGGAGAGTGAGTTTGAATGCAACGGCTAGTGAATCTTGGCCGCTGGATTTTCGAGCTGTAAAGGCCACGTGGACAGGTTGGTCTCAACGGCTACCTGAGCATGTGCTTTTCAAAATTTTTGAGTTGTGCTGCTTGCTGAGCTAAGGGGTCAAAGTCTTCACTTCTCTTTATGTTGTCTTAATAAGGCCAGGTGGGGCCCACACATCACACCGAATCAGAACCGTTGGATTGAACGACCGTACAAGCAGTCGGCAACGGCTATGTGAAAATGAAAATGTTTAGGACCATCCAATTGGTTGAACTGGGGGACATGGGCTGGGCCCCCACTGGTCCGACTTTATTTTCTGGACCTATGGTTCAATAAATAGGTCAGGGCTATGCTACGGATGGTTCCCTTGGCCCTCTGCCTGTTGGGATGGTGACAACTGACAACTGACTAGGGTCTGCGTTTTTAAAGTCGGACCTGGACTCGATAAGCTTCAGCTCGATCACGTCAGACTGAACCATGAACAACCCTAGTAATCTTATGTTTTTGTAACAAGGCCAAAATTGAAGTTATTGCGTGGAAAACGTGAAAAATATTGGAATGAAAATGGAAAAATAAGAAAATAATGAAAGATATTTTGAAATTTTAAAATGATGTTTACTATTTTTAAATTTTTTAAAAGTTAATTTATTTTCTAAGACAATTTTCCAGTGATTTTATCAAAAAAATCCAAATTTAAAAATACGTCTGCATTTCTTGAGACACCAGACGATTGTTTTTGGCAAAGATGATATGTGTAAATGGGCTGGGATGGGTCTACTTGGACGCAGAGCATACATGACCTAAGTACTAAGTCTAATAATTTATTGGGCTCAACTTGAATAAGTTTCAGCCCAAATTCACCCTACATCACCAACCCTACATTTAGTTTTGATCGGCTCTTCTGACATGAGGCTGGCCAACCAACACTTGAAAATGATATCTAGCGGATAATCTTTACCATTGACATACACCTAGGCCCTTTTCGATTTTTTTTTATAGATATTGTTCATAAATAATGATATCTATACTCACCACTTTATAATCCTGCCCCTAAAACTCATTCCTCATTATGTCCTCCCCTTCCTCCTCTCCTTTTCTCCTCTTCCATTGATATTTATTGTTCCTATTGTGGTCCCAAGTTCCGCCATGTTATCATCTCTTGAATATTTTTCAACTTTTGATTCCTTCCAAATACATAGATAAATGTAAGTTATTACACATGCCTATTAAACTGCAAAAGACCCACTTCCACATTAAAGTTAGGAAAAGGACTCCACCAACCTCTATAGCATAGTACACCATATTCTTTAATGTTATAAACAAAATATGAATCAAACAATACATGGGAACCACTATATTAGAGTTCATCTTGCAAGGTTTAACTCAAATAGGGTATAGCTTGCAAAAATAAACCCATGAAAGCCAATTATAAGGTTTACATAAATAAATAAAAGGCAAAGTGTGCTATCTACCTCTTTAATGGAGCCCACCTTCCTCTTCAATGGAGTAATCAAAGGAAAATAAAAATAGAAAAAAACTATTCTGAGATGAAGTCGTTGTAGAGAACATATTTTGAAGCGAAACAAATGAGAAGAATAAAACAAGATTCGAGATGGCTTTATGGGATAGTAGAGGAGTGAGCAGCAATATCTATGCTCAATGAAAAATAAAATAAAAATAAAAAAAGAAGCAAACTATGGTAGGAGGACCAATCTGGTTATTAACGAAGAGTCTAACGGGAATCATGCTCAATGAAAAATAAAATAAAAATAAAAAAAGAAGCAAACTATGGTAGGATGACCAATCTGGTTATTAATCAAGAGTCTAACGGGAATCAATTTGTTCCACAAAGAGTCTAACAGGAATCAAAAGTGGAAAAAAAGTTCAAAAGATGATGACCTGGACGAGCTTAGGACCACAAGAGGGACTATCACTGTCGATGGAGGATGAGAAGCTAGAGGAGAGGAGGAAGAGAAAAACCAAATGGAAAATAAATTTCCAACACAGGTTTAGAAGGCGGTGAGTATAGACATCACTACTCATGAATAATATCTTTAAAAAAAACGCTAAAAAGGGCCCAAGAAAACACTCTAGGCGATAAATTTATTTAGGTCCTTTTTTGTTCTACAAAGAGTCGAAGAGAATTTTTTTGATAAAAACCCGAATACTTTATGATATTTGTTTGGAAGAATCATTTATGGATGAGTAAACATTAAACGTTTCGAATAAAATTAATATGTATTTTTATTATCTCAAGTTCTATG
Organism: Sextonia rubra; assembly: GCA_037013555.1. NCBI lineage: Eukaryota > Viridiplantae > Streptophyta > Magnoliopsida > Laurales > Lauraceae > Sextonia > Sextonia rubra. The sequence continues at coordinate 56,005,837 of JASUAD010000008.1, read as the reverse complement.
AAGGTTTAATATAGAAAACTAAACATTTTGGGTTAAATGGGTGTATAGAAATTTTAAACAGTTTGGATTAAGTTTTGGACCCCACAGGACTAGCAAAAAATAAGAGGGTGACAAGTTATAAAACTGTAACATGTCAAAAACATCACTTGTGAAGACAAGCACTCTTCTGGCCTAAAAAGTGCAAGCACTTTTGCATCGTGTTCGTTAGTTTAAATATTTTATATGAAAATGGCATCATATTTATATATCATTTTCACTCTTTATTTATGCCAGTGCAAACAAAAATGGCCATGTCAAAAATTTCTGCATGTTCCCATTTACATATGTAATTAGGTGTAAACAGACGACCCCAACTATTCATTATCTATGTGGAAATCGAGCTAGATGTTCGTTTAGGCAGTGCAAAAGTGCCCAGCAAATGAATGATTGGGATATGATACATTTGAAATTAAGTTGGCTCCCAATATCTCCTTGTGCCTTTTCGCATACGGCCAACTGTGAAAGCCGTCAATTTTGGTATATGGTGAAGTTTACTTTGGAAGAGTGAGAATGAGAAACAATCTATATATATCAAGTAAAATTTTTAGGACCGAAAAAGCTACTCCCGAAATGTATGGTCCTTGTCTTCTGGTTCACTCTGCGATCACTATAAATCCCTCACATTTAGTATAAATTTTGTCACCCATCTAACATCATTCTATATATTTTAGACGACTTAGACACCCCTTAGAAGATAACTGACTTTCCTTGTTTGGCATAGAAGTCGGTCATGGCTCATTGGTCGCCCATGGAAATTCCATGGAGATGAAAACTAATTGTTAGGCTTCCTAGGCCACTCTATCCTTCGCATGTCGATGCCTTTCTTGTTGTTAAGGCTACAAGTCTACAACCGTAGAGCCACCTCAACAAAGAATCAAAGTCGAGAAATAAAGACACTCTACCCTTTTACTTTTTACCCTCTTTATTTACTTTATTAATAATTTGACCCCCACTATTTTTGCACCCCCCACACATGTAAATAGACAGATAGAAAGTCTTTCCTCCGAAGAACAAAGTAAAATTCATTGACGTGGAATAAAAATATTCAAGAAAGTCTAATGTCGCACACTTCCAAGGTGTTGGATTTATGTCTTGCATTTTAGTTTAGCCGGATGGATCCATTGGGTTAGCTAAGGACCGATTTAAAGTCAATGGTATTTTGGTAATTGTACCAGGCTTTCTTGGTAGCTAAAAAAGTAGAGATTATATATGTGTATAGTCTATAACTATAGATATTACGTTGAAGAGAGGTGAGAGGTCTCTTACCCGTGATGTTCTCACACCGCGTAAGAGAGATGATATAAGAGTAAGAGTAAGAGTCTCTGTATACTTTATTTGTCATAGTGAAGATGATCGTCTCTGTGCCATGAATATAACCCTGTTTGGATAAACTATGTAAATCTATGTCTCTCTTCTTGTGTGGTTGTTTCTTTATTATCTTATGATTCATATATGCGCACAATATGTGATATCAAAATCACAACTACTAGCACTAGGTAGTGCCATGGTTTCACAGTGGTTTTGGACATTGTATCCACCAATGCCTAACCGATTTTAGCATCGACTGATATATCAATTTCTCACTGATATTCTGAATTATTTTGATTTAAAATATAAAAATCATTCGTAAAAATATTGAGAAAATAGAAAAACTGTGAAATTCATTTTTAATTAGGATGTTTAAATTTAATATAAAGTAACAAGATATAATAATAATGCTTGTACTAAGGGCATGTTTGTGTAGTTTTTAATTGACTTTAGGATGGTTTAAATGTAATATCAAGTAACAAGATATAATAATAACGCTTAGAATGTTTGTATAGCCACATGTTCACAGAAAAGGTGAGGAAATTTGTTGGGCATGTTTCCGAAGCAAAATTAAAAAAAGGCTTTTTTCTTAGAAAAAGCTCAAAAAAGAGTAGACTTTTAGGAATTTTTTTCCACAAAAGAGGAAAAGTCTGCATAATCAATTTTTTGTGGATGTTACACAAATGCGCAAAAAAAAAAAAAAAACCGCAGTGTGAGTGCCCAGTCCATTTTGGATACAGTTGTGGCATCAGCCATTCATCGCGGCAGGTCCATCAAGTAAATGGTCCAAATGTTGAAGCCCAAATGCAGTCTCAAGGTCTAGAGTTATTGTTGGTTAAGTGACATATTAAATTGTAGAATGAATAAAAGGAGATGATGAATAGTATAAAACTGATCAGTGATGATGATGAGGATGATCTAAATCAAAAGGTTGATATTCATGCAGCTTGTCACAACCCCAACATGGATTCCAATAAGACACTAGTGATGGTTCATGCACCTCTCTGACTCTTAGTGGGAAGGAGCCTGGAGAGGTTCATTTGCTTGTCCTGTGATGCAGCGTGCTCCTGGTGCAGAAGTCTTCCAAGCATACATTAATAAATTCATGAATGTGTTCCCCAAGTTGACGTCAGGGTAGCCACCACCCATGTGGGTTTCATCATTCATCTCCACCACCTTCTTCACTGTCATGGTTAATTGACCCTCTCCTACCGACTACGCCCATGTTTGAATTTGGATCTCTAATCCTGTGATCGGACAAAACAAGATCATCTAGTTTCTTTTTTTTTTTTTAGTTAACCTTGCAAGATGTGTTTGTAGTATTAATACTAAATAAATGAGATAAGGCTAAGATGATGATGAGAAATCTTCCAAGATGGCCAATTTCTAGTGGGTCCATTGGATCAATGTCTGGATCACAATCCCACTTGTGAGGACTCATTGACTTTGCTTGGCCAATTGTAGATTGTGGAGTGGAAAGGTGAACAGTTGAACCTGCAATAATTTGGACCCCATTCATATCTTCTTATCTTAAATCTCCGTAGTTTCATTATTTCATGCCCTCTTGTCTGATCAGCTTTTTCAAGCATGGTTTGTACTACACTTTCAGCCCCTAAACTTTAAAATATCATTCCAATAGAATAAGTCTGATAATTTGGCCTGTTCCAAACACCATCCTGTTGGCTTGTGAGTGATGGATTGGGCCCACATTGGCCTATTACCACTAGCCCCTTGATGACTTGGTGAGGAGTGAAGAATGGTCTAATGTGGAGGTTTAAGGAGGACCATCACTTCTCTATGACTTAATCGTCCAGGGTGATGGGTGGATAATCACTTTTAACAAAAGAAATAATATATGATGGCAACTTGCAGGTCTCCCACCTTAAACATTTGACTTCTAACTCCTTAATAGACAAGGCATTGCTTAAGTTAAAAAATGGAACCCAATCCTACTAGACAATTTGATGTGGATTTGTTTCACAGTAAATCTAAACAATGCCGTCAATGGGCTAAAACTGAAGGGGTTAAAAGGATTTTAAAAATCGACTCAAGAGTCAGTCTGGGTTGGCTATATTCTAATAAAACTCAATTGAGGCAAGTATAAAGGGTTAAAAGCCCTATTTTTGCCCAATGTCTTCATTATTTTCTCTAATCTTGCCCATTTCTTCCCCATCCTCATGCTATCATAAGGCTCTACCATCTTCTTCGTTTTTTTATTTTTTTCCTCTAAACACCATTTTTGGAGATCAAGATATCCGTTTCAAAATTTTAAAAATTGTAAAAAATTACTCTTCATTCTTGGAAAAAAATAATAATAATAAAAACATGCCACTTGGCCGAGTTTTAAGTCCTATTCTCATTGATGGTTTTAAATAAAAGTTTATTCATACCATTTCTGTAATGACCCTAAATTCGGATTTTCTAAGAACTCCCAATTTTAAGGTGTTAATGATGAAACTAAATGGATCCGCAATGTGAGATTAAACAACTAAATACATTCACAGCGGAAACATAATTGTAAAACCATTATAGGTACCATCACATGACACAGTAATTAATTCTACTCAATTTAATGATATAAATGCATCAAAGTCATGAATAAATCCATAGGTAATAACATACTTCAATTAACTAGATCCTAACTCAAGTAGCCAACCAAGGGCTTACAACTAATCTAAAATTTAAATTAAATGTAAATAATTAATTATCTAAATTATCGTCTCTCTAGCACAAGCACGATATTTTTAAGCTATATCGTCTGTGCTCCACGCGTAATTTTCCTGCGGTGCCTCCTCAACCGCCGTTCCCTCCGGTTCATTAGAATGAGTGTTGTTACCTGCAAGCGCCAATCACAAGGGGGTTAGGTTATGAAATAACCTCAGCAAGTATACCTACCCAATTTTCATATTCCATACCATATTTTAATAACATCAAAGGCAGATAAATCACAGATTTTCAAAATAAATTGATAAGATATAATAATACTAGATGTAAGTTCATACATAAAACCAAGTAAGGATTTTACAAATATCATAACATTCAAAATAAATTGGCGTCCTACATTAGCTAAGTTGTCACAGGTATTATAGTGGCCCCCTTTAACGTGACGGGAACAAAGAACAGAGTTTGGTACCCAGAGATTTAGAATTATGTTCATTGGCCATCAGAGCAGAGTAACAGAGTTTGGTACCGAAGTGACTGATTGTCACTGACAGAGAGTTAACTAATCTGCAGATAGTTTCAGAAGAATAGCCCCTACACAGTGGTGCCCTACTATGTTAGACTTAAACAGCCTAGTGGTATCGCCTTAATTCAAAATACAGATAAACAACCAAATAATCATAAAAATAGAATTTATTTACATGTAACAAATTCCAAAGCTGACGGGTGCAACGTCTAAATACCATAAACCATATAACAGAGAAAATATATCTTATCATGTCAGAGTACATTTTAAGTTTGATTGAAAACATAAAATCAAATAATAAATTTCTATGATACAAAATCCAGATTTTTTGGGTCATACTGCACGCCGGGTCTAAGCGAACTTAACCTTATAATATCATGGAATTTCAAACACTGTATACTTGCCCTAAATCTAAATTGGATGACCGCGAGGATCTCCTCCTTAGATCTGGGTTAATTCTTAATTGGCGATTCTGAAGTTGGTTGGTGTTTGAAGAGCTCATGACATCACACTCTTAAGTTTCTTAACCTTAAGCATGTTTCAAAATAATTCAAATGAGGGTGTCAAGTGATGAAGACGTGACTTATTATTGGTTCAGATTTAGTTTAGATATATATCTAATTTTCATTTTAAACAAATCCCTAAATTCTTAAAAGAAATCCCTAGCATAATCACAGTATAGGTTCAAGTATTGTTTCATGGTCCTATAAGTCCATACTAAAAGAAGGGATATAGAAACTGATTAAACATGGGCCAAGGTCCCAGTCAGTCCTTAATGGAGCACTCTAAACATAGTGTTAGGTTCTCATATTTATATAAAACCTTATAACAAATTTAGCATATAGGGTTCACTAATAATTAATCTAGGATAGAGTGCTTATTTATAATTTCTTAGAAATTCACATAAGATTACAAGAAGCTACAGTGCTTCATTCCTCACTAATTTAACATAACCGGGTATAAAATAAGCTAATTATTTGGTATCATCAGGTCATTTGGGTGATGGGCCATTGGGACCCCAAATCTGTATGGGTCTTGGGTATCCTAGGTTACCTGAGAGTGAGCCTTCAGTTGGGTGATTTGGATCTCTAAATCAAGTGAGACATAAGGCCCCACAAAATAGTTCCAAAGGTTAAATTGTATAAATAGGAAGTGTCATCAGGTGGCCCACCTGGGCAGACCCACTCGGAGAAAGCACTGCCCAGTCGCTTGGTCTCATCTATTCTCAGATGGGTTCTTTCACAATTTTCTTATTTGGCAGAATTGATAATGGCACCTGGGGATTCATCCTACCAAACCTAAGTAGATTTGCAAGGTTTTTTTACAAGGTATGGAAAGTTTTCTTGCAAGTCCAGATGCCATCTTCCCAATTGGTAGTTTCTTCCCAACTGCTGTGCAGAATTGATCGACTGGATAGATGGCCCAGTGTGACCCAATCTACATGGGTCCAAGTCCTCTATGGTCGCTAATGGGTATAATTTCAGTTCCATGGTTCTGATATCCCATTAGTTGGTCATCCGATCATACAAGTCGTGTCCACCCAACTGTGTTTGGCACGGTGAACTGGAAGAACCCAACTCTGTTTGGAATTGCTTCCCAGTTCTAACCCATGGACATGTAAATATAAGAGACGTGTTAACTATAGGAGATCCATTAATCAAATTCTCACACCTGACTCTGAGTTTTATACCATGAAAACTGTCTATTAGAATGTTAACAGTAATGTTCAAATACCACAAAAGCAGCCTGAGGGAAGTTCAACCCATCGACATGTATATTATTTTGTAGAGTTCGGAAAAAAATTCATACAACAAGGGTCATAGATTTGAAGCCAACAATCAGCCACAAGTGGGTCCATTCAAGTAGTTACAAAAAATCTAGTTGCCATGTATTATTATCCAGGAGGGAATTTTCGAATGAAAACAGTAAAATAGTATAAATCTGATTTCAAGAAGAAAACTGGGTAGGAAATATAAGTTTGGGTTTGTGCACTTGCCTTAATTGCGGAAATTCTAAACCCGAGAGAGCCTCAAGATATTTCTTATATAGCTTCCTTTCAAATCCTGAAGTCTAAAGTTGAACCTTCTAATTGAAGGAGAGAGAAACTAGGGAGAGAGAGAGAGAGTTGGAGAGAATCGGCTAGTCATATACATGTAGTACTTAGAGTAAAACTAGGAAGTAGAGGTGGTGTGGAATTCTTCTCTTTCCATATAGAATTCTAGGATGTCTCTCTAACCTTAGCCTTATTGTATCCCAACCAAACTCCTTACGAAGGTAAATTCTACTCTTCTTTGAAAGAGAGACAAACACGTGGTCCCCCACACCATTAGTAGTGGGTTTATCTAAATCTCTATCAACTAGGCACTAGATTAATCCGAATGAGTTCGGACCCTAAGAGAAAGTTTCATAATTAATTATTCTCTATCCAATGAGCCCCACTTTGGCTATGTTTTTAAAATTATGAAAATACCCTTCATATTTTCTAAAAATTACTAACGTGCGTTTAAAATTCCCAAATCAAGTCCTAATCGCATTTGTGCCCCAATTGTGCCCTAATTGTTCATTGTGCGTTGATTTCCCCCAATTCAATTAATGTCATTATTTATTTCGTAAATTATTTTTAATTAAATTAAATTTATTAATTTAGCTGAGATCTTACAATTTCCTACCAAATTTTGACAAGTTAAGATAGAATTCTTCATAAATAGGGTTATTACATCAAAATTAGGAGAAGCTTGTTTAAAATTGTCCAAAGCATTTAAAAGTAACATCAATAGATGATAAATTATTTGAGATTCATTTGACATAGTTTGTATACATCCAACGTAGGCTAGCAATGGTTTTATAGAGGAAAAGTCCTTGTATGCAAGTTGAGAGTAGACGGAGAAGGACTGAGATTGAAGACGACATAAATGAATATGAAATGCAATTTATTTGAAGATTTAACTCAAAATAGATTGGAATGGAAAAATATCAATCACATTGCTTACTCTCAAATATAATTGGGATAAGCCTTTGTTGATGATGACTATGACAACCCAATTTACACTTGTACCATCGGTAGTCCAATAACCCAATATGGATAGCAGAATTTTTTTTTTCCCTCACCTAATATGGATTCTTCCCTAGCTGATATTGTGGATCCCATAGTACAGATATTTTCCTTTTATATACGGTAGATTTTGGGCATCCCCACATTCAAATGATGGCCCACCAAGTCGACGGTCCCACCACTAAAGTATATATGGACAAGCAAAGCCAGCTAATTTTGTATTTCCGTGGGAAAAGAGCCGTTACTAATTTATACCGTCTATCAAACCCACGTTCTCTGTAGCCTCTCTTTCTAACCGCTTTTCAAAAACTCAGTTCCCCTTTCACAGCCCAACCGAAATTCCCGCGAAAATCACATGCAAAGAAGAGAGAGAGATGCAGAAAGATCCTTCTTTTGTTATCCCAATGGATGAAAAAAAATCTGGGTTTGAGATTTCCACCCTTCCCCACTGAAAATGCCACTTCCAGCTCCATCCCTAAATGACCCATCCACTAAAAAACTCTAGATGGAGATAGGGGAAGAGGGAGGGGGAGGAGGAGGAGAGCAGGTGGGTGAGGTGCCGATGGAGGAAGAGGAAGGCGATATGGTGAAGGCGCTGTTTAACGTGGTTGAGTTTGTTGGGTCGCTGCCGAATTACCGGTGGATGCAGAGTAAAGAGTGTCTTAATCTGGTCCGGCGGATTAAGCAGTTGGTTCGTCTGTTGGAAGAGGTAAAGGAGTTTGAGAGGGGTCCGCTTCCAGCGGAGGCCGAAGCTTGCTTGGGTAATTTGAATTAGGTGTTTGTTTCGGCAAAGAAGCTGTTGAGATGTTGTCATGATGGAAGCAAGATTCACCTGGTCAGAGTTTCCTTTTTTTCTTTTACCTTTCCTTCATTTTTTGGTTTTAGTGGGTAAACCAAATTAAATGATCCAACGGATCTCCTTCGCGCATCGATGACACTGTCCATCAAATGGACCCTCTATTTGTGCAATTCATACAATCTAAAATGCCAAATTTGTTTCATGATACGAGTAGGAAGGTATGTTTGACTGCCAGCATCAGCTGGTCAAGAAATGCATGTCTCACTGTTAGATTGTCCAATTGATGGTATCAATAAATGTTTTGGTGATGACGAAATTTTCTTTTTTAGATTGATGGGGTGTTCTTTTGTGGGTTAGGCTTTGGAGAGCGAAGCAGTAGCGAGTAGATTTCATGCCATCTACGAAAAATTGCATCAGGTGTTGGATGGTATGCCTTATGATGAGATTGGTATTTCAGATGAAGTGAAAGAGCAAGTTACACTTGTTGTCTCAAGATTCGTCTTATGTTTTTTTTGGAGTTCTCAAATGGGTCCAAGAAAATATCTAGATCCAGATCAAAGAAAATTTCTAGATCTGTTCGGGAAAGACACTTATGTACTATATTCATCTATGCAAAATTAGGCAGTTTGTCAAGATGAACTCTTTTTTCTATTTCTTTCAGTGTATATAAGAGGTGCCCAAGTGAAAATCATCACTGCTGCTAGAGAATCTTTTGTTCACCGGGCTTAAATCAATGAACAAACCCGACAATCCTTTCCATTTCTTGGGTTTTAGGTGACTACTAAAATTTGGTATGAGGCTAAGATGATGGTCATGATAATTGGAATTAGGGAATTAAAGTTTGCCCTTATGAGATGTGCTCTGATTCAATGTTTGCATTCCAAAATCAGTCTAATGCTTGACTTGATACTTGATAGCCATATGTTGCAGTTAAGAATTCTTACTTTAGGTATAAAAAAAAAAAATGGCGGCGGCCCAATGCACGAGGCTCCCGCATAGCAAGGTCTGGAGAGGGCAAAATGTACGTAGCCTTACCTTCATTTTGAAGAAGCTGTTTCTACGACTTGAACCCACATCTTCCAGGACGCTACTGGTAAGCCTTTACCGTTGGGCTAAGCCACCCTTCTAAGAATTGTTACTTTAGATACCATACAAAAATTCATCTCTGCTGCTAGAACGTTTCTTCTCATAGCCATCTCTAACAAAGATATGCAACATGTTTCATTTAAACGTTTATCATAACACATCTAACAGCTTAAAAGACAAATCACAGATACCAAACATCAATTCCTGCCATTTGATCATGGATCTTGCTGATGGTAACAGCACATTTGAGAATGGCTTTTGTGATTTTTTATCGCATGAGATTCATGTAAGCATGGTATCCACTTAAATGCGAAAATTCATGGGTTGTTTACCACTTGCAAGATCTAGGACAATTTCTACTTCGAGTAGATATAATTATTTTGGACACAATTAACAAATCTGTCAAAAGTTTATGATGTTTCCTTCTCATGTGTACATTAATTTCATTTCCTAGTCTGTTGTATTGTAAAAGTACATATTTCTGGATTCAGGTTGAACTTATGTGCTTGCAACTAAAATGATCAAAGAAACGGACAGATAGCCTGGATATAGAGTTTGCAATGGATATGATGGTTGTCTTCTCTAAAAAAGATGGTAGAAATGCAGACAGTGCCATACTGGAACGGTTAGCCAAAAGGCTGGACCTATGCACTATCTCTGACTTGGGGGCAGAAACATTTGCTATAAAGAGGCTTGTTAATGAAAGAAGTGGACTCAGTTCAGAAACCATCCAACAGATCAGACATTCTGAACAAATTTAAACAAATTGCTGAGATGGAAGAGACTGGACTTGATGATGTCACTTTGCTCAAAACTGTTGAAAAGGGCCCTTGCTTATTGGTTCCTAATGATTTCCTCTGTCCGACTTCGTTAGATATCATGGTGGATCCTGTTATTGTTGCAACTGGACAGGTAAACTTGCATATCCAAGCGGTTATATCCACATTGTTACTTGCTATGCATATTGCAGTGTGAATTTATTTGGTGTTGTTTTATTGCTCGTAGAGATATGAACGATCAAGCATACAAAAATGGTTTGATTCAAACCATCGGACATGTCCAAAGACCCAGCAAATTCTGGACCATTTGTCTCTTGCACCAAACTATGCCCTACACAACTTAATTTTGCAGTGGTGTGAAAAGAATAGTGTTGACTTGCCAAAGAGAGAGGCATGTGCCAGCACAGAGATTTCAAACAAGGAGGAGATTTCTTTATTGGTCCAGAGACTTTCTTCTAATCAGCTTGTTGTGCAACGGAAGGCAGTCATGAACGTTCGGCTGGTTTCCAAAGAAACCCAGATTGTAGAAACACGATTGCTAATAATGGTGCAATTCCACCTCTCATTCACCCTCTGTCCTGTCCAGATCCTAAGATCCAAGAACACACTGTGACTGCTTTGTGAAATCTATCAATTGATGAAGGTAACAAGAGTCTGATAGCCAAAGAAGGAGCCATTCCTGCTACAATTGAAGTTTTGCAGAAAGGCACCATGGAGGCTAGAGAGAACTCTGCAGCAGCTTTGCTCAGCTTATCTATGCTCAATGAAAACAGAGAGATGGTTGGATCTTTGAATGGAATCCCCCATAGTAGATCTCTTAAAGAATGGGACTATCCGAGGAAAAAAGGATGCTGCCACCGCCCTGTTTAACTTACCTCTAAACCATGCAAACAAGGCGAGAGCTCTTGAGGCTGGTATTGTGACACCTCTACTCCAACTAATCAGTGACAAACAATTGGGTATGATCGATGAATCTCTCTCGATTTTGCAACTTCTCTCACATCCCAAAGGGCTTAACTCCATTGGGCAAATGTCTCTCATAGAAACGCTTGTGACACTCATTGGAGAAGGGACACCTAAGAACAAGGAATGTGCAACTTCTGTTCTGCTTGAGTTAGCTCTGAATAATTCATCTTACATGTTGGCAGCTCTTCAGTTTCGTGTGCAAGAGCATTTGGTTGACGTAACAAAGAGTGGAACTACTAGAGCTAAAAGGAAAGCAAATGCTCTGTTGCAGCATATGAGAAAGTGTGAACACAATCCTCAAACTTGAGTTATTGGATTTTTTGGTTGTGATAATATTCTGATTCACATTAACAGAATAGCAGCTATTTTCCATGTGACTCTGTCCACCTAAGTTCCTGTATGGTAAAAGTATACATCAAAATTTGCCATTGCTCTTTCATTAATGTATTGTGTAGCCGCTCCATGACTTAATATGATAAATTATAAAGCTTTATAACATCTGATGTATACAAGGATGGTTTTGTCAAAAGCGAGGCTTTTCCATTATCATCACTTCTGTATTTCTGCTGTTGCATGCCAAGATTAGGCTATCTGAAGTTTGCAAGATCCAAATTTCCTTCTAGGACATTTTTTTAAGATTTGACAGGATGATCTCAACTCACTTAAATGATATGATTAGATCCTGTTTTGCATCATTTTTATGAATGTAATAACAAGATCTGTTTTATTGACAATGAGTTCCCTAAAAGCTTCCCACCCTGGAGTCAGGAACTAAAATATTTGGAGAAGCATTCCACGCAGGTGGGGCGCAAAATGTTCTGAAATTTGTCTGGTGGTAACCACCAAGGAACGATTTAGCAGAAATATCATCCATTTCCAATTGGCAGAATTTTGATTAATATTTGAATGTGGGTTGACATGAATCATTTTTCATCATTCATTTTAAAGACAATTACCAGATGGCTCTGATTATAGCATGAAGGAGTCGTTTGCTTTGCTGTGTATCCCATCATGAAATGAACTTTGTGGATCACATTAAGGGTCCTGCACTTACATGTCTCAGGATTCTTAAAATCTTGATCTTGGTGAGAAATTTGATGCATGTGTCAACATGCTGCGTATAATCTGGGCTCTTCATCTAGGGGTCAAGATTTCGGAAATATTTGGGCCCAGAAAGATAAGTTATCCCATCCAAGGAGCCACACACATTTTAAAGAAAGGTATTCTGCCTTTGTGAATTTTTATGCCGAAATGACACCCAGAAGCCGCCTTCCCTGCCTTTCCCGGCTCTATCTCATGCATGAATGCTTATGTTCTGTAATCAAACAGGCCCTGGTATCCTCTGCATTTAGTTTCTTTACCACCCATTGTTGTCTTCAGTACTCAGCTCCCTCTATTTATCTGCAACTGGTTACGGCAAAACACATAACAGCAGCCACTTACAGGGAACTCTTTGTCATCCAATGCTTGAACCTTAACTTGCGCATTAACAACCGAATTACTTGCACTCCGTTTATTAAGATCCCAATGGGCCCTCAACATCTGTAAATGTCTCGATGGTGCCCTTTTCCTTTACTACTGTGATTTCAAAATCCGTACTAGATGATTCACCAAGTTGTGTTCTTTAATATACAAGTCATTCCTACAGTCTCATGAATCTATGTGATGCGCATAAGCAATGGATATCTCTGGGATGTAGACCTCTATAAGCAGGCATGAACCTTGTGCTTGTGCTAGTTAAGTATGATTACACAGTTCTCTCATCATCATCATCATCATAGCCTTATCCCAACCATGTTGGAGTCGGCTACATGAATTCTATTTCTCCATTCCGTTCTATTTTGAGCTAAATATTTCGATAAGTGCAACTTCTTCAAATCTGAATTAATGACTTCCATCCATGTTTTCTTCGGCCTACCCCTACCTCTTGATGGACCCTCCACCTGTATATCCAAACTTTTTCTCACCAGTGCTATTATTGGCCTACGCTCAACATGCCCCACAAGTAGAGTCCATTTATCTGGCGTTGCTTTAGTAAATATGCACTGGACCAAATGTGACTGGGTCACATGCCCAATAAAAAATGAAATTGGTCACCTCTCCACTGGTCATTCATATTCTTGGACCACCTGAAGATGAGTCGCCTGGCCTATTTATGGCTAAAGAACATCTGTGATCTCAGACGAGTGTGCCACATTGGTAACTGTGGCCATGGTCCCCAATGTGCACGACTGGTGAGAACAAGAGAGAAGTATTGTGCACCAAACAAACAAGAACCAAGCCCAGTGAAAATCAAAATAACTTTTCCCATTTACTCATGGGGGTCAAAATTTTTTACTCTTACATGGGAGGAATTGTAAGCCTAATCTAGGCCCAGGGATCATCCCTGGGGTGTTCCATTCCTTTCCTGTGCTCCGCTTCCACCATAGTGCTCTGCTCAAGTGCTCCGTGCTCTGCCATGAAATGCATTCCAACTGCGTGCTACTGGTGCCACGGGTAGATCCATGGCTCTTAAGGTGCATTGGGATGCCCATCAACACTGGGCTATCCTGTGTTTCTCGAAGGTTAAAAAAATTGAATTTATAGAGGCATTTTCCAGGATAGATTGCAAATAATTTACAAAGAGCCATCAAATAAAATTTTATTACTCATGTGAACAATTTAGACAACGAAGGGCTATGTTTCGCAACCTTGACAACCTCCACGTTTTGTTCACGTAGGACCCCACTATTCATCGTTTCCATTATGACTTTCCCAAGCACAAACCTTGTTTCCTTGGGTTCTCCCATTTGAAGCAGCTTGTAATCAACATCAAAATTCTCTCTTTCCATGACATGATGTCCAACATCAGCTTCTATCACACTGAAAAGTTCAGACACAACCATCCCTGTTTTCTTGGATATAAATACCTGAAAAAACGACAAACACTTGTTAGATCAGATGCATTAACACAATATGCTAACATGCAAATTTGCAGACAAGTGCACCTAAAACTACAAGTTGACGCACATAGCTGTTTAAGTACGAACTTATTTACTATTCTAAGTCAGGCATTTGGAGAGAAACACGGTATGGCAGTCTAGTTATTTAGGAATTTTACACCCTCTCATACACTAAAAATATAAGGGAACCACAGTCCATGTACTTATCGTGCAAACTAGTGAGCTATATAGAATTTATCATCACCAAAGCCTTATCTCACCTAATTTTTTAATGCACACATGATGCAAGAGTTAGAAAGAACAATTGGGCAATAGCCTAAGATGGTCTTATGTCTTAGAGAATCAGTATGGATTTATATGTTGTTTGTAAAGAATGAGTAAAGACTGGCACGTACCAAACCAAAATGTGGAAAATGTGGGTATATGCTCATTATTTTTAGAAGAGTATCTGTGTTAGTCAAAGCATCTATCGAAGATATCACCAGGGATGCTAAATGAGAGACTTCTTCCAAAAGTGATTCATCAGATTTGGTTGCAGACATTTCCAAAATTTCTGGAGAGAATTCCACACCCATTTTAGCATTTTCTCTTGCAAATTCCACCGCTTTGCACCACTTCCCATAATATAAAAGGGAGGCAAAAGTCCAAACTACAAGAGGATCTTGAGGATGATTTATCAATGCCAAGTGAAATGCCAATAATCCAACCCTGTACATACAATAGGAAGAAAATTAATAACAATCAGAAAGTAGCAAAGCCAAACAAATTAGCTAATTGAAGGGAGATAGTTCCAAAATTGGAACTAGAATGCAACCATGTATGTAAATAGTTCCAAACTTGGAAAAGAAAAAGAAATGTCACTTCTTAAAAACATATATAAATACACTCTTTGAAGGGAGTCAAACAACAGAGCATCCTGTAGTTCTGCAAATTTTCCATGGCAGCTTTGGAAATAAAAAATGAGTATGATTGATTTACCACAAGCTGCAGCCTGATGGCCTATCCGGAGCAAGTAATTTATCCACACAGGAAAATAATTTCTGCAAAACAACAAAGAAATCGGACATTTAAATAGAGGCCCTAATAAACTCAATAATAATGCCACAGAGAATAATGAAGGGCTGTTGTTTTTGGTACTTTTTTTTTTTTGCCGTCACAGCACAGCTTTTTATCTAGTGAAATGTGCATTAGGGCATCCAAAGGGATGGTCAGTTGTTTTCATTGGGAAAAGATATACTATATCACAAAAATTATATGTTTTTCAGATATATAATCTTCTTTTATAGTTTGTCCTGTCTAGCACCTAGGTATCAACCCACCACGTGCTGTGCAGCTGCACCCAATTCACCCAAGTATCAAGCACCATGCTTCTCCAAGGCTTTTTCACATTTTTCTCTGACCGATTGGTTTTCACATACTTTTCTAAAAACTGAGGAAGGAGAAGAAGAAAGAAAGCAAATTTTATGGTAAATCATCAAAAGAAAATTCCACAAATGAATTTTTATGGACTGCAATCAATATAAAAAACTGTCATTAGTCTCAGCTAAAAAATAATTAAAACCCTGCAGCCAAGTTGTATGAATACAGATACGTGTCATAATCTGACATGCACAGCAAGTAAGATTTGGTATTTAAAAACATATGATTTGTGGATTCTGCACAATGTTCATATAAATTTATTACCACAGTAATTGAAAGACACATAGGAAATAAACTAATAAAGTATAAATATTACTTTAAATTGTTAATTAATAAATATTTTAAAAGTTTAGTATGATTCTAAGAAAAGAAAATATGTAATAATCTTTTATCAACGAAAAAAAAATGATTGTTTATATCAGTAGTAGAACAATTCGTTAAGATTGGACACAATGTCATCTCTGTTTTGTGTTTGAAACAAGTACTTTGCTCATTTCAAAACCATGTAAGAAAGCCCTGCATGCAACCTAAATAAATATAAATAAAGACTGACAACATGGATTTCTGGAAAACTTAAAATGACTCATTGATGATAAAACTTTGACATGCCAGAATTGATGTGTGCCAGAAACTAAATTTACAAATGCAACATAAAAGAACTGGAAACAAAGTAACACACCATTAACATGGTTAAACTTTGAGCAACTTGTTTCTCAGCCTGTTTAGCAAGATATGCTCCCTGTAATAAACACACAGCTTCTTTTAATTGAGAAACTTTTCAGCTTTTTAATATATATGAGAAAAAAATGTAAGTGAATATGCATCAATTGAAGAAACACTGACATGAACCGGAAGCATTATATCAAGAAGCCTGAATCTACGAAGCAAACAGAGAGAGGACTCAGCAGAACCATATGCCAGCATAAAGTTCAACTCCATCATCAGCCTTGACTAGAAAATGAATGAGAACATTCATTAAAATCTGATGGAAAAGGTGTTAAGTAAATAAGAACTGTGGTATGACCCAATAGAGGTCCAAAAAAGGATCTTGTCACCTTGTCCAATTTCACTATGGATGGAGAAAGATCGCGCATTGCAGCTGCAGTATCCCTAGAAAAATGCAAACCAAGGCGGGCTGCAATTCTTAAGGCCCGCAAAATTCTTGCTGTAGTAGGTGAAAGTTTAGACAAAAATTGGATCAGTCAGTATCGATAACATGCTAGACCCAAATGGACAAGAATGTGAAACACACAAAAATTTTTAACAGAAGATGTGCAGACCTACCACAATCCTCTTTAAATGACACATAGGCAGGGATCACAGTTCGCACCTAGGTGCATAATTGGTAAAAAAATTAATCTTAAATAAACAAATTAAAAAAAACCACAATCTAAACAAAAAGACAAAAAAGAAAAGAAAAGAAAGGTATTATTATGCCACAAAAGAATAAAAATAATAGTCACCTTGTACATCTTTAAATCCTTAATCCCGCCAGTGTAGTCATAGATTCTATTCACAAATGGATCATATAATAAACTGCTTTCCATGAAATTACAAAAATTAATAACCAGTCAGTCTTATGACACACTAGAAAGCTCAACTACAATAGAATTACTGTGGTTCATTGCAGGAAGATAGAATAATAATATCAATCAGTGACGTTTTAGGAACCCAGCTTCAGGTCCATGACAAATTTATCTTCATGTGAATTGTGTTAATAATCTCATGAATACCCATTGATTGTGAAATCCCGCTTCATGCAGTTTTTCCAACGAACAAAATCCTTTTTGTCACAACCAGTTGGCATTTGAGAAAAACCAATTGTTTCCTTTTCTTTAGAATGTTTCGCAATCGTATCAAAGCTAGACACCTGCCAGAGAAAAGATTAAATTAGCAAGGTAAGCAACAAAATTAAGGATGTTAAAGGGAAAAAACACAAGAAGATACTTGTGGTTTATTTTCACTTGTAACAACACATAGCTAATGAGAACATTGGATTTATCATTGCCTAAAGAACCACTATACAAACCTCAACTGTTTTATCATAAATTTTCACCAGGCATATAGGAAAACGCCGCCCCACAATTTGGGATCTGTGAAATTGCTTCTTTACCTGCAAGACAATATAAGCAAGTCAGCAAGGATTTGAATGCCATTTTACTTGTTTCAGAAACCAATCTGCAGAACTTCTTGGTTCTTGCAAAAACCTGTTTAAGGCCAGCAGTGGTAACCACATCAAAATCCTTAGGTGTTTTCTTTAAAAGTAAGTCTCTAACGCAACCTCCCACCAGATAGGTGTCAAACCCTGGACATGTGACGAACTAAATACCATCAGTGATTGCATCCAATTTTAAATTAATTTATACCAATGCAGGCGCAATTCTCGAATCTCAACCCAAAAGAATCTAACATCACCAAGAAATTTTACTTGTCGATAATTTACAATCCATTGAAAACAAAATGCATGGGAATATCCAATTTGAGAAAAATTAAAAGAATGTCCTCTGAGATGGTATTGATATGTGCTCAAAAGACAAAGAACAGCCACTGTAGGAACAATATTAGTGCTACAAGTGCAAGGCTTAGAAGGAAGCAGTTAGAATTGACACATTAGGTTTAGGGGTGGTAGGGAATGTAGCCCTGCATAACAAGAACGACTGCTTGAGCTAGATTTCCTAATCAGGATAGGACAACATGAGGGAGAAGAACAGACTTTTGCTTCTATCTTCAGAGTGTTTTTAGCACACAGTATCTTGCATGGATGTATTTCTGTTCGGTTTCTGTCACTATGATAGAGGGGATGGGCTGTAAAAGTCCCCTCCATGAGTATATAATCTTATTATCTATAGATTTTTCTTTTGTGCTTCTCTCCTTTCGAATAAAATGCAGAGTTGACATTCAGTTAAAAAAGGGGAAGGGGGGTTGGGGGTGGGGGTGGGGTTGGTGAGCATATTGGAGAGTGAACGGAATTGATTTATTGCTCCTACCTTCACTCCCCTTTCTGCCGCTAGGTTCCCACTACTTGTGAGTATTTCTCAGTTGTGATGGAGATAGAGAAACATAGCCATTTTACACTTCCTTTAAGATAACCTACTAAAATATGCAGTGCTGTGAAGTAGGTAATACACAACTGTTGGAGGAATTCTAATCTTGCTGCAGTAGCAAATATTGCTTTAAGTTATTATTAAGAAAATATATTTTCCTTCAGCACAGCGTAAAAAATGCCATTGCTTTTTGCTTCAGTGGCCGGGTCACTAATCCTACAGTAAGAAGTAAAGTCTCAAGGAATCGTTCAGCCCATTTTTTTCAAATAACAGTAACAATTATGATGATAATAATGCAAAACCAAAAAACATCTGCTGAGAAGGGTATTGATATCATATTCAAGGGACTGATGAACTAGAGGATTAGTTTAAAAAACATATACAGGGGCAGATGGCATGCAAAATATGAGTGGCATTGCTCCTCAGCCCCTCATTCCTACAAGAGCAGATTAAAAGGAGAAGCAGCTTTGCTCATCTAGGATGATAGCTTGCAGGTCACTCCCACAAGAAGCAGCTACCTATGTTATACAGCGAATGGATTGGACACAAAATGTCCTTTTAAAACTGAAGCGTTGACCAGGGAGACAGGACTGATTCTGGAGTATGATATGTTCCAAAATTATGACAGTTTTGATGGATCTATTAAATTATGAGTCGTTTCTGAGATGTGCTATCTGTATAAATTGGTATTTGCTGCCTATCTGTCTTTAATGCATTGTTGAGTCTGTCCTGGTTTCTGCAATAGACATAACTAATTACAAATCTGCTGAACTTTATAATTGAATAGATGATAAAATAAAAATGACATGAAAATGGATTGTATGTTTAGATAAATGTGTACAGTTGTTTTTCTCATTATCAATGCAAAATTGTTTCCTTGTCTAACATACTAACAAAAGTTCATGACATGCTTAAAAAACAGTGGATCATATATTGAAATGTTGATACGATGAAAGAAGATTTTACCTGTTATTATGATTGAAATAAAATTTACCTTGTCTATGAAGAATATTCAAAACCATCTGTGTAGAAGGGGATATCATTGACCAATTAATCCCAACTCTCCTTGAATCCACAACTTTCCAAGCTGAAGTGTCAAGTTGACCCACTAACAAAAATTCAAAAGAAAAAAAAGGGCTCAGCAGGAAAGTTTTCCTTTTTCCATAAATAAAAATGAACAAAGACCTGGCATGTGTATGCTATATATAAAAAATATTTACTGACAGAGGGGGTTCACGTCTCCATTGTCTTTTCCTTCCCCAACCACTAAAGGAAAAATCTGTATCGATATTTGGTAGAACTTCTTTAACCTTTCTTTTTTCCCAATGTGCACCAATTTAATAACAATAGCTTTCAATCTTGTACAAGAATGCCTAGGACAAAGCCTCCCCATGGGAGCGGATGCATGGGATGTGCAAGGGAGAGTGTGAATTCACTGAATAGATGTCAAGTCAGGCATCATCCCCACCTAATCACCCTAGGCTACGGCCTAGGATATTGAAAATTTGACTTCAAATTAACCCTTGAAATTTGTAACAAGTACGAAGTCGATGCAATATTGTTTTGGTGTGGGTGGATGAGGACATATGGGCAGTCCTGTCACTAAGGGGCCCATTTATTAGAAACGTTAACCAGTTAGCAATAGAGTTTCATCTGTGTGCAAACCTCCTACACTTAAAAATATTACCTAAGAAAATAATTAATTAATTAATTAAATTTGGTGCGACGCTGTACAAGTATTTAAGTGTGAAACTCAAAGCCTTTAATTAACCTTAGAGTTCTCCACTTGAGGTCACCATCATTAAGACCAAAGGCTCAATTTTTATTAAATACAACAGAAATAACAATCAAGTTATATTAAAAGGTAAAACTTTCATTAGCATTGGAGCGTCATCACATCCTATCTACATCCAACTGATCATCACAGAGACAGAGTCATATGCCAAGTTTGGATGTACCCCAAAACAGAAAACACAGTCATCATCATCATCAGCATCAACAATGTAAAAACAAGGGTGAATTCATCACTTCCTCTCTACCATTCATGGAAAAGATTGCAACTTTCCATCTAAACGCCACTGCTTTAACAGCCACCCAACACCCCAGAGTCTCAACACTAAAAAAGCTTCCTTTTTTCTTCCGGAAAGGTTAAACTGACAAGCTTGATATTGATAAATTGGAAGGAAGAGATTAAAATACCATTCTGGGTAGTAACAGAGTCCAAAGATGCATCTTTTCTGAGACGAGAGATCTCCCCTTCTTCTCCTGCAAATGTGTGCTTCGATCGCTTGAAGAAGACGAAAAAAGAGGAATTACAAAGAGGGTTAGGAGCATGAAAGCAAAGAGAAGAAGGCAATGTTCGAATTGAGAGAGAGAGGGTACCTGTAAATCGGAAATTAGGGTTTGGAGGCGGGAGAAGATTGACGGGGAAAAGATGAGATTTTTGCTTCTCTGAGAGATAGCCATGGTCAGAAGAAGAAGGAGGAGGCAGTCATGTCGCGAGCGCCAAGGGCTCTTGTCAGCTTTTGATGGACAAAGTTTCGGACGAAGGACGAAGGACGAAGGTAATGGTCCGCCGCTCGCAGAGCCCGAGTGCAACCCTGGTCTGTGGTTTAACGGGAAGCTCGAGGGCAACGCTCCCACAAAGGCCGGGCTTGGCAGCGTTGCACTCGGCCTACCTGGCATAGTAGGTCGAGCCAATGCCCTTCATTAGGGTAGACTTTGGTTATAAATGGGTCCCCAATTTTTTTATTATGTGAAAATTTTAATATATTAATAATTGAGTTTTGGTCCTTATTTAGAAATCAATAAGTAAACAAGTTTGGGTCTGGATCTTGTTTTTGAACCTGTGACCTAAATTGTTCCGGGTCTAATTTTACCTTAGTTTCAGCCTGTGAACCTGAGACCCAACATATTACCCCAATTTTTATATTTTTTTTCCAAAAATTTGCCTTTTTCTAAGGCAATCTTTACACAAACTTGGGCCCAGACCCAAAACCCCCTCTACACAGTTTTAACAATTCCAGTTCTGAATCTAAGAAACAGGCTCCGAACCGGTTCTAATTCCGCATCCATCCCCTTACTAACGGTTCTGGTTCCGGGTCCACCATTAACCAAAACTGAAACCGACCCATTTACAGCCCTAGGGTAGATTGCGGTTAGGGATCCAAGTGGGTTGGTTTTTGGGTCAAAATCATATTAGATTCGAAAGCATAACCATTTTGTAAAGGCAGATTCGGTTATAGGTCTAGTTCCAACTTGAAAGTTATTTATATAGTTCTAGACCTCTGATGAGGTTCCAACTTCTCTTACTTATTTATTTTAAATTTAAAATGTCATTCGATTTCAAAGGTCAAAAGAAGGATACTATTCAATTCAATGGGAGTGCATCAAGTCTACCTTTCGCAATTGATAAATCCGCCAATATATAGGTTGTTTCATGAAGTTTTTGACATTGGCATATACACAATATAAAAAAATGTGTAAAAAATGCACATCCACATTCTGTTGCTTGTGGATACAGGCTCGGCTCCGTTTATGAATAAAAACCCAAGATGAGTTGCAAATCTGCAATAGGTTGGAACAGGATAGCCCTTGAGACAAGATTAAGACAGAGTCACGGTGTGCGAGCCTGTGAATCAAGATAGGGGAATCCGCAGGGGACACAAGTATGAAATGTTTCAGTCCCACATCGTCTGGTGAAATTAGATGGATCCACATGGAGACGTGTGGCCTTAAGGATGATAGATTGTAACACTCCATCCTACATCGCTTATGAATAAAATATGAGTCTCATACATAATAAACTATGTAAGTTACTACTAGTAACTTAAGTTTAAACATTTTGGGCCATGTGAAAAGCTCACTAAGTTACTATGCCAGTGGGTTACTCAGGTTGTCATATAATGCCTCAATTTCTTGTCGTTTTACAAACGTTAGTAACTGTTTCCTCAAACCATGCTAAGATTTTAGCACTTTCTAAAGCCAATACGGAATGTGTATAGTTGAAATATTTGATCCAGCATGTTTGCAGTTGTTGTTAATTATCTTTTATTGCAGGTGTCTCGACTATTATTTATGAAAACAATGAGGCATGTATTTAACAGATTAAACAAAAGTACATAAAGACATCTGTGCGCTGTACTCATTTTCTTTTTTTAGGTTTTATCCCACTAGGTTTTTTTAGTTAAAATTTTAAAAAGGCAACATTATGCCCGTCCAACACTAGTTCAATGATTTTGAAAAATGTTGTACTATTTTTCCTTCGCTTTGATTTTTATCACATTATATATTTTTTTTGTACGGTTTTAATGAGGTAACTGTCATTAAATAATGATCATCCAAGGTGGAGTGTCATAAGATACGTATCATGGGTGCATGCCCACATGAGACGAGTTAGATTTATAATCTATTATAATTAGGGTTTCTCAATGAGGAGGTTAAATTGCCTATAAATAAATTTCCTCCCTTTGTATTTGTACACACACTCATAATAATAATAATAATAATAATATCTCTCTTTGGTTCTTTCGTTTACAACATATCCCAAATTATGTAGATGATTTTATTTTTGATTGCAGGATAGTAGACTCACCTCTAATAGGACACTTTCACTCATGAATCACTAAATTAGTTTTAAATTAGTTGGTGATTTAGAGTGTGGACCTAAACCGAACTTGTGGACTCAACTCCTGACCACACACACAAAATAAATAAATAAATAAATGCAGTGCAGGGATACCACTGTTTTAATTGGTGGTAAACTTGCAGCTATAGGTATACCATCACTTAGAGCAGCGGTATTAACTGTCAAATGTTGTTTAAAATTCAACAACCAAGATGGTCTAAACTGCTCATACTCATTGTCTCACAACTTTATTAAGAGTTTTGTCAACCCTAATGGCCATTGATGTGTAGAACACACAATTAATCCAAAGCCATAATCTGTTTTCATTTCATCATAATAATTTTGTATTTTGGACATATTTAGCGAAAGTGTTGATATTTTTAATTGAAATGAGATTTTCCTTTAACGATAAAACGAGGTGGGACTCATTGTTTTTAGTGGTTTTATAGCAATGAATTGTAAGAATGGTGTGAATCCTATTCCCACATGCAATCTGGACTCTTCAGGAGATGTTCATGTGAAAATTGCTGAGAGAGTATAATAATTGGGCCTGTCTATTATTTGCTGTTTCAGGCTGCAAACGTAACATCTCCCTCGTGCAGCTCAAGCACTTCCACCCCAAAATATATTAATCCAAATGCGGACCACTCACCCACTTTCGATCCAACTACCACGTCTGTTCTGTTAGGCCCATCAATCAATAAGCCTCTCTCACACATTCTTTTGCCTCATCCCGTAGGGTCCATTGGAATCACCAAAAGGCTGTGGATCGAAAGTGGGTGAGTGGACCTTAAGTTGACCTATTTTGTGAGCATGATGGTTCGATTGTTGTAAATTAGGGTTTAGTGACAATTAATGCAAATAAAGAGAATGTGTGAGTGTGATTGGATTGAAATGATCATTTAGTATTTCAAAGGACCATTGCCACTATTTACATGGGTGGGCTAATCTCTTGCTGGCCCATCAAAGATGGTGGCTTCCAAGATTTGCACTAATCAAATAATCCGAAATAGTGATATATACCATCAATCTTGAAAACAGAGGGTTGGCCTTATGGGTAAGGTGCTTGCTCCCATTGCACCTAAAAAGTTTTAAAGTTTGGTGGTAGACCTTGACTTCCTCTATCCCGGCCAGCCACTAGGCCAACCAAGCAAAGTATATATACATATATATTACAGCATCAACCTTGTGGACCATTAGAATTATTGGATATGTTTGTGCATGGACTGTGGAAACTCAAATTTTCAGATAAGGTTTGCATTTTGTGGAATTTGAGCCTAAAATCATAGAAATCATAGAAATTTCACGATTGATATCAGTTTTTTTTTATAAAATCATAGAAATTTCAGTTGATGTTTTTGCGTTTTACCTGTTGAAAAAGGAATACATCAAATGTAATTTATATAGCACATTTGTGCAGCGTGATTTCTGCAAAAACGGATCTACATTTCCTTGTTATTTTAAATAGAGAATTTACATTTTGTTTCTTTTCTAAATGTAGCTTTGTCAGTGCAGCTGAAGTTGTCATGGTAAATCACTACGAGTAGTCATTAAAACTGTAATTATTGATTTTGAAGTCTTACCCCATTTGGATTTTCACTTTCGCTTACTACAACTTTACAAATATAAATTTTCACTATAGCATAAAATTACTTTCCACTTTTCATATATATTTTTTCAAAGAAAAAGCATGTATACCTAGGGCTGTAAATGAATATCCGATTATTCAAAGATTTATAAAAAAAATAGGGTTTAGAACCTATTTTAGGTTTTAATTCTAAACAGGTCTGATTTTGGGTCCATATAGGTTCCGGCCCATAGATAGGGAACCCAACATAAGAGCTTTTAATATTGAAAATATAGTTCTAAATCAATTTTGATTTGATATTTTTATATATAATCTTAAAGATAGTAGACTTTGTGCATTATTATAAGTTGAACAATATCTTTAATTTAAAAAAAATAAGAAACTTAAAAGAAGTAAGAACCAATTTTGAAAATAGACTTTAATTTTCTAATGGATCCTCTTTCAAAATTGAATTTGAATCCTCTTATCAGAACCCTGTGGAATGAACAAAACAAATTTTGAGTCAAAACCGATTTCAGAATTAGAACGAGTGATTAGAAAACCGGGTCGGAGTCCAATATGAACATGGTCGATATGTAACCCTAATTGTACCCTACCTCCCAAAACAGAAAAAAAGACCCATTGTGGTAAATTACACAAGCCTTTTCTCACCACCAAATGCACAAAACTATCAATCATTCAAATCCGTTCCGGTGGTTTATTATATATATATATTAAAGTTAGAAGAATGGAGGCTTTTAGAGGGTGCCACATCAACATTTTTATTTTTCTTTTTTTTCTAAAGCACTACATCATCTTCTAAAAAAAAAAATCAAGACATGATTTCCTATTAACAAAATTCCTTAATCTAATCCCCTAAAATCTCTCCCCCATTAAAATCTCTCTCTCCAACCTCTGGTTTCTTTCCATCAAAATTCAAACTATGTGATTTCTTCCTCTAAATCCCTATGATTAAAGGAGCATTTGGCAACCCCTTTTCTCTCCTTATTCAAGGATTGTGAAGCCTATTGATACCTAAACAATGAAATCAATTTTATGAGTCTTTAACGATTCAGGCTATTTGTGCCTAGGAGAATAGTATAGGAGAGTATAATGTGGTAGTGGTATGAATTTTTTACAATTTGTTATAGAATTTTTTTTATGGTTGTTGTGAATGCGTAAATATGTGATCATATTTTTCTTTGGCAATTTTTTTGAGGATTCATATATAATTTTTTTTAAATTTTGATTATTTCTACAACTGAAGAAATGGTTATGCAGAAATACATGACATTTTGATCCATATTGTACTTTTCATTTTTCTTTAGATCAATGTCATTGTAATTGCTTCTTTTTTTTTGTTACATTCAAATATGCCTATTTAAATTTTATGAATGTCTCAGTTTGACTATTATAATTATTAGAGAGATTGTCATTCCATGTTTGACTTGACAAATGGTAAGGCTTTTAGTGTTTTTCTCTTTCTTCATTTAATTGTATTTTTATTTTTGTATTTTTTATTTGTCATGGATATTTTCCTAGATTTTATACCCATTTAATTTACAATTGTTCAACATTTCCATAAAAGTAATGGGTTGTTTGGATTCTCACATGGTTGCTTGAGCGTGGATGGAAGTAATGGGCTCAACCTATTTTTTGAAAGATTGGGTGATGGAGATGGGTCTTACAGGATATAGGAAAAGCCTTTGTTGGTGATTATGGTATTCATTTGGAGTGCTTATTGATTCTATGACGAATGCAGTGTTCTACTTATGGTAAGTTTAATTCATTTTTTTTATATTTTGATAAATAAGATTTAATAATGATAGATAATATATTTTTTCCTTTTAGATTTGCATTTTTAGAAGTTTTAAAATCATTCAAAGCTTTGGCTATAACATGGGCAAGACCACTCCTTTCTAAATTTATTATTCTTATTTTTAAGCCTAAATTTTAGGAATAAGAACCAATTGATATTCAAATTTATAAGAATATTAGATTCAAACATCCTCAATTATATTTTCCAAAATTATTTTCATCAATTTAGCAAATGCCCTAAACTAATTTAAAAATTATTTTATGTTATATTAATATAATATGATATTTATGTACAATAATAAGATAAAATTTGAAATATTGACTCATATGATAGACCTGGCTAAGCACAAGCAGTTGTTTCTAGTCTCGGTACAAAATGCATCATCCAAGATAAATAAGCCATCAGATCAACCACATATTCCAGTGGCCCATCTAAAGATCAACGGGCCATCCCAATCCAAAAGTCCTTCATCAGATCAACGGTCGTGATTCACCAAGAAACAATTACCCCGTCCTGACCAATCAGGATCCCGTAACATCTCTTTCCTCTGCCATTTTTGGCTTGTCAAGGCATCCCCTCCATTTCTTCTTTTTCCCTTTTGCTCTCTCTGTCTCTGTGTGTGACAATAAATACACATCTGACACCCCAAATTTCAGATCAAACCCTCGATTTTTCTAGGGTTAGGGTTTCGAAGATCCGATCTTTCCGCGCCGAGAAGGGAGGAAGATGGGAGCAGACGGCGATTCCGTCGAGGCCGATTCTGGCGCCGGAAGCAATGGCGCCACCGTCACCGTCCACATCCGATGCTCGAACAGCTCCAAGTTCTCCGTCCAGACGACCCTCGACGCCACCGTCGCGGCTTTCAAGGCCGTCCTCGCGGGAAACTGCGACGTGCCTCCCGAGCAGCAGCGTCTGATTTACAAAGGTCGGATTTTGAAGGATGATCAAACCCTAGAAAGCTACGGTACGATCCCTTGAATTGTTTGCTTTTCCTAGTTTGGAGTCTTTGAACGTAGGTTACCGTGATTGATTAGTGTTTGGGTGCGTTTGGATGTGGCTGAATTGAAATGGGTGCTTGTGGTTTTTGGATTAAAGGGTTGTTTTCTAATCCAATGTGCATTTGGGGCTGCAAATTGAAACCCAGATTGCAATTTTTTTTCCAAAATCGTCTGCACAAATTGATATGGGTAATGGGTACTGAGAATTATTTTGGACTGAAAAACTGATAAACAGTATCATCTGACTTGGTCCTCAGATTCTTGCCCTTGATTTTTTTTTTTGTCTTCTTAAGAAGATTGGCACCGTTCCTAATCTTTTGTATGTTGTTGGGAAAAAAAAATCTTGTTTATATACCCTGACTTAGTAAAAAGGCCCTTGATTTTGTTGTTTTGCGATTTCGTCATTTATAAGGATATTGATTAGCTCATTTTAAGCATTCTTAGCTCTATTTCATCTGCGTAAGGATCCTTCCATATTTCAATTTGGTTTCATATGTGGCTTTTTGGGGGATACCTCATTTCGTCATGCTTCGAGACGACCAAACCGTGACGATTTAGCTGCATATTTTCAAATATGAATGACCTTGGACTATGGCTTCGATCATCTGTATCAGTAAGTGGCGCTTGATAGGAAATGTGCTGTGGAAAAACCAATCGTGCTAATTCAATAGATCATGCCTCCTAATCTTTTTTGCGACTATAAATTGATTCCAGCGATGGGCAGTAGTAATTCTGTCTATTCATTCTGTTTGCTGAAATCAGAGAATTCCTTGTGCTCGGAGATTGTGTCGTTGCCTGCTTATCGCGGCAAAAAGGATATTGAAATACCATGGTGCACAATCTAGGTGTTTGAATGTCTCTTGTCCTTCTGAATGTGTTTTTAAACTGCTCTGGCCCCCATCAAGATCCCACACTCAATGGGTGCTACTCACTTCAGATTGACTAGATTTGTTTCTTTTAGCTCCAGCACTATACTTTATGCTTATTCAACATTTCCCCAATATTGCCAGCTGCACTTTGTTGTATAATAGAGCTGTGTTATTGTCATCATCATCATCAACTAGACTTGGAGTTGCACAGCCAGTTCTCCATTTTTTTTTTTCATATTGAAACATGTGGGCCCTTCTAACTTTTTATGTGGGCTTTTCCTCTATGGTGATATTCCCTTCTTGGTTTCTTTTTGGGTATCAGAACTTTTAAGACTGTTGAACGCTATTGATAATGACTTACTTGTTGTAACCGCTCTAGAGTTTGAGCCAGTCATAGTGCAATTGATGCTGGTGCTTGGGACCTTACTTTTTAATATGGCCAAACTCTGGACAGCAACACCTTCTTTATTGTCCTGCAGTCATATTGAAAAAGTCTGCTGAAATTTATGTACATTGATCTTGATGCTACCTTCAGATTCTCAATAAAATTCTTCTCGCTTGCCAAATAAGAATTTTATCTTTTTTAAAACTAATTTTATCCTATTTTTTATTTTGTTTTGGCTAGGTTTGCAAACAGATCACACTATCCACTTGGTACGTGGTGCAGCCCCTCCAACAGCATCAAATAATCCTGCAACTACGGCCAATGTTGGAGGTCCAAACAGCTCTCCTGCTTCTGTAAGAGCTCTTGGCTCCACTGGGGATGGAGGCTTTGGAGGAGTTGGTCTTGGAGGCTCATTGTCTCCTGGTCTTGGTCTTGGTGGTCTCGGTGGCAGTGGAGCTGCCGGTCTATTTGGAGCTGGATTTCCTGAGTTTGAGCAGATGCAGCAGCAGCTGAATCAGAACCCTAACGTCATGAGGGAATTAATGAATGCTCCTGTCATCCAGAGTCTCATGAGCAATCCTGACCTAATGCGTAACTTGATCATGAGCAATCCTCAGATGCGAGAAATCATTGATCGCAATCCCGACCTTGCACATATACTCAATGACCCCAGTATTCTACGGCAAACACTAGAAGCTGCAAGGAATCCTGAACTCATGCGGGAGATGATGCGAAACACTGACAGGGCGATGAGTAACATTGAATCTTCTCCTGAAGGATTTAACATGCTCAGGCGCATGTATGAAACTGTTCAGGAGCCATTTCTAAATGCAACAACAATGGCAGGAGACACTGGAAGCAATACAGGTTCGAACCCATTTGCAGCTCTTTTAGGAGGAAATCATGTTGCAGGGCAAGCCAGAGACAGGTCTCCAAACCCTTCATCCGCTGGTTCAGAAGCAGCAACCGGGTCTCCTGCACCTAATACCAACCCTCTTCCCAACCCATGGGGCAATGCTGGTAAACCTTTCATGCTTGTGTATATCATATCTCTAGGAGTTTTTTTTTTCAAATTCTCAAGTTCTGAGCCTTTTGCTCTCAACTCAACTGCAGGAGGTGTACAGGCGAACCCTACCACGAGGCCTAATCCTTCTGGGGATGCCAGGGCACCTGGTGTTGGTGGCTTAGGTGGGCTTGGGGGTCTTCCAGAGTTGGAAAGGATGTTTGGTGGTGGCATGCAGGATTCTTCTTCTTTGAATCAGGTCATGCAAAATCCTGCTATGATGCAGATGGCACAAAGCATCCTCTCTAATCCTCAGTATATGAACCAGGTACTTCTAGCAGCATTCCCCCCCCCCCCACACACACACAAAAAAAAGGTACTTGCTAGTGAAGTTTTGTGATGATTATCTCCTTGGTGATGAATTGTTTTGTCCATTGATGTTGCTTTGGTCTCGTCAGCTTTTGGGTCTAAACCCCCAGTTGCAGAGCATGCTGGATTCCAATTCTCAACTCAGAGAATTGATGCAAAACCCTGAATTTCTTCGGCAGATGGCTTCCCCAGAGATGATGCAGGTAGATCTTTTATTTGATATGAATAGAGGCATAAAATATTTATCGTAATCTTTTTCAAGTTCAGTTTGTGTTGAGTGCGATTCGGCAAATGATATCACCCACTAACAAGTAGAATGCAAGCAGTGGTTTATTGGATACCTCTGCTAAAGGATATATTAGATTTAATTTGATTTGGCTCTAGTAATCTTAGGGGGGGTTTGCGACAGTGGCCTTTGGGTTGGGCCTGTCACCTGTGTATGTTTGACTCAAACCGTTTCATTGGGAGCTGTTGGTCTTGGCCTGCTTTAGGTCCATGTTGGGTGCCTGACTGCAAGCCCAGTCCTGACTTGTGTAAGCTTTGTCTCTTTGGTTTGCCTTACCAAACATCACAGTAAAATTATGTAACATGAAACATTACCATGTCTTTTGTTGAGTATATTCATCAAATGCATTGCTCTTTTAGATGTCCTTAGTCTATACTGGAGAAGCAAAAACACTGGTTAGCCACTGCAATACCCCAACGCCACCCCCACCTCCACTTCACACGACACATCATATAAATGAAGGAAAAACAAAGAAAGAAAGAAATATACCAATTGCATTGTTCCTTTTTTTTTTCTTGGGAAAATGTCACAACCACCCCTAAAAAAAAAAGGAAATAAGGAACAAGGAACAAAGAAAGAAAAAGATAACATAGATATTTTCAACAAATTGTATGTTGCAGTTGGATTTATTTGTGTATCAACTTAGTATTTTGTTCTCTTTTTTTCCACACTCTCATTGGTTGATGGTTGGATTTGCTGAATATTCTTCAACATTCCTCTTCTCTTTGAGCTATGGTTGTTAATTGATCATCAAACACCATAACAAAATCTCCTGAGCATGAACACTTTCAACGTTGTCGTTGTCATTATAGCCTTATCCCATGTACCTGGGGCTGACCAATCGTTAAAGCATGATATGGTTACAAATCAATAAATGAAAAGGAGTTCTATGAACATTATGGGCCTGATGCCAAAGTCCCAATGCCAAAAAGCTAGGTTCGTGCCTGACGGCTTGAGACATGGGCCTGAAGAGCAATCATATTTCCAGACTGCAGGCCTGTTCGGCCAGTTTGATCTATTAGAAATAGAGTTGTTTCTTTTTGCAAATAGACCATTGTTATGTTTGATTTGATTAAAAAAGAAACAAATTTGTTATGCAGTAAAATTTATACGACGAACTTGTCTTATACTAGTAGTATGTGCAAACTTGTCATGTAGTAAAGTAGTAAAGGCAAGCTTGCCATATACAGTATGGTCAAACTTGCAAAAAGAATAAAAAAAACACAAAAGTTGTCTGATTGCTTTAGACATCGATGTCTTATTGAAGTTACCCAAAAGAAGCAAAAAGTCTGAATGCTGATTCAATTAGTGATTTACATAAACATTATTGAACAATCTAAATCACTCAAACTTCTATTTGAATGAATTTTTAATTCAAATAAACCCTATTCTAAATGATGCCTTAGATTGAGTATGGCCGTTTGCAACCTTATGTAGTTATGTGATGCAGTTTGGGCCCTAGCAACCCCTCTTCAAATTAGATTAGGATTATTATTAGGAAAGTTTCCATTACTAGTGTAGGGTTTTCTTACACATTAAGTTTGCTTTTATTATATATATGGCATTGTAGAGAAGAGATTCTTAGATTTTGTTGATTAATAGAATTGGATTTTCCCATAGAGGCGCGTCCTCGTGTGTGTTGAAGTCTTTGTGACCGTTCGAAGTGTCCTTAGACACGTGCTTAGGCATCTCCACGCAAGCCCTAACCCTTGGGCTTGCATCAGTTTGGTATCAGAGAGCCGAAGGATCTGCACGATCTTTCGGCGTGATTACCCTTATTCATTAGCCGGCCAGACCCCATCTCACTGCTATGTCTCATAACCCAAAACAGTCCCACAGCCTCGACCTGCACCCCTTACAGAACACATTACCCCATCCTCTCGAAACCCCTCCCCATTCCACAAAATCTAGAGTCCCCAAAACCCTGTCCCGAAACCCTTTCCTATTCATAACAGTCGGCCCCTTATCGGAAACCTTCCCTGCCTGCATCGCACCACCCAATCCGCAGCCCCGGGACCCAAATCCACAAAACCCAACTTTCCTAAAATAGGCCCTGATCAGTCCAAACCATAACCCTAACTCTGATCGTCGCTGTCTCCACCCTGTTCCCACCCCTAACGGTCAGGCCACGATCCTCGCACCCAGAGTATAAAAAAAAAAAGAGAAAGAAGCAACAGAGAGAGGAGTAGCAGCTGAAAGCGAGAAGGAAACATACCTGGCATCTCGTTGCTGTCGTCTGCCGTCTGCCGATACTGATCGACGATCGCCGCCTTCGCAGCACCATCGTCACCGCCGTCATCACGTAGCTGCATTCTCGCCTCCACTGCAGACATCGCCAACGATCGCCCCTCATCGTCCGTTGTCGCCGCGGGGGTCTGTTGTCGCCAGCCACCGCCGTATGCTGCCGTCGCCGCTGTCTGCTATCGCCGATCGTAGCTCACCGCCGCCGGCACCGGGACTCCACCCCCTCGCTGCTACCGCTGGAATCGTCACAAGCCGAGACACAGCTCTTCCACATTGCCATCTCTTTGCAGACATCGCCCTCTCTTTGCAGCCGAGATACAAAAAGAGTCGGGCTGTACCCTTTTTTCTCTTTCTCTGGCACATATTTCGAGATTGGGTTGAGTCCAGTTCGGTCCAACTCATTCCCAAGGCCCAAGTTGACTACAATATAGCCATCTGTTACTGTATTTGACACCCAAGTTTTGAAGCAACCAGTCAGCTGACACTATCATCACATCACCAACATTCAATTAACGGTCAGAATTTGTTTAAGCAAGATTAACTTCAACTGTGCTCCGATTTCCAATCTGTCTTTACCAACGTACTTCTGAAGAGTAGATCTACACCTCAGGTCAGTTAGATTTAAATTTTGCATTACAAAAAATGCCTCCTAAGAAGCAAGTGGACGCTGAATCTTCATCTTCTTCACTTGAAGATTTGGCTAGTGCCATTAGATAATTATCTGCAAAAGTTGATGGCATGCAAACCACATTGCAACAATTGGATATTAGAGTGACAAATTTGGAAAATAATCAGCGTGTGCATCACCACCGTGATGACGGTGCAAATATTCGGAATCAACGGGATCCACTAGTTAATCATCCTGATCGAGAATTAGGGATTAAAATTGTGATTCCTGAATATGATGGAAAATTGTAGCCCGCGGAATTTATCGATTGGTTAGTGTGTGTGGAAAATATTTTCGCACACAAGTCAATGACTGAGCACCATAAAGTCACACTGATTGTTACTAGATTTCGTAATTATGCTGCTACTTGGTGGGCTGAATTGCAAAGAAAACGGAGGAATCAGAACATGGACCATGTTGATACATGGACTGAGATGAAAAATATTTTGAAACAAAAATTCCTCTCTGTCAACTATGCAAGAGATCTACGTTTTAACTTTCAAAACTTGAAAAAAAGGTCCAAGACATTTGTTGAATATTTTGAGAAATTTTTAACTTTGCAAGCTCATTGTGGCTTGAATGAAGATGATGATGTGGTAGTTGATAGATTTTTCAATGGGTTGAGAATAGACATTCAGCATATCCTTGCCTTCTAACATTTTGATAATGTCAATGAACTCATCCAACATGCTATCAAGGCTGAGGGAATTGCAAATCATCAAGTATAAAAATCCAAATGGGTTCCACCAAAGCATTCCCCTCTACAAGAAGCTAAATCCAATGGACAACTTTTTACACGGACTGAAGGTCATAATAAGATGGTTTGTTTTCATTGTCAATAGCACGGGCATCGTGCAGCAGAATGTCCGAAGTGAATACATTTGATCGAGATTGAAGGTGCCGATAACAATATCCGAGATGATATTAAGGGTACTGACACTGATCCTAAGGATATTGACAATCCCAAGGATATTGACAATGAGGAAATTGAAATAATCGATGCAGATACCACAGGTGAAGCTCTTATTGTCCTCAAGGACGCTCCACCAACTGTTGAGCATAAGTGGTTGCGAAAAAATATTTTTCGTTCCGCAGGAATGATTCAGGAACAACATTGCATAGTTGTTATTGATGGCGGAAGCTGTGAAAATTTCATCTCCCAAGTTCTTGTTGATCGCCTCCAATTGAAAGTTTATAAGCATAACCGTCCTTATTTTGTCAAGTGGCTAATGAATGGTGATCAAGCTTATGTTCGACATACTTGCAAAGTTACTTTTGCTATTGGTGATATTTACAAAGATACTATCTGGTGTGATGTGATACCTATGGATAGTGGTGATATCTTATTGGGTCGTCCTTGGATGTATGACAAAAATGGAACTCATAGTATGCGCGACAACACCTATACATTCATGCATGGTGGACAATAGATTACTCTTCATCCCGAGAAACCACATCTGCCGAAGAAGAATTTTTGGAAAGCTGCTACAAAGGAAGTCCTTCATGTTTACCACATTTATAGAGGTAATCCGACGCAAAATGGAGTTCGAGGACGAACTCTTCTTTCAACCCGGGGAGGATGATGCAGTCTGGGCCCCAGCAGCCCCTCTTCAAATTAGATTAGGATTATTATTAAGTTGTTAGTAGGAAAGTTTCCATTACTAGCGTAGGGTTTTCTTACACATTAAGTTTGCTTTTATTATATATATGGCATTGTAGAGAAGAGATTCTCAGATTTGGTTGATTAATAGACTTGGGTTTTCCCATAGAGGCGCGTCCTCGTGTGTGTTGAAGTCTTTGTGACCGTTCGAAGTGTCCTTGGACACGTGCTTGGGCACCTCCACGCAAGCCCTAACCCTTGGGCCTGCATCATTATGTACCTTAGATTGAGTATGGCCCTTTGCAACCTTATGTAGTTGTGTACCTTAGATTGGGTATGGCCCTTTGCAACCTTATGTTTCATTCGGTCCAATCCATAATGTTTTACGTGCCAAAATGAAAGAGAAACATGAGAAGAAACGAAAGACAACAATGAGAAGAGAAAAAAAATAAAAAATAAAAAAATTAACCCTACAGGTGGTTTGCTAATTCTCCATGCTGCTGTATTGGCCTATGCCGCAAACATGCAAGATCCATCCCATCCCCATGGTGAGGCCTGGTGTGCATATTCTCTAGTCCAAAAATAAGCTCAGTCAGTCAGTTGGGCCACAGCATGCAAAACTAATTGATCAATGGAAACTTTGGATGGCAGTGTAAATTTAGTGTACATGTAGGATCTACCTGATGAATTGACTGCCTTGGTTTGTCGGCTGCTCTAATTTTGGTTTCACTCTTAGTTGTCAATTTTGTTTGAGACCTATTTTGGTTTCACGCTTGACTGAAATGTTTTGGCCAGTTTGGCATTTCAGTGTTTCATTTCATAGTTTTCCTTTTGGTAAGAGTTTAAAAACATATATAATTAAAAATATGAAAAACAATAAAAAAGTTGAATGAATATATAACACTGTTCCTTAATGCTTTAGTATGTTAAGAATATCTGATGTTATTTGTACATGCTAAATTAATAATGTATGATCTATGCTTGTTCGTGACAATGTGAAATAATGACTTCCATTCTCAACTAATGTCTTTAATTATCAATGTTACAGCTTAAAACAAGATAAAATTAAACAAATTTAGCATATTGGAACTTTTTGAATAGTTTTTCAAAAAAAAAAGAGAAGGAAATTTTTTCCACTATTTTCCTTGTTGCAAATGAACAGCCAAAATCTGGAATGAAATGGTTGAACAGGTCTGTAGTTTGGACTGAAATTTAGACTGGCTGTTCAGATTATTCGCCTGACTGAACTGAACAGTTACGGCCTGTTTAGTCAAAACAGACAAAATGGACTATAGAATCCCACCTGGTGCTTCCATTTTTGTGCACATTAACGACAGTAGTACATTTCACTCTATGGAAACAGTTATGGAAATAGGTTCTCATGAAATTAACAGGCATGCCTCTTGGTGGTTGCATTTTGGTAATGGGGCGGCCTGACTGTTCATTTGGGGGAGCACCTCCTGGATGAGCCATAGGCTGAAAATATTTTTGGTCCAAAAGTCTGGTGTTCAGTTTGTATTTATCCAATCCATCTTTCATTCTTGATGGTCAAGAAAAATCTATAGCAATGATTCTCATGAACTATGTAGCTCAAGTTTTGAAGTCGGAATAATAATTATATCTGCCGTTTTTCTAACCATTTCTCCATCCCTACCTGTTTGCAATTGTTTTCCCTTTTTGACACTTTTTACTGAACAAATGGTCCTATGAAACATGCAGCTCAAATGGCCTGAAAGTCCCAACAATAGCCATTTGCAGCAGTTTTCTTACCACTTGTCCATTAATGTTTTAATGTTTCTATAGTTTGATGAAGATTGAGCAACCTATATGCCATTTTTTTCCCTTTTGACACTTCACTGATTTTATTTTTATGCAATGCATTTTTCGTCTTGCAGCAAGCTTTGTCTTTACAGCAATCACTTCTGTCTCAACTTGGTCGCCAACAGTCAACCCAGTAAGTCATCTGTTCCCTGTCACTTGTGACCCATCATCGGCTTTCAATTCTTTTGTTTCTCAAGATATCAATGCTGCTGTTCTTCTGCAGGGAACAAGGTCAAACTGGTGGTGGTACAGGTATTACTCCAGCATTGGCATTGGAAGTTATCAGTCACCTGACTGTTGCATGAATGCTATGTTATTCATGTTCTTTCTAATAACAGGTGCACCCAACAATATGGGTCTGGAGTTGTTGATGAACATGTTTGGTGGTCTTGGGGCTGGCGGCCTTAGTGTTCCTAACAGATCCGACGGTAACCATCTTGTGTTTTGGCATGACAGTTTATCATCTGCACCATTATATAAATAAAAAAGAAAATAAAAGTAGATATATGCCTTTTCTTGTTTCAGCTCGAAATCCATGGGTCGCCCGAATCAGTATGTAATCACTGCTATCGTTTTGGAGCAGTGAGACATAATATTTCTCCTTTTTCTCACATCTCGTTTAAAGCACAGCTTAAGGGAAAACAATATATTCTGCTAAGAGTATTTGGTGTTTGTAATTTAGGAGGATGCATGCAAATAAGGCCATTTAAATAAAATGTCTTCTGCATTTTTATTTCTTTTTTGGATAAGGCTAAATCACTCTTTATTTTGGGTTTTGTAGTGCCACCAGAGCAACTCTATGCCACTCAGCTGTCCCAGCTTCAAGAGATGGGTTTCTTTGATACCCAAGAAAATATCCGTGCATTGAGTGCTACTGCAGGGAATGTTCATGCTGCAGTAGAGCGCCTTTTGGGGAATCTTGGTCAGTAGATTTTTGTTGCACACTACTTTCTGTTCTATATTTAGTCCACATTACTCCTGTGGACCTTGTAAGATTGGTTGGATCTTGGTTGTCTTAAAGGGGCGAAATTCCTGCTATTTGGCTTCCATTTTGGGCATGAAATAAGTATATCATGCAGTAAGAGTTGTGGGACTTTTTGTCACTTGTGAATTGTTGGGCGCTCAGGCCTTGCATTGAGAGAGAAGAAACCTGTGTTATCTGTGTACATAAACATTCTAAGAAGTTATTGTCATGCCATGAACTCTCTTTCTGTTTACATTTTAATGCACGAATGTCTGCCGCACTTCGTGTGCTCGCTTGTTCTTGGTTAACTAGAAATTTGAATTGTCTAGTCCAAATTGTTCAAGACCCAGGTTTGAGCTAGAGGTCCAAGTACGATTCTGTGAACCATGTTTACAAGCTAATCTAATTTTGTACATGCTGTGGGCAACCCCTCTTCTTAACTTGCATGTGGAAGTCAATCCTGGGCCCAATCCATTGGGCAATTGTATACCCACTTGTCTTAAAATGTTTGGCCTTGTGGGTGTTGTGCCTGCGCCATTAATGATGCCTACTTTTAAGCCGGACCCTTTAGTAATTAATTCCAAGAAATCAGACATGGTCCATAAACAGTCATAGCTAAAATCTGTGGTGTCCTTAATTATAATATTATGATAATTTTTTAAGGATATTTTTGGGTTGGATTTAGGAACCATACGCTAAAAACTGTGGCAGGAATGCTGCTCCTTACCCACTGCAGTGTTAGTGGAGCCTGTGCCTCTTTAACATCTGGATCAGGATGTCTGCGTGTAGTAGAAAATTTTGCTGGGTTAGGCTAATTCATCACCCATTTTAACTTGACTGCTCAGGCTGTTGTCAAGCAGATACTATAAATTTTGTGTTACTAAGGGGTAAGGCATCTCCTTATCCACAGATGAGTACAGTCAGGGAGTGCTTGGGTAGAATGAGAGCAGGCAGCCGTGTACCTAGTGCGAGAAACAAAAAAAAAAAAAATTGGAAGAGGCGTGGCAGCATTGTTTTTGTATTTTTTTTTTTTTTGTACCCAGCCTTAAGGGAGGCTGGGACCCTCTGGCCTTTTGATGAGGGGAGACACCTCGGGTGAGGTTGGGAACCCTTTGTGAGGGGAAGCCCTGGAATGGCCTGTGCAGATCGTTTCAAGGTTGTGCTACTTAGGCCCTTACAGGCCATTGTTGGCTGGGGCAAGGCCAGGGCAGTGCCATTGCTTGAAGAGAAGTTCAGTTTTTAACTTTTTCTACGCTACAATTGGGCACCAAGTGTAAACTTAGGCCTGCCCTTTTGCTAGAATTCCCATAATTCATATTTGCCGAGGATAAGATGTCACATCATGTTCAAAAACTCTAACCACCCAAATTCCAGGCAAAGATTCCCGTGAAAGAACGAGCCCTTAAAGTTTACCCTCCATATGGTGAAAGGTCAAATTAAGAGATAAGAAAAATAAGAAGGGTCAAAATCAGATTGCAGTTTGTCATTTAACAAAATGAGAATGTAACTTTTTTTATGTTTTCTTTTTTGGTTAAAAGTAGATATTTTTTGTCATTTAATGGTATTTAAAAAGTTGTTTTTTGACTTTTTAGTGTAAATGGTGGAAGAAAATTTTGCAGTATGATACTTTAGATTAACACATTTTAGTTTATTGTAGGACTCAAATAACTAAAGAAAATTGATCCCATGCCATGAAGAACCCAAATAGGATCATGCATGGCTTATTTACATAAAATCACATCAGACTCACATGAAAGTCACATAAAAATCATATAAACAAGTTAATATAAGAACCCACATAAGAATCACATGAGGAACAGAATAAGGCGCTTTTTTTTTTCAAAGTTTACCGAAATTCTATCCAAGTTTCAAAATGCAGGCCCACGCCAACCTCAACATGAACAAGCTCAACCCAAGCTCATTTTGTTCGTCTGGTAATGCTTCTTTGGGTTTGGTCTACAGATAACACTGCCCCATAATCACCATGTATATAATATATAATATATATTTCTCATGACACATGAATAAAAAAAACTAGAATCTTACAAATGCCATAGTTCAGTCCCACTTCAGCCACAAACACTTGATAGACGATCACATAAAATCACCTCAGAAAAAATTAAAACAAGCAGGCGATCACAGCCACTCATGAGGGGCCCCCACTATATGGCGACTAGAAACATTTGGCCTAACTATCCAATTTCTAACATCAAACCCAATTCAAAATATTGGCCATACGTATAACATTCTTCATTGAATGCCCATTCTATCTTCCCACGATAAATCAAGGTAGCCCAAGTGGGCCCCACAGAAAGATCATTGATCAGTGGAACCGCTTAATAGAGTTTGGACCGGATCATTTCAAGTACTAAAAGCAAGAATAGTCACTTCGTGTTCATTGAAGACTTGTGATTCAGTTGGAGCCAAAGCTGCTCCCTTTTGAAACCTCTCTCGATTGATCCATTTCAGTGTCAAAAGGTAAGTTTTCTACATTTCTTTCGAATGGGGTTTTCTCAGATTGCTGTAATCTATGACTGTTTGGTTCAAAACCCTCCATTTTTTTGTTTTTCTGATAGATTTGTATGTACTCATTCATCTGCTCTTTTGTTTGATGCTCTGGGGCGACGTATTGTTGCTAAAAATGCATTTTCTTCTTTTTCGTTCTTTGGTGTTTTTCGTCCGTTTCATTTTTTGTTTGGGTTTTGATAGAATTAGGGATTAGCTGGGCTTTCGGTCTGCGATGATAGAGAGAAAGCAGAATCAAACATTTCAGTTATGTATAACATGAAGCTAACTTTAAGCTTCAAAAAGTAAATAAATGCAGCCAAAATTTGAATTTCTCACCAACTGATTGCATACCCACGATGTATAGAACGTTTTAACACAAAAACAATAAATGTTCTATCCAAAATATCTCTATCATCAAAATATGAAATTGATTTCCCCAATGCAGAACTCATTTGAGATGAAACGAAAAAACAAATGAGAATTCCAGGAATCAAAATCAACCCTAATCAAACTAGTGGCATCAAAATTTTGATTTTGGGGTTTTTTGTTTTGAATGAACTGTTGTGTGTTTCATTTTGTGGTTTGGGTTTTTGATAGAATTGGGGATTGGCTCAACCCAAATCAAACCAGTCACATCAAGACACCACCCAAAGCTCAGCTAATCACCAATTCTATCGAAAACCTAAACCGAAAAATGCAACACACAATGGTTTATTCAAAACAAAAACCCCCAAAATAAAAATTTTGATGCCACTAGTTTGTTTAGGGTTGATTTTGATTACTGGAATTCTCATTTGTATTTTTGTTTCATCACAAATGAGTTTTGCATTGCGTTGGGGAATTCAGTTTCATATTTTGATGGTAAATGCTTTTCGGTAAGAACATTTATTGCTGTTTGTGTTAAAATGTTTTATACATTGTAGGTATGCAATAAGTTCGTGAGATATTTTGGCTGCATTTGTTTAGTTTTTGAAGCTTAAAGTTGGCTTCATATTCTACATAAATGAAATGTTTGATTCTGCTTTCTCTCTATCTTGGAAGTTTAGATCAATATCATTGCCTTCATCAATTATATAGAATTAATCTCTTTATGGCTTAGAACTGTTTGTTTTTTCCTTTTAAATGGGATTTAGATGAAAATTGTGTGCATTTTGTGTGTTTTCCTTTGTTGTGTGGTTGCTGCTTATTCTTGTAGTTTAACCATCATTGGTCTGTCCAACTTATTGCTTTTCTTGATTCTCCCATTTCAAATGCATTGAATGGCCAAATTCTCTTGGGGCTTTTGTTTGCAAAGAGTCGTGGAGATTTGTTTCATCCATACCATATTGAGGTTCCTGAATTTAGTGTAAAAGAAAAAAGATTATGGTAATTGGTAGCTACTTTGGACTCTTGTCTTACTTTTAGTTCAGCATTATTCCTTTTCTGCATAAAGAGAAGGTTAGGAAAGGGGAAATATCTGAAGAAAACAAATAAGAATCTCATTCTAACCAACATCATCAAGGCCTTATTTCAACTATGTTGGGGGCTACAAGAATTCTGTTTTACCATACTAGTTTATCCTGGGTCAAATCCTTGCATGGGTTGTACTTCTTTAGATCTACCTTTACTACTTCCATAGAAGTCCTCTTTTGGTCTACAACTTTTCCTCGAGGGGCCATCGACTTGTGTCGGAAGTCTCATGCCAAGCACAATGGGATAGTTTTTTGTTGGATTTACTTTCGCAGAAGTTCCTTCATATCTGTCATTTCAGTGTGTGGGCGATTTAATGAAGTCTGAAAGTAGGAACATGTAGGTGGTTGGAGGTACTAAATGCCATAAAAGGTTCCTCCTTTTACGATGACTTCTGGTGATCTAGCATGAGTTATCTGTTTGTTCTAATTTGATCCAGAGATTCAAATTGATAGTTTAGCTGTAGCATGTATTATTTGGTTGATAGTTAGGTAATTCTTTATTGGAAAGGAAAAAAAAAGCAGCATTCTGTCGTCATGCAACTTTTCGATTGAGTTTTGTACCTTGATTCCTGACAGTTAAATGTGATGTACATCTAGGCTATAGGGACTGCATTGCCCACTAAAAAAAATCATCATCATCATCATCATCAAAGCCTTATCTCAACCATGTTGGGGTCGGCTACATGAATTTTATTTCTCCATTCTGTTCTATTTTGAGCTAAATCTTTCGATAAGTGAAACTTCTTCAAATCTAAATTAATGATTTCTATCCATGTTTTCTTCGGCCCGCCCCTACCTCTTGATAAGCCGTCCACCTGTATATCCAAACTTTTTCTCACCGGTGCCATATTGGCTTACGCTCAACATGCCTAAACCATCTTAAATGGGTTTCTCTAATCTTGTCCCTTATTGATGCTACCCCTAAATATTCTCGAACGCGCTCATTTCTAATTTTATCTTTCCTAGTTTTACCACACATCCATCTAAGCATTCTCATTTCCGCTACATTCATCTTATAAATATGCGTCTTTTTAATTGGCCAACATTCTGCTCCATATGTCATAGCTGGTCTAACCACTGTCCTGTAAAATTTGCCCTTCAATTTCGTTGGCATTGGTCTGTCACAAAGCACTCCCGAAGTTAGTTTCTACTTTAGCTATCCAGCTTTTATCCTATGCTCCACATCTTCGTCAATCTCCCTATCCTTACTAATTATCGAGCTTAGGTACCGAAAAGGATTTCTACGTGATATCTCATGGGTTTCAATTTTGACAGTGGTTATAACACTTTGTATATATCCACTGAAGTTGCAATCCATATATTCTGTCTTTGTACGACTTATTTTAAAGCCTCTAGATTCTAATGCCCCCCGTCATCTCTCAAGTTTTGCATTTACAGCCTCTCTTGATTCATCTACCAATACTATATCATCTGCAAACAACATACACCATAGTACTTCTTTTTGAATATGCACAGTCAACTCATTCATAATTAATGCGAAGAGATAAGGGCTTAAGGTTGATCCCTGATGTAAACGTATAGTCACGGGGAATCCACCTGTTTCTCCACATGTGGTTTTCACATTTGTTACTGCTCCTTCATACATATCCTTAAAAATTTCAATGTAACCTCTGGGGACATTCCTTTTCTTTAAGACCTACCAAATTAAATTCCTTGGTACCCTATCATAGGCTTTTCTAAATCGATAAAGACCATATGCAGATGTTTCCTTTTTGCTCGGTA
Organism: Sextonia rubra; assembly: GCA_037013555.1. Taxonomy (NCBI): domain Eukaryota; kingdom Viridiplantae; phylum Streptophyta; class Magnoliopsida; order Laurales; family Lauraceae; genus Sextonia; species Sextonia rubra. The sequence continues at coordinate 55,962,295 of JASUAD010000008.1, read as the reverse complement.
TTTTTTCATTAATTGCCTAAGTGAAAAGATAACTTCCATAGTTGATCTCCCTGGCATAAAACCAAATTGATTTTCAGAAATCTTGGTCTTCTTTTTCAGTTTTTGCTCCATTATTCTCTCCCATAACTTCGTAGTATGACTCATAAGTTTAATCCCTCGATAGTTGGTACAATTTTGTATAGCTCCTTTATTCTTATATATAGGTACTACAATGCTTCTTCTCCATTTATCTGGCATTTTCTTTATCACAAGTATCTTATTGAATAGTCTACATAACCAACTTACCTCAACCTCTCTTAAGCATTTCCATACCTCTATCGGAATATCATTGGGGCCTGTTGCCTTTCCTGTCTTCATTCGCTTCAATGCTTCCTTCACTTCTACCCCTCTAATTCTACGAAGAAATGTATGCTCTTGTGATGAAGTGTCCTTCTTAACTCTTGTATCGCCCAAATGTTCTTTATTTAGAAGTTTGCTAAAATATTCCTTTCACCTTTTTTTAATATCATTGTCCTTTACCAAAATATTTTCCTCATTGTCCTTAATACATTTGACATGATCTAAGTCCCTACTTTTCTTTTCGCTTATTTTTGTAAGCTTAAAAATATCCTTTTCTCCTTCTCTTGTTCCCAATCTATTATAGAGGTCATCGTATGCTTTGAACTTTGCACTACTTACTATTTTCTTAGCTTCTTTCTTTTCCTTCTTATACAGCTCAAAATTTTCCATTCTCTTAGTTTCATGTCAAATTTTGTAGCAATGCTTTTTCTGTCGAATAACTTCCTGAACCTCCATACTCCACCACCATATTTCTTTAATAATGTCTCTTCCCTTTTGATTCTCCAAGTACGTCCTTTGCAACATTCTTAATGCAATTAGCCATTTGATTCCACATTACTGTAGTTTCTCCTTCAATATTCCATTCTCCTTTCTCAATCATTTTGTCTTTAAAGATATTTGCTCTTTCTCCCTTTAAATCTCTCCACCTTGTTTTAGGGTCCTTTTTGTTTACTATCGCTTTCTTTCTACTTCTAATGCAAATATCTAAAACTCCGAGCCTATGTTGCGTAGTCAAACTCTCTCCCAGGATAACCTTGTAATCTTTACAAGCCAATCAGTCCTGTTTTCTAACTAGAAAAAAGTCTATCTGACTCCTATTGACTCCTATTACTCCCACTTTTATGTGTAATTAAATGCTCATCTCTCTTTTTAAAGTAAGTATTTGCTACTACAAGATCAAATGCCACTACAACGTCCAATATAGTGTTTCTGAATTCATTCTTTTCTCCAAATGCATGCCCTCCATGCACTCTCTCATATCCTCTATTATCTCTTCCTATATGCAAGTTTAAATCCCCTCCAAGGAAAATCTTATCACTATTTGGGATTTCTCGCATTAAATTATCCATCTTCTTCCAAATTTGTCTTTTCACACTTTCCTCTAGTCCTACTTAGAGAGCATATGCACTGATGATATGAATTATGTATTCCTCTAGTACTTGTTTAATTGCTATAATTTTATCACCAAACCTCTTTACCCCTACAATTTTTTCTTTCAAATCCCTATCTACAACTATACCCACTCCATTCTTGTATTGCTCTTTCATGCATAGAAAAGCTTATACTCATCCATGAGCTCCTTAGCTTTATTCCCTTTCCACCTGGTCTCCTGTATACAAGTTACACTAATTCTTCTTCTTTTCATTACCTCAATCAACTCCATGCTCTTGCCTGTCAAGGTTCTTATATTCCAAGTAGCAAGTCTAATTTTCCTATTCATCATCTTCTTCTCATGGACTAACTTCTTTAACCACACTAGCCCAAAATCATGTGGTAGCCCTTGCACACTTTTCACTGTAGCCGGGCGACCCTACAATGTGTCGCTTAAAGCGGAGAACGCCCTAGCCTTATCGTGAAATATCATTTTCTTATCATTCATGTTTGGGTTGTGACAAAGTTTTACGCTGGCTGTCACCTACCTAACGCAACCTTCCTCCTTTACCCGGGCTTGGGATTGGCAGCAAAAACTGGTGGAGTTGCCCACTAAAAAAAATGTGGAAAAAAAAATCCCTCATCCTTTGTTATACTTCTTTATATATGTAATGATATTTTTTTTCTCAGTTGTAAATTATTATCTGTGCTTCCTTGTAATTTCAGTAGATGTTAAGCTGCATCCTCGAAAAATGGTTACTTAGTGTCAGTTTGCCGGACCTATGGAGTAGACAATTGTTAATATGACATGGTGTGCAGTTAACAGTCCTCAAATGAGATCTGGTATTTTGTGCTGGAATTCTG